>OV702297.1:121450938-122692813 GCA_916181665.1 Avena sativa
TTCCACTATCAACCCCAAAAAACCCAACTCTGCCTTACGTAAAGTTGCCAGAGTACGATTAACCTCTGGATTTAAAATCACTGCTTATATACCTGGTATTGGCCATAATTTACAAGAACATTCTGTAGTATTAGTAAGAGGAGGAAGGGTTAAGGATTTACCCGGTGTGAGATATCGCATTATTCGAGGAACCCTAGATGCTGTCGCAGTAAAGAATCGTCAACAAGGGCGTTCTAGTGCGTTGTAGATTCTTATTCAAGACTTGTATCATTTGATGATGCCATGTGAATCGCTAGAAACATGTGAAGTGTATGGCTAACCCAATAACGAAAGTTTCGTAAGGGGACTGGAGCAGGCTACCATGAGACAAAAGATCCTCTTTCTAAAGAGATTCGATTCGAAACTCTTATATGTCCAAGGTCAATATGGAAATTCTTTCAGAGGTTTTCCCTTACTTTGTCCGTGTCAACAAACAATTCAAAATACCTCGACTTTTTTAGAACAGGTCCGAGTCAAATAGCAATGATTCGAAGCACTTCTTTTTCCATTACACTATTTCGGAAACCTAAGGACTCGATCGTATGGATATGGAAAATACAGGATTTCCAATCCTAGCGGGAAAAGGAGGGAAACGGATACTCAATTTAAAATGAGTAAACAGAATTCCATACTCGATCTCATAGATCCCTATAGAATTCTGTGGAAAGCCGTATTCGATGAAAGTCGTATGTACGGCTTGGAGGGAGATCTTTCCTATCTTTCGAGATCCACCCTACAATATGGGGTCAAAAAGCCAAAAAAATAAGTGATTTTAGCCCTTATAAAAAGAAAACGGATTCTTGAACCTCTTTCACGCTCATGTCACGTCGAGGTACTGCAGAAAAAAGAACTGCAAAATCCGATCCAATTTTTCGTAATCGATTAGTTAACATAGTGGTTAACCGTATTATGAAAGACGGAAAAAAATCATTGGCTTATCAAATTCTCTATCGAGCCGTGAAAAAGATTCAACAAAAGACAGAAACAAATCCACTATCTATTGCTACCTGTGTTGTGATGCTTTAGTTTTCGTACTCGTGATATCCCTTGCAACCACTATATTGCCTTTGACGTCTTCTTACCTGTTCTTTGGTAGATAGTCGGCCTTGTGTGTCGTAGTCGCTTGTTTAGGTATTATTTCGTGTCATCAAGTGCCACAATTGTTGTAAGGTTGTCATATGCTTAATGTTGGAGATGATCATGACTTAAATTACAACTTGATATTAAATTGCTGGAAATAGTTATAACTAATGTAGAGGCACCGATGGGCAATAGATATGATTTGGTTTAATCGCTCACTGGTGTCTATAGGACCCCGAGTACTTGATACCTGTCTCTTGACTATTCATACTATTCGCATGTGGGACCATAAATCCCCTTAGCGAGAGCTTGAATCGTATCTTATTTATTGGGGCCACAAACTAGTTTAGGGTTTTATTACTGTCATGTACATATGTCATGCTTATGCCATGTTTATTGCTTTATTTACTATTGTTGCTTGTGGAGAGCGTTTACTATTGTACTGTTTAGGTAAGTGGAATATTTTCACGGTATCGATAAGCCTAGTCATACTTTCGGGTTCCTAGTCGTTTACAGCCATTGACACAAACCTCTGGGTCCGTCTCGGAGCCGGCCAACTTCGTCGCGGGTACCTTAGTGGGGTGGCACCTTGAAATATTATATGAATCTTGTGATTGATTTGTCATGATGCCTCGTTGTGTTTTCATTTGGTTTTTCTAAGGTTGATCGTGCGTGTGTTGCTATTTGTGCCCCCTGCAGGGTAAAACTTTCTAAAAGCCGTGTCCACGGTTATGGACAACTCAGAGCACAGTATCTCGATCATAGACAACTATAACTAAAGTAGTGATATAAATTTGACTTTGAATGACTAGTAATCAGCTTAACTACAACAGAATGGCTAAATAAAAGTACCAACAACTGCTGGAATTGGGATGCCTCATGCTATATGTATCTGACTAGTTAATATCACAACTACAATGGAATGGTCAGCTAAAAGTGCCCACTTCTTATTATATCAGGATGACTCATGCTATCTATATCTGACTAGTAAGTGCTAAAACTATAATGGAATGAATAAAATTACCAACTGTGTGAGTTTCCTCGGTATGACTTCCTTGTTTGGTCTCGAGGGGGAAACACCAGGATGTGTATGTTTGGTGTAAGTATCAGGGTGAATCCAAATAGTTCTTTCTTATCCCCCTCTAATAGCCGACAGTTGTATCGAGTCTCTATAGGTTGTCAATTGCATGTTACGCTGCCGCTTCAGTCTACCATACCTATGTAGGCGAGGACCGCCAAATTCTAAGACTCGCTGTGTACTGGCATCAGTCCTGACCGCTCCCCTTTTTCCTTTGCCCTTTGTCGGTACCCCTTTGTGTTTGACAGGTTCGAGATCAACGCAGTTAGCATGATTACCCTTACGGCTTGGCCTGGGTAGGGTTATGGACGGCATTGGTTATTCTTCAGGGCTCTTAGCCCCATTTTAATCTTGTCCGTATTCAAATGTTTTATCGTTTTTAAGGTGATTTGGATCTTTGTACTGTATATCTGTATTCTTGACTTATGGAGTTGTGTTGTATATATTTGTTTTGTGGGTTCCATCATGGACTATTGTGTAATGGTATTACTTCGTTTTCCACCCGCACGAAAGTGCCTGGTGGGTACCTTTGAGTTGTTTCTATGCCGGTTTGGCGGGAATCGCTAAAACTTGCATAGGGCCGATCTGAGGGTGTTACTGGAAGGAAGTGTTGATAAAATCAGTTGCTTAGGCGATTCCTACTTTCTCAATGTCCTGTTTTAAACTACCACGTGGACTATGTTTGGCCATAAATTCGATGCTTCGGAAATTTTGGTGGGGAAGCAAGGATGGCGAGCGGAAGCCGTGTTGGATCTCTTGGGAGACCATGTGTTCTCCTAAATACTCGGGGGAATGGGTTTTAGAGACATCGAACTCTTTAACCTTGCCATGTTGGATCGACAATCATGGAGAATTCTGAAAAATCCTGAATCCCTGAGCGCGAGGATGTTGAAAGGTATCTATTATTCGGACTCAGATCTCATGGGTGCCTTGTTGGGCTCGTCTCCATCCCATGTCTGGATCGCACTGGTGGAGGGACGGGATGCCATGAAGCAGGGATTGCTGCGTCAGATTGGTACTGGATTGACCATTAATGCATGGAACCATAACTGGATTCCGAGAGATTATATGATGCAGCCTTTGGCATGCTTGAAGGATGACCCGCCGATGATGGTGGCATCTTTCATTGAGCCTACCTCGGCATCATGGAGGGTTGATTTCCTGAGGAATTGTCATCCCCATGGATGTTGAGGCTGTATGCTCGATACCGCTGAGTACCAGGAGGATGGAGGATTTCTGGGCCTGGCAGTATGAGAAGAATGGGTTATTGACCATGAATTCGGTGTATCGTATGTTGGTCCAAACTAAAAAAAGGAGAGAGTACTGGTTGGAAGGTAGAGAAGAAGGTTCTAACACTAATGGTGAGGGGAAGGCGTGGTGCTGACTGTGGAAGCTAACTTCGGGTCTTCCTCTGGCGCCTGGCCCACCAATCTCTACCTACTGGTGATGTACGTTACCATAGGCATATGGCGGTGTCGAATGCATGTTCTATCTATGGGGAGGAGGACTCCTGGAGGCACACCTTACTTAACTGCTTGATAGCTCGTTGTGTATGGGCGCTTGCAGAGGAGGGGATAACAGAGCATATTTGTGCCAATGAGGATCCATCTGCAAAGAATTGGTTGTTTACAATGATGGAATCTATGCCATGCAAGGAGTTTGCTAAAGTCGTGGTTACCCTCTAGGCCATTTGGTATGCGAGAAGGAAGATCATCCATGATGAAGAATTCCAATCACCACTGTCTACCCACCTCTTTATTCAAAGCTGAGCCCTATCTGTTGCATCTAGTGGTGCCCAAGCAACAAAGGTTGGAGGGAAAACAACCCACCCTCGCTGGAGGATGAGCGAATTTGAACGTGGACGCGGCTATGGTAAGGGATTCTCGAGATGGTACAATAGGAGTTGTGTGCAGATCAGAGACGGGGCTCTTCCTTGGAGCCTCCACTCTGAAGGTCCAGGGAGTCTCGGATCCGGCAACATTGGAGGCAATCGCGTGTCGCGAGGCCCTCGCACTCGCACATGATCTCAACCTCCAGAGAGTTACTATTGCTACAGACGGTCTCCAAGTTATCAATGATTTAGCAAGGACGTACGCGGGTATGTACATCACAGTTATCCACGAGTTCAAGGCGCAAGCGGCAAATCATCGGGTTGTCTCATTTAGACATGAAAATAGGGCTTTAAACTCGGAGGCTCATAGACTGGCACGTTTAGCTACTTCGTTTAATTTTGAACGTCAGCTTTGGTCATTACAGCCACCTGACGGTCTTTGTATCCCAAACAATATGATGATTCAATAAAGTGTCATGTTTCCCCTAAAAAAAACTAATAACTATACTAATTATATCAAAACTTATTGTTCTAACATTAATTAAAAAAGAATAAGCACCATCTTGGTGCCGGTGGCGCTTCGAAGGTGACATACTCCCTCGTTGCCAAAAAGTAGCACATATAAGTTTTTTTCACTATAGGAAATCCGGTCTATTGCAATAATATTTATTGCTACAACCACATTTCGTTCCAAAAAATGCAATATTGCCATGAATTCCCCGTTTGTGCCATTAGAATGTTCATATTGCCACAAATGAGTTTTGACGCGATAAATACTCTTTTTGTTGCCATAGAGGCTCAGTATTGCAACAATTTCCACGGTTGTTGCAATATGTCTTCGATATTGCGACAACCATATTTCGTTGCTCGAATTAGTCATTTTGATGCAATAGGAACTAGGTATCGCAACAATAGAGTTATCTATAGTAATATTTAGAAATGTAACGCGGCAACTGTATCATGTTGCGATAGGCACCACCGTTGTTGCAGAAAATGTCAAGTTATTGCAACAGAATACGTATTTGTCATAAAAGTGCATATTTTTTGCCTCAATTTTGCTGTGTCACAATAACTATTGTTTGCTACGACAAGTTGTGCATTCGTGGCAATATGTAGAGGATATTACAACAACCCACTACTGTAGCAGTAAAGAGTAGGCTATTACAGCGATATTCCAATATTTCATAACGTCAATTTTTTTGAGTTCACTTCCATAACGTCAATTGACGTGCGCCACCTGGGCCATGGCTCCCTAGCAATTGCCATATATTAATAGCCCCAATACTATTATTATGGCCAACAACCCATGGGCCATGCAAATTCCTATAACACAATCGTATGCCCAACCAAGCTGGGTCCCATAAGGTTAGTTGTGTACACATCGTTCACAACTAACATTTAAACCAACATGGCAAAGAACATCAAAAGGAAAAAAAAGAGATATGTTGCTCCAAATGATTGTGCTATTCTCTACTCCCTCCGACCCATATTAGTTGACTCCAATTTGGATGTATCTATCACAAAAATATGTCTAGATACATTCAAATTAAAGTCAACTAATATGGGTTGGAGGGAGTACCATATTTGGTCAGGTTCTCTTCCTGTGAAGTTATTCCTTCAATTGATGATTATCCCAGTTTATAAACATATATACACGGTGTCTAACTTTTATGGTTTCTGGAAGAAATTTATAAATAAAAAATGTCGTGTTCTTTAAAGTAAATATTTTATAGGCATGTTTAAAAATTTGCTCAATCCCCACCTTCTACTACTTGGCAAACATAGAATGCTACCCAACTTGTGTTCAAAAGTAGAATAAAGTGTACTGAAAAATCAGTGCAAAACAAAGTAAGTAGCCACATGCACAGCCCAAGAAACAAGTACATGTTACTCTATTTATATATCAGGTCTAATCATAATTTTAATTTGACTGCAATTCTCAATATTCTAATTTCCTGATGACAATGAGGTACATTGCACAAGGAAACAACCTTATTAATCCTAGGGAACAACATTGTATTTTAATTCTCGACTCTAATAACGTAAAACTGAATAACTCAGCAAAGACTGCTCAAACTGTTCTGTTCTATAGCTCCAACTGAGTTCTGCTCGGTGTCCAAAACTTCGTAGGTAAACCATAAATATGGTCACCATACTGTCTTGAGAAATCTTCTGTTATTCTGCTGCCCTCCAGTTTTACTTGCACCTGGAACCTGCTCCTCCTAGTCGGATCCGACATCTCCATATTGCCAAAGCTGCAACCTTTCCTTCTTTGTTTCTCCTGGAACTTTTTTAGATTCGGGAAAGCTGTTTTCCTCTCCTTGGTGAAACAACTCTTGCTTCTTTCATGCCCAGCAAGTCATTCCTGTACATACAGAATAAGCATATGAGAATGAAGATAAAGTTCTATAAATTTATAAATGTGCATGTAACATAACCGACACCTCAGAAAAGTAAGCTGGCAAGTGATGATGATATTTTAGTTTTATTTACAACTATGAATATTTTTTTTATTAAAAGCTTGTTTCATAATCCATTTCCCAAGAAAGATTTATTGAAAAGAAAACAATGCGCATACTGAATGTTATACTTGTTACAAGACAGTGAGGAGTCGAGCCAAAAGGCTAGCGCAAGCCCAAATGTTATATTTATAACATTTAAACAGAAAGAAGGAAAACTGGAAACATCATGCCCCGCCCAGTGTACCTTAATTACAGCTGAATAAGAAACATTTGTAACATATTTAAACATGATGGACAAAACAAAAATCGCAGGCACAAACATAGCTTTCTCCAAGGTATACACTAACAAAATAGTACATCGCAAAAGGTTAGGATTCCTTGTTATATCGTTATACCACAGTAAGTCAAGCCTGAGATGTAGGATATCAGACTTATATTATCGTATCACTATGTGCAACCATGTGAGCCAATAAATTTGATCATACTATATTAGTTGCGTGTACCAACAATAACTGGCGAACAATATTTGAATCTCATCTTAGCTCCACATATATTCTCATCACAGACCAAAGCTTGTGGACTACAGTATAAACAAGATTATTAACAAACTTTAAAGTGGAGATACAAATTAAGTGCAAAAAATCATTCAAGTTGCACTCACATACTAGTTGCACCCACAGTTAACATCAGACACTAGTTGATTAGAGTGGTTCAGTTAACATCAAAAAATAGAACCTACATGGATTGTACATGAATAAAACATTGCATACGGGCATGTCGGATAGCAGAATAACACGAAAAGATCACATCATAGGGTAGCCTACTACAATAAATCAGTTTAAACTTCATGAGAGATACTACTTGTAGGTACACGTGAAGAAAGTTCAGTAATTTCTATTCATACCTTAACATGTGGAAAGTGACTTACCAACCGATCAAAACCTAAACAAAGAACCCCTGGTCATCATCCAATCCTTCTTGTTCCAAAGGAGCAACATGGCCATCATTTACGTAAGCCTCATCGTCATCCGTATCATCATCATATTCGATTTGAACATCTTCGATATTTTTTGGTTAAATCAAAAGTGATATGGTTATAGTGGACCCATATTTCACACACTAACAATTTGCAAGATAACGCCCTAACCCGCAAAATTGTGGCTAATATTGGTTTCTTGACAAAAAGTCCCTGTGGACCCATATTTCACACACTAACAATTTCCAAGAAAACTACCAATAACTTACATAGAGCTCCATCGTCTTTGATCTCGCCGCCGCAAACCGCTGCAGATTACTGGAGGGAGAATTGGGAGCATACTACGCCAGGGAGTACAAGAAACTAGGTCAATATCGGGAGCGGAAGCTGAAGAAGGAGATATAAAGGCCTTGCAGGTAGTGGGTGATGCCGATAAGTATAGGGATTGCTGAAATCTTCGATGGGAAGTATTACCCAAATTTATAATTCGACTCAAGGGGAACACAAGAATATCAAAAAGACTTTAGCAATTGAGACATCACTATCAATCACACATGTATATCAATAAAATCACAAAGCAAGTGGTGATTTATAGCAGTTGATTCAAAGCAGTAAAACAAGCAGTAAACAATAGCAGCAGATTTCTAGTTTTCACCAGAAGTAGTAGTATGTAACTTTCAGTGGCTAAAAGCGTAAGCATAAGGTTGTGAGACCCTGGCGCATGGTTTAATAGGATTAATAGTATACCCATACCAACAAGTTGCAACTTCTTTTCCGGAAGCTCATCTGCAAAGAACTCTGAGGTTAAGCGTGCATGGCCTAGAGAAATTTGAGGATGGGTATCCGACCAGAAGTGGGTACCGGGTGCGCACGAGTGAGGACAAAGTGCGCAGAAAAGACTAGTGTTAAACTATGGGGTTAGTCTAACTTTCATAATTGCAAGTGTTATCTTGAAAGTATTGGCTTGCCTTGTGCAGAGCAGTGGTTGAAGTTCTCCTCGGCTTCTTCTTCGTAGTATCCTCCTTCCTCGTATCCTTGGTCGGTACTAGCGTCTATAAATAAATACGAGGTACACAATTACCAAACAATACTTAACTACTTTCAATCATCACACAAAGGGTCCTATAGATGATCTAGCATCATCACTAACATTACAAGATTAAAGCTTAGTTTAATTCCTTTTATTTTTAGAAAAGTAATTTATACTCATTGAAAAACTACTTATGATTTAATATTCTCCAAACCAAACATGGGATCATGTTGACACATGTCATCACCACATATTTTAGTCCATGGGAATGTGATTTAAAGTGGTGTAACAATTTAATAAGGTTTAACCTTTTATTTTACTTAAATAAAGTGACTAGAAATGCCTATGTGGCATTCTTTTATTACTTGAACATTATTTCTGTAAGTAAACCCAAATGTTTTTATATATTATGAAAGGTATGATAAAATGTGATTTTTGAGAGTTAGAATCAACTCAAAATCTATTATGGTTTAAATTTGAAAAATGTTTGAATGCAGAAAAGGTTCTGCCTTGTTATTTTTACCAAGGTTGATCTATAGATTCAAATGATTTGAATCCAACGGGCTTGGATTCAGCATTTCAAGACCTTTCTAGCAAAATTGGTATCATTCAATTTGGTTCAATGAATCGAGCTGGGTTGATTTTTGAAACTTGGTGCAGAAGTGTGTTTGAATGAAAATGGAAAAATCCAAATTCAAACAACTGGGCTGCGCGGGAATTGCTAACGGGCCGGCCCAGTGTCACTCCACGGCACGGGGCTCAACTGTCCGGGGGGTTCCACCAGTCAGTGGATCTTTAAACGCGAAGCGGTACGGGGCAATATCGGCCACAAGATCTAAGTCTAATCGAACGACTGCTACTCATCGTCCACGCCGGGCGGCGCCGGCGAGACAGAAACCTAACGCGGCAGGTGGGGGTCGTCGGGGGCTCACCGGGGCTCAGGCGAGGGTCGGCGAGGCGAGCGAACGACGAAGTCAACGACGGCGAACCTCCTGGTACCGACAACTTCTCCTGGGGTGGCTCCAATCGCTGCCCCCCTTCTTCTCCAGAGGTGGCCTACTCCGGCCAAATTCCGGTGATGTGCTACTCGCTTTGCTCCAGGAACGGGTTGGAACGATCAGTGAGGAGAGGGGAGTGAGATGGTGTGAAGAGTTTGAGCGGGGGAGGCCTCTATTTATAGTCTCGACGACGAGACCGAACGGGATGGGCAGGCGATGGTGGCGACATGGCTACGGGCTGCTAGCGGCATGGCCGGCGGTGGCGATCGATCGGTGGTCTCCTGGCAATGCTCTATGGCTTTATTGCGCGTGTAGGGGCGGTGGCAAACGGTCTAGAACATGTGATTCTCTGCGCGACAAAGGCGGCGTCTTCAACGGCGAGCGGTGACTGTGAGGCATGGGGCGGCGAACGGGGATGTCTGGCGGTCTCCTAGGACGGTGGTGATCGTGTATGCATGCGGTGAGGGCGGCGAACGGTCTATGGGCGTGTGTCGAGGGTGGCGCTCTGGCGTACGGTCGGCATGGTTGCTGGCGAGCTTGGCATGGTCTGTGTGTGTGGTACAAGGGCTGGAAAGGTTCGAGCGCTGGACAGGGGGTGGCGGTGGACGGTGGGCTGTGTCCTAGACATGCTGTTTAGGCTTGGTGCTTGCTCTGGCTAGCTAGCCATGGTCGGCTGGCAAGGGGGTGCTCGGGTTGGCATGGCATGGGGCAAAGGGTAGGGGCTAGGGTTTGTCCAAGCACTGGTTGGCACCGAGGGAGACAAGGGTGATCAATGGTGAACATTGCTTAGCCAGATTACTGCTCAAAACAGTGAAGTTAGGCCAGTTTGATTTGTTGCCTCCAAGTGTTTGATGAAATGGCCGCAAGAACTCAAGTTTTGAATTTTGAAAAGATTTTTGGTGGGTGTGCTAGGGATGTGCTGGTGAGTCTGCAGATGCTTGGGTTTTGAAAGTTGATCTTGTTTGAGTGGTTTTTGAAAAAGTGGGATCTTCCCATATGATATAGATTCAATTTTAAACTATCCTTTAAACTATGCATTCAAATGTTTTTGGATGATCACAAGGTTGGCCTTGATACTTTGTTATGAGTACTATCAAGGGGTGCAAATATCTAAACAAGTTTCTGTTAAGTTCTAAAAGTTAGAGACAGACAAAGTAGGCATGGGAGTTAATTTGGCAAAAGTGACCATTCCTTTATTTTGCTTGTTTTGATTTATTTGTCTTTGGGAAAAGTGTGGGGATTGTTTAGATGATGTTTATTTCACCTAAGAAACCTTTTATAAGCAAAGAAACACATAAACAAGGCAATTCAAAATAATCCAAATTGGAATGCATACACACATGCATGCTTTCATATTTTTATTTAGAAAAGTTTTTGTTAACCCTAATTTTGAAGATTAGAGTTTGATGATCCAAGTTTAGTATTTTTGGGATGTTATAGCGGGTCAGTAGCGAACATTGGAGCATGGCGCGTGTAGCCGGAGTGGACACATCGTGGAACATGTGCCGGCACTGGACGCACAGACGCATGCCAATAGGAGACGTTTCTGTCTTGTGGTTGATCGACGATGGTGTCGATCTTCTAAGGGTGGGTGTATGTGAGACCATGACGCATGGCTTAATAGGATTGATAGTATACCCGTACCAACAAGTTGTAACTTGCTTTTCGGAAGATCATCTGCAAATAACTCTAAGGATAAACGTGCATGACTAGAGCAATTCGAGGATGGATGACTGACCGGAAAGTGGGTACCGGATGCGCACGAGTGGGGACAAAGTGCGCAGAAAATACTAGTGTTGGTCTATGAGGTTAGTCTATAGATCCTATTGAGATGCCAGGAGTGACAGCCGCTGGTATAGAGAGGCCGGGGTGTTACAAATATGGTAGCAGGGTGTTGCACGAATGATATTTATCATATAATGTAATCCTAATAACATGGCATTCATCTCTAATGCCGTTGTGTATAGGTGTGTGATACTAATATAGTTATGCATACTAATTAAGAGAATTTGTATAACATCTATTATCCTGCCTGCCCATTTCACCGGGGCCAACTTGGAACTACAGGCAATTAAGGTCTACGCTTTCTAATAGCCTGGAACAAAGCATGAAGACTTCATGAACACATAGTATCCTCAAACTATCGTATATCCCCATTGTTTTCCCTAACTATCACTTTAGGTTTCAAAGGTTTAACACAATAATAGGCAATACACTTTGCAGATAGATACCAAACTCAAATATATGATGGAGCAATAAAAGTTTGGTACTAAAATCATGTCATTCGGACCCTATCAACAAGCATTAAACATAGCAAAGGTGTACTAACACTCATACAAAAATATCCTCAAGATAAACACCTCAAATCTCGATACATATGGATGATTACATGATCAATCTCATCCAATACCCATACACCTCATCTGCCTACGGAGGAATACTCACACATGATTATGGAGAGTGATCACATGATTGTTGGTGATGAACTTGGTGATGATGGTGGTGGAGAAGACCTCGAAATCCCCCTCTCTGGCGTGGAGAGCAGGACCAATCTGACCCCAAAATCGAAGATCATGGATGTGGCAGCGTAATGTTTCTCAAAAGGGTATGTCCTCCTAGATACCTAGGTTTCTCAGGTATATATGTGGCAGTGTTAAAGGTAAGGCCGAGATGATGCTCCAGAGCCAAAGGGCCTGGGTGGCGCGCCAGCAAGGTAGGGCACGCCACCTGTGCTCTTTTGGGCCTCGTGGCCCCCTTCGTGTGATTCCAAAGCTCAGGCTCCTTGTTTTTGTGAAAAACCTTGTGGTAATTTTCCTCGATTTTATTTCCTACGAAAACAGACAGGGAAAGAGTTTTGCTAAAAATGGCGTCAGATTCAGCAGTTTTATCCAAGTATGGTGAAATACCGGAGCAAACCATTGAGTAAAGGAAAATGATACAGTTCCCCCGGGGGATCGATCCCCGGGTGTCTTCTTTCCATGTATGTATGACACTGCCCTCTGCCCCACACACGTTCTTCTCAAACCCAATTCCCCATCTGTCTTTAAGTCATCGCTGCTATCTCCCGATGTGCTGCCGCCGTCGTTCCTCAACCGTCGCCCTAGATCCCGTGCAGGCCGCTACCGTCCTTGCCCCAGCACCCCACCATAGATCTTGGCAGGCCGCCGCCACCATACCTCTTAGCGTCGTGTCTTCGCCGGAGATGGAAGGTCCCGTGTGGCTGCAGCAATGGGTATTCCGCCACCGACATCGCCGACGCCCCGCCGCCATGGACACCACTCGGTGTTCCGTCTTCGCATCCTGAAACAGTGCCCGCCCGTCGCCGGAGCCAGAGGCAGGGCTTTGTCCTCGTCCTATCCCACACCCACGTTTCTCCGCCATGGCTATGGTACAACCCTTGTCATCACCAACAAGCTTCTCCGGTGAGCCATATTTCTCTTGGGCTGGTGCTGCGAGGGACGACGGCTGCTACAACTACGTGTTGGGATTCGCTACATGTAGTCGGCAACGCTGCTACGTACGACGTCGAGGGTTGCTACATGGGCCAATGGCGATGCTATGTGCGCCTGACAGTGGTGCTACAAGCCTATCGGGGGTTTGCTACATGCGGCTGGTGTTGGTGCTACAAGCGGGCATCACATTTTTTACATGCGGCCGGTGGTGGCACTAGGAGACCTCCGACAGTGCTACTGTAGCGCTTGATTTTGCTACAATCTTTTTGCTACAAAAGTTTTATTTCTTCGCTATATCAATATATAGATTTTGCTACGAGATCTCCGGCGAGATCTTCGACGAGGTTGGATTTGCTACAATAAACTATTTTATTTGCTACAACTGTTTTATCGTTTTGCTACATTAGCACAAAGCTTTTGCTACATGGTCTCCGATGAAGTCTTCTAGCGAAAGTCTCCGGCGAGGTCTCCGGTTAGGTCGGGTTTGCTACATTAGCACAACATTTTTGCTACACGGTCGCCGGCGAGGTCTCCGGCGAAATCTCCGACGAGGTCCAGTCTGTTTTTCTATTTTCTGGACTGAACCATTTTTTGCTACAATGTAGCAAAAGCGGGGAAACTGTAGCAAAAGCGGTATTTTGAATCCAAAAAGAGGACACGTGGTTGGCTGGGGACCCGGGGGATAAAAAACGCAGATCCCCCAAGGGAAGCGTAGGGCTGCCCGATAAGTAAAGTACTTGGAAAAGTAGATACTTTTGAGATTCTAACAACCCTAATTTTGCTTAATGGTAATTAGATATGTATGTGCATTCATGAGCATAATCTTAAAATGCATGAAAGAAAATAATCACAAAAACCCTAAAACCCAAATTACCTTCTCCCTTTGAAAACCTTCAAATGGTTTTAAAATATTTGAATACCCAAAAACCTATGGAGCCCAAATGGATTATAAGGGTCCCTACAATATTTCAATTGTTTACAAGAGTTCTAGTATTTTGAAAATCATTCAAAACAGATTACAATTGAAAATACAAAAGAGAGAAAAGAAAAACAGTTTTTTTTTAAAAAGTGAACCTAGCTACTAGGCCGTAGCCCATCTCTTTCCTCTCCCTTCCAGCCGTTCGCGCGCGGCACCCAGCAGACCAGCCGGCCCATCTAGCCCACCTTGGTCCATACCGCTTCGTCCCATCCCCTGTTCATCGTCTTCATGAGGCAGACGCACACCTGCGTGTTGCTGGCGTCGCCGGCGATCCCCGTCGCCTTCTCCCAGCAATTCATCGAGCACCGCGGGTGGATAAGGTCGCCATGACGACGTATCCTTCGCCCTCATCCATTTCCCCTCTCTCTCAACCTCCCTCTCGCGTTCTTATCCCCTCCACCGAACCCTAGCTTTTAGGATCTTCGGGTTGCCGCCGTTCCCCACCTCCCCTTGTCCTTCTGATCTCACAGGCATGACCTACATGGTTGAATTGGTCGATTGCCCCGGCTAGCTCTAGCGGAAGCTGCCTCCTTCGCTCCAATCGCCACCTCCTTCCCCGTCTCCGGCCGCCGTTGCCACGGGTGATTCCGGCCTCCCCCGAGCTCCCCGAGCCCTGCACGAGCATCACGGTGAGTCTAGGAACCCGCCAGTACCCTCCCCTTCCTCGTTTGCTTCCTGTAATGAGCTCCCTTCATGTGACGTCATCCGCCATTGTAAGCTACCATGGAGGAGCAAGCTCCGGTGACCCATCTCGAGTAGCACCACCATTTTATTGTTCCCCGCGTCCGTGTGGTTCGAACTATATACTTAGTTCGTGCGCGCATACCCTCAAATGCCGGCGGTGGTGACCATCTGCAGGTGACCGACGACATGACATCACCCCTGCATTAGCATGATGTTAGCGTGCGCACGATCAAGGCAGTTAAACCCCGGTCGGGCCCCACCTTGCTTATGTGGTTGCTGAGGTGGCCAGGGGTCCATCAGTCAGTCACTGTGGGGGTAGCCTATGCCATGGTGAGAAAAGTTTAGGGTTGAGCTGACGTCAGCCTGATGCAATAAAGGGTTTTATAATTTCAAAAATTATTATAAACTTGTAAATTCAATATCTAATTATCTGTAATCAGAAAAATGTGTATAATATATCAAAATGTTCAAAAAAATGAGATCTATTTAATAGCAACATAATCATGCATTGTTAATCAACTTACATGACAAGTTCAATTAGAGAACAAAAGGAACCCTCTCATACGCTTCTGGAGTTTCCTCGAGTTGGGGTTTGCACCCCTTGGAACCCCGATTAAACTACCAAGCATGTCTTAGGGTTACATATCAGTACAATTTAACTTGTCATATCATCATCCTTGTTTGAGAATTGCATAGATGCCATGTGTTGATTGTTTCCCTTCCTTTCCGGTGTTTGCTTTTTTCCTGGTAGAATACGATATCGAGATCGAGATCGAAGACCGAGATCATCACCGTCGAAGCTCGAAGACCGATAATTGACCAACTATAATCAAGTCAAGTAACAGATGTCCCAAGCTCTGCTTTCTGTATATCAACTGGCAAAGGCAAGAAAAGCCCCGCACATACATATGAATCCTATGATTTCAAAGTATTTCATTCTTACCATGTGCATATGATTCCAAAGTCTTTTATCGATAGATGGAGTAATCCTGTCTGATGCATGTTACCTTTGAAGCCTATATTCCCTAATCCACTTCTCCTAGCATAACTAGGATTTGGCTTGTGAAGCGTTGCTAGAGCTATTGCATCTGTTGCGCTTAGCCATGCTTAGTTGTTACTAGTGGTCCATCCGGTTGATGAATTAGAGCTACGAATGAACCTAGTATGATAGGATGATGTGGTATGATCAGAGATGAAAGTTAAACATGCTAAGGCTTGTATAGGAGGCCACGGTGGGTTGTGGTTTTTGCAGTCCCATACTTGCCACTACTAGGACCTGAGTTCTTGCCTATGGACCAAGATGAGCATACAGCCACACGGGGGCCTGGAAACCCCCTCGACCAACTAACTTGCCTAGTAGATTCCATGAGTAACATAGTTTGGGCGTTCCATTCGACATACGCATTCTGGTTCTTCTCAAAGGAGGTGAAGGAGGTGCATTCATACAGGTAGGTAAGAGTGGCAGGGAATGGGAGAGTCCCGGCCTCCGTAATCTCAAACCCTGTTCACATCATTAGGGACCGACTTCGGGACTTAACCCATTACGGCGGCATCTCCCTAGTGCGTTACTCATGGTCTCGGTGAAAGAAAGGTAAAGGTCGTGTCCAACCACTCTCTGCCGGCCTTCCAAAGAAGAGGGCTAATCTATACTGGCATTAAGAATCGGTTGGTACGTGTGGGTAAAGTTGTACACCCCTACAGGGTTAAATCTTTTTGAAAAGCCGTGTCCACGGTTACGAACGACTTGGTGACCAGATTCTTCCTCAGGGATCGATCTGGTAAGTTGAGTAACATGTGCTTAAGGATGCTTCCTCAGGGATCGAGGGGGTGATCCTAGATAGGTTCAGCTGATGATGATTCGGTGGATATCAAGAGATGATCAAAGCTATAGATACCCCTCTCTTATGCCCTTTTAAAATATTATGATTGGTCGAGATTCTTCCCCCTCTTGTCTTACAAACAAAGATGGATTTATGAAAAATAACTCCACCAACCACAAGTCTTGTGGAGTACACCCTGTACTCACCCTTGCTTTGTTGACACTTCTGCAGCAAAGTAAGTGTTACCATAGAAGATGAGTTCTTCACGACATCAACATCGATGAGTAGTTTGGAGTTCCCAGTCGGCAGCCTAGAATATATGGATTAGACGCCATCGTTATGCTCCAGGACTCTTATGCCATTTGATAAGTTTGCTATACTTAATAGCATAATTTGCCTTCCGTTGTTTGATGTTTATGGTCAGTGACCTCTGCTTGTAATATTTTGGTTCTTTGCTCAGTTATGAGCTCGTTGTAATAATTTATGTGTCGTAGGGGCACTGTTGTGTTATCAATTCTCTCTCTGTATGCTTCCGAGATTTAGGTTAGGGTTATATCAGACAGAGGTCTGGGATTTGTCAAGCCCTAATCCCGGGGGTGTCACATGTATTGGTATCAGAGCGGTACCGACTGTAGGAAACCCTTTCTATTGGTCGATGTTGAGTCTAGTGCTTGGGAAAAACTATTTTGAAAGATGAAAATTATGTGCGAAAACTCTAGTATGCTTATTTTACTCCTTATCCAGTTTTCCTCTAATTCTGGGTAATCTTATCTTGTATTGATTTGGAAAAAATTTGCTATCTCGTTTCTTCTTTCAAATCTTAGGTGCCTTTTTGGCATGACGTTTCTCAACCAGTTGACCTAGTGTTGAGTTCTCTTGAGTCTGGTGTGTGTTCCTTGATTCCCTTGTTTTGTTCCATCCAAGAGATTTCTTTCTATCATGATCTCTCTACCTTAATGGTCCAGAATACCATTTTGATGGACACATAGTGATATGTTCTAGGTCTCGAGGTTTCCTTTCGCCTCGTGTGCCTCCTTTTCATTTTTTTTGGGTACTTTAGAAGTCGTTTCTTCTTTTAGAAGCTAACTTGTGATTACTAGCTTGCAGTGTACGCTTTGTGACTCAAGTAGTAGTTAATCCTTTCTCTGGGTTTTAACCTTTGGACTTGAACCTAAGATCCCTGATTGTGCCGGATTCTAGTGTTGTGAATCTTGTACATGAAGCTGACGTTTAATCCAAGATCTATTTCGTTGATCCATGTTGTTAATGTTCAAACATTACCCTAGGATGGCTAATACCTTATAGTATAGCCTTCAAGTTTGTGGTTATTGTCGTGATTGAGTTGTGACAATTAAGGACTTCCCCTACCACTAGTTATGGCAGATGTTCTTTAATGGAACCAAATAGATCACGATAAGAGTTATCCTAGGGAGTCTCACATCTATACTCGTGACTCTGGCACACCTTTCCTTCTCTGCATTGGTTTTTGGAAGATTGTTGATTTATGCATCTACATCTCGGGATTCTATTCTGAGCGTGTTCTTTCTTCTTTGTTGCTTTCCAACCTTTGTCTACCAGTTGGTAGCCAAGTAGTAGATGTTCATTGGTGTTTCCCAATGCAAGCTACTCTTGTGTTTCATCATGACAAACCATTTCGGGATGTCAGGAGAAACAAACTCCAGTACCTCATCATTTCTAGGACCAGGTCAAAGTGTTGTAATATGTAGATCAATAAGAGTTGATTAGCTTATGTTTTGCTATACCTTAGAGTATCACACTCCTTTATATCAATAGGTCGTGCTGATTTTCATGATCCTCTTAATGAAGTGATACTCTTATACATTTTTACCCACCCTTCCTCTGAGCTGTTCGCGCTCGGCAATGTTGCGTGTGCATAATGATGTGGCTATTAGAGATTCCTAGAAATTTATATTGCTTTGAACTCCAAGGACATTTATGTCATTCTTGGCGTGACTAGCTATCTAATCAATGAGTCAAGGATGATTGTGCTACCAAGTCCACTATTCTGGTGCACCCTCTTCGGTCAAAGAGTTAGTCTTGTGCCGAAGCTTTGAGACTATGTCTTCTTGCCTTATAAAGCAAGTTTCCTCTCGAGCTAAGTGACATATCGGTAGTTCGTGATATTCTGGATGTCTTACTAGAAGTATTTCCATGTTTCCACGTGACCATGTTGTCAGGTTCTTGAGTAAGCTATTTCTTTAAACCTCTCCTTTCTCCAAGGATCCGTACTGGATAACCTTGAACTAGTTGGTTGAGCTTAAATAACAACTTGGAGAGTTGTAAGACAAAATGTTCTATCCAACTCTATTCCTCCTTAAAGGGATGTCTAGTTCTGTTCGTGTTGAAGCAGGATAATAAGTCCTTTGTGGATATGTTATCTTCCCCTCCTTTGATTTGGTTTGGGAAATTGTCAAATAAAATTCAGTTCCAAGGACTATCCTATCGGTGTATCTACTCGTGATATCTCACTTAAGTACGTCTTCATGTCCTCTGGTCTGACACATGTCTATGCTTTGTTCATACAACATGTGAGTCCATCTTTTTGGAGTATTTTGACAAGTTTGTTATTGAGCCCATCGATGACATTCTTAACTTCTCCATGTTACATCAGATTCGTATGGAACATTTGGCATTAATGTTGGAAACTTTTCAGAACCATCTTCGTGTTATCTTAAAGTATGTATTCTAGATGTTAGAAGTAACCTTCTCGGGTTCATGTGCAAATGTTGAAGGTTGTCGTCGTGGATCTGACTATAGTGGTCTTTGTTTTCCCGGGAATCATTTCAAGTTAGTCAAGCATGTGCAAAGAATTATTGATATGGTAGGTTGATACCTTCACATATCAAGAAGATCCTCCAAGCACATCAAGCCACTGATTAAATTTGTTCACGGAAGATAAGAAGTCCAACAAAACTTCGATATCTTCCTAAATGTTTCCACATGGATTCAATTGTGTTTCCTTGCAAACAATTCATGTAGATGCAATTATCTTTTCATAACTTGCTATCACATGGGTTCCGCAATATAGCTCATCTTTTGGAGTTAGACATTGAAGTCCATGTCTTGAGAATCTAGTGACTTTACCTCTATGTAAATGTTGCACACTTTCTATTCGGACATGTTGAGTCTGAAGTATCTTCCCACCTAACCAAAGCTTAATCTCAAGCAGCAATAATGGTTGGTGTCCCTCAAGGTTACGACATGGGTCTATTGTAAATCTAGAAAGATTGATGTAATGGTTGACAAAATTAGCCAGAAGACCTATTGCCATATTCCTTGAATCAACAATAACAACCACTCTTCATGAGGCGTATTCTATATTTTATCATAGGAGTTGTGCTTATGGTTCCTTCGTATACGAAGACCAGCCTTTACTTGATAACTGGTTAAAGGCTTGTCAGTAGCCTACTGTCGCTATTTCGCACATCAAGGAGAACATTTAAAGTAGTGTTGCTAAATGTCTCTTGGTCGATCTTCCAGACCCTTTTATGATGACAATCGTCTTGTTTTGCCAAGTACTTGGAGTCTGAGAGTGAAGTTTCTTTCTTCTCGTGTCTTCAGGAATATTCTTGACTATTCATCTTGGTGGTGTAAAATGATATCATGATCTTTGGCAAGGATTTTGATAGTACTGGATGAATTAAAGAGTTTACTTACCGCTTTCTTAAACATGTTCGAAGAGAGACCATGATTTTGCTAATCAATAGTTTCTCTTGTTACATGTTCCTTGTGACTCTTATGAGTCCTCTCTACCAAAACATCTTTCTGTCTTGGCCTTCTGTTGAACCAATGAATGACCCTTCTGTGTCAAAAGTAGTGCAACAACTTGATTTTGTTGGCATCTATCTCTTCCACCTGTAAACCTCTATTAAGGTGTTTAGTAGAGGTTTATCTCTCGAAGTCGGTGGTCATGTTCCATCTGTTGGAAATTTCTTCCCTCAGAAGTTTACCCTCCTCTGCAAGATCCATGGTCTCAATCCTTATGAAGATCAGTTATCTGTCACCTTTAAAACCATCTCCTTTTGTTTCCTCCATTACCTTGGCGTGTTTCATGTCTGTTGGCTTTAGAGATGTTCGCGAAACATCTATCCATGAGTTGACCATGAGATACTCAGTTTGTGGTTCCGTGTCATTCCCTCTCTTCCTTAGTGTGAGCAGCCACCTCGAAGATTACAAAGCGCTTCGTCCATTCGTCATGGTGGCATGGATCAACCTCTTCCAGAAAATCATTAAAGCTTAGTGTAACTCTGTTCCTTATATCTTCCTACCTAGGAATCTCGGGACGAGATTTTTTTAAGGGGGATATAATTGTAACAACCCTAGTTTTGCTTAATGGTAATTAGGATCTGTATGTGAATTCATGAGCATCATCTTAAAATGCATGAAAGAAAATAATCACAAAAACCCTAAAACCCTAATTACCTTCTCCCTTTGAAAACCTTCAAATGGTTTTAAAATATTTGAAAACCCAAAAAACTATGGACCCCAATTGGATTATAAGGGTCCCTACAATATTTCAGTTGTTTACAAGAGTTCTGGTATTTTGAAAATCATCCAAAACAGATTACAATTGAAAATACAAAAGAGAGAAAATAAAAACAGTTTTGTTTAAAAAAATAAGTGAACCTAGCTACAGGGCTGTATCCCATATCTTTCTTCTCCCTTCCAGCCGCTCGCGCATGGCACCCAGCAGCCCAGCCGACCCACCTTGGCCAATACCGCTTCGTCCCATAACATGGGTCGTCATCTTCCTCAGGCAGATGCACGCCTGCGTGTCGCCGGCGTCGCTGGTGCCTGACGTGGAGCACTTCATTGGAAACCCCAAGAGCAAGGTGTGATGAGCATAACAGCAAGTATTCCCTCGGTAGAGACCGAGGTTATTGAACCAGTAGGAGGAAGGAAACGTCACACAGGTGTTGCAAGCAACGCGGAGACCTGCACAACATAAACTCATGACTTTGCCCCCAACGAATCAGTGAGATTGTCAAGCTCACCGGTTTGCTGTAACAAAGGATTAAACGTATGGTGTGGAAGGTAATGGTTTGCAACAAGTAAACAAGTAACAGTGGAAGATGTATCAATGGTAAAGGACCAGGGTCCATAGTTCACTAGAGGTGCTCTCCTTAGATAAACAACATGGCATGAAGGGTAAACAAATTACAGCAGGGCAATTGACAGGAACCGAGCAAGGCATAACAATGCAATTACTAGTCAGAAAGATCCTATAAGATTCAATTGGGCAATACAACAATATACATAGACCGCCATCCAACTTCATCTATGACTAGAAGTCCACCTTCAGGTTATCATCCGAACCCCCTCCAGTATTAAGTTGCAAGCAACAGACAACTGCTTTAAGCAAAGTGTTTAAAGTAAACAGTCCACATGTTCCATGAACAAGAGACCGTTGTTTTCTCCCTAGTAGCAACATCACATCTACAACCGAAGAGATTATTGTCACTTCCCTTGGAAACTAGAGGCATAGACCCACTATCGAGCATAAATACCCCCTCTTGGAGTCACTAGCAACTACTTGGCCAAGATAGCTACTAACAATGGAGAGCATGAAAGATCACAAACAACACAGACATGATAGAATCATAAAGACAAAACCATTAATCAAACCAACATAATAATCTCAACTAGTTGAATGCCCGTGCGTTGCTACGGTTTCTTTTTTTTTGTAATCTGATGATACAATATATGCAAGAACTCACTGAATTGAATATGGCCACAAGATATTCTAAGAACCTATAAAATGATACCTTGTTTGAAGTAATATGAAATGAGCATTCGACTTCTCAATGCTCCTCATATACTGCCATGGATTTAAGCGCTTTAACGACCCGGTTGGAGTTGGCTTTATTAAATTAAAGCAGGACTCCACTCGAGCCTTTCATCTAAATATATCAATGATCAACAGTCGACACTAATATCAGCAACACCATTTCACCTATTGCAATAGTGATATACCCACAAAGATATATGAGCAACAAGTTACAACGCAAGCACGCACACCCCATAAAACAACAAGAGTACATTTGATATTGTCACCAACATCAAGTATGAACTAATTAGCTATTTAGTAGACTTCGATTCTGGTTTTCACTATTCAATAATCTCAAAGCAGATGAATACTTGGATCTTTGGTAACCACAAAGGCGGCCTATTATTAGTCTGTTACCAGAACTTAGTCGAGTATGTCAGGTTCTCAAAAAACCAACTCTCCTGGCAACCCAAATGTTAACCATGTCATTCCTTACTAAATCACCGCATATACGTGTGAGCGTTATGGCATGTGGCCATGTGCAGCACTGAGGGACATCTAGATGAGGCAACCAACCCAAACATATAATTTTGTATGTGCTCATGTGGCTTAAACCAAAAATAATCAGACACATTATAAGGGCCTGTTTGATTCAAAGGATTTCCCAAAGAAATTCCATAGGATTCCTATCCATAGGAATTTTTTCAATAGGGTGCGTTTGTTTTAATAGAATAAATCCTTCAAAATTCCTATGCATGGTTTTTCTAGGCTACAATCCTATAGGATTTCTAACAAGAGGTGAGACCTCTTGGAAAAATTCCTTTATATCTATGAAAACTATGACATATATCTAAACCCTATAAAATTTCCTGCGTTTTTCCTGCGTGCAATCAAACAGCTTATCTTACCGATTCTTATATTTTTTCATTTCTATAGGATTCTAAGTATCATGCCATTCTATTTCTATACGTTTCCTATTCCCATGTTTTACAAATCTTTTGAATCAAACAAGCCATAAATAGCTACACGATCATCCAAGGAATTGGATGCATTTGGGCATAACAATAAATAGCACGTTAGTGCTACACTCCAATTATAAAAGTGTATGTAGACAGCCTTCCAATTGCAAGTTCCTCAATCTTTTTCAATGTGAAAATCATAGGTTACAGAACAAACAAATAATAAGAAAACTTTATTTCAGGTATGGACAATGATATAAGAGTAAAAAAAATCCAAACCAAAGGTTATTACTGACCAACGCACCCTGAAAATAAACATGACGGGGTTTAGTAAAGTGCTGCCCAACATGACGGGGTTTAGTAAAGTGCTGCCCAATATGGCGTCATCTGAGAAAAGGGAGATGTTCTATGACATGGCTGAATAATGGCCAGTAATATGTGGTTACATAGAAAAACCTGATGTGCAGCTTTTCCTTCAGGACTGTCGTTGGATCCACTTGCTTCAGTATCCTGTAAGGAACACATTCTTTCCTTAGTGGGTTTAATAAGCACATAAACTGAATGACAGAAGTCAGTAACCAAGCAATTTATCATATCAGCACCAATACAAGCCAAAATCAATCACCTGCCACATGCGCGTACAACTGGATCCTCCCTGCCGGAGGGACTATGATGGGCAGGGCCAGCAGCATCAGAGGAAGCGCAGAGCGACGAACCTCTTGCCTGCAGGTGGCAGTGCAGGACCAATGGCGATGAAGAAGGGTTCTCGGTCGGCGAGAAAGCGATTGCCGGCGCCGATCTGGAGCAGGGTAGTTCCTCACGGCTTCCCGCTGGAGGTTGCTGTCCTCGGTCAGCGCTGCTCAGAGGACAGAGGGGATCTCTGTTCGGTGGTCGGGAGTCCGTCTTCGCGGATCTCCATGATACGGCGGCGGGAGGGCGCGCGTATGGAACTGGGGTGAGGGAAGGCGACAGGGATGAGAAGTCAGGGACCATGGGTTTCTTTTTTTTGAGAAAGGGAGGATGGGTTGTTTTGAATCGATACTATTCACTTATCGATGGTAGAAGTATAATTTAAGCATAACGACGTACCAACCAATCGACAAAGAAAAATTATATCGGACCTGGTCCACAACTTGATCACTATGGACCAACTTCAAAGATAGACGCGTGGCAGTTCATATCCTGTATGTATTTTTCAACTTGATTGACATACATATACGGTATACAATAGAATATGATGGTTTCTCGATCGCGTACGGCGTGGCGGCTTGGTGCCAAGATCGAGATCGTGTATTACCCAACGGCGCGACCACGCGATCATGTACTCCCGGCGGCATGTGCGGCAACGCGATCGTGTGTGCTCCCGGAGAGTGGCGGAGCAACTACTTCCAACAGCATGCCCATCAGGCCGTCGACGAGCTCACTCCCCGGCGGTGTGCACGGCGACGCGATCGTGTGTCCCAGGCGACGCGGCAGTCCAACTGCTTCGAGCATGCCTATCAGGCCGCGACGAGCTGCGGCAAGGATTCAGGACCATGGAACACGCCCACACTAAGTGGATGCAACATGTTGGCGACGGCCTCCAATCAGTGGCTGCAAGGCAACTCCGGCAACGCATGTAGGAGTAGCGGTACTCAGCATCACAAAAGAGATCAAGTTTCAAATATCTTCTGAATATAGGAGCTAAAATAAACCATCTTCAAGCCTACAAGAAAGGAGGTCTATTTCCTCCACGCAAATCAATCATCGGGAATTTGGCACCTCGTCCACATTCCTGACTCGAACGGCTGCGCCGATGGAGCAAGGTGCCACCAAAAGAGGGCGGGGTCTTCGCCGTGAATCCTTGCCACAGCTTGTTGGTGACCTGATGCAAGAAGCACCTGCTGTGTAGTGCCGCCGGGGAGTACATCGCCGCACCGCCGGGAGTACATCGCCGCGTCGCCGGGAGTTTGCGATCAAGAAGCCACACGTCTATTTTTGGAGTTGGTCCATGGTGATCAAGCTGTGGACCAGGTCCGATTTATTTTTTCTCCCCAACCAACTATCGCGACTGCAGTTTCCTCTTTTTTCTCAAAGAAAACAGAGTTTGTTAGTACATGATAGAATTTAAATTTATCTGCCAGAGTTTCTCAAAGATTTGTTCCTATAATCTTGGGCGGTGGTGCTTAAAGATATAGATGGAGTTTCTTACTTTTTTTTGAAATGGGATAAAGTTTGTTAGATGCAACATGTGAGATGAGATAGATAGGTGTGCGGTGGCATTTTTTATGTAATTTTTACATGTGTGACACCAGTCATTCACCACGCTTTTGAAATTAATAGTAAAGATATCCATCGGATCCCCGCAAACACAACATGCATGATTACAAATAGATTAGATCTTGATCATGAACAGAGCTCACAAGATCTATACATGAAAGGACAAGGAGGAGATACAACCATCTAGCTACTACATGGACCCATAGTCCAAAGTAGAACTACTCACGCATCATACCGAAGAGAAGGCCTTCGGGATGATCTCCCCTCTAGCAGGGTGCCGGGAAGAACTTCAGATCCCCCGATCTAGGGACGATGGTGGCGGCGGCTACAGACGGTTTCGTGGAGATTTGATCGGGTGATTAGGGTTTCTGCATCAGAGGCTTCTTATAGGCGAAGGGGGATGCCGAGGCGGTGGCCAGGGGCCCCACACCCTACCTAGGCGCGGGGCAGGGCCCACCCGCGCCTAGGGGGTCTGGGCGCCCTAGGCCGCCTCTCCGGCTCCCCTCTGGACTTCTTGTTCTACACGGAAAGTAATTGACTTTGACGTTTGTTCCGTCTAATTCTGAGAATATTTCTTTACTAACTTTTCTGAAACCAAAAATAGCAGAAAACAGGCAACTGACACTGTGGCAACTTGTTAATAGGTTAGTACGAGAAAACATGTAAAAAGCACCTCAAAGTGTAGAGAAAGCAAAGCAAAGTAGATACTAAACAAGCATGAAGCATCAAAAATTATAGATACGTTTCCGACGTATCAGTCGCCATCCATCCCCGCCGCCTTCCCCCGGCCGTTAGTCGAGCTCCGGGGGTGTATAAGGTCGCCACGACGATGTCTCCTTTGCCCTCATCCATTTCCCTTCTCTCTCAACCTCCCTCTCGTGTTCTTCTCCCCTCCACCGAACCATAGCTTGCAGGATCTTCGGGTTTCCGCTGTTCCCCACCTCCCCTCATCGTTCCTAGCTCATAGGTGTGACCTACGTGGTTGACTTGGTCGATTTCCCCAGCTAGTTCTAGCGGAAGCCGCCTCCTTCGCTCCAATCGCCACCTCCTTCCCCGTCTCCAGCCGCCGTTACCACGGGTGATTCCGGCCTCCCCGAGCTCCCTGAGCCCTCCACGAGCATCACGGTGAGCCTAGGAACCCGCCATTACCCTCCCCTTCCTCGTTTGTTTCTTGTAATGAGATCCTGTCATGTGCTGCCGTCCGCCGCCGTAAGCTACCATGGAGGAACAAGCTCCGATGACCCATCTCGAGCGGTGCCACCATTTTGGTGTTCCCCACGTCCGTGTGGTTTGATCCATATACTCAGTTCATGCGCGCTCAGCCTCAAACGCCGACGGTGGTGACCATCTGCAGGTGACCGACGACATGACGTCACGTCTGCATCAGCATGACGTCAACGTGTGCGCGGTGAAGACAGTTAAATCCTGGCCAGGCCCCACCTTGTTTATGTGGCAACTGAGGTGGCCAGGGGTCCATCAGCCAGTCACTCTGGGTAGCCTATGCCGTGGTGAGAAAAGGTTAGGGTTGAGCTGACGTCAGCCTGATGCATAAAGAAATTATTATAAACTTGTAAATTCAATATCTAATTATCTGTAATTCAGAAAAATGTGTATAATATATAAAAATGTTTAGAAAAATGATATCTATTCAATAGAAACATAATCATGCATTGTTAATCAACTTACATGACAAGTTTAATTATATAACAAAAGGAACACTCTCATACGCTTCCGGAGTTTCCCCGAGTTAGGGTTTGCACCCCTCAGACCCCCGATTAAACTGCCGAACATGTCTTAGGGTTACATATTAGTACAATTTAACTTGTCATATCATCATCCTTGTTTGAGAATTGCATTGATGACATGTGTTGATTGTTTCCCTTCCTTTACGGTGTTTGCTTCTTCCTGGTAGAATATGATATCGAGATCGAAGACCGAGATCATCACCGTCGAAGCTCGAAGACCGATACTTGAAAAACTATAATAAAGTCAAGTACCAGGTGTCCGAATCTCTACTTTCTGGATATCAACTGGCAAGGGCAAGCGAATCCCCACACATACATATGAATCCTATGCTTTCAATGTATTTCATTCTTTACCATGTGCATACGATTCCAAAGTCTTTTATCGATAGATGGAGTAATCTTGTCTGATGCATATTACCTTTGAAGCCTATAATCCCTGATGCATGTTCCAAGGAGGTGCATTCATACATGTAGGGTAAGCGTGGTAGGGAATGGGAGAGGCCGGGCCTCCGTAATCTCAAACCCTGTTCACATCATTAGGGACCGACTTCGGGACTCGACCCATTACGGCGGCATCTCCCTAGTGCATGACTCATGGTCTCAGCGAAAGCAAGGTAAAGGTCGTGTCCAACCACTCTCTGTCGGCCTTCCAAGGAAGAGGGATAATCTATAGTGGCATTAAGAATCGGTTGGTATGTGTGGGTAAAGTTGTACACCCCTGCAGGTTTAAATCTTTTCGAAAAGCCGTGTCATTTGTTACGGACGACTTGGTGACCAGATTCTAAGATCATAGAGAACTTGAACCCAATCGTAAAACTTGGTAAGCTGAGTAACGTGTGCTTAAGGATGCTTCCTCAGGGATTGAGGGGGTGATCCTAGATAGGTTCAGCTGATGATGATTCAGTGGATATCAAGAAATGATCAAAGCTATAGATACTGCTCTCTTATTCCCTTTTAAAATATTCTGATTGGTCGAGATTCTTCCCCCTCTTGTCTTACAAACAAAGATGGATTTATGCAAAATAACTCCACCTGGCACAAGTATTGCGGAGTACACCCTGTACTCACCCTTGCTTCATTGAAACTTTTGCAGTAGATTAAGTGTTACCATGGAAGATGAGTTCTTCACGGCATCAACATCGATGAGTAGTTTGGAGTTCCCAGTCGGAAGCCTGGAATCTATGGATTGGACGCCATCGTTATGCTCCAGGCCTCTTAGGCTATTTGTTAAGTTTGCTATACTTAATAGCATAATTTTCCTTCCGTTGTTTGATGTTTGTGGTCAGTGACCTCTGCTTGTAATATTTTGGTTCTTTGCTCAGTTATGAGCTCGCTGTAATAATTTATGTGTCATAGGGGCACTGTTGTGTTATAAATTCTCTCTTTGTACGCTTTCGAGATTTATGTTAGGCTTATATCAGACAGGGGTCTGGGATTGTCTAGCCCTAATCCCGGGGGTGTCACAGAGATGGCTCAGCTTCCCCAATATTAGCTCGTTGTTTGTCCTCAAACAACTCAAACACAGCGTAGAGGCGATAAAAGACTTTGACAAGAGCTTTGATCTATGCATGCATAAGAGTTTAATATAGCAAGTATTTAGAACCTGGCTTTATCAATGAATAGAGAAGTGTTAACAATAGTTCACTATGTTGGTGTTCCACTGTTTATACATGGTGCAAATGAGATAATACATGGTAACACTACTTAGGCATGATTAATTGATAGTATCAATGAAAAAAGTTCTCACATTGCATTTAATTGAATCATGAGTATTGTGTTTGAGACCTTTGATTCTCTCAATTGTTGACTAATAATTCACCATGTTTGCATTGCAGACTAAATACTCACGTGATGTCATATCCTTCCAGTATTTCAACCTTTGAACACTCATAGAAGATCCATACATGAGGAAGTAACTAGTATCTTTAGTTGACATCAGGGTGGAGTGGAAATAGGATAGGTGCTTGCTTGTAAGATTCTACACCTTATATGAGCGGCAGGGGTTTCGCCCCTGAAAGTGAAATGGACATCGCCTAGAGGAGGGTTGAATAGGATTTTAAAAATATTACGGTTTGGGCTCAAATAAATGCGGAATAAAACTAACGTTTAATTTATTTAGCACAAAACCTAACCACTAGGTTCACCTAAGTGCACCAACAACCTATGCTAAGCAATAGAAGCAACAAGATGCTAGCAATATGAAATAATTCAAGCACAATGGCTATCACAAATTAAAGTGCATAAGTAAAGGGCTTGGTTGAGAGATAACCGATGGACGTAGAGACGAAGATTTTTATCCCGAAGTTCACTTCAAAAGAAGCTAAGTCTCCATTGGAGAGGTGCGATGGCGCAATGCTCTCCGAACGCCACAAATGGCTCACCTCGAGGTGTGGTGGCTCGATTCTCACCCAACGCCACACAAGGCCTCACCCCGGATGTGAAGGCACACAACTCACCGGTGCCACAAAAGGCTCAACCTATTCTCCCATGAGCTCGCCACAAAGGCCTACTCACACTTGAGGGCGGTCACCAAAACCCTACAAGGTTAGGGATATCTCCACAAATCAATTGGAGGCTCCCAAAAATAAAGGCACAAAAGGCTACGAAGCCACAACAGGCAACAAAGACCACAAAAGGTCAACACTCCAACCACACAATCATCTAGGGTTCCATGAACCCAAGAGTAACATGCCCACAAACTTATACTCGCCGAAACTCCATGGAGAACTCAAACCTATGCAACAAATGAATGGCAAGTCCTTCTCTCCCAAATTCCAACAAAGCTACAAAATCTATTGGGGGAATAAGGGAGGAAGAACACAAGAGGAGAACACAAAACTCTCCAAGATATAGATCCCAATGATTCCTTCACAAAGAACGGATTTGTCTTGGGGGATTGTAGATCTAGATCTCCTCTCTCAAATCCCTCAAAAATATGCAAGAATCATATGAAGGGAAATGGGAGAGGGAAAGGTCTTCAAGGTCAACAATGGAGGAGAGAGAAAGCCAAGAACCAAGAAAAGAGCTAGTGACCCACGAAGGGGAAGAGGAGCCCCTTTTAAAGGGCTCTCGGATATGCCTGTTATGGGCATGTACGACCCTAGCCGGAACTTCCGGTGGCACTCAACCAATGGTCAGAAAATTGCAATGCGAAAGACAGAGAAAAGTGTCTGGCCAGAACTTCTGCCGTTTCACCGGAACTTCCGCTGAGAACGGTACTACCGCCAGAAATTCTGACCAAAGTTCCGACAAATAAAGCACATAAAACAGAGAGGTTACAGTATGTGAGCGGAACAAGATCCAGAATTTCACTCGGTACTACCGGCGACATTTATGCCCGAGCAGTATTTCTGGTCCGGCCGGAACTTCCGGCGGGGGTGGTATTACCGCCGAAACATCCGATCCAAACTCTGCCAAATAGAACAAAACAGCCAGTGACGATACAATACGTGAGCGGAAGAAGTACTGGAACTTCCACCAGTACTACCAGCGGCAAATTTCCCTAGCGGTACTACCGGTGGCTAGTCGGAACTTCCGGCCAGGGAAATTCTAGAAACCAAAACTGCAATAACTTTCGCATCCAAACTCCAAAAGAGATGAAACCAATTTTGTTGGAATGATGAAGATGAATAGAATCCAACAAAGGGTATAACCTAGGGAGAAAATACCATGAATATATATGTGATGTATCTCCCAAGGTGTGGAGCCGGAAAACTCGCAAGATCAATAACCGTAATAAGATATGCTAGCGAAATCCTTAAATGATGAACTAGAGCTTGTTATGATGATAACCACAAGATCTAGATCCTCTCATGGACAAGAACCAACTAACAACCAAGAAAGATGATGCTATGTATGCAAAGGTTTGAGCTCTCTCTAAACGATGCGATTGAGACACCCACTTGAGAGCCCCTCTTGATAGTATGGCTATCTATCCTAAACCTGGTCTCCCAACTAACAACACGAGACCATCAAAAGAGAAGCCCTATCAAGATCATACCTTTGCCTTGAGCATTCCACTTGAGCTTGATGTAGATAGTCTTGACCTTCACAAGATGGAACACCTTTCTTGCTCGCTCTTGCTTGATGAATACTTGCAAATTTCGCCCCCATACTCCATGGGGAAAACCTCTTCTTGAACTTTTATTTATCACCCCATGATCACCGAGGATGGGAAACATCAAGCATGAGATCTTCTAGAGATGGTGCATCTTGAGCTTGCCCTTCTTCATCCCTTGTTGAGGTTGATCCATCTTGATGCAACTCTTTGCACTTGTCTTGATCAACCTTCAAGCACTTTCTTTCTTCATGATTCCAATGGGCACAAAGCCCTTGGATATTTCTTCCTCTCCTTCTTCATTTCTTAAACTTTCAACCTTGAGACTAACACATGGCCCAAGTGATGCCAATGTACAAACCTACAAGTGAAACTCAATGTACACACTAGTCCATAGAGACTGTCATTAATTACGAAAACCACACATGGGAGAATACATGCCCTTTCAGCCCCTTTAACCTTCATTCAGCTTCATTTGAATAGGCATTATTTGCTTTTATTTGATGGGCGCTTCTTATTCTTCGCCCTTTCTTTAGTGGACACTTCTTTGGTATCATCATAATAGCCAGCTCATTGGGTTCATTTTTTCCAGGATTGTGGCTCATGGGAGTTTGCCCACGAACACAATGATAGGCATGTTGGTGGGGTAGGTTTGTAGGCTAGCGGAAAGGCTACGTGATCAACTAAAGATACTATCAACCAACTTATATATGACTTAACAATGAGATTCACCATTTGAAAGACTGGACTGCCATACAAACATGGATATTTATATTTCAAAGACACATAGGAATATAAATATTCATCATTGAATATGTGCCATGTTCACAATAAAAAACACAATGGGATGCATAGACCTTTATTCAGAGCTACTATCTTTCAATCAAGTCTAAATAATGTTCCTCAATATCATCTCATTTGCATCATTATATAGCAAGAAAAAAACAAACATGGTAAACATCCACCACCACTTCCCTATGTATTTATGAAACTATGCACAAGTACTTGCTATGGTTAAATTGCATGCATAAATATAGCAAAGATGTCATACCTCTTTCATCAGTCCATACATGCTTGTTCATCATTGTTTTTCTTCTTTTCCCAACTTGAACTACACAATACACTCACATATAGAATAGAGTCAAGAGAATATAATTTGGTTCATTTAGGACATCATTTCCAACGGTTTAATCAAGTGTACTGCGGGCTTTTTCATAAAAAAAAATTCGTCAAATGGTATCCAAATGGTGGCTTATAGTGGCTATGGTCCATATATCACCATAGTACTCATTTGGGATCATTTACAAGTTCAACTAGCCACTTTTAGCGATGAAAATCAAAATCTATCAATAGATTATTGCAGCGATGCGGCCTAGTTTTGCCCTACTTAAACATCTAGGAATTTTTGCCAATTTTTGTGTGTGGGGGATGAAGAGGTACAGTTGTTGTAGAAATTTCAGCCTACGCGGAGTTACAGATAAAAAATGAAAAATAAAACAGTGGACAACATCATGCAGATTTCTATAACTCCTAACGTGCTTTTCAAAAACAAAAATATTTTGTGGTTTTCAACTTTTGGGACAACAAAACTACAATTCAAATAGCTTAAAATATAATAACATGGCATATACAATGAAAAGGAAGGGAAGGAATCATACTCTACAAAGCTTGGGTGGAAGCTAGTTGCCTGTGTAGTGAGGGCTTGGCCCCCAACCGTGCGTCCATCGTCATAGTAGGGCCCTGGATGCTCCCAAGGTGACCACTCTTGATACACGCTCTCATTCCCAAACTGAGAAGAAGAGACTTCCCACGCATGGTACCCACGTGTTGCAGGCGTGTCACTCCACGTGTGGTATGTTGGTGGTGTAGGAGTGTTGTCCCATGAGGGCTCGTCCAACTCGGGGACCGTCCATGACCTGTCAAAATATTCAACACGAGAAAGGACCATAGACTCTAGTATCCCACGTCTAACCATGAATTGATACACAAAGATTCCACTAGACCACTTCCTCACTATTTGCATTTTAATAAGAATATTAAAATCTAGGAGGTTGGGTTTAATAATTTTGGTGCCCCTTGTTAGAGAATTTAACTTCATCTTTTATATGTTCATAGACCATAGTAGCTATGTCCCTAGCGAAGAGAGGTTTACCCAAGTTATGTTTCACAGCATATGACAAAGTTCTAGAAAGGATCACAACTAAGTTATGATCAGGATCCCTACCTTGTTTAGCGCATTTTAACAAATATATCATTAGATCGATGCATGCAGTGCTATTCTTCCTAGCAAGAAATCCTCTAACAATAAATAGTGCAAAATATGTAAGCCCAGGGTGTTGAATGTGTGAAAGTTTTCTTCTATGAATGCCCTTTGGCACATCTACACTTACGCTCCTCTAGAAAGCCTAGATATTAGCATCGGAATCACTAGGGATTTCATCCCAAAAACTAGTATTGGGCACTTTCAATACCTTGCAAAATTCCTCTAAAGGCATGATAAATCTATTTCCTTGCATCACAAATCTAACATCAAAGGTGACTGGGGTTCCCTTACCTCTCTAAGTTACTTTTTAATTTGTGTGGACAAACCTGAATGTGATGAAATTCACGGCTTATTTCAGCATAAGTCTCTTGGGGGTTGCTTGCAAACCCTTCTAGCTTTGTTTCTACTGAAAAGTAGTTAAAGTATTCCTTCAAGCTTAACATCTTTAGAACTTCTGGGTCTTTCCACCTTGTGGTGTGCATGTCCAATTCTTCCGCCCTTCTAATAATATCATCTTCCCATAGATGTTCCTCATCATAATTAATATCACCTTGCTAGGACCCCTTTTGCCCTTAGGACACCAAAGATGCCTTTGCCTTTGTTCATGGTGAATGAGACCTTGCAGCACCCTAACAAAAATCACTAAAAAATTATATGTAGCAAGTTATAATTACTTAGGAATACTCATGGGGGTGCTACTAAGCAATACTATGCATCATATCAAATCAAAAACTTCAAATCCATGGATTCTCATGCTTGAATGCTAACACCAAGAGTAGTGATTTTATCATAGTATGAAGAATTATATAAAAAAATTGCATGGGTAGAGGAGTAACATACCAAGGAATAATCCCTCCAAAGGGATTTGAGAATTGTTGCCCAAACTTAGAGATCAAAAATCGAGCAGCAAGGGAGCAAGATAATTTTTTCGAGTTATACCTGGTCGGATTCTGAGAGGAAGGGATGAACCTGGGAGCTTGGATGCCACCTAACTCCTCCCGTGGGCCCCACAAGGGTGGGTGGTGTACCCAGCAAGGGAGGGCGCGCCACTTGGTCCCTTTTCTTCCTTGTTTGTTGTTTTTCCTCTTCCTTTTGCCTGATGGATCCCTGTGCAAAAAATGACCTGGAATATTCTCATAATTTTTGAAAAATATTTTCTATGTAGGATTTTCCAGGACTAAAAAACTATTAAAAACATGCATAAAATAATTAAAAGAACTTAAATTAAGTGACATAATTCAAATAACTTTTAATACTACTACAACAATATTTCAATGGAAATCATTGTCTTATCATCATGTTAAGAAATGAGGTTGATCAAGTCTCATCATCACCATGATAAGGATAGAAACAATGATTCAATTATTATTATGAAAGAAATTTTGAGGATACCTCATAATAGATTGGAATTGTTCCAATCATTATTGTTTGATACTTGAGCTTTGGAGGTGGAATGAGTATTTCAAGGCTTCCAACTGTAAGGACCCTTGGTTCAATGGCATTGACACCTTTTTTTTGGTAATTCATCAGAGTTCTTCTTTGGAAAATATATAGTGTGCTCCTTCCCTTTTACATTGAATGTAACTTTGCTTTCAGTACAATTAAACATAGCCCTTGTAGTATTTAGGAAAGGTCTACCAAGAATAATACATAAGTTATCGTCTTATGGCATTTCCAATATCACAAAGTCTATGGGGATCTGCACATTAGCAATCATGATAGGAACATCTTCACATATACCAATAGGAATAAACGTGGATTTGTCAGCCATTTGAAGTGAAACTTTAGTAAGGAATGACGTGTTTAAATTGAGTTTCTTATAAAGAGAGAAAGGAATGACACTTACTCCAGCTCCAAGGTCACATAAAGCATACTTCACATAGATATTTTTGATTGTGCAAGGGATGGTTGAAATACCTGGATCTCCACGATTTTTAGGTAGTTTTCCTTTAAAAGAATAGTCAGCAAGCATGGCAGTGATAGCTTTATTGGGTATTTTCCTTTTGTTAGTAACAATATTTTTATATATTTAGAACAAGGAGGAATCTTAATAGCATAAACTAAAGGAATTTGCAAATATAAACTTTTTATCAATTCAATGAACTTTTCAAACCTTTCATCATCTAAGGTTTTCATTACCTCTTGAGGATATGGTATGGGTCTTTGCACCCATGGATCCCTTTCCTTACCTTTTTGTTCAAGTGGAGGCTTCTTCTTTTTACTTTTATCCCTAGAAGATTGAGGGTCTTCCCTTGCAGTAGGTTCAGATTCTTAATTATTCTCATCTTTATGTGGCTCTTCATTTGGTTGAGATATCTTTGACATGAATATGCCCAACGATACCTCACATTGGTATACCCGGTCCAGCCCAGTGAAGGCCCACGCAAAGACATGCTGCCCAAGGAGACTCCGGGTGGCCCAAGCCCAATAGAAGTTCGACTCCATGGAGAACACGACCAAGTTGTAGATAGAATATTCAAGGGTGAAACCCTAACATGTAACCGACTCGACATATCCACGGGACCTGTCCTATCTATATAAAGGCCAGGAGGGCACAGCGAGGAGGATCTCTCCAACTCATACATAGACCTCATGCCAGATTGCATATGCGCACCCCATGTAACCTTCGGTTCCGCCGTAATCAAGAACAGACAAGCAAGAGTAGGGTTTTCCCTCCGGGGGCCTAAACCTGGGTAAACCTCGTGTCCCCTTGCTGCGTGTCTGTTAACCATCTCACGATATCCAGCATCCCATCTTCTCCAAAACCCAAGTCCATAACAATGGGCATTGACGAGTCGAACCCTCGTCAATTGGCATTGTCTGTGAGAATTGGGGGCGCTAATCATGCGATCACAATAGTACCATCCACCGCGATCTATGATTCCTCGGTGACGGAGAATCATCTCCTCTTCGACGCCTTCGACTTCACTTCCCACTTGCCAATCACTCTCAAAGATTTCGACTCCGTAGGAGACGGAGTCGAGATGCTATTCGGGAGCTTCTGCTTCTAGGTGGGCAAGACCGGTACCCTGCACCTCCTAGAGAGGGTGCCACCTCCATTAATCATGCCTGCCTCGTGGGTTCCACCAATCGACGCCCTGCGCACGTCATCGCTGACGGGCGATTCAGATGATAGCAACAACTGCAACTCCGACCTCTATGACTCTTGAACGGAGGAAGGGACCTGATACGTACAAAACGTATCTACTTTCCCGAACACTTTTGCTATTCTTTTTCCTCTAAACTTGTGTGATTTGGATACAACTAACACGGACTGACGCTGTTTTCAGCAGAATTACCTTGGTGTCTTGTTTTCATGCAGAAAATCAACTATCAGGAAAAAGCCCGGAAAATATGCCAAAAATTATATTTCACCAGAAGACCCACGGAGCCAGAAGACAAGATGGAGAAGGGGCATGGGGGAGCCCACACCCCTGCCAGGCGCGGGCCCACCTCTGGCCGCGTCTCTACGCCTATAAGTTGCCTCTCGACCTAAAAACCGAGGGGGGTTCGATAGTTTTCCAGAAAGAGTTCCGCTCCACCGCCGCCACCAGAAACCAAGATTCGGATCCAGAAACTCCGTTCTGGCACCCTGCCGGGACGGGGAATTTGGAGAGGATCATCACCATCATCATCACCAACGCCTCTCCATCAACCATCGATGTTTCCCTCATCCATGAGTGAGTAATCCCCCGCTGTAGGCTTGGGGATGGTAGGGATTGGACGAGTTCTATCATGTAATCGAATAAGATTGTTAGGGCATAGTGCCTAGTGTCTCTATTAGTGCTATTTGACTTTGTTGCAACTTGTTGTGCTTAATGTTTGTCACTAGGGCCCGAGTGCCATGATCTTAGATCTGAACTTATTATTGAATCATTATGATAGTTTTGTTTGTGGTTGATGGAGCCCACCACTTGTCGTGGGACGCTTCGTTGGAAACCCCAAGAGCAAGGTATGAAGCAGCACAGCAGCAAGTTTCCCTCAGTAAGAAACCGAGGTTATCGAACCAGTAGGAGGAAGGAATCATCACACAGGTGTTGCAAGCAAGGCAGAGACCTGCACAACACAAACTCAAGACTTTGCCCCAACGAATCAGTGAGGTTGTCAAGCTCACCGGTTTTCTATAACAAAGGATTAAACGTATGATGTGGAAGGTAATGCTTTGTAGCAAGTAAAAAGTAACAGTGGAAGATGTATCAATGGTAAATATTGGACCGGGGTCCATAGTTCACTAGAGGTGCTCTCCTTAAATAAACAACATGGCATGAAGGGTAAACAAATTATAGCGGGGAAATTGACAGGAACTGAGCAAGGCATAACAACACAATTACTAGTCAGAAGATCCTATGAGGTTGATTGGGCAATACAACAATATACATAGACCGCCATCCAACTGCATCTATGACTAGAAGTCCACCTTCAGGTTATCATCCGAACCCCCTCCAGTATTAAGTTGCAAGCAACAGACATCTGCTTTAAGCAAAGTGTGTAAGGTAAACAGTCCACATGTTCCATGAACAAGAGACCGTTGTTTTCTCCCTAGTGGCAACATCACATCTACAACCGAATAGATTATTGTCACATCCCTTGGAAACTAGAGGCATGAACCCACTATCGAGCATAAATAACCCCTCTTGGAGTCACTAGCAACTACTTGGCCAACATAACCAATAGCAACAGAGAGCTTGCAAGATCACAAACAACAAAGACATGATAGAATCATAAAGATAAAACCATTAGTCAAACCAACATAATAATCTCAATATCCATCGGATCCCCACAAACACAACATGCATGATTACAAATAGATTAGATCTTGATCATGAACGGAGCTCACAAGATCTATACATGAAATCACAAAGGAGGATATACAACCATATAGCTACAACATGGACCATAGTCCAAGGTGGAACTACTCACAAATCATACCGGAGAGAAGGCCTCCGGGATGATATCCCCACCGATAGGGTGCCAGGAAGAACTTCAGATCCCCCCGATCTAGGGACGATGGTGGTGGCGGCAGACGATTTTATGGATTTCTGATCGGGTACTCATGGTTTCTGCATCGGGGGCTTCTTATAGGCGAAGGGGCGAGACCGGGAGGCGGCCAGGGCCACCAAACCCTAGCCAGGCACGGGCCCACCTGCCCCCGCGCCTGGGGTGGGTCTGGCCCCCTGGCCGGCCTCTCCTGCTCTCCTCTGGACTTCTTGTTCCCCACGGAAAGTAATTCACTTTGTCCTTTGTCCCGTCCAATTCCGAGAATATTTCTTTGCTAACTTTTCTGAATCCAAAAACAGCAGAAAACAGGCATCTGGCACTGTTGCAACTTGTTAATAGGTTAGTACCATAAAACATGTAAAAAGCACCTCAAAGTGTGGACAAGTAAAGAAAAGTAGGTACTAAACAAGCATGGAGCATCAAAAATTATAGATACGTTTCCAACGTATCAGCATCCCCAAGCTTAACTCCTGCTCGTCCTCGAGTAGTTAAGTGATAAACAAAATAATTTTTTAGGTGACATGCACCCTCACAATAAAGATCCAACCATTTGCAATCATTGAAAGCTGGGATCAAATAACTCTAACATGTGCATGAAAGATGGAGTTCTAACAATAGGACATAGTAACTATGCATGCAACATGGCAAGCTACAAACAAATATCATGAGTAGTATGCATTAAAAAACGTTTGTTTGTTTCACATGCAGAAAACATAGCATAGTGGCAATTAGCTTGTCCCTCATAGAGTAGCAATTAGATGCATAGGACACCTGCAAAGTTCACAAGGGTGACTACAAACAAGTAGCACAAGAGAAAGTAATAACACAGTATGCATCAATTAATAAGCTTTGGAACACTACACACATAATAATAACTATGCTCTCTTAATGGTGCCTAAAGGTAGAAGGTGGAGACTCAATAGTGGTGAAAGAAAGGCCTTTTTTGTAAAGGAAGCAGGGATTACAAGTTTCAAAAAGAGCTTCTAAAAATTATGGTACTTGTTAGCTTTCATCCCTCATTTCCCATATCATAAGCATCTTGAAGTGGTTAAGGTTAAAGTGGCAAAGCTGGAGTATATGCTTGACGAAGTATAAGTTGGCAATCTCATGCCCCTTGAATAGGAGGGCCACACCTCATGCATACTCAACTTTGGATCGAGATAAGTTCTTGTCACTGTAAGAATTTGCATATCATTGAGAACCGCCAACGAGGTACCCCTTGCACATGGCACAAGAGCTTTCCCATAACCAAAATGACAAGGCAAGCAGACAATGAGCATCTCAGCAATTCTTCTTATGTACCATGGGAATATGGTGCTTTTTTCTCTCTTTCCTCTTTTCTCAATGTGTCTTTTTTTATAAGAAGAATGCTTCATAGATGTCACTATGGTGATGCTGCAAGTTTCCACCATGATTAGGCATGGCTTAGGCTAGCGGCCTAGGCGTTTCTCTAACACAGAATACAAACTCCATGGACTTACAAGTCTCCTCTTTATTTCACACCGGTGACATCCATAGACAAAAGGACATGATATCAAATGAGTACAACAAGGTACAATTGCAATGTTGAAAACGTTCCCCGTGACAACACAGTTCTGCTAATTCCAACTTATAAGTGCAAGCATATATAACAAAGTTGTCACAATGGTTCAAGTTTATTAGGCGCACAGAATATAAAGTGTGCCATCAAGTTCGTGAGGGCTTTAATCACTAAGTTTTCACATAACAAAATAGTTTTTAATTGGAAGATAGTTGAAAACAAGAATATACTTGGAATGGTGTAACACACCATGCATAGGAGTTTATAGTGGACACTTTGGAATAACTTGGTTTCTTGGGAGTTGGAAGCATGAGTAGAACTTACTCATACAAGTGGAGGCTAGCAAAAGACTGGGAGCAACCAACTAAGAGAGCAATAATGGTCAAAATCATGCAGTGCAACAAAGCAAACTAATCAAAGCAAAGAGTGGTACTACAAGTCAAGGACTAAATGATCATAGAGTATAATGGTGACTTGTGAGAGTCATAACATTGTGTAATCATGTGCCAAGTCAACCCAAGCAAAACATCAAAGGAGAATACCACAATACTATGCTTTTGCATGCTAAAATAATGAATAATTTCTTCAAGGCACACTAAGCAATCCCAATTGTTTGGAACAAGACATGCTATAGCAATAATCACTAAGCATAATGCTAAAACAACACCTAGCATGTCATGGTAAAGTCTAAGTCACAGTTAATGCAAGCTCCTCTTGCACTTCAAGCAAGAACTTACTACTCATTTCCAAACACCAAGCAACCTTATTTGGAAAACAACACAGTGAGAACGGGGATCCAAACTACTTTATTCAAGCAAACTAAACAAACTAAGCAAATAAAACTAAAACTAAGATGCTCCAAGAACAACACAACTGTGCATGGAACAATAAAAACGAAGTGTCTAGACAGACCTGAGCTTTTTACTGATGAAGAAGGACATGCCTTGGGCATCCCCAAGCTTTGATGCTTGTACCTCTTGGATATTTCTTGGGGTGACACCATGGTGGCATCCCCAAGCTTGAGCTTTTGTCAATTCTTCATCTCATTGCATCATTCTCTCTCTACACCTAAAATTTCCTTCACACAAAACTTCACACAACCTTCATTAGTAACATTAGTTTATTCAAAAGATATTAGACCACTGGAAAAACTTTGGAATAGCAAGGCTTTTCACTAAAAACACAAGCTACTGTAGTAACTCCTTCAAAAAACTCAATTTACCTGAAGAGAGCTCAAAAAGGAATCAATAAGAAGCAAATACAAATAATGGCAGAAATCTATCAAAACAGACCAGCAAGTAGAAACCGATTTTTTTGAACATAATATGTTGCTCAAATCAAAAAGTGTTGAACTAATGAAAGTTAGCTAACATACTGGTGGATTTATTCGTAAATTGTGAGCTCAATCCGAGTTACAGAGCCTCCTCATGAATTGTTTTGGTGGAGGACAGAAATCTGTTTCGGGATAGCAACTCCCCAAATCTTACTTCCCTCTCATTAGAGGTCATTCTTTGCACAAAAAGAAAACAAAAAGGATAAGGAAAGGTCATTACAGAAGTAATAACTTCCAAGACTCAAGGGAACTCTTGGGTTATCTCCCAACAAGTACTTTTCTTTAACGCCTTTAAGTTAGGCTTGATAGCTTGAGAAGATGCTCTCATAAGAACTATGAGTTGAAGTAAAAGAGAGCATCAAGAAGCAAATTCAAAACACCTTTAAGTCTAACCCACTTCCTATGCATAGGGATCTTGTACACAAATAAGTTAACGAAGAACAAAGTGACATCTATAGGAAGAGAAAACAAGAGTAACTTCAAAACTTTCAGCACAAAGAGAGGTGTTTTAGTACCATGAAAACTTTTACAACCATATTTTCCTCTCTCATAATAATTTTCAGTAGCCTCATGAATAAACACAACAATATAACTATCACATAAAGCAGGCTTTTCATGGGCTACAAACACATAATTTCTATCAAGCTCAAAAATAGTGGGATTAAAACCTCCACAGGTTTTATCCAAAGTAGATATTTCAAAAGGATCCATAGGAACATAACATTCATCCTCCTTTGGTAAGCATGGGGGACAATCAAATAATGTAAGGGATAAAGAGTTACTCTCATTAGAAGGTAGACATGGGTAGATAATCTATTCTTCCTCCTTTTGTTCATTACTCTCCCCCTCTTTTTCATCTAATGAGCTTCTAGTTTCAACAATTTATTCTTCGTAGGCTCTTGCAAGGCATTAATCTCTTCCATTTGTGGAAAATTCCTATTAAAATATTCAAGAATATAGCTATTTTCTTCCCTATAATTATCAAAGAAAAAATTAAGTATCTCATAAACCTCACATTCATAAGGTGCATCATCAGTAGAGCACACATCTCTAGCAATAGTATTCAACTTATCAATTTGTTCCCATTAGTGTTTCCCTTTTTGTGACAAACGGTGTTCCTTATAATAATACCTTTGTTCTTCCATGAACCCACTTTGCCAATAAGAACTAGTTTCAAAGAAACCATCCATTGATAGAAAGCATGGCCAAGCAAGGCAAAGACAGACCAGCAACTAGAGCAGGAACTAATTTTTGTGTGTTTTTGAATAAATAAAGCAAAAAAAACTAAACAAAAGAAACAAAGAAAACTAAAAAAAAGTAAAGAGAAAGGAAGTGAAGGACTCCCCTAGTGAATACATCCTTAGCCTCCTTGGCAACGGCACCAGAAAAAGCTTGATGGCGCCCACCACTTGTCGTGGGACGCTTCGTTGGAAACCCCAAGAGCAAGGTATGAAGCAGCACAACAGCAAGTTTACCTCAGTAAGAAACCGAGGTTATCGAACCAGTAGGAGGAAGGAAATGTCACACAGGTGTTGCAAGCAACACGGAGACCTACACAACACAAACTCAAGACTCTGCCCCAATGAATCAGTGAGGTTGTCAAGCTCACCGGTTTGCTGTAACAAAGGATTAAACGTATGGTGTCGAAGGTAATGGTTTGCAGCAAGTAAACAATAACAGTGGAAGATGTATCAATGGTAAAGATTGGACCGAGGTCCATAGTTCACTAGAGGTGCTCTCCTTAAATAAACAACATGGCATGAAGGGTAAACAAATTACAGTGGGGCAATTGACACGAACTGAGCAAGGCATAACAATGCAATTACTAGTAAGAAGATCCTATGAGGTTGATTGGGCAATACAACAATATACATAGACCGCCATCCAACTGCATCTATGACTAGAATTCCACCTTCAGGTTATCATCCGAACCCCCTCCAGTATTAAGTTGCAAGCAACAGACATTTGCTTTAAGCAAAGTGTGTAAGGTAAACAGTACACATGTTCCATGAACAAGAGACTGTTGTTTTCTCCCTAGTAGAAATAGCACATCAAAAATCGAAGAGATTATTGTCACTTCCCTAGGAAACTAGAGGCATGAACCCACTATCCAGCATAAATACCCCCTCTTGGAGTCACTAGAAACTACTTGGCCAAGATAACCACTAGCAACAAAGAGCATGCAAGATCACAAACAACACAGACATGATAGAATCATAAAGATAAAACCATTAATCAAACCAACATAATAATCTCAATACCATTGGATCCTCGCAAACACAACATGCATGATTACAAATATATTAGATCTTGATCATGAACGGAGCTCACAAGATCTATACATGAAAGCACAAAGGAGGAGATACAACCATCTAGCTACTACATGGACCCATAGTCCAATGTGGAACTACTCACAAATCATACCGGAGAGAAGGCCTCCGGGATGATCTCCCCTCCGGCAGGGTGCCGGGAAGAACTTCTGTCACATCCCAAAATTTTCCAAATTTTGAAATGTGAAAAATAAATCAACAAAATAAATAATTGTTGAAATTTAGGGTGAAAAGAAACTTTTTGTTTCTAAATGGAAACTTAAAATCCCATCTTGAACAAACTTTGAATAATGTTTAAACCCAACTAAATTCAAATCAAGTGAAATGCATTCTTCATAAATGCATCATGAAATTTAAACATTTGGAAAATAAACCAAAACTCTAAAACCCCATTGGAGGAAAATCATTTCAAAGATATCCCTAAGATTATGGATTTGATCCATATAAATATTTGTCAACAAACATTTATAAATGATAAAGAATGACAAATTGAAATATTATAAAACCATAGAGATTGGTTACACTTAATTTGGAGCCATAGATAAAATCTTATGAATTTAATAAGATAAGGAAATCGAATCTCCAAAGCTAATAAAGCACCTATCTAAAAATTCATACCAAATGGTGAGAAATTAACCCTAAAGAGATCTAAAAGGATAAATAAATATTAAACAAGATTTTACAAGTTGGAATCATCATTTTTGGATCCTTAAATAAAAAGATATGGTTTTTATAAGCAAAGGAAGAAATAAATAAATAAGGACTATTTTAAAGGGCCAAATTAAAACTTGGCCAAGCCAACAAAATAAAATAAAATATGTTTATCTAATAAAAAGAGTAAAGGATTATTTAAATAAAATCACGAGGATTTATTATTATCCAATTTCATTTAAGTAAAGACATTTCCCAATTGATATGAACATTAAAAAAACAAAATAAAGTATTTTGAATAAGAATTCAAAGTGTTTTATTTCTCAATAAAACCTACTGAAAGGATTTGGTAAAACTTAGAATTCAAATATAGTTTGAAAACCTATTTAAATCTTATTTTGGAAATAAAGACAAATGTCTATTTTTAAATAATTCATAAACCCTAAAGGAATAAAAATATTATTCTAAACTTGACTTTAGAATATGTCAGATAATAGTATTAAAATATATTCAAAGTTTGACATAAGTTTGAATTCAAATAGTGCTTGAATTATTTGAACAAAAATCAAAACAGATAAAGGAAAATAGAAAAAGAAAAATGAATTGGTATAAAAAATGAATGAAAACCAACCAGCCCAGCCCAACAAGCCCAGCCCAGGCCCAGGTAACCCATCCATCTCCCCCCCCGCAGGAAAACGATTCACACCGCAGATCCAACCCGCCCCCTCACTAACTGCTGGTCCCCACTGCCTCTCTCCCTCTCTCGCTGTCAAGCAGACCCCACCGGTTAGTCTTCTTCCTCACCCCGCGATGACCACGCATTCCTCGCCGGCCGTTTCTGCTCGTTTTAACTCGCATCAATACGCGTCAATGCCTCGCCTAAACCTCACCACGACCACGCTCGATTAAACGTCTGCTGCTCCTCTCTATTTCCCCCCAGAAACCACCCACTCTCTGCCTCCAGGCTGTCTTGATTCCTCACTGCAACCCCACTGCCCCGACGAACTACTCCGGCCAAATTCCGACAACTCTGGCCACCTCTACGCTCCCAGTACCCACTGGATTGCTACCCATCTCCCTACGAACCTCCCAGTGACACTAGCTCAATCGCGCGCGTTCCACAACGTCGGCAACGTCTTCACCAGTGCGCCACCGATGACCCCCGCAACTCCGGTGAGCCCTAGAACTCGACTCCGTGCGCGCCTCGACCAGTGAATCATGCCGTTTGGTTCGCCTGTGTCTTTTGCATCTCCAGGTGCTCGCCAATCACTCGCGCGTGACCTACAGCCTCGCCTCTGACGACTCCCGAACGTGCCAACGCCAGGAGCATCTTCAGCGAGGAATTCCCGCCGCATCCGTTCGCCCCCTGCCTCCTCTCGAACACGTTGAACATCGCAACGATCCCCTAAACCTAGTGAGCCACTCCTTTTACTCCCTCGCTTCCTGTAGCCGCCGCGACGCCATAGACAGAGCACGCCGCCGCCACTCGCCGCCACTAGCGCCGCCCACCTATGGTCGCTACATCGTGAACCGTTGGATCCAGATCGTAGAGATAGGATAGATTGACTTAATCTAACCGGTATGTTCAATCAGAGCTGTGCGTTGTAACTTCAATCCAACACACCGCGTAGCTCGATCCATACGAATCGGTACTGCCCAGTAGGAAACAGCCACGTGGCCAGACACAGGTTCTAAAAACAGATTTTGATCTATTAGATGAATGATTTTGTAAAATTCATAACTTTTGATCCACACGTCCAAATTTTGCAAATTTTATATAAATGGAATCAGCAAAACAAATTATGTCCAACCATGCACTTTGTTTAATGAATTGCTTCTGGAAAATTGGTTGAATTTGCAGAAACATGTGTAGGTATATTTTGGATATAAAAATTATTCTAGCAATGTTTTTAGGATAAAATCTTTGACAAATTGGTTGTTTTGAACCTACTGACCATATAAAACAACTTTGACCATATTTTGTGAAGTTAAAATATGAATCTTTGATTTAGAACATTTCTAGTCAAATAAAAATGTTGTTTATATGTTAAAAATACTTTTTGGAGAAAAACCTTTGGGAAATGATTTGGATTAAACTCTCTGACCCTAAAACACAAAGATTTATGATTTAAAAATATATTTGGTGAACGCTATAAAAATTATTACTTTGCTAAATGCATTTTCAAAAACATAAAATATTGATTTGGTATAAAAACGGTTTATAAGTAAAACCTTTTACAAATGGTATCAATATTGAACACTTGACCATAGAACACTAACATTTGTGTTTAAAAATGTATTTGTTAAACACTAGAGAATATTACCTTGATTTAAACCATTTCTAGCAAAACAAAATGACTTAAAGTGGCCATTTTCACTAACTTGATATCAAATGGTTTTACCACTTTAATAAATGACCAAAGGCTGTTTTCAAATGTTTATAACCTAATAGAAACCACTTTACAAATAAAACAATCTTTGGCATGTTTGCATGCATTGCCTTGTTTTTATTATTTTAGTGATGTTTGCTTGAATGGTAGATTGAATATTTGCTTGCTTGATTGAATTGTTGTGGAATTTGAAGAGTGTGACTATTGCAAGATCAAGGAGTGAACTTATATTATCTACCAAAAAGTCAAGTGACGCTTCATACTTTTGTCCTATTATTTTCACTATGCATTAGTGATATTTCTAAGTAGGACTTGCATGGAATTTTTGCTAAGTATAAACTATGCCATGGGAAATCCTAGTAGATGATACCTTAGTAGAATTTTCCTAAGTTAAGATTCCTACTACTATCTTGCTTAGCTTAGCTAGTAGAAAACAAGGGTGGATTGTATTCATGCTATGGAATATTTCTAAGTCAAGGACTTGTGTTTTGTTTAATAAAACAACTAAGTGAATGAATCACCTTGGTGGAATGGAAAGAATGGTTTGTGTTGAGTGGTTACGCAAGTACAGTATGCTGGGGAAAACTTGGGCATCACCAAGTCCAGTATACTTGGGAAAACTTGGTATCTCACTTGTGGATTGCCACCCAGGAACAAAGAGATTTGAGATGTCAAATGTTGAGAAGCTTCAAGTGCAGCCACATGGCATTATGGGCTCTGCCTGGATCATATAGGTTTCAATAACTTAGCCAAATGGACAGTTGGTGGTAGGGGATGATAGTTTGGAACGAGTCCATTCTGGTCTAAGGGAAGGATTCTGAAAGATCTTGTCTTGGTGAAAATCAAGTCTTGTGGGGAAAGTGTACCACCTCTGCAGAGTGAAAAATCTAAGTACTTAGCCATGTCCCTGGCAAAGGACAATTTGAGCATCAAGACATGGAAGCTATCAAGAATCTCCTCATCCCAATTTTCTAAGTTAAAAACTTGTGGTTAAACAAGGGTTGAAGGTTCACCAATTTCTATTGGCGGTTCCTTGGGTGTTTTTGACAAGCAAAAACTTAGTGTTTTCAAATAATAAGGAAAATCTATTTTGAGCAAAGCAAGCCTAAGCTCCACTTAGACAAATGCATATAGATGATAGACTCCACAATACTATCATAGTATCACTTGCCAATACAATTCAAATGTATTGACCCTTGTGGCTGTAACTTATTATGTTGCAGGTTTGTTTGATGTTAGTGAAGTGTGTGTTGATTAGGATTACAAGTCTACAACCAACATGATTGCCTGTGGCACTTTGAAGATGAAGGACTCCATGCTATAGTTATTCTGCTGCATTGTAATGAGATAGCCAAATGAGCTATGTAAGATGTAATGAATTATTTTATTCCTGGTTATAAAGTTGTATTATGACCTTTGTTTGTTGATATTACATCTTAACTGTGGATGCTAGCTATTGATCTAGGGACTAGCATTGTAAACACAGGGATCTCTACCTTATTAAAGGTTGGGACCTCTACAACTTCGGATCCCCCCGATCTAGGGATGATGGTGGCGGCGGCTACAGACGGTTTTATGGATTTCTGATCGGGCACTCAGGGTTTCTACATCGGGGGCTTCTTATAGGAGAAGGGGCGAGATCGGGAGGCGGCCAGGGCCATCAAACCCTAGCCAGGTGCGGGCCCACCTACCCCCGCGCCTGGGGTGGGTCTGCCCCCTGGCCGGCCTCTCCGACTCTCCTCTGGACTTCTTGTTCCCCACGGAAAGTAATTGGCTTTGTCCTTTGTCCCATCCAATTCCGAGAATATTTCTTTACTAACTTATCTAAAACCAAAAATAGCAGAAAACAGGCATCTGGCACTGTTGCAACTTGTTAATAGGTTAGTACCAGAAAACATGTAAAAAGAACCTCAAAGTGTGGACAAGTAAAGAAAAGTAGATACTAAACAAGCATGGAACATCAAAAATGATAGAAACGTTTCCAACGTATCAGTGGTATTATCTGCAAGTTCTGTACACATATCGTTGTCCGGATCCAAAGGCCCCGAAGTGACAATAATTGGGACAACCTGGGGGGATGGCTATGGTGTGAGGATCACATGTGTTCATGGAGTGTTATTGCTTTGGTCCGGTGCTCTATTAAAAGGAGCACCTTAATTGCCAGTAGTTCCCTAGAGGCCCCGTTGCCATGGGCTGGCTGGATAGAAGATGTTGTGCAAGTTCTCATTGCGAGCACGTATGACTATATTTGGAGCACATGCCTAGGATTGTTTAGTACTTGGATGCTTGTTATTATTTATCCGCAATGCCCTAGATCTTGAAGTTACATGTTTAGACTCATCCATGCAATGCTCGTCCATCCATCCCTACGCCTACCGCACTCGAATCCTACTGTTACTGTTACTGTTGCTCCTGTTTCATTGTTGTTGTTGCTTTGTTGTTGCTACTACAAAATATTGCTACTGATAAACTTCTGTGAGCAAGAACTATTTCTGGGTGCAGCTGAATTGACAACTCAGTTGTTAAGGCTTGCAAGTATTCTTTGGCTCCCCTTGTGTTGAATCAATAAATTGGGTAATACTACCCGCGAAAACTGTTGCGATCCCCTACACTTGTGGGTCATCAAGACTATTTTCTGGCGCCGTTGCCTAGGGAGCATAACTTTATTTGCAAGTTCACTTGGATCTACTATTTTTCACTGCTACTCCTTTCATCATGGGGAAGTCTCGTGATGGAAAGTTCCCTATTTTACCATCCACTACAAGAAGAGGTACAATCCTAAACACCTCAGTTGCTCTTGATTCATCGTCTGTTATAAGTAAGCTTGTCACACCACCACCACATACTCATGCTACATACACTGCTACTACTTCTAAATCTGAAACTGCTTTTGATGCTCATGATGTTACTTCTACTGTGCTTGATGCGAGTGGTTCATTAGGTCCTTTCCTAGATGCTACTATGGCTAGTGTAGGAAATACCGAAACTCCTAGTGAAGACACTGTTATACCTGTTAGCTCACCTGAGTCTAGTGAGAGTTATGATATTAATGATGGTTACATTGAGTTCACTGATGAATTTGTTGAAGAGTGCCAAAACACACATGGTACTAGTGCTATTAAGAGTCTCCTTGCTAGACGTGCTATTATGCCTAAACTGTCCTTTGATCCTAAGTTTGCCACCTCTCCCATTGATATTAAAGATAAAGATTATGATTTCTCTCTTGATTTGTCCTATTTAGATATTGTTGAGGAAGAACCTTTCTATGGGACTGAAAATGAGAGTGCTGTGGCTCATATGAATGAGATTTCTACTATGAGTGCTTTGTTTATTTGATGATTTTAATATGCGCAAGTACTTTGTTACTAAGATCTTCCCTTTTTCACTAAAAGGAGAAGCTAGGGCTTGGTTTAATAGATTACCTCCTGGTTCCATTGATAGCCCTGATTGCTTGATCACTTCTTTCTTCTAGAAATATTTTCCTTCCAGTGCTAGACATGCTGCTTTGCAGAGACTTTTTGATTTTAAAGAGGGAGAAGAAGATAAATTACCTGAGGCATGGACAAGGTTCTGTTCCTTGATTCATGCACATCCTAGATGTCCAATGCCTAAGAATGAGCTTCTTGATATTTATTATAATGGAGTAACTGGTGATTCTAGGACATACCTAGATAGCTTTGTTGATTGTGTTTTCAGGAAAAGAACTCCTACAGATGCTGAAGAATTAATGGCTACGATAAGCAAGAATTATGATGATTGGACTTCAACTGAGCTAAATACACCTAAGCCTATTACTCCTGAACCAATTGTGCCTGAACCAGTTCCAACACCAACACCAAAGAAGAGGGGAGTTATTGCATTATATGATGAAGTGATGAAGGAAGCTAAGAATGTCTAAAGGAGAAATGTATTAGAGCTGATGATGTGAAGAATCCACCTCCTATAGAAGAATTATGTAAGCCAATTCCCCACTCATCCACTATTGAGGTACACTCTCTCCAACACTCTGATGAAGGAGATATTCCTTATGGTAAGCCTCCTGATCAATGTTTAGAGGAACTTGACATTTTTATTGTTAAACAAGGTAATTTTAATAAACAAGTTCAAAATCATTTATTGGAAAACTCTAGAGCTATCAATGAGTTGAAAGATATTGTGGAAAGAAGGTCCAATGATATTAAAATGCTTTGTAAACACTTTCAAATGGTTCAAACCCAACTTGATCAACTTGCTAAGGTACAAAAGGATATGCTAGTTAATGCCTCAGGAGATAAACATGCTTATGGAATTAGAACTAGGAGTGGTATAGCTACTCAAGATCCTTTATATCCTGAAGGACACCCTAAAAGAACTGAGCAGGATTATCAACAAGGTGATAATAGTGTTAGTACTCATAAGAGAAAGAAAAAGAAACACAAAATAGTTGAGGAACCACTTGAACCTGTTGTAGATCCTAATAGTATATTTGTCTATGATGCTGAAACCGAGAGTGGTAATGATAAAAATGATGCTCCTGATAAGGAGGAAGGTGAGGAAGAAACTGAGAAGTACACTAAGAACACTAGGTACACTAAGGAAGATAATGTTGCTAATAAACATGGTAAAGAGAGAGAAACTTGGGTGCAGAAACCTATGCCTTTTCTAGGTAAGAAACACAAGTCAAAGGAGGAGGAACACTACAACAAGTTTTGTGAGTGGATGAAACCTTTATTTTTGCAAATTGCTTTGACTGATTCTATTAAGTTGCCTCCTTACTCAAAATATATGAAGGATATTGTCTCTAATAAAAGGAAGATTCCTAACGAGGAGATTTCTACTTTGCTTGCTAATTATTCCTTCAATGGTAAGGTTCCAAAGAAATTTGGTGATCCAGGTATACTAACTATTCCTTGCTCTATTAAGAATAATTATGTTAGAACTGCTTTATGTGATTTGGGAGCTGAAGTTAGTGTTATGCATTTTTCTCTCTACAAGAGACTCTAGCTAGAAAATTGGATACCAACTGATATATCTTTGCAAATGGTTGATAAGTCAACTACTATTCCTGTTGGTATACGTGAGGATGTTCCTGTTCAAGTGGCTCATAATTGGTTGGTTTTGACTGATTTTGTTGTGCTTGAAATGCCTGAAGATGATAATATGTCTATTATTCTTGGAAGACCTTTTCTTAATACTACAGGTGCTGTCATAAATTGTAATCAAGGAAAAGTAACATTCAATATTGATGACAAAGAGCATACTGTTTATTTCCCCAAGAAGGTTGTTGAGAGCTATTGCCTGAATTCCATTGAAAATATTGAGAGCATAAAGGTTGGAGAAATATATTGTCCCATTCCACAAGAAAATTGTGAAACTATTATGATTGGGACCATTGCTATCAAGTATGATGTAACATAATCACCTTGTGGAATGCAAAGTTTTGTTTCATATAAGATTGTTTTGGTAATAAGACTTGATCAACCTTGTTAACAAAAGGATTTTAATAAACAAAATAATGCTTTCACTGTGGTTATACTTGCTCACTTTTTTTTCTCCTTTCCAATCTTTGCTCTTCGTCGTGCCTAACTTAAAGGCGTTAAAGAAAAGTACTTGTTGGCAGATAACCCAAGATTTTCCTTGAGTCTTGGAAGTTATTAATTCAGTAATGACCTCTACTTATCCTTTTTGTTTGCTTTTTGTGCCAAGAATGACCTCTAATGAGAGGGAAGTAAGATTTGGGTAGTTGCTGTCCCGAAACAGATTTCTGTCCTCCACCATAAAATTTGGTGAGGAGTATCTGTAAGTCGGGTTGAGCTGAAAATTTATGCATAAATCCCCCAGTATGTTAGATAACTTTTGTTAGTTCAATACTTTTTTATTTGAGCAACAGAAGGTTTTCGAAAAAATTGGTTTCTACCTGCTGGTCTGTTTTGACAGATTTCTGCTATTATTTGCATTTGCTTCTTATTGATTCCTTTTTGGATACTTTTTGGGAAATTGAGCTTTTTTAAGGAGTTTCTATAGTAGCTTGTGTTTTTAGTGAAATTTTTTCTATTCTAAAGCTAAACCCAAAGGTCTATTATCTTTTGAATGCACTAATGTTGCTAATGAAGATTGTGTGAAGTTTTGCATGAAGGAAAATTTTCAGGTGTAAGGAAAGAATGATGTAATGAGTTGAAGAATGGAAAAAATCTCAAGCTTGGGGGGGAGCCACCCCGTGTCACCCCAAGAAATATTCAAGAGGTACAAGCTTCAAAGCTTGGGGGTGCCCAAGGCATCCCCTTCTCTATCAATAAAAATCTCAGGTCTTTCTAGACACTTCGTTTTTATTGTTTCATGCACAGTTGTGTTGTTCTTGGAGCGTCTTAGTTTTTGTTTTTGGTTTTATTTTTCTTTGTTTGGTTTTGTTTTTTCTTTGTTGGCTTGTTTTGAAAAATCAAGAAATACCAAAAATATTTGTTGTTCTTCTTTGGTTTTGTGAGTTCTTTGCAGGGTTCAGCCGTCCTCAGTGGGTTTTGGATTCATGTTGTTATTAAAGTCACACAAGTGAAGGGCAATAATGAAGATTAAGACAACTTGAGGTGTGGTAAGAGGCTGGTAACAAACTCTATTTCTTTTCATTTTTGTACATATAATCATCATTGTGAGCATGCTTAGCCGGTTTGTGTAAGGTGTATGTCATTATGGATGCTTAGTAGTTCTTGCTTGAATATGATTAGCTCCATCTTTCTAATAGTTTGTAGCATTTCATATGAATGTTTGCTTGCATTATTTTATTCATATTTTTGTATGATATTGTGGTATCCTCCTCTGTAAGTTTCGTGTGAATCGACTTGGCACATGCTCAAGCATGCATATGACTAAAAAATAGTCAGTAAGCCTCGATGATTTATTTTTCCTCAGAGTTCTTGTATCACTTTCACGCCATAATTAGTCCTATTTTGTTGCAAGCATGATTATGACAGTTATTGCTCTCTCGTTTGTCGCTCCCTCTCTTTTGCTAGCCTTCACTTGCACTGAGTATGAGCTCTACTTGTGCATCCAACTCCCCAAAACCAATATTTCCAACTATGTCCACCATACCTACCTATTAGCATCATTTGCTATTTCAGTGCATATTCAATATGCCTTGTTTTCTTCCAAATAAAATGTTTGACTGTTTTGAGAAAGTTAGTTAGTAAAGCTCTCACGAACTTGATGGCACAATTTATTCCTTGCACTTAATAATCCTGAACCATTGTGACTTGTCCATGAAAGTTATATGCTTGCAAATTATATGCTGGGAGTCAGCAGAACCGTGCTGTCACGGGGAACGCTTTCAACACTTTTTGGATATCCTATCCAGTTGATACTTTGCTCTTTTGTTTACGTATGTCGACGATGTGAAATAAAAGGGGAGCTTATGAGTTCATGGAGTCTATACATTGTGTTAGATAAACGCCTGGGCCGCTAGCCTAAGCCATGTCAAATCATGGTGGAAACTTGCAGCATCACCATAATGAGCATTCTGTGAAGCATCCTCAATAAAAATCTATGCATATAGTAAATAAAAAGATCCCTGAGATGCTCATTGTCTGCTTGCCTTGTCATGTTGATCATGGGATAGCTCATGTATCATGTGCAAGGGGTACCCCGTTGGCGGTTCTCTATGATATGCATGTATTTACAATAACAATAACTTACAGGTAACCAAAGTTGAGTATCATGCGGAGCGTCCCTCGTACTCAAGGGACTTGGGATTTCCAGTTTATGGTCTGTCAAGCATATAACTCATACTGGACCTCACTTTCACCTTAACCACATGAAGATGCCTATGATAGGGGCAATGAGAGATCAAAGCTAATGAGTACCTTCCTTTCAGCATTGGGAAGCCTTTCAAACTTTTCAAAACCGTTTTCACTCCCTTGTTGAGTCACCACTTATTCTATGAGCACCTTCTTTAGAGCATAGTTGTCATTCTTGTGTTTGTTTTAAAACTTGGTTAATTATGTCATGACTTTGATACTTGTATCTCTGATATCTTTACTTCTAGTCTTCACTTGAACTTCAGAGGTGCCTTGGCATTTATATTGTGCTCTGCAAACAAAGGCAAGCGAGATACCACTCTATCATACCTTACTATGAGCATTGCAATGTTGCTTATGTTTATGTTTCATGATGCTTATTATTATTGAGTTGGTTTCTCTTCGTATCTTGCAATGACTATTGAGTAGACTTAGTTGCATACTTCTTATTATGAATGGTTTAAGCATCTACTCCTGTGCTGAGAATATATATGTAGCATCCCAATTGTCTAACAATTGGAATGCTACTTGCCTATTATATATTGCTACTTCCTACTTGTCATTATTGCATCCTCATAATGTCATGCTCATGTCATCATGCCATATTGCATTTGAGCATCATATTAAAACACTTGTATTTGGTTTTATATTTGCCTCTTGTAGTCATCTCTTATTAATTGTATATGTTTCTTGATACCACGTATTTGGTTTTTGATATATACTATATGCCCAATTTGAGTTGAGGGCATATATTTTAAAATCATTCCACCTACTAACTTGTCCATATCAACTTCCATGTGATCACATCCTCATTCTACCATATACATGTATGTGGGCATATTTCTTTGTTTTAGATTTAATTCTAGCCCATATATATAGTTGTATGGATCCTACTATTCATATACTCATGGTCATATATTGGTTTGATCCAAACCATTCTATAAATGCCATGTGTTTTGTCCTTTCTTTAAATCTTGATTTCATGGATCTTTTTATCTTCTTACTCCCCTTCATGAACACAAATGGTTTTCACCATTTTTGTCAACACGTGCATGCACTTGTCGGCACATGCATGTCACATGCAACATTATAACCCTCCATCTTCCACCTTAATCTCTTTTGTTTTTCTTGCTTGTGTTGCTTTGAATTCAAATCTTGTGTTTTTTTTGTAAATTGAGTCAAACTCAAATCTCAACTAGCTAATCTAATCTATCTATTCCTACCACCTAAACACACCTTTCTCTCTAGTTTTCCTAGTGCACCCGCACCTAGCTAGTCCTAAATAGATATCTGTAGCCACCCAAAACCACCCAATGCTAGACTAACCTCGTGTGTACGCAGCTTCAATCGAAAACTTTCCTGTAGCACTCCGATCAGGACCAGCTGCACCGGACCCCCTCTCTTTGTACCTGAACCAAACCCTCCTTGCCTCCACCGGGTGCGACCCAACCATCCTAACAGCCAAGGCCGACGCCCCGCGCCCCTGTTTGTCTTCCCCCCCTGGCCACGTGATCGACCAGCTCACGCCGAGGCAACCTCCCTGGTCCCCTCTCTTCCGGGCGTAAAGCAGAGTCGGGAGAGTTGACCCAATCCTCCCCAACTACTCTGGATCGAGATTCATCCATCCCCTTCCCCCTTCTTCTCCACAGGAAACCCTAGCCTAAATGCCATGGCAGCCTCAGCCTCCTACTTCTTCTGGTGGTTCGATTGCCTTCCAGGCCAGGCCGTCATGCCCAGAAGAAGCCCTGGTCGGTGAAGAGCATGCGGAAGCCCCTGGACCGCGAACGAACAGCGGCACCGGACTCCGACATCACCACCATCGCATGTACCTGCGCATGACCGCTCGCCGTGCACTCCGGCTTCCGCCGCCGCACCAAGCCACCCTGCCTCGCCTCTGGTCTTGCGTCCCAATGTGAGCAACCTCTTCTCCCCTATTTCCCTGCTCGGTCTCGCCTTGGCTGTCTCTGCTCATTCTCCGTGCTGCACGCCGCGCATGAGCAGCCGTGCGCATGCAGTAGTAAGCAGCAGCGCAGTTTCAGAAACATCTTTTCCTCGTGATTCGCTGGCCGATCCAGCTCACCTACGTCTCCATCAATCGCGCGAGGTTGAAGAGGGCACCTTCATCTTTCCATAGGAACTCGTGATAGCCCAATCCTTGCACCGTAGCGCTCAGAATCTTCCTCGAAAAATCTAACCATGTCACTAACCATCGCATCGTTCTCTGTTAGTTTCTGCAGTGTGTTTCCGTCCATGTTCTCTAATTTTTCATGTCCAGTTCAATGGCTCTCCGGAGGACCTCTTGATTCTAGCATATTATCCGTCTTGCCCTCTTTCCAACGAGCCAAACCACTCCAGAAACGGTGCATCGAGCAGCTCGGGAGCTTGCTTGCAAAACGGCACAGCCATGCGCACCTCAGTTCCAGAAATTCAGAGATCAGCGTCTGATCTTTTCAGTTTTCATCTCCAAGCAGACTCAGAAGAACATCCCCAGATCTATGCGTTATAGCTCGTATTACGAAAACTTTAAAACATAAAACTTTCGAATCTAACATCCCTCTAAATATCTCTATTACGGCGTTTGGAAGTTCTCAACATATCACTAGCAAATCTCTCCGTAAGTCAAGCCCAGCTAGCCTATTTTCGCAAAACTCAATTCAGTTCGTCAGTATTGCCAAACCCGTGTGTTTTGGTTATCTGGAAAAGAGGCCCAGGTGCTTATCCGCGGCGTGCGCGCATCATCCATTCGGCACTGCGGCACAGTTTATATTGGAGTCCACTTCTGTTTCTTTAATCTTTTTTTTTCTAATTCTAATTCAACATTAAATCAAATTCTAAATACAAGTTCATAACTTTTATCCTTTTGGATTTTGTAAAAGCTTATAAAAGCTAATATGAATCATTTTAAAATATGAATTCCAAATCATTTTCCAATTTGACCAGGGTTGACTCTATCTAGCCAAACTTTTGAGTTTAACCCGCTTGAAAATAATTTTGACTTTAATATAAATTCACAATTCCAAATAATGTAAATAATATATGATTTTGAATCATAAAAATGATAAGGGTCTGTTTATGCTATTCAAAATATATTTTGAGCAAGTTAAAATTCCGAAATAATTTAATTGCTAATAAACAACATTTCTTAAATATTGCATAACTTTAAATCCGTAACTCAGAATTCGACAAATGATATGTCTAAATCGGTTAGCTCGATGAGCCTGTTCTAAATATGCATTCTATAATATGAATTGAAGCATGCATCATACAAATATTGAATAATCAGAACTGTTTATGGGAGTAAAACATGCCTAAATAAATTAACAGAGTGCTTTATTATTGTTTCCACACTTCACCTATGCCATGCTATGTTATACCATGTAAATTGTGCATCTGTAGGATTCCCAATCTTTAATAAGATTGGGCCCCCTGTGTTTACAATGCTAGTCCCTGGATCAATAGCTAGCATCCACAGTTCAGATGTAATATCAAGAAACAAAGGTCATAATTCAACTTTATAACCAGGAAAAACATAATTTTATTACATCAATACATAGCTCATTTGGCTATTACATTACATTGCAGCCGAATAACTATAGTCATGGGTCCTTCATCTTCAAAGTGCCACAGGCAGATGTTGGTTGTAGACTTTGTAATCCTAATCAATCAATCTTCACTAAAAACAATCAAACCTGCAACATAATAAGTTACAGCCACAAGGGTCAATACATTTGTATTGTATTGGCAAGTTTCACTACTGTGTAGAAATAAGTGGATCCTATCATTACATGCATATTTGGCTAAGTAGAGTTTCAGGCTCATTTGCATAAAGCAATATTTTATCCTATCTTTTCAAAAATGGTTTTGGGTCCTTTGTCAAATCTCCATTCAAAAATCTCTTGAACTCCTTGGTAAAAACTCAAGTGTTCAAGTCCTTGTCAAAATCTCTTGAGCACCTTGGTAACTCCAAGTGCATCAAGTTTTGTCAAAATCTCTTGAGCTCCTTGGTAACTCCAAGTGCATCAAGTTTTAAAAATTTTCTTTTAGAAATTAGAGTGTCGAGATCTTCCATAGCTTCAGGCCTTAGTTGCTCAGTATTGTCCATAACCGGGGACACGGCTAAGTACTTAGATTTCATTATCTTCTGCAGAAGTTGTACACTTTACCCACATGTCCCACTCTCATCTTGTTGCCACCAGTGGCCGCTGGATTAGTACTCACCAAGATGGAATACTGGCAGATTGAGAGTGTGACGAAGTCTTTCCAAAAGGTCCTCCCATACACCATTGCTAGCTTGTCTTTAGCCCCCATGAAGCATTCCAGATCCCCATGTCTGGTAACTAAAGACAATGTATGGGTCTTCCTAATGTAATTGACTAAGCCAGAGCCATAATAGCATGTGGTTGCACACGAAAGCCACAATTGGAGAAGCATGTTCAATCTCTAAGTTTCCTAGGTGGGTTTTCTTTTGGAGCACAACACAAAGAGATTACCATAGTCATGGTTCCTTTTGTTGCCACTTTCTCCAAAACTTAAAGTATCCTCCACCTAGGTGGTTCATTGAGTCCTTGTTTTATTATATAAAACACAAGTCCTTTTCTCAACTTTGTAAAATCTCAACATGTATCTCTTTTCAAAATATAGCATGGCTAAGCATGTAACAACTACAATATTTTCACTAAGGAGTGTATAGGGAATCCTATTAGGATTTAGCATAGCATAAGTATAGAAATTATTTTCATGCATGTTTTCAAAATCCACTAAGTGTAATGAAAATAGTAGGACTTTTGTATGATAGTGTAACTTGCCTTTTTGGGTAGGGAATGATGGTTCACTCCTTGATCTTGCTAGTCTCACACTTCACTACAAGTCAATCAAGCAAACACAAATTCAATTCACATTCCAAACCAAAGTCAAACAAACAATTTTTTCACAAAGTAATGGAATTCTAAGTCATGCATAAGCATGCAAAGGATGGTTCTATTGCAAGGATGGTCTCCACTAGGCTTCTAAACTTTGTAAGGTCCAAATTGGTCAGTTACCAAAATGGCAAAGTCTCTGGTTAGAGGGCTTTGCTCAAAAACCATTTTTAAATCCATCCATCATTTTATGTGGTGGAAAATATTTTTATCAAAGCAAAACTTTTAAGTTTTTCATCAAATGAGTTGCTAATATGCAAAACTTGGTGTTTTGGGTCAGTAGGTTTGGTCCAAACCATTTTCCCAAAGTTTTCTTTACAAAAACATTTTTCATAATCAGAATCTTTATTTCCATTTGGCTAGAAATGGGCTAAATCAAGTTTTCCATCCTAAACTTTTCAAAATCCATTTTCCAAAACATGGGTTGGTTCCTAGGGTCAGTAAGGTCACAACAATCCATTTTGCAAAGGTTTTAACCCAAAATTTCATTTTTAAACAATTTTTCTAATCTAAACAAGCAATCAAATGTTTCTGCATAATCAACCAATCTAATAAGTACTATTTGCTAAACCAAAGGCATGGTTGGCTAGGGTTTGTTCCACTGATTCCAACGGTATAAAATTTGTAATTTTTGGACGTGTGGATCAAAAGTTATAGGAGTTTGAAATTTGCAAATAAATCTGATTCAAAACATTTCTTTTAATCAGATCTAGTGCCACGCGGCGCATCGCTATTTGCGGGTACCGGTTCGGGGTGGATCACGCTGCAGACCGTTGGATCTAAGTGGAAACGTGCGGCACAGATGGACGCGTACCGTTTCGATCAGATCTAATCCTAGCCAGATGTTTCTCATCCTACGGTTCAAGGCAACTAGGCCAAGGACGGGCGGCGCTGCGATGGCTACTGGCGGCGGAGCGGCCTGGCGGTGGCGTTGCCGGTGATGCAGGAGGCGGGAGAGGAAAAGGGAATGCTCACCGAGTTCGTGAAGTGACGCTGATGCTCAACTCGCTTGCGGTTTGTCAGGGGGCGTACTGGTTCAGCCGTGATTCCTCGCCGGAGTTGCTGCGGGCGGCGGTGCTCTCGGGTTGTCGTCGTTGGCGTCGCTTAGGACCATGCTAAGGCAAAGGAGAGGCACGGTTAGGTGCGCACGAGGGTCGCGAGTAAGGTAGCATCATTGAGAGGTGCTGGGGAGGTCTGAGCTCACCAGGGGGAGGTCGCCGGAGAAGGGACAAACGCGACGGCGCTCAGTTGATGACGAAGCCGACGATTTGGAGCGCGTGCGAGTGAACAAAGTACACGGGCAGATGCGCCAGGAGGTGGGGAAGGTGCTAGCGTGCAGAGGGAGGTGAGGCGCGGCTGGGGTTCGCCGGATTTTGCTGGAGAAGGTCGCCGGAGCAGAGAAGCTGAGCTCAAAATTCCGGCAGCCTCGTGGCAGAGAGGAGGCGGGGTTTGAGGGGAAAGATAGAGCGGAGAGGGGCGAATAAGTACGCGTGATCACAGCGGGGAGTTATTCGGCCATTTACGCGTATTGATGCCGGCAGTAACTCGGCGGCAACGGCTGGGCGACGAGGTCTCGTTGAAGACGATGAACAGAGAAGGGTGGGTCCCGGCGTCAGTGGGAAAAACGTTTCAAGTGGGGTCCTCTGGTCAGCGTCGGTGCGGGTATGGTTCTGAGTGGAAAGAAACGCTTCGGAGAGGGGAGCTGGGCTGCGTGGGGTCGGTTGGTCAGTGGAGTGAGGGAGGGAAAGAGGGTCCACCGGTCATACTCTTTGCGGGTAAGTTAATAAGTGTGAACCGTTTTCTTTCGGGGAGTGAAGGCTGGGCTGGTACTGGGCCTTATTGGGCTGGGGCCAAACTCTATTTTTTTCTGTCTGCTGGCTTTTTCTTTTTCCAATTCTATTTTTCTGTTTTGAATTTTTAATCAAATACTCAAACAATCAAACCATTCAAACAATTCAAACAAACAACAAACTTTTCTTTTGAATTTGGTTATGTTTATCAACATAATCCAAATCCAAAATAAAATAATATTTTTATTTATTTTAGGATCCATTTATTATTTAAAGAAAATGGATCTTTAGATTATTTAATAAAATAGGGTTTGATTTAAGTAATAAAATTTCCAAAACATTTTATTTGCCTTTATTAAATGTTTATCTTTTTAAATCCCTTTAGGATTATTTGTTCACCAAATGGTATGGGTTTTTGGTAAGGGCTTTATTAGCTTTGGAAATTCAATTTCCTTATTTTATTATATTCATAAGATTTTATTAATGGTTCCAATTTGAGTGAAACCAACTTCTATGGTCTTTCTTGATCCTTTGTGAATATTTGTTGATCAATTTTGGTATGGATCAAATCCATGGATTTCGAGACAACTTTGGAAAATGATTTCCTTCCATTAGGGTTTAGGGATTTGGATTTATTTTCCAAGTGTTCAAATTTCCAGATACATTCATTGAGGAATGCATTTCCCTTGATTTGGATTTTTGTTGAATTCAAACTTTAGCCAAAGTTTGTTCAAGATGGGATTTTAAGTTTCCTTTTAGAAACAAAAGTTTCTTTTCACCCTGATTTTCAACAAAAATTTATTTTGTTTATTTATTTTTCACATTACAAGATTTGGAAAATCTTGGGATGTGACAGGCTACCACCCTTAAAAGAAATCTCGTCCCCGAGATTTGGGAAGGCTAGGGTTACAAGTTGGCTTCAAGGCAACTAGGGTACTACCACCCTTAAAATAAAGTCTCATAGGGTTACATTGATGGTTCTCTTGACTATAGGATCAACACTTGATATTCAGACAAGGAATCCTTATTTGACTCAACTGAGTTATCTAAATACTGACATCCACTTCTTCTATCTCTTCAACGTTTCCATCCATGTCAATGTGGTTCACATGTCCTTTCTGGGTCACATTGGAGTCATTTCCATTGGCTCTTCTAGCAGCCTTTTTCTTTTTCTTCTCAGGACAGTTTGATGCATAGTGTCCAAGTTCCTTGCAGGTATAGCACTGCAACTGGCTAATGTCTTTCTTCCTGAATTTGTCTTGTTGATTCTGACCAAGGTTATCTCCATTGTCAATATCATCTCCATTATTATCACTTCCATTGTTGTTGTGGTGATACTGATGTGATTCAGAATCTTCATTGCTCTTTTTGAATGAATGTTTCTTCTTTGATGATCCTGAATGATTCTTGAGTTTATGCTTTCTCTTTCTATTCTCAACTTGATTCATCTTGTTTTCCAAAATGATGGCTTTGTCACAGAGTGATTGATAAGTTGGGACATAGGCAACAACTAGCTGTAGGTTCAACTCATCATTAAGTCCTTCAAGAAATTTTTCTTTTCTCTTAGCATCTGTATCAACTTCATCCGGTGCATAGCGTGCCAGATTGTTGAATTCTTCAATATACTCAGCCACACTGAGGTGATGTTGTTTCAGATTGTGAAACTCCTTTTTCTTCAAGTACATTACTCCAGGTGAGATGTGAGTTGTTCTGAATCCATCCTCAAAAATAGCCCAAGTTACATCTTCAAGGGGAGTGGTGATTTGAAAGTTGTCCCACCATGTTGCTGCTGGTCCTTCAAGTAGAAATGCTGCAAACCTAACTTTTTCTTCATCGGTGCAACCAACAGTCACTAAGTCTTTGTTTACTGAACGTAACCAATCATCAGCTTCCATTGGATCAGTTGTTCCAGAGAACCTTGCAGGCCTAAGTTTCAGAAACTTGGTGAGCATATCAAGTGCTGGAGGATTATTCTGATTGTTGTTGTTGTTGTTGTTGTTGTTGTTGTTCTGATTCTGTATGAACGTGGTCATCATCTGCATCAGTTGCGTCTGAGCTGTCATCATCTGTTGCATCTCAGGGGTGATGTTGTTGTTGTTGGGGTTGGGATTGGCACGACGGGGAGGCATCTGTTGGTTTGATAGGGATAAGTATTGGTGGATAGGTTTTTAAGAAGTCCTAACACACAACTCAAAACAATCAAGTTCAATCAAACAATCAAACCATCAAACATTCAACAAGCAACCAATCACTTAACAACTTATGAGCTTAACTCATGAGTTGAAGTAAACAACAAGTTTCAAGCATATTTTTAGGCAACCAAAAATATTTTTGTTACACCACATAAGTTGGTGGGTTTGACTTAAACTAAATATGGTGGTCCATCTATATGGTTCACTTGAAATCTTTCCATCCTTCTTAGTTGATTCTTCTTGAATGAGATCATGGTTTCCTTGGAAAACTTCTTGGTCACAAGACTTCAAAGGTGATGATGGTTCCTTCTAACTTGTGTTTCCTTAGTCTCCAAATCTTGAGCAAAATTCCTTGTCTCTCTTGTAGTCCTTAGTAACATCCAAGATTGAAGTCCTTGGTGAAAATGTTGAGGATGTTGAAGTCATTAGAGTTGAAGATGTTGAAGAAGTCCTTTGCACATGGTGAAGTCTTTGGTCAAAGGGTAGGCTTTTCCATCAAGTTTGAAGTAGAAGAGATGTAGAGTTGAAACCAAAATGGTTGAGGAAAGAGTTTACAAGATTGTTTGTAAATAAGTTTTTGGAACAAGATACAACTCCTATTTTTCTAAGGGTTTTTGTCCAATCCTAGGGTTACAAATCCTACAGGCAACACAATGCTCTGATACCATCTGTAGGGTTCCCAATCTTTAATAAGATTGGGCCCCCTGTGTTTACAATGCTAGTCCCTGGATCAATAGCTAGCATCCACAGTTCAGATGTAATATCAAGAAACAAAGGTCATAATTCAACTTTATAACCAGGAAAAACATAATTTTATTACATCAATACATAGCTCATTTGGCTATTACATTACATTGCAGCGGAATAACTATAGTCATGGGTCCTTCATCTTCAAAGTGCCACAGGCAGATGTTGGTTGTAGACTTTGTAATCCTAATCAATCAATCTTCACTAAAAACAATCAAACCTGCAACATAATAAGTTACAGCCACAAGGGTCAATACATTTGTATTGTATTGGCAAGTTTCACTACTGTGTAGAAATAAGTGGATCCTATCATTACATGCATATTTGGCTAAGTAGAGTTTCAGGCTCATTTGCATAAAGCAATATTTTATCCTATCTTTTCAAAAATGGTTTTGGGTCCTTTGTCAAATCTCCATTCAAAAATCTCTTGAACTCCTTGGTAAAAACTCAAGTGTTCAAGTCCTTGTCAAAATCTCTTGAGCACCTTGGTAACTCCAAGTGCAACAAGTTTTGTCAAAATCCCTTGAGCTCCTTGGTAACTCCAAGTGCATCAAGTTTTGTCAAAATCTCTTGAGCTCCTTGGTAACTCCAAGTGCATCAAGTTTTAAAAAATTTCTTTTAGAAATTAGAGTGTCGAGATCTTCCATAGCTTCAGGCCTTAGTTGCTCAGTATTGTCCATAACCGGGGACACGGCTAAGTACTTAGATTTCATTATCTTCTGCAGAAGTTGTACACTTTACCCACATGTCCCACTCTCATCTTGTTGCCACCAGTGGCCGCTGGATTAGTACTCACCAAGATGGAATACTGGCAGATTGAGAGTGTGAAGAAGTCTTTCCAAAAGGTCCTCCCATACACCATTGCTAGCTTGTCTTTAGCCCCCATGAAGCATTCCAGATCCCCATGTCTGGTAACTAAAGACAATGTATGAGTCTTCCTAATGTAATTGACTAAGCCAGAGCCATAATAGCATGTGGTTGCACACGAAAGCCACAATTGGAGAAGCATGTTCAATCTCTAAGTTTCCTAGGTGGGTTTTCTTTTGGAGCACAACACAAAGAGATTACCATAGTCATGGTTCCTTTTGTTGCCACTTTCTCCAAAACTTAAAGTATCCTCCACCTAGGTGGTTCATTGAGTCCTTGTTTTATTATATAAAACACAAGTCCTTTTCTCAACTTTGTAAAATCTCAACATGTATCTCTTTTCAAAATATAGCATGGCTAAGCATGTAACAACTACAATATTTTCACTAAGGAGTGTATAGGGAATCCTATTAGGATTTAGCATAGCATAAGTATAGAAATTATTTTCATGCATGTTTTCAAAATCCACTAAGTGTAATGAAAATAGTAGGACTTTTGTATGATAGTGTAACTTGCCTTTTTGGGTAGGGAATGATGGTTCACTCCTTGATCTTGCTAGTCTCACACTTCACTACAAGTCAATCAAGCAAACACAAATTCAATTCACATTCCAAACCAAAGTCAAACAAACAATTTTTTCACAAAGTAATGGAATTCTAAGTCATGCATAAGCATGCAAAGGATGGTTCTATTGCAAGGATGGTCTCCACTAGGCTTCTAAACTTTGTAAGGTCCAAATTGGTCATTTACCAAAATGGCAAAGTCTTTGGTTAGAGGGTTTTGCTCAAAAACCATTTTTAAATCCTTCCATCATTTTATGTGGTGGAAAATATTTTTATCAAAGCAAAACTTTTAAGTTTTTCATCAAATGAGTTGCTAATATGCAAAACTTGGTGTTTTGGGTCAGTAGGTTTGGTCCAAACCATTTTCCCAAAGTTTTATTTACAAAAACATTTTTCATAATCAGAATCTTTATTTCCATTTGGCTAGAAATGGGCTAAATCAAGTTTTCCATCCTAAACTTTTCAAAATCCATTTTCCCAAACATGGGTTGGTTCCTAGGGTCAGTAAGGTCACAACAATCCATTTTGCAAAGGTTTTAACCCAAAATTTCATTTTTAAACAATTTTTCTAATCTAAACAAGCAATCAAATGTTTCTGCATAATCAACCAATCTAACAAGTACTATTTGCTAAACCAAAGGCATGGTTGGCTAGGGTTTGTTCCACTGATTCCAACGGTATAAAATTTGTAATTTTTGGACGTGTGGATCAAAAATTATAAGAGTTTGAAATTTGCAAATAAATCTGATTCAAAACATTTCTTTTAATCAGATCTAGTGCCACGCGGCGCATCGCTATTTGCGGGTACCGGTTCGGGGTGGATCACGCTGCAGACCGTTGGATCTAAGTGGAAACGTGCGGCACAGATGGACGCGTACCGTTTCGATCAGATCTAATCCTAGCCAGATGTTTCTCATCCTACGGTTCAAGGCAACTAGGCCAAGGACGGGCGGCGCTGCGATGGCTACTGGCGGCGGAGCGGCCTGGCGGTGGCGTTGCCGGCGATGCAGGAGGCGGGAGAGGAAAATGGAATGCTCACCGAGTTCGTGAAGTGACGCTGATGCTCAACTCGCTTGCGGTTTGTTAGGGGGCGTACTGGTTCAGCCGTGATTCCTCGCCGGAGTTGCTGTGGGCGGCGATGCTCTCGGGTTGTCGTCGTTGGCGTCGCTTAGGACTGTGCTAAGGCAAAGGAGAGGCACGGTTAGGTGCGCACGAGGGTCGCGAGTAAGGTAGCATCATTGAGAGGTGCTGGGGAGGTCTGAGCTCACCACGGGGAGGTCGCCGGAGAAGGGACAAACGCGGCGGCGCTCACTTGATGACGAAGCCGACGATTTGGAGCGCGTGCGAGTGAACGAAGTACACAGGCAGATGCGCCAGGAGGTGGGGAAGGTGCTAGGGTGCAGAGGGAGGTGAGGCGCGGCTGGGGTTCGCCGGATTTTGCTGGAGAAGGTCGCCGGAGCAGAGAAGCTGAGCTCGAAATTCCGGCAGCCTCGTGGCAGAGAGGAGGCGGGGTTTGAGGGGAAAGATAGAGCGGAGAGGGGCGAATAAGTACGCGTGATCACAGCGGGGAGTTATTCGGCCATTTACGCGTATTGATGCCGGCAGTAACTCGGCGGCAACGGCTAGGCGACGAGGTCTCGTTGAAGACGATGAACAGAGAAGGGTGGGTCCCGGCATCAGTGGGAAAAACGTTTCAAGTGGGGTCCTCTGGTCAGCGTCGGTGCGGGTATGGTTCTGAGTGGAAAGAAACGCTTCGGAGAGGGGAGCTGGGCTGCGTGGGGTCGGTTGGTCAGTGGAGTGAGGGAGGGAAAGAGGGTCCACCGGTCATACTCTTTGCGGGTAAGTTAATAAGTGTGAACCGTTTTCTTTCGGGGAGTGAAGGCTGGGCTGGTACTGGGCCTTATTGGGCTGGGGCCAAACTCTATTTTTTTCTGTCTGCTGGCTTTTTCTTTTTCCAATTCTATTTTTCTATTTTGAATTTTTAATCAAATACTCAAACAATCAAACCATTCAAACAATTCAAACAAACAACAAACTTTTCTTTTGAATTTGGTTCTATTTATCAACATAATCCAAATCCAAAATAAAATAATATTTTTATTTATTTTAGGATCCATTTATTATTTAAAGAAAATGGATCTTTAGTTTATTTAATAAAATAGGGTTTGATTTAATTAATAAAATTTCCAAAACATTTTATTTGCCTTTATTAAATGTTTATCTTTTTAAATCCCTTTAGGATTATTTGTTCACCAAATGGTATGGGTTTTTGGTAAGGGCTTTATTAGCTTTGGAAATTCAATTTCCTTATTTTATTATATTCATAAGATTTTATTAATGGTTCCAATTTGAGTGAAACCAACTTCTATGGTCTTTCTTGATCCTTTGTGAATATTTGTTGATCAATTTTGGTATGGATCAAATCCATGGATTTGGAGACAACTTTGGAAAATGATTTCCTTCCATTAGGGTTTAGGGATTTGGATTTATTTTCCAAGTGTTCAAATTTCCAGATACATTCATTGAGGAATGCATTTCCCTTGATTTGGATTTTTGTTGAATTCAAACTTTAGCCAAAGTTTGTTCAAGATGGGATTTTAAGTTTCCTTTTAGAAACAAAAGTTTCTTTTCACCCTGATTTTCAACAAAAATTTATTTTGTTTATTTATTTTTCACATTACAAGATTTGGAAAATCTTGGGATGTGACAGCATCATTCCATCATGGCATACTTGTTTGCTTGTTGCATAATATTTACATGATTGTGCAATGTATTTATTTTGGCCCCTTGTGTATTTGGTTTTTATCCGGATAGACGCTGAGCAAGGAAAATATGAGGAGCCTCAGGAATATTACCCAGATCCATCTTATTCGGCAACTGAACTTTCAGGCAAGCATTTCCCCATGCTTGCACTACATATAGTACCTATTGCATCTATCTTATTCTTGCATCATGTGTCGTGATCCGAATAAAAATTGAATCCCAAGTATTGCATAGCCTTTACTTTTAAACCCCACCGAAGCTTGTTCCCTCAATCCTATGAGACATTACTATAGGAGTTGTAGAATTGCATGTGTAGGGTTTGTGAGTGTCTTCGAAGAATGAGGTACATAAACAACTTAATTGAGTAGTAATGGGATAACTAAAGAAAGAGGCATCGGTGGGCAATAGCTGAGATCTGGTTTTTATCCGATCACTTGTGTCCCGTAGGACTCCGAGTACTTGATACATGTTCCTCGACTATCGCGCTATCCGCATGTGGGACCATGAATCCCCTTAGCATGAGCTTGAGTCATATCTAATTTCTTGGGGCCACAAAGTAGTTTGGGGCTTTATTACTATCATGTATTTATTCCATGTTTTACTGCTTTATTTACTATTGCGCGTGGAGCGCCTGTACTATTTTGGAACCTCGTGCCACGTTTTCGCGGTATCGACATGACCAATCACACTTTCGGGTTCCAGTCATTTACAGCCGTCGTCACAAACCTCTGTGTCCGTCTCGGAGCTGGGCAAATTTGTAGCGGGTAGCTTAGTAGGGTGGCGCCTGAAATATTATATGAATCTTACGATTTCTTTGTCGTGATGTCTTGTTTGGTTTTCATTTGATTTTTCCGAGGTTGATCGTGCGTGTCTTGCTATTTATGCACCCGTGCAGGCTAAATCTTTCTGAAAGCCGTGTCCGCGGTTATGGACGACTTGGAGTACAGTTTCTCGATCATAGACAAGCATAACTAAAGTACCGCTTTTAAATGGACTAAAACTTGCCTAGTAATATTGCAATATTCATGGAATGATTAATAAAACTGCCAACGGATGGGATGTTCTTCCGCCTTCTCGTGCGGGAACGGGGAGGTGGGCAAGTGAGCTTTATTTTATGTTGATGGATATCTGTTGGATAATTAACTGTTATTTAATTAACGAGCGTCGATCTATCATTGGTTAGGCGGATGTTGTAGCGTGTCTCTATAGAACTGCTAGGCTTTGTTTTTGCAGCAAATTGCGTCACCCTCAGGTCGTTCCCTTTAGATGCATAAAGACTTGCTGAGTCCCTTAGGGTCTCATACGATAAAATATTGGTTTAGATGGACAGGTATACTCTGAGGAAGATTACTGGTTCGAGGAGATCGTTGGAGGTGGCAACGACCGTCTAGTGTAGAGATTCCGGGGATGGAGATCCGTGAGATCTGTGGGCGGGCTGTGCTTATTTTCAGGGCATCTTATGCCAATTTTCTTCTTATTCATACTCGGTTCTTGTCTTCCGCTTCCACTTGATACTCTGATGTGTGATGTATGAGGATGTATCCTAACAATTAGCTATCTAGTATTTTGGATCTTGCCGTATGGTGTTGGATATTTCTTTTTCTTCTAGATGGATGGCTCTGATGTACTCTTGTATGTTGTTGGCATACATACTCATTTGTGTATGCTTGACTCGCAGTCCAGCCGGCTATGTCTCTCGCACTTGAAGCTATAACCACGAGGAGTGGATGGGGTGTCGGCCGGTACAGTGCCCTGCTCCGAGTAGACGGGCCTGCTCGTGGGCGGCCTTTGGGCCTCCATAGTAGTACCATCCTATGCACTCTTGGGTTATACCGGCTTGTGATTTAGAGCGTAGAGTCTAGGGGATTACATCTGGTATCAGAGCCATTCCGCCCTTCAGGGTCTCAGCCAAGGTGGTTGTTGTCAGTTTAGAAAATATTTTGGTAGTTATGTATATTAGGGAAAACCGAAACGTGAGAGTAGGACTGCTTCCATTTTTCTTCTTACCCATCCACCCACCCTTTTCTGGTAAGGAAGTGTAACGTTTATCAATCCTTTCCTAAAAATTCAAACTAGGATTCACGTGTTCTGGGTTTTTGTAGTACCATAGGATGTGTTTGTTAAATCCTTTGTCTAAATGTTGCATCCAACCTTGTCATCACAATCTGTCTTTGGTTATCAACTGTTGGTACATTCCATACTGACAGACCTTGTTAAACCGACGCTATCTATCCGACTCTTTGTAACCGACGCGGTCTTGTTAAGGGTGTTCATATTTCTGGCATGCTTTCACAAAATGCGGAGTTGCTAATCCCTATCTATTAAGTTGTTTTTCGCATATATTGGTATTTTAATGCCGAAAAATGTGGAATTTTTTTCTTGGTACATTTGTGCTTTCACACTCCTTTTGAGTCGTGTGATACAATTTTCACCTTCTTTTATCGGCATGTCCTTGCTAACTCGATCTTTTGCTATCGGCGCTTCAATTAGGAGTTTTCATTTCACCTTCAAATTATTTGGGGCTAAATACATAACGGTGACGATCCGATGCTCCTCGATATAGCTATATGACGCTTATCATGAGTGGAATATGGTCAATGCTATCCATCTAATTCTCCAATGATGGCGGTTATTATCTTGTGATTTTGAGTTATATCATGATCATATATTTATCATGTTCAATTATCTTTGGCAATCCGGAGGTTTCTCCAGGCAATATGGTGGAGTATCATCCATCTATCATGCTTCACATCTTTTTGAAATCCATATATGCAAGGTTCTCTTTGATACAGGAGAATTTCATCCTTTCATCCCTGATAGCTTTCCGTCAATGTATGAGCTATCATCGGTTCTTATCCAAAATCTCGCTTCTTGTCAACCATTGATCCGATCAAGAAGGTGAACAATTCAATATCCCTTTTTCTTATCCGAAGGGCCAGATAATCTATCCTTTCAAGGCATCTTTCTAAACACCAATCATTTCTCTTTATGTGGATCTTTCATGGTGGTATATCTTGACGACATTCTTGCCTATTCTATATCAATGGAAGAACATGGAAAAATAAATTCTTTCACCCTCGCAGTTTCAAGAACACCGCCTGTGTGCGAAGCTCTCAAAGTATAAATCCTGACTTTTTAAAGTCACCTATCTCGACCACATCCTTCGGTTAAAGACTTTGCTACAATTTGGGAGTCATAAAGTCAATTGTTAATTCCATCCTCCGCCTTCAACCAAATCCGGATATTTTTCCTTGTCATTCCATTGGAAATTCTCTCAAGACGGCTAAATTCTCTCAGATATTCTTAGGAAGGACAAGACATTCTTTTTATCTCTGACTCGTCAAGAAACCTTTGAAACCTCTCTCTTTATCTTCTATCCTCAATACGCTAGATGCCATGAAGTTTCCCAGATCTTTTACAATTCTTCTATTCAAAGTTTGGTGCTATCCTTAATCTATTTGTTGAACCTTTTATATGTCTCAGTGATCTTCATTCATATATTTCTGTTGGCTTGCGACTTCCGACAGGACGACAACATCATCATCCTCATCTATCTTTGAATCCGACGAATCATTGCATCAATCGTTGTTTTCTTACGGAGCTTCATAAGTTTCTCCTTGTCAAGATCTTCAGTCTAAAATTCTGAGTTGGGTTGCATGAGTTTTCCAATTCTTGTATGGAGTAATGCTTTGGGTGCGGGATGGAGTAGCTACCATACCACTACTCTTATCATTCGCTCTTGTACATTGGATTGGTGGATTAATGCGATTTCACTTACTCCATGGAAGTCAAAAGTGGCCTTTATTTCTCGATACTTTTACTTCCGTCCTTGTATTTCCGGAGTGCCTCTCAAGATCGAAATCAATAGTCTCTTATTGGTGGTATCGTCTATTTCAATATGGATAAAAATCTTCAACGATCTGGTGGAAAACAAATGCAAAATATTTCCCTAATAATTTTCATTATACCGGTGCTCGTCATCATCAAACAAGATGGATGAAATATATATCGAACTATATTTTTTGAATCCAACATTAGTTCTCCAACCATCATTCTTAAATCTAAGGGAAGAAACAATGCAATTTTCTTGGTGGTTGATAAATTCTCCAAAATATTTCTTTTCTTCCGGCAAAATAAATAAATCATATTCACATGTATCTGTTGATATTTAATCCTGACGATGTGTTTTCTCTCTTCTTGATTCATCGCCTTCTCAAGTTCTTTCAAAAACGGGTTCTTTTTATTTTATCGTGTTCCTCGATATCATCTAAGCTATGTCCATCCTACATTTCTTTTCACAACAATCCTCCTTTCTTCAAGTCCTTTGTTTCGAAGAAGCAGAATGATAGACTCGCAACAAGTATAGCCAATTTTGCAAGGTGTAGTGGTCACACCATTCCGTTGTTCATCCTTTTGGGAACATGAGCATCACCTTCGTTCCGAACACCCGCCTCTCCTTGGTCTTTTTATTTTTCTAGGAATCTCGGGGCGAGATTCTTGTTTAGTGGGGGAGAGTTGTAGCATCCCAATTGTCTAACAATTGGAACGCTACTTGCCTATTATATATTGCTACTTCCTACTTGTCATTATTGCATCCTCATAATGTCATGCTCATGTCATCATGCCATATTGGATTTGAGCATCATACTAAACACTTATATTTGGTTTTATATTTGCCTCTTGTAGTCATCTCTTATTAATTGTATATGTTTCTTGATACCATGTATTTGGTTTTTGATATATGCTAGATGCCCAATTTGAGTTGAGGGCATATCTTTTAAAATCATTCCACCTACTAACTTGTCCATATCAACTTCCATGTGATCACATCCTCATTCTACCATATACATGTATGTGGGCATATTTATTTGTTTTAGATTTAATTCTAGCCCATATATATAGTTGTATGGATCCTACTATTCATCTACTCATGGTCATATATTGGTTTGATCCAAACCATTCTATAAATTCCATGTCTTTTGTCCTTTCTTTAAATCTTGATTTCATGGATATATTTTTTTATCTTCTTACTCCCATTCATGAACCCAAATGGTTTTCACCATTTTTTTCAACACGATGCATGCACTTGTGGGCACATGCATGTCACATGCAACATTATAACCCTCCATCTTCCACCTTAATATTTTTTGTTTTTCTTGCTTGTGTTGCTTTGAATTCAAATCTTGTGTTTTTTTGTAAATTAAGTAAAACTCAAATCTCAACTAGCTAATCCAATCTATCTATTCCTACCACCTAAACACACCTTCCTCTCAATTTTTCCTAGTGCACCCGCACCTAGCTAGTCCTAGATATCTATCTGTAGCCACCCAAAACCACCCGATGCTAGACTAACCTTCTGTGTACGCAGCTTCAATCGAAACTTTCATGTAGCACTCCGATCAGGACCAGCTGCACCGGACCCCCTCTCTTCGTACCTGAACCAAACCCTCCTGGCCTCCACCGGGTGCGACCCAACCAGCCTAACAGCCAAGGCCGACACCCCCACGCTCCTGTTTGTCTTCCCCGCGTGCCCACGTGATCGACCAGCTCACGCCGAAGCAACCTCCCTGGTCCCCTCTCTTCCGGGCGTAAAGCAGATTCGGGAGAGTTGACCCAATCCTCCCCAACCACTCTGGATCGAGATTCATCCATCCCCTTCCCCCCTTCTTCTCCACAGGAAACCCTAGCCTAGATGCCATGGCAGCCTCAGCTTCCTACTTCTGCCGGTGGTTCGATTGCCTTCCAGGCCAGGCCGTCATGCCCAGAAGAAGCCCTGGTCGGTGATGAGCGTGCGGAAGCCCTTGGACCGCGAAGGAACAGCGGCACCGGACTCTGACATCACCACCATCGCCTGTACTGCGCACGACCGCTCGACGTGCACTCCGGCTTCCGCCACCGAACCAAGCCACCCTGCCTCGCCTCTGGTCTTGCGGCCCAATGTGAGCAACCTCTTCTCCCCTCTTTCCCTGCTTGGTCTCGCCTTGGCCGTCTCTGCTCGCTCTCCGTGCTGCACGCCGCGCATGCAGTAGTATCAGCAGCAGCGCAGTTTCAGAAACATCTGTTCCTCGCGATTCGCTGGCCGATCCAGCTCACCTACGGCTCCGTCAATCGCGCGAGGTTGAAGAGGGCACCTTCATCTTTCCGTAGGAACTCGTGACAGCCCAATCCTTGCACCGTAGCGCTCAGAATCTTCCTCGAAAAATCTAACCATGTCACTAACCGTCGCATCGTTCTCTGTCAGTTTCTGCAGTGTGTTTCCGTCCATGTTCTCCAATTTTTCATGTCCAGTTCAATGGCTCTCCGGAGGACCTCTTGATTCTGGCATCTTCTCCGTCTTGCCCTCTTTCCAACGAGCCAAACCACGCCAGAAATGGTTCATCAAGCAGCTCGGGAGCTTGCTTGCAAAACGGCGCAGCCATAGGCACCTCAGTTCCAGAAATTCAGAGATCAGCGTATGATCTTTTCAATTTTCATCTCCAAGCAGACTCAGAAGAACACCCCCAGATCTATGCGTTACAGCTCGTATTACGAAAACTTTAAAACATAAAACTTTCGAATCTAACATCCCTCTAAATATCTCCATTACGGCGTTTGCAAGTTCTCAACATATCACTAGCAAATCTCTCCGTAAGTCAAGTCCAGCTAGCCTATTTTCGCAAAACTCAATTGTCGGTATTGCCAAACCCGTATGTTTTGGTTATCTGGAAAGAGGCCCAGGTGCTTATCCACCGCGTGCGCGCATCACCCATTCGGCACTGCGGCACAGTTTATATTGGAGTCCACTTCTGTTTCTTTAATCTTTTTTCTAATTCTAATTCAACATTAAATCAAATTCTAAATACAAGTTCATAAATTTTATCCTTTTGGATTTTGTAAAAGCTTATAAAAGGTAATATGAATCATTTTAAAATATGAATTCCAAACCATTTTCCAATTTGACCAGGGTTGACTCTATCTAGCCAAACTTTTGAGTTTGACCCCCTTGAAAATAATTTTGACTTTAATATAAATTCACAATTCCAAATAATGTAAATAATATATGATTTTGAATCAGAAAAATGAGAAGGATCTGTTTATGCTATTCAAAATTTATTTTGAGCAAGTTAAAATTCCGAAATAATTTAATTGCTAATAAACAACATTTCTTAAATATTGCATACCTTTAAATCCGTAACTCCGAATTCGACAAATGATATGTCTAAATCGGTTAGCTCGACGAGCCCGTTCTAACTATGCATTCTATGATATGAATTGAAGCATGCATCATAAAAATATTGAATAATTAGAACTGTTTATGGGAGTAAAACATGTCTAAATAAATTAACAAAGTGCTTTATTATTGTTTCCACACTTCACTCATGCCATGCTATGTTATACCATGTAAATTGTGCATCATTCCATCATGGTATACTTGTTTGCTTGTTGCATATGATTTATATGATTGTGCAATGTATTTATTTTGGCCCCTTGTGTGTTTGGTTTTTATCCGGATAGACGCTGAGCAAGGAGAATATGAGGAGCCTCAGGAGTATTACCCGGATCCATATTATTCGGCAACTGAACTTTCAGGCAAGCATTTACCCATGCTTGCACTACATATAGTACCTATTGCATCTATCTTATTATTGCATCATGTGTCGCGATCCGAATAAAAATTGAATCCCAAGTATTGCATAGCCTTTACTTTTAAACCCCATCGAAGCTTGTTCCCTCAATCCTATGAGCCATTGCTACAGGAGTTGTCTGAGCCATGCGAGTTGTAGAATTGCATGTGTAGGGTTTGTGAGTGTCTTGGAAGAATGAGGTACATAAACAACTTAATTGAGTAGTAATGATATAACTAAAGAAAGAGGCACCGGTGGGCAATAGCTGATATCTGTTTTTATCCGATCACTTGTGTCCCGTGGGACTCTGAGTACTTGATACCTATTCCTCGACTATCGTGCTATCCGCATGTGGGACCATGAATCCCCTTAGCATGAGCTTGAGTCATATCTTATTTCTTGGGGCCACAAAGTAGTTTGGGGCTTTATTACTATCTTGTACTTATGCCATTCTTTACTGTTTTATTTACTATTGCGCGTGGAGCGCCTGTACTGTTTTGGAACCCTGTGCCACGTTTTCACGGTATCGACAAGCCCAGTCACACTTTCGGGTTCCCAGTCATTTACAGCCATCGTCACAAACCTCTATGTGTGTCTCGGAGCCGGCCAACTTCGTAGCGGGTAGCTTAGTGGGGTGGCCCCCTGAAATATTATATGAATCTTGCGATTTCTTTGTCGTGATGTCTCATTGGGTTTTCATTTGGTTTTTTCGAGGTTGATCGTGCGTGTGTTGCTATTTGTGCATCCCTGCAGGGTAAATCTTTCTGAAAGCCGTGTTCGCGGTTATGGATGACTTGGAGCACAGTTTCTCGATCATAGACAAGCATAACTAAAGTACCGCTTTTAAATGGACTAAACCTTGCCTAGTAATATTGCAATATTCATGGAATGATTAATAAAACTGCCAACGGATGGGATATTCTTCCGCCTTCTCGTGCGGGAACGGGGAGGTGGGCGAGTGAGCTTTATTTTATGTTGATGGATATCTGTTGGATAATTAACTGTTATTTAATTAACGAGCGTCCGTCTATCATTGGTTAGGCGGATGTTGTAACGTGTCTCTACAGAACTGCTAGGCTTTGTTTTTGCTGCAATTGCGTCACCCTCAGGTTATTCCCTTTAGATGCATAAAGACTTGGTGAGTCCCTTAGGGTCTCACACGATAAAATATTGGTTTAGATGGACAGGTATACTCTGAGGAAGATTACTGGTTTGAGGAGATCGATGGAGGTGGCAACGACCGTCTGTTGTAGGGATTCCGGGTTGGAGATCCGTGAGATCTGTGGGCGGGCTGTGCTTATTTTCAGGGCATCTTATGCCAATTTTCTTCTTATTCATACTCGGATCTTGTCTTCCGCTTCCACTTGATACTCTGATGTGTGATGTATGAGGATGTATCCTAGCTATCTAGTATTTTAGATCTTACCGTATGGTGTTGGATATTTCTATTTCTTCTAGATGGATGGCTCTGATGTACTCTTGTATGTCGTTGGCATACATACTCATTTGTGTATGCTTGACTCGCAGTCCAGCCGGCTACGTCTCTCGCACTTGAAGCTATAACCACGAGGAGTGGATGGGGTGTCGGCCGGTACCGTGCCCTGCTTCGAGTAGACGGGCCTGCTCGTGGGCGGCCTTTGGGCCTCCATAGTAGTACCAACCTATGCACTCTTGGGTTATAACGTCTTGTGATTTTGAGCGTAGGGTCCAGGGGATTACAATATACATCATATGAAGCAAATGTGTTCGTGAAAGTTCTTTTATCGCACTCAATTTTCAACTGAATTGCTTGAGGACAAGCAATAAGCTAAGCTTGGGGGAGTTGATACGTACAAAACGTATCTACTTTCTCGAACACTTTTGTTGTTGTTTTTCCTCTAAACTTGTGTGATTTGGATACAACTAACACGGACTGACACTGTTTTCAGCCGAATTACCTTGGTGTCTTGTTTTTGTGCAGAAAATCAACTATCAGGAAAAATCCCGGAAAATATGCCAGAAATTATATTTCACCAGAAGACCCACAGAGCAAGAAGACGAGACGGAGAAGGGGCCTGGGGGCCCATACCCCTGCCAGGAGCGGGCCCACCTTTGGCCGCGCCTAGGGGGGTGCAGCCACCCTAGGCACCCCCTCGGCCTCCCTCTACGCCTATAAGTTGCCTCTCAACCTAAAAACCGAGGGGGGTTCGATAGTTTTCCCGAAAGAGTTCTGCTCCGCCACCGCTACCAGAAACAAAGATTCGGATCCAGAAACTCCTTTCTGGCACCCTGCCGGGACGAGGAATTTGGAGAGGATCATCGCCATCATCATCACCAACGTCTCTCCATCAACCATCGATGTTTCCCTCATCCATGAGTGAGTAATCCCCCATTGTAGGCTTGGGGATGGTAGGGATTGGATGAGTTCTATCATGTAATCAAATAAGATTGTTAGATCATAGTGCCTAGTATCTCTATTAGTGCTATTTGACTTTGTTGCAACTTGTTGTGATTAATGCTTGTCACTAGGGCCCGAGTGCCATAATCCAGATCTAAACTTATTATTGAATCATTATGATAGTATTGTTTGTGGTCTTATCTGCAAGTTGTGTACACATATCATTGTCCGGATCCAAAGGCCCCGAAGTGACAATAATTGGGGCAACCTGAGGGGATGGCTGTGGTGTGAGGATCACATGTGTTCATGGAGTGTTAATGCTTTGGTACGGTGCTCTATTAAAAGGAGCACCTTAATTGCTAGTAGTTCCCTAGAGGCCCCGCTGCCACGGGCTGACTGAACAGAAGATGTTGTGCAAGTTCTCATTGCGAGCACGTATGACTATATTTGGAGCACATGTCTAGGATTGTTTAGTACTTGGATGCTTGTTATTATTTATCTGTAATGCCCTAGATCTTGAAGTTACATGTTTAGACTCATCCATGCAACACCCGTACGCCTACCGCACTCGAATCCTACTGTTACCGTTACTGTTACTATTGCTCTTGTTTCACTGTTGTTGTTGCTACTACAAACTGTTGCTACTGATAAACTTCTATGAGCAAGAACTATTTCCAGATGCATCTGAATTGACAACTCAGTTGTTAAGGCTTGCAAGTATTATTTGGCTCCCCTTGTGTCGAATCAATAAATTGGATAATACTACCCGTGAATACTGTTGCGATCCCCTACACTTGTGGGTCATAAGGACCTACGGTTTTGGATCTGAGAGCTAGGGAGTAACGATCTCTCCCCGCGCTACATGTGCGTGGCTATCCACAACGGCAACATCGACGACGACACTGATCCGCCACCAAATCCCCCTGATGACCCATAAGTATAGGGGGTGTATCGTATTACTTACGATAAATAGGAGTGTCGATCCCAACAAGGAGCAGAAGGTGCTGAACGGTGGTATGGAGCAGGAAATCCCTGTGAATACTCAGCAAACGGATTTTTAGTGGTTTTCTGACAAAGCAACAAAGCAAGGAGCAAGTAACAAAAGTAACGAACAAACGGAGGAAGTGGCCCAATCCTTTCTTAGCAAAGGACAAGCCGATGGAAGTACTTATTAGGACCAAACGTTTTCGAGGACACATGGGAATTCTGTCAAGTGCTTTCGCTTCAAATAGATGAGTACATTTCTCTGGTGCTGTAAGTGTTGTGTGGGTGAACCTGTGCTAACATACCACCCTTCCTAGGACTAGTACATACTTGTGATTAAACCTCCTACAAACATCCGTAACTACAGGAAAGTAATTAAGATATAAATCTAACCACAGCCTTAAACTCTAAGATCCTACGCTCCCTTGTGCAAAGGTGTCCTAACGGGGGTTCAAGTTTCTGTCACTCCGGCAACCCCACAATTAGGAGCCAAATACACAATGCATCCCCCTAGGCCCATAAATGGTGAAGTGTCATGTAGTCGATGTTCACATGACACCACTAGAAGAATAGCACCACAACTTAAATACTAAACCATTGAATAATAACTCATCACAGATTCACTACTAACAACATGACTTCTCCCATATCCTCAAGAACTAAACGAACTACTCATAAGACATCATATGGATCAAGATCAAATATGATATGAAAATGGATAACAATCTGAACATAAACAGTAATACAATGGTTCCACTCACAAGCATCAACTACAATGGTATCAACACCGGGAAAGTTTCCCCTAATGAACTAAGCAATATCCAACACAATTGTTACAGCGGTACGGAGTGGTGATGATGGTGCTGGTGGATATGATGGTGTGGATGATGATGATGATGATGATCCCGATGAAGCCTAGCTTGATGATGGTGTTGATGGCGATGGTCTCCCCTCTCCGGGAAGGAATGCCCCGACAGAAATCTGTCTGCCAGAGAGATCTTTCTCTCTCGGTGTTTTCCGCCCCTCAGAGGCGGCGGAAATCTATCTGTGGTTGCTCCCCTAGGCTTAGGGTTCCGTAGGGAAGATATAGGCGAAGAGGCGGAGTCGGAGGCCATGTAGGCGGGCCACACCTGCCCTAGGCGCGGGGTCAGGTGGGCCCGCGCCTAGGGGGGTGTGGGCCCCCTGAGGCCCTTCTTCGTCCCTCCTTCTGGATTCCTTTGTCCTCTGGTAAAATAATATGTTTCCATATTTTTCTGTTATTTTTATGATCTTTGTGAAATTGCACCGAAACGCCTTCTTTTCCATCAGAATCCAGACTCCGACAGTCCATCCTCCAAGAATCATCCAACATGCATAAACAGATGAAAAGCCACAAGTAATACCTCATAATAAGACAAATATCAATGAATAGAGGTAAATTATGATATAGAATGGTGATGCAAATTGGGCGTATCACCCCCTCCCAACCCGCAAGCTGAGAACGGAGGAAACGGGGCACCCCCGACCAAATCCAATGGGAACAGGGCACCCGAAGGCACCGAGGGTATAAACCGTGTCCGTAACGAGATCAAACTCAGCAATGAGGAGTAGGAGACGATGCGTGACGTTGTGCGAGGCAAAAACCTTCTACTAATCGACACCCCTCATGACATGCTAATGGGCTACCACGGGCTCATCATAGAGGAGCACAATCGACAGATCAAGCAGCAAAACGATCTCAATCTATGCAGGAGAGCGGAGAGCGCATGGCTCTACCTCGAATGGCCACGACAGCCGCAAATATCGCTCCCGCTTGGAGCGTATGGACCCCACTATGCGACGCGAGGCCACCAAGGCACTCGACATGTTCAATCTCCACATCATATTCTTTATTATTATTATCTTTAGTTTCAGCATCAGAAATAGATACAACATTTTCTTGTTCTTCAGAATTTCATTAGCTTTACTTTCATTGGGAGATTCTCCTGCAAGAGATTTCTTTTTAAGAGCCTCTTGCTCTTTCCTCTTCGGATTTCCATCAGGATAATCAAGATCCTGAGTGCTAGATCCTCCCCTAGTATTTACTCCACATACTTGCCTCTTTTCATCAAGAACCTTCTCATATAATTTGTTTTAAAGAGAGATCATTTGATCCACTTGATTATTCATCATTTTGCAATGCTTAATCGTCATCTTAAGAGAATATACACAAGAGCTTACTCTTTCATGGAGGGCATTAATTCTGTGAGGATTCTTTAGTAGACCCCTTTCAACATCATGGCTAAAGGCTTTTTGATGATAAGAAAAGTCAATTGAATGATCTACATATGATTTTCAGTAGGAGGTGAAAATATCATATGGGCACCTAGAGGGGGGGGTGGATAGGTGCTACTTCAAATTTTACTCCTTTTCAAATTAGGGTTTAACACAAAAGGTAAATTCTATAGATTATGCAACTAAGGTGAATTTACCTATATGTCAAACTAGCACAAACACTAAGCAAGAACAAGATAAGTAAAGTGAAGTAAAGGATAGAAGTAACCAAAGTGGAGCACGCGGAGACACAAGGGTTTGTTTCCCTTAGTTCCTTCCTTTTGAGAGGAAGTACGTCTACGTTTGGCGAGGGGGTGGTATCAAACCACCTACACCACAAAAGGCCTCCCTTGTTCTCCGATGAACCTCACCCCAACGGGTTCAATTCACCTCTTCCACTATATCGGCAACCTTCGAGGTGGAAGCTGGCACCTTTACAACAAGTTCGAGGCACACATCCACAACTGAATTGGAGGCTCCCGAATACAAGCAAGCTGTCAAACAATCAAAGACAAGCTTGTAAGAACCAAATCTAGAACTAGGGTTTCCAAAGAAACACTAGAGCAAGGGGCCCTCAAGTGAATGAAGGGGAAATGAAGATCTCTCTTGGTGGAGCTATAGATCAAGGCCTGATCCTTCGATTCTCCAAAGATCAATGACTTTGGATGGTTGGATGAAGAGATCTTGGCGATTTGGTGGCTCAAATGGGGATGGTTTTCTTGAGTGGGTCGAGCAGCTCCCTAAGGTAGAAGAGGGGTCTTTTTATACCCCACATGGAAGATCTGCTCATTGCAGTATTGTCATACCCGGTACTACCGGATACTGGAGCGGTAGTACCAGAAACAACTGGTACTACCGGTCACGTACTAGACTCAGTACCGGAACCTTATCCGTGAGAGGCCAAGCAATAGCCTCCCCTGGAGGTAGTACACAGGAAAAGCGGTGCTACCCCGCAGCGGTAGTACCGGTCCATTTATGCGGTACTACCGGAACTAGGCGATAGTCCGCGTCGAGGTACCAGATGATGCGGTGAGGGTGGATAGGCTTGTCACACCCCATTGTCTTGCCCGGTACCGCCAAGCGGTAGTACCGGTGATGGGCGGTAGTACCTGTTGGTATTTCTGGTACTACCGGACACCATAGGAGCATGGGCAATGTCTTGCAAGTGACCTTTTTGGCGAGAACGAATAATGTATTCTCCTAAATAAAACATGTGGTACACTTAGCAACATCTTAGTCCGGCATGTCTGTTATCATCAACCATTAAAACCACTTAGGATTGGAAGTGCACTTTCAATCTCCCCCTTTTTGTTGTTTGATGATAACACACCTTTGCATGATAATATTATGATAATGCTCTTGGTTTGAAAATAGAGACGGGATCCCCCTAGATGTGTAGGATCAAACTCCCCATCTATTTTACAAACCAACCACGATTGTAAAGACAATGATGACAACACTTGAAATCCATACCTTTGCACAATAAAGTGTGATGAGAGAAATATTGACAATGGATAAAAACATCATCACATAGGGTGGATCCATATGAAAATAACCATAGCACGCATATGATGGATCCACAAGATAACCACATAGTCTCAACATACATAGCACAAATAGTTAGCACTTAGAGTTCACACATAATATAAGGCAAATAAAGCAAATAAAGTTCACAAGCGACTAAAGATCAAAGCAAGAACGAGCTTGTGACTTTTCCCATGCAAATCCCGCATGCCTAAGGGGCATCTTCTCTCCCTTTGGCATCAAGACGCCAAAAAGGGACAAGAGCAAGAATAACGTCCCGAGACTCACTCCTCCTCATCATACTAGTCATCCTCATGGGTCGGCGGAGCACAGAATGAAGAGGTGGCATCGTCCTCCTAGTAGCTATGCTTGGATATCCATTGGTCTTCAGGAGTGATGTTGTTCTCGGAGCCCTTGGATACAGTCAAACCTTGGGCTTCTATCAATTCTTTGTGATGAGCACAAGCTTTCTTGGAATACACATGGGATTCATACATGCGCTTTTGGTTGTCAACTTGGAAGCAAAAGACCTTCTTGAGCTGGGGTCGATCCTCTTGGCCCACGAGGGTTGGCATTCTTGCGACGGGACACAACAAAATCTGCATCACGACCACTATCCTCATCACCGGACACCTCTTCAAGTGGGTTACCATCCTCATTAACTAGTTGACCAGTCGCATTGTGAGGTTTAAGATGGGTCAGATCAACAATAACTTGTGTCGGTGAGTAACAAGGCGGTGAGTAGACAGACTCCTAGAAATAGGGGGCACTTGTTGATGATGAGTGCCATGATGTATGGATAAAAAGGAGGTACCCTCCAAGTGTATGTGGCAACTACCATATCATTCCAAATAAAGTCCATTACATCAAGCGGGAGGCCGGACTCATGGTTGGTGTAAGTGTTGAACATGAGGTCCACCATGTAAACATGCATCTCATCTGGATTTCCTGCTCAGGGGGCAACGGTTTCACGGAAGATGCGGTTCAATATATCATAGGTGGGGAGGAGACCCTTGATCTTACTAGCAATGCCGTGGCCCCGGATGTATAATGGAGCAAGGACATCCTTCTTCATGGGACGACCACTAGTGTGAAAGCGGTATCCAACAGAAGTGTCACGGCCATGATCCTCATACCCAAGAATCTGCCCAAACTCAGCCAATGTTGCTTCCTTGATAACACCCTGAGTCATCCAAGTGATGGTCCTTGCCTGTTTCTTTGCAAAGTTGGCGGTGGCATAGAACTGAGCAATGAGACAGGGGTCATAGTCTTGCTGGAACTCCATAATGGGAAGAAGGCCAATGTTGGAGCAGATCTCCTTAGCTTCACCAAAGTAGTCCAAGTTCTTGTTCACGTGACCCATCTCAATCCACTTCCGAGGAACAACCAGCTTCTCATTGCTCATGATAACCTCATTGTACACTCTCTCTTGTAATTCGGTGTAGAACATGTTGTCTTCCCTAGATTGCCTCTGAGCTACAATATATGGATTTGCGGACCGCAAGGCATGGTAGTCAACCTCAGAAAGATCAGTTGGAAGCTTTGGCCCTGATGGCACTGAGCTCTAACTCTTGTTGTGACTCGGGGAGGAGGCGGAGGAGCACTACCACGGCTAGCGGACTGCTTGGTGGCCCCTCCACGGTGACCCCAAGTAGCCTTCAACTTCAAGCGGATGCTGGGCTGGGGCATGATCTCCTCTCCCGACTCTGATTCGTAATCCTCAATCTCATGACGGGACTTGGAACGCTTACGAGAGCCCTTGGAACCACCTGCACCTCTGAAAGCAAGAGGGAGACATCGGGGGGATAAGGGAAAAAGAACCCGAAAGGGAAAAGTCCACAAAGAAGTCTGAGTTTTGATGAACTTTTGTTGTCAGCTGGGTGCGGTAGTACCGGAAATTTTGAGCGGTAGTACCGCACGCAAGTGGTAGTACCGGAAAAAAATTCCGGTACTACCGGTCATGCGGATACACACCCAGATCCGGTATAGACGAACCACAAATTGGCATCAAAAGTTCACAATACATGGATTCCTTCGGGCAAGAAGCATTATCTAGCAGTATACACTGGTACAACCCCAAAACAAGTGTTTTTGACCATGAATCGAAGTTGCCCTTGATCCAATGGAGAAAAACAAGAGGTAGGAGAGAGGAGGCGGTTGTACCGGAGTCCATGGTAGTGGAAAATGACGAGGAGCCCGCGAGGAGTCTGGATCTGGTGAGGATCCGGTGAAGGGAGGAGGGGGTGGTGCTCCGGCGGCGTTTCCAGCTCCGGCGAGGGCAATAGTTTGAAGTGGAGATGGGGGTAATGAGGGACTGAGAGGTTCCACCCATGTCTTACTCGTTACCAGGGACACCGACCGGAAGTACGAGTCATAGGACCGGTAGTACCGGACAATGGATCGATAGTACCGCACCTGGGCAGTTTCTAGGAATCGACCTGAGAACTGACCCTGGGCGGTAGTACCGCTTCCCGATCCGGTAGTACCAGTTCCACCAGAACCAATTGCCAGGGACAAATGAGGAGGTTATTGTGCAGAGTAGATGGGGTTGTATGTGGATTAGGAATGGCTTAGGTTTGAGAGTATCAAACTAATAGGGACACATGCACTCTAACATAGTGAAGAATATCAAGGAACAAATGAGAGTGCATGTTTCCAAGATTCATACCAAAAAAATGACCAACACGAGGAATCTCCAACCTCTCAGATGCGAGAGGGTGGTGGCCTAGGCCACCATGTTTGAGTATACTCGACTTGGCACCACGAAGATATATCTTGGGTCCATTATCGAACCTCATAATTGAAGCTCACATATGACAAAATTATATTAAGATAAATGTTTTTTATCACTTTGGATATAATGGGGGAGGGATAGTCCAATCATTTAGGGCCACACTCCCCCTATATCCATGCCTGCACCTAAACCAAACAAGAGTCGAGATATAGGTGAGTATGCAAGATGATCCAGTCAAGATCCTTGAATCTATGATATTTAGTTCATTCCTCAAATAGCAAAACCTTGCTTCATCAAGTGGCTTCATGATTATGTTGGTAAGTTGGTATTTGGTTGACACATAGGCTAGCTCAATATCACCTCGAGCAACATGATCTCTAATGAAGTGATGATGAATCTCAATATGCTTTATCCTTGTGTGATCCACCGGGTTGTAGGCAATCTTGATAGCACTTTAATTTTCACATAGAAGAGGCACTTTGTCACAATGGACACCGTATTCCTTAAAAGTTTTCCTCATCCATAGCAATTGAGTACAAGCACTAGCAGCGGCCACATACTCGTCTTCGGCTGTGGAGAGAGATATACAATTGTGCTTCTTAGAAGACCAACACACCAAGGACCTACCAAGGAATTGGCAAGACCCGAAGGTTGATTTTTTATCATCCTTATCACCAGCCCAATCCGAGTCCGCGTATCCACAAAGGGAGAATGTTGAGCCCCGAGGATACCAAATACCATAGTTTGGGGTATGAACCAAATATCGAAAGATTCTCTTGACCGCCATCAAATGGCTTTCTTTAGGAGACGCTTGATATCTTGCACACACTCCTACACTTGACACAATATAGGGTCTAGATGCACAAAGGTAAAGCAAAGAACTAATCATAGACCGATATACCTTTTGATCCACATCTTTACCATTTGGGTTTAGTTCAAGATGAGTCTTTGTTGCCATGGGAGTAGGTACTCCATTTAAATCATTCATGTTGAATCTCTTGAGCATGTCTTGAGTATATTTGGCTTGGTTGAAGAATGTTCCTCCTCTTACTTGCTTGATTTCAAAACCAAGAAATAATCTCAATTCCCCCATCATAGACATCCGGAACCTATTAGTCATAAGCTTTGAGAATTCATCATTAAAAGCTTTGTTAGATGAGCCAAAGATAATATCATCAACATATATTTGGCATACAAAAAGCTCCCCATTGACCTTCTTAGTAAAAAGAGTGGGATCAATTTTCCCAACTTCAAATCCACGGTCTAACAACAACTCTCTATGGTGCTCATACCACGTGTGTGGGGCTTGTTTGAGCCCATAGAGCGCCTTATCAAGTTTGTAGACATGGTTTGGGAAGTTGGGATCCTCGAACCCTGGGGGTTGCTTTACATATACCAACTCATGCAATGGACCATTAAGAAATGCACTTTCTACATCCATTTGTTGTAATTTAAAGTTGTGATGTGCCGCATAAGCAAGAAGGATACGAATGGACTCGAGGCGAGCCACGGGTGCATATGTCTCTCCATAATCAATGCCTTCAATTTGAGAGAACCCTTGTGCAACCAATCTTGCATTGTTCCTTACAACAATTCCATGCTCATCTTGCTTGTTCTTGAAGATCCACTTGGTGCCTATAACATTGTGGCAATATTTTGGCTTTTCAACTAACTTCCATACTTTATTTCTCTCAAAGTTGTTGAGCTCTTTGTGCATTGCTTCCAACCAATCCAAATCTTCAAGAGCTTCCCAAACTTTCTTTGGTTCTATCATGGAAATGTGTGCTTGGTGTTCACTAAACCTCTTCAATTGATCTCTAGTGGACATCCCTCTTCTTAGATCCCCAACCACATTCTCTAGAGTGTGGTCTCTTAATTCCAACATTCTATCCACTCTAGCTTGGCGATGACTTTCGATCTCCTTGTTGTTTCTTGTGGGGATCTCTTCATTATTTTGGCCCTCGTTTTGACCATTAACTTGATCTTGATCATCATCGGAATCATTCTCTTCATCAAGAGGCAAAGATTAACCTTGGTCTTGATCATGTCACACTTTTAGACATGCGTTGAGCTGATCTTATGGTAGATTGTACAGATCTTCCTTGTGTAATAGACCGAGCAGCGCTGGACATTCTAGAGAATGGAGACTCAAGATCCTCCTGGCTAGAAGTTTCTTCCTGATCAACTTGTTGAGGGTCCACATCTTGTCTTTGACTTGGGTCATTGTCCTCCTCGATAGAAGGAGCTTGTTGATGTTGTGAAGACGAGGGCTCCACTTGAGTAGAGCATAGTTCTTCTCGATCCGCCATAAGGGGTTCCTCAACGGGGCAGATGAATCCTGCACCCATTCTTCCTATGGCATCTTGAGGCATTTCATCATCTTCATCACAAACATCAACACTCCCACCTTGGGGACCATTATATTCTTCAAAAACCACACTACAAGATTCTATGATAGTTTTGGAGAGCTTATCATAGATTCTATAAGTGTGGGATTCGAGACCATAGCCAACAAAAATACCCTCTAATGCTTTGGAATCAAATTTGGACAAACGAACACCCTTTATGCAATAGAAACACTTACAACCGAACACCCGGAAGTACGACACGTTGGGCTTGTTATCGGTAAGTATTTCATATGGAGTCTTGATCAATTCTTTGCGGAGGTAGAGCCGGTTCGATGCATAGCGGTGGCGATTGCTTCGGCCCAAAAATTGTATGGAGATTTAAACTCTGCCAACATGGTCCTTGCCATATCAATAAGAGTCTGGTTCTTCCTCTTGGCTACACCATTTTGTTGAGGGGTATATGCAGCGGAATATTGATGTTTTATCCCCTCATCACTAAGAAATCCATTTAAGGTGTAGTTCTTGAACTCGGTGCCGTTGTCACTCCTTATTATCAACACGGGGACATTGTGTTGACGTTGAGCCATGTTGATGAAGTCAATGAAGTTTTCTTGGGTCTCACTTTTCAACTTGAAGAAATATACCCAGGTGTATCTTGAGTAGTCATCAAAAATCACCAAAAAATATTTCTTCCCACCAAGACTAGCATGAGATGGGGGACCAAAGAAATCCACATGAAGGAGCTCTAAGATCCTCTTGGACTTGATGTAGTTCTTCGGCTTGTGGGGGGAATCATGCATCTTTCCTTCAACACAAGCCCTGCAAACACGATCTTTGGCAAAGCAAACATTTTCATTTAGTCCAACAATGTGGCCATCCTTGTGGAGACTTTGCAAAGTTCTCATGTTGACATGGGTTAGACGGCGATGTCATAACCAACCCACATTGGCCTTTCCGAATAAGCACATCACATTTTTAGTGGTTTTCCCCGAAAAGTCCACCACATACAAGTCATTTTCGACGTACCCAACGAAAGCGACCTTTAGATACTTGCTCCACATGAGGACCACTATATCATTATCAATAAATACGGTGAATACCATCTTTCCAAGAGCATGGACTAAAAGTAAATTATAGCCAAGGGTCTTAACAAGCATGACATCCACGAGAGTAATATCGTGGGCAACAATCTTCCTGAAACCCATTACCTTAGACTTTGACTTGTCGGCATATGTCACGGATATTTGATCATCATTTGGTCTCAACTCCTTGACAATAGATGTGCTTCTGGTCATATGACTTATGCATCCACTATCAAGCACCCATTTTGACCCTCCAGAAGCATAGGTCTATAAAAGATCAAACTAGTTTTTAGGTACCCATTTTTCAATGGGTCCTCTTTTGTTAGCAACAACGGTCTTGGGATCCCAAATAGACCAAGCAATATAACCATCAAATGGGCCAACATATTGTTCATGCACATCACTATAATAGTCACGCATTAAAACATAGTGGGGGTTAGCACTTCCCGCAAAGTCATCATGAGACATAGTTTTGCCACTTGTGGTCTTACTACCCACAATGGTCTTGTCTTTTTCTTGTGCGGGCTTGGCCTTCTTCTTGTTGTTGTTCTTCTTCTTGGCTTTGGCGACATAGCCAATGCCCCCTTTTTCACCATTTGGCCCCTTCTTACTCAAGAGATCATCAATGGACTTGTTTCCTTTGGGAAAGGTGTCCTTAGCTAGCTCCCCCTTCAACTTAGCATTTTCTTCAATTATATTTGTACAACTAGAAGGAATGAAAGTACTAGGTGAAGAAGTATTGGTCAATTGAGTTTGAAGCTTTTTACGAGACTTTGTGAGTAACAAGAGTTCACTTCCAAGGCCTTGTGAGCCTTGTCAAGCATCCTAAAGTCCTCGACAAGTTTTTCATGAACAACACCAAAATCAATCTTGTCCTTTTTAGCATTTTTCTATTTAGCAATAGCATGGTCACGTTCCTTGATGAGTCTATTAACAATTAGGTCATTTTCCCCATCAAGCCCTTCAAGTTTTAGTTCAAGAGACATCCTAGTCTCTTGTTCTTATTCTAGAGCATTATTTAGAGCTTCTACCTCAATCATATGCTCTCTCCCTAGTTTGCATCTCTCATCAAGAAGCTCTTGTGTGTGATAAAGTTGATCTAGGAGGTCCCCAAAATGTCTCTTGGGTTCCCCTTGCAAGTTATTCATAAACTCATCAAAAGCAATTAATTCCTTTTTGACCTCAATAGATATCTCATCATCAAATTCATCATCAATCAAGGAGGAGGGGTGTGAAGATAATAATACCTTCGTTCCTCTTTCCATAAGGCAAGTGAAGTTCTTGTTGGAGATATTCTCATTTGGAGAGTCGAAGTGGGAGAATGTGGGTGTAGAAGTAGTAGCAAGAGCAACCACACCACTTGATGTTTCCTCTTCATCATCTTCATAATCTTCATTGTCGGAGGAGAATTCTTCATGAGTGATCAAGACAATTTCACCCGACTTCTTGTTGGTAGGATTCTTCTTGATGAAGGGTTTCTTGAAGGGTTGCTTGGAGTTTTTATTTGGCACGAGTGCACCACCATGATCTTCTCTTCTCTCATAGGGACAACCAGCAAGAAAATGGTATCTATCACCACAATTGAAGCAAGTTCTCAATTTAGGGCTATTGTCTCTTATCCCATTAGGGTTCCTTCTTTGTAGCATCTCCTTCTAGGCCTTGGCGGGGTTCTTCGAAAAGTCTCTTGCATAGAAGGCCATGCATTGACTATGAGAAGCCTTAATATCATCGGGAGGGCTCAAAGATAATCCTTCATCACTTTCATCTTCATCCACATACTTCACAACTTTGGCTTATAGGGCAAGGTTGACACCATTGCTCATTCCAAGGGCACGAGCATGGGCATCTTTGGCATTCTTGGCAGCAACCTTGAAAGCGGCCATCTCTTGCATAACTTCGTTGGAGGTCATGAGATGATATTTTTGTCTTCCTTGTAGACTCCTCAAGTCGGTGGGATCAAAGGGCATGAGTGCACTCACATATTTCCTTTTTACCCAAGCATCATCCACATGTGAGGCACCAACATCCCTAAAGGCGGTGGCAGTTGACTTGAGTCTTCGATACATGTCTTCATGATATTCACCATCCTTCATATAGAAACCTTTGGCTTCATTGCTTAATGCATCATACCGGTTTATTCTCATGCTCTCATTTCCAATATATAGCTCCGTGAGAGCATCCCAAGCTTCCTTGGAGGTGTTGAGGTGTTCTATGTGAGGGTAATATTTTGTACCCAAACCTTGTTGAATCATTTGCAAGGAGGTGGCATTGAGTTGTCTAGTGACAACTTCTCTTCTTGTCAAGTTGGTTGGATCCACAATTCGGAGTCCTTCTTCAATGATATTCCACAATTCAATGCAAGAGCTGCGCACATGAGATTTCATTAAAGATTGCCATTGAGCAAAGGAAGTTGCGACTAGTTTAGGTGGGTCACCCCTATTATTTATATGTGGGTGAGGAATAGGTGGGTCGGGAGAGTACCAATTGGGAACCTCATGATGCTCTCCTTTCCCATTATCCTTCTTGGTGGAGGAATTAGTGTTTTCTTGATTATCCCCTACCACCACAACCGTGGGTGATGCAGAGGAAATCACCTTTGGTAATTATGGAGCTTACTCTCGAGGAGGAGATGATGAGGCAAGTTTATATTTTAACAAGTTTCTCAACTAGGTCACGCAATTGTTTCAACTCGTTGCCCATGGTGGAGATCAAGCTTGTTTCCTAGTTCTTGGGATCCTCCATGGACACCGTGTGACTAGTCTCACCATCCCCTTCTCCTACTTGGCTACCCATTTACTCTTAGGCGGTAAATCCTGAATAAAGAGCCGAGGCTCTGATACCAATTGAAAGGATCGTATGGGCACCTAGAGGGGGGTGAATACGTGCTACTTCAAATTTTACTCTTTTTCAAATTAGGGTTTGACACAAAAGGTAAATTCTCTAGATTATACAACTAAGGTGAATTTACCTATATGTCAAACTAGAACAAACACTAAGAAAGAACAATATAAGTAAAGTGCGGTAAAGGATAGAAGTAACCAAAGTGGAGCATGCGGAGACACAAGGGTTTGTTTCTCGTAGTTCCTTCCTTTTGAGGGGAAGTACGTCTACGTTTGGAGAGGGGTGGTATCTAACCACCTACACCATGAAAGTCCTCCCTTGTTCTCTGATGAACCTCACCCCAACGGGTTCGATTCACCTCTTACACTATATCGGCAACCTTCGAGGTGGAATCCGGCACCTTTACAACAAGTTCGAGGAACACATCCACAACTGAATTGGAGGCTCCCGAATACAAGCAAGCTGTCAAACCATCAAAGACAATCTTGTAAGAACCAAATCTAGAACTAGGGTTTCCAAAGAATCACTAGAGTAAGGGCCCCTCGAGTGAATCAGGGGGAAATGAAGATCTCTCTTGGTGGAGCTATAGATCAAGGCCTCCTTCTTCGATTCTCTAAAGATCAATGACTTTGGATGGTTGGATGAAGATATCTTGGCGATTTGGTGGATCAAATGGGGATGGTGTTCTTGAGTGGGTCGAGCAGCTCCCCAAGGTAGAAGAGGGGTCTTTTTATACCCCACATGGAAGATCTACCCGTTGAAGTTTTATCAGACCCGGTACTACCGGATACCGGAGAGGTAGTACCGGAAACAACCGGTACTACCGGAAAAGAGGTGTTGCCGCGCAGCGGTAGTACCGGTCCATTTGTGCGGTACTATCGGACTCAGGCGGTAGTACCACGTCGAGGTACTGGGTGATGCAGTGAGGGTGGACAGGCTTTTCACACCCCACTGCCCTGCCCGGTATCGCCAAGCGGTAGTACCGATGATGAGCGGTTGTACCGGTTGGTATTTCCGGTACTACTGGACACCACAAGAGCGTGGGCAATGTCTTGCAAGTGACCTTTTTGGCGAGAACGAATAATGTCTTCTCCTAAATAAAACTTGTGGTAGACTTAGCAACAACTTAGTCCGGCATGTGTGTTATCTGAAGGGTTTCGCAACATAGTAAATCAAAATTTTCTACGGATGCGAACGGGGAAAGCCAAGATCAAATCTAGGAGATGCAAACAACGAGGGGGGATAGATGAGATCTTCATACCCTTGAAGATTTGCACAATGGAACGTTCGACGGAACGTGGGTGATGTAGTCGTACTCGCTTCTCCTCCTCGCGATTCGATCCGATCCGATCTAACACCGCAAGTGGCGATGCCTCCGAGAGATGCACACGTGCGACATCTCGACGTCTCCTCCTTCCTCGGTCCAGCAAGTGGGGTGGAGAGATGGATTGGATCTACAACGCGACGGCGCGGTGCAAGCGGTGGAGAGTTTCTGCAGCACGGCTTCGCCTACACGCAGTCGGGAGGGAGATTGAGAGGAGGGGCAGCAGGGCGGCTAGGGTTAAGGAGGAGGTGTCGGGGAGGGGTGCGCCCCCAGCCCTATTTATATAGAGGGGTGGGCGGCCAGCCCTAGCCCCTCACCCAAGCCCTAGGCCGGCGGCCAAGGAGGGAGGAGTGGGGGGCAAGTTTCCCCCCTCCCTTCTAGAAGCTCCCCTAGGGTTTCTAGGTGTTTGGACGGCTGGGCCCTATGGGGCCTTTTTCCCCTGGCCCAATGCGGCCAGGGCACTCCCTCATAGGCCCATGCCCCCTCCCGGCAGGTGGGGCCATGTTGGTCCCCCTCCAGAAGGTTCTAGAAGCTTCTGGTACAATACCGATTAACCCGAAACAATTCCGAACTCCAAAAACTGCATTGCCTTATATGAATCTTATTCTCCGGACCATTTCAGAATCTCTCGTGACGTCCTGGATCTCATCAGAGACTCCGAACAAAAACTCATAAACCAATTCTCCAATCTATCCTAGCGTCAAGACACGTTAAGTGTGTGACCCTTCGGGTTCGAGAATATGCAGACATGATCTTATATCAATAATCAACAGCGGGGTCTGGAAACCCATATTGACTCCCACACATTCATCGATGATCATATCGGATGAACCACGATGCCAGGATTCAATCAATCCCATATATATATATTCCCTTCGTCACGCGATATTTTACTTGCCCGAGATTTGATCGTCGGTACCGTCATACCTAGTTCAATCTCGTTCACAGCAAGTACTTTACTCGTTCCGTAATCCGATATCACTTTGTGATTAACTCCTTAACCACATGCTTGCAAGCGGTGTTGATATCGATTACTGAGTGGGCCCGAAGTATATCTCTCCGACTTGGGAGGGACAAATCCCATCTCGATACATATAACCCAACAGGTACTTTCCGATCACCTGAGAGACACCTTTATGATCACCTTCTCATAGGATGACGTTTGATGACCTCAAAGCTTTCTTCCGATACCAGGGAGTTGTATTATCTCATGGTCTAAGGAATACAATATTTGACATAAGAAAAGCTTCGCAAAGATGAACACGATGAGACGATCTAATTGCTCCGCTTAGTTTGGGTCTGTCCATCATATCATTCTCCCAATGATATGATCTCATTATTAATCGACAACTCATGTCTATGGTTAGGAAGCCTTAACCATCATTAATCAATGAGCTAGTCCATAGAGGCATACTAGGGACATGGTGTTGTTCACAAACCACACAAGTATTAAAGTTTCCGCTTAATACAATTCTAGCATGGAATATAAACTTTATCATGAACAAGAATTATAATAATAACATCTTTATTATTGCCTCTAGGGCATAATTCCAACAGTCTCCCACTTGCACTAGAGTCAATAATCTTGATTACATCAGGCAACAATCTAACACCCATGGCACTAAGGTGCTGATCATGTTTTGCACGTGGAAGAGGCTTAGTCAATGGATGTGCGACATTCAGATCTGTATGTACTTTGCTAATCTTCAGATCTCCATCTGCTATATAATCTCGGATTATATGAAACTTGCGGTTGATATGCTTGGTCTTTGGATGATATCTTGGTTCCTTAGCCAGTGCTATGGCGCCAGTGTTATCACACAATATCTCCAGTGGGTCCAATGCACTTGCAACCACACCAAGCTCAGTGATGAAGTTCCTGATCCAAACTCCTTCACTTGACGCTTCTGTAGCAGCCATGTATTCCGCTTCTACTGTAGATCCCGTGATCACGCTTTGCTTGCAGCTTCTCCAGCTCACAGCTCCTCCATTCAAAATATAAATGTATCCTATCTGAGATTTAGAATCATCCTTGTCGGTGTCGAAACTAGCATCGACGTAACCTTTTACGACGAGCTGTTCATCACCTCCATAGACTAAGAACATTTCTTTAGTCCTATTTAGGTACTTTAGGATGTTCTTCATGGTTGTCCAGTGTTCCACTCCTGGATCACTTTGGTATCTGCTCGTCAAACTAAGAGCATTGGACACATCCGGTCTAGTACACAGCATGGCATACATGATAGAACCTATGGCCGAGGCATAAGGCACTTTGCTCATAGCTTCTCTATCATTTACCGTAGCTGGACACTGAGCCTTGCTCAATATCTTACCTGACAACATAGGCACTGAACCTTTCTTTGCCTTATCCATTCTAAACCTTTTCAGAACTTTGTCTAGGTATGTACTCTGGCTTAAAGCTATCAGGCGTCTTTGTCTATCTCTATAGATTTTGATGCCCAATATATAAGCAGCTTCCCCTAGGTCTTTCATTGAAAAACATTTGTTCAAATAACTCTTCACATCGTTAAGCATGTTAATGTCATTTCCAATAATCAATATGTCATCCACATATAGTACCAGAAATGTCACTGAGCTCCCACTCACTTTCTTGTAGATACAAGCTTCGTAGCAATTTGGAACAAATCCAAAGCTCTTGATCAAAATGAAGGTTCCAACTCCGAGATGCTTGCTTCAGTCCATAAATGGAACGCTGAAGTTTGCACACTTTATCAGCATCCTTAGGATCGACAAAACCTTCGGGTTGCATCATATACAACTCTTCATCAATGTTGCCATTGAGGAACGCAGTCTTGACATCCATCTGCCATATTTCATAATCATGAAACGCAGCAATTGCTAATAAAATCTGAATGGACTTAAACATCGCTACGGGAGAGAAAGTCTCATCGTAGTCAACACCTTGAACTTGTCGAAAAACTTTCGCGACAAGTCGTGCTTTATAGACGGTAACATTACCATCCGCGTCCGTTTTCCTCTTGAAGATCCATTTGCACTCAACGGCCTTTCGGTCGCTAGGAGGGTCCACCAAAGTCCATACTTGGTTTTCGCTCATGGATCCCAATTCGGATTTCATGGCCTTTAGCCATTTCTCAGAGTCTGGGCTCAGCATCGCTTCCTCATAGTTCGCAGGTTCACTGTCATCTACTAACAAGACAGTTAAGACAGGGTTGTCGTACCACTCAGGAGGTGCACGCGACCTTGTCGACCTGCGACGTTCAGTAGTGGCATCGTCCGAAGCTTCATGATCCTTGTCATTATCTTCCTCTATTGTTGGTGTAGGCGGCACTGGAACAATTTCAGGTGCTGCGCTACTCTCCAACTCAAGAGAAGGTTCAACAACCTCGTCTAGCTCTACTTTCCTCCCACTCACTTCTTTCGAGAGAAACTCCTCCTCAAGAAAGGATCCATTCTTTGCGACAAACACTTTGCCTTCGGTTCTGTGATAGAAGGTATACCCAATAGTTTCCTTAGGGTATCCTATGAAGACGCATTTCTCTGCTTTGGGTTCGAGCTTGTCCGGCATCAACTTCTTGACGTAAGCTTCGCATCCCCAAACTTTAAGAAACGACAACTTAGGTTTAGCACCAAACCATAGTTCATACGGTGTCGTCTCAACGGATTTAGATGGTGCCCTATTTAAAGTGAATGAAGCGGTTTCTAATGCATAACCCCAAAATGATAACGGCAAATCAGTAAGAGACATCATTGATCGGATCATATCTAATAGAGTTCGATTCCGGCGTTCAGACACACCATTGCGCTGTGGTGTTCCAGGTGGAGTGAGTTGCAAAACGATTCCGCTTGCTTTAAGATGCATGAGAAAATCATAACTCAAATATTCACCTCCACGATCGGATCGTAGAAACTTAATCTTTCTGTTATGATGGTTTTCCACTTCATTCTGAAATTCTTTGAACTTTTCAAATGTTTCATATTTATGTTTCATTAAATAGATATACCCATATCTACTCAAGTCATCGGTAAAAGTGAGAAAGTAGTGATATCCACCGCGCGTCGAAACACTCATCGGTCTGCATACATCGGTTTGTATGATTTCCAACAAGTCCGTTGCTTGCTCCATCATTCCGGAGAACGGGGTTTTGATCATCTTGCCCATGAGGCATGGCTCGCATGTGTCAAATGATTCAAAATCAAGGGACTCCAAAAGTCCATCAGGATGGAGTTTCTTCATGCGTTTTACACCAATATGACCTAGACGGCAGTGCCACAAATAAGTAGTATTATCACTATCTACCTTGCATCTCTTAGCCTCAATGTTATGGATGTGTGTTTCATCCCTTTCGAGATTCAGAAGAAATAAACCATTCACAGCAAGTGCATGACCATAAAAGATGTTACTCATATAAATATAACAACCATTATTCTCAGATTTAAATGAATAACCGTCTTGCAATAAACACGATCCAGATATGATGTTCATGCTCAACGCAGGCACATAATAACATTTATTAAGGTTTAAAACTAATCCCGAAGGTAAAACTAAGGAGAGCGTGCCGACGGCCATCACATCAACTCTTGATCCGTTGCCAACGCGCATCGTCACCTCATCCCTCGCAAGCCGTCGTCTATTCCGTAGCTCCTGTTTCGAGTTACAAATATTAGCAACCGAACCAGTATCAAATACCTAGGCACTACAACGAGGGCTAGTAAGGAAAACATCAATAACATGTATATCAAATATACCTTTGATGGTTCCAGCCTTCTTGTTCGCTAAGTACTTCGGACAGTTGCGCTTCCAGTGACCCTTGTCCTTGCAATAGAAGCACTCAGTGTCAGGCTTAGGTCCAGACTTGAGCTTCTTCTCTGTAGGGGCAACACGCTTGCCGCCGCCTTTCTTGAAGGGCTTCTTTGCACCCTTACCTTTCTTAAAGCTGGGGGGCTTGTTGACCACCAACACATGATTATCCTTTTTGATGCCCACCTCCGCAGCTTTCAGCTTAGCGAAGAGCTCGGTGATCGTATGAGTGGAACCAATATGATTATGAGTCACTACAAAACTTTTGTAGCTGGGAGGGAGTGATTGCAGAACCCTGTCAATCTTGAGCTCCTCTGGAATCTTGCAGTCCAATTGCTCAAGGCGTTGAGTGTAGCCCGACATCTTTATGGCGTGATCACTAACGGAACTCCCTTCCTCCATCTTGCAGTTAAAGAATTTCTCAGAGATCTCATATCTCTCAGAACGGGCCTGAGTCTGAAACATAGTTTTCAGCTCCTCAAGAATCTCAAAGGGCCCGGGATAATCTTCAAAATGATTTTGAAGGTCCGATTCCATAGCAAACAACATGGTTCTCTTAATCACACCATAATCATCTTTGCGCGACTGATAAACAACTTTCTCATCAGCCGGCGCATCTACAGCAGGGGCGTCACCTAGTGCATCCTCAAGGACATAGTCCTTTTGTCCGCCAGCGAGAATGATTCTCAGATTGCGGAACTAGTTGGTGAAGTTAGACCCATTGTTTCTAAGCTTTTCTTTCTCATCAAAAACGTTGAAGTTGAAGTTGGACTTATCCATTTGATCTACAATATTTGCAAGTACAAATTAGACTATGTTCATGATAACTAGTTCAACTTAATCAAATTACTAGATGAACTCCCACTAAATTCAACATCCCTCAAGTTGTTTAGTGAACATGATCCAAATTCACCACACCTAATCCGATCTTCACGAGAAGAGATGTGGTTTCAATGGTGGACAACGAAGTGTCGATCATATCATTCATATGACTCATGCTTAACATTTCGGTTCATGTGTTCCGAGGCCATGTCTGTACATGCTAGTCTCGTCAAGTCAAACCCAAGTATTTCCGCATGTGCAAAAACTGGCTTGCACCCGTTGTATGTGAACGTAGAGTTTATAGCACCCGATCATCACGTGATGCTTGAACACGACGAACTTTCACAACGGTGCATACATGGGGAGAACATAGTTTTATCTTGATCTTTAAGTGAGGAATCATCTTATAATGCTACCGTCGCGATCTAAGCATAATAAGATACATAAAAGGATAAACATCACATGCATATAACTTTATGTGACATGGTATAGCCAATCTTCGCAAAATGATCTCCATCTTGTGCGTGCCGGCATGATCTCCATCACTCCACCATGATTGCCTCCACCACGAATAGCAACTACAACTATTGCTAACTACTTAGCGATAAAGTAAAGCTATTACATGGCGTATAAGAAGTTGACACATAGGTCATACACAATTATAAAGACAACCATATGGCTCCTGCCGGTTGTGTACTCATCGACATGCAAGTCATGAAACATTACAAAACATGATCATCGCATACAACATACACATCACATCTTGGGCCATACCATATCATAGAAAACACTCCCTGCAAAAACAAGTTAGACGCCTCTACTTTGTTGTTGCATGTTTTATGTGGCTTATGGGAGTAGCAAGCTAAGAACGATTCTTACCTACGGAAAGCCACAACGGTGATATTATGGTTGCCAAACTCCGGTGTAAATCCCATGACAACTATAGTGAGAGAAACTGGCATCCACCAGCCGAATGTGTGGAACAAGCCACACGTCAAGTGCGGAGCCGGTCTCGTGAACGAGGTCGCGTAAGGTTGGCCTGGACCGCTTCGATCTCACTATCTCGCGTCATAAGAAGTACACAAACAAGAGGCTTGCAATAGAAAACATCAACGCCCGCAACAACCATGTTGCGTTCTACTCGTGAAACACATCTACGCATAGATCTAGCTCTGATACCACTGAAGGGTTTCGCAGCATAGTAAATCAAAATTTTCTACGGATGCGAACGGGGAAAGCCAAGATCTAATCTAGGAGATGCAAACAACGAGGGGGGATAGATGAGATCTTCATACCCTTGAATATTCGCACAGCGGAACGTTCGACGGAACATGGGGGATGTAGTCGTACTCGCTTCTCCTCCTCGCGATCCGATCTGAACTAACACCGCAAGTGGCGATGCCTCCGAGAGATGCACACGTGCGGCACCTCGACGTATCCTCCTTCCTCGGTCCAGCAAGTGGGGTGGAGAGATGAATTGTATCTACAACGCGATGGCGCGGTGCAAGCGGTGGAGAGTTTCTGCAGCAGGTCTTCGCCTACACGCAGTCGGGAGGGAGAGAGAGAGGAGGGGCAGCAGGGCGGCTAGGGTTGAGGAGGAGGTGTCGGGGAGGGGTGCGCCCCCATCCCTCTTTATATAGAGGGGTGGGCGGCCAGCCCTAGCCCCTCCCCCAAGCCCTAGGCCGGCGGCAAAGGAGGGAGGAGTGGGGGGCAAGTTCCCCCTCCCTTCTAGAAGCTCCCCTAGGGTTTCCTAGGTGTTTGGCCGGCTGGGCCCTATGGGGCCTTGTGCCCCTGGCACAATGCGGCCAGGGCACTCCCTCATAGGCCCATTCCCCCTCCCGGAAGGTGGGGCCACGTTGGTCCCCCTCTGGAAGGGTCTGGAAGCTTCCGGTACAATACCGATTAACCCGAAACAATTCCGAACTCCAAAAACTGCATTGCCTTATATGAATCTTATTCTCTGGACCATTTCAGAACCTCTCGTGACGTCCTGGATCTCATCTGAGACTCCGAACAAAAACTCATAAACTAATTATCCAATCTATCCTAGCGCCGAGACACGTTAAGTGTGTGACCCTTCGGGTTCGAGAATATGCAGACATGATCTTATATCAATAATCAACAGCGGGGTCTGGAAACCCATATTGACTCCCACACATTCATCGATGATCACATCGGATGAACCATGATGCCAGGATTCAATCAATCCCATATATATATTCCCTTCGTCGCGCGATATTTTACTTGCCCGATATTTGATCGTCGGTACCGTCATACCTAGTTCAATCTCGTTCACTGCAAGTACTTTCCTCGTTCCGTAATCTGATATCACTTTGTGCTTAACTCCTTAACCACATGCTTGCAAGCGGTGTTGATATCGATTACCGAGTGGGCCCGAAGTATATCTCTCCGACTTGGGAGGGACAAATCCCATCTCGATACATACAACCCAACAGGTACTTTCCGATCACCTGAGAGACACCTTTATGATCACCCTCTCATAGGATGACGTTTGATGACCTCAAATCTTTCTTCCGATACCAGGAAGTTGTATTATCTCATGGTCTAAGGAATACAATATTTGACATAAGAAAAGCTTCACAAAGATGAACACGATGACACGATCTAATTGCTCCGCTTAGTTTGGGTCTGTCCATCATATCATTCTCCCAATGATATGATCTCATTATTAATCGACAACTCATGTCTATGGTTAGGAAACCTTAACCATCATTAATCAATGATCTAGTCCATAGAGGCATACTAGGGACACGGTGTTGTTCACAAACCACACAAGTATTAAAGTTTCCGCTTAATACAATTCTAGCATGGAATATAAACTTTATCATGAACAAGAATTATAATAATAACATCTTTATTATTGCCTCTAGGGCACATGTAACATCCCTAAAATCATGTTTCAAAACTCATGCATATCATCCATGCATCCATGATCATGTAGGGTTTCATTTCAAAAATCAATTCAAAAAAGGAGCATATGAGCTCATTATTTTATGTGATCAGCATTAAATAAAATGCTACTCTCCAATAAGAGATTGTTTTGCTTGCTTGCTATTTGCTTAAACCAAAAATTTGCAAAACAAAAGTGAATTTAAAACCATTTTCAAAACTTGATCAAATCTAGTGCCATATCACTATTTATTTTGTTTGATCAATAGGACCAAGCCAATACAGAGAGTCCATATGTTTTTACACTCAGAATTATGATTGTTACACTCTACAAAAACCCAGAACAAATTTGAATTCAATTGGCATTTGAATTTGTTTGAAAATGGTTTCAGAAAATCAAAACAGAAATAGAAAATGAATTAAGAAAAGGAAAAAGGCCGGCGCCAGTTATTTAGCCCAACAACAGAACCAGCTCACTAAGCCCACCCGGGTTTCCCCTTCTCTCTCTCTCACACACAGACAAACCCACTGAGCCACTGACCGCTTGGGCCCATTCCCTCTTTCTTTCACTCGCTGGCAAGTGGACCCTATGACCACGTCATCATCGTCCCCAATCAACGCGCGGCCGAGGCGCTCCGCCGTTACCTCGCCACAGTCACTGCCTGCGTAATTGCCATTGATACCGCGCGTAATCGCCGCCCCCCTCCTGGCTATTTAACCCCCTCTGCACCGCGAGCATTTCCCCTCACTCAATTTCCTCTCCACGCCACCAGGCTGCTCGTAGTCTTGCCCACACCGCCGCAGCTCCGACGACCTCCGGCGTGCGATTCCGGTAAGACCCCGTCGCCCCTTGCCGTCTAAGTTTGCCAGACTAATCACAGCATCCATGTGCATCTTCTCATCCTATTGGTGCATCCTAGGACCGTCTGGAGACTCACCAACGACGACGACCGCAAGTGCCTGACGCTTTCTTCCTCTCCGGTGATCGATTGCGGTAAGCACTAAGCGCCCCTTGACCCCTCTCGCATACGACTAGGTTCGCCTTGTCCTTATGCAACTACTGATGCCTCTGGTTGGTACTAGGAAGGCCCAGAGCGTCGGCAACCACTTCGTCTACAACCACCCGACGCCGTGCATGACTCCGACGAGCTCCAGCGACCACCTCTGCGCGCCCCTTCACCAACAAAACCCACCTTGAGCATCAGCAGCACACAGCGAGCACGGTAAGACCCTTCTCCCTCTCCCGCGCGACCTAGAATGCCGGTAGCAACTCTGACAGAGACGCCGCCGCCAGTCGCCGCCGCTAGCGCCGCCCGTCTATGGTCAATTAGATTAGGGTCGTAGGATTTAGATCTAACGAGTAAGATTAGATCTGTGTCGAAGAGGTACGCGTTAGATCTGGCCGTGCATCTTGATTTAGATCGTGTGGCTCTCGTTGATCGATCCGCCCGAACCGGTCCCAACCAATAGGAACACGCCGCGTGGCTAGGGTTTAGATTTAAAATCAGAATTTGAATCTATTAGATGTTTAAACTTGTTTTAATCATAACTTTTGATTCCCACTTCCAAATTTGACAAATTTTATATCAATGGAATCAGGAGAGAAAGCCCTTTCCATATATGGAATGTGTTTAATGTTTTGTTTCTGTTAAAATGGTTATTTTTACAGAAACATGTGTAGGCCTATTATTGTGTATATTAATTATTTGAGAAATGGTTTAATGTTCAAATAAAGTTTGTTTGGCAAGTTTAGAACTTGTTTATGAACCAGTATTGTGCACTTGTCTTGTTGAGTATAGAAAATCATCTCATATGATGTTGCATGCATCCATATATTTTTGCTTGTATTTATTTTGTATGTGATTTGGTGCTATGATTTTATGTGTAGATTTTGGTACAAATAGTGATTGTGATTGTGAGGATTGTAGCTACTCTCCAAACTACCAAGGCAAGTGGTGCTTCATGATTTTATCCCTATGTTTTTCAACTATGCATTAGAAATATTTTGCTAGTCTTGCATGGTTATATTTTGCTTATATGCTATGCTTGGGAAATCCTAGTAGTTGTAGAATTGCTAGAAATTTCTAAGTTAAGATGCTTATCTATGCCATGCTTAGCCTAGCTAGTAGCAACCAAGTGTGGCTATATGTTCATGCTATGAATAAATATTTCTAAGTCTTTGGACTATGTTTTTGCTTAATAAAACAACTAAGTGAATGAATCACGTGGGTGGAATGGTTGTGAATGGGTTATGTTGAGTGGTTACACAAGGCCCATTTCTAGGTTTACCTTGTGTATCTCACTTGTGGAAAGCCACCCAGGAACAAAGGGATTTGAGAGGCCAAATGTTAAGAAGCTTCTAGTGCAGCCACTTGGCAATATGGGTTCTGCCTGGATCACATAGGTTGCAATAACTTAGCCATTTGGACAGTTGGTGGTAGTGGGATGATAGGTTGGAACGCGTCCATTTGGTCTAATTGAAGGCTTCTGAAAGGTCCTTTCTTGGTGAAAATCAAGTCTTGTGGGGAAAGTGCACAATCTCTGCAGATGGAAGAATCTAAGTACTTAGCCATGTCCCTGGTATTGGACAATTTGAGCATCAAGACATGGAAGCTATCAAGAATCTCCTCATCCCAATTTCTAAGTAAAAACTTGTGGTTAAACAAGGGTGTAGGACCCCAATGTCTATTGGTGGTTCCTTGGGAAAAGATTTGACAAAGGAAAACTTAGTGCTTTCAACTGATAGGCAAAACCTATTTTGAGCAAAGCAAGCCTAAGCTACACTTAGCCAAATTTCATATAGTATTTAGTCCACCAATATTCTACTAAGGTATCACTTTCCAATACTATTCCAATGTATTGACCCACTGTGGCTGTAACTTGTGATGTTGCAGGGTATTCTGATGATGATTAGGAGTCATGAGTCTACACTAAACATGCTTGCCTGTGGCACATGAAGATGAAGACTTATTTATCTATTTACTTGTTTAAACTCTTGTACTAGGCCTGTGGCCATGGAGTTGTAAAAGACTATGTTGTCTCTAGAATGACTGTAATAATGACCTTTGTTTCTGTGTACTTCATCTTAAACTATGGATGCTAGCATTGATCCAGGGACTAGCATTGCAATCACAGGGATCCTTTTCCTTTATAAAGGAGGGATCTTACAGATGGTATCAGAGCACTGTGTTGCCTATAGGATTATGACCCTAGGATTGGAAAACACTAAGGAAAATTTTCAACAACTTCCACACTTGTCTTTTCTTCTCGTAAACTTTTCTAATCTTCTTTCTCATCTCTATTTGTAGATGAACTCCATCAACGAAGCCGTAAGGAAGGGACCACTCATGACTATGACTTTGGAATGTGAGACAGAGTTCCCCAAGGCTCTCAAGGACCTCATGGTTTCCATGGGAATACATGGTGCAGCTGTGTACAAAGGCTTTCCTGTGATGGATGAAGGAGTTGAGTACTGGTGGGTGCAACTTCACTTGTATAAAAACAAGGAAGACAACCACAAGGACTCAGGATTCTGCATGGTCACCAACACAATGATGCACACCACATTCTTTGATTCAGCAAGGGATGCAGCTTGGAGAGCCATCAAAGAACTTGGTGATAGAATCAAGTGCAGAATGCTTAACACCCAGAATGACCTTAGGGAAGAAAAGGAACATACACAAGAATTGGAGGCTACCAACCAAACCTTAAGGGGAGACATTATAGACTTAGTAATAGAGTCATGTGCTCAAGATAGACAGATTGCCTATAGAAATATCATGTTAACCAACTTGGCAAGTGAGTTGGGATTGTAACGTACTTCGTTAGTTGGACCACCACTTAACCATTTATTTTCCAAAATGTTGCTTGAAATGTTTGTAATGGTTTCATGTATGACATGACTTGTGTGTTTGATTCCCAAAGTTATGCATGTGATGCCTTGTCTTGTGATTTGTCTTAAAATTGTGATTGATTCTAACTTTTCCTATCTTATTAAATAGATGCCTAATGTTACCATCAGCACTGTTGAAGAGTTCCAGGGAACTCGTTTTGGTCCTCGTATTATTGAGGTCACTAGTTTGCTCAATCTCCCTCTTCCTACCATCATGTTACTTCCCCTCACCAAGTTTGAGAGGAAAGACCTTTGGGGCTTCAAGGTCAACCAGCCCGGACGCCAGACTGAGCCTACCACGGAGGCTATCATCTTCAAGCTCATGCACGATGACAAGGAGAGAGGCCTAGAGGTAGTCATGCAGGACTTGATTGGACGTCTGTTAGGGAGACACTCTCGACAGGTTAGAGGTACTCACTTCCACACCTTCGGTAGACGCGATCAGGATGGTGAGGCCATTGACTTCGAGGACACTTCGAGGGAGACAACAAAGCCGATTCGTCTATACCTCCAGGACTTAGAGGTTCTCCTTAGGCACGTGGACACTGATAGGACCAACGTCATGCTCAGCAATGATGAACTTCAGGTGCAGCTTCGTGAGAAGGACAAGCTCTTGGCGGAGCAAGATGAGATAGTCAAGGAGATGGAGGCCAAGTTCGAGAGTCAGGACAGAAAGTTCAAGAGTCAAGAGAAGCGAGTCCAAGATAGGAATAAGAGGATTCGAGACATGACTGCAGAACTGGAGGCCAAGGACTTCAAGCTCGAGCATCAGCAGACTGTGATTGAGAGGCTTCGTTCTCAGAAGAGGGCTCTCAAAGCCAAAGTAGAGACCTTGACCACCAATGTCGAGGAATACAAGACCGCTATGGAGAATGCAGGTCTTACCTTTGTTGAGGAGGAGGTTGATGCCGAGGAGTAGTGATGACTACTCATTTATCATTTATTTATCATGCTTTTCATTGAGTCGCAATGACCATCCAACATGTGGATGGCTTGCTATTGGTGTGTTTACTTTACAAACTTGTCGTTTATGTTGTTGAACTATTTTTATTATGATGCATGTTTGGTGATTGTTTATGTGATGTATTGTGCATGTTAGCATCTATGGGTATCTCATTCTTATCTCTATTGAACAAACCACAGATGCCTCCCCATTGTGCAAATCCCAACCCCAACAACAACAACATCACCCCTGAGATGCAACAAATGATGACAGCTCAGACTCAGCTGATGCAAATGATGACTACGTTCATCCAGAATCAGAACAACAACAACAATAACAACAACAACAACAACAATCAGAACAACCCACCGGGTTTTGACATGCTTACCAGGTTCTTGAGATTGAGGCCAGCAAAGTTCTCAGGAACAACTGATCCTATGGTGGCCAATGATTGGCTACGCTCAGTGAACAAGGACTTGGTAACAGTTGGTTGTACTGACGAAGAGAAAGTCAGATTTGCAGCTCACTTGTTGGAAGGACCAGCAGCTACTTGGTGGGATAACTTCTAGATCACCACTCCCATTGCAGATGTGACATGGGATATCTTTGAAGATGGTTTCCGTACTGCTCACATCTCATCCGAAGTGATGAGTTTGAAGAAGAAAGAGTTCCATAATCTGAAGCAGCGCCACCGCAGCGTGGCTGAATATATTGAGGAGTTCAACAATCTGGCGTGTTATGCACCGGATGAAGTTAACACTGATGCTAAGAGGAAGGAAAAGTTCCTTGAAGGGTTGAATGATGAACTGAACCTGCAGTTAGTTGTGGCATATGTTCCCACATACCAGTCTCTTTGTGACAAGGCTGCTATTTTGGAGAACAAAATGAAGCAAGTTGAAAGTAGGAAGAGAAAGCACTCTGACAAGCACAGCTCGGGATCGTCTCACAAACGTTCCCATTATGATGATAGTGTGAGTTCAGGATCCCACAAGCATGGGAAATTCAACAAGCACCACAACCACAACCGTCATCATGACAACAAGCATCACCGTAGTCATGACAATGACAAGTACAAGAATCACAAGGGTGGATATAAGAGCCACCACAGTGGTAGTGGAAGTGGCAGTGGAAGCTAGCCTGTCAAGAAGGATCTTAGTCAGGTTGAGTGTTTCAAGTGCAAGAAGATGGGGCATTATGCAAATGAATGCCCAGAAAAGAAAGTTGAAGGACCCAACAAGCCCAACCCTTTTCAAAAGGGACAAGTGAACCACATCAATGTGGAAGAAATCTATGAGGAACCAGATGCTGTTGCTGGTAAGTTCAAACTCAATTCTGTTCCAGCATTTGTTCTCTTTGATACTGGTGCATCTCATTCATTCATATCAAGAGCATTTTTTGAAACAAATGAACTATCAGTAGAAACTATTGGGTGTCCTATAAAAGTAAGTTCTCCTGGCGGAGAAATGATAGTGAATTCAGGATGTCATGATCTAGTCATAGAGTTTGGGAAGTATAAGTTTCCCGTTAACTTGATAATCCTAAACTCCCAAGGATTGGATGTCATTTTGGGAATGGACTAGATGACTAAGCACAAGGGAGTGATAGATTGTGCCAACCATACTGTCTCACTCACAACTCCAGAAAATAAAAGGATCAGATTCAAGACCAACTTTGAATCAAAAAGGGGTAAGCTAAATTCTCTTAAGGGGGTTAGCATAGACAGTGTGCCTATTGTGAGTGAGTATCCAGATGTGTTTCTAGAAGAATTGTCGGGAATGCCACCAGATAGAGATGTGGAGTTTCTTATTGATTTGCTACCAGGATCTGGACCAATAGCAAAAAGACCGTACAAGATGTCAGTTGATGAGTTGAAAGAACTCAAGAAGCAGCTTGGAGAACAGTTGCAGAAAGGTTTTATCCAACCAAGTTCTTCATCTTGGGGAGCACCAGTTTTGTTTGTGGAAAAGAAAGATAGAAGTAAAAGGTTATGCATAGATTACCGATCACTCAATGAGGTGACTATCAAGAACAAATACCCTTTGCCCAGAATCAATGACTTTTTTGATCAGCTAGAAGGAGCTTGTGTGTTCTCAAAGATTGATCTCCGGTCAGGTTATTTCCAGCTCAAGATAAGGGAACAAGACATACCTAAGACAGCTTTCACCACAAGGTATGGATTGTATGAGTATACCGTGATGCCATTTGGTTTGTCCAATGCACCAGCATACTTCATGAATATGATGAACAAGGTGTTCATGGAATTTCTTGATAAGTTTGTTGTCGTATTCATCGACGACATTCTAATCTACTCCAAGAGCAAAGAAGAGCATGAAGGACATCTACGTTTGATACTTGAGAAGCTTAGAGAGCATAAACTGTATGCCAAATTCAGCAAGTGTGAATTTTGGTTGAATGAAGTTGGATTTCTTGGACACGTTGTGTCAGGAGATGGTGTAGCAGTTGATCCTGCTAAAGTTTCAGCTGTGACTGAATGGGAATCTCCCAAGTCAGTGAAAGAGGTTCGTAGTTTCCATGGCTTAGCAGGTTACTACAGAAGGTTCATTGAGAATTTCTCTAAGGTAGCTAAGCCTATGACAGAATTGCTAAAGAAAGACAAGAAATTTTCTTGGTCTGAAGGTTATGAACTCAGCTTTCAAGAATTGAAGAAGAGACTCGTGACAGCACCAGTCTTGTGTTTGCCAGATTTGGAGAAAGATTTCCAAGTGTATTGTGATGCATCTCATCATGGATTAGGTGCAGTACTTATGCAAGAAGGGAAATTTGTGGCTTATGCCTCGAGACAACTCAAAAATCATGAAGTAAACTACCCTACTCATGATTTGGAGTTAGCCTCTGTTGTCCATGCACTCAAAACATGGAGACATTATCTTTTGGGAAAGCGATGTGAAGTGTTCACAGATCACAAAAGTTTGAAGTATATCTTCACCCAGAAGGAAATTAACATGAGACAAATAAGATGGCTAGAACTCATCAAGGACTATGACTTAAGTTTGCAATACCAACCCGGTAAAGCAAATGTTGTAGCGGTGCTCTAAGCCGTAAGGTTTTTGTGAATGGCCTTACTAAGGGAGAATTGTCAGATGATCTGTGTGCCCAATTTAGAGATCTTAGATTGGAGATTGTGCCTGAAGGACATCTCATGTCTTTCGATGTTCAACCCACTTTGTTGGACAAGATTAAATAAGCCTAGAAGACTGATAAGGAAATTGAAGAGATTAAGGAAAAGATTGGCAAAGGAAAAGCCAAAGGATTCCATGAAGACGAACAGGATACCTTATGGCATGGGAAACGTATCTGTGTTCCACAAGATTCGGAGCTTCGGAAACTGATTTTACAAGAAGCACACAACTCACCATATTCCATTCATCCGGGTAACACCAAAATGTAGATGGATATGAAGGAAAGATTTTGGTGGAATAATCTCAAGAAATACATCGCCGAACATATTGCTTTGTGTGATGTATGTAGTAGAGTGAAGGCGGAACACCAGAAACCAGCAGGATTGCTTCAACCACTACCTATTCCTGATTGGAAGTGGGACAAGATTGGTATGGATTTCATTACCGGATTACCAAGAACCAGGTCAGGATATGATTCTATTTGGGTAGTAGTGGATCGCCTAACTAAAGTGGCTCATTTTATACCCGTGAAGACAACTTATATAAGTGCTAAGTTAGCCAAGATCTATATGAACAGAATTGTGTGTCTACATGGAGTACCCAAGAGTATTGCGTCTGATAGGGGAACACAATTCACTTCTCATTTTTGGAGATAGCTGCATGAGTCATTGGGAACGAGGTTGGAATTTAGCAATGCTTTTCATCCTCAAACTGATGGACAAACAGAAAGGACTAATCAGATTCTTGAAGATATGTTGAGAGCATGTTCTCTAGACTATGGAGCCAGTTGGGATGAAAGTCTGCCTTACGCAGAATTTTCTTACAACAACAGCTATCAAGCCAGTATTGAGATGGCACCATTTGAGTTTCTCTATGGGAGAAAGTGTACCACCCCATTGCTATGGAATGGTGTGGGAGAAAGAAGTTTGTTCGGACCAGAACTTATCAAAGAAGCTGAAGAAAAAGTCAAGTTGGTTAAGGACAGATTGAAAATAGCACAGTCCCGACAGAAAAGCTACGCAGATCCTAAGCGTAGAGAAGTCACCTATGAAGTTGGTGATAGAGCTTATCTTAGAGTGTCACCACTCCGTGGAGTGAAGAGGTTTGGATTCAAAGGAAACTTGGCCCCAAGATATGTTGGGCCATTCAAGATTCTGAGTCGTAAAGGAGAAGTTGCTTATGAGATTGAATTGCCAGAGTCTTTGTCAGCAGTTCATAATGTGTTTCATGTGAGTCAGCTTAAGAAATGTCATCCCGAAATGGAAGAGACTTCTTTGAAGGATACTATACCTTTGGAAGAGGTTCAATTGGAGAGTGATCTCACTTATGAAGAGAAACCTATCAAGATTCTTGAGACTGCAGAACGAGTTACATGGACGAAGACGATCAAGTTCTGCAAAGTTCAGTGGAACCATCATTCCGAAGAAGAAGCAACTTGGGAAAGAGAAGATGATCTTCGGAAAGACCACCCTCACCTATTTTCTAGCCAACCCGAATCTCGAGGGAGAGATTCATCTTAAGGGGGTTAGATTTGTAACATCCCAAAATCATGTTTCAAAACTCATGCATATCATCCATGCATCCATGATCATGTAGGGTTTCATTTCAAAAATCAATTCAAAAACAGGAGCATATGAGCTCATTATTTTATGTGATCAGCATTAAATCAAATGCTACTCTCCAATAAGAGATTGTTTTGCTTGCTTGCTATTTGCTTAAACCAAAAATTTGCAAAACAAAAGTGAATTTAAAACCATTTTCAAAACTTGATCAAATCTAGTGCCATATCACTATTTATTTTGTTTGATCAATAGGACCAAGCCAATACAGAGAGTCCATATGTTTTTACACTCAGAATTATGATTGTTACACTCTGCAAAAACCCAGAACAAATTTGAATTCAATTGGCATTTGAATTTGTTTGAAAATGGTTTCAGAAAATCAAAACAGAAATAGAAAATGAATTAAGAAAAGGAAAAAGGCCGGCGCCAGTTATTTAGCCCAACAACAGAACCAGCCCACTAAGCCCACCCGGGTTTCCCCTTCTCTCTCTCTCACTCGCAGACAAACCCACTGAGTCACTGACCGCTTGGGCCCATTCCCTCTTTCTTTCACTCGCTGGCAAGTGGACCCTGCGACCACGTCATCGTCGTCCCCAATCAACGCGCGGCCGAGGCGCTCCGCCGTTACCTCGCCGCAGTCACTGCCTGCGTAATTTCCATTGATACCGTGCGTAATCGCCGCCCCCCTCCTTGCTATTTAACCCCCTCTGCACCGCGAGCATTTCCCCTCACTCAATTTCCTCTCCACGCCACCAGGCTGCTCGTACTCTTGCCCACACCGCCGCAGCCCCGACGACCTCCGACGTGCGATTCCGGTAAGACCTCGTCGCCCCTTGCCGTCTAAGTTTGCCAGACTAATCATAGCATCCATGCGCATCTTCTCATCATATTGGTGCATGCTAGGACCGTCTGGAGACTCACCAACGACGATGACCACAAGTGCCCGACGCTTTCTTCCTCTCCGGTGATCGATTGCGGTAAGCACTGAGCGCCCCTTGACCCCTCTCGCATACGACTAGGTTCGCCTTGTCCTTGTGCAACTACTGATGCCTCTGGTTGGTACTAGGAAGGCCCAGAGCGTCGGCAACCACTTCGTCTGCAACCACCGACGCCGTGCACGACTCCGACGAGCTCCAGCGACCACCTCTGCGTGCCCCTTCACCAACGAAACCCACCTTGAGCATCAGCAGCACACGGCGAGCACGGTAAGCCCCTTCTCCCTCTCCCGCGTGACCTAGAACGCCGGTAGCAACTCTGACAGAGACACCTCCGCCAGTCGCCGCCGCTAGCGCCGCCTGTCTGTGGTCAATTAGATTAGGGCCGTAGGATTTAGATCTAACGAGTAAGATTAGATCTGTGTCGAAGAGGTACATGTTAGATCTGGCCATGCATCTTGATTTAGATCGTGTGGCTCTTGTTGATCGATCCGCTCGAACCGGTACCAACCAATAGGAACACGCCGCATGGCTAGGGTTTAGATTTAAAATCGGAATTTGAATCTATTAGATGTTTAAACTTGTTTTAATCATAACTTTTGATTCCCGCGTCCAAATTTGACAAATTTTATATCAATGGAATCAGGAGAGAAAGCCCTTTTCATATATGCAATGTGTTTAATGTTTTGCTTCTGTTAAAATGGTTATTTTTACAGAAACATGTGTAGGCCTATTATTGTGTATATTAATTATTTGAGAAATGGTTTAGTGTTCAAATAAAGTTTGTTTGGCAAGTTTAGAACTTGTTTATGAACCAGTATTGTGCACTTGTCTTGTTGAGTATAGAAAATCATCTCATATCATGTTGCATGCATCCATATATTTTTGCTTGTATTTATTTTGTATGTGATTTGGTGCTATGATTTTATGTGTAGATTTTGGTGCAAATAGTGATTGTGATTGTGAGGATTGTAGCTACTCTCCAAACTACCAAGGCAAGTGGTGCTTCATGATTTTATCCCTATGTTTTTCAACTATGCATTAGAAATATTTTGCTAGTCTTGCATGGTTATATTTTGCTTATATGCTATGCTTGGGAAATCCTAGTAGTTGTAGAATTGCGAGAAATTTCTAAGTTAAGATGCTTATCTATGACATGCTTAGCCTAGCTAGTAGCAACCAAGGGTGGCTATATGTTCATGCTATGAATAAATATTTCTAAGTCTTTGGACTATGTTTTTGCTTAATAAAACAACTAAGTAAATGAATCACCTGGGTGGAATGGTTGTGAATGGGTTATGTTGAGTGGTTACACAAGGCCCATTTCTATGGTTTACCTTGTGTATCTCACTTGTGGAAAGCCACCTAGGAACAAAGGGATTTGAGAGGACAAATGTTAAGAAGCTTCTAATGCAGCCACTTGGCAATATGGGCTCTGCCTGGATCACATAGGTTGCAATAACTTAGCCATTTGTACAGTTGGTGGTAGTGGTATGATAGGTTGGAACGCGTCCATTTGGTCTAAGGGAAGGCTTCTGAAAGGTCCTTTCTTGGTGAAAATCAAGTCTTGTGGGGAAAGTGCACAACCTCTGCAGATGGAAGAATCTAAGTACTTAGCCATGTCCCTGGTATTGGACAATTTGAGCATCAAGACATGGAAGCTATCAAGAATCTCCTTATCCCAATTTCTAAGTAAAAACTTGTGGTTAAACAAGGGTGTAGGACCCCATTGTCTATTGGTGGTTCCTTGGGAAAAGTTTTGACAAAGAAAAACTTAGTGTTTTCAACTGATAGGCAAAACCTATTTTGTGCAAAGAAAGCCTAAGCTACACTTAGCCAAATTGCATATAGTATTTAGTCCACCAATATTCTACTAAGGTATCACTTGCCAATACTGATGGGGATATGCCTACCGGGGTATACCCAGCAGGACGTTTCCGACTGGCCCAGGAACTGGCGAGTGGGCCTGCAAGACGGCGACTGGATCAAGGCCCAGTGTGGATCCAAGCGACTGGAAGCTGAAGGCCCAGGCGAGTAGATAGGCCCAGTCGAGTTAGGTTAAACGATTACCGAAGCCTTAACTGATTTGGTTGAGATATGTAAACCCTAGGGGAGGTGAGTCTATATAAACCTCCCTACAGGGCGTGTAGAGATACGTTCCATCATACACCCAAGCGATTCGCCGCCTAGCCGCCGAGCTCGCCCATTGTACCACCATCATAATACAATCTAGCAGGAGTAGGTCTTTACCCTCCGGGGGCCGAACCTGGGTAAAACCCCGTGTCTCCGCCCTCATCTCGCACCGCAGATGGCTGGCCGCCCTTGCCCCTCGTTCTACTACTCGCTGCCGATTGCAGCATCTGTCGTGACCATTCCCACGACAGTGGCGCCCACCGTGGGGCCTGGCCGGTGTTCTGCGGCGAGATCCAATTTGCCCATCAACGAGACGGTCGCCACCGGCCGCATGATAGCGATCGGCGAGATGCTCCAGATCTTGCCGAGCAGCTACGTCCCGACGGCACGACCCATCACGCACAGCATGATCCTGCCGGTTGGCACGATCAGCCTCTTCGTCGGCCTCACCGACGTCATCGTCTTGGAGGACTCGGCTCGTATCCGCGAGTCGCCGCCACGCGATCGACTCTCCGAGATCCAGGTCCGCACGATCCATCGCCTCGCCTCCGAGTACAACTCGGCCCGCAGCAACGTGGCCGAAAACTCCGCGGCCGCGGAAGACACGACCCTCAACGACGACGCCGACTCGGCGACCCCGGCGTCACTCGCCGGATCCATCACCGCGGCTTCACCCGCGGGCTCCATCACCCAGGTCTCCAACATGGGAGACTTCAAGGATCCCTCCATCCTTGGGATCTTCGACTTCGACTCCGGGTCGGAAAATTCCGCCGACCTCCGCGACGGGACCGGTCGCCACGCCACGACCTACATGGTGACCGGCACCGATCCGCCGGAGGATCCTTTCTCCACCCCGATCCCTCCTAACGCCACGGCAACGGAGGTCGAGGAACTCCGCCTGAAGCTGGCGGAGGCAGTCCGCAAGGAACAAGCCGAGCGCGAAAAATTTCGCCTCGAGCAGGTGACGGCGCAGGATCTGTCGCGCTACCATCAGCAGCGAATCAGGTCGCGCCTGAACCCCACCGTCCAGGGGCGCGCCCTGAACTTCGACGGCGAAAACGACCCGGCCCGCGCGGCCCAGCGGGCGATCTGCGAGAATGCGCCACCAGGAGGAAGCGCCCGGCCCCCGCCAGGGTCAACGGCAATGGGCGCCCCACCTCCACCCAACCGCACACCCCCCAGGGATCAGGCGCGGATAGTAGTCTCCTCACGGGAGCGAGACGCGAATGACCTCCCACTGTTCTCCACCCCGATGGATAACCTTGTGGCTGGCCGAGCAGCAGCCGACAACATCACGGCCACCGGCGACGGCGCCCTACAGATCTAGTATGTCAGGGCCCTGCTCGCAAAGGCCGTCGAGCATCAAAACACAGGCGCCGACTCGCAGGGTCGAGTGTACTCGTGTTCGTTGGGAAGCAGAGCGGCCTCAAGTGGCCGCCCAATGGCGGCAAACACCCTCAACTGCCCGCCACCAGAGCCATTGTAGCTCCAACACCGACTCGCGAACGCGGCACTCTCCACCAACGACCCCAGGCCAGCGACCAACTTCATCGCCGCCAACGGTCAACCCATCAACGCCCGCACCCACATCATCAACAACCAAAGCTGGCGCGCACGCCAGCCCGACGACCTGCGACACACCCTAACCAATCGCCGCGACGGCGAGCCGATGGGATCGCTAAGTCGACTCGGCCCCAAATGCTTCGGACCGACGATCCGAGGCGAGAAGTACCCGCCGAACTTCAAGGCGCCAAAGGAGATAGAAAAGTACGACCCTTCGTACAACCCCGCTGTGTGGCTCGATACATATCTCATGGCGATGGGGATCGCAGGCCACACCGACCTGCTAGCCGCCCGTTACCTCCCCCTGATGATGGAAGGGACGTGCAGGCAGTGGATCAACACCCTTCCCTAGGATAGTATCGACTCCTGGGAGGAGATGCGCGACGCCTTCGTAAGGCACTTCGAGTGCTCCTACACCCGCGCCACCACCATCGAGGACCTGGAGCGATGCGTCCAGGGACCCCGCGAGTCGACCCGCAACTGGGTCCAGCGGTGGCAAGAACTCTGGTACAACGCGGTCGGCATCCACTCGGACACCGCGATACATTGCTTCAAGACATCGTGCCGCTACGAGCCCTTGGTCGCAAAGCTCAAGCGACACTCTCGCACACTCGACAACATACCGAACCTCCTCGAGATCGCCAAACGGTACGCGGAGGAAGATCCAAACCAGGAAACCGACGACGAGTCGGGAGGCCAACGCCGCACGAGCGGCAACGACAACGGACGACGGTCCGACCTACGCTACAGCAACACCCGCCTCACTGGCAAGCGCCGCAGTGATGGGCGAGTCTACTTCGTCGCCAACGCTGGGTACGCACAACGCGAGCCCAAAAGCTTGTGCGTTTCATAGCAGGGAAGGGAAGCCCGCAACGCACATGACCGCTGACTGCCACAACCTCAGGGAGATTGAGAAGGCACGGCGAGCACGAGAGGACCCCGACAACAACCTGCCAAATGGCGGAAAGTTCGGCAACATGGCCGGATCACTCCATACCTTCACAGGCTTCAACACGAAGCGCGAGAAGAAGGTCATCACCCGCGTCGTTGCTGTCAACGCGGTGGGCCAGGTGGACGTTCCCCAGTTCCTCAACTAGTCGGAGCAGCCCATCACCTGGAGCCGCCAGGACCACTCGCCGCGCATCGAGTACCCAGGCCGAGTCGCCCTGGTGGTCAAGCCAAAGGTGGGCGACTACTGGCTCCCCAAGACATTGATGGACGGCGGCAGCTCCATCAACATCCTATACCTGCACACCTTCAGGCGGCTGCGGCTCCCGCAGTCGATGATCGAGACAACCCACACCACGTTCCACGGCATCGTCCCCGGTTGAAAGGCGTACCCGATCGGAAAGGTCACGCTGCCAGTCACCTTCGGCACTCCAGCAAACTTCCGCACCGAGCGGATCGTCTTCGAGCTGATGCCCTTCGACAGCCCCTACCACTGCGTCTTGGGGCGCCAGGCGTTCTCCAAGTTCATGGCAGCGCCACATTACGCGTACAACGCGATGAAGCTCCCCGGGCCATGCGGCGTCATCACCATCAACGGCGACCCCGACATGGCCACCGAGTGCGAGGCCAAAGGAGCAGAACTCGCCGATGCCGTCATCGCGGCAGAAGACAACCACGCTGACGAGCTCGCCAAGTACGCGAGCGGGATGAACAATGACGACCCCACCATACTCAAGAAGCCCAATTCGGAGGGCGCAAACACCTCAGCCTTCGAGGCAACGACGCACACCCGCACCGTCGAGCTGGTCCCAGGCGACTCCAGCCAGACGGTGACGATCGGAACAGGAATGAGCCCAGCCTAGGAAGGCGCGCTCATTGAGTTCCTCCGTGAGAACAGGGACATCTTCGCATGAAAGCCCTCTGACATGCCTGGTGTCCCTAGGGAGCTCGCTGAGCACAAACTAAATGCCGACCCCAAAGTGCGACCCGTCAAACAGTCGATGCGGCCCTTCAATGAAGAGCGCCGCCGAGCAATCACCGAGGAGGTGCAGCGTCTACTCGCTGCAGGCTTCATCCAGCCAATCAAGTACTCCAAGTGGCTGGCAAACCCAGTCCTGGTCGAGAAGAAGAACGGGACCTAGAGGATGTGTATCGACTACACAAACTTGAACAGCGCCTGCCCGAAGGAGCAGTACGTCCTTCCACGGATCGACCAAATATTCGACTCCACCGCGGGCTCGGAGTCGCTATGTTTCCTCGACGCCTACTCTGGATACAACCAGATCAAAATGGCTGTCGAGGACGAGGAGAAGACGGCGTTCATCACGCCATTCGGAGCCTTTTGCTACACCGCCATGACCTTCGGCCTCAAGAACGCCGGGGCGACTTACCAGCGGTGCATGCAAGAGTGCCTCGCGAGCCAAATTGGCCGCAACATCCACGTCTACATCGATGACGTGGTCATAAAATCCGCTCGCCAGGGTGATCTACTCGCCGACCTGGCGGAAACATTCGCCAACTTGCGAAAATACAAGAGAAAGCTTAACCCAGGCAAATGCACCTTCGGTGTACCAGCAGGACAACTACTGGGGTACGTCGTCTCCAAGCGAGGGATCGAGGCGAACCCCACCAAGATCGACACGATCACCCGACTCGGCAAACCCGAGTGCCTGCGTGACGTCCAGAAGCTGGCCGGGCGAGTAGCGGCCCTCAGTCGCTTCATCCCCCGCTTGGGCGAAAAGGCGATGCCCCTATACCGTCTGATGCGCAAAAACCCCACCTTCCAGTGGGACAAGGAGGCGGACGATGCACTCCGCGACCTCAAAAAGGTGCTACTCGCCGCACCGCTACTCGCCGCCCCCGCCGACAAAGAACCCATGCTGGTCTACGTCGCGGCTTCTGAGAGCGTCGTCAGCGCCGTCATGGTCGTCGAATGGCCGGAGGAAGGGAAGGAGCGCCCAGTACAGCGACCGGTGTACTACATCAGCGAGGTCCTCACCGAGTCGCGCCAACAATACCCGCAGTACCAGAAACTGGTATACGCGGTCTTCAGAGCACAGCGGCGCCTGCCGCACTACTTCCAGGAGCACCCGATCACGGTCGTCTCCTCAGCACCGTTGTAGGACATCATCCGCAACCGTGAGGCGACTGGGCGAGTCGCTAAGTGGGCCGTCAAAATCGGCGTCCATAATATCAAGTATGAGCCAGGAAAAGCGATCAAGTCACAGGCTCTAGCGGACTTCATCGCCGACTGGTAAGAGGCCCAGCAGCCAGAAAAGCTGCCATACCTCCATTACTGGAGCCTGCACTTCGACGGATCCAAGAACATGGACGGCGCAGGAGCAGGGATCGTGCTGACTTCCCCGAAGAGCGACAAGCTCTGCTACGTCCTTTGCCTCGACTTCACCCCTGCACCAACAACATGGCCGAGTACGAGGCACTACTCCACGGCATGCGAGCTGCCAAGGAGATGAACGTCAACCACCTACGCTGATACGGAGACTCCGACCTCGTCGCTGGGCAAGTCGCTGGCACCTGCGACGCCGTCTCCCCCACCATGGCGGCATACCGCCAAGCAGTGGACAAGCTGGGCGGACACTTCGCAAGCTACTCCGTCGAATGGATTAACAGGCGGAAGAACGAGGAGGCCGACGCACTCTCTCGCATTGGGTCGGCTCGACTCGCACCACCCGTCGGCGTCTTCCTTGACATGATCACCAAGCCATCAGTCTCTCCCCCAAGGGAGATCGACATCGAAGTCCCGTTGCAGCCAGAGGCAGCCCTGGTCGCACTCGTCACCGAGCCAGATGATTGGACCAAGCCCTACATCACCTACCTGGAGGTCGGCACCTTGCCGGCAGACGAGACGGATGCCCGGATGATCGCACGCCGATGCAAATCCTTCACCATCATCAACGACGAACTCCACAAGCGCAGCGTCATCGGCGTGTTCCAACGATGCGTCCAACCCGCAGAAGGACGCAAGATCCTACACGACATCCACTCCGGCGACTGCGGCCACCACGCCGGCGCCCGCTCTCTGGTCGCCAAGGCCATGCGGCATGGATTCTACTGGCCCACCGCACACGCCGACGCCGTCGACATTGTCCAGCGGTGCGCCGGCTGCCAGAAGTACGCCAACCAGACGCATGTGCCGAGCTCCGCGCTCATGTCAATCCCCATAACCTGGCCATTCGCCGTGTGGGGTATGGACATGGTAGGCCCCTTCAAAAAGGCTCCCTCTGGCTACACCCACCTCCTGGTCGCGGTCGACAAATTCACAAAGTGGGTGGAGGCCAAACCAGTCCGGAAATGCGACGGGAAGACCGCCACTAAATTCCTACGCGAGATCATATATCGCTACGGGTTTCCGAACAGCATCATCACGGACAACGGCACCAATTTCGCCAAAGGAGCCATGGCCGAGTTTTGCGAGGAACACCACATCCGGCTCAACCTCGCGTCAGTCGCCCACCCAGAATCCAACGGCCAGGCGGAACGGGCCAACCAGAGCATCCTCCACGGCCTAAAGCCGTGGCTCCAAGTACCACTCGAGCGCACCGCCGGGTGCTGGGTCGAGGAGCTGCCCTCCGTCATCTAGGGCATCCGCACCTCGGTCAACAGGTCAACAGGGTTCACCCCCTTCTTCATGGTGTACGGCGCCGAGGCAGTCATGCCCACCGACCTCGAGCACGACTCGCCACGGGTCGTTCACTACACGGAGGCCGCGAACGAACTCGCCCGCCAGGATGGAGTCGACCAACTCGACGAGGCACGTGACCTCGCTCGATCATGCACCGCCATCTACCAACAAGGACTCCGCTGCTATCACAGCCGGCGGGTGAAAACTCGCACCTTCCAAGAAGGCGACCTGGTGCTGCGTCTCATCCAGGACAAGAAGGGCATGCATAAGCTTTCCCCTCCGTGGGAGGGACCATTCGCCATCGGATGAGTGCTCGGAAACGACGCCTACTACCTCATCGACATCCGTGGGGATGGCAAACTCGACTTCAAGCGACCGTGGAATGTAAACCTCCTACGGAAGTTCTACTCCTAGAACCCCGCATATGTACCCTCCAGTCGCTATGAAATAAAAAGAATTGGTTACCGCAAATTGCGCCTACTCTCCGTGTCTTGTGCCACTCGCACTCGTAATAACAGCGTCAAGCTAACTACAGAAGTCAACCTTTGGTACAGCGATCGGCACGGCCAAGTAGTGCGTTACAAGGGCACTGGGTCACCCCAGGTCTTGCGACGTCCACGAAAAACGCCTACCCGGAGCCCCATTGGAGTCGCCTAGCCCGATTGGCTCTACGAGCCAAGACAACTGCCTTCGCTTCTCACAGCGACATTGATCCTCCGCACCCTTGACATAGCGACTCGAACGGCCAAGTACTACCCTCAGGGACTGACGACCAGTCCAGCGCGAGCGGCTAGGAAAAACGCCAAGTATGAGAGCATGCCCAGGACTCGCCATGCGGCTGACCCAACGGGCCAGGCAGGAGTGACGCGCTCAAACTAACGCGCCAAGTCCTCACCCACCCTCGAGTTGCGCCTAGAACAACCAAGTACCACGCTCGGGGACTCGGCCACCCGACCTCGTTCGCGCAAGGAAAACGGTCAAGTACAGAGCGCTCAAGGGAGTCGCCTCGCGACTGGCTCTCCGAGCCCGGGCGAGTCGACCACAATAACAAAACATTAAAAAAAAACCGTAAACACATAACAAACGAGGTCAACCCCATAAAAAGGGCGGACGCGCTCGGGGACTCGTTCAACCCTCAATCGGAAAACACACGTTAAATCACACAACAAATACGATATCTCGTTAACAACATTGTGCAATCGTCTCAAAATACAAAATGTGCCCAAACGGCAGAACTTCTACTAACGCCCCAGGGCAAACTATTCTACTCCGCAGGCTTCGAAGACGACTCGCCAGCACCCTTGCGACTGCGAATGAAGGGTGTGTACGGGTTTGACGGGTACGTCGTCAGCTCACCGCCATCGCCGCACGAAATGGTTGCTCGACCTTGAAGTCCCGGTGCTGCGGCTCGGGGTCGTTGGGTGCGACGACCGTCTCCTGGTAAGGAAGGAGGTCGCCCATCGCCCAGACGCGCTCGGAGTACACCGCGGCGCGGTCCGTCAACTTGAGCACCTCGGAGATCTCCACCGCGCCAGTCGACGACGGGTAGCCACTCGTCACGTCGTCCAGGTCGAAGTCCTTCGGAAAGTGGGCGAGCCCAAGGCTAAGCGTCGTCGCTGCTCCACGTCGGAATGTCGATCGCGTCATAAACTCGATGACCGACGGCGCCTTCTCCAAGTACCGCCACACCTCGACGAGGTCGCTGGGAATTACTTCCGTGGGAGACATCTCCTGGAGGTAGGCCCGGATGCACGTCGCCAACAACGTCACCGAATCGACGAGCGTGGCCACACATTGCCGCGCGTCGAACGAGCTCGCCTCTTCCGCGCTATCAAGGATGCGACCTATGGACAGAAGATGACAGTGAGTACATCAAACAATATACAACACATATGCAACAGTCAGGAGCAGGCACACTTACCAATCAAGGGGCGGGAGAGATCCGTGATGAAGCTTTGAAGAGAAGTATAGTCGTCCTGAAGCCCAGCAACAAGGGCGTCGGAAACTTTACGTTCCTCCGCGGCGGCCGTAACGGCGGCTTTGGCTCGACCATCCGCCGAACTCGCTTCCTCTTTCGCCTCCTTCAGCTCGCGCTCGAGGTCGGCGATCCGCTTCTCAGCCAAGCTCAACGCCGATTGAGCAGCTGCCAATTCACTCGCTGGGACAAGTCCCTGGCGGGCCTCCTCTGCCTTCGCGGCAATCGCCTGAAGCCCCTTATTCGCCTCTTGGATGGTGGCCAGTTCCTTCTCCGCGTGGTGTGCCGCAGCAAGCCGGTCAGCTGACTCACGTTGCAGACCCTGCACACAATCCATAAAGTTAACCAAAGCGGAATCCAAAGTGCCCACCCGCTGAAATTCAGCGAGTGCGCACTCGGGGACTGGCAATCAAAAAATCTAAGTGGCCACCCGCTGAAATACAGCGAGTGCGCACTCGGGGACTGGAAATCAAAAATCCTAAGTGCCCACCCGCTGAAATTCAGCGAGTGCACACTCGGGGACTGGCAATCAAAAATCCTAAGTGCCCACCCGCTGAAATTCAGCGAGTGTGCACTCGGGGACTGGCAATCAAAAATCCTAAGTGCCCACCCGCTGAAATTCAGCGAGTGCGCACTCGGGGACCGGCAATCAAAAATCCTAAGTGCGCCATGCTGAAATTTAGCGAGTACGCACTCGGGGACTGGACGCGAAAAACAAACAACAAGACACTAAAAGAATCAGACCGCTGCAACGCACCGGCCTGATCCTCCGGGACTGGACATACCTGGATGGCTGCGCCAAGCATGCCATGAAGTTGTATCGCATCCACGGACGCGAGGAGAGCTGGCGTGTGTCCGCGACGCTGCTCGACCTCCGTATCGGCGACCCCAGGTGCATGGCTCGAGGGCGAGGTACCACTCGTTGTAGCCGCTTTGGCCACGAAGTGCGGGAACGTTGCGATGGAGGCACTGGCACCAAAGGAGGCCGCTTTGCCCGCCCCAGGCGAAGGAGCACCCTCCTTGGTCGGTGAGGCTGCCTCCGCGACGGGTTCACTTGGCGCGATCGCCGTGTCATCAGACACCGTGACGACTTCGTCGCTTCTGGCCTTCTTGGCGCTGTCCGCGGGGACGATGACCTCGTCTACCTTCCTCTTCCGGGAGGGATCCTCCTCGCTGACGATGGGTGGCACCTTAGCCATGGTTGGATGGCCTATCTTTTTAGCTCCAGTCCTACAAGTTGATCGCGTGAGCAAAATAATCGAAATACATCGAAAGACGAAAGTAGGTGAGCAAAGCTCACTTGGCAACGGAAATGAAGCGTAGCCCCGTGCGGATGCCGGATGGCTTCTCCAGCTCGGGGCCCAGTCGGCGACTGAGGCCCATTTCCAAGACATCATGTGCCCAAGACACGGATGGTTTCTTCATCGTCGAGGCTGCGACGGGAGCCTCTGAGACATCTTCGGCGGGAGCTTCCCTGCGAGGTGAAGCCGCCGCGACCGGAGCGGCCCCTAGCCCAGAGACTGGGGCGAATGGCGGAGGCATCGAAGCCAGTGGCACCTCGCTCAGGACAGTGGTCGTGTCCAGCGCGGTTACCGTCGGCAGCGCCTCGCCCTTGTCCAGGCTGGTAGCGTCAGAGCTGCTCGCCAAGCGCGGCGGGGAGGCGGTCTCACTGGCGTCGTCTTCTTCTTCGGAGGGGCCTTCACCTCCTTCTCCTTCTTATCCTTCTTCTTCTTCTTCTTCGAAGGAGTGGCCAGGCGGCGCGAGGTGGTCTCCGGAAGTTCGTCATCATCATCATCATGACGCTCGAGGCTTTTACTCGCCTCAAGCTCACGCTGACGCTGCCCGCGCGTCTTGCAGACTAGCGGGGCGACCTCCTCCTCGGATTCGTCGTCATCGTTGCTCTCGTCGCTCTCGGTGTCGCCCTTGGCGGGGGGCGATTCGCCCATGTCCTAGACGGACGAGCTCGAGTTCTCGTCGTCTGAAGGTGGGAGCCATCCTTCCACCACTTGGAATAGCTGCAATGAGCACAAGATGAAATTAGAATGACCGTGACTGCATAAACTGCGACTGCGAATGATGCGAGGTGACTCACCGTTGGGGTTGGATGCTTCGTGGTGTAGGGGTCGACCCCGGCCTTTGCGTCTAGGTACACCGCCTGGGTGATCTTCTTCAGTGCTGGGGTGTAGTCCTCGAGCTTCCACTCGGCGAGGCAGGACTTCGTCGTGTCCTCCCGGCCCGTGTATTGGTACATGTAGTGGTCGCGCTGAGCTAGAGGGACGAGCCTCCGCCCGAGCCAACAGTTGTATAAGTTGATTGTCTGGAGGACCTTCTTCTTTAGACCGCGGATGGTCTGAAGCATTTCGTCCACGACCATCCGCTGGTCGGTGGGGAGCTTGCCGACTTGGAGTCGACGCGGTTCGGGCCGGTCGGCGGAGTATCGTGGGATCGCCGCCTCTCCCTCCGGAGTCGCCTCGGTAACGTAGAACCAAGACTTCTTCCACTCGCTCGCCGCCTTGGCAGGCAGCATCAAGTCAAAAAACGAGGCCTTCAACTTTAGCTGGAATGTCAGGCCGCCTGCGGCAAGCATTGGGCCGCCCGCTTCCTCGTGACTGATCCGTCCGTGGAACAGATCTTGCCATAGAGGGAAGTAGGGCTGGCAGCCTAGGTAGCACTCGCAGAACGCCACGAAGATGGTGAGCTGCTCGATGCTATGCGGACCCAGGTCCGACAGTTGGATCCCGTAGTAGGCGCAGAAGCGCCGGAAGAACAGGGACGTAGGGAATCCCAGCCCCCGTTCTAGGTGGCTGGTGAAGCAGATGAATTCTCCCTCGCGCGGGTTCGGGGTCACCTCTCCGGCCGCAGGGATGCGCCACCTGCCGGCGCGCAGGATCCCGGCCTCCTCGAAGGACGCCAGTTGCGCTCTCGTACACTTAGATCTGCCCGAAGGCTCGGTGGAGGGGGCCATTGGCGGAAGGATTCAAGGGGGTCAAAGGATTTCGGGTCGGCTGGATCGCGATGCGGAGGAAGGCAAAAGTGTGCGCAATCGGAGGAAATGACGAGGAGATGGTTCTCCGATTGCCTGCCATTCCCCTTATATAGCAGTTGTTACCCGCCAAATCAGGGAGCCGTTATTACGCGGTGATTACGCCAAAAGTTACCGTTGGGTTACCCTAATGGCTAGTTTGACCGCGTTTAACGGTCCAACTTCAGCCACTCGGCTCGCCGACCCGATCACTACGATAGTGACTGAGTATTTCGCCGACTTGACTCGCCAAAGCTGCGATCAGAATGACTAGTCTTTTCCTTTATTCAGGAGCTCGCCGACGATTCGACTAGATATCTGCTTTGAAGCCGTATACTCCGACTGCCAGCAACCACCTGCGCCCAATCGACGACGGCCTCGGGGACTACTGATGGGGATATGCCTACCGAGGTATACCCAGTAGGACGTTTCCGACTGGCCCAGGAACTGGCGAGTGGGCCTGTAAGACGGCGACTGGATCAAGGCCCGGTGTGGATCCAAGCGACTGGAAGCTGAAGGCCCAGGTGAGTAGATAGGCCCAGTCGAGTTAGGTTAAACGATTACCGAAGCCTTAACTGATTCAGTTGAGATATGTAAACCCTAGGGGAGGTGAGTCTATATAAACCTCCCTACAGGGCGTGTAGAGATACGTTCCATCATACACCCAAGCGACTCGCCGCCTAGCCGCTGAGCTCGCCCATTGTACCACCATCATAATACAATCTAGCAGGAGTAGGTCTTTACCCTCCGGGGGGACGAACCTGGGTAAAACCCTGTGTCTCCGCCCTCATCTCGCACCGCAGATGGCTGGCCGCCCTTGCCCCTCGTTCTACTACTCGCTGCCGATTGCAGCATCTGCCGTGACCATTCCCACGTCAAATACTATTCCAATGTATTGACCCACTGTGGCTGTAACTTGTGATGTTGCAGGGTATTCTGATGATGATTAGGAGTCATGAGTCTACACTCAACATGCTTGCCTGTGGCACATGAAGATGAAGACTTATTTATCAATTTACTTGTTTAAAATCTTGTACTAGGCCTGTGGCCATGGGGTTGTAAAAGACTATGTTGTCTCTGGAATGACTGTAATAATGACCTTTGTTTCTGTGTACTTCATCTTAAACTGTGGATGCTAGCATTGATCCAGGGACTAGCATTGCAATCACAGGGATCCTTTTCCTTTATAAAGGAGGGATCTTACAGCATAATTCCAACATTATCATCAAACATCAAAACCACTTTAGGATAGGAAGTTTACTTTCAGGAGGTGATACATTTCGTTACCTTTAGCGGAGCATATATCATGTAATTGGATAGGAAAACATGGTTCATCAATAAGGAACTTGACACCCATTTTAGGAATTTCCTTCAAGTGAGAAGTTTTAATACCACTTTCTTTGATAGACCTTGAAGCTTCTTTCATGTATTCGTTAGATAATTTATGAATACCTCTCTCGTTATGGATCATTTTAATTTTCTATTCCTCTTCAATATGCCAATCATGATGATTCTGAGTAATAGTGTTCAATAATGCCTCAACTTCCTCAATAGTCCTATGCCTAAAAATATTCCTTGCAACACTGTCTAGATAAGATCTAGGTTTTTAATTAGTACATTGTAAAATATATCAAGCAACTCATTGTATTTAAAACTGAAGGAAATATGCCCTAGAGGCAATCATAGAGATGATTAAATTTCTTATGTATCCATGAGTTATTGTAATGTTCCTTGAATATCCATATCAGGCAACTTGTATTGATTGACAATTACGTGAATTGTTTGTGAAACTCTTTACTTGTATGGTTATTTCAGAGTTGTCCCTAGTCGGAGTTCATGTGAGGACACACGTGAATATTAGACTAGCACATAGATTGGTTGATGACTATGTTTCGCAAGTCATAGACATGGAGATGTTAAACCAATGATGTGGACACATGTTATGAACATGGGGTTGGCCTGACCCAACTTGAGACTGACAATTAGTTGCAGCTCTCTCTCTACACATCGTATACGTTTTGTCCTTAGACCTGAGATTGTCGCATGTACTTGAGATGTGGATCGACCTACTTTGGGGCTATCAAACACTGCACCGTAACTGGGTAGTTATAAAGGTAGCTTTCGGGTTTGTCCTGAAGCATGCTGCAAGGCGTGGTTAATCAAGATGGGATTTGCCCCTCTCTACTTGAGAGAGATATCTCTGGGCCCCTCGAGTGATCGGATCCAGAAATGCATGGCCATGCTACATAAGGTTAATAGTTAACCTAGTAAAGGGATTCCGATTTACGGTATCGAGAAAGAGAGGTCAGCTTAGAGCTAGACCAAATATCGTGAGGCAAAGGGAAAGACATGTACTAAACCTTGTGATGGTTCGTCCGATATGATCTTTGTATGCGTTTAGGAGTTGGCACGTCTTGCTAGAGGCCTCTACCAACTATTGACATAATAAGTGTATTCGTGTCATTTCTACACGTATATGAACCTATAGGGTCACACACTTAAGGGGTTGGAAGCCTAATGAGGATTGGATCCGAATTAGACTAGGCTTAGGCTACTAATGGGCTGCTAATGTAGAAGCCCACTAGGGACGCCTATATAAGAGAGGGTGGGGCGAGATGACTAGGGTTAGATCTTAGACCATTCTCCTCAGCCGCCACTCCTCACGCCTGTGTTGCACGCACGGACCTAGCAGTCCGGCATCTGACGCTTCCACCCTGTACATGTGGATACCTTGGAGGCGCTGCATCTGGAGCGCTTAGACGAGCCGCGCAAGGGGAGCTGCTCGTGGGACGAGAACAAGGAGGAGACGTGGAACGTCTGCACTGCCTCGACGCGCTTCATTAATTCCTCAACTGTGTGTCTAGTGGTAATCCCATGATCTATGACAACAGTATTCCTAGTGTAGCCTACCCGTATCCCTTTAGTGGTATCAGAGCCGATGCTGTTCAGTTATAGGTTTGGGATGGTTGCATATGGTGATATGAAGATTGATATGAATGATGTGATCGTTTATATTGCAATGGTTCAGGATTGATCTATGATCTTGCTTTCCGTGATCGTGATTCTAAGGTTGTCGAACGACTTACCTCTACCGGTCGGCTTCCGCCATCGGGGTAGACAGTGACACATAAATCCTGTTGAATCACGCGAAGATCAATATGATTGATCGAATCGGAACCTAGATCTAAAATCGTTGTACTGTGATCAAAGGAGTTTGATCATATCGGAAGAACAGACGGTTTATGGTAAATTTTTTGTCGATCAAAATCATTAAATAAAATAGCTGCCCCTTCGAACCCCGCAGGGGGAGACCCCCTAGACCCCCCCCTTTATCGTAGCCCCATTTGTATCTCGTTAAGGTAACTAGGTGCTGCGAGGTCACATGATCCGGTAGAATGCGATTCTATGCATAACTTGTTTTGCAGGATGTATGTGATAAGTATGGCCCATATATGTATGTGATGCATGTATGAAATTTATCATGACCTGCGTGTCGTGAGTAGGGCAACACGGCTGGAGCCATGTGTGTTGTCAATTATTGTAATGGCCTGCGTGCCAACTTGTGATGATCCAAATTCTATTTAATTTTGATTACTAGCTGTTAGGAGTAATAGCTTGTATTAGTTCTTGGAGGACTCATCACTTGGAGGATGGCTCACATGGAACATGAAGATGGAGATCATCATGGTGGACAGGTTCTATGGCGATGGAGATCACCATGAGAAAATGGGCCATACTGTGTCACATTTATGTGAATGCTATTCTTATTCGTTTTACTACTATGCATGCTTAGATGATAGAAGTAGAACGATCCCTCAGAAAGTTTAAGTTAAACCATGCTGTCGTGGTATTGCCGACGAGTACGCCATGGAGGGGTCCTCATAGTGCGTGTTTAGAGACGTGGGGTAAGACGGACGGTTGACGGGTACGAGGTAACAAAGCTTACCCAGGTTCAGATCCCACAACGGTGGCGGAATCCTACTCCTGCTATAAATCACTATAAGGGCAATACGCCGAGTTACAGAGATAGGTTCGCTGTGCGAGGTGTGTAAAGAACGATGCTCAGTTGTTCCCTAAAGGCTCCCATAGGCCTGACTTATATAGTCACCAGGTCCTAAGGTTACAGGGAAAAGTCCTAGCCGGACAGGTTACAGAGTCCTACACCGCCTATCACTAGTCTTGTGTATCTTGTACTCAAGGCTCCGGGTACGCTGGTGACTCCACCGTAGCCTTCCTTTATCCGGCATGGGCCTCCCTTCTGGATCCACCTAACTGGGCCGCCCAGCAGGCCACAGGCCATGCTACCGACTATGGGCCACCCAGGTTAGTCGGATAAGAGACATGATATGAGGATACCCATATAGCATATCCCCAACAGTAGCCCCCGGAGAACTCCGAGATCTTGCGCCATCTTGCCTCTTCCCGTGGAATGCTCCGTCTAGATGGATGTCGGCAAATCGTCAAGCAATATCTTGTAGTCCTCCCAAAGAACCCTGCAAAGGTTTCTCTGTCTTCTATGAGTAAGTCGGAGAAATGTTGAATCTTCCATCGTACGCTTCCGTTGTCGGATTAAATCCGTCCATGCCAGAATATTCGATGGGACGGCTCATCTACCATGTCAGTTATGACGACGTAGGCTGTAGGTCAGCGATGCCTCGTAACTCACACATGCAGAGAACGCAATCATATCCGATTTTCCCATGCGAGCGATACGAACCGTTGGCGGCGGCGGTTGGAGACGTGGCGAAATTACCGCGCACGTTCACGAACACATCGTTTACGCGGCAACCGTCCGATTAGCTGCACGAATCTTGACGCAGAGTAAGATAAATAGTAACTGTGGGACACTTGCCACTTTTTCACCCCATTCTCTCGCGTCATCATCTTCTTCCTCTAGCCGCACGCCTCCTCGAGCCCTCCGCGGAAAACCTCGAAGAAACCCTAGCCTCTCTCTCTCTGCACCAGTCGCGTCCTCCCAGTCCTCCATGTCCAGCAGCAGCTCCTCCCCTTTGATGGAAGCGTCAAGCGAAGCCACAGCGAAGCCGGCGAGCTCCGTCGTCGTGCCCCCTAGGGCCTGGTCATCCCCGCTTTGGTGGTGATTGAAACCACCGGCGGTGACCATAATCTGGCGACGCTGGAGCCTCTGGAAGAGGAGCCAGACTCGCACAAAGGCGACTGGCGCGGCTCGGACATCACCGGCCGCGACATCCAAGAGATCGTCGCCGAGGGCTACCTCCCCGCGACGGAGGGGCTTTCCTGGCGGGCGGCGTTGGCCGGCAAGGTGACACCTTCTCCCCAAGTCGGAGAAAAGGTGTACCTCAAGGCCCAGCTGGTACGCGGCGTTTCTTTGCCCATCTCCCACTTTTTTCTGTCCGTCTTGAACCACTTCAAAGTCCAACCCCACAACCTCTCCCCCAATAGCATCTTAGTGCTTAGCAACTTCGCGGCACTTTGTGAGGGTTACCTAGGGATTAAGCCTAGGTTAGACTTGTTCGTGTACTTCTTCACCGTCAAACGTGAAGCCGGACATAGTAGGGAGGAGCTTAGAAACTACAGCACCATAAGCTTCAAGATCCGACCTGGCCGGCGGTTTCCCAACATCGTCGGCCATGAGTCGTGCAAAAACTGGCAGCAGACGTACTTCTACGGCCCCGACATTCCTTTGGCGGGCCAAGAAGTGACGTACCCGGACTTCGTGGATGGAGCCGCCGCTAAAGTTTCCACATGGAGATCCCATGCCTCCCTTCCCTCTGACCTCAATGCTTGCAATAAGGCGGATCGAGTGGTTCGTAGAGGCGGGTTTGACCGGCTTGGTCCTAGCCATGTGCTGGTTCATCAGGCGAATCCAACCCCTGCAGCACCGCGCGAAGTTCATGCACGAGTACACGGGTGATCGAAAGGATTCCCTTCGGATCTCCATGGATAACTTCTCGAGCGACTCCGTCAAGCTCCGTCTGAAGGACATCGTCAAGGTGAAGGATAAGAAGTGTGGCTTCACCATCACCTACGACATGTACGTAGACGGCAAGTGCCCAAAGGTAGGTATTTATTTTCCGTGTATGACATTGCTCCAGTTTCTCCGTCTTATCATAGCCATCTTATCTAACACGGTGATTTCTTACTTAACAGCTTAGCGATCTAGATAGGGACAACCTGGCTGCCCAAATCTACGATCCAATGATGAAGGAAGTCACGGTCATGTCCGACGACGATGCCCCGTTGGCGCGAAAGCGGAAGAGCTCCACCTCTGACGCTGCCGACGGAGGTAAGAAGAAGAAGACGGAGGGTGGAGCCTCCAAAAAGAGTACTGCCGCCCTGGAGGCGGAAAAGAAGAAAGCCACCAGGATGTTTGCCAAAGCGCCCCCCTAGTGTAAGCCTCTCATTCTCCGACATCGTATCATTTATCTGTCTTATTCCTGTACTTATGCATTTTTCATGTTTCAGGAAGAAAGCCACAACCAACCTCAAGAAGTCCTCCAAGACTCTTGGGGCTTCTAGAGATATCAAAGACATGCTGCATCGTGACTCCTCCCCCGCCATCGCCCCTGCTACTCCTGCCGTCAAGCCCTCCTCTGCCCCGACAAGCTCCCAAGTCCAGGAGGCACCAGGACCTTCCGCCATGGAAGTGGACTCTGGCGCCTCTACCGAACTAGCTGTTGTTGGCGAGCAGGCGATGCAGGAGAGTGCTGCTCTTCAAATGGCTGAAGCTCCGGCTAAGGATGCCATCGGTAGCGGCAAGGCGGTGGTGGGAGCTGGTACTTCTGCCGAAGGCGGCGCCTCTGCTCCCCAGAAACCCTTCGAGTTCCCGAAGATTATTTACCCGGCGCTCATGCCGAGTAACACAACTATGGTTCCTTGAGGAGTGTCGTCATCTCCGACGTGCGGTCTTGAGGAGCTACTCCGACAAGCAGACATCTTGCGAGGAAACAGCATTTCCTTTGGCAAGCTGCTAGCCGAGAGCGCTACAAACCTCAAGATCATCGCACTTGTAAGTTTTACTTTACCTTTTGCATTTTGTATGAGTATCCAACTGTAGCCCCCGAGGATGTAGACGGAAAACCATAGGTTTTGCATCTATATGCTCTAAGAGTGACTAAGTTAGAAAGAACTCTCACTGTAGTCCCCAAGCATTTAGATGGAAGAAATTATTCCGACTAGATGCTTTAAGAGTAGCATACATAGTGTTTATATTTTTCAGTGCCGTAGCCCCCCAAGCCTCTAGTTGTAACTGAATTAGTTCCGACTAGATGCTTAAAGAAAAGCTAAGCATTTTCTGAGCTAAAAACTTTATACTATAGCCCCCAAGCTTCTAATCGAGAACTAAATTAGCTCTGACTAGATGCTTTAAAGAAAAGCTAAGCATATTGATAAGTTTAAAAACTCTCACTGTAGTCCCCGAGCACCTAGATGGAGAATCTCTGACTAGGGGCTCCAAGCAGACCAAACAGCGATATAACTTTGTATTTGTTTCCACAGAATGAGAATGCTCAGAGGGGCATGGCCAACGACAAGTATCAGAAGATGTGCGCAGATCTTGAAGCCGAAAAGGGTAAAACTGCCATCTTGAAGGAACAGATCATCAAAAACAAGAGTCTGTTTTCTTTTTGCGCATTTCCGTCTTACTTTTATGCCCATAATCTCCGAGTACTCAATGTGTACTTTTCTCCAACTTTCAGAGCATGTTGCCAAGGCCAAGGATATTGTCGAGCAGTCCAAGCACATCCAGCAGCTGGATAGCGAGAACAAAATCCTTAAGAAGGAGAGGGAAGAAATGCTGAAGATGCACGAGGATTCCATGAAAGCCCTGCAGGACTCCGCCTCCGCGGAGATCAATCGCTTGAAGGAGGAGCTTGCGATCCTAAAGGATCAGAAGCAAGCTGCTGATGAGCAAAACCTTCGCCATTAACGAAGCGTTTAAGCTCCTCCAACAAGAGAAGGAATCCTTGGTGGACACCGTCTAGAAGGCTAAGGCCAGCATCTTCAGTAAGTGTCCTCCACCTTGTAGTTCTGTAGTCTGGATACTTAGAATTTATTGAACTCATGCAATTTGTCGGAATTTTCAGCGCCCATGGGTTTAACCCGCTCGCCTCCTTCGGACAAGGAATGCATGGTTCTTGCCGGCAAGTTCATCAATACCGCCATCGCCCAAGGCAAGAAGATTGCCAAGCCCCTCCATATTTATATCAAGGCCTCGGACTCCGTGACGAAGTACTCGGAGATTCTGCACCGAGCCCCCGAGCGTGTCGCGAGATAGAAAGCTTCATGCGCATGGGCTGGCGCAAGGATCGCGCTGTCTATGGTGAAGGCACACTATGAAGATGCCGACATCGACACGGTGACATCTGGTATCCCCGACGTGGATGATGACGGCAAGGAGATCGATCACGAAGCCATCCTGTCATCACTCGCGGGTTATGAAACCAGGGTTGCCGAGTTGGTGGACATTGACGTCTTCGTGCCCAGGAACTTCATCGACAACGTCAACCAAGATTCCTCTGAGTCTCATTGTAGCGCTGACGTAGAGGGTGATTCTCTGGCTGGCGATGATGCGGCCTCCAAGTCTCCTGCGCCCAAAGAATGAAAAACTCTTTGTAATTTCTGTTTCACCTTTGGTGTGTGCACGGGAAAAACTTGTTGATGTAATCTTAAGGCGGAAAACAATGGTTGTCGTATCCTGCTACTTAAGAATAAGTCCCAGTATGTGTATATTTTTTAAGCAAGTGCTGGCTTATCCATTACTCTGGTTCTTATGCTTGACTTTTTCGTGAGTCGGAAGACTCGTTGTCGGAACCATGCGCTTAGGTGATGATTCCTAATGGCACCGTTGATAACCTGAGCACAAAATCGCCGACAATAAGTGCCAAAAGTCACTACTCCAGAATCCACATAAAAACAACAAAGAACGTGTAGACCAGAAAACTTAAGCTAACGCCCGTAGGCGGAATTTTCACAAGTGCAATCGCAAGACTTGTGCATAAAGGTTTATATGATCCAAAAATGAACACTAAAGGAGATAAAAGACTCAGCAATATGAGTGAACCAAAGAGCTTTATTTCATTGATCATATAAGAGGTACACAATTAGATAAAAAATGCTAAGTGTAGAAAGGACGTAGCTATGCTATGTTCCATGGCCGATCAAGCTCCGGGTAGTCATCATCCGGGTCATGTCGCTTATGCTTATGATCCTCGTTGGGTCTATCCTTGAGCTCACGATTGTCGACAAGGTAGTAAGACCCATTGAGCAGCGCCTTGCTTATGATGAACGGTCCTTCCCATGGCGGGGATAATTTGTGTGACTTCTTCTTCTTAAGTCGGAGTACTAAATCCCCCTCTTTAAATGAGCGATGCTGAACGCGGCGACTATGGTAGCTGCGTAGCTTCTGCTGGTTGATGGCGGATCTTTGGCATGCCAAAATGCGCTCCTCCTCGAGAAGGTCCACATCTAGGCGTCTGGATTCTTCAGTGTCATCTTCATTGTAGGCGGCAACTCTTGGTGCATCGTGGAGGATGTCGGAAGGTAGGATAGCTTCTGCTCCATATACCATGAAGTAAGGGGTGTAGTCGGTGGATCTGTTGGGTGTAGTTCGTAAAATCCATAGCATAGATGGCAATTCTTTCGCCCAGGCTCCAGCTGCTCTATGTAGCGGTGCCTCAAGACGTGGCTTTATTCCCTACAGAATTAATCTATTGGCTCGCTCAACTTGACCATTGGATTGTGGGTGTGCCACAGATGCAAGGTCAAGTCAGATGCCTTTGTCCCAGCAATAGGCCTCCACTTCTCTGAGTGACAAGTTGCTTCCGTTGTCGGTGATGATGCTATGTGGGAGACCAAATCTCACCACTAGATCCCGGACAAACCTAAGGGTAGTTGTCCCATCAAGCTTTCTAATGGGTTTAGCTTCTATCCATTTGGTGAATTTTTCAACTGTTACCAGTAGATGCGTAAATCCACACGGTGCCGTTTCTAATGGTCCCACCATGTCTAGCCCCCAGACTGCAAACGACCAAGTTATTGGTATTGTTCGCAGTTCTTCCGCAGGAACATGTGGTTGTCGGGCATAATACTGGCATCCCGTGCATGTCTCAACCAGCTTGTAGGCGTCCTCCTTCGCGGTTAGCCAGTAGAATCCTTGCCGAAAGGCTTTCACGACCAACGATCGAGGAGCGGCGTGATGCCCGCAATCTCCGAGATGGATCTCGCGCAGGATTTCCATACCTTCTAGCTGGGAAACGCACTTTAGGTATACAACAGTAGTGCTCCTTTTATAGAGTTGCCCATTGATTATGGTATAACCCTTTGCTCGTCGTACTATTTGCCGTCGTTCGACCTCGTCGTCGGGCAAAGTTCCGTGTTCGAGATATTCCATGAACGGTTTTGTCCAAGCCGGAGGGATCTTTGTCACCATGTTGACGAAAGAGTCATCTCTATCTGGGTTGTCGATGTCGGCGCCCTTCACGGATGGTGTGCGTAGATGCTCTAGGAAAACTCCTGGCGGAATTTGCTTGCGCCCTGATCCAAGTTTAGACAGTAGATCAGCCGCCTTGTTTTGCTCCCTAGGCACATACTTGACTTCGTAGCCCAAGAAGATCTTGGCTATCTCGTCCACTTCGTCACGATATGCCGCCATCATAGGGTTCCGCGCATTCCAGGTGCCAGCCACCTGCTGGGCAACCAAGTCAGAATCTCCACGGCAAACTATGCGCTTGATGCTAATATCCTTGGCTACACGCAGTCCGTGAATGAGTGCTTCGTACTCCGCCATGTTGTTTGTAGCCTCGAAGTGGATCTGCAGAACGTAGTGCAGCTTGTCTCCTTTTGGTGACTGTAGTAGTACACCAGCCCCCGAGCCGTTGAGCAACTTTGATCCGTCAAACTGCATCACCCAGTACTCTGGTTCTGGCAGTGGAGTAGCATCTGGCATCTCCGTCCAATCTGCAATAAAATCCGCCAAAGCTTGTGACTTGATAGCGCCGCGTCTCTTGTAGGTGATCTCGAAGGCGGCAAGTTCAATGCCCCACTTCGCGACCCTTCCTGTAGCGTTTCTATTGTTGATAATGTCGGACAGTGGAGTCTTGCTCACTACTGTGATTGGGTGCTCTTGAAAGTAATGCCTCAGCTTCCGAGAAGCAAGGAATACTCCATAAGCTATCTTTTGGTAGTGCGGGTAACGCTGCTTGGACTCCGTCAAGACCTCGCTTACATAGTAAACTGGTCGTTAAACTCCGTGCTCGTAGCCTGGTTCCTTCCGCTCTACCATGACGACGATGCTAATAACCCGTTTGGTTGCCGCCATGTAGATTAACAGGGGCTCTCCAGGCTCGGGTGCTGCAAGGATGGGCACTGAGGAAAGAATCTCCTTGAGCTGCTTCAATGATGCATCTGCTTCGTCTGTCCATGTGAATTTTTCCGCCTTCTTCAGCAACTTGTACAGCGGCTGAGCCTTCTCTCCAAGTCGGCTGACGAACCGACTAACTGCTGCAACACAACCTGTTAGTTGTTGGATGTCCTTTAGGCATGTCGGACGGTTTATGTTTAAGATGGCCTTGATTTTCTTCAGGTTGACCTCGATTCCGCGCTGGGAAACGATGAAGCCCAACAGTTTGCCGGCTGGAACCCCGAAGACGCACTTCTTAGGGTTGAGCATCATGTTGTATTTCTGGAGATTATCAAAGGTTTCTTTTAAGTGAGAGATTAAGTCGTTTGACTTTTTAGACATCACCGCGATATCGTCCACATAGGCATGAACGTTCCAACCAATTTGGTCGTGAAGGCAACATTGCATTGTCCGCTGGTAGGTAGCACCTGCATTTTTCAGCCCAAAGGGCATTGTGACATAGCAAAACGTGTCGTATGGGGTAGTGAACGAAGTGGCCAATTGGCCCAACTTCCTCATCTTGATCTGGTGGTATCCTGAGTATGCATCGAGAAAACACAAAAGTTCCGAGCTAGCCGTCGAGTCAATGACTTGGTCAATGCGAGGCAAAGCAAACGGATCTTTGGGACATGCTTTGTTCAAGCCGGTGTAATCAACGCACATTCTTAATTCATTGGTTCCCTTTTTGGGGACAAGTACATGATTGGCCACCCATCGGGTGTGAACGACTTCTCGGATAAACCCATCCTTAAGTAACCTAGCTATCTCTTTGCCAATGGCGCATCTCTTCTCATCTCCGAAGCCTCGTAGAGGTTGTTTCACTGGTTTACATTTTGGATCTATGTTTAAGCTATGCTCGGCAAGTTCCCTAGGTACACCTTTCATGTCGGCAGGTTGCCAGGCAAAGATGTCCCTGTTCTCACGGAGGAACTCGACGAGCGCGCTTTCCTATTTGGGATCCAGGTTCATCCCAACGGCGACGGTCTTGGAGGCATCGCCTACCACAAGTTTCACCGGCTTGGTCTCGATGGCGGCCTTGAACGCAGGAGCGGAGTCGGAGATTTGCTTCTTCGACGCGGGCATCTCTGAGTCATTGACCTTGCTCTGGATCTCCTTGATCTTCGCTGTAGAGGACAGCTTCTGCAACGGCTGCTTCGTTGATCTTGCAGTCCCTTGCCTTGGTAAACCTTTCGGATACGGTGATGACGCCGTTTGGTCCGGGTATCTTGAGTTTGTTGTAGACGAAGCATGGCTTGGCCATGAACGTGTGGAATATGTCGCGGCCGAATATGACGTGGTACACGCTCTTGAAGGGGACCACCTCAAAGGTCATGCACTCTTGGCGGTAATTATTAACGTCGCTGAAGGCTACCTCAAGCGTAATGCACCCAAGGGACCGAGCCTCCCGACCAGGAACTACGCCATGGAACATGGTGTTGGTCCGCCTTAGGTTTGCCTCCGTCAAGTTCATCTTCTGCAGTGTATCCAGGTACATGATGTTGATGCTGCTTCCACTATCCACCATGCACTTGGTGAACTCCACGCCATCAATCAATGGGTTGATTACCACGGCGTACTGGTTCTCCGTGGGCACAAGGTCTGGGTGGTCCGTTGTAGCACCCCGGGTAAAACCACTACTAGAAAATCGCTTGGTATTTTGTTTTGTGCATCATCATGCATCTAATTGACTAAAACTATTTTTCTTAAAACCTAGTTTTTCTTTCTACAAAGATCCCTCTATATTTCAAAACTAATTCCCGGACCCTTCTGGATATTTTATTTGTCTAAAAACAAATTACACAAGTCTTTTAAATAATACATAAAATTTTATATTATTTTTAGGAGGCAGCCAGCCAGGCCCGAAAGCCCAGCCGGCCACCTCCAAACCTAACCCTAAATTCCCTCCCACCAAATCCTAGCTCTAACCCTAATCCCACTTCCTCTCTCACCCCTCCATGCCGCCGCCACCCCCGATCGGATCCCCACACGCACACCTGCCAGCGCACACACACACACACTCAGCTAAACACACGCACACCCAGGAACCCACCAACCGCTCGCCCACCCTGCAGCCCTGGCCTACCGCCCCGAACCCACCTTCCCCGGACTCCCCTTCCCCACCCCGTACATGATCTCCTCCCGCCGTCCTTCTCGCGTCTACCGCCGCCAGGAGCGAGACGAGCCTTGCTCGATCTCCTCCCCGTCAGCCCGCCGGGCCCCTCTCCCCACACCAGCGACCTCACCCCGCCAACCGCTTCTTCTCCTCTCCGTGTGACCCCGACGCGAGCCTCGCCTCTCTCTGCTACCCAGTCGCTGCCGCCGCCATGTTCCCTGCCGCCAGCGGACCCTGCGCCCCCGAGCTTCTCCTGTGCTGGCCTCCCAGGTCCGCGTCCAGCCGCCGCTCCCCTCTCCTCGCGCAAGAACAACCGTCGCCAGGAGCTCCTCGGTGCCGAGCACCCCTAGAGCCGTCCCCGCCCGGATCCTCCTCTCCAGCACCCTGCAACCTCCCGGAGTTCCTCTCGCGGCCAGGGCGTGTAACCCCTCTGATGCCGCGCCTTCCTCGCCTCTGGCGCCGCTAGCCGTCCCCGATCCGCCCTTGCACCGGCCGCCTGTGCTACCGAACCCACGCCGCTCGGCCTCACCGACGCCTCAAGTTTTCCGGCGCTGCCATCCGCACGTGTGCCCGCCGTTTACGGCCAACGTTCCGTTCGGTGCCTTGTTTTGGCCTCCTGCAGATCGTGGGGATGTTTGATGCGCTGGTTCTATGTGCAGCTGCTGCTACCAGATGACCAAGGTTGACCCTTTCAACTCGACAACTTCTAGAAGAAGTGTGGCGTTGGTGCGTGTCTTGGTGGTATAGTCACTATGTAACCCAGAGGCTCCTCGATCTGTTACCGCAACCAGAGTACCATCCGAAGATTGCCTGCATCGAAACTCAAGTACGACATCAACATCGAAGGCGTACCCCAAGATCTATCGCCATGGAACAAGCTTGCCACGGACCCTTGAAGCATGGATCCGATGGCCGAAGGTCTTCTACTCGGACGCCAAGATCGCCCACACGGAACCGAAGACCGATCCCTCAAAACCTCGGAACTCCAAGTTCTCCTACACGGACCCCTGCGGTTTTCAACATGGAGCCGATGACCCCGATCCACGGATATGAAGCCTCGTATCCGAACAAGACCGATCCCTCGTCAAACCCCGAAGACTGAACCAAACCCCTCGGATCCAAGACCATCGCCCCGAAGTGTGACACCTTTTCCAAGCCCTATTTTATAAATTGCTATATGATATTGATCTTGTTGCATATAAATTGTTCATACTCGCATACATATTGTGGTTTGGGGGTATATTGTCGATTCACCTAATAAATAATATGGAGACCATATGCGGGCGATTCTAGTCCTATATTTTCTCCATTTAAATTTGTGTAGCGAACCGATGCTATATTTTGCCATGTTAAGACAACTTTTAAATTACAGGGTATCTAAACAATATGAACTGTCTAATTAATTGTCGGGACTCCGGTTTCGTTTAATATTGCCTAATCGCATCGCATCTTTGCCATGTCACGCATCATACATGCATCATGCCCGATCTTTTGTCGTAGTATTAAATAGTGCATCTGGTGTTTCTTCTAGTGATTTGCTTCTTCACGGATTAGGCCGATGAGTTGATGCGAGTGTCGACCCGATCTTTGGTTATGAAACTTCGGCAATGTTTTCAGGCGAGCAATCTCCCCCTTTCTACCGATCTTACTTTTATAGTATTTATTCCCTCTTGTTGATCTATTGCTATCTGTGTTGCGATGCTCTAGTTTTCGTACCCGTGATATCCCTTGCAGCCTTATATTGCCTTGGACACATCCTATTACCTGTTGTTTGGTAGATAGTTGGACTTGCGTGTCGTAGTCGCTTGCTCAAGTGTTGTTGCGTGTCGTCAAGTACCACAGTTGCTGGAGTATTGTCGTATGTTTAATGTTGGAGAAGATCATGGCTTTAATTATCGTTTAATAACTAAAATTGAAGTAGGTAAATGCAGAGGCACCGGTAGACAATATTTGGTTTTTAACCGCTCACTGGTGTCCCGTAGGACCCCGAGTTCTTGACACCTATTCCGAGATCGAGCGTGCTAACCACAGGTGGGGTGTGTGGGCACCCCCATCGATTAGTACCTGATTTCAAAGTACTATACCGGGGGCCACAAAGTAGTTTGAGGCTTTATTACTATCCTGTACTTATGCCATGCTTTACTGCTTTATTTACGATTGCGCGTGGAGCGCCTGTACTGTTTTGGATCGCGGCACGATTTCGCGGTATCGACAAGCCCAGTCACACTTTCGGGTTCCCAGTCGTTTATAGCCGTTCTCGCAAACCCTGGGTCCGTCTCGGAGACCGGCCGACTTCGTTACGTATAGTTTAGTGGGGTGGCCTCCCATGTGCTTGCTTTGGGTCTGGGAAACGTCATGTCCGAAACCCCGTCGACATACCGTTGGGTGTATGTTTTGTGATCTTGTACCTACCTAATCTGACAACAAGGGTGTAGGTGCGTGTGGAAACTTTGGTGCACCCCTGCAGGGTTAAATCTTTTCGAGAAGCCGTGTCCGCGGTTATGGACGACTTGGAGCACAGTTCTCGATCATAGACAACTATAACTAAAGTTTACTGTTATAATTTGACTTGTATCCGAAATGACTAGTAATCAGCTTCACTACAACGGAATGGCTAAATAAAAGTACCAACAACTGCTGGGTTTGGGGTATCTCATGCTAATTGTATCTGACTAGTTAGTGTCGCAACTACAACGGAATGGTTAACTAAAAGTGTCCACTGCTTATTATATCAGGACGACTATCTATACCTGACTAGTAATTGCTGCAACAATAACTGAATAAATAAAATTGCCAACTGTGTGAGTTCCTCGGTTGACTTCCTCGTTTGGTCTCGAGGGGGAAATACCGGGATGGGTATGTTTGGTGGTAGTATCAGGCTGGTTTTGAATAGGTCTTTCTTATCTCTCTCTGATATCCGACAGTTGTATCGAGTCTCTATAGGTTGTCTAGTGCATGTTGTGCTGCCGCTTCAGTCCACCATACCTATGTAGGCGAGGACCGCCGAATTCTAGTCTCACCGTGTACTGGCCTTAGTACTGACCGCTCTCTTTTTCCTTTGCCCTTTGTCGGCACCCCTTTTGTTTAAGCAGGTTTGAGATCGACGTCGTTAGCAGGGTTACCCTTCCGGCTTGGCCTGGGCAGGGTTATGGACGCCATTGGTTATTCTTCAGGGCTCTTAGCTCAATTTGCATCTTGTCCGTACTCGGGCGTTGTATTGTTTTTGCTGGAGATATGCCCAAGAGGCAATAATAAAGTGGTTATTATCATATCTTCATACTTATGATAAATGTTTACATACCATGCTATAATTGTATTAACAGGAAACATTAATACTTGTGTGATTTGTAAACTAAAATAAAGAGTCCCTAGTAAAGCCTCTTGTTAAACTAGCTTGTTGGTTAATATATGATCATGGTTTCCTGATCATGAACATAGAGATGTTATTAACAACAGGGTCATATCATTAGGAGAATGATGTGATGGACATACTACTATAGTTAAGCGTAGCATAAAGATCAAGTCATTTAATATAGTTCATTTGCTATAAGCTTTCTGATACATAGTAACCTAATTCCTTCGACCATGAGATCATGCATATCACCTTTACCGGAAGGATGCTTTGATGACATCAAACACCACACCGTAACAGGGTGGCTATAAAGGTGGCATTGAGTGTTCAGAAAGTATTGGTTGAGACACATGGATCAAGAGTGGGATTTGTCCATCCATATGACGGATAGATATACTCTAGGCCCTCTCGGTGAAATGTCATCCAATTAGCTTGCAAGCATGTGACTGGGTCACAAGGGATCACATATCACGGGAACGAGAAAGGAGTACTTATCGGTAACGAGGTTGAACTAGGTATGCAGAGATACCGACGATCATGACCTCGGATAAGTAAACTATCGTGAGACAAAGGGAAATTGGTATCGTATGTAAGTGGTTCATTCGATCACAAAGTAATCGTAGAAATATGTGGGATCCATATGAATTTCCAGATTCCTCTATTGGTTATTGATCGGAGAAGTGTCTCGATCATGTCCGCATAATTCACGAACCGCAGGGAGACACACTTAAGGATTCGACGTTGTTTGAGTAGTTATGGAATGATGAGAAAGAGACCGAATGTTGTTCGGAGTCTCGGATGGGATACGGGATATCACGAGGAGATCCGGAATGGTCCGAAGAATAAGATTCATATAAGGAAAGTCCCATTTCGGAGTTACGGAATGATTCTGGTGTTTTCATCGGGAACATTCTAGAAGGTTCCGGAATGTCCGGCACTCCGGGGGGGGGGAAGGGGTACATGAATGTGTTATATCAAGTTGATATGATTGCATCATGTACTAAGTGTCATCGCTGTCCGAAATAAAGGGTTTATTCAAATCCTAGTTTGAAAAGTCAAACGGCTAGTTTGAAAAGTCAAACGGCTAGTTTTCGGAAAGAGGAGAAGGAGGATTGGTGGAGGCCGAATTGGAGGAGGGTTCCTCCCTTGGCCGGCGCACCACCAAGCCGACTTGGGGAGGGACTCTCCTCCCCTTGGCCGGCCCCTCCACCTATATAAGGAGGGGCAGGGCTCCCCTCCTAGAACACACAAGTTTCCACCTCTAAATCTCCGGTTTAGAGCCGTTTTGGTTTAGAGCTTCTAATTGCTTTAGCCAGCGGTTTAGAGCTTCTAATTGCTTTAGCCAGCGGTTTAGAGCCTTCTAATTGGTTTAGAGCCTTCTAATTGGTGTGTCTAATTACTAGACCACTAATAGCCTCTCTCATAAGCTCCACCATACTCGCACCGGCTTAAGGCGAAGCCCTGCGGGATTTCCCCTCTACTTCCGGTACCACGCCGTTGTGCTGCCGGAATCGCGAGGAGAGTGCTACAACCTCCGCTGCCTGCTGGAACAAGGGAGAGGAAGGTCTTCGTCGAGTACCGAACGTGTGACCGACTGCGGGAGCGCTGCCGGAACGTGGCGCCGGAAGGATCGTCTACGCGATCTTGAGATCGGAAAGAGTACGACTACATCACCCACGAGAATCCGCTCTCGTTAAACGCTTTGGAATCTTCGAGGGTAAGTTATACCATCGACTCGTTGCTACAATCTAGTAGATAGATCTTGGCTTGTTTGTTTGTATGCGATAGAAAATTTTTGTTTTCCATGCTACGAACCCCTACAGTGGTATCAGAGCCGTGTCTATATGTAGATCTGTTGCACGAGTAGAACACAATGGTCATTGTGGGCGTTGATGCTTTTATTGTCGATTACTTCTTGTGTACTTTGCATCTTGCGGTATGTTGGGATGAAGCGGCCCGGGCTAACCTTACATGACATCGTTCATGAGACTTGCTCCACGCTTGACATGCAACTTGTATTGCATAAGTGGCTTTGTGGGTGCCTGTTTCTCCTAGCATAGTTAAGATCCAATTTACAACGGGTGATTGACAATACTAGTATCAATGTTGTGGTTCTTGTTCGTAAGTTAGAACGACACTTATTGAAAGCCCCAAACCACGTAAAATATGCAAAGAAAGTAGAGGCGTCTAACTTTGTTTTGCAGGGGTGTGCAGTGATGTGATATGGCCATGATTGTGATTATATTTGATGTATGCAATGTTCCTTATTGTAAGTCGGCAACCGGCAGGAGCCATATGGTTGTCTTTAATTTATGTTAAGACCCGCGTGTCTATTCAAAGTAGTTGTAATAGTTGAAGCCGGTGGACGACAACCATGGAGAAGCATCATTGACCTTGATGCAATGCCGGTGATGATGGAGATCATGTTCGTGCTTGAAGATGGAGATCGGAAGCACAAAGAAGAAAGGCCATATCATATCACATATATATTGAATTGCATGTGATGTTAATCCTTTATGCATCTTGTATTGCTTGGTAGACAACGGTAGCATTATAAGATGATCCCTCAAGCACACAATTTCAAGTTCTTAAGTGTTCACCCTTGGTATGCACCGTTGCTAAAGCTTGTTGTTTCGAAGCACCACGTGATGATCGGGTGTGTCAGATTCCGCAAGTGTATACAACGTAAGCAAGCCAGATTTGCTTATGCGAAAGCTAAGGTTTGATCTTGACGAGCCTAGCATGTACAGACATGGTCTTAGGAACACGGATCACCGAAAGGTAAAGCATGAGTCATATAGTGGATATGATGAACATGTTGATTGTTCGCCATTAAAGCTACATCAACTCTCGTGATGATCGGTTTTGATGTGGTGGATTTGGTTCGTGTGATCACTAAAACAATGTGAGGGATATTGTTTTGAGTGGGAGTTCACCTAGATTAATTTAATTGTTAACTAGAACTCAATTTATCATAAATTAAATCAAAGTGAATTTGCATAGTTGTTGTAGTCATTGGCATCCGTTTACCACCTTACGCTTAGTTATAATTGAGATGATAGAACTATATAATTCTGGTTAGTTACTTTACGAACTGGTATCGTATTGTTTTGAAGTGTTAATCTAAAGTTTAAAAGTCCTATTGCAAACTTTCAGTAAGTTCCGGTTACTCCATGAAGTTTAATAATTAGTATTAAAACAAGAGTGACAATTCCAAGTGTTAGTGTATGAGTATCATGTTTTGTCTCCATGATTCTTGATATTCAAAGGATTGTCTTAATATCAAGGTTATCTAGGATCTAAAAGAGTTGTTTCAGAAACCAAGATGTGTGGAAGATATTGTGATATCTGAAACGAAGTTTTGGTTGCAACATGATAGAGTATAATATGGCAAAAGTCATGTTCTCATATTTGATGAGAATTTGCAAAAGGTTGGAGACACTAGTTGTCCTAATCTTCCAAAAGGTTTTGGAGAGCAACATTATACTCGCAATTCACCGTTACAAGCTAAAAGTAGCTTGATCATGGATAAATCCATGATGAGGATGAATATTTGATGTAGGTAAAATGTTTACTACACCAAGAGATTACTAAAGAAAGGAATTTGAAAGAACACCAAACATTTGATAATGGTGATCTACTTCAAAGTGCAAGTCCAAAGACATTGGTATTTAACTATACACGCTTTGGACTATGTGTCATATGTATGACTCCACTATTGATGTTGATAGATTCTTTCAAACAGAAAAGGAAATACTGAAAGAGAATCTCATAAGTATATGGCAGAAAAGAAAAGACTAGAATTGTTCAGTTTAAGTATATAGATGATATACGTGTTATGGCTATATTCTTTGCTTATTAAACAATGTGGTTCTTAAGTATTTGATACTGAATTTGTTGGTGTGAATCGTCATACGAAACAACACAATTCATGAACTACAATGGCCTAAGTAACTAGCAAAAGAATATGTGATGATGTTCATCGAGAACAAATAAAGGGTTATTGTGTTGCTCGTTAAACATCAAAGCTTGCCTTCAGGATTTGTTTTATCAGGTATTATGAGACCAAAAGGGTTGTTCAAATAATTGCCGTAATCCATAAAAGATGGATGATTCACAAATCTCGTAGGAGAAATCACATCCATAAAACAAATGCTAAAGATGTCGAAAGACAAATTGATTGAAAGATCACTTAGGAAGTGACATCGCCGTTTAAACTATATTGGAAAGAAAAACATGAAGAAACTCCATGTGAATGGAATTTTGGAGTCTTTTGATTTTGATCAAATGACACTTGTGAAACTTTCCTAGAGATAATTAAAACTTCGTTCATAGGCAAAAAGGGAACGAATGACTAGCTTATTGGAACTTGTACATATTGTTGTACGAAATCCATTATGTGTAGTCAAGAGCGATTGATTTCAACTTCATATGCTTTCTCCAAAAATTTGAGTGAATATATGAATATTTACTTAATAAGGATGAAGTGTGAAATATTTGAAAAGTTCAAAGATTTTCAAGATGAAGTGCAAAATCATTGTAACAAGAATATAAATAGTTTATGATAAGATCATAAAGGAAGATATTTGAGTTACAAGTTTAGCATAATACCTAAGATTTAAGGAATCGTTCCGTGGATTTGCATTTTCCCGAAACACCATAAGAGTATGGAGCGTTCGAGATATGTAATTAAACCTTGTTTGACATGGTAAGATCGAAGGGATAATTCATAAAACTGCCATTATATTTTAAAGATTAAAAGCTTTAGAGATTGCCGTTTTTCCACTGAAAAGAGCTTCATCATAATCCGTTGAAATGACACCATATAAGGTTATGGTTTGGGATAAAACCCAAGTAGTCCTTTCTTAAAAACATTGGTATGCTATGCATAAGAAAGATGTGTGCAACCAAAGTCGGATGAACCTGTCTTTGTATAAATGTTAAGTAATCCTCCATAACATCGGAGACAAAAGTGTTTGTCACTTAAAACGTCAAGTTTCTTTGAGAAGGAATTTTTCGTGAAAAGTTAAGTGGGAGGACAATAGAACTTTGATAAGGTTAAAAGAACCTTAGCTATATGTGCAGAGTTGCGCAGCACCGAAAAGTGTTCCGGAGGCAGCAACAAAACTCATGGCTCACGTACCTCAAAGGTTGTGGTCACGGAGATCCAAGTTCCTATTGAAACAAGTAGGTCGGATGAACAATCAAATACCAAGATTTGAGGGTTGAATCATTATTTGAGAATAATGAACCTACTACAAGCAAAGAAGCGATGATGAGCCCTGACTCCGTCAAATGGCTTGAAGCCATAAAAATCCGTGATAGTTCCATACACGAGAAATCAAGTTTTGAACTTGAAGGACCCTCGAGAAAGGTGTAAGACCTTACAGTCGTGTTTGGATCTATAAAGAAATAGACATGGATGTTTTTACATCTATGAAATAATCGACATGTTGGGAAAGAGTTCACAACAATGTTCAAAAGTTGACTATGACAAGATTTGATTTTTCATAGTGATATTTAGTCTAGATGGATTAATGTAGCAACCACTACATATAATTTTGTTATATGGTAGTTGAATAAACAAAACAAGTTCTTCTAATAGAATTGTTACCTAGGACATGTGCATAACACGGTCCATAGGGTTTTGTTAATTCAAGGGATGCTAAAAGCATATGCAAACTTCAATGGTTGAAGTGAGCATCGCGGAGTTGGAATCTTCACTGTGATGAAACTGTTAAAGGAGTTTAAAAGTTCATCAGAGACAATGAAGATGCTTGCATTTGCAAGAAATTAAGTGGGAGCGCTAAGACATGTTTCTAATACATTATGTGGAAGACATATTGTTGATTGGAAATAATGTATCTTTTATTAACACATAATAAGAATTTCATCTCGATGAAAGACTTAGGCAAAACCCAAATATTTGGCATCAATAGATGCTAATATGGTTGTGCCAGAAGTACATAGACGAGATATTGAATGAGTTCAATATAGAAACTACAAGAAAGGTTCTTGTCGCACAAAAAGGATTGAAAGAGTTCAATATTGATGATATATTCAAGTGTATTGACATTTGGTAAGTGAAACAAAGATTCAAGTATAGATTGATACTTGATGTATGAAATCACAAAGAGTATTTATATCAATCATACTGTGATATGTACAAATCCAGATATGTCCTATGCTCTAAATGTTGTGAGCATATACCAGAATGATTCATAAAATGATCATTGGACAATAGTAAAGATATTCTTATGATCTTATGGAAGAACTAAGAGTATATTATTTGTAGAAGTGACAAATAGATGGTTAGTTCATTGTAAAAGTACTACATTGATACTAGTTTTGTCACAAAGTACAAATTAAGTTTATCTCAATCTAAACTAAGGGTGGCACAATATAATGGAAAGTAAGTTCCATAATGGATTTGGATGAGTTCCAAAGTTAAGACATTGTGACAGATACTACAACAAAAGGCTAAGTATATGACTTCTATTATAGCAGCAAAAGAGGGCATTTGTGTCAAGTAGTTTGTTATCAAACTAGGTGTAGTTCACAGCGGGATAATACTATGAAGATATATTGTACGACAATATTATCAACATGTTTTAACCCCAAAGAACTAAAGGTCACACCAAAGGACCAAATTTATACGAAGCCATCTCATTAGAGAATGAGTGATGCGTAGAGACGCAAAGACATGCAATTACACACGGACCTGGAAGTGTCAGATCCGGAGATTCAGTTGACCACTAGCAATCGTGTACATACAAACACCAGAAAGCCATAGGTGTTGAATACACAAAGGTTTGAAACTAGATTATTGACTCTAGTGCAAGTGGGAGACTGCTGGAGATATGCCCAAGAGGCAATAATAAAGTGGTTATTATCATATCTTCATACTTATGATAAATGTTTACATACCATGCTATAATTGTATTAACAGGAAACATTAATACTTGTGTGATTTGTAAACTAAAATAAAGAGTCCCTAGTAAAGCCTCTTGTTAAACTAGCTTGTTGGTTAATATATGATCATGGTTTCCTGATCATGAACAGAGAGATGTTATTAACAACAGGGTCATATCATTAGGAGAATGATGTGATGGACATACTCCTATAGTTAAGCGTAGCATAAAGATCAAGTCATTTAATATAGTTCATTTGCTATAAGCTTTCTGATACATAGTAACCTAATTCCTTCGACCATGAGATCATGCATATCACCTTTACCGGAAGGATGCTTTGATGACATCAAACACCACACCGTAACAGGGTGGCTATAAAGGTGGCATTGAGTGTTCAGAAAGTATTGGTTGAGACACATGGATCAAGAGTGGGATTTGTCCATCCATATGACGGATAGATATACTCTGGGCCCTCTCGGTGAAATGTCATCCAATTAGCTTGCAAGCATGTGACTGGGTCACAAGGGATCACATATCACGGGAACGAGAAAGGAGTACTTATCGGTAACGAGGTTGAACTAGGTATGCAGAGATACCGACGATCATGACCTCGGATAAGTAAACTATCGTGAGACAAAGGGAAATTGGTATCGTATGTAAGTGGTTCATTCGATCACAAAGTAATCGTAGAAATATGTGGGATCCATATGAATTTCCAGATTCCTCTATTGGTTATTGATCGGAGAAGTGTCTCGATCATGTCCGCATAATTCACGAACCGCAGGGAGACACACTTAAGGATTCGACGTTGTTTGAGTAGTTATGGAATGATGAGAAAGAGACCGAATGTTGTTCGGAGTCTCGGATGGGATACGGGATATCACGAGGAGATCCGGAATGGTCCGAAGAATAAGATTCATATAAGGAAAGTCCCATTTCGGAGTTACGGAATGATTCTGGTGTTTTCATCGGGAACATTCTAGAAGGTTCCGGAATGTCCGGCACTCCGGGGGGGGGGGGAAGGGGTACATGAATGTGTTATATCAAGTTGATATGATTGCATCATGTACTAAGTGTCATCGCTGTCCGAAATAAAGGGTTTATTCAAATCCTAGTTTGAAAAGTCAAACGGCTAGTTTGAAAAGTCAAACGGCTAGTTTTCGGAAAGAGGAGAAGGAGGATTGGTGGAGGCCGAATTGGAGGAGGGTTCCTCCCTTGGCCGGCGCACCACCAAGCCGACTTGGGGAGGGACTCTCCTCCCCTTGGCCGGCCCCTCCACCTATATAAGGAGGGGCAGGGCTCCCCTCCTAGAACACACAAGTTTCCACCTCTAAATCTCCGGTTTAGAGCCGTTTTGGTTTAGAGCTTCTAATTGCTTTAGCCAGCGGTTTAGAGCTTCTAATTGCTTTAGCCAGCGGTTTAGAGCCTTCTAATTGGTTTAGAGCCTTCTAATTGGTGTGTCTAATTACTAGACCACTAATAGCCTCTCTCATAAGCTCCACCATACTCGCACCGGCTTAAGGCGAAGCCCTGCGGGATTTCCCCTCTACTTCCGGTACCACGCCGTTGTGCTGCCGGAATCGCGAGGAGAGTGCTACAACCTCCGCTGCCTGCTGGAACAAGGGAGAGGAAGGTCTTCGTCGAGTACCGAACGTGTGACCGACTGCGGGAGCGCTGCCGGAACGTGGCGCCGGAAGGATCGTCTACGCGATCTTGAGATCGGAAAGAGTACGACTACATCACCCACGAGAATCCGCTCTCGTTAAACGCTTTGGAATCTTCGAGGGTAAGTTATACCATCGACTCGTTGCTACAATCTAGTAGATAGATCTTGGCTTGTTTGTTTGTATGCGATAGAAATTTTTTGTTTTCCATGCTACGAACCCCTACAGTTTTCAAGGTGATTTGGATCTTTGTATTGTATATCTGTATTCTTGACTCTTTGAGTCATTGTTGTATATATCTGTTTTGTGGGTTCCATCGAGGACTATTGTGTAATGATATTACTTTGTTTTCCACCCGCACGAAAGTGCCTGGTGGGCACCTTTGAATCGTTTCTATGCGGGTTTGGCGGCTGAAACTTGCATAGGGCCGATTCTGAGGGTGTTACAGAGTGGTATCAGAGCTCAGCAGTTTCGATACCCCGCTGGTCCAGCCTGTAGGATAACCTAGCTAATGGACGTTGTAGAGTGTCAGAACTATTTTAGAAAATCGGTTGGATAGATCTGATTAGGTCTGTTTTACTCCTTACCCCTCTGCTATTCTCCGCTTACCTTTGCGTGTTTGAATATGCTCTCTTATCTTTTCTTCGAGTCCAGGATTTCTCGTGGTTGGGTTTCCGTCGTACCTTTAGGGTTTCGCTTCCATCCTCTTGTAACGGTGCTTCAACATCTGACATTCATGCTATCAGATGACTCTTTCATCTGTTGTACCTTTCAATGGACCGAAAATTCAATAAAAAATTTCTTTCTATCCTACGGTGTTTTCTGATACGACGAAGTCATCTACATCAGATCTGATGAGAATCTCCATTCCTCCTTAGTTTCCGAACCTCGCTTGTCGAGATATTCAGTCTGAATTCCGACAGTTGGTTGCCTAATTATCCTATTCATGTGTAGAGTAATGCTTTGAGTGCACGCTGGACTGATCACCATCCGACTACTCCTATCATTCGCTCATGTGCATTGAATCGGTGGATCAAGTAACTTTACTCTATCCGCAGAAGTTAAAGGTGGCCTTATTTTTCGAGACCTTTGCCTTCGCCCTTTGTTCCCGGTGTGTTCGCTCGACGAACATGATCAACGACCTCTTGTTGGTGGTGTCGCCGATTTCAAGCCGGAGAAAGAAACCTTGTTAGTGGTGTCGCGAGTATCTACACTAAGCGAGAAGATTCAGACTGTCGGCCTTCTTTCTGGTACCATGAGGCGGATCTCGAGGGCGAGATCCATTGTTAGTGGTGTCGAATTGTAGCACCCCGGGTAAAACCACTACTAGAAAATCGCTTGGTATTTTGTTTTGTGCATCATCATGCATCTAATTGACTAAAACTATTTTTCTTAAAACCTAGTTTTTCTTTCTACAAAGATCCCTCTATATTTCAAAAGTAATTCCCGGACCCTTCCGGATATTTTATTTGTCTAAAAACAAATTACACAAGTCTTTTAAATAATACATAAAATTTTATATTATTTTTAGGACGCAGCCAACCAGGCCCGAAAGCCCAGCCGGCCACCTCCAAACCTAACCCTAAATTCCCTCCCACCAAAGACTAGCTCTAACCCTAATCCCACTTCCTCTCTCACCCCTCCATGCCGCCGCCACCCCCGATCGGATCCCCACACGCACACCTGCCAGCGCACACACACACACTCAGCTAAACACACGCACACCCAGGAACCCACCAACCGCTCGCCCACCCTGCAGCCCTGGCCTACCGCCCCGAACCCACCTTCCCTGGACTCCCCTTCCCCACCCCGTACATGATCTCCTCCCGCCGTCCTTCTCGCGTCTACCGCCGCCAGGAGCGAGACGAGCCTTGCTCGATCTCCTCCCCGTCAGCCCGCCGGGCCCCTCTCCCCACACCAGCGACCTCACCCCGCCAACCGCTTCTTCTCCTCTCCGTGTGACCCCGACGCGAGCCTCGCCTCTCTCTGCTACCCAGTCGCCGTCGCCGCCATGTTCCCTGCCGCCAGCGGACCCTGCGCCCCCGAGCTTCTCCTGCGCTGGCCTCCACGGTCCGCGTCCGGCCGCCGCTCCCCTCTCCTCGCGCAAGAACAACCGTCGCTAGGAGCTCCTCGGTGCCGAGCACCCCTAGAGCCGTCCCCGCCCGGATCCTCCTCTCCAGCACCCGCAACCTCCCGGAGTTCCTCTCACGGCCAGGGCGTGTAACCCCTCTGATGCCGCACCTTCCTCGCCTCTGGCGCCGCTAGCCGTCCCTGATCCGCCCTTGCACCGGCCGCCTGTGCTACCGAACCCGCGCCGCTCGGCCTCATCGATGCCTCAAGTTTTTCGGCGCTGCCATCCGCACGTGTGCCCGCCGTTTACGGCCAACGTTCTGTTCGGTGCCTTGTTTTGGCCTCCTGCAGGTCGTGGGGATGTTTGATGCGCTGGTTCTATGTGCAGCTGCTGCTACCAGATGACCAAGGTTGACCCTTTCAACTCGACAACTTCTAGAAGAAGTGTGGCGTTGGTGCGTGTCTTGGTGGTATAGTCACTATGTAACCCAGAGGCTCCTCGATCTGTTACCGCAACCAGAGTACCATCCGAAGATTGCCTGCATCAAAACTCAAGTACGACATCAACATCGAAGGCGTACCCCATGATCTATCGCCATCGAACAAGCTCACCACGGACCCTTGAAGCATGGATCCGATGGCCGAAGGTCTTCTACTCGGACGCCAAGATCGCCCACACGGAACCGAAGACCGATCCCTCAAAACCTCGGAACTCCAAGTTCTCCTACACGGACCCCTGCGGTTTTCAACATGGAGCCGATGACCCTGATCCACGGATATGAAGCCTCGTATCCGAACAAGACCGATCCCTCGTCAAACCCCGAAGACTGAACCAAACCCCTCGGATCCAAGACCATCGCCCCGAAGTGTGACACCTTTTCCAAGCCCTATTTTATAAATTGCTATATGATATTGATCTTGTTGCATATAAATTGTTCATACTCGCATACATATTGTGGTTTGGGGGTATATTGTCGATTCACCTAATAAATAATATGGAGACCATATGCGGGCGATTCTAGTCCTATATTTTCTCCATTTAAATTTGTGTAGCGAACCGATGCTATATTTTGCCATGTTAAGACAACTTTTAAATTACAGGGTATCTAAACAATATGAACTGTCTAATTAATTGTCAGGACTCCGGTTTCGTTTAATATTGCCTAATCGCATCGCATCTTTGCCATGTCACGCATCATACATGCATCATGCCCGATCTTTTGTCGTAGTATTAAATAGTGCATCTGGTGTTTCTTCTAGTGATTTGCTTCTTCACGGATTAGGCCGATGAGTTGATGCGAGTGTCGACCCGATCTTTGGTTATGAAACTTCGGCAATGTTTTCAGGCGAGCAATCTCCCCCTTTCTACCTATCTTACTTTTATAGTATTTATTCCCTCCTGTTGATCTATTGCTATCTGTGTTGCGATGCTCTAGTTTTCGTGCCCGTGATATCCCTTGCAGCCTTATATTGCCTTGGACACATCCTATTACCTGTTGTTTGGTAGATAGTTGGACTTGCGTGTCGTAGTCGCTTGCTCAAGTGTTGTTGCGTGTCGTCAAGTACCACAGTTGTTGGAGTATTGCCGTATGTTTAATGTTGGAGAAGATCATGGCTTTAATTATCGTTTAATAACTAAAATTGAAGTAGGTAAATGCAGAGGCACCGGTAGACAATATTTGGTTTTTAACCGCTCACTGGTGTCTCGTAGGACCCCGAGTTCTTGATACCTATTCCGAGATCGAGCGTGCTAACCACAGGTGGGGTGTGTGGGCACCCCCATCGATTAGTACCTGATTTCAAAGTACTGTACCGGGGGGGCACAAAGTAGTTTGAGGCTTTATTACTATCCTGTACTTATGCCATGCTTTACTGCTTTATTTACGATTGCGCGTGGAGCGCCTGTACTGTTTTGGATCGCGGCACGATTTCGCGGTATCGACAAGCCCAGTCACACTTTCGGGTTCCCAGTCGTTTATAGCCGTTCTCGCAAACCCTGGGTCCGTCTCGGAGACCGGCCGACTTCGTTACGGGTAGCTTAGTGGGGTGGCCCCCCATGTGCTTGCTTTGGGTCTGGGAAACGTCATGTCCGAAACCCCGTCGACATACCGTTGGGTGTATGTTTTGTGATCTTGTACCTACCTAATCTGACAACAAGGGTGTAGGTGCGTGTGGAATCTTTGGTGCACCCCTGCAGGGTTAAATCTTTTCGAGAAGCCGTGTCCGCGGTTATGGACGACTTGGAGCATAGTTCTCGATCATAGACAACTATAACTAAAGTTTACTGTTATAATTTGACTTGTATCCGAAATGACTAGTAATCAGCTTCACTACAACGGAATGGCTAAATAAAAGTACCAACAACTGCTGGGTTTGGGGTATCTCATGCTAATTGTATCTGACTAGTTAGTGTCGCAACTACAACGGAATGGTTAACTAAAAGTGTCCACTGCTTATTATATCAGGACGACTATCTATACCTGACTAGTAATTGCTGCAACGATAACTGAATAAATAAAATTGCCAACTATGTGAGTTCCTCGGTTGACTTCCTCGTTTGGTCTCGAGGGGGAAATACCAGGATGGGTATGTTTGGTGGTAGTATTAGGCTGGTTTCGAATAGGTCTTTCTTATCTCTCTCTGATATCCGACAGTTGTATCGAGTCTCTATAGGTTGTCTAGTGCATGTTGCGCTGTCGCTTCAGTCCACCATACCTATGTAGGCGAGGACCGCCGAATTCTAGTCTCGCCGTGTACTGGCCTCAGTACTGACCGCTCTCTTTTTCTTTTGCCCTTTGTCGGCACCCCTTTTGTTTAAGCAGGTTTGAGATCGACGTCGTTAGCAGGGTTACCCTTCCGGCTTGGCCTGGGCAGGGTTATGGACGCCATTGGTTATTCTTTAGGGCTCTTAGCTCAATTTGCATCTTGTCCGTACTCGGGTGTTGTATTGTTTTCAAGGTGATTTGGATCTTTGTGTTGTATATCTGTATTCTTGACTCTTTGAGTCATTGTTGTATATATCTGTTTTGTGGGTTCCATCGAGGACTATTGTGTAATGATATTACTTTGTTTTCCACCCGCACGAAAGTGCCTGGTGGGCACCTTTGAATCGTTTCTATGCGGGTTTGGCGGCTGAAACTTGCATAGGGCCGATTCTGAGGGTGTTACAGAGTGGTATCAGTGCTCAGCAGTTTCGATACCCCGCTGGTCCAGCCTGTAGGATAACCTAGCTAACGGACGTTGTAGAGTGTCAAAACTATTTTAGAAAATCGGTTGGATAGATCTGATTAGGTCTGTTTTACTCCTTACCCCTCTGCTATTCTCCGCTTACCTTTGCGTGTTTGAATATGCTCTCTTATCTTTTCTTCGAGTCCAGGATTTCTCGTGGTTGGGTTTCCGTCGTACCTTTAGGGTTTCGCTTCCATCCTCTTGTAACGGTGCTTCAACATCTGACATTCATGCTATCAGATGACTCTTTCATCTGTTGTACCTTTCAATGGACCGAAAATTCAATAAAAAAATTCTTTCTATCCTACGGTGTTTTCCGATACGACGAAGTCATCTACATCAGATCTGATGAGAATCTCCATTCCTCCTTAGTTTCCGAACCTCGCTTGTCGAGATATTCAGTCTGAATTCCGAGAGTTGGTTGCCTAATTCTCCTATTCATGTGTAGAGTAATGCTTTGAGTGCACGATGGACTGATCACCATCCGACTACTCCTATCATTCGCTCATGTGCATTGAATTGGTGGATCAAGTAACTTTACTCTATCCGCAGAAGTTAAAGGTGGCCTTATTTTTCGAGACCTTTGCCTTCACCCTTTGTTCCCGGTGTGTTCGCTCGACGAACATGATCAACGACCTCTTGTTGGTGGTGTCGCCGATTTCAAGACGAAGAAAGAAACCTTGTTAGTGGTGTCGCGAGGATCTACACGAAGCGAGAAGATTCAGACTGTCGGCCTTCTTTCTGGTACCATGAGGCGGATCTCGAGGGCGAGATCCATTGTTAGTGGTGTCGAATTGTAGCACCCCGGGTAAAACCACTACTAGAAAATCGCTTGGTATTTTGTTTTGTGCATCATCATGCATCTAATTGACTAAAACTATTTTTCTTAAAACCTAGTTTTTCTTTCTACAAAGATCCCTCTATATTTCAAAAGTAATTCCCGGACCCTTCCGGATATTCTATTTGTCTAAAAACAAATTACACAAGTCTTTTAAATAATACATAAAATTTTATATTATTTTTAGGAGGCAGCCAGCCAGGCCCGAAAGCCTAGCCGGCCACCTCCAAACCTAACCCTAAATTCCCTCCCACCAAAGCCTAGCTCTAACCCTAATCCCACTTCCTCTCTCACCCCTCCATGCCGCCGCCACCCCCGATCGGATCCCCACACGCACACCTGCCAGCGCACACACACACACTCAGCTAAACACACGCACACCCAGGAACCCACCAACCGCTCGCCCACCCTGCAGCCCTAGCCTACCGCCCCGAACCCACCTTCCCCGGACTCCCCTTCCCTACCCCGTACGCGATCTCCTCCCGCCGTACTTCTCGCATCTACTGCCGCCAGGAGCGAGACGAGCCTCGCTCGATCTCCTCCCCGTCAGCCCATCGGGCCCCTCTCCCCACACCAGCGACCTCACCCCGCCAACCACTTCTTCTCCTCTCCGTGTGACCCCGACGCGAGCCTCGCCTCTCTCTGCTACCCAGTCGCCGCCGCCGCCATGTTCCCTGCCGCCAGTGGACCCTGCGCCCCCGAGCTTCTCCTGCGCTGGCCTCCCAGGTCCGTGTCCGGCCACCGCTCCCCTCTCCTTACGCAAGAACAACCATCGCCAGGAGCTCCTCGGTGCCGATCACCCCTAGAGCCGTCCCCGCCCGGATCCTCCTCTCCAGCAACCTGCAACCTCCCGGAGTTCCTCTCGCGGCCAGGGCGTGTAACCCCTCTGATGTCGCGCCTTCCTCGCCTCAGGCGCCGCTAGCCGTCCCCGATCCGCCCTTGCGCCGGCCGCCTGTGCTACCGAACCCGCGCCGCTCGGCCTCACCGACGCCTCAAGTTTTCTGGCGCTGCCATCCGCACGTGTGCCCGCTGTTTACGGCCAACGTTTCGTTCGGTGCCTTGTTTTGGCCTCTTGCAGGTCGTGGGGATGTTTGATGCACTGGTTCTATGTGCAGCTGCTGCTACCAGATGACCAAGGTTGACCCTTTCAACTCGACAACTTCTAGAAGAAGTGTGGCGTTGGTGCGTGTCTTGGTGGTATAGTCACTATGTAACCCAGAGGCTCCTCGATCTGTTACCGCAACCAGAGTACCATCCGAAGATTGCCTGCATCGAAACTCAAGTACGACATCAACATCGAAGGCGTACCCCAAGATCTATCGCCATCGAACAAGCTCGCCACGGACCCTTGAAGCATGGATCCGATGGCCGAAGGTCTTCTACTCGGACGCCAAGATCGCCCACATGGAACCGAAGACCGATCCCTCAAAACCTCGGAACTCCAAGTTCTCCTACACGGACCCCTGCGGTTTTCAACATGGAGCCGATGACCCTGATCCACGGATATGAAGCCTCGTATCCGAACAAGACCGATCCCTCGTCGAACCCCGAAGACTGAACCAAACCCCTCGGATCCAAGACCAGCGCCCCGAAGTGTGACACCTTTTCCAAGCCCTATTTTATAAATTGCTATATGATATTGATCTTGTTGCATATAAATTGTTCATACTCGCATACATATTGTGGTTTGGGGGTATATTGTCGATTCACCTAATAAATAATATGGAGACCATATGCGGGCGATTCTAGTCCTATATTGTCTCCATTTAAATTTGTGTAGCAAACCGATGCTATATTTTGCCATGTTAAGACAACGTTTAAATTACAGAGTATCTAAACAATATGAACTGTCTAATTAATTGTCGGGACTCCGTATTCGTTTAATATTGCCTAATCGCATCGCATCTTTGCCATGTCACGCATCATACATGAATCATGCCCGATCTTTTGTCGTAGTATTAAATAGTGCATCTGGTGTTTCTTCTAGTGATTTGCTTCTTCACGGATTAGGCCGATGAGTTGATGCGAGTGTCGACCCGATCTTTGGTTATGAAACTTCGGCAATGTTTTTAGGGCGAGCAATCTCCCCCTTTCTACCTATCTTACTTTTATAGTATTTATTCCCTCCTGTTGATCTATTGCTATCTGTGTTGCGATGCTCTAGTTTTCGTACCCGTGATATCCCTTGCAGCCTTATATTGCCTTGGACACATCCTATTACCTGTTGTTTGGTAGATAGTTGGACTTGCGTGTCGTAGTCGCTTGCTCAAGTGTTGTTGCGTGTCGTCATGTACCACAGTTGTTGGAGTATTGCCGTATGTTTAATGTTGGAGAAGATCATGGCTTTAATTATCGTTTAATAACTAAAATTTAAGTAGGTAAATGCAGAGGCACCGGTGGGTAATAGACAATATTTAGTTTTTAACCGCTCACTGGTGTCCCGTAGGACCCCGAGTTCTTGACACTTGTTCTGAGATTGAGCGCGCTAACCACAGGTGGGGTGTGTGGGCACCCCCATCGATTAGTACCTGATTTCAAAGTACTGTACCGGGGGCCACAAAGTAGTTTGAGGATTTATTACTATCCTGTACTTATGCCATGCTTTACTGCTTTATTTACGATTGTGCGTGGAGCGCCTGTACTGTTTTGGATCGCGGCACGATTTCACGGTATCGACAAGCCCAGTCACACTTTCGGGTTCCTAGTCGTTTACAGCCGTTCTCGCAAACCCTGGGTCCGTCTCGGAGACCGGCCGACTTTGTTACGGGTAGCTTAGTGGGGTGGCCCCCCATGTGCTTGCTTTGGGTCTAGGAAACGTCGTGTCCGAAACCCCGTCGACATACTGTTGGGTGTATGTTTTGTGATCTTGTACCTACCTGATCTGACAACAAGGGTGTAGGTGCGTGTGGAAACTTTGGTGCACCCCTGCAGGGTTAAATCTTTTCGAGAAGCCGTGTCCGCGGTTATGGACGACTTGGAGCACAGTTCTCGATCATAGACAACTATAACTAAAGTTTACTGTTATAATTTGACTTGTATCCGAAATGACTAGTAATCCGCTTCACTACAACGGAATGGCTAAATAAAAGTACCAACAACTGTTGGGTTTGGGGTATCTCATGCTAATTGTATCTGACTAGTAAGTGTCGCAACTACAACGGAATGGTTAACTAAAAGTGTCCACTGCTTATTATATCAGGACGACTATCTATACCTGACTAGTAATTGCTGCAACGATAACTGAATAAATAAAATTGCCAACTGTGTGAGTTCCTCGGTTGACTTCCTCGTTTGGTCTCGAGGGGGAAATACCAGGATGGGTATGTTTGGTGGTAGTATCAGGCTGGTTTCGAATAGGTCTTTCTTATCTCTCTCTGATATCCGACAGTTGTATCGAGTCTCTATAGGTTGTCTAGTGCATGTTGCGCTGTCGCTTCAGTCCACCATACCTATGTAGGCGAGGACCGCCGAATTCTAGTCTCGCCGTGTACTGGCCTCAGTACTGACCGCTCTCTTTTTCTTTTGCCCTTTGTCGGCACCCCTTTTGTTTAAGCAGGTTTGAGATCGACGTCGTTAGCAGGGTTACCCTTCCGGCTTGGCCTGGGCAGGGTTATGGACGCCATTGGTTATTCTTTAGGGCTCTTAGCTCAATTTGCATCTTGTCCGTACTCGGGCGTTGTATTGTTTTCAAGGTGATTTGGATCTTTGTGTTGTATATCTGTATTCTTGACTCTTTGAGTCATTGTTGTATATATCTGTTTTGTGGGTTCCATCGAGGACTATTGTGTAATGATATTACTTTGTTTTCCACCCGCACGAAAGTGCCTGGTGGGCACCTTTGAATCGTTTCTATGCGGTTTTGGCGGCTGAAACTTGCATAGGGCCGATTCTGAGGGTGTTACAGAGTGGTATCAGTGCTCAGCAGTTTCGATACCCCGCTGGTCCAGCCTGTAGGATAACCTAGCTAACGGACGTTGTAGAGTGTCAAAACTATTTTAGAAAATCGGTTGGATAGATCTGATTAGGTCTGTTTTACTCCTTACCCCTCTGCTATTCTCCGCTTACCTTTGCGTGTTTGAATATGCTCTCTTATCTTTTCTTCGAGTCCAGGATTTCTCGTGGTTGGGTTTCCGTCGTACCTTTAGGGTTTCGCTTCCATCCTCTTGTAACGGTGCTTCAACATCTGACATTCATGCTATCAGATGACTCTTTCATCTGTTGTACCTTTCAATGGACCGAAAATTCAATAAAAAATTTCTTTCTATCCTACGGTGTTTTCCGATACGACGAAGTCATCTACATCAAATCTGATGAGAATGGGGGGAGAGTGGCCATCAGGATCCTTAGAGAGGTCTTTTGTTGTCGGACGGTGGGGGTGTCAAGGAAAGTGTGGTAGACTGGGGCCTTCTTTGCGAAGGGGTTCTTGCCCTTGTCGTCGCTCTTGGCGGCGTGCTTGGGGTCAACGTCCTCGTCCATGTCACTTGAATCCTTGGACTCCTCCTCCTTCTTCTTCCCCTTTCCCTTGCCTCGCCGTCTGTTCTTCCGACTTTGCTTGTAGCCGGACTCCGGGTCTTCCTTGAGGTCGTTGACGAACTTGCAGTGTCGATTGGTATGGGTGGCCTTGCCGTTGACATCGAAGTGTACGAGGCACGACATATCGCGGTACTCCTCGTACGTTTGGGGAACGCGGAGCGGCGCCGAGTTGGTTTCACTTCCTCGTTGCTGCCCGCGTCCTGCTCCCCTTCCTCGGACACGTTGTCTGCCTTCTCCTCGTCCTGCAAAAGTCATGGCGACCATGTTGGTAGATTGCTTTTCTTCTGGAGCAGTTTTCCGCTTTGTACTGCTGTTCCTCCGAGCTTGGGTTGGAACGGCCGTTGCCGACAAAGAGCCATGAGCATCGTCGTCGGCAGCTGCGAACTCACTAGCTAACTGAATCATCTGATTCAAGTCAAGCTGATGATTGTCCTGCAAGCGCTTTAGCTTATGTCGGAGTAACGTGCCCCTTTCCAATCCATCAATGAAGGCGGCCATAGCGGTCTGAGCGTGTACTCCTGCGCAGGAATTCTTCATGTCCAGCCAGCGGGAGAGGTAGGCGCGAGATGTCTCGTGTTTCTCTTGCACGCATCGCTGTAGATCGCCCACAGTGCAAGGACGCTTGTATGTACCCTCAAAGTTCTTGGTGAATGCTTCTTGCATATCCAGCCAGTTGTAGATAGATTTTTCCGGCAAGTCGTCGATCCATTGACGGGTCATTCCTGCCAACATTAACGGGAGGTACTTGACGGCGACGTTGGGGTTGCCTCCGGCAATCTCCACCGCGTTGTCGTAGTCCTGCAACCATGTGGCGGGCTTGGCGGTGCCGTCATAGGGCTTGATGGTCTTGTCAATCCGGAAACCTTTGGGGTAAGTTGCGGACCGTATTGTAGGTCCAAAGCAACATGGTCCCAGGTATGGTCCTTCCCGGGCCTCGTGGATCTTATCGATCCGCGAACGTGCATCATACGGCTCCGGGTTCTTCTTCTTGTTGTCAACAGGGGACGGGCTGCGTGAACGACGCGGGCCTCTTCCGCCATGGTGACTGCTTGGCGGCGACGGAGACGGAGGTGGCGGTGGGGTATCCTTCTTGCTGTTACCCTCCTGCGACGCCCCGCGCCTGTCACGGTTGCTTGTCGGACGCGGAGGGTCATGGTGTGACCTGCTCTTATGTCCTTGGTGGCGCTCTTCATCATGACGGGTCTGTGCCGCGTTGTCGCGGATGACGATGCCGCACTGCTTTGGTGGGGGCATATCCGTGCGATGGTGAGCCTTGTAGTCTTCCTGACGTCGGGGGGATCGGGGCGGTGGTGATGGGCGGCGAGGTCGGGCTCTTTCTCCGTGGTCGGAGGATATGGGGATAGCATCCTTCCTGTTGCGCGCATCCCTCCATCTTCGTTCTGATGAACCCGTCTGTGATCCGACATCCTGAGGAGATCTGTCCCTTGGAGGTTTGTACTGGCTAGATCGGCAGAGCACTGGGTCAGACTCAAGCCTCTGAGAGGTGGCCTTTTCCTGCTGCTTTACCGCCTTGGCCACTAGGTCATAGACCTGTTCTTCTGCCTCAGGCGATCTATCTTGCTCCAGAAGGATCTTGGCGATGGCAAGGTTAAGGAGTGGGGTGGGCATCACCTGCTTGCCTTCACTATCAATGTATGGCTTGGCCTGTGCCGGCTTCGAGGGAGCCCATCCTAGGTTGCGTCGTACACCAGGATCGTTGATGACGTGAGACGGAGCCTTCTTAGCCTTCTGCTGCTGCAGCAGAGTCTTGTACTCGACTTTCATTGCTCTAGCTTTCTCTATGGACTTCTGCGCGTTGACCAGGTCTCGATCTAGTTTAGCGCCTTGCTCCGCGATGGCTTGCGCCTCCTCCAGCAGCTGCTGGCGCTTCTCGTCAAGATGAGTCACGTTCCGGATATGATCAACCGTTAGTGGCTCAACGAGGATATTGTCGTACATCACTCTATCAGCTGGAGTAACATGGGTTGCTGCCGACGTGGATGCTGGAGGCGGCAAGTTTGCGGTGTTGTTGTTGCTCGGACCTATGCCGAGTTCCTACGGCTGCTGCACTGGCTTAGGCAGAGGAGGCATGACTTTTGCGCGATCATTGTCGGCAGCAATAAGTGGCCCCTTCCCCTTTTCCAGTGCCATAGGCGGAGCTTGCCTAGGTTGATCTTCATCCATCACTGTCCCAATGGTGACGAACACCCCTCAAGACATGATGGTGTTATTAGCTTGCTCGTCGCGCGAGTACTCCTCCTCCATCTCCTGCATAGCGGAGTCTAGCTCTTCTGGACTGAAGTCTATTTCCTCTGAATCTGCACTGAAATCAGCATAAAGCGCGTCAATGACAGAGTTGGAGGGTGCCAGGACTTCCTCGATGATGGGCGGTGGAGGTGCAACGGCCTCGACGATGACTGGAGGTGGTGGTGCTGTTACAACGATGGCGGCTGGAGGCGGTGGTGGTGGTGGTGGCTGAATCGGAAGGGCTCCGTCAATGAGCGCAAGCGCTGTTTGAGCTGCCGCTTCAGCCTCCGCGTAGTTGTTAACGGTGTTCACCATGCCTTCGAAGGTAAGGCGTCCTGACGCCTGTTGCCGTCTTAGAGAATGTCGGAGAAGCGTGCCATGGTCCAGTCCTTCCACAAAGTGATATATAGCATCATCAGTGGGATAGTGGGCCAAATCGGCTCGTATACGGAGCCATCTGGCCAGGTAATGGCGGGGGGTTTCGACTTCTCTCTGCACGCAGCGCGCCAGATCGAAGATGGTAACCATGCTGACAAACTTAGATCTCTGCCGTCCAGACGCACGGACAAAGCCGGCGGATTTGCAGTGATCTTCCACCTTTATATCCTGCACAGGGGCGGTTTGGGTGGGTCTTGAATTTTTCCGATCTTTGCCGGCAAACTCCAAGGAGAGATCCGACATCGATCCTTCCGCGAACGTATCCTGCTCGTAGGCGGTCCGTGCGGGTCTTGATGCTTTCCAATCTTTGTCGGCAAACTCCGAAGAGAGGTCCGACATCGATGCTTCTGCAAACGTATCCTACCCGTAGGCGGTCCGTGCGGGTCTTGACGCTCCTCCGACTTCCAGGGAACTAGATCCCGAGTCGGTTTCGCCGATGAAGAGGTGGATGTCTCCGATAGGAACGATCGAACACCGCGTAGGGTTCGTCTTCGCCGGGATCCAGAACTCGTCGGGAGGGACGATCGGAACGTTGCCGGAGAAGAGAACGCGACCGATGGCTACGGTTTCACCGATTCCTGCGAAGATCTTGGTCCTCGCCCGCTGAAGAGCCTGAAGCGCCTCTTGCCCCACGGTGGGCGCCAACAGTCGTGGTATTGCCGACGAGTACGCCATGGAGGGGTCTTCACAGTGCGTGTTTAGAGACGTGGGGTAAGGCAGACGGTTGACGGGTACGAGGTAACACAGCTTACCCAGGTTCAGATCCCACAACAGTGGCGGAATCCTACTCCTGCTATAAATCACTATAAGGGCAATACGCCGAGTTACAGAGATAGGTTCGCTGTGCGAGGTGTGTAAAGAACGATGCTAAGGTCTTGTGTATCTTGTATAGTCGCCTAAAGGCTCCCATAGGCCCGACTTATATAGTCGCCAGGTCCTAAGGTTATAGGGAAAAGTCCTAGCCGGACAGGTTACAGGGTCCTACACCATCTATCACTAGTCTTGTGTATCTTGTACTCCAAGGCTCCGGGTATGCTGGTGACTCCACCGTAGCCTTCCTTTATCCGGCGTGGGCCTCCCTTCTGGATCCACCTAACTGGGCCGCCCAGCAGGCCACATGCCATGCTACCGACTATGGGCCACCCGGGTTAGTCGGATAAGAGACATGCTATGAGGATACCCATATAGCATATCCCCAACACATGCCCTCCCAACCAAACCTTGCACAATCCTATGCCCTGTACAATCGTTGGTGGGCCTATGAAATTAGGGTGTCGCGGTTTTCCTTGGCTGGATGGGTTTGTATCGGATACCTACACGCATAAGGGTTGGTGAGCTTGACAAGGTCATCTTAACAGTTAAGGACCTTGGGGCATAAAGGTCGGGCGCCTAGTTTTGACATAGAGATGTCACCTAACAACAAGAGTCATATGTGATATGATTAGCAAGTGTTGCTTACCGATTTACCTTGTCTTCTAGCAGTGATGCTAAAGCTCACTAGTCAACTTGTTAATTGTGGATCTTGAATCACTTAGTATCAATAGAGGGATATTGATTTAAGTGGGAGTATATGCTATTAAATTGTTTAATATGTTTTACTCTTTCATGGTTACATGGCTTAGTATTTTGCATGTTTTCTGTTGTAGATCAATGGCACCAAACACTGCATCACCTTTTTCTTTGCGTTCGATTCTTGACAAAGATAAACTTAATGGAACAAACTATATGGACTGGGTCTATAACCTGAGAATTGTTCTCAGGTCTGATAAAAAGGAAACGGTTCTGGATACCCCAATCCCCGATGAACCTGCTGATAATGCATCTGCTGCCCTAAAGAATGCCTACAAGAGAGCATGTGATGATTCTCTTGAGGTTAGCTGTCTTATGCTTGCATGCATGGAACCTGAACTCCAAAAGAAGTTTGAGGATCAGGATGCGTACGATATGATCGTCGTGCTTAAGGACATGTTCCAAGATCAGGCAAGGACTGAGAGGTACAATGTTGCCAAGTCCTTTGTCGAATGCAAGCTAGCAGAGGGAGCAGCTGTAGGCCCCCATGTGATCAAAATGGTTGGTTACAATCAGACTTTGTAAAAGCTTGGTTTTCCACTAGGCCAAGAGTTGGCCACTGACTTCATTTTGGCGTCTCTTCCATCCAGCTATGGGCAGTTCATTTCGAACTACCATATGCATGGGGTGGAGAAGGGCCTTAATGAATTATTTGGGATGCTTAAAACAGCTGAAAGTGACATGAAGAAGTGTGCAGGGCATAGCCATATGATGGCTGTGCAGAACAAGCCTAGCTTCAAGAAAAAGGGTAATTCTTGGAAGAAGAAGGGCAAGGCTAAGGATACGATCGCTAAGCCTGCACCCAAGCAAAAGGCTGGACCTGTAGAAGATGCTGAGTGCTTCTTTTGTCATGAACATGGCCACTGGAAGAGAAACTGCAGCAAGTACCAGGCTTCTTTGAAGAAGAGTGGAAGTAAGAGTACTTCCCACTCAGGTATGCTTGTTGTAAATGTTGTGGACATTCTTCTCACTGATTCCTATGTTAACTCTTGGGTATTTGATACCGGATCGGTTGCTCATATTTGCAATTCGATGCAGGGGCTAATAAGGACTAGAGAAGTGCAGAAAGGCGAAGTGGATTTTCGCGCCAGAAATAAATCAAGGGTTGCTGCATTATTCGTCGGCGTCATGCAACTTCACCTTCCGTCAGGATTTATTATGGAGTTAAATAATTGTTATTACATTCCTAGTATGGGTCGAAACATTTTATCACCTTCATGTTTGATGAGGGATGGTTATTCATTTGCGAGTGCAAACAATGGTTGTGTAATCTCTAAGAATGATATGTTTATGGCTAATGCTCCCATTGTGAATGGGTTATATATTTTAAATCTTGATGATGCATCTGTTTACAATGTTAGTGCTAAAAGGCTTCGGCCTAATGATTTGAGTCCTACCTATTTATGGCATTATCGTTTGGGGCATATAAGTGAAAAGCGCATGAAGAAGCTCCATCGTGATGGTCTTCTAACTTCATTTGATTTTGAATCATACAAGACATGTCAAGCTTGTTTACTTGGAAAGATGACCAAGTCGCCTTTTTCGGGTTTACCCGAGAGAGCGACAGACTTGTTGGAACTCATACATACTGATGTATGTGGACCAATGAGCACAACAACCAGAGGAGGATATCACTACTTCATTACTTTTACTAATGATTTCAGTAGATATGGTTATGTCTACTTGATGAGGCATAAGTCTGAAACTTTTAAAAAGTTCAAGGAGTTTCAGAGTGAAGTAGAGAATCAACGTGGAAAGAAAATAAAGGCCTTGTGATCTGATCGTGGAGGTGAATATTTGAGTCACGAATTTAGCGATCATCTTAAGAGTTGCGGAATTTTTCCACAACTTACGCCGCCCGGAAAGCCTCAAAGGAACGGGGTCTCCGAACGGCGTAATCGAACTTTGTTGGACATGGTTCGATCGATGATAAGCCAGTCGGATTTGCCATTGTCATTTTGGGGTTACGCTCTAGAAACAGTAGCTTTCACACTTAACAGGGTACCATCTAAATCCGTAGTTAAGACACCATATGAGATGTGGACTGGAAAGAATCCCAGTTTGTCTTTTCTAAAGATTTGGGGTTGTGATGCATTTGTCAAGCGACTTCAGTCGGACAAGCTAACACCCAAATCGGATAAGTGCATTTTCGTGGGATATCCGAGGGAAACCTTAGGGTATTACTTCTACAACCGAGAAGAGGGCAAAGTGTTTGTCGCTCGTAGCGGTGTCTTCCTAGAGAAAAAGTTTCTCACAAAGGGAATGAGTGGAAGGTCGGTGCGACTTGAAGAAGTTCAAGATGATCCAGTTCGGGATGCTTCTACAAGTGATGCTATTGTAGCAGAACAAGTTGAGGAACTCGTGGCAATAGAAGCACCACAACCACGAAGGTCGGCTAGGCTCCATGAAGCGCGGGAATTATTATTGTTAGACAATGATGAGCCTACGACCTATGCAGAAGCGATGGTGGACCCAGAATCTGAGAAATGGCTGATCGCCATGAGATCCGAGATAGAGTCCATGGGAGACAATCAAGTTTGGAACTTGGTTGATCTGCCTGATGGTTTTAAAGCCATCGAGTGCAAATTGATCTATAAGAAGAAGATTGATATGGATGGAAATGTTCACATCCATAAAGCTCGACTTGTTGCAAAATGTTTTCGACAAGTTCAAGGAGTTGACTACGACGAGACTTTCTCGCCCGTAGCGATGCTTAAATCTATACGGATAATTCCAGCCATTGCTGCACATTTCGACTATGAAATATGGCAGATGGATGTCAAGACGGCTTTCCTAAATGGAATCCTAACTGAGAACGTGTATATGATGCAGCCCGAAGGTTTTGTCGATCCAAACAATGTTGGAAAGGTATGCAAACTTCTAAAGTCCATTTATGGGCTGAAGTAAGCATCTCGGAGTTGGAACATTCGATTTGATGAAGTTGTAAAGGAGTTTGGCTTCATCAAAAAAGAACAAGAACCTTGTGTTTACAAGAAGGAAAGTGGGAGAGCACTGGTATTTCTAATCTTATATGTAGATGACATATTGCTGATTGGAAATGACATTCCTATGCTCGAGTCTGTTAAGACCTCATTGAAAAATAGTTTTTCGATGAAGGACTAGGTAGAAGCGGCATATATTCTGGGCATCAAGATCTATAGAGATAGATCAAGAAGGCTAATTGGATTAAGCCAAAGTACATACATTGACAAAGTGTTGAAACGGTTCAGCATGGAAGAGGCTAAGAAAGGGTTCTTGCCCATGTCTCATGGCATAAAACTCAGCAAGACTCAGTGTCCTTTGACTACTGATGAGTGTGAGCACATGAGCAGGATTCCATATGCTTCGGTTATTGGATCCATCATGTATGCAATGATATGTACTCGCCCAGATGTTTCCTATGCTCTAAGTGTTACGAGCATATATCAGGCTGATCCAGGTGAAGGTCACTGGACAGCGGTAAAGAACATCCTTAAGTACTTGAGAAGGACTAAGGATGTGTTCCTAGTTTATTGAGGTGAGGATGAACTCAGTGTAAGGGGTTACACAGATGCGAGTTACCTTAACGACTCAGATGATTCCAGATCGCAATCTGGTTATGTGTTTGTCATCAATGGTGGTGTTGTGAGTTGGAAAAGTTCCAAGCAAGGTACGGTGGCCTCCTCTTCAACAGAAGCTGAATATATTGCCGCCTCGAAGGCTGCAAAGGAAGCTGTTTGGATTAGGAATTTCCTGATCGCTCTTGGTGTGGTTCAGGGCGCGTCCAATCTCATGGACGTTTATTGTGACAACTATGGTGTTATTGCACAAGCCAAGGAACCTAGACAGCACCAGAAGAACAAACATATTCGCATGCGTTACCATCAGATTCGAGAGTTCGTTGAGGATGGTAGTGTCATGATATGCAATATACATACAGACTCAAATGTTGCTGATCCTTTTATAAAGCCACTCCCGTAGCCTGCGCATGAGGCGCACGCAAGAGCAATAGGTATTAGATACAATCTAGATTGACTCTAGTGCAAGTTGGAGACTGAAGGAAATATGCCTTAGAGGCAATCATAGAGATGATTATATTTCTTATGTATCCATGAGTTATTGTAATGTTCCTTGAATATCCATATCAGGCAACTTGTATTGATTGACAATTATGTGAATTGTTTGTGAAACTCTTTACTTGTATGGTTATTTAAGAGTTTTCCCTAGTCGAAGTTCATGTGAGGATACACGTGAATATTAGACTAGCACATCGATTGGTTGATGACTATGTTTCTCAATTCATAGACATGGAGATGTTAAACCAATGATGTGGACACATGTTATAAACATGGGGTTGGACTGACCCAACTTGAGACTGACAATTAGTTGCAGCTCTCTCTCTACACATCGTATACGTTTTGTCCTTAGACCTGAGATTGTCGCATGTACTTGAGATGTGGATCGACCTACTTTGGGGCTATCAAACACTGCACCGTAACTAGGTAGTTATAAAGGTAGCTTTCGAGTTTGTCCTGAAGCATGCTGCAAGGCATGGTCAATCAAGATGGGATTTGCCCTTCTCTACTTGAGAGAGATATCTCTGGGCCCCTCGAGTGATCGGATCCAGAAATACATGGCCATGCTACATAAGGTTAATAGTTAACCTAGTAAAGGGATTCCGAGTTACGGTATCGAGAAAGATATGTCATCTTGGAGCTAGACCAAATATCGTGAGGCAAAGGGAAAGACATGTACTAAACCTTGTGATGGTTTGTCCGATATGATCTTTGTATGCGTTTAGGAGTTGGCACGTCTTGCTAGATTCCGCTACCAACTATTGACAGAATAAGTGTATTCGTGTCATGTCTACACGTATATGAACGTATAGGGTCATACACTTAAGGGGCTGAAAGCCTAATGAGGATTGGATCCGAATTAGACCAGGCTTAGACTACTAATGGGCTGCTAATGTAGAAGCTCACTAGGGACGCCTATATAAGAGAGGGTGGGGCGAGCTGACCAGGGTTAGACCTCAGACCATTCTCCTCAGCCGCCACTCCTCACGCTTGTGTTGCACGCGCGGACCTAGCAGTCCGACGTCTGACGCTTCCACCATGTACGTGTGGATACCTCGGAGGAAATGCATCTGTAGCGCTTGGATGAGCCGCGCAAGGGGAGCTGCTCGTGGGAAGAGAACAAGGAGGAGACGTGGAACGTCTGCACTGCCTCGACGCGCTTCATCAATTCCGCAACTGCACGTCTAGTGGTAATCCCGTGATCTATGACAACAGTATTCCTGGTTTACGTGGTAGAAAATTTTGATTTGCGCTAGTGTAGCCTACCCGTATCCCTTCAAAAACCATAATTAGGAAATCTCCTCTTAATATAAGGGCACAATATCTCCCCCAAGCTTGAGGAATACTCACCTCCTTACTTTGCGCAGAGTTACTAATTTCAGTAATCATGGCATGCATCTTACTAGAAGGGAAATATCTATTATAGAACAAGTATATTCACTCCTCTATACTAATGATTGACTTTGGAGATAATGAGTTATACCAATCTTTTGCTTTTCCTCCCAAAGAGAAAGGAAAAAGTTTCAAGAAGTAGTAGCGTTGTTGGATTTTAGTTTTCCCAAATAGGCTAGATAGATCATCAAAATTTGTTAAGTGTTCATAAGGGAATTATTATTCTTTACCATAGAAATTAGATACTTCAAATATTGCTATTATTTCGGAGTCAACAGTGAACTCATAGTCTTTATCTTTAATGTATATTGCGGATGCATCCATTTTACTAGCCATAGGGAATAACTCTCCTAAATAAGTACTCATGCTAGCATCAAATTTATCTAAGTCATCTAAATCAAGGTTCATAAAAGCTTCAAAGAAAGCAATATCTTCGTCAGAAGGTGTTGATTTAGATCTAGTTGCAATATCATTTTCATCATAAAGTTCATCTTCATCATATTCAGATTCTATATCATCATTAGACAAAGACTTAGATAAATCAGGCGTCCCCTCTTTATCTTTGCCAACTTCCAACAAGTCATGTTCAGTACTAGTATACATCCTAGACAATGTTGAACTTGGTAGGACGGTAGTTTTCTTTCTAGCAATAGGAGTAGTAGTAGCATTAGGTGAAAATGTGGCCTAGAAGGCAAGTTCGTACCTCTCCTTGTGGTGGACGACACTATGACCTTCTTAGTAGCATCCTTATCCTTTCCCATAGTGAGAAGCAAATAAGTACAACAAATAAATGATAACAAGTGGTCTTACCAATAAAGCTAGGTTCCCCGGCAATGATGCTAGAAAATGTATTGATGCCCACAAGTATAGGGGATCGCTGAAATCTTCGATGGGAAGTATTACCCAAATTCATAGTTCGACTCAAGAGGAACACAAGAATATCAATAATACTTTAGCAATTGAGAAACCACTCTCAACCACACTAGTAAATTAATAAATTCACAAAGCAAGCGGTGATTCACAGCAGTAGATTCAAAGTAGTGAAACAAGCAGTAAACAATAGCAGCAGATTTCCAGTTTTCATCGCAAGTAGTAGTATGTAACTTTTAGTGCGGCTAAAAGCATAGTCATAAGGTGGAAGCAGGGTGTTGCATGAATGATATTGATCATATAATGTAATCCTAATAACATGGCATTCATATCTAATTCCGCTGTTTGTAGGTGTGTGATCCTAATATAGTTATGCATACTAACCAAGAGAATTTGCATAACATCTATTGTCCTTCCTACCCATTTCACCAGGGCCAACTTGGAACTACAAGCAATTAAGTTCTATCCTTTCGAATAGCCCGGGACATACCATTAACACTTCATCAACACACAATATTGTCAAACTATCATATATCCCCATTGTTTTCCCTAACTGACACTTTAGGGTTCGCAGGTTCAACACAATAGTAGGCAATACACTTTGCAGATAGATACCAAAATCAAATATATGATAGGGCAATAAAAGTTCAGTACTGAAATCATGTCACTCGGGCCCTAGAAACAAGCATTAAACATAACAAAGGTGTACCAACACTCATACAATAATATCCTCAACATAAACACCTCAAATCTTGATACATATGGATCATTACAGGATCGATCTTATCCAATCCCCATCCACCTCATATGCCTACAGAGGACTACTCACACATGATGATGGAGAGTGAGCACGTGGTTGTTGGTGATGAAGTTGGTGATGATGGTGGTGGAGAAGACCTCGAAATCCCCCTCTCCGGCATGGAGAGCAGGACCAATCTGACCCCAAAAATGAAGATCATGGATGTGGCGACATTCTGTTTCTCGAAAGGGTCCGTCCTCCTAGATACCTAGGGTTGTCAGGTATATATGGGGTGTGCCAAAGGAGAGGCCAAGACGATGCTCCAGGGACAAAAGGGCCTAGGTGGCGCACCCAGCAAGGTAGGGCGTGCCACCTGTGCTCTTTTGGGCCTCGTGGCCCCCTCGGTGATTCCAAAGATCAGGCTCCTTGTTTTGGTGAAAAACTTGTGTGGTATTTTTCCTCAATTTTATTTCCCGCGAAAATAGACAAAAAGAAGACTTTTGCTAAAAACAACGCTAGATTCAATAGTTTTATCCAAGTATGGTGAAATTCCGGAGCAAACCATTGAGCAAAGTACTTGGAAAAGTAGATACATTTGAGATGTATCAGTGGGCCACACTAGTTAGAAAAACAAACTTGACCAGTCAATGTTGGGTGCTTGACCAGTCATTAATGTGGGACACGCTATAAATGTCACCTATAAAGCTCGACTGTCGTGGTGGATGCACGACAGATGCCATGGGTAGGCTTAAGTTGGGGCTGATGGACGCCGAAGGATTCGGGAGGAAGGATGCAGTAAGAACCACACACACACGATGAGGTAAAACCCCTACTCCTGCTCGTCCGTCTCTATATCTCATTGTGTGTAGCTATAATGGTGCTCCTCGAGCTGTATGCGAGAGGAAGAAGAAGCTCTCTATGCTCTCCTCTCTAAGAGTTTCTCTAAGTTCATGGGGATCAATAAATGAGGGAAAATGGTCGATCTCCTGCCCTAGAGGCCCTGGTTCACCTTATAAAGGGGTGCCCAGTTTACAAGTTAGGGCATAGGTGGCAAGGATGAGCCCACCAACCACGGTCCTATATCTAGGTTTGGGGCCCAGTAGGAGCTCTTGTCTTGTCGCCTAGTCCCTCCCCGATTGTGCTCGATGGGACAGAACCTCACAGTACTTGGCCATTGAGGCTATGCCTAGCCAGTTGATATGATTATCTTCTGTGTGATTGCAGCGATGGGACTGTAGCATTGACTTTGGGGCCACATATGACCATTGGCCATATATCGACCCACTATGTTGGTTCCTTGGTGCCATCCGATATAACTTGAACTGGCATTCCCTTCATAGAAGAAGCGACTAGGTTATGCCGACATATCTTGTATATGTCAGCCTATCCCGGCCACCCTTATGCCGGTCAACCTTATGTCGATCAACACTCTTGGTACTACTTTACTCTACAACTTGACTCTACTGGGGGTCATCCCCCCAACATTGGCGCACTAGTATATGCCTCCATCCATCTACTGTGGCATTTAATCCGCCGGCTTCCCCAATCACGTACTACGACGCTAAAAGATTGTTGGCTCCTCGTTGGCCATGTTGTATAAGTGTCCGGCGTGACAAAATGGTGTCGTGATCGCTCATTCTCTGCGTATCAAACATTTGTAGGTACTTTTTGGTTGTGATGCCCAAAAATCTGTCGGGTATGGGGGTATTTTTGTATTGGAAAATATCCCTCGTCATATGCTCCATGCATGTACAATCCTCGGTAAACAGGTCTCGAAACTCCACATGTTGTAGAGAGGACCATACATAGAGCATATCGGTGCTTCGGTAGATAAGCTTGAAAGATCATTTCTTAATCCCTAGTGTTTTGTTTGTTACATAGAAATACTATGGATATTCTAGTTGTGTCGTGAGTGCTGCAGATACAAAAGATGTTTTACATGTGTCCGTATCATCCCTCCAAAAGGGGGAAAAAGAGCCCCTTCTCAAATGAAGAAAAATCAAGGATCACCAGGCCATGTAATCTGCCCCTGGCAAGGGCCAAATAATCCAGCCCCCTGGCGATTTTGGCTAAGGACCTGGCACACGGCTCTCTGTTAAGGGCCATATTTTTGTCCGAAGTTTTTGTGTAGGGTCGTATGTCTGCCTAGATCCAGATAATCTGGCCCCATCCAGACCCAAATAATCCGGCCCTCCCTGAAATCGACTAAGGAAAAGATGGCGTGGCTCTGTGTTAAGCGGCAGATATTTGGACCGGAGTTTTTGCTCCGGGACTGGATTTTTTACTAGGCTGGATTATCCAACCCCCACTTCGACCAAATTATCTGGTCCTAGTTGAATCCAGCAGATTCATCTCGAGAGGGGCTACAAATACCCCTCCCCACCTTCAACCTGTAGTCTCTCGGATCATCAGAAAAGACAGTACTTCCGTGAGCGCCAAATTTGCAAGATCTCCTCATTCAACCATCCGAATGCCTCAATCTTTGGAGAATCAAAGGAGAAGGCCTTTATCTACATCATCATTGAAGTGATCAGCAATTCCCCCTTATTCACTTGAGGGCCCCTTTGATCTAGAGTTTTGTTTGAAATCCTAGATCTTGTTTTCTCTATTAGATAAACTTGATTTGTTGTGGCAGCCATCAAAGAACAGGGTGATGAATTTTGTGGAATGGTGGTCTTAGTACCACCGATCCCTCCAATATGCATATTACTTCCTCTAGAAAGGATGAAACTGTGGTAAATCAAATACTGTGTCTCCGCGTGCTCCACTCTCGGTTACCTCTATCCTTTTATATCCTTTTACTGCTCTTCACTCGTTTAGTAGTTAGGTTGTCATATAGGTAAATTCACCTTAGTTGCATATCTAGAAAATTTATCTTTGTGTCAAGCCTAAACTAAAAAATTATTAAAATTTGGAGTAGCACCTATTCACCCCTCTAGGTTCCCATAAGATCCCATTTCAAACCTGCATAAGAGACGACATTTTATCATAAAAAACATTGTTATTTATACATAGCCATAGCAAACAAATGACAACAAGGATTTCCAACCTAAACATAATTATATACTTATCATCAATCCCATGTAACCATTACCAAATATATTGGCAATGGAATAAGGAGGAGATAGTCCAGAAGCTACTTAGATACCGGCCATATAGAACATGGAAATTACATTAAAAGAATAAATGCTTAATTGTCTCAACACTATGACGAAAGATACATTGTTTACTTCCATGCGAATTCCTTTTAACAATATTATCTTTTGTAAAAATTACCCCCCGACGTAAGTACCATGCGAATATTTTCGTCTTTAGAAGTACCTTCATCTTCCAAATTGTATGATTATTATCAACTAGTAGATCTGGTTGGACAAGTGCTCTATACATGGAATCCACTGAGAATATTCTCAGGTAAGTTCCATCGGAACTCATTGGACCCTTCAAACAGTTACACTGTGGTTAACCGATATAGAAGATTGTTCCACGATACAAGTTTGGGTCCAATGAGGTCTCTCTTGAACGTCACATTTGGAGGGGAGGCTTCTAGCACCATGGAAACTGTATCCCCTTTGTTTAGTACAATATTTTATGGACATGATATTTCTCCCAGAGAGTAGCATGTCTAAGCAACTTATCCTACCAAAAACGAATCTCCGATCCGTCCTTGATATTCAAAGTGCCAAAGCTGAAGAATTGCTTCTTTGAAGCCATCATTCCGACCCAAAAGTGCAAATCTCCTGGCTTACATAACACTTGAGACAACGTTTCGAGTCAAAATATTTTCTTATAAGGGTTTACCAAACACCATCCTCAATAAGTATCATATATTTTCTCACTATCTCCTTGCCAAAACAATCCCAAACTAAAATAATCCAATATATTCAAGACTCATTTCGGTCGTCAAAAAATCGAGATCATATATATATAGTAACACACTAGTGAGTATTGAGTTTATGAGTACAAATCTTCCACCTAGATATAGCAATTTTCCTTTTTAACTACTAAGTCTTTTTTGTAATCTTTCCTCGACATGTTTCCACTCAACGTTTTTGAGTCTCCGTTAATGGATATGGATTCCCAATAGTTGACTGGAAACTACCCTTGAGAGCAACCAAATAGATCGGCATACAGGTGGCCCTCGTCCTGGGCCTCGCCAAAACAAAATTCACTTTTGTTGAAATCTATCTTCAACCCATAAAGCTATTTGAATGCTGATAAGATTAATTTCATATTCTTAGATTTTTCCAAGTAATGTTCCATAAATAAAATTATATCATTAGCATATTGAAGTATAGAGAACCCCAATCCACTAGATGAGAAACTATACCCTCAATCCGGCCATCAGCTTTTGCCCTCTAGATCAAGATAGCCAAACATACCCGCCACTATATTAAATAGTATAGGCGATAATGGGTCACCTTGTCTCAATCCTTTATTAGTCTGAAAATATTTTCCAACATCATCATTAACTTTGATGGCAACACTACCTCTAGTCACAAAACTTGCCAGTGCCCTTAGTGTACCCCCTTTTGTTGAGTGCAACCTGAGGCACCCTTTTAGAGAGATGAAGCTCTTTCCTCTTTCCACCACAATTTTCCTTCCTTTTATTTGAAAAATCAAGTTCTTCTCCCTTTGTATGCATTCTATTGTCTTCTTCGAGATCTTTTCAATGGTTTTAAGACTTGTTTTCAAAAGTTGAGCAACAAGATCTTTATCTGCATTCTCAATTGGTATATATTTGCCAAGTGCTTTCAATGCAATATATGCCACGGATTTTTGACTCTCTAACATATCTATATGTTTTCACTTTGCAACAATTTCTTATTCTTCTAGATTGATGTTGAGATCCACGTCCATCACTCTAACCTCCTCTTCTACTAGTCTGGTGTTCACATCCAGGTCATATTCCTCTTCTAGTCTAACGATGAGATCCATGTCCATCCCTATAACCTCCTCCTCTATTAGTCTAATATTGACATCCAGGTTCATCCCTCTATCCTTCTCATCCTCTAGTCCGACGTTTAGATCTAGGTCCATCCTTTCTATCCTCTTCCTCTTCTAGTCTGACTCAAGGATATTTCCGCCTCATGTATCTGCATCAGTGATCATTATTTTTACAAGATATATCCAAGTACTTATTGCTTTGATTGCACTCAAGTCTATATCCAGGTACTTATTGCTTTGATTGCACTCAATTCTATATCCAAGTACTTATTGCTTTAAGCATTGTGTCATGTTGATAAGCATCGTGGAGTAAATTATTTTAGCAACAAACAACAAAGTGTACTACCCAAACACCATCTATCAGATATTTTAGTAAATGCTCATGTTAGTTATCTGTTAACTAGATACTGTGTACAACAAGCACCTAATCCGCCACAACATTAGTCCAAAGAAACGCCTAATTTAAATTTTTAGGTTTTCTTTTGTATTTACTATCTAGTTAAAAATGGAAGAGCTATCCCCACATGAGTATGTGCCCTAGATGGGCCAAGCATCAGGGTATTTTTTATTCTTTCAAGTTTATGAAACAAAAAAACATAGGATTACATTTTGCTATTCTTTCAAGTTGAGTGATCTTGTGAGTACATTTTTTTCAAAATGGAGGATGTCCCCCGGTCTCTGCATCGAAGAGATGCATACGACATATTTTATTAATTATTCACAACAAACGACTGACAAATAACATACATTACAAAAATCAAAGACTTCACACAATACCTACAAACCTGACAATGGGTGAAGATCATGTCAAAATGGCCTATGCCCTGAAAACAACAAAATTCCACCATCAGCTACGAATCGGGAACATATCGCATACCCCGAGACGCCCTCTAGGCGAAACGGGAGCGCTCATCCGGTTTAGCAGACTTGTAGCAAGCACCTCATGTACACGTTAAAAAAGGCGTCACCACCATCTAGCCTCTAGCAATCTTCAAGGTTAAGATTAGCATAGACTTTGTTGGTCCTGTCGATGACGCTACCACGACGCCAGAAAATGCCTCCACTCTGCGCGAGTCCATCGAGCCCCATCTGATATCGAGACTCCACAGATTCAGACCACCGAGACTCGCCATCGACGTCGATGTCAATGAAAGCCGCTCCGCCTTAGGCCCCCTCCAGCCAGCATCATCTCCAAAAACGATGTCCCGGTAGGGAAGAGACTCCTCATGCTTTCATCATCCGAACCGGGAGACCCGAGTCTGAGGTTTCCCCCGGAGCATATGACTCTTCCTATAGCCTATGTGGTGGCCCAACGCCTCCATGCCTTCGAGATCCCACCGGCGATATGAGCTCCAAAATAGTGCCTCCAACGAGGAAGACAACGCCATGCGCCGCCACTGTCCGGACTAGCCTGAGGTTTCCCTCGGAGCCCGACTGAACTTCCACCGTGATGATGCCCTACAAGAAGACTAGCGGCGCCCACCGACGTCACCACATCATCTATGACGGCAAAGACAGGAAAATGATTTCTCCCCGGTGGTTGTTCTGTAACCATGAGATCTCTAGCCGTAGAAATCCATCAGAGGCACCCACCGACGTAGAAGAGGACATGTCGAGCCGAGGCCCAACAAAACTTGAGTAGCTACCGCCGATAGAGGGAAGATACCCGCGTGTCGACCAAGGATTTTCCACCGCCTCCGGCAACCCGTTGCTGCCAACCACCATGCACATCGCCCTCACTGCCTCTGTCGAGCTCGCTGCATGGATCTTGAAGCAACAGCACCAGGGCAGCGCCCCCTTTCATTGGCGGCCAGGGCTTTCCTGGCGGCCTCTAGGAGTGGCGAAGAGGGGCAGGGGGAGAAAGGGAGGCCGCCAGCGGCACGATCTGGGGAGGACTCCCCCGATCGCCTAGAGGAGGGCGGCCGGGGGAGTCGGGAGGGGGTTACGTGAGGAGCTTGTGAATACATAGTAGCTAGTCATCCTTTTTTTATTCTTCTTTTACTGTAGCTAGAAATATTGTATATGTTACTTGATGTATCTACTAGGAATACATCGTAGCTTGTGTGGATCAGTGAGGTTGTGAATACGGTATCTGTTACTCCTATGCTACTCATATGCTAGGATCTGTTACCCCTATGCTACTCATATACTTGTGTAGATTACTATAATTCATGTTCAGAATATATATGCTGCCAGTTTATAGTCCCAAGTGTAGTTCTGAATTTATTCATCTCATAACCATTGTGCCACTTATCTGAATATATGTGGATCACGGCCCTCAGATTCTTCCTCGAGCTGCCCTCACGGACCTGGCGTGGAAGGATGGAGGCACGGGAGCCCAACGACAGTGACCTGGCGCAGGAGGACGGAGGCGCGGGAGCTCAACGACGGCAACCTGGCACGGGAGGACGGACATAGACAACGAGGAGGAGTACGAAGACTCAGATTGAAATTTAAAATTTGAATTTAAAGTCTAAATTTAAAATGTTTTAAAATATTAGGAAGTTTTTGGCAAAAATGAAATTGAATTGGGCTGTGTCCAGTAATTTAGACCGGAGGGAGTAAGAAAAAGAAAACGCTGGTTGCTGTGTTTGGGCGGATGTCACTGTTCTAGCTTTGCGGTGTAGTTTCCCGCCAATATATTATATAAAAAAAAGGGCCGGTGGCCCTCGCTTGGACCGCGGGAACGAGTTTCGTTGTCTGCATTAGAATAGTTGACCATACGCCGTCGTCTAGCACGTTCCCTCATCACAAAAAAAAGCACGTTCCATCCCTCGTTATCGGGAAGACAGCACATGGGACAAGAGAAGAGGAGGCGCCGGTGGCTCCTTGCCGTTCGTCGGGCCGGGCGTCAGCCACGAGCCAAGCCCACCATCGCTACCCGCGCCGCCGCCGGCCATCTCTCAATCTGGGTAGCAAGCTCCCGGAGCAAGCAACAAAAGAGAAATCAAAGCATCACTCTGTTTTCTCTACGCCTATCACGCCCGCTCCCGCTCACCCTTCCCATGTTCCGCTCTTTCACTCTCTCTCGCTCACGCTTCCCGCAATGGCTGGTCTGGAGGAGCTGAAGCAGAGGCTGCAGCCCATCTTCCTCGACGCCGACGGCAATGTTGTGTCGCCCCCTGGCGCCGACGACGCGGCGTCTCAAGAATCCTCTGACGACTGTGAGGTAACCTCTCTCTCGTTGATTCCATTTCACGCGTTTTGTCAGTTCGAGATCTATGACTTTGTGCAATTTGTTCTACGGAAAAATTTGATTCTCAATGACTGCAATCTGTTCTACGGAAAAATTTGGTTCTCAATGATTGCAATTTGTTCTACGGCTAGGAATAGTGTAGTTCTAACTGTAAGGAATAGTTTGCCTGTCCGACGGCACAAATGTAGCAGACAACGTGTTTTCATATGCAGTAGAAATTTCAGTAACAAACAAGATCTGAGTAGCAGAAAACATTTTACACATACACCGCTGTTCCATCAAAGTGTCTCCCAGGATGAAAAATAAAATCATGAAATATAGTGGAAAAAGGTCAAAACATTTTAATTTTTTTTGCACATGTTCTGTGTTCGTGCCAATTTCATTCAAAAAGTCACATTTTCTCGTCCTCTGTAAAAGATAAACTTCAGTGCTCTGAGAAATAAATAGTTCCAGCACTACTTTTTTTTAACATAGATCGCAATTTTGTGTTTATATCCATGTACTTTTGCAGACACCCCAAGGATATGAACGAACATGTCTATCTTTTCCCCCAAAGTTGCAACTATGAATTTCCAGATCAAACCGAAGTTATTAAATTATTAAACCTGTTGCACAGCCTGACGCGAGTGTCATGACTTGGAAAATTCTCATGTTGTTCACTTTGCTGTTTGCTTTCTTTATAATTTGACAACTGTTTCCTCAGTTGTTTGTATTACTGCACCATTTTCCTTTCATTCGTAATGGTTCTTGGCGTTGGCTTCTTTGTTGCTTGAAGACAGTCACATTCAGCGCCAACATCCTGACAGCAAAAACCCCTTGCGCAATATCTCCGCATCCCTTTTTCTTTTCTCAAATTAATTTGCGCAACGTCCTGAAACTAATTTGACGCCCTGAAAGCGCTGTTACCATCGCCCTCAACAAGAGAAAGCGATGGCAATCAGCTGGAGCTAGGGAAGAGGTTGTGTGTTGTGGGTGCTTGAATCTTGATCCAATAGTTGAGAGTTTCACTTAAAATTAAGCAATATTTAGTCACCTGCAGAATAGTCAAATTTTTTTCTTAAGCATGCTATACATCTCATATTTTAATCTTTCTTTCGTGAAGGTATTGGATGGTGGAACTGTCAATTTACTGAGTAGATCTTCTGATGAATATAATATCAACGAGCTTGGCTTCCATAAACGAACAACTAGACCAGACGAGGCCTATCCTACAGAAAAGGCATACCGATGTTCTTTTCATGATATGCATATTTTTGATCCGGTTGGTAATGGCGCAAGCAGTGTTGTCCATAGAGCTATTTATGTACCAGTTCATCGAGTTTTGGCACTGAAGAAGATACAAATTTTTGAGAAGGTGAGTGCATCATTTAATGTCTTCTTGCAAGTAGCACAGAAAAGGCATACTGATGTTCTTTTCAAGATAAGGTGACATTTCTATGTGCTTCTTGTATAGTTCCCCCTTGTTTCATGAAATGAAGTCTATGTACAACCTTTGTTCTTTTCCTTTTTCTATTAATATTCACAGGAAAATAGAAGTGCAGAATTCCTTCTGCATTTAATGTCTATATACGCCAGCATTACTTGCAAACTGTTTGGACCAAGCTGCACTAAGTAGAACCCAAAAACAATACACAAAATACGAACTTGATGGATCTTGATTTAGAGGCCATGCAGAGAATTTAAATTTGAATCTTTTGAGCATTTGGTCCAGTTAATTTAAATGAATCAAAAGAGCTCTCTCTGTTGTCTTGTAGTCCACCCTTTAATATGTTCACTTACTCGGCATTTAAACCGGTGGTGCATTTGATTCATAGTATTCATTTTGATCTCTGATATAATATCAGAGACCTTTCTATTGAGTTTTTGCTGCCGTTCTGTATTTGTAACATAGTCTCTGATATATATTACAGGAAAAGAGACAGCAGATTCTTAACGAGATTAGAACGTTATCAGAAGCATCTTGTTATCCAGGTTTAGTTGAATTCCATGGAGTTTTTTACAGCCCTGATTCCGGAGAAATATACTTTGCTCTTGAGTATATGGATGGTGGTTCATTAGCAGATATTCTCAGGGTCAAGAAATTTATAGTGGAACCGGTTCTTTCACATATGCTACAGAAAGTGCTGCTAGTATGAGTCTTCTACCTTAATATTTTCTGGCGTTAGCTGTTTCAAATCAGCCATGTGATATGACATATTCTGTAAGTGACTAGTTGGTCTATGTTAATTTCTTAGGCTCTGCGCTACTTGCATGAAGTAAGGCGTTTAGTACACAGAGATATAAAGCCAGCAAATTTGCTGCTAAATCTGAAGGGCGACACCAAAATTACGGACTTTGGTGTAACTTCTGGACTGCATGATTCAATTACCATGGTATTCTACTTCTTGGTGACCAAATTCTCTTAGCACAACTGCACAAGCCAGCTGTTTTAAAATAGCATTAAATCAACATCTGAGTATCTGGATTCAGTAAGGAGTATATATGTGTAGTAATTGTCTTCCAGTGTGCTACCTTCCTTGGCAGTGTCACATATATGTCTCCTGAGAGAATTCGGAACGAAAACTACTCATATGCTGCTGATATCTGGAGCCTTGGCTTAACAGCGTTGGAATGTGCAACTGGAAGATACCCATATGATGTAAATGGGGGCGAGGCCAATCTCATGCTTCAGGTGAAATGGTGGTCAAGCGGTGTCCATTTGTATAATTTTCTACTGAATTTTCTTATCATCATATTTATGCAACAAAACATGAACTTCATTTATGTGTATATACCTGACTAAGATCACATTCGTAACTTGGTTTCTTAAGTTAGTGGATTTGTTTCAAAATATTGTAATTCCATAGTTTTGGTATATTGTTTCTTAAAGCTAATTTGCAAATTTGGTTTGTTTTCAACTTGGGCTGAAAATTTTCTTTAGTTTGTGTTTTCTAGCATGGATAGTCTGATGCAATACTCAGTCGCTGTTTATACTAGTTCTGCTTATATTATTGATGTATAATGCAATCCTCCCTGCCCACCTTACTGTGTTGCAGTCTTGCAGATATTGGAAGATCCATCGCCAACACCACCACAAGATATTTATTCAGAAGAGTTCTGCTCATTCATCGATGCTTGCTTGCAGAAAGATGCTGATGCAAGGCCAACATGCGATCAGGTAAAGTGACGTCTAAGCACAATTTATCTTTCTTAAGAGAAAACAGTTAAAGGGTTTCCTACTGCATAAATTTGGTGATAAATTTTATTTAAATTCTCATAGGTTGCTTCAATTCTTTAGTTAACAGGTAAGCAGTCTAAGGTGTATTAATCACAAAAAAAACAGTTAGGTGTTAATGTAGAAAAGCTGTGTAATGTGTTGAAATGCTTATTTTGCTCTCTGAAATCAAACATATTCCTTATTTGAGTCACATACTGAACATTTTGTAGCTTTTGACTCATTCCTTCATCAAGAAATATGAGGGACCGGGTGTGGACCTAGCAGAGTACAATAAAAGCGTTCATAATCCATCAGAAAGATTATCGCAGATAGCACATGTGAGTTCATTATAGCCTTTTCTAGCTTATGTATTTCTGCCGTACTGCCTTTAAATAGCATTGTTGATGCCTAGACAATAGGACAATGCCACAAATAAACTGACTCAGTAATCACAGCAAATGTCTCAACTGTTTTAATCTTTCTCATTGTCTCTGGGTAAAATCTTGTTAAAATTTCAGACCTCACTGTGAATTTTTAATCGCTGCTGGTAGATGTCAAAAAATATTTGAAGTTTTTGAATTCCAAATTGTTTTTTTTTGTATGGAAAAAAGGGAGGAAATGTATAAGAAGTCTTGGAACCCACAACTTGCTGCAGAAGTATCTTCTCACCACAAGACCATGTATGTGCATGTGTGTTGCTATGGTAGATCGAATTCATGGTTTTACTTCCAGAGATACCAGATGGGCCCAGTACATTCGGTTACCGGTGAAGGTTAGGTTCATTGAAGTGTAGTAAAAGAGCAAATACATTCTGAAAAAACAATGTAGGCTCACCATCAAATAGTATAACCTTTTGATACGGAAATTGTATTTCCTCAATACAGGCAAACACATACTCATTTTGGTATTGAATATGTGATCTGTCATTGATTCCCTTTGCTTTGTAGGAATGATATTTATTTTTGGTATATTGTTAGGCCAACGTAACTGTTGAAGTGCATGAAGCTTGACATGGTATCAGAGCCAAGGTCTCAAGTTCGAGTCCTGTGTGGCGTAATTTTTCCTAAAAATTGCTGGTGCCCTTGAGTCATACCTCTGAGTTTACACTTGTTGACTTATCTTCCTGTCACACGTGAGGGTAGATATATAAGTGGAAGTCTACCCCTTTTCATTAAATCGATCTTTTGGAATAGTTAGTAAGTGCATGAAGTTTGACAGTAAGTTCCTTGCTTGTAGATATAATCATAGGTACATGTTTGAATGCATGTTTACTCTATAAATAAGAGATAATTGGGTAGCACTGGTTCCATCAGCTATTCATTTACACGACTTATTTACACTGATATATTTATCCCAGATGCTTGCGGTACATTACTATATGATCTTTGACGGCAGTGATGCTCAATGGTGTCACATGAAGTCATTCTATAAACCAAATTCTATTTTCAGGTATGGGAATCCCGGGCTACGTTTCTCTTGTAGTAGCCGATTCATCACTGTATTTTCCAGCTGTTCAAGTGTTTCTGCTTGCATGTGGCCATGTGTTCTAACGCTTGGCTCTGCAATTATAACTGAACATTATTCTTGTTACCAATTGAAGGCAATTGAGAGAAAAATGAGTTGTTTTATAGTAACTGTACGAGGCCTATTGACATGATATTTTATGTTTTTATTCTAGTTTCTCAGGGGAAACGCATGTCGGTAAGATCGATATATTCGATACTTTGTCAAGAATAAGGCAAATGCTGAAAGGTAACAGCCCTTGCGAGAAGATTGCTCATGTAATGGAGAAGGTTTACTGTTGTACACATGGGGAAGAAGGGATGAGTGTTCAGGTTTCTGGATCATTTATTGTGGGGAACGAGTTCCTTGTGTGTGCAGATGGGTTCCGTGCTGAAGGTATGCCAAGCATTGACGAACTCTCTCCTGACATTCTCAGCAACCAAGCTGGCCATTTCCAAGAAGATTTTTTCTTTGAGCCAGGGACTGCCATGGGATGCTACGTCATATCAAAGCAAGAACTGCACATCTCTGAAACATGAATTCATTCGCCTTCTTGTGGTCAGTACACTTGCTAAATTGTTTCTTCTAGTGCTTCTTACTGTCGTCTGTTTGCTAAACTGATCTTTCATGTCTGTTGTCTCCCATTTGCTGCTGAAGAAAATAATCTTCTAGCTAGCATATCAACACTGAGGTATTGGAAACTATTCGGTTAAGGCTCAAGACATAATACCGGCTATCGCCTCTCGGCATCATTGATGGATCATTCAAATTGATTCATTGAGTCGCTGACATCAGTTGAGGCACATTCACATTTAACAGAAGTATTTAAAGCTTGCAAGTCGAGCTGATGGAGAAAGGTATTTGTGAGGACACAAGCAGCTTACTCTCAAAATGTGCAACTGTATCTCTGAAGAATCACGGCAGCAACAAAAAACAGAGCCCTGTAACAGATGAACCCGCTTCCTGCACGGGTACGGTATAATGAAGATCAGATCCAACGGTTTAGATTTAGTTTTTGTTTTGTAGTAGCTTTTTACCGCCAGCTGCTCTTTCTTCTGTCGCTGTTATTTTCTTTTACCTTCAGTGATAAAGGGTGTGGAACACTCGGACTTCAATAATCCCAAATAAACCCTATCCGCAGTTGCGAGTCTACAGACAAAACAAAAAATCCCCAAAATTTGTAGAACATCAAATTTAGTCCTTGTGCCAGTTGATATTTGATCAGGCTCTGAACCCACTCAGTTCCTATCAGAGGTAGCAAGACCATCGCAAGAAGAAGCCGGCGCTCCTCGACTCCTCGTGAAGCAGGATTTTGCCCGCGCTTTCCATTCAGTTTCACGGGACTATCTGTTAGGGCGCATCCTGCGAAACAGGCTCATGGGATGAAAAATCGGATCGTTGGATGCCTGGCCACCCTGGCCACCTTCACGTTGGGCGCGTTTGGTAGCTTGTATGGACTTCTCGGCCCAGTTCGGCATTGCTGAGATGGACAGTGCCAGGTAAGACATCCACTAGGTCAGCTTCTGCAGCCCGTTTGGTAGGTTGCATATATTTTTTTACGAGTGAAGAATATTGGCCTATCTGTTTGGTAGCCTGTATTGGCCCACTGAGAACATAAACACATATGTTTGGTTGCAAACTGTGTAGTCGCTGTAGTAATCTCCTACATTGGAGTGGTGAGCATACATATAAGCAGTTCATCACAACCACATTACACAGAAGCAGTGCATCCTATCAAATGACACACAAGCAGTTAAACATAAGAAGATAACACAGAAGTAGTTCATCATTGAATGTGCTACTATGTACCACCTCTGACCACAGTTTAATCAACCCTAACTAATGGAGGGGATGAGTTCACCACCTCCCAAATATACATAGTTCTTGTTCAATCAGATCATGCGCTCCATCATCATAGAGCTAAGATAGGTAAGTAGTACGAGTAACGAAGAAGCATAGGCAGGTCCTCCTCTCAGACATAGTTCCTGCGAAGCCAGCACCTCAGTCATTCCCTCTTGTCACGTATAGCCATGGAAGCGTACAACCAACCTTGTATTTCGTTATCAACAAGGTGGTCCATAGCCTGAATCAACTGTGGTGTACAGATGCTTCTCAATGAGAGGCTTGGGCGTGAATATGAGCTCCATCTGAGCATAGTTCTCCACTGGATTAGAAAGAAGATCCACCGGGAAAGTCCAAGACAAAACAAAACGTTGTTACTTAAGAAGCGGAGAAAAATCTCTGAGACAAGTAAACATGCACTGAACAATTCATCACAACCTTTGATAGCTCCATCTGCCTAGCGTTGTCCATCCTGAATGACATGGTGTTCGGACACCATTCGACGTCGTCCAAACCCTGGAGGTCGCACATGAGCCCACTTCTTCTTTCACTTCCTCGTATTGTACACCTGAGTTGAGGTGACTTCCTTTCCAGTGAAGTCAAGAACATCATTGCACACACGTTGCAGGTAAACCTCTTTGAATCCCTGGTCACACCTAACCCCTTCTTTGACGAACTCACAAAGCATGTTCAGAACGAACAGAGATAGAGAAGGCTTCCACACCATTCGTTTTGGCACGTACATAGCTCAAATGGGGATAGCATTCTCAGGCTCCATAGTTATAACAACCACTTTAGGAAATTGTTTTGACTTGTCCAATGAATTGTCCTACAGTAATGAATAAGACACTAAGCATGATGGTATACAAAAAGTAAGTATGAACAGGCAGAGCATCAGAAGTTCACACAACAACGAAGAACATAGTATATATATGCTAACACTAACTCACACATCATGAACAGATATATGAGCATCAGAGGTAACAGCGAAGAGTAGAGTATACATACTTACAGATATATGTACAACTAGCCTAAGGTGAGAGGTTTCTTACAGTAGCTTCCAGAGGATTGATGACCCACAAGTATAGGGGGTGTATCGTAGTACTTTCGATAAATAGGAGTGTCGATCCCAACGAGGAGCAGAACGTGTTGACTAGTGGTATGGATCAGGAAATTTCTGCAAATACTTAGCAAACGGATTTTTAGGAGTTTTCTGATAAAGCAACAAAACAAAGTGCAAGTAATAGAGACAAAGAACTAACGCAGCAAGTGGCCCAATTCTTTCTTAGCAAAGGACAAGTTGGTGGAAATACTTATAAGGACCAAACGTTCTCGAGGACACATGGGAATTTTGTCAAGTGCTTTCGCTTCAAATAGCTAAGTACTCTTCTTTGGTGTTGTAAGTGTTGTGTGGGTGAACCTGTGCTAATGTACCGACCTTACTTGGACTAATACATACTTGTGATTAAACCCCCCGCAAGCATCCGCAACTACAGGAAAGCAATTAAGATATAAACCTAACCACAGCCTTAAACTCCGAGATCCTACGCTCCCTTGTGCAACGGTGTCCTAACGGGGGTTCAGGTTTCTGTCACTCCGGCAACCCCACAATTAGTAGAAAAATACACAATGCATTCCCCTAGGCCCATAAATGGTGAAGTATCATGTAGTCGATGTTCACATGACACCACTAGAATAATAGCACCACAACTTAAATACTAAACCATTGAATAATAACTCAACACAAATCCACTACTAACAACATGACTTCTCCCATGTCCTCAAGAACTAAACGAACTACTCACAAGACATCATATGGATCAAGATCAAAGATGATATGGTGATGAATAACAATCTGAACATAAACAATAATCCAATGGTTCCACTCACAAGCATCAAATACAATAGTAATTATCACCGGGAAAGTTTCCCCTATGAACTAAGCAAATATCCAACACGATTGTTACAGCGGGATGGAGTGGTGATGATGGTGCTGGTGGAGATGATGGTGTGGATGATGATGATGATGATCCCGATGAAGCCTAGCTTGACGATGGTGTTGATGGCGACGATCTCCCCTCTTCGGGAAGGAATTTCCCCGACAGAAATCTGTCTGCCAGAGAGCTCTTTCTCTCTCGGTGTTTTCCGCCCTGCAGAGGCGGCGGAAATCTTTCTATGGTCGCTCCCCTGGTATTAGGGTTCCATGAGGAAGATATAGGCGAGAGGGCGGAGTCGGGAGCCGGCCAGGTGGGCCACTACTTCCTTAGGCGCGGCCTAGGGGGACCCGTGCCTTGGGGGTGGGGCCCCCCTGTGGCCCAGCTATTCCTCCCCTTCTGGCTTCCTCCGTCTTCTAGGAAAATATATTTTTCCAATATTTTTCTGGTATTTTTCTGATCTTCGCGAAATTGCATCAAAACACCTCTTTTTCCATCAGAATCCAGACTCCAGCAGTCCATCCTCCAAGAATCATCCAACATGCAAAAACAGAGGAAAAGACATAAGTAATACCTTATAATAAGATATATATCAATGAATAGAGTCAAATTATGATATAGAATGGTGACGCAAATTGGACGTATCAACTCCCCCCGAGCTTAGACCTTCGCTTGTCCCCAAGAGAAAACTGAGCTCAGTAAACATGTCCACGGGTTTATGGAGTGAAGCACTACTAGAAAAACGCCTATTCGTGGCGCACCTGAAAAGGCCTTCCGTGGCGCACTCGCGCTACGGCTATCTCGTAGCCGTGGCGCACTGCATGATGCGCCACGGTTATATCGAGGTAGGTGTGGCGCACTACCAGGTGCGCCACGGGTAGGGGTACAGGTGCGCCACGGATGTTTTTTTCAAAAATAAAAAAATGCAAAAAACACCCTCGTTTTGAATTGCAAAAGCAATCGGGTCCGCATCGCCGCCGTCGTGTCGCCTCGCCGGAGCATGGTGGTCGTGGCCACGACCTACCGCAGGGAGGTGCGGGTGGCCGTGGCCGTGCTACTCCTCGCCGGCATCGAGGAAGAGAGGGAGAATGAGGTGTGGCTGGAGAATGGAGGAGGTCACCGCAAGGAGAAGGAGGTCGTCGGCGGTCGTCGGAGCTCGTCGTCGCTCTTCGTGACTGCAAGGAGGAGGAGGCCGCAAGGAAGGAGGTCGTCGCCGTCGTGACTGCAAGGAGGAGGAGAAGGTCGCCACCGCCATCGCCATCGTCACTGCAAGGAGAGGAGGATGCCGGAGCAAGGAGGAGGAGAAGGCCACCGTTGCCATCGTCAGTGCAAGGGAATGAGGAGAAGGAAAGGAGGAGGAGGAGGAGGAGGAGAAGAGAGAAGGAAAAGGAGGAGGAAAAGAGAGAAGGAAAAGGAGGAGGGAGGAGAAGAGGGAGGGAATAGGGGTAGGTGGGCGGGGTGGGGATTCAAATTTTTAATCCCGCCCAACTTACTCGTAGCGCACTAGGTGGTGGTGCGCTATGGGTAAGTTGCCCTCTATTTTTTTTCTGCAGGAAAAAACGGTCTTTTGACCATAACTTTTTACTCTTTTCGAATTTTGAAAATCTAAATAATCGCTAAACGACCGTAGGTGGTTGCGAGCGAATGCGAAATCTCGTTCTCGTCATTTTGGTATATTATACGATTTTTTTCGATATCGTATGCAAAAGTTACGGCCTTTTTACCGTGGCATGACTTTTTTTTGCAAATAAAGTCGAAACTCATGTTTGTTAATTTTACTAGAAGCTATACCACATTACCTACCTAAATATGAAAGGATTTAATTTTTTGAAGTGTTTATCATTTTCTTTTATTTTTTGCAAAGCCTAAAAAGGCCATCCACGGGGGGGGGGGGTGGAGTTGGTGCAGGATAGTTAGGCGTAGGGCACTAGAGCAAGGTGCCCTACTACTAAATTTATACATCCGTGGCACACATGCCATAGTGCGCCACGGATGTGTCTGTCCGTTTCACAGCAGAGAGGGGCATGCGCTTAGGCGTAGCGCACCCCCTCCATGTGCGCCACGGTTGACGCTAACAACTGTAGCGCACCTACCCTATGTGCGCTATGGATGTCTGGCGTGCGGCCAACAGGGCCCTGGCTCACACATATCTATGGCGCACTATGGTCATGTGCGCCACGGTTGTTCTAGTTACTAGTAGGGCACTTCCCATAGGTGAGCCTCGCCTGTTTTAGCCGTGGGGCACTTCAACCATGTGAGCCACGGATGTGCTGATTACCTATAGCCATTTTCCTAGTAGTGAAGTGTCGATAAAAGAATACTGACAAGAAGCATCACACTTACCATTACACAACTTATAGAAGAAAGCAACTCACCATTATATAACTTAGCTTGCAACAAGTACAGGAGTCACAATATAGATGCATAAAGATAAATCATAATTGTAATTGGCAAACTCTTGTTCTTGGTCAAAGAACACCTGGCAAACAGTTTCACAAAAAGCTTTTTGTAGAAGTTTTAAAACAGGAGTACTCTTTGCTCAAAAAGGTTTTTCAATGAAGGCTTTCAAAGTAATACTCAATAGATAAGAGTTTTGTGCAAACAAGGAAGATAAAGAACATGATTGAATAAATCACCATATGAATGCTTGCAACACAACAACTCAAATGCTTGCTGGAGATAGAGAGGAAGTAGGTTTACTGACTCAACTTAGAAAATAAAAGAAAGGTCCCTTCATAGAGGGTAGCAGGGATTTCAAGTCATAAAGAGATTCCAAAAGATTATGATACTTGCTTTGAGCCCTCATTGCCCCTATCATAGGCATCTTGAGATGATTAAGGTTAAAGTGCACAAAGATGGAGTATATGTTTGACGAAATATAAGTTGGGAATCTCATGTCCCTTGAGTACGAGGGTCGCTGCTCATGCTACTCAACTTTGGTTACCGGTAAGTTCTTGTCATTTTAAGTACATGTTTATCATAGAGAACCGCCAACGGGATACCCCTTGCGCATAGTACATGAGCTATCCCATAACCAAAATGACAAGGCAAGCAGACAATGAGCATCTCAGTAATCTTTTTATTTACTATGTGCATAGCTTTTTATTGAGGATGCTTCACAGAATGCTCACTATGGTGATGCTGCAAGTTTCCACCATGATTAGGCATTGCTTAGGCTAGCGGCCCAGTCGTTTCTCTAACACACATACATCACTCCATGGACTCACAAGTTCCCTCTTTATTTCACACCGACGACATCCGCAAATAAAAGAGCATGATATCAACTGTGTACAACGTACAGGTGAAATGTTGAAAGCGTTCCCCGTGACAGCATGGTTCTGCTAATCCCAACGTATAGATGCAAGCATATACAACTTCAATGACACAATGGTCAAGTCTATTAGGGGCAAGAAAATAAGGTGTGCCATCAAGTTCGTGAGAGCTTTACTAACTAGTTTTCACATAACAAAATACTTTTTAATTCGAAAGATAGATGAAGCTTGAGAATTTGCTTGGAATAACAATAATGCTAATAGGTAGATATGGTGGACACAAATGGCAAAGGCTTTGGTTCAAAGGGTTTGGAAGAATGAGAAGTATGCCTTCTCAAAATAGGTTTTTGGCTAGCAAGGCTGAGTAGCAAGCAAAAGAGTTGAAAGAAACAAGCAAACCTACAAGTGATAAAGCCAAACTTGCAATCTTACTTGAAGATACAAAAGTGATGTCAATACTGATCAACAAGATCCATAATATAATAGAGATTGCAAACTAAAATAAGAAGTGCAAAAGGTAAAAGATGAAACTTCTCATTAATATTCCATAAAGGCACTCACACCAAGGGATACATAGATAATCAACTAAAGGAGAGATACTTCCACATGCAAACCAAACTATAAGATAACCTATCTACCAAAGATATGAATCCACTAAAAAGGTAAAAGATAAAAGATAATGATGGTGATACCGCGACACTCCCCCCAAGCTTGGAACAAGCCAAGGGGACGCCAAACCTGATGACGAATTACTCCTTCGGTGGTGGTGTTCTCTTGATAAGCTCTTCAATAAGTTTCTTTAAATCCCCAATCTCAAAGGTTAAAGTACGAATCAACTCCGAATTCTGCTCAATATGGTTCATGATCATATCGGGCCGAGAATTCCAGTCCTTCCTATTCTTTCCCTACTCTTCCTTCTTAGTATGATCCTCCCCTGCATGGTTAGAACGAGGCATATCCCACATCGAGCGAAAGTTCCCTTTGGGCACATTATATTGATGCTCATGTATAAGAGTATGGAAAGGTCTCTTGGTGCATGGAGGAGATGACCGTGGATTGTAGATAAGACGTGGGGGTTTTCCCTCTTGTAGACATCCGTGCTGTCCTCCTAAGCTTGGTAGGTTTTACCACCACTCCAATGCTTGCGACGGTAGTGCGGGTGTTCGGTTGCTTGTCCTCCTCCATTTCTTCTTCACCCCTACCAAAATCTCCTCCTCCTTGGGATTTTGAGGATCATCTTCCTCGGGCTTCTTGCCTTTGTCATTGGCGGAGACCATGGTGCTCTAAACTTGAGAAGTTTTCCTAACAGAAACAGATCAAAACGAAAACATGATGCACGAACCTCGGGGGATCCAGGAGGTTATATATTACGAAGTTTCAAAGCATAAGGAAGGTTTGATACGAAAACGAGGCGGAGATGGAGCTTGGGGTGGTCTCACCCCCTCCAGGCGCGGCCAGCTGGGGCCCGCGCCTTGTATGGGTTTGGCCACCCCGGCCTCCGGTTCCTCCTCTATTCTGTCATATAACTTCCCTTATGTATTAAAAACATCAAAAATATAAAAAGATTGGGGTTTCACGAACCTTCTGTTTTCACTACTTTTATCTATTCAAAGATGAACTCTCCAGACTCCTTTTCTCCTTCTCCTGAAATTTCCTTTCCTACAAGGTATCACACAAACCTGAATGGCAACATTAGTGTAAGCAAAAAAAATTAACCTTTAGGTTCACACTTCAACTCAAATCCATCAAAACAAAGGCTTCTGTAAGAGGCAAATGCAAATGATAGCAGAAATCTGTCAAAACAGACCAACAGGTAAAGATTGATTTTTTCGAAAACCTTCTGTTGCTAAAATCAAAAAGTGCATAACTAATGAAAGTTGGGTAACAAATTGGAGAAAAAGCTCAGAAAACTACAGATCCATCTGACGTACTGAGATCTCTCACGAATTTTTACAATGCAACACAAAAAATCTGTCCTAGAACAGCCACTTTTTACAACTCCTCTACTTCTCAAAAGTACTTGAACTTGACACAAAAACCAAAACAAAAAGGATAAGGAGCGGTTATTAAAGAGGTAATAACTTCCAAGACTCAAACAAACTCTTGGGTTATCTCCCAACAAGTACTTTTCTTTAATGCCTTTAAGTTAGGCTTGGAAGTTTCAAGGATGCTCACAAAGGAGATATATATTTGAAGTGAAAGAGAGCATCAAGAAGCAAATAACCAACACATTTGAGTCTAACCCACTTCCTATGCATGGGAGTTTCATGAGAAAACAAATTGTTGAAACAAAAAGCCACTAGCATAGGAAGACAAAACAAATGCAACTTCAAAGCTTTCAACATAAAACGGGGAAACTTAACATTATTGAGATGCATAAAACCATGTTTTCCTCTCTCATAATAACTTTTAGTAGCACTTTGAATAAAGTTGACAATATATATGTCACTGAAAACAACTCTATCATCTGAATGAGCATACTTACATCCACCAAAAAGAGGTCCAAGGTCATAAACCGGATCAATAGAAGCAAGTTGTTCCATCCTGAAATCTTCATTAGGCAAGCTATTTTCACAAGGAGCTTTAGCAAATTTGGAAAAATTAAACTCATAAGACTCTCCATCAAACTTAGTTAAAAAAAATTCCTTCTTACAATCTATAATACCTCCACAAGTGTTCAAGAAGGGTCTACCAAAAATGATAGGACAAGTTTTACTAGCTGCTGAATTAAGTACTAGAAAATCAGCAGGATACTTAATCTTACCACAAAGAACCTCCACATCTCTTACAATACCAATAGGGCATATGGTTTCCTTATTAGCAAGGTGAATAATCACATCAATGTCCTCAAGCTCACAAGGACCAATTTCATGCATAATTTCCCTGTAAAGCTCATAAGGAATAACACTAGAACTAGCACCAATATCACATAAACCATAATAGCAATGATCACCAATTTTAACAGAAAGCACATGAACAATAGCTTTTCTAGATTTAGCAGGATGAGAGATAATATTAGAAGCGTCTTCACAGAAGACAATATGCTCATCCTCTATATTTCTAGTGACAGGATCTTTCACAATAGCTACCACACGTTCAATATTCAATTGCTCATCAGGCTCTACAGTTTTCTTAGTCCCTTTGTTATTCGCACTAATTATCACAGAGTACTCCTTTACCTTAGCTGGGAAAGTTATTTTCTCAACATAAGGTTCAGGCACAATATGATTAGTAGTACAAACTTCAATGCTTATATAAGGAACATGACTAACAACATATGTATAAGGAGCATGGTATTTATTCCACTTCTTTTTGGGAATTTCTATGTAAGAGGCAAAGGCCTTAAAACAATTGGCAATACTTTGGGAATCAAGACCAAACTCATTACTAATATCATGAAAGTCATCAGTTCCCATAAAAGATTTAATACATTCATAATCATAGTTTATACCTGACTTTCTTCCTTTGTCATTCTCCCAAGCTTCAGTGTTCTCTTGAATACGGTCTAGTAGGTCCCATTTAGCTTCTTCCTTCATACATGTGAATGATCCAGCACAAGAAGCATCTAGTAAATCTGTATTATGAAGAGAAAACCTAGCATAAAAATTATTGATAATAATATTGTTAGGGAGTTCATGAATAGGGCATTTAAGCATTAGTAACTTCAATCTCCCCCAAGCTTGAGGTGTACTCTCTCCATCACGATGCCAAAATTTATATATCAGATTTCTATCCTTATGAATCTCACTAGGAGGATAGAATTTAGAATAAAGAGAGATGCCATTTCCTCCCATTCCATGGATTGTCCATTCTTCAGCAGCTTATACCATTCTTCTGCTCTCCCTTTCAAGGATGTAGAGAGTAACTTCTTCACCTGTTCATTTGTGATGCATGCGCACTTAAACAGCCCGCATAATTCATGGATAAAAAGCAAATGATCACCAAGATGGACAGTTCCATCCCCTAACTAATAATTATTCATAACACGATCAACAATACTTGTAGGTATCTTAAAAGGATCTATCTCAACAGGTGGTGGTTCATCTACTACCCTAATAGTGGTAGTAGTTTTCCCAAACAGAAAACCAAGTGGGTTATCCATATTGGAAACAGAGTAACAAGAAGTAACAAAAAGCAATACTGACAGTAGAAGTTTCCTTTACCAGTTCCACTCTTCAATAACGCTTCACTCCCCAGCAACGGCGCCAGAAAATAGTCTTGATGACCCACAAGTATAGGGGGTGTATCATAGTACTTTTGATAAATAGGAGTGTTGATCCCAACGAGGAGCAGAAGGTGTTGACTAGTGGTATGGATCAGGAAATCTCTGCAAATACTTAGCAAACGGATTTTTAGGTTTTTTTTGATAAAGCAACAAAACAAAGTGCAAGTAATAGAGACAAAGAACTAACGCTGCAAGTTGCCCAATCCTTTCTTAGCAAAGGACAAGCCAGTGGAAATACTTATAAGGACCAAACGTTCTCGAGGACACATGGGAATTATGTCAAGTGCTTTCGCTTCAAATAGCTGAGTACTCTTCTTTGGTGTTGTAAGTGTTGTGTGGGTGAACCTGTGCTAATGTACCGACCTTACTTGGACTAATACATACTTGTGATTAAACCCCCTGCAAGCATCCGTAACTATAGGAAAGCAATTAAGATATAAACCTAACCACAGCCTTAAACTCTGAGATCCTACGCTCCCTTGTGCAATGGTGTCCTAATGGGGATTCAGGTTTCTGTCAGTCTGGCAACCCCACAATTAGTAGCCAAATACACAATGCATTCCCCTAGGCCCATAAATGGTGAAGTATCATGTAGTCGATGTTCACATGACACCCCTAGAAGAATAGCACCACAACTTAAATACTAAACCATTGAATAATAACTCTACACAAATCCACAACTAACTACTTGACTTCTCCCATGTCCTCAAGAACTAAACGAACTACTCACAAGACATCATATGGATCAAGATCAAAGATGATATGGTGATGAATAACAATCTGAACATAAAGAATAATCCAATGGTTCCACTCACAAGCATCAACTACAATAGTAGTTAACACCGAGAAAGTTTCCCCTATGAACTAAGCAAGTATCCAACACGGTTATTACAGCGAGATGGAGTGGTGATGATGGTGCTGGTGGAGATGATGGTGTGGATGATGATCATGATGATCCCTATGAAGCCTAGCTTGACGATGGTGTTGATGGCGACGATGTCCCCTCTCCGGGAAGGAATTTCCCCGGCAGAAATCTGTCTGCCGGAGAGCTCTTTCTCTCTCGGTGTTTTCCGCCCCGCAGAGGCGGCGAAAATCTTTCTGTGGTCGCTCCCATTGTATTAGGGTTCCGTGAGGAACATATAGGCGAGAGGGCGGAGTCAGGAGCTAGCCAGGTGGGCCACACCTGCCCTAGGCACAACCTAGGGGGACCCGCGCGTAGGGGGTGTGGGCCCCTGTGGCCCAGCTACGCCTCCCCTTATGGCTTCCTCCGTCTTCTGGGAAAATATAATTTTCCAATATTTTTCTAGTATTTTTCCAATCTTCGTGAAATTGCATCAAAACACCTCTTTTTCCATCAGAATCTAGACTCCGACAGTCTGTCCTCCAAGAATCATCCAACATGCAAAAATAGAAGAAAAGACACAAGTAATACCTCATAATAAGACATATATCAGTGAATAGAGGCAAATTATGATATAGAATGGTGATGCAAATTGGACGTAAAGGATGTATCATAGAGGTAGGGTACGAAGGATATGGCAGTATGCCCACCGTTTCCACGGTCGATGGAGTTGGCGGCAAGCTCACCATCGCCTTGGTCGACTTTGTTGATGGCAAGCTCGCTGTGGCCACCTTCACCGGTGTATATGAAAGGATTGCCGCCGACGAGCTCCAAGGTGAAGCAGGACAGCCAACTGATGGCATGCTCGCCAGCCAACATGGCAGCACCTGTTGGGTTCACAACATAGAAAACAAAAAAATTCCTACGATGGGAACTGTAAGCACCAAGATCCATCTACCTAGATACAATCAACAAGTGGATATACATCCATAGAATACATACCCTTGAAGAACGACAAAGCTTTTTATGAGGCTCTACTCGTGGATGATGTAGTCGTTCGCTTGCCGATCTCAAGATCGAGTAGAAGTCCGGTAACACCACAACTTAGCGGATCATCCGTGATCAGACACACGTCCGGTCCACCGACAACCTCCGCGACCTCGCTCCAGCAATGTAGCAGAAGTAGCAAATCCTCTCTCTAGAAAAAGCCACCGAGAACATGTATCTCTCTAAGCCGAGACCATGGGCAATAGTACTAAAGGGGGAGAGAGATCCTTCACGAGGAGGTGTGAGTGAGAAGTGAGAGGAGGGGTGCCTTTTACAGGGGGAGGAGGCAGCCCCTTGCCATGGCCGGCGGCCAAGGTGGGTGCCCCCACCTCTTCCATAATTCATGTGGGTGGAGCTCCCACTCACAAAAAACCTCTCCATTTTCTCCACTCAAAATCCATTAAATTTCGACCAAATTTAATGCAATCTCTCATTTAATAAAACTCTTTTATTTATTCAGAATTTTGTTAATTACATTAATTAACAAACATTCACATAAAACCCCTTACTACATTTCAATTTCACATGTAGAACGAATTTCAGAAATTTCACCCGAAACAATTCCGGTGTCCATTAAAACAATTACAGCGCTTTGATATTCTTTCTCTGGCATTTCATTTGCTCCAAATGGTGTCGGTATCCCTTAAGTGTGTCACCCTATGGTTTGCGAATAATGCATACATGATCGAGATCCCTCTCCGATCAATAATTAGCAGCGGGACCTGGAGATCCGTACTGACTTCTACACATTTAACGATGACTTCTTGTGATTGTGTGAACCTTTAACATTATAACTAAATCCCTTTGTCTCGCGATATTTTACATGTCCAAGATTCGATCATTGGTATCCCCATACCTGGTTTGATCTTGTTACCGACATGTACTCTTTTCTTGTTCCCGTGATATAACATTCTAGTGATCCCCATCACTTGCTTGCAAGCTATATCAATGTGATATCACCGAGAGGGCTTGGAGTATATATCTCCGTCATTTGGATGGAAAAATTCCACTCTTTATATATGTGCCTCAACATAACACTTTCAGAGTATCCAAACCCACCTTTATAGTCACCCTGTTATGGTGTGATGTTTGATGTTATCAAAGTACTCTTCGGTGTCAGCAATTAACATGATATCATAGTCTAAGTACTAAAGTTACTTTGTAATCATGTTATAGTAATTTAAAAATAATGAATTTTATCGTATTACTATACTTCAGATGAATGTTCATCACATCATTCCACCAATGCTGTGATCTTGTTATTAATAACATCCAATGTCCATGATAAGGAAACCTTGATCATCTTGTTAATCAACGAGCTAGTTTATATGTGAGTCATGACTAGGAACACTTTATTTGTTTAATAAACATACATGTATTAACTTTTCCTTTTAATACAATTATAGCATGCTAAATAAACATCTATCATATACTTGGAATATGATAATAACAACTTTATTATTGCCTCTCGGGCATATTACCTTCAGTCTCCCACTTGCACTAGAGACAATAATCTAGATTACATTGTGATAAATCTAACACCCATGGAGTTCTGGTGTTGACCATGTTTTTCTCTAGGGAGAGTTTTAGTCAACGGATCTGCCACATTCAAATCCATGTGAACTTTACAAATCCTTATATCTCCATCCTTGACATGCTCACGAATGGAGTGAATTCGTCGCTTCATATGCTTGGAATTCTTGTGAGACCTTGGTTCCTTGGCGTTGGCTATGGCTCCATTGTTGTCACAATAGATCACCATTTGGTCTAACGCACTAGCAACCACACCCAGTTCCATTATGAACTCCTGCTTCCAGCACTACTTCCGAAGCAACAACATATTCCGCCTCCGTTGTTGATCCTGCCACCTTGGGTTGTTTGGAGATCCTCCAACTAACTGCTTGTCCATTCATGAGAAACACATACCCGTATTGATACTTAGAGTCATCCAGATCGGTGTCGAAGCTAGCATCAACATAACACTTAGCGATGATCTCTTCTTCACCTCCGTACACGAGAAACATATCCTTAGTCCTTTGTCATCAGATTGTCAACAAGTATGCCATAGGGGGTCCTAAGGGCGTTGAGAAGATGTGTTGTGACTCATATAGTGTTCCAGGAGTGGTGAGCACAAGTTTACCCAGGTTCAGATCTGACTGCGATGATCAAATCCTACTCCTGCTAGCAACCCAGTAATATATCAGCGAGAGCTGGATGTTACAGCGGATTACAAGAGAGGTTTGCCTGTGCGAGTTGGTTGTGGTTGATCTATGATCCTCAGGTCTTATATAGTCATCGGTACCTAGGGTTACAAGAGAGAACTATCCGACTACGTTACAAAGTCGGTAACTAAATACAGCTTGAACGACAAGTAATACTACATGCCTAAGTCGGTAAGTCTTCTAGGCCTTGTCGTAGCCGGAATTGACTCCTCCTCTTTCTCTGACTGGGCCGCCCGTGAAGCAAAGCTCTAACCCGTTGGTGGGCCACCCTGGTCAATGAATCCTGTGGGTATATCTAGAAATTATATCCCCAACAGTAGCCCCCGTAAGTCTCCAAGATCCAAAGTCGGATAAATCGTCTAGCTTGATGGTTGCTTCATCTTGAGAATCTTGAAGGGTTCCCAAACACTTCATACAGGAGTGTAGGATTCTGAGTCTCATCTGAGTCAGATATGTCTCCTTGACTTCAATCATTTCCTTGCTCGATTCAAACATGAGCCGGAATTTAAATGGTGACGTCTGCCTAACAAACCTTCAGGCCACGCCTTGTCACTGACAATTATCCTGTCAGCCCGACCATTGGTGGGTCCACGTTACATGGAACCAGAGCAACATTTCAATGCACACGCAAGAATCGAGGGGCGGAGGCGTCGCGAGGAAGCCTCTCTCTCTCTCTCTCTCTCTCTCTCTCTCTCTCTCTCTCTCTCTCTCTCTCTCTCTCTCTCTCTCTCTCTCTCCTCCTATACACGTGGCGCAAATCGCGTGGATCCGGCGCGAATCTTGGCCTGGAGGTTATTAAGTTAGAGAATTCCTCTCCCAAATTCATTCCTCACCGTTCATCAACAGATTGCTGCTGTTATTTGCATTTGCCTCTTAATTGGTTTCTTTTGAGTTCTCTTTGATCACTTGATCTTTTAAAATAAGTTGCTATAGTAGCTTGTGTTTTAATGGAAGTTTTACTTGTGTTGAAACTAAACCCAAAGGCATTATATTGAATACACTAATGTTGCTAATGAAGATTGTGTGAAGTTTTGTATGAAGGAAATTTTCAAGTGTAGGGGAAGAATGATGTGATGAGATGAAGAATGGACAAAATCTCAAGCTTGGGGATGCCACCCGTGTCACCCCAATAAATATTCAAGAGGTACAAGCGTTAAAGCTTGGGCATCCCCTTCTTCATCAATAAAAATCTCAGGTCTTCTTTCTAGACACTTTATTTTTATTGCTTCATGCACTATTGTGTTGTTCTTGGAGCGTCTTTGTTTTCGTTTTTAGTTTTCTTTTGTTTAGTTTTCTGCAATAAATTAGTTGGACCCCCGCATTCCCATTTTGTTTACAATAAGTTGATTGGTGTTGGAAAAGAGTAGAAAATTTCATGCTTATAGTGGTACAAAAGGAAGCTTGTTTTGACTACGACTTAGACTTTATCATGTCATTTTAAATGTTGCTTTGACCTTATGCTTAGTGATTATTGCTGTAGCATGACTTGTTCCAAGCAATTGAGATTACTTAATGTGCCTCGAAATAATCATGCGTTGTTTTAGCATACAAAACCATAAAATTGTGGTATTCTCCTTTGATGCTTTATTTGGGTTGACTTGGCACATGCTTACACCATGTTAAGACTATGAACCAGTCACCTTAGCCTCTATGATCATTTAGTTTTTGACTTGTGATATCACTTTATTCTTTAATTAATAATGTTTTGTCGCTCTGCATGATTATGGCCATTATTGCTCTCTTAGTTGGTCGCTTCCAGTTTTTTGCTAGCCTCCACTTGTATTGAGTATGAGATCTACTCGTGCATCCAACTCCCAAGAAACCAAGTTATTCCAAAGAGTCCACTATAAATTCCTATGCATGGTGTATTACACCATTCAATTATATTCAAATTAGTGATTAAAGCTCTCACGAACTTGATGGCACACTTTACTTTCTTGCACTTAATAAACTTGAACCATTATGTCATCTATGTTGCTTATATTCTTGCAAATTATAAGTCGGGAGTTAGCAGAACCATGCTGTTATGGGGAATGCTTTCAACACCTATACATATTATCCAGTTGATATCATGATCTTTTGTTTATGGATGCCGGTGGTGTGAAATAAAAGGGGAGATTCTAAGTTCATGGAGTATTATATATGTGTTAGAGAAACACCTGGGCGGCTAGCCTAAGCCATGCCCAATCATGGTGGAAACTTGCAGCATAACCATAATGAGCAATCTATGAAGCATATTTAGAAAAAATATATAGAAAAAAAGCACCATGTTCATGGTAAATAAAAAGATCGCTGAGATGCTCATTGTCTGTTGCCTTGTCATTTTGATATGGGATAGCTCCTGTGTCATGGGGCAAGGGGTACCCCTTTGGTGGTTCTCTATGATACACATATACTTACAATGACAAGAAGTTGCTTGTGACTAAAGTTGAGTAGCATGAGGAACGACCCTCGTACTCAAGGGAGATGAGATTTCCAACTTATGATCTGTCAAGCATATACTTTATATTTGTTTCACTTTAACCTTAATCACTTCAAGATGCTTATGATAGGGGCAATGAGAGCTGAAAGCTAAAAAGTACCATAATTTTTGGAAGCTCTTTATGAAACTTGAAATCCCTACTTCCCTCTGTGAAGGGCCTTTCTTTTTTTTTACTTTATGTTGAGTCTCCATCTTCTATTTTTATGCACCAATTAAGAGAGCATAGTTGTCATTCTTAGTTTAATGTGCACTGTCCCAAAATTTATTGATTGATTCATAATGTAGATATTGTTTGTTCTTAAATTATTTGTATCTAGTCACTCTTATGAACTTTGAAGGTGTCCTATGCATTTATGTTTTTCTATACCATGATGGACAAGCTGAATACCACTCTTTCTATGTTTTCTATATGTGAAACAAACAAGCGTCTTTCAATGCATTGTTATTCATGATCTTTTGTTTGTACCTTTTCATGTTACAACATAGTTGCTATGTATTATTGTTAGAACTACATATTTCATGCTCATGTATATAGTACTTTGATCTCAGCTATCAATGCTTTACAAATATTTTGATCAAAATTATGATAGCATGTCACCTAAAAAATTATACTTTTTTATCACTTACCTACTCGAGGACGACCAAGAGTTAAGCTTGGGGATGCTTGATACGTCGTAAACGTATCTATAACTTTTGATGCTCCATGCTTGTTTTGTATCAACTTTTTTATGTTTTGTCTACACTTTGGGGTATTTTTATACATTTTTCGGAACTAACCTATTGGCAAGATGCCGCAGTGCCATTTGCCTATTTTCTGCTATTTTTGGTTTCAGAAAAGCTAGTAAGGAAATATTCTTGAAATTGGACGGAACAAAAGGAAAAGTCAATATTTTACCAGAGACGACACGGATACCGAAGGGCAGACGAAGTAGGGCCACAAGGTGGCCACACCATGTGGCGGCGCGGCCAGGGGGCGCGCCATCCCTAGGTGTGGGACCCTCGGGTGCCCACCAACCTTGCCCCTTCGCCTATAAAAGCACCCCGATGCAGAAACCCTAAGCACCCGATCAAATCTCTAGGAAATAGTCCGTAGCCGGCGCCATCTCCATCTCTAGATCGGGGGATCTGAAGCTCTTCTCGGCACCCTGCCAGAGGGGAGAGATCAATCGGAGGCCTTCTTCATCACCATGCCAGCCTCCTGAGTGATGCGTCAGTAGTTCACCCTTGGACTATGGGTCCATACAGTAGCTAGATGGTTGTTTCTCCTCCTTTGTGTTATCATGTTTAGATCTTGTGAGCTCCGTTCATGATCAAGATCATCTACTTGTAATCATACATGTTGTATTTGTGGGCTCCGTTCAGATTGATTATTGATTCTATCATGTCTTGTTATTTGTGATCTTGCATGCTCTCAGTTTCTTGTAGTTATCTTGGTTAAGTAGATGCTTGTGACTCCAAGGGGGAGTATTTATGCTCGATAGTAGGTTCATGCCTCTAGTAATCTGGGGAAGTGATAGAAATCTCTAAGGTTGTAGATGTGCTGTTGCTACTAGGAAGAAAACAACAATCCTTTGTCCGTGGGGAAATTGTATTGTTTACTTTACACACTTTGCTTAATGCAATTATTTGTTGCTTGCAACTTAATACTGGAAGGGGTTCGGATGATAACCTGAAGGTGGATTATTAGTCATAGATGTAGTTGGATTATGGTCTATGTATTATGTTGTAATGCCCAATCAAATCTCGTAGGAATCAAGATGTCTAGTATATGCATTGTTATGCTTTCTCAATTTGTCATTTTCCCCGCTGTAATTTGTTCACACAACATGCTATTTATCTTATGGAGAACACCTCTAGTGAACTATAGACCCCGGTCCATTCTTTACCATTGATATTCCATCTACTATTACCGTTTACTATTTACTTTCTACAAGTAAATTACTATCTTCCACATTATACGTTTAATCCTTTGTTTTCAGCAAACCAGTGAGATTGACAACCTCACTGTAAGTTGGGGAAAAGTATTGAGTTTATGTTGTGCAGGTTCCAAGTTGTTAGCAACACCTTGGAGTTGTTTCCTTACTCCTACTGGTTCGATAACCTTGGTTTCATAACTGAGGGAAATTTGCTGATGTGCTCATCATACCTTCCTCTTGGGGTTACCAACAAGCTCTACATATCTGAGCCATCATCTACCTATTATGTACTGATAGTGCGTACATAACATCTATCGCTGATTCTATGAGTACTCATGTTAGATAGATTTCAATAGGTCGACTGACTGAGCCTTATCCATCAAGTAGCAGTACTCATTGTTGTGATTCAGGCCTGGATCCTACTTGTGCACAGGAGATCAGTTAGGCGTGTTGACTTCCCATCACTCACATATGGTCCAATTCTTATCCGAGATCAGGAGAGGATGGAAAATCTGAACTATATGTACAACTCGAACGATGATGAGGCTCTTCAAATGCTTCGGATGAAAAGATCCCCCTTCTTTGAACTCGTTAAAAGGTTGAAATGATCAAGCCACCAACTGGTCAAATTCCAAGCAAGATAAAAATTAGCTCCAGATGGTTTCCGTATTTCAGGGTGAGGGAAAATTGTGTATTTATTTTATCATGTGGACACTAATATGGACATAGCCATGACTATTCGTTCATGTCATCACATGATTGTATTGGCGCAATTGATGGTACTCATTCCACTGCTAGAGTGGCGACATCACAATCTTCAACATATAAGGGAAGGAAGCACTACACCAGCCAGAATGTGCTTGCTACTATTGATTTCGACCTCATGTTCACATATGTGCTAGCTGGTTGGGAACTATCAACTCATGATGCAAGAATTCTTGCTAACATCATGTCAAGGGCTGATGAGATTAATATCCCTGATGATAAGTTCTACCTAGGAGATGTCGGATATGCATGTCAATCGGGGATTCTTCCACCCTTTAGGAAAACTAGGTACCATCTGAACAAATTCTCTTCAATGAACATACCATAGAGTCCCCTGGATTTTTTCAATCTTACACAAGCCTTCGAGTCAACATTGAGGGCATTTTTTGATCACAAGAATAGATTCAAGATCCTTGACCATAAGCCATTCCATCCTTCTCCCATCCAAGTTAAGTTAGTACTTGCCTATTGCATTCTTCACAACTAGATCTTGGAGTGGGGTCTTGATGAGCACTGGCCTGAGGAGGCAAGTGTGATTCTTGACGAGGTTGAAACTGTCCATGGTGTGGAACAAGGAGACACTCAAGCTTGGAACAACAAGAGGACGTGGTGGGCTCATGTAATGTGGGATGGTAGAGCAAACACCACGATCTAAACATGAAGGAGAAGAAGGATGAGGGGGAGGAGGAAGAAGAAGAGGAGGCTATAGGACCCTTTGATTGTTAGTGATGGACGAATGGATTGTAGTGATACAACTGATATTCGATTTCTAGTTAGGGACGTGAACTGAACTACAATTCATAGTAGCTAGGGACTAGTTTGTATTCGGTGCCCGTAGTATCTATGCCTGAACTATTGAACTCCCATTTGATTTATCTATGTGTGTTATGGTGGTGAAGTTTGTTAAGATCACCATTAGAGAGAGAGGTGAGCACAAAACTTAGGTTGCATGGAACCAAACAAGCAACCTTGCATAGTCAGAGAATTTCTTGCCGCGTGCATGTAATCTAACGCCACGTCAAAAACTGTCCAAGTGATGTGGTGGGAGGTACCAAACAAACTGGATTACATAGCCTGGAGGCTTTGGCCTCCCCCAGAGGAAGTCTCGAGGGAGACAAAAAGGCTGCAACCTACCATACACGGCCTTGGAGCTCATGCAACAGTGGGCTTTTCAACACGCTGTCATGATATGATTTCTCTCTTTCTCACCACCGCATCCTATGATATCCTTATGTACGGCGCCGAGGGGCTCCTACATCCAGCATCGACAAGGCCTGAGGCCTATCGCCGCTATTGTTCATTCTCGCCATCAATCACCTTCACCAGTTGTTTGAGAAAGCCACAAAAACGATGTCCTCTCGCCTCTGCCCATTAGAGAATCAAAGCTCAGAGCTAGTCTGTATGCTGATGATGTTGCCATATTTTCATCAATCTGATTAGACACGGGATCAAGTACCTTCTTCGAATTCTTCGCTCTTTTAGAAAGAAAGACAAATATTCACTCGGTATCTTCATCGAGGGGTGATTCTTACAAAAATAACATTGTCAAAAGGAATTGGCATGGAAGTAAGAAATATGTTTTTTTGTCATCATGATAAGATAATCAAACACTTATTTTTCCAATGTAAATTTGCTTGTACTGTATGGTCAGTCCCCAAATATAGGTTCTGTGCTATATCCTCATCGTTGTGTTGTCAACATATTTGACAACTGGTAACATGGGACTGATTACAAGTACATAATTCTTATTAGGGTGGGAGTGCTTGCCGTTATATGGTCGATTTGGCTATGTAGGAATGACAAGGTTTTTAATGATAAATCTTCATCTATTATGCAGGTTATATACCGTTGCACCACTATGCTCCGTTTATGGTCACCTCTATATCTTTCGTGACATATTTACGGAGGTTTGCTCATGCTTGGAGGATATGAGAGGGATATTTTTACCCGCCATGGATGGCAGTGTGATCTAAGGATCAGCCCTCCATCTTCTTAGGTGTTATACTGGCTCTAATGATATCTCGTATTCTCCTTGTTTACCTTTTTTGCTTGTGTCCTAACTTATTGTGGCTCTGTACATCTCAGTTATGCCAGATGCCGGGTATAATACTTAAACCTTTTAAATAATAAAGCACCTGTTATAAAAACTCTTTTGGGAAGGCTACGAGGCTATGCATCAATGTTTACATGTGCTTAGTAGGCTTCCATCAGATGCGAGGGCATCGATCTTGACAAAGTTATGCACCCTTTTGTCAGCGAGAGGACAACGTTTCCCATCCTCTACCTTGGGCATGCCTATGTCTTTAGGTAGGGTACAATATGTAGACATGTAACATATGGACAGAGAATAAGCAAAACTTGATGGAGGATGCTATTGTTAAACCTTGGTACCGTTAAAGTTTAGGTATAAGTGTGTAAGCTTTATTAGTTAATTCAATTTCATTAGGTTTAGCATCTAGCCACTTTCCCGTATACAGTTAAAGTGACAATACATGTGTGTGAAGAGGGTCATACTTGGGAGATGGAATTTGGACTTTTCAACATTCCATCACAACTGTATACATATGTGAGAGGCACATGCAAGTTTTGACCGGATTCTGACCCCCTGAAGCGTGGTTTTAGACGATATCACCAGCTTCTAATAACAGACCGAACAAGGGAATTTTATTTTGTTTTTTGTTTGGTCAGGTCATAGGATTATGGAAATCCAAAGTTTATCCCAAGTTCTCACAGTATCCCCTATAGTTGAATCGAAGTGGGAGTTTCCCTCTATAAGTCTAGAACATTCCTATGTGACAACACATGTCATTGAAGAGGGTCACACTGGGACATAACACTACAACAATACAACACGGATGTCGGGACATATAGTTTTTAGAGATCATGGTGGTAATGATACATATAGTTAGTTTTTATGCTTCCACACGAACTTCTCCGATGGTCCCATTACCACCATGATCTTTCATCTTGTCTCCGTCTTCATGAATATGAGAAATGATAAAAATGCTGAAAAAGGGCATGAAAAGTACTTCATAGGAAGAAAGAAACAATTACTGGTTGTGCTAAGTACGAACATCAATAGGAAGAAAGAAAAATTACTGGCTGTGGTAAGAAAGCTACCATATTTCCTTTGGAGATGTTGTTCTTGTTCATGGTGCAAATATAGTATGGGACCGTTGGCTTGTATCTTCTAACTATCCTCCTCAGGTTTCTCCTTCTTGATCTAGTACCGTGAACAAGAACATATCCTCCAAGCTTGTACGAAGGTCGTACTTGTCAACAACTCGAGTATTTGATCCTGAAATGAATTTATATTACTTGACACACACATATAATGTTATTGATCAATTCTTAACACTATACCTTGCATGGTACACGGCCGGACAAGAACTAGGTACCTTGTCATAGTTGTTCTCTGCAATAGACATTCCTAACCTACAAAGTCCAACGAAGCTACCTTATTCTCTAACAACAGAAATTCCTAATATATAAATACCATTTAGATTAATGGGATTTAATCACTGGCTAACATATCAACCAATCTGTTAAGACAAATTACAAACAAGAACTAGGTACCAGGGAGGACGCTGGAGAGGGGAGCGCATCCGTGATCGAGGATGCCGGAGAGGTTAGTGCAACCGTGGACGAAGGCTCCGAAAAGGTGCGGACACCATGGGTGAGGGCACCAGAGAGGTTCACGCAGCCACGATCGAGGGCACGGGAGAGATGAAGGGTGAAACTAAGATCTAGAGGTGGAGAGTGACAATGAGATCTAGAGAGCTGGGCGATTTCTTTCGGATAATTTTGAGATCTAAAGTTTGGTGGGCTTAGTCATTTTGACCGATTAAACAAGTTTACAGACAGGTAAACAAGTAGGGAAACAATAGATTCTCAAAAAAATGCTGGCAATAGTTCTAAAAACACGAAAGAAATTAAAATACTTAGATAATAATTATACAACAGATCCAACAAATAACAATTATAACATACATGTTCAAACTAAATTTAAAAAATACACGACTACTACTCATTATCCACTAATCCTCCTCAACAGAGGAAGCATAGTTAACATAGTCTACATCATCATCCAACAGTTCATAAGAATCACAATGAATTAATATTGAGTCATTCTACCAATAACGTCTGCCATCTGAAAGGAGATTCTGCCTTCTGCTTGCAGAGAAACTGGTCTACCTCTTATTTTGCTCTGCTGTTTATTTTCTAACAGTGGAATGCCTTTCTTTGCTCTCACGACACTTTCTTATGTTTAACTCGATTACAGAGATAGCGCAACATGCACAAAAGGTACAGAGACCTGTACTCCAGATTATCCTATACAATAGCCCTGCAGATAGGATCCTCCTGACCGCCATCCAAGGAACCTGTGGTTGGTGTCACAGCTCTGTCGAGGGTCACACATAACTCTGCGACACGGTGGAAGGCCGCACCCACATAGAAGTTGTGTATCCATCTTGACGCCATTCCATTGCAGTCTGTCATTAGTAGCATCAGATGGTAATCCAGGCATAATCCGCGGGATGGGTGATGAAATGTGAAAAAGGGATATTCCCTCTAAATGCGAAAACCACAGCCCCTAATATCCGCCTAAATCAAAACTAAAATCCTGAAAAAACGCTTACATCCATCTCGCAGTTGATCTTTGTAGCACACCACCTAGCTCTCATCGGATCCGCCCAGCTGCCAGCAGAAGCTTAAGAGAGGGTGAATATAAGCGGGGAGTGGGGAGACATTGAAGTGTATGGGAGAGATACTTATAACCGCCTGGCAGGCCCTTTCTCATCAGTAAGTCGGACAGGGTTAACCTGCTAGCTCAGACCGACCCACTGTGCACGTCACACGTATAATCCACAGCGCCAGTTAACATTGCCTGCACCTAGTCAACCACGAAAATCAACAACGCCGCACTTGCCTACCACCTACCACAACATAATTTTGTGCCGATATCGGTAATACCACGGCGTAAATATGTGTGCGACCCTCGATAGCCGCCGTGAACCCTCATCCGCCAGGTAACTAACTTTTGCAGGTATTTTTGACTTATGCCATCCAAAAAATTTCTGCATATGGGGTATTTGGTGGTGTATATTTTGACACGTCGAATTTGCAACACACTTGTATACATATATTAGAACCACATGCAAGTTTTGAGAAAATTCCGACCCTCTGAAGCCTAGTTTTAGGTGACACCCTACCCCGTGGGGTCAGCGCGGTCTACACTCTTATATTGTGTCATTTTATGTGATATATTACTAGACAATAAAAGTAGCATGAAAAAAAGAAAAACAAGAAAATTAAAAAAAAGATATGTCGACGGGTGCCATCGGCATAGCCATCAGGTTCTCTTAGCCAAATAACATATGGTTGGAGACTTCGCCGATGGCATAGCCTTAATGCCGTCAGGTTCCGTCAGTCAAATAACACTAAAGACTTTGCCGATGGCCGTAGTTTTTCCGACGACTTCCCTTGGCCTAGAGACCTTGTTTGCCAAAGGTCGTTATGGGAAACCTTCGACATAGCTATCTATATACCAATGGCTTGAATTGCCGATGGATTTTTTAAGGCCAACGACATCTAACTCTGTGTCGTTCGTCGACATACATATTGCCATCAGCAACGAGCAGCTTTCATGTAGTGATCATAGTCCCTGTTTATCTTCCACTAACTTAGTTTTTAAAGAATACTTTCCTCCTTGAAACAGACTTTGCCCCGCTATATTAATATAGCAACCAATCGATACAACATACAGTCGAGCCCAAACGAGAAAAGAAGAGAACGAAAATGGAAAATAATGCCGGCAATGGAAGATGGACAAATGAAGATGACTCACCACAGCTGCGTCCACCAAAAATGTCCCACCATGCTCCTAAAGCTCTGAAACGTCACACACCAAGCAACACCTTTAAAAAGGACTGCAACGATGATGATGCTGCTGTCCGAACATGTCCTAGGGTTTCCCCCATACACGGGGGTGAGTAGGGAAGGGATACACCTGACGCCCTTCAAGAAGAAATGACGGCACCCGTAGGCGTCGCCCCGTCGATCTCATAAGACCAACAAGGATTTCTCCCGACCCCCAAAAAACCACCGCCTCAAACGATCTATTGTCTTCCACTCATCAACTCCGCCCACCTACATACGCCACTACGGTCTTGTCGCCACCGCCATTGTCTCACTGTACCTCCATTGTCTCACTGTGAACCGATGCGAGGCCTGGAAATGGAAAACGGAAATAGCAGGTTCCGGGGTCGACAGCGCTGCATGCGACGAGAGGGAACTACCTCCATCGTTTTCGTCGTAGTCGACCGGATGCGGCGACAGGAGCACATCAGGCCAGCACCAGAACTAGAGGGAGGCGGCAACATACCCACCTAGAGTACGTACTCCAGTGCCGCATTAGTAAGGACACACCAAGCCGAGCAGCCATGCCAAACCTTGGTCAGGTCTATAAAGTCCCCGCTATCACGCTGGCCGTCGATCCAGCCCGACCAAAATCAGGCTCGTTAAGCTCTTCCACTACGTTGCAGCGGGCCGGATCCATCCTAGCACCAGTCGCCATCGCCTCCATCCCCATCTCTAGAAAAAACAGCCTCCTTGCGAGATGGCCAGCCCGCCCAGACCGAGATCGGGCCCAAAGGGCCCATATCTAGGATGTCCGGTCACCAGCGGCAGCCTCGTTCGAGCATCTTACCCTACGCCACCAAGGAGCAACGCCGACACAGAGAGGGCACCCGGGACCGGCGTGCCGCCACCTTCGGCCGGAACCGCCATCATCCAAAGAACACCACCTCCAGCCGCCACCAACCAAGACGGGATGCCGCACACGGGGAGAAGTCGGTCCGCCGCCGCCAACACCAATAGGGCAGGGTCCGATGGCACATGCCGGTGGTGGCGGGAGGGGGAAGGGGGAGGGGGTGGGAGGTAGGGTCGGGGAGACGACGCAGGGGACACGAGCAAGAACACTTCCCTTAAATATCCATCACGAAGTTACTAAAATTTCAGCCCATGTTTATACTATCATTAACTTAGTTTCTTAAAAAAATACTTCTCTTAACTACTACCTCTGTACCAAGGCTTAAGGCATTTTTTTTAAAAAAAGTCAAACTATGTAAAGTTTGATCAAGTTTGTAGAAAAATATATTAATATTCAGATTTGATAGTTCACATGAGTTGCAACTAGGTTGTAACTGGGATTTAATGAGTTACAATTAGGTTGCAACTGAGAATTAACACAAATTATATAAGTTGCAACTAGGTTGCAACTAAGCATTAGCATAAATATTAGGATGATGTCAGCAACTTAGACATAAGAAGTTCTCAGGCATCTAAGATCTAGACACTCCCATTAATATTTATAATATGAAATACGTATCCTCTGAAACATCGTGAAACATATATTCACATGGTATCTATATAATAACATAGTTCTTGATAGTTTTTTCTAAAAAAAGGTTAAACTTTTCATAGCTTGATTTTTTTTTTTGAAAAAAAACCTTAAGTCTTGGGACGGAGAGAGTAAGTTACTACCTAACTAATGCATTTTTATCTAGATAAGTTGAGAACACTAATATAGACGGGATGGAGCATAAAAATTTGGAGCCAATTTAACGACCACTTTAGCAACGTATATGCTGGCAGCTCTATATAAAACGGCAGCAGCTGATATATAGACTCCGCGTTGGCGTATGTTGGATCGATACTAAACGTGTCGATGTTACGGCGCCGGTCTGGTGGATCAGTGACGCTTGGAGCGTAGGAACAGGGACACCAGAGCCAGGACAAAGCGTATGACATAGTGCGCCTAACTGCAGCCCATCAAGAAGCAAAAGTGGTTCGTCCATTAAGTGCATCTAGGGTTTTAGCTCGATCGGTGCATGCCACGGCTTTGAAGCCGCACGTAAAGGCGAGCTTTATTGCTCCCAAATCTGTCGATCAACGCATGCCATTCTTGGGCACGAGATGTGAGACGGGAGCTAGCGAAAAACCGCAAGCTAGCTTAGATTGTTCTTTTCTTGGGCAGCAGCACATGCCCGGTACCTTGTGCGAACTGGAAAACCCTCGAGGGGCCACAAAAGCAACGGCCGAGATGAGTTTCCTCCACGTGTGGGTGCATCATCCATGTACTACTACTATGTTGTAGAGTAGTTGGAAGAAAAGCTAGTGGAGATTGGACAAATGATTTGGAGAATCTATGGGGTGGTAGCTTTGAAGTACAAGCTAGTCATGGATGCATAGATAGATGCGATATTTATTGTTTGGAGTCATATGTGTATGATCGATCCAAAACACAAAGTGGTGTAGCTTATCTTTCTTGGCTACTTTTCTCCCTTGCCTCTTGGAGATAAAAGGCATTGCGGTATAAATGGAATTTGCTCTCCTAGCCTGTACGTGTTCCTACTATATATTTCCCTTCTTCTTTTGCTTTTCTGAGAATATTTTTTCTCCAAACAGATTTTTTCTTGAGAATATTTGATTTTGATGTATAATATGAAGGCATTGATATAGTTATTCCCCATATATAAGAGCATGCTATTGTATCGCTAGTTAATCCAACCACTCTTGCTCGAGAAAATTATGAGCCATCTGGAAAATGATTTTCTTGTTTGTAGATTCTCGCCGGAATATATAAATTGTTTTATGCGAAATTCGGTACTTGAAGGGTCATAATCACGTGGATGCTTGATATGATCTCGTTCTTCCATAGCAGTGACCAATCTGAATAGCTGGACTACATGCATACCATTTGAAGAAAATAATAGATATTAATAATATTTTTGAATGTGAAAAAGCCAGACACTTTACATTTAGGGCGCCCTTGAGAGGATATTATTTGGACCCACACATATATTTAGTACTACATAAGTTTCAATACTATCGTCTGTGCAATTGTACATTGTAGTATAATTAACATCACATATCATACATAATCCTCCCTCTCCTAAACCACTAGGAGAATGAGTCCTTAAGAGGGGAGAAACAAAAATCGACCAAAAAGGTCTAAAAGGAAGAAAATAAGAACTATAATCACTTTTCTTTAAATAGTGACCTTTTGAAGTTAGAATGAACTAACACTAGCTTACTTTCTTAAAAGTTATATATATCTAACTCAACACCGCCCATAAACAGTATATGCACGTAGCCCTTTCTCAACATACATGATAATTCATTGCATCTTCCAAATGTCCTCCAAACTCCAAAAATTCTCAGCAAGGCCCTCGGAGAACCCTTGTACCCATCCAGAAAGCTCCGAGTTTTCAGGCTGGCAAGACTGGTTCAACTCAGGCCAAAATACTTGATTCTGCTCTTGCATCCAATCCCCACTATCCGCAATCTTTCCTATGCTAGCATTTGCATAGAATCCTCCATCATATGAATCTGAAGCGAATGAGTCCGAGGATGATGTCACCATGCCAGAGCTTTCCATGTAGCCCATTGAGAGTGCAGGCACATGATCACGAGTTGTAGATTCTTGCTGGAGGCGGTGGTCGGCGAGGCGAGGCATCCATAGATACTTCATGGCATCCTTGAACTTGTTGCTATTGGCATCACAGTTGAGCTGTTTGGCGTGCTTTTGGACCCTTGTCCTCCAGTAGTTTTTGATCTCGTTGTCGGTCCTCCCCAGGAGGTGTTGAGCTATCTTGGACCACCTTCATATGCAAGGACAAGGTGGGAAGTGCAATTAGGGAAACATCCATGGTGCATGAAGGATCTTAATCCTCAGTAAAACATAACTTATGCATGTGTTGGCTGTGAAACATAATGAATATTTAGTAAGTGAAATTTTTAAAAAGTCTACTAAGAGTGTGTTGTCCTCGAATACCAAAATAAGTGATGGATAATTAGACATAGTGGTACTCTCGAAATGTATGGAGAAGAGAAAGAGAGGAGAGACGTGCAGCTTCGATGCACCGTTGTGTCTAGTGAAAGAGAAAGGCATATGCATATGGTGCATGTGGCCATGCTGCCACCCATATGCATCGTATTCCCATTTAGGTAGGTGGCTAGACTTGTACAATCTGAAGTGTGCCGTCCGACGGAGCTGGAGGCTTTCAATTTGATTTGACGTACAAGCTAGTCCACATCAAGCTAGCTAGCACGCTAGATTGGACTTGAGCTATCTAGCTGGCGGGCTACTTGTACTAGCTAGCTAGGAGCTGGTACTGTACCGTACCGTATGCATGAGCATGACACGCGAGACGTTTGATTTGAGGTAGGTAGATGTATTACTTGTTGCCCCAGCGGGAGTGGAGGTCGAGGATGAGCAGCTGCTCGTCGGCGGTGAAGTTGCCGCGCTTGACGTCCGGCCGGAGGTAGTTCAGCCACCGCAGCCGGCAGCTCTTCCCCGTACGCTTCAGCCCTGCATGCATATGGTCAGTTTCGAAAAAGGATTAGTCAAAAATCTATTGAGATCGATGCATGGCGGTGGCTGTGGTGCGAGTACGTACCGGCGCCGCGGGCAAGTGAGTTCCAGCGGCCCTCGCCGTTGTCGGCGATGTAGTTGACGAGTGTGAGGTCCTCGTCGACGGTCCATGGTCCGCGCCGGAGCTCCGTCTCCGCCTCCTCTTCCTGGCGCTTCGGGTCGTCGTCCAGTGGAGCTGGGATGGTCGCGCCGCTGCTCGGCTGCGTCGACGACGATGACGCCATCTTCTCTTTCTAATTTATTTAGACACCGGCTAGCTTACTTGACAAGGTGGAGAGAGAGATAGAGAGATTAATGGGAGAGGGATGTCAAGTACTGAACTCCTTTTATAGTGTTTGCGGGAGAGAAGAGAAAGTTGAAAAGTAGCGGAGGAGAGAGAGAGAGAATACGCACGTGGTGAAATGGGTGTTGAGGGAAAGACAGAGAGGACGAGTAGCGCAAGGCATCGGCGCGTACGAATGCACTTACAACTAAAAAGGCATCTTACTATTGAGCAGGGCAAACGTTGGAGCGATAGTATTTTAGGATACATGCACCACGTGAAAGGATCACTGGGCCGACGGCAGAAGGAGCAGAAGGCTACCGATGGCATTTAGTCGGGGCCGTTGGCCCAGATCACCACCAGGACAGCCATCGACCATGACCGTCAGATGACCGTCGGCCTAGATAAGCCGTCAGAGTAGATCCCTATGGGACCGACGGCAACCGTAGGTGAGACTGTCGGTGTCATCTGGTTGTCGGCGTAGGTCCCTGATATGGGTATGCTCTACGGGTGCCTAATATTAGCCTACACGGATCGGCCTAGCAGAAGCCCATGTGATGGTGTATCTCTGATGGCGAAGCCCAGAAGGATTTCGGGTGGCCCAAGCCCAAAAGGGATGCGACTTCTTGAGGATCACATGTAGCTTTAGATAAAATTTTAAAGGAAGAAACCTTAATCTGTAACCGACTTGACCTACCCCGAGACCTGGCCTCCCCATATAAAGGCCAAGAGGGCACGGCGAGGAGGGCAATCCACAACCCTAGCATACACATCGCCAGATCTCATTTGCGCACCCCTCGTAACCTTCGGTTTCGCCATGAACAGACAAGTAGGAGTAAGGTTTCCCTACGGGGGCCCAAACCTGGATAAATCTCATGTTCCGTGTTGCTTGTTTGCTAGTCGTTCCGCAATCTCCAACGTCCCCCTCTTCTCCAAAACCCAAGTCCATAACAATGGGTATTGACGAGTCAAAACCTCGTCAATTAGCGCCGTCTGTGGGAAACGGGGATGCTGGTGTTGCGATCGTGACGGTCCCGTCAACCGCGATCTTCGATTCCTCTGCGACGGAGAATCACCTCCTCTTCGGCACCATCGACTTCACCGTCCACTCACCGGAAACTCGCCCGGACTTTGACTCCGTAGGAGACGGAGTCGACATGATGCTTGGTAGCTTATGCTTCCAGGTTGTCTAGATCGGCACGCTTCGCCTTCCTGAGCGGGTGACGCCGCCAGCGATTGCACCTGCCGCGTGGATACCGCCAATCGGCGCACTTAGGGCACCTCACGCTGGCATACGACTCGGATAGTAGCAACAGCTGTAATTCCGATCTCTGTGACCCGCCAACAGAGGAAGGAACCTATGGTTCCGGGTCTGAAAGCTGTGGGAGAAATTACCTCCCTCATCGCTTCATGTGCGCAGTCGTCGTCAACGGCCACGACACCCACGACAACGGTGGCAATGGGACCGATCCGCAGGCTCCCAACGCCGCAATCGGAGGACATCCTCCAAACACTAACCCCAATGGCTGCCCTACTCTAAATCACGATGGGAACGGACCTCGAAATCCTGAAGCCGCTAATGGTGGCGAACCGGATCGTCAACAGATCCACCTCAATGACGCTAAGTGGGAGAGAGTCACAGAGGCTGTACGAGGCAACCCTCTTCAAATGGAAGTCTTGCGTGAGATGCTGATGGGCTACCATTGGCTCCTCATTAAGGATCACAATCGACAAGTCGCGCAAAACGCTCAGCTCGAGTAGAGTCGGAAGGCAGACGATGAATCAATCGCCTGGCGGACAACTCTCTCCTCCATCGTTGGATCTTCCTCGGAGGATAACGGCGGCTACACCGCCCACAAAATCCGCTCTCGTTTGGAGCGCATGGGCCCAGATGCAAGTTGCGAGGCTACCAAAGCCCTCGACCTGTCATTCATGTCAGTCGACTCGCATGGCAACATGATGCCCAAGGCACCGCAAGCTGCGGTTCTAGCAGCTACTATGTACCTGCTCGCTAACCAAGACCTAGTCAGGGATCCATGATCCGCCGTCCATAAATCTGTGATAGCAGGCCTCTGGATTGTCGGAGCTGCACTGACCGAAGAGGATGCTCCGGAACAGAAGAAGGCTGCGGTGAAGTTCGTGAGAAACCACATGCCCTCATCCGACGAGGATGACCATGATCTGTCGTGGCGACGCCGCAACCCACGGCGGAGGAGACACAACTACGACGCTCGTGACGAGCTCACACAGCGCAAAATCGACAAGCTACACGCCAAACACGCATGCTCCATAGAGTCGGAAGATGAAGACATGGAGCCCTGCGGCGCTAGATGCTTCAGCCAAGCCATATGGAAATCGCGGATGCCTAAGGGCTTCAAACTTCCTTCGGACAATCCGAAGTTCAATGGCCTTCAGAAGTCGAAGATCTGGCTGGACGACCACATCTCGTCAGTCAAGCTGCATGGTGGAAGCAAGAATGCATCCATGCAATGCCTTTAACTACAGCTTAAGGGCGCGACTCGGGCCTGGATCAACAACCTCCCCCTCGGATCCATCCACAGCTAGGAGGATCTGGTCTACAGCTTCATCTGCAACTTCTAGGGCACTTGCAAGCGGCCGGCCTAAATCAAAGAATTGCGTGCTTTCTGCCAAAGGTCCAATGAGTCCATCCGCTCTTACGTCCAATGTGTACGGGTTCGTAGCATGGAAAACAAAAATTTTCTATCGCATGAACACACACAAGCCAAGATCTATCTACTAGATTGTAGCAACGGGTCGATAGAGTACTAACCCTCGAAGATCCAAAGCGGTTAACGAGAGCAGATTCTCGTGGCTGATGTAGTCATTCACTTGCCGATCTCAAGATCGCATAGGCGATCCTTTTGGCGCCGTGTTCCGGCAGTGCTCCCGTAGTCGGTCACACGTATGGTACTCGATGAAGACCTTCCTCTCCCTTGTTCCAGCAGGCAGCACGACGGCGTGATGTCGGAAGTAGAGGGGAGATCCCGCAGGGCTTCGCCTAAGATGGAGCGAGTATGGTGGAGTAGAGGGAGCCCCAACGATCTAGGGTTTAGAGGGTCGAGGTTTAGAGGTAGCTAGCAAATAGAGTTTAGCTAGTCGGTAGCGATTTAGAGGATATCTAGATTGGTCGCAACTATAGAGGGGGGTGGCGGCCAACCTAGGGTTTCTTGGGTGCCTAGGGCAAGGGGATACCTTGGGGTGCGCCCCCACCCCTCCTTATATAGGTGGGGGGGGGGGGCGTCCAAGGGTGTTCCCAACCCAGGTGGAAACCCTCCCTAACTTAGAAACCCTCCCTAACTCGGAAACCATGTTGGCATTTGACTTTTTCAAACTGCCTTTTTGACTTTCAAATTAGAGTTCGATTTCTCTCTTCCAAGTGTCCAGCCAAGTGACATAGGACATGATGCAACCATTACACTTTGTCATGAAACATCCATGTACCCTTCTCCTTCCGGATCGGTGAACCTTCTAAACCCTTCTAGAACATTCCGGTGAAAACACCGGAACCATTCCCGAACTCCGGAATTGAACTTTCCTTATATGAATCTTATTCTCTGGACCATTCCGGATCTCCTCGTGATATCCTGGATCCCATCCGAGACTCCGAACAACATTTGGTCTCTTTACTCACATTCCATATCTACTAAACAACATCGAATCCTTAAGTGTGTCTCCGTACGGTTCGTGAATTATGCAGACATGATCGAGACTCTTATCCGATCAATAACCAATAGAGGAATCTGGAAATTCATATGGCTCCCACATATTTCTACGATTACTTTGCGATCGAATGAACCATTTACATACGGAACCAATTTCCTTTTGTCTCGCGATAGTTTACTTATCCGAGGTTTGATCGTCGGTATCTCTACATACCTAGTTCAACCTCGTTAACGATAAGTACTCTTTTCTCATTCCCGTGATATGTGATCCCTTGTGAGCCAGTCACATGCTTGCAAGCTAATTGGATGACATTCCACCGAGAGGGCCCATAGTATATCTATCCGTCATATGGATGGACAAATCCCACTCTTGATCCATGTGCCTCAACACATACTTTCCGAACACTCAATGCCACCTTTTAACCACCCAGTTACGGTGTGGTGTTTGATGTCATCAAAGCATTCTTCCGGTGATGGTGATTAGCATGATCTCATGGTCGAAGGAATTAGGTTACTATGTATCAAAAAGCTTATAGCAAATGAACTATTGAAATGACTTGATCTTTATGCTACGCTTATCTATAGGAGTATGTCCATCACATCATTCTTCTAATGATATGACCTTGTTATTAATAACATCTCAATTTTCATGATCAAGAAACCATGGTCATATATTAACCAACAAGCTAGTTTAACAAGATGCTTTACTAGGGACTCTTTATGTTTACAAATATCACAATTACTAATGTTTACGGTTAATACAATTATGGCATGGTATGTAAACATTTATCATAAGCATGAAGATATGATAATAACCACTTTATTATTGCCTCTTGGGCATATATCCAACAGTCTCCCACTTGCACTAGAGACAATAAACTAGTTTCAAATCTTTGTGTATTCAACACCTATGGCTTTCTGGTGTTGTATGTACACGATTGCTAGTGGTCAACCTATCTTCGGATCTGACACTTTCAGGTCCGTTTGTAATTGCATGTCTTTGCGTCTCTACGCATCACTCATTCTCTAATGAGATGGCTTTGTATAAATTTGGTCCTTTGGTGAGACCTTTAGTTCCTTGGGGTTATAACATGTCGACAATATTGTCGTACAATATATCTTCATAGTACTATCCTGCTGTGAACTACACCTAGTTTGGTAACAAACTACTTGACACAAATGCCCTCTTTTGCTGCTATAATAGTGCGGTGACCCAACATACCACTGCATGATGTAGTACACTATAGTCGTTGTCATAACATCAATGAAACACCGTTCACTAGTATTACATCCCTTAGAGTGGTACAATAGAAACACAACAGGTCCAAGACATGACTATAGGTTACAACTCAACTCGTTACACAAGATCCAGAGAACACTCTAGGTTAAAGAGAGAGAAAGAAACTTCTTACAAAGAAGAATCAGAAATAAATAACTCAAAAATTATAATACTATTAAGACTAGTATCTTAACTAATGGTCTGGCATTGCTGCTATCGCAATACACTACAGAAATAGGTTCTATAGTTAGAGATTATATTCCTATCTAATCAGTAACTTCGTCTTCACTTGAGTTGGTGTATATGTTGACCTTCTTGACTTTATGAAGAGTTTTAGCTTTTGATGATAATTCCTGGAGCATAACTTGATGTAGACGACGTCTGTATTGGCTTCAGAATCTAGCAAGGGTTAAGAAGATACGTTGATTACGAGCATACTCAGCAAGTTCATTATAAAAGAAGTGTTTGATGCACTATATCTATAGCCACAGACCATAGGTCATAGGAAATGCAGGTTTTTGTAAACATTTCTTTAAAGGTCGCTTTTATTCTGAAAAGCTATGTCCGCTAGCCTTCACGGGTTTACCAAAACTTTCATGGAGTTCCTTTCCCACGGCGTTCGCAGCTCCTTCTCTGAACAGGGAGTAACAAGTTACAGTTCTTACACTCTGCAGAGGTGCATTACTTTTCCCATGAGAGATCAACTCCTTGTTGCACAACCGGGCAACTTACCCGTCCATAATTCCATGTTTTGGGGCCTAGTAGATGATCCAAGCCAATCACTGCCCTCTCCGTGACCTCATATGTCTGCACGATCCTTCGGGGCTGGCTCACCTCCGTTAATCCCCCTTTTGGGCAGGCTAAAACCCTGATGAGTTCCCGAAGACTCTATGACCCGGTGATGCCCGGAATAGTACTATTTAAATGGACTATATCCCTAAACACCATTCATTGATAATCTAGACACCAAAAGTGTGGGGCGTAAGGGTGCCCACCCATATGTTGGATCCGCACAAGGAATCACAATGTCACGTTAAGGTCGTCTTGCCTCCATACAAGAGGAAAAGGATACAACTGACTTCTCTGTCCTATTCTAAATCTCATGGCTAACGCGTTATATACGGCGCAAGAATCACTGGCGACATTGGTCGTTAAGTCCTAGATAATATGTTCCTTTACCACCTAAACTTTCATATTAGGTTATTACCTCATGGTAAATAACCTATAATCATTTATTATGAAACTAGTGTTTTTCGACCTTTTTCAAATGCAGGTGATGAAAATACTAGCTTTGCAAAATACTTTACAGAAAATAATCAAAGGACATGAGGAAGTGTGAACTTGCCTTTTGTGATTGCAAGATTATGCACTCACGGTCTTCAAGACAATATAAGATCCAATATCTAAAATTAGCATCATTGGTCTGGTAAGGACTAATGTTTAAAGAAGCAAGATGCTCTTATCCATAAGTAATGTGATGCATTTTATAAATGTGAATCCCGGGTATAACGTTGTTCTAGGGTTTGGATACTAGAAATGATGCCTTTGAAATGTGTTGTACTTTTGGTTAAGTTTTACACTTGTGCTTCTTGTTAAGGCTTGTGAATGTGTGAAACAACCTGTAATTATAATAACATAAAACAATGAGTTACACACCAACGTGAAATGTTACTCAAGATTGCTTACATTATAATTGTTTATCTCTAAATTTTACTGCACAAGTAATGGCCTTAATAAGGATCTTTAAGTGTTTACAATCCTAAGTATACAAATAAGGTTTGAAACAATGTGATTGTGATTAATTGTCATCTGTTGACTTAAGTGGCAAAACGAATAACTTTTGAAGAAAAGACTCCTTTTCTAAGGTCTAAACAATCTTTGTGGTTAATCAAATGTGGTCGAGGTTGTTTGTGCTTGCTTGAATAGTTCGAACTTGAGATGCTTTATGACTTAACTATAATAGACCAGAGTTAACTATAAAACATATAACAATGGCTTTAGTATTATATTTAAAGTCTTATAGACTAAAGTTAACTTTAAAAACATGGATATATTTAAGGTGTAATGCTTATGATATTTGTACCTTGTGTACCTTATAATGTTTCCTTAAGGTTACTTAAGAATGGTTATAGTTTTACTTGGTGTAGTGGTTTCTTGATTTTATAATTGAATAGTGTCATTTACCTTGTTATAGATGAGTGGTTATAGTTTATAAACACAGAAGTAATATTACTTGATTACTTATGGATTCACTACAATGTTGTGATATTTTTGTAATCTGGTGGTTGAAGTAATGGAAAAGATTTAATTTAGTCACAAATTATTCTTTAAGGATTTTATCATGAATAAGAATCTTTTTAGAAAATAATCTGCACTTATGGTTGAAGATAATTCAATAAAATGGTATTTATAATGCTTTGAACCATTATGACTTAATATTATTAATATTTAAGTCTAATACTATTTATTAGACTTAATTTACTAATTTTAGAAATATTTACAAATTTTATTTACCCTTATATAAATTAATAACTAAGGAAATAGGTTTAAATTCAAGTTGCTACGGTGTTTTAATTTTTTTATTTACCTCGAAAGTGGATTATTATATTTTTAACATGTAGGTATTATTTTTGTGATTGTTTTGGTATATTACATTTATTTTTATGATTTATAAATAATAAGATATGATTTTTATAAGATTTATTACTTTATAAATACTTAATAAATATTAAATATTTAATTAAGTGAAATAATAATGTATGACTATAGTTTTAAATTATAGATCTTATTTTTCTAGGATTTTTAGTATTTTATTTATATTTTTCATAATATTTACCATTATTGAAATATGAATTATCAAAGTTTCATTACTTATAAGATCTTTATTAAATAATAATTATTTAAATAACTATTACAATAATGTTTGATGATAGTTTTAATTGATAGATTTTATTTTTCTAAATATTTTCATATATTATACATATTTTTCTGAATTATAAAACAAAAGTTGTTGATTTAATAAGTTTTAATGATTTTATTTTATTTCTGGAATATTTAAATTTGGGTTTATATCATTTATTCTTTCTTAAACAGGAAATAACTTTTTACACCACATCCACAGCTACCCTATGTCAACACCCGGATTTTTAATCCCAGATGCCTGTTATGCCATACATCGCAATCCCAAGATTACCATTTTTGCGAGACATAACAGATTTGGATACCACAGTACATCATCCATTACAAACCATACATAAGGTCTTACACAAATAAGGATCTCATGATCTAGTTCTTAATACAATTGAAGCAGCGGAAATACGTAATAATAACGGTAGCGTATGCGAAGCTCCATCTTCGGAGTCACAGGCAATGCTGACGATGGGAGATGATCCTAGTTGTCGTAACCTTCCTGGGGTCCATCCTCCTGATACACCTCTTCATAGTCTGGCCAGGGGAATAGCCAGGAACAAAGCCATGAGTACTCATTAAGTACTCGCAAACTAATACTAACAAGTGAAAGGGTTTTTGTGGTAGGACACTAAGCTCTAGGGTTGTTTTGCAAAAAGCCGGATTTACCTCTACTACGTTTAGAAATGAAGAAAGCTAGTTGAAGTTTTATAACACCTAAGTGGGAACTTGTATTTCATATCACAGCTCTGTTGTGGTCAAGTCAAAATCTCAATTCATTTCACGAGTCATTTTGAAAACATCTGACGGGGGAACAGTATGGCCACTCCAACTGTCCATAACCGCAGACGCGGCTATTCTAATAGTTTGACACTCTGCAGAGATTGTACACTTTCACCACAACATTCGATACATCCGTCAGGAACAAATCTTGAAGTCACCATACTCAGTATGCGGATAATCAATCCTAACCTTTCAATTACACGCCCTAGTATAGGCACCTCTCCTGTGAGTTTGGCCTCCCAACCATGAACAACTATCATCTTGGGTACTGCACAGGTGGACAATGTTCACAAGGTAGCCTCAGCTCAGACCTTGGTCGTGAGGGAACCAATACTAAGGTATATAAGTTTCTAGTCAAGCCCTACCCAATTCTCGGGTATTGTGGTTGTACGGTAAAATTGGAATAGTATCGCATCCAGACAACCATCAGTTTTATAAAGGGCTAAGGCTCACGCCTCAATATTTTCATCACCAAAATCATCTGGTGTTCGGAAACACATGTCCAAAACATTTCAATAGAATGATCCATCATTCCAAGGTTCTCATAACCATTTTCACCAAGTACTCCCATCTACAGTTGATCAAGTTTTATGCTTAGCACTAGCATCTATAAGTGGGAGTAAGTACTAATGAGGTATGGTAAACTAGTGGAGTTTAACTAAGTTTAATCTCATGCCTTAGGAGGAAATAAAGATTATCTAGCTTAGGCCAAGTTTTATGCTCTTTATGCAACCTTCAGTTATCTTTCTAGTATCTACAATTCACTTAAGTAAGCTCTAAGTAATAGCTTTGATAAAGAAATAAAGTAGAAGCTTGCAAGTAAAACTAGGATTGGTTTATCAAGTGGGTATGTTCATATATGCCTAAGGCATATAGTTGGCATGGTAACAAGCAAGTATTGCTTGCATAAGTATAGTATCTTGCAAGTGTTAGCTTGCATAGGTCAACTTGATTAGTAAGGCTTGCTAAAGTATAATATCTGGCAAGTGTTAGCTTGCACATTCAACTAGTAGTATTAGGCTTGCTAAAGTAGAGTATCTTGCAAGTGTTAGCTTGCAAGTTTAATAGCTTGCCTTGAGCAGAGCAGTGGTTGAAGTTCTCCTCGGCTTCTTCTTCGTAGTATTCTTCTTCCTCCTCGTATCCTTGGTCGGTACTGGCGTCTATAAATAAATACGAGATACACAATCACCAAACAATACTTAACTACTTTAAATCATCACACACAAGGGTTCTATAGGTGATCTAGCATCATCACTAACATTACAAGATTAAAGCTTGGTTTAATTTCTTTTATTTTTAGAAAAGTAATTTCTACTCATTGAAAAAACTACTTAAGATTTAATATTCTCCAAACCAAACATGGGATCATGTTGACACATGTCATCACCACACATTTCAGTACATGGGAATGTGATTTAAAGTGCTGTCACAATTTAATAAGATTTATCCTTTTATTTTAATTAAATAAAGTGACTAGAAATGCCTATGTGGCATTCTTTTATTACTTGGACATTATTTCTGTAAGTAAACCCATATATTTTTATATATTCTGAAAGGTATGATCAAATGTGATTTTTGAGAGTTGGAATCAACTGAAAAGCTATTATGGTTTAAATTTGAAAAATGTTTGAATGCAGAAAAGGTTCTGCCTTGTTATTTTTACTAAGATTGATCTATAGATTCAAATGATTTGAATCCAACGCACTGAATCAAGCTGGGTTGATTTTTGAAACTAGGTACAAAACTAAGTTTGAATCTATATAGAAAAATCTAAATTCAAACGAGTGGGCTGCGCGGGAACTACTAATGGGCCGGCCCAGTGTCAGTCTGCGGCGCGGGGCTCAGCTAACAGGGGGTTCCACCAGTCAGTGGCTCTTTAAACGCGAAGTGGTACGGGGCGATGTGGTGCGTTGGATTAGAAGTAAGACCAACGGCTGAGGGTCGTCGTCGATGATGAACTAGTCACCGACGAGCTCGAACCTTAGCGGCTCAGTGGGGGTCGTCGGGGGATCACCGGGGCTCAGGCGAAGGTCGGCCATGCGGGCGAACGATGAAGTCGACGACGGTGAACCTCCTGGTACCGGCAGCTTCTCCTGGGGCGGCTCCAATCGCTGGCTCCCTTCTTCTCCAGCAGCGGCCGGCTCTGGCGCAATTTCGGCGATGCGCTGCTCGCCTTGCTCCGGCTACGGGGTGGCATGATCAGTGAGGAGAGGGGAGTGAGATGGTGTGCTTATTTCGGCTAGGGGTGGCCTCCTTTTCTAGGCTTGATGGTGAGACCGAACGGGATGGGCAGGCGACGGTGGCGACATGGCTATGGGCAGCTAGGGGCATGGCCAAGGTTGGCGTTCGATCGGTGGTCTCCTGGCGATGCTCTAGGGCTTTATTGCGCGTGTAGGGGCGGTGGCAAATGGTCGGGAATGCTCGATGCTCTGCGAGGCAGAGGCGGCGTCTTCGACGGCGAGCGGTGGCTACGGGGCATGGGCGGTGAAATGGGCATGTATGGCGGTCTCCTAGGACGGTTAGGAGCATGCTGGCGGGCGGCAAGGGCTCGAGGTGGTCGGGTTGCGTGGGAACGATGTGTGCTTTGCGGCGCACGTCGGCATGGTCGACAGCGGCACGGGCGCGGCGTTTCTGGTTGCTCTGGTTAATGTCTTCGAGGAAGGGCTGGTCGAGTGGGGCCGGTGAGGCATGGGTGATCTCCCTGACAAGGTTGGCACGACTAGTTCCTCTCCTAGCTTGCTGTCTACACTGGGGTGGCAAGGGTGCTCTCGGGCTGTTCACCATTGATGATATTGGCAAGCTTACAGTGGTGCTAGAGCTTAGTTAAGTTGGCTAGATGATCTACTGAGGCTAGTGTAACCAGAGAGGGAACAAGTTTGGCTCAAACACTGCTCCAAATAGTGTTTGTGATTTTGTTGATTTGAATCTGCAAGGTGTTTGATGAAATGGCCGCATGAGTTCAAGTTTTGAATTTTGAAATTAATTTTGGTGGGTTTGCTAGGCATGTGCTGGTGAGTCTGTAGATGCTTGGGTTTTGAAAATTGAGTTGGTTTCAGTGGTTTTTGAAAAAGTGGGATCTTCCCATATGAACTAGATTCAATTTTAAACTGTCATTTAAACGATGCATTTGAATGTTTCTGGATGATCACAAAGTGGGCCTTTATACTATGTTATGAGTACTATCAAGGGGTGTAAAGATCCAAACAAGTTTCTATTAAGTTTTGAAAGTTAGAGACAACCAAAGTAGGCATGGGAGTTAAATTGGCCAAAGTGACCATTCCCTTATTTTGTTTGTTTTGATTTATTTGTCTTTGTGAAAAGTGTGGGGATTGTTTAGATGATGTTTATTTCACCTAAGCATCCTTTTACAAACAAAGAAACACACAATCATGGCAATTCAAAAGAATCCAAATTTTGTTACATACACATATGAATGCTTTCATGTTTTTAATTTGGAAAAGTTTTTGTTAACCCTAATTTTGGTGATTAGAGTTTGATGATTTTAGTTTAATACTTTTGGGATATTACACCCTAGGTCACTGACCAGTGGGCCTATGGCCACATCATCAGCCACGCGAGACAGAGACTAGGGCAAACCACGCTGAGGTGGCAGAATGACACCAACATGATGTCATGCTGATATCATCTTGGCCTCCACCACCAGAGGATAATCGCCGGCGGCGAACCATTGTGCTCCGGTGAACAAGGTCGATACTGTTAGACAGAGGGAACCAAGTAGAACCTATTGGTGGTAATGCCGCTACCTAATGGTCGCCGGAAATACACCGACGATGAGTTTCTGTGGTGGTCAACGACGAAGCTCAATGAAATGAGGTCTACGAGCAAGCAAAATTAGGGTCTAGAGATGCGTAACTTACCTTGATGACGATAGAGAGGTCGAGGAGACTTGGGGAGGCGTGACGATGGCGAATCGACGATAATGGCCACATCGGCCGATGAAAAGGAACGCTCGATTTCACATGATTCACGGCGCGCTAGCTTCTGTTCCTGGTCCTAGGTGAGTAAGACCACAACGACGCGTCCAACGGTGGCTACAACAAGGTGAGGGGTGGTCGGACCTAATCGGAATGACGAACTCCGATGAACTAGGGTTTCAGGTGAGGAAAAGAGATGGGTCTAGAGAGCGAGATTGAAGATAAGATTGGTATGACAGGATAGAGGAGGACGCGGCGGTCTTATCTACTCCTCCCAGGGTCGGCGGCAAGCATCACGGCGGTCGATTCTTGCTGACGACGGCGAATGGCATCGGCGGGGCGCACGCAACTGCCTGTGTGCGTGAGGATGACGATGACGACAGTTCTGCAAAAAAAACCCTAACAATTCTTTCCTCTCAACCCGTGATCCTTCTTTGGTCCCACCCATCAGTCACAGAAGAGGACGAGATGGGATGGCTGCTGGGACTTTGCAAGGTGAGAGGTAGATAGGGAGAAAGAAATGGGCCACGGCCAGAAACTGTTTTTATTTCTTTTTCTTTTTTGTTTTCTGTTTTTCTTTTTAGACTGTATTTTAAATCTTAGATTTGAGATTTTTTAACAAAGTCTATTTGCTGAATACTTGCAGCAACAATTGATATTGATTGACATTCATTTTGTAAACCTTTAGGATAATTTTTTTATATATTTTTCTTTATTTTCTTTATTCTTTTTATACGAACCCTTTTTTATATTTTATAGAAGCCTTGGGAATTAATTTTCTATACTAAACCCTGGCTTTATTAAATGATATTTCTTTATTTATTTATAAAACTTAATTCTAGTTAACTCATAGTTTGGATGGAAATTTTTATATAATGATCCTATATCCTTATTTGATTCCCTAGAGTTTAGGGTTCTTAATAAACTTATGTTCTTTTGTTGATAAAAGGTTATGACTAAGCATATTGTCTTTTTGTTTGTGATCTTTAATGTTATCACCTTTTGAAATAGGAAGTTATTAACCGGAATGTCTGATGGAAAAGAATTGATAAAGATAACTCCTAAGCACATATAGTTATGATAATTCGAATTGACAGAGATGTGCTTAAGTGATTTGTTATAGGATATATTCCTATAAAACATTGTGGAAATAGGATGATAAATCAATCAGATGAAATGGATTGTATGTGTGGTTAAAGATTTGGGGTTTAGTGTTAACCAAGAATTCCTATCTTCCATAATTCATAATTCTGGACTTCTGATTAAGGAATTCTTTTCCTAGATATTCTTCTCCTTCATATCCATCATCATGTGCTAACCTGATGAGCTTTACTTCCCAAGAATATTCTCATCCACTTTTTATTCTTCTAAACTCATTGATGAATCCAATGAGTTTGACATTAAAGCTTTTCATGATCTTCACCTATCCAGACTTGTTTATATCAACTACTCTTCTGCTGATAACCTCCAATCCAACAATAGCTATTTCAAACTTTATTCCTATTCTTCCATAATCATCCACCACTAATATTACTCCAGTAGATGGGTTTATAATTGGATATACATCAAATCCTACTTCACCTCAAGTTTTTACTCTTTTCCAGAGGAAGATACTAACACTATAATTCAATGCTGCTCTAACATCTTCTTAATCATACAATTTTATCTTTACTTGGCTTCGACATCTCATATTAGAGGTCAATCAAGTTTTACCCACCAATGTTACTTATACAAGATATAAGCTTTCAATCTTGGTGACTAAAGCATGATCATTATAATCCTTTGATCCCTTATGGTTTAGGTTTCTAATGAGCTAGTCAAGGCTTCATCAATACAACATTACAGTTGTATTGGAATCATCTTCTTAATATTTCTATTGGGTTAAGAGATATTATTATTTTGACTATACATACTTGATCCCATAAAATTACTCCTATTATCTAACTTCAATACTCACCCTTGTAATCTTTACCTCAGATACTCTTTGATCATTTCAGGAGTGAGTTAACTCTATCAATAATCCTATTGATTTAATTCTCTTACAACACTCCCATCCTATAAATGATATTTAAATCTAGTATTACCATATACCTTTCCTTACCTCCATCCTTAAAGGGTTTTAAGTGAATGTTATGATAAGAACAAGAGTTATTAGCTCAAGTATTGATAGTTTAAGAATTGGTGAATCAATAGTTTATTACTCAACATTGATGAACAAAAGATATTAAAGTAAGGTTCAATAGAGATGATAAAGATTCTTATGGAAAGAAATATATGTGGTAAATGATCTTAACTTGATTTCCTTGCTACTTAATCTCACTAAAGGTTTAAGGTTAGATATTACCATGATACTCATAGTAAGGATAGATAAGAATAAGATAGGTCAGGATTAGTCATTACATTCTTATTACTTAAGTTGTAATATTAACTTGGCATTCATTAGTTGTTCTGATGAATATTATGATATGATCCCTTAAGGATCAGATATTAATCATTTAAGAAATGCATTATGATTGACTTTTTATTATATTTGATCTACCCTTAGATCAAATCATGTTTACCCAAATAAGGTTTCAGAAAAGGTCATATTGAAACTTATCGCAGTCAACTTGATGATCTACTTCAATTCCATCAAGTTGAGAGAATATTCAATCACTTTGAAAATATTTGTTTAAAAGCGCGAAAATTATTCGGATTTTCTATGCATGAATGAAATGCACACATCTGGGTTCAACTTATTTCTAAGCTCTAATGCTGGGATGTTATAGACTCTTCCCCTTAAAATAAACTTCGTCCTCGAAGTTCGCAAACTCTCATGTTTAGGAGTAAGGAATTGACTTGTAGTAGTTGATACATTTCTCCACTCCCTGATGACTTCAAATGGGAATAGTTGTAGAATTCTATATCCTGATTAGGTATCCTAATCCAACTCTTTTTATTTAATCAATGAACTTTCTTGCCATGTTATATAAAGTCTAGGAAGTCTCACTAAAACAGGTTTTAAATTTCTATTTGCTAGTAGTTGTGGTCAAAAGACTATATTTTTTCTTATTATGGTATAGTTGATACTGGTATTCCTTCCAAAAATTGGATTTGAATTCATTTAGTTCATACCTATTGGAATTTCTTGTTCCTCTACACCTATCCAATTGGATGGGCTTTTATTCTCTCTTATGAATCACTTAAGAGTTGTTTCTTCTAGAATTAGCCTATTAAGACTAATCTATTTTAATACCTTCAAGTTTTACTTTAACAGGCTTTAGTTAATATTTTATTATTATCTTAAATTCTTCTATGAGTACTTTTATAATGATTACTTCTTTTAACCTTAAGGCTTGCTATTGTTGTAGGTTAGTCCTTTTTCTCCAACCTTTATTCGGAAAGTCAGATAGCACTACTTCAATTTCTATTGTCTACTCTCCCCCTTAGGGTTTACTAATAGTCTTCAAACTGTCTATATAGTATTTATTGGCTTTATAATTAGAATATTGGTCTCTATCCAGCTTATACTCTACCTAGTTAAGGTCTTATGAAAGATTGTACGGTGTATCCACGCAATTGTGGATCTCCGAAGTAAATCTTCCAGCATTAATTGTCTTACTTACTATTTGGACACTTCCGCTTTGATAGGTCTGACATCACGAAGAGTCTCGAAAGACGATCACTTAAATCTTATACTCCTATAGGTCTTACTTGGCTTAGGACAAGTTTTATGCTCTTTATGCAACCATTAAGTTTTATACATGAATGCAATGCACACATCTGGGTTTAGCTTATTTCTAAGCTCTAATGCTGGGATGTTACAAATAGCAGTCATATACTTAGCCTTTTGTTGTAGTATCTGTCATAATGTATTAACTTTGGAACTCATCCAGAACCATTATGGAACTTACTTCCATTATACTGTGCTAGCCTTAGTTTAGATTGAGATAAACTTAATTTGTACTTTGTGACAAAACTAGTATCAATGTAGTACTTTTACAATGAACTAACCATCTATTTGTCACCTCTACAAAAACAATATATTCTTAGTTCATCCAAAAGATCATAAGAATATCCTTACTATCGTCCAATGATTATTTTATGAATCATTCTGGTATATGCTCATAACATTTAGAACATAGGACATATCTGGATTTGTACATATCACAGTATGATTGATATAAATACTCTTTGTGATTTCATACATCAAGTATCAATCTAGACTTGAATATTTGTTTCATTTACCAAGTGTCAATACACTTGAATTTTGATTCAATCCTTTCTGTGCGACAAGAAACTTTCTTGTAGTTTCCATATTGAACTCATTCAATATCTCATCTATGTACATTTGGCACAACCATATTAGCGTCTCAATCTATCTATATAAATATTGATGCCAAATATTTGGGTTTTGCCTAAGTCTTTCATCGAGATGAAATTCTTAACATGTATTAGTAAAAGATACATCATTTCCAATTAACAATATGTCTTCCATATAATATATTAGAAATATGTCTCAGCGCTCCCACTTAATTTCTTTCAAATGCAAGCATCTTCATCTTCTCTGATGAATTTAAACCCTTTTAACAGTTTCATCATGGTGAATATTCCAACTCCTCTATGCTTACTTCAACCATTGAGGTTTGCGTACGCTTTTAGCATCACTTGAATTAACAAAACCCTTTGGACCGTGTTATGCACACGTCCTAGGTAACAATTCTATTAGAAGAACTTGTTTTTTATTCAACTACCACATAACAAAATTATATGTAGTGGTTGCTACATTAATCCGTCTAGACTAAATATCGCTATGGAAGATCAAATCTTGTCATAGTCAACCTTTAAACATTGTTGTGATCTTTTTCACAACATGTCGACTATTTCATAGATGTGAAACATCCATGTCTATTTCTTTCTAGATCCAAACACGACTGTAAGGTCTTACACCTTTCTAGAGGGTCTTTCAAGTTCAAAGCTTTATTTCTCGTGTATGGAACTATCATGGATTTTATGGCTTCAAGCCATTTGACGGAGTCAGGGCCCATCATCACTTCTTTGCATGTAGTCGGTCCATCATTGTCCAACAACAAGATTTACTTTCAAATCCTACTATTTGATTGTTTACCCGACCTACCAGGTTCAATAGGAACTTAGACCTCCGTGACAACAACCTTTGAGGCACGTGAGCCATGAGCATTGTTGCTGCATCCGAAACACTTTCTGGTGCTGCGCAACTCAGCACATATAGCTAAGGTTCTTTTAACCTTATCAAAGTTCTATTGTCCTCCCACTTAAAATTTCACGAAGAAACTTGACATTGTAAGGGACAAACACTTTTGTATTTGGTGTTATGGAGGAGTACCCAACGATTATCGGAAATAACCTACAAATACATGCTCATCCGACTTTGGTTGTAAACATTTTACTCATGCATACCAATGTTTAAGAAAGGACAACTTGGGTTTTATCCCAAACCATAACTTTATATGGTGTCATTTCAACGGATCATGATGGAGCTCTTTTTAGTGGAAAAACGGTAATCTCTAAGCTTTTAATCTTTTAAAATATAATGGCGGTTTTATGAATTACACCTTTGATCTTACCATGTCAAACAAGGTTTCATTACATATATCGAAGGCTCCATACTCTTATGGTATTTCGGGAAATGCAAATCCACGGAACGATTCCTCAAATCTTTGGTGTTATGCAAAACTTGTAACTCAAAAAACTTCCTTTATGATCCTATCATAAATTGTTTATTTTCTTGTTACATTAATTTTGCACTTCATCTTGAAAGTCTTTGAACTTTTCAAATGTTTCACACTTCATCCTTATTAAGTAAATATTCATATATTCACTCAAATTTTCGGAGAAAACATATGAAGTTGAAATCCATTGCTCTTGACTACACATAATGGACTTCATACAACAATATGTACAAGTTCCAATAAGCTATTCATTCGTTCCCTTTTGGCCTATGAACGAAGTTTTAATTATCTCTAGGAAAGTTTCACAAGCGTCATTTGATCAAAAATCAAAAAGACTCCAAAATTCCATCAAGCATGGGGTTTCTTCATGTTTTCTTTCCACTATAATTTAAACGGCGATGTCACTTCTTAAGTGATCTTTCAATCAATTGTCTTTCGACATTTTTAACACTGGTTTTATGGATGTGATTTATCCAACTATATTTGTAAATCATCCATCTTTTATGGATTACGGCAATTATTTGAACAACCCTTTTGTTCTCATAATACCTGATAAAACAAATCTTGAAGGCAAGCTTTGATATTAACGAGCAACACAACAATCCTTTATTAGTTCCCAATGAACATCATCACATATTATTTTGCTAGTTACTTAGGCCATTGTAGTTCATGAACTGTGCTGTTTCGTATGACGATTCACATCAACAAATTCAGTATCCAATACTTAAGAACCAGAACATGTATATCCTCTATATACCTAACCTAAACAATTCTAGTCTTTTCTTTTCTGCCATATATTTCTGAGATTATCTTTCAGTATTTCCTTTTCTGTTTGAAAGAATCTATCAACATCAATAGTGGAGCCATACACATGACACATAGTCCAAAGCATGTATAGTTAAATACCAATGTCTTTGGACTTGCACTTTGAAGTAAATCACCATCATCAAATGTTTGGTGTTCTTTCAAATTCCCTTCTTTAGTAATCTTTTAGTGTAGTAAACATTTTACCTACATCAAATATTCATCCTTATCATGGAAGAATTCTTGATCAAGCTACTTTAGCTTATAATGGTGAATTGTGAGTATAATGTTGCTCTCCAAAACCTTTTGGAGGATTAGGACGACTAGCGTCTCCAACCTTTTGCAAATTCCCATCAAATATGAGAACATAAACTTTGACATATTATAATCTATCATGTTTTAATCAAAACATCATTTCACATATCGCAAAATCTTCCACATATGACGTTCCTAGATAACCTTGATATTAAAACAATCTTTTGAATATCAAGAATCATGGAGATAAACATGATACTTATTTACTAACACTGGAATTGTTACTCTTGATTTAATACCAATTATTAAACTTCACGGAGTAACCGGAACTTACTGAAAGTTTGTAATAGGACTTTTAAACTTTAGATTAACACTTAAAAACAATATGATACCAGTTCGTAAAGTAACTAACCAGAATTCTATAGTTTTATTATGTCAATTATAACTAAGCGCAAGGTGGTAAACGGATGCCAATGACTATAACAACTATGCAAATTCACTTTGATTTAATTTATGATAAATAATGTTCAACTTTTAGTCATATTGCTATTGAACTCCCACTCAAAACAATATCCCTCACATTGTTTTAGTGATTACATGAATCAAATCCGATCATCACGTGACATGATCATCACGTGATATGATGTAGTTTCAAAGGCAAACAATCATCATGTTCATCATATCATCTATATGACTCATGCTTTACCTTTTGGTATTTCGTGTTCCAAGACCATGCATGTACCTGCTAGGCTCATCAAGATCAAACCTTAGCTTCCGCATGAGAAAATCTGGCTTCCTCCCATTGTATACACTCCCAGAATCTAACACACCCGATCATCACGTGGTGCTTCGAAAGAACGAGTCTTGGCAACGGTGCCTACTAAGGATGATCACTTTATAACTTGATATTTTGTGAGAGGGATCATCTTATAATGCTACCATCATGATCTAAGCAATACAAGATGCATAAAAGGATTAACATCACATGCAATTCATAATATGTGATATGATATGACCTTTCTTCTTGTGCTTCCGATCTCCATCTTCAAGCACGAACATGATCTTCATCATCACCGGCGTGGCGTCAAGGTCAATGGCGCTGCTCCATGGTTGGCATCCACCAGCATCAACTATTACAACTACTTTGAATATTAGACATGCAGGTCTTTAACGAAATTAAAAAAACAACCATAAGGCTCCTGCCGGTTGCCGACTTACAATAAGGAACATTGCATACATCATATATAATCACAATCATGGCCATATCACATCACATCACACCCTTGCTAAACAAAGTTTGACGCCTCTAATTTTATTTGCATGTTTTACGTGGTTTGGGGCTTTCAATAAGTGTCGTTCTAACTTACGAACAAGAACCACAACGTTGATACTAGTATTGTCAATCACCCGTTGTAAATTGAATCTTCACTGTGTTGGGAGAAATAGGCACCCGCAAAGCCACTTATGCAATACAAGTTGCATGTCAAGCATGGAGTAAGTCTCATAAATGATGCCATGTAAGGTTAGCCCGGGCCGCTTCATCCCACCATCCCGCAAGATGCAAAGTACATAATAAGCTATCGACAACAAAAGCATCAATGCCCACAATGACCATTGTGTTCTACTCGTGCAACATATCTACATATAGACACGGCTCTGATACCACTGTAGGGGTTCGTAGCATGGAAAACAAAAAATTTCTATCGCATGAACACACACAAGCCAAGATCTATCTACTAGATTGTAGCAACGAGTCGAGAGAGTACTAACCCTCAAAGATCCAAAGCGGTTAATGAGAGCAGATTCTCGTGGGTGATGTAGTCGTTCACTTGCCGATCTCAAGATCGCGTAGGCGATCCTTCTGGCTCCGCGTTCCGGCACTTCTCCCGTAGTCGGTCACACATACGGTACTCGATGAAGACCTTCCTCTTCCTTGTTCCAGCAGGCAGCGGAGGTTGTAGCTCTCTCCTCGCGATTTCGGCAGCATGACGGCATGGTGTCGGAAGTAGAGGGGAGATCCCGCAGGGCTTCGCCTAAGCCAGAGCAAGTAAGGTGGAGTAGAGGGAGCCCCGGCGATCTAGGGTTTAGAGGGCCGAGGTTTAGAGGTAGCTAGCAACTAGATTTTAGCTAGTCGGTAGCGGTTTAGAGGAGATCTAGATTGGTCGCAACTAGCGAGGGGGGGTGGCGGCCAACCTAGAGTTTCTTGGGCGCCTAGGGCAAGTTGGATACCTTGGGGTGCGCCCCCACCCCTTCTTATATAGGTGGGGGCATCCAAGGGTGTTCCCAACCTAGGTGGAAACCCTCCCTAACTCGGAAACCATGTTGGGATTTGACTTTTTCAAACTGCCTTTTTGACTTTCAAATTAGAGTTTGATTTCTCTATTCCAAGTGCCCAGCCAAGTGACCTAGGACATGATGAAACCATTACACTTTTTCATGACACATCCATGTACCCTTCCTTTTCCGGATCAGTGAACCTTCTAGACCCTTCTAGAACATTCCGGTGAAAACACCGGAATCATTACCGAACTCTGGAATTGGACTTTGCCTATATGAATCTTATTCTCCGGACCATTTCGGATCTCCTCGTGATATCCTGGATCCCATCTGAGACTCCGAACAACAATTGGTATCTTTACTCACATTCCATATCTACTAAACAACAACAAATCCTTAAGTGTGTCTCCCTACGGTTCGTGAATTATCCAGACATGATCGAGACTCTTCTCAGATCAATAAACAATAGAGGAATGTGGAAATTCATATGTCTCCCACATATTTCTACGATTACTTCGCGATCGAATGAACCATTTACATATGGAACCAATTTCCCTTTGTCTCGCGATAGTTTACTTATCCGAGGTTTGATCGTCGGTATCTCTACATACCTAGTTCAACCTCATTACCGATAAGTACTCTTTTCTCGTTCCCGTGATATGTGATCCCTTGTGAGCCAGTCACATGCTTGCAAGCTAATTGGATGACATTCCACCGAGAGGGACGAGAGTATATCTATCCATCATATGGATGGACAAATCCCACTCTTGATCCATGTGCCTCAATACATACTTTCCGAACACTCAATGCCACCTTTTTAACCACCCAGTTATGGTGTGGTGTTTGATGTCATCAAAGCATCCTTCCGGTGATGGTGATTAGCATGATCTCATGGTCGAAGGAATTAGGTTACTATGTATCAGAAAGCTTATAGCAAATGAACTATTGAAATGACTTGATCTTTATGATACGCTTATCTATAGGAGTATGTCCATCACATCATTCTTCTAATGATATGACCTTGTTGTTAATAACATCTCAATGTTCATGATCAGGAAACCATGGTCATATATTAACCAACAAGCTAGTTTTACAATATGCTTTACTAGGGACTCTTTATGTTTACAAATCACACAAGTATTAATGTTTTCGGTTAATACAATTATGGCATGGTATATAAACATTTATCATAAGAGTGAAGATATGCTAATAACTACTTTATTATTGTCTCTTGGGAATATCTCCAACACAATGTTGGTCTGCCATCAAGAACTCAACAGAGGATATCTCTGAGGAAAGGGCAATCAACGCATTCAACGGCGGCGTGAGGCGTCGCAAATTTAGGGAGGAATTGGGCCGCATCAAGCCCAAACCATCAAGCACCTGATGGAAATCGCCAATCGCTGGGCCGATGGCGAAGACGCCGACCACAACAATCGAGCATGCTCGAATGACGAGGATGACCTCGGCCGCAGACGCGACCGTTGGGGGAAGAGGAGAGCGCACGTCTACGACGACCACGAGAAAGTTGACATGGTTGTGGCTAGCTACGCCGATTGCCGCGATGATGGAAATCGCAACAATGGCTATCGTAGTGGCAACTACCGCGACAACAGAAAAACCACACAATCGTGGCAACATCACACCCATGATGATGAACCATCCGCAATCGACAAGTTGTTGAGTCCTTGCAGCATCCGCTTCTACATCGACAAGCAGGACGACAAAAATAAATCCATCCACCTTCTCAAGGACTATCGGGAGTTTCATAAGATCCATGAAGGATATGTCAAGATGCGGCGTGACGCAGTAAACCAGGGGTTCGGTTCCACCCCGGGCCCAGCACGCATGGCTCCCCACCACCACCACCTGTAGGACCCACGTAGCGTGCGGCTGCACCGGCCCAGAACAACAGAGGAGAGAATTACCCACGTGTATTGGTACCATGATGATCCAGAAGGGGCATCCATCCAACAGGATCCAGAAGACGATCACCCGCTAGATAAACCTGGCCGTCACCTCCGCACCATCCGTACCTGAGTACCTCAGTGTCTCACAGTCATGCATCACCTTCGACCGATCTGATTGTCCCCGTAAAATACCTCATCCAGGCCACTCCCTTGTTATTGAGGCTCAGATCGATGGGTTTGTGAGTCGAGTATTCATGGACGGCGAAAGCAACATAAACCTTATATTCGCTAGCACCCTAGAGGCCATGCGGATCCCGCTCACCATCCTGGAGGCATCCGATACAACATCATTGTCAGAGGAAAAGGAGTCTACCCATGGGAAATATATGGCTCGACGTCATCTTTGGCACCCCCAAGAAATTCAGGCGCGAGCGACTCAAGTTCAAGGTGGTCGACTGGCCATCACAATACCACGCCATCCTCGATTGCGTGACATTCGCACGGTTCCTGGCGGTACCTCACTATGCGTACCTCCTGCTGAAAATGCCAAGATCTGATACCTTCGATCCATATTACGGATGTAGTATATCTCTTTTTCCCTAGTAGACCTAAGTTATCGAATCCTCGGGAAGAAGAAAGGGTAGTATAATTACTTTAACGGATCTTCGGGAGTTTTAGAATTCTTTTTGTGTTTTACCAGACCAAGAGTTTGCGATCTTTTGTTGTTGTCGATGATGGAGAGAGAGGGCCTGGGGCTTTCGGTTTCACCTGTAGCTGTGCAAAACATCTTATGGGAATAAAATATAATAATAAAGTATGCATGTAACTATTAGAAAAAGATAATTATATGTGGGTAGTGCATCCATAATTTCTATTGCCTCCATAACCTCTTATAGAAATAACCTATTAGTCTCATCCATATAAGAAAGAGAACTAATGATATGCATAGTGACGTTACCGTTAATCCCAAGTAAATCTCTCACATACAACCGTAGTACCGTTCTGTCACTGGGTTCCCATCCTGCAGATTAGTTATTACTCATACTCCCTATACCTTGATCAATCCTTGGGGTCCTGGGTAACTGACAAGTCCTTAGATTGAGGCAAGAGAGGATACAATAATCATCATGTCATAAAACTAATACATGATCCCATATATGATAAATAACATGCACAAACTACATGGCTAGGCCGAAGCCCTTAGCCCAAGGAGAATTACTCACGCATAGAGATGAAAATCAACAATCATAAACATTGTAATGGAAATCATGAGATTGATAGTAATAGTCTTACAATGTCGCCAATTGGAGATGAGATCGACTATTACAAGTGGTGGACTATGCCTATGGTGGTGGAGAAGGGTTGTGAGATTGGATCTAGATCTATTCCTCCGACGACTCTTCGGTGTTGTGTTTCTGGTTCTGTGGGTGGCATTTTGTCGTTCCCGGAGTGAAAGAACATGTGTTCCCCCATGTGTGGTTTTGGTAATTAATGACAATGTTTTATGGACTTATGTTTGCATTGAGTTTTAGTTGTAGGATTTGTCCATAGACAATGCTTGAACCATATGGTGGCTTCAAGGTTGGAATAAGAATAAAGTGAAGAAGATCAAGTGTTGATCAAGGTTTCATAAGATGATCTCAAGTGTATCGTGGCATCCTTATGGTGATCATGGATATGTGAAGATATGCCTAAAAGAGAGGCTCTTCCATAGTGGAGTATGGGGGAGCATATTCACCAAGCTAGGGCAATCAAGAAAGGTGCTCCATCCTGAGGTGTGGAATATACAAGGCAAAGGTTTGATTTTGATAGGGTTTCTTTCTAACTGGTCTCGTGGTATTAGTTGGAGAGACCGGTTTATAGGATAGATAACCGTACTATCAAGAGGGGCTCTCAAGTGAGTAACTTGATCATATCCCTTGGTGAGAGCTCAAACCTTTGCATAATTGGCATCATATTTCTTGGTTCTTATCCATGAGAGGTTTTAGATATTGTGTCAATCTCTATGACAAGCTTAAGTTCATCGAAAACGGATTTCATATGCATTCTCTATTGTGTTTTCGATATTGGAGGTTTTACCGGTTTGTCTTTTATAGATAGGTTAAACCTTTCATCATTTGGTTCTATCCTCCCTTGCTGGACTATGATGGTGCCCTGCATGATCTTTTAGAGCTCGTTACTATCTTCGAAACGAGCCCAAGATCATCAAAATCGGAGTCCGAATGAAAAAGTTATGATGGTTTCAGTTTTGCTGTTCCTACCAGTTTTCAGGGGGCGGATTATCCGGCCATGGGGGCGGATTATCCGGCCCAATTTTTGGAAAACGGCGAAGGACTTTGAGGCGTGGCTCCCAGTAATGGGGGCGGATTTTCTGGTCCTTCGGGGGCAGATTATCCGCCCCAAATATCCGCCCCTATACTGAGAGTCGCGCCGCGAAGTCCTTAGCCATTTTTTTTGGCCCGAGGAACCCGGAATTCCGGGGGAGGGGCGGATTATCCGGCCTGCAAGGTCCCAAACGGTCATATTTCGTTGGGGAGTGGTATAAATAGACCCCTTCTTCCTCCTTAGGCTGGTTGCTTGCATTCTCTCTCTCCTCCATTGTTTTGACCTTCAAGAGCTTGCAAATACTCTCAATCCCTCCCATATTTCTTGAATCTTTTTGGGGGATTTGAAAGGGGAGATCTAGATCTACAACTCCACCAATCCATCTCTCCTCTATGTGAGGGGAACATATTGGGATCTAGATCTTGGGGTTTCTTTTGTGTATTTCCTCGTGTGTTCTTCCTCTCTTATTCGCCCACTAGCTTTTGTAGCTTTTGTGGAATTTGGGAGAGAAGGACTTGAGAACTTCCTGTGTTCTTGCCATTGCATTTGGTGCATAGGTTTGAGTTCTCCTTGGAGGATTTGGTGAGTGAAAGTGCAGAAGCTTTTTACTCTTGGGTTCTTGGAACCCTAGACGGTTTGTTGGTGTTGCAGGTTGTGGCCTTGGTGGCGTTTGTTGGGAGCCTCCGATTAAGTTGTGGAGAAGTGCCCCAACCTTGTGAGAGGTTCCGGTTGCCACCGACAAGTGCACCGATAGTGGAAGTGTGGATCGATATCATTGGGGTGAGATTCACCGGAGAATAAGGGAGGCCTTTTGTGGCGTAGGTGGTTTGATACCACCCCCTCTCCAACAAGACGTACTCTCTTTATGGGAGGAACTCGGTAATAAATCATCGTCTCCGCGTGTCTCGGTTATCTCTATACCCGAGCTATTTACTTATGCACTTTACTTTGTGATAGCCTTCGTGCTTGATTTCTTATATCTAGCTATCACATAGTTGCCTGTTTTGCTTAGCATAAGTTGTTGGTGCACATAGGTGAACCGTAGTTTATATAGATTTTGTGCTTGACAAAGTAAACGCTAGCTTTATTCCTAATTTCTTAAGCCCATCTCGTAAAAGTTTTAAACCGCCTATTCACCCCCCCTCTAGGCGGCATCTGTATCCTTTTCAATTCGTATCAGAGCACAGTCTCTCATTTTAGGCTTCACCGCCTTGAGAGTAAATATGTCGGCTAGGGGATTAGTGCACAATGACATGTTCTTATTAGATGGCACAAATTATGATATATGGAAAACTCGTATGCTTATTCATTTTCGGGACATGGACCCAAATTTGGAGCGTATTGTAGATATAGGTTTTTCTCCTCCTATGGGTTTCAAAAATCTATCTTGTGAGGATGATAAAAACTTATATCTCGACGCTCAAGCTTCTAATGTGCTTGTTAATGCTTTGAGCTATGTAGTTACCTCTTCAATCATTCCTTTTTGGAGCGCTCATGAGTTATGGAAAAAACTTCAAGATAAATATGTTGTGTCCAATATTGTTGAGGATGATTGTGTTGCTTCCACTTCCGGTCAAGATGAGTTCTCATCTTCTACCACTTCACCAACATGTGTTTTTTCACAAGGTAATGATATGGTGAGTGGTGATAGAAATTACAATTTGGATAGTGTGCTTACTATTTATAATCCATCATCTCTATCTAGTTGCAATGATCTATCTTTGGACTTTAACACTTCTAGCACTACAAACTTCTTACATACTTGTGTTAATAGTCCTTGTATAGCATGTAGAAATGACTTGAATAAATCTCATGATGATATGCTTGTGTTTTCTTGTTGCCATGATAAAAATACATCTATTTCCTCTAGTGCTTGTGTTGCTAACCATGTAGAGGAATCTGAAGATTCTATGGGCCAAGACAAGGTTTTGAATGAAGCCACAAATGCAATCTCATCTTCACCTTCTTCCAGTACCCACATATGCCTTATGGCTAGGGATTCAAAGGTAACTCCTAATTTGGAACCCATTACCTCTTGTGATGAGGAGGATGTGGACAATGTGGAAGAAGAGCTTGATATTGATGATTTATATGAAAAGGGTGAGATTGTTTATCGTGCCCTTGTTAAGAATAATATTGCTTGCTCTAACTTTTTTGAAATCTTGGACTTTGCTATTAAGAGCAAAGAACATATTGATAAGTTAGAAGCACAAATTGAGGAGCAAGAAAACATAATTGATGAAAAGTTTGCGCTTGAGCGTGAGTATGCTAATGAAATTGCTCAACTAAAGGACTCTCTTGAAGAAGAACAAACCACCAAAGAATCTCTTAAGGATACTTTTACTCTAGAATTATGTAGATTAAAGGAATACCATGATAGAGAACTTGCGGTGGCAAACTCATTCAAGATTAAAAATGATGAACTTGACGTTTCTTATGCTAAACTTGTTGAGGATTTTAAGCACCTCGAAAATGGCTCTCGGGTCGTTAAGAGGGAGCTCATCAAACTCACTGAGTTGCATGAGCAACTTAAAGCTTCATACTCAAAAGAGATTGCCAAGTTGCCCTCACCTCTTGCTAATGATGATGGTGCTTGTGCTACTAACTCTATTTATTGTGAAGCATCTATTTTGAAGGAGAATGTTGAGCTGTAGGGGTCCCAACCTTTAATAAGGTAGAGTCCCCTGTGTTTACAATGCTAGTCCCTGGATCAATAGCTAGCATCCACAGTTAAGATGTAATATCAAGAAACAAAGGTCATAATACAACTTTATAACCAGGAATAAAATAAATTATTACATCTTTACATAGCTCATTTGGCTATTACAATACATTGCAGCAGAATATCTATAAGCATGGGGTCCTTCATCTTCAAAGTGCCACAGGCAGACATGTTGGTTTTAGACTTTATAATCCTAATCAACACACTTCACTAAATCAATCAAACCTGCAACATAACAAGATACAGCCACAAGGGTCAATACATTTGAATTGTATTGGCAAGTGATACTATGGTAATATAGTGGAGTCTATCATCTATATGCATTTGGCTAAGTGGAGTTGAGGCTTGCATTGCTCAAAATAGATTTTTCCTTATCATTTGAAAATACTAAGTTTTTGTTTTGACAAAACTTTTCCAAGGCATCTCCCAATCAAAGATTGAAAATTCTTTAACCCTTGTTCAAACCACAAGTTTTTATCTTAGAAATTTGAATGATGAGATTCTTGATTGCTTCCATGTCTTGATGCTCAAATTGTCCTTTACCAGGGACATGGCTAAGTACTTAGATTTTACACTCTGCAGAGGTGGTGCACTTTCCCCACAAGACTTGGTTTCCCAAGACAAGATCTTTCAGAAGCCTTCCCTTAGACCAAAATGGACGCGTTCCAACCTATCAAACTCTACCACCCACTGTCCATTTGGCTAAGTTCTTGCAACCTATATGATCCAGGTAGAGCCCATAATGCCAAGTGGCTTCACTTGAAGCTTCTCAACATTTGACATCTCAAATCTCTTTGTTCCTGGGTGGCCATGTCATACCCCTCCTTTATAAAGGAAAGGATCCCTGTGATTGCAATGCTAGTCCCTGGATCAAAGCTAACATCCACAGTTTAAGATGAAGTACACAGATACAAAGGTCGTTTATTACATTCATTCCAGAGATAAACATAGTCTTTTACAACTCAGGGCCAAAGGCCTAATACAAGAGTTTATGGAATAAGTAAATAAACATAAGTCTTCATCTTCATGTGCCACAGGCAAGCATGTTGAGTGTAGACTCATGACTCCTATTCATCATCGGAGTAACCTGCAACATTACAAGTTACAACCACAGAGGGTCAATACTTTGGAATAGTATTGGCAAGTGATACCTTAGCTTATTTAAAGTGGACTATAATACTATATGCATTTGGCCAAGTGGAGCTTAGGCTTGCATTGCTCAAAATAGATTTTCCTTATCATTTGAAAACACTAAGTTTTTGTTGGGCACAAAACTTTCCCAAGGCATCTACCAATCAAAGACTGAAGATCCTTTCCAAGGCATCTACCAATCAAAGACTGAAGATCCTTTAACCCTTGTTCACCCACAAGATTTTAACTTAGAAATTGGGATGAGGAGATTCTTGATAGCTTCCATGTCTTGATGCTCAAATTGTCCTTTACCAGGGACATGGCTAAGTACTTAGGTTTTACACTCTGCAGAGGTGGTGCACTTTCCCCACAAGACTTGGTTTCCCAAGACAAGATCTTTCAGAAGCCTTTCCTTAGTCAAATGGACGCGCTCCAACCTATCATTCCCACTACCACCAACTGTACAAGAGACTAAGTTCTAGCAACCTATATGATCATGGCAGAGCCCATATTGCCAAGTGGTTGCACTTGAAGCTTCTCAACATTTGACATCTCAAATCTCTTTGTTCCTGGGTGGCCATCCACAAGTGTGATACACCAGGGTAGTCCATTGAAATGGGCCCTGAGTAACCACTCAACACAACCCAATCCTTCCATTCCACCCAGGTGATTCATTCACTTAGTTGTTTTATTAAACAAAACACAAGTCCTCAGACTTAGAAATTTTTCCATAGTGTGAAAACATATTCCACCCTTGTTTTCTATTAGCTAAGCTAAGCATGATTGTAGTAGGAATCTTAACTTAGGAAATTCTACTAAAGTTTCATCTACTAGGATTTCCCATAGCATAGTTTATACTTAGCAAAATTTCCATGCAAGTCCTACTTAGAAATATCACTAATGCATAGTGAAAATAATGGGACAAAAGTATGAAGCATCACTTGCCTTGGTAATGAGGAGAGTAGCACTCTTCACAGTCACAATCACTAGCAAAATCTACACAAAATTGTAGCATACAATTACACACAATTTATATACAATCAAAAATATAATATGAATGCATGCATGCATGAATTTACTAAGTGGGGATTTTGAAAACTCTACCAAGCATGTGCATGGTTACAGAAACATAACAAGACACCAAATTTGCCAAAACAAACTTATTTAACCCTAAAACAAATTACTAAACTAAATCCATACTCAAAATAGCCTTAAACAAGTTTCTACACAAAAGGTCATTCTAATGGTTACTATTTGTTAAACACTTTGCATAGACAGAAAGGCCTTCAATCACTGAATCCAACGGTAAAAAGTTTGCAAAATTCTAACGTGGCATTCAAAAGTTATAAGCATTTGAAAATTGGATCAAATTCTGTTTTTAAATCTGTTTTTGGATCTGTTCCTAGCCACGCGTCACGTTGTGATTGGCGCGTACCGATTCGCACTGGATCGAGCTCCACAGCCGCAGGATCTAAATAGATCGCACGCTCCAGATCGCGTACCGCTTCGTCGATAAGTGAATCATTCCTAACGCTTGGATCTAGATCTAACGGCGCGCGAGCAAGCGACCAAGTCCTGGCGGCGCGCGGCGTCAGCGAGCGGCGGAGCGCTCGGTCTACGGCGGCGCTAGCGTTCCAGATCGTCCGCGGGAGGGAGAAGGGTCATACCAGGCTCGCGAGATGCTGCTGAAGCTCAAGGTAGCGTTGGTTTGTGGAGGGGCGTGCTGTCACGATGTTGATTCCTCGTCGGAGTTGAGTCTGGCGACAGGTGGTTTTGTTCGAGGTCGGAGGCGACGTTGTAGATCACTAGGATGCAAACGGGAGGTGTGGTCAGATGCAGAAGATCACGGAGAACATGCGTGTGTGAATGACAAGGTTCGGGGCGGTCTGGACTTACCACTGGAGCTCGCCGGAGTTCGTGCAGAAGACGATGGCGGCCAGTCGTCAACGTTGCCGGAGCTACGGGTCATGCGAAGGTAAACGGAGGGTGTCAGAAGATGCGCAGAGACTCACTGGATCAGATAGCATGAATGAGAGGCAGAGGGGAACACGAGGCTCACCGGAATTTGCCGGCGCAGTCGTCGGAACAGCGGCGGAGTCGTGTGAGTCATGGGCGGCCTGGTGGCGTGAAGGCAGAATTGACTGGGGGAAAATGGTCGCGGGGCAGAGGGGATCTTATAGCCGGGGACTCGACAGGAAACGCTCGTCACATCAATGCTAATTAAGCTCGGGGTATCGCTGCTGCAACGGCCAGCGGCGAAGATCGTGCGCGGATTCAGGGGGAAGACGATGCCGACGTGGAGGAGGCCCGCTTGTCAGCGAAGTGCGCAAGGTGGAGGTGGGGTCTGTCTGTCAGCGTCTGATTGCGTGCGCTCACGCGTGAGAGAAGAAAAGAAAACTCCCAGGTGGGCTTGTTGGGCTCGATTTGAAGCTGGGCCAGAAACCTGGCACGCGGCCCTTTTCATTTGATTAAACCTTTTCTTTTTCTATTTTGGTTTTCAGGAATGATTTAAATATGAATTCAAATCCTTTTTGAATTCAAACACTTCTGGGGATTTTTGTAGGGTACTGAGGTTTCAAAAACAGTCATTTACCCATGTGGTTACCTTGCAAGGGCTTGGTTAAGCTTGGATTTCAAACAAACAGAGACTTTGCTTCTATTTTGCAAATGTTTGAAATAGGGGTTTTGAAATCATTTCTAAATTATAACTTTGATCTAAATTTTTCACACACACTTTCCAACAATGGAGGCAAGCAAACAAGTTCCTAAACATTCAAGCTTCAAAGGGTGATGGCCATTTGAGGTAAATTTGCTCACATGAAATCATAGCACAAGCTTCTGCTTCTAAATGATTTTGAGAAAAACCCTAAATGAATGAAGGATGCAAGGATGATATGAATGAGCTTTGAAATATGAATTTAGGGATGTTACAGGCCATCCATAAGTGAGATAGACAAGGTCAACCATAGACATGGGCCTTGTGAACCACTCAACAAAAAACCACCAAGCAATTACCATTCCACCCAGGTGATTCATTAACTTAGTTGTTTTATTAAACAAAAACACAAGTCCTCAGACTTAGAAATTTTTCCATAGTATGAATGTATATTCCACCCTTGTTTTCTATTAGCTAAGCTAAGCATGAGAGTAATAGGAATCTTAACTTAGGAAGATTTCTACTAAGGTTTCATCTACTAGGTTTTCCTATAGAAAGGTTTATACTTAACAAAAATTCCATGCAAGTTTTACTTAGCAAAATCACTAATGCATAGTGAAAGTAATGGGACAAAAATATGAAGCATCACTTGCCTTTTTGGTAGAGTATAGGTTCACTCCTTGTCCTTGCTAAATTCACACTCTTCAAGTCACTACAATTCAATCAAGCAAGGCACAAGTTCAATCTACCATTCAAGCAAAACAATCACATAAAATCATAAAGTCAAAGTAATGCATGCAAGCATGCCAAGCTTTGTTTTATTTGAAAAAGTGGTTCCTAATGGGTCATGAACATTTGAAAACACCTATTGTTCATTTTATAAAGTGGCAAAAGTCATTTGCAAGGGATTTCACTTCCTAAACCTTTTTCAAAACAAAGTATCATTTTATGTGGTGTAGAAATATTTTTACTAAGGCATTAATCTATAGGGTTCACCAAATATGTTTTCAAACCATAAAACTTGGTGTTTGGGGTCAGAGAGTTTAAAACAAAACATTTTCCAAAGGTTTTCTTCCAAAACCATTTTTAATAAATAAACCACATTTCTATTTGACTAGAAATGGTTTTAAATCAAAGAATCATTATTTTGTTTCACCAAATTCATTTTTGAATTCACAAAGTGTTTCCTATGGTCAGTAGGTTCAAATCACACTATTTCCCAAAGATTTTATCCCCAAAATCATTTTTGAATAATTTTTATAATCTAAACAAGCATACAAATGTTTCTGCAAAAACAATCATTTTTCCAGAAGCTTTTTACTAAACAAATGGCATGGTTGGCTAGGGATTGTTCCACTGATTCCAATGATATAAAGTTTGCAAAATTTGGACGTGTGGATCAAAAGTTATAGGGATTTCAAAATTGCATCTAATTCTGATTTCAAATTCTGTTTTAACTCAAACCAGTGACACGCGTCCTAATTATATTCGTCCATACCGTTTCGGTTGGATCGACTGCTCTGGTGCGTTGGATCAAGTCAGATCGTGCGGCACAGGTGGATACTTACCCCTTCGGCTAAGGATCTATCGTGAGCGTTGGATCAAGATCCTACGGCACGCAGCACGCTTGCCAACTACTGGCGGCGCTGGCGGCGACTACGCGGCGGCGGCGCTCTGGCGGCGAGGTTGCCGGCGATACAGGGAGCAAGGGTGGCTGGGGAGGTACTCACAGCGTTCGCAGAGGCCTGGGGAAGCTCAAGGTGGTGCCGTCTTGTCGAGGGGCGCACTGGAGCGGGCTTGATTGCTCGCCGGAGTGGAGCTGCGCCTCGGCCATGCTCAGTCATCGTCGAGGACGGCGCTATGGATCACTCGGAGACAAACGAAACGCACTGTCAGACGCGGAAAGACACGACGAAGGTGTGTGCGTGAACGAGAGGGGTCAGGGTAGTCTGGTTTACCAGAGGGAGGTCGTCGGAGAAGAGCCAGACGGTGGCGGCGGCGGTTGTTGTAGCTGTCGACGCTCAGGGGCGCGCGCGAGCGAGCTGCGGCTGTAGAAAGGTCCGACGGGTGATGGTGATCACAGTTGCGAGCTCGAGGAGGCAAGAGGTGGCGTGGAGCTGCTGGAATCCTCGCCGGAGTGTCGTCGGACAGTGGCGGTGTTTGAGCAAAATTCGGTAGCCTGGGGGCATGTCGAGGTGGGGCGACAGAGGGGAAGTGGAGAGGAGGGGCAGGCCCTTTAACGTGCGTGGTCAAGGGGCCGATTAATGGTGTGGTTAACGCGTATTACGCCGGGCTTAATTCGCCTGCAACGGCCGGCGAGGGGGAGGGCGTAGTCCGCGGGTGGGGAAGAAGGGGGACGTGGCGGTGGGGTCCTCTAGCAGCGAGAGAAAGAAGAGGAAACGAGGGTCCACCAGTCATTTGCTTAGCGGGTCGTCTGGTGAGTGAGAGAAGAATGCTTCGGGGGAGAGAGGGAAATGGGTTGCTGGGCCTAGTGGGCTATTGGGTTGGGTCGACCAGACTCATATATTTTTTTCTGTCTGAATCTTTTTCTTTTTCCAAATCAATTTCTGTTTTGAAATTTCAAACAACATTCATACATTCAAATCACATTCAAACATTCAACACACCTTGCAATTGAATTTGGTTCTGTTTAACAACATAAACCAATTACCAAAATAAAATAATAATTTTAATCTTTTTAGGATCTATTTAATAATTAAATAAAATAGACCTTAATTATAAATTCAAATAGGTTTTGATTTATTTGATAAAATCTCCTTTTGAAAACTAAATATTATCAACACCAAATCAGTAGGTTTTATTTGAAAATAAAAGATACTTGGAAAACTTGTTTAAAATAAAATAACATTTTTATTTTAGGTTCCATTAATAATTAAATTAAATGAACCTTGGTTATTAAATCAAATAGGATTTGTTTTATTTAAAAACTTTATTTGAAATCTAAATAAAACCAAAACACTCCAGTAGGTTTTATTTGAGAATATAAAATACTTAGAAAACTTATTTAAAATAAATTAATAAGTTTTGGTGTTTAATTAAAATGGTAAACCTTTTATTTAAATAAAATTGGATATTAATTCCTTATTATTTTATTTAAATAAACCTTTACTCTTTTAATCAAAGCAAAACATTTTATTTCAAAAACTTGGCCAAGGTTTAATTTGGCTCTATAAAATAATCTTTATCTATAAATCCACCTTTTCTTTTGAAAACAAAATCTTTTATTAATAGATCCAAAATAAAAATTCCAAATATTTTTAACTTTATTGTTTTTTTTAAATCCCTTTGGGATTTATTTGATCAAATAGGTTTTGAAGGTTTCCAATTGGATTCAAAAAGTTTCTTCTCACCCTAAAAATCAACAAAGTTTTATTTTATTCATTTATTTTTCACATAACAAGATTTGGAAAATCTTGGGATGTGACAGGCTACCACCCTTAAAAATAAATCTCGTCCCGAGATTTGGGAAGGCTAGGGTTACAAGTAGGCTCAAAACAACTAGGGTACTACCACCCTTAAAATATTTCAAACAAAATTACATGTTGGCTTTCTTGGGATCCTGGGGAACTTCTTTGGGCAAACATTTGCATTGTGTCCTTGGTTTCCATACTTGACTCATGGGCCAAGGTTGAGATTCTCCATAGGCTTGTTCAACTTGTTCTTCATCTTTTCTGGACAGTTGCTTGCATAATGTCCTGGGTTCTTGCAATTGAAACAGTTGATGTCCTTGAGTTCTTTACGTGGTTCTTGTGGACAAGTTGCCACATAATGGCCTAGCTCTTTGCAGTTGTTGCACACCACTTGGCCAATTTCCTTATTCTTCTGGTTCTCTGGGCATTCACTGGAATAGTGTCCCATTTCCTTACATTTATGACATTGCACATGGCTTTTGTCCTTCTTTTGCTTCTTGGGTTTCTCCAAAGCTAGGAGTGCATCCAGTTCATGTTGTTCATATGTTATCTGGTAGGTAGGAATGTCTACATGTTTCTTGGACCTTTTATTGCTCTTTAGAAAATTCACATTCCTCTTACTTGATCCCTTGAATTGGGTTGTTTTGTTTGGAGGTATAAGTGGACCTTTTCCTTTGTCATCAATCTTCTTGGTAGACTTGGATCCTTCTTGATGGTTTGCAATCATTTGTTGCACTCCACCTTGTTTCCTTTGTTCCACAATGGAATAGATGGGGCATTGGATAGGAACATGGTTGTTTCCTTCACACAGGTAGCAAGTAGCTTGAGAGGTGGGACATTGTCCAATAAGATGTTCCTCTTCACAGTTGGGGCATTGATCTCCATGCTCCTTGGAAGTATGGTCCTTGTCTCCACAAATAATGCAAGCTGGGGCTCCATCTAGAATAACATTTCTGTCATCCTTGTTGTCACAAACTCTTTTGGAATAACTTTATTCCATATTGATCATTTGATCTGTCACTTTAAGCATCAATTGGGCTTGGTCTTCCAAAAACTTTTGCAGGGTTGGATCTTCACCATTGGTGTTGGCTATGAATTGAGCTGTCATTTGGTTCAGCTGGTGTTGGGTTGCTATGAGCTTTTTCATGTTGTCCCCTTGGTTGGTGTTGGTGTCATCAACCTTGATGTTGGAGTCTCTTGGAGTAGTCATCTGTTTGGGGTTGAATGGAGATTAGAATAGGGAAGATATTTCTAAGGAAATAGTTCTAATCACACACATCACAATTCACACAAGCAATGTGCAAGCATTTACAAACAACTTTTTACTCAAACAACAAAGTTCTAGCACATACTTAGGCAACAAAAATATTTTTGTTTTACCACATAAGTTGATGTGGTTGACTTAAAATATGGTGGTCCATCTATAGGTTTTACTTGTGATCTTTCCATCTTTCTTGGTTGCCTTTTCTTACTTGAGATCATGGTTTCTTTGGGAAAACTCCTGGTTACTAAACTTCAAGTGATGTGGGCTCCTTCTAACTTTTTGCATTCTCTTAGTCTCCAAATCTTGAGCAAGATTTCCTTATCTCACTTGTAGTCCTTGGTGATATCCAAGTTGGAAGTCCTTGGTGAAAATGCTGAAGATGTTGAAGTCATTAGAGTTGAAGAAGTTGAAGTCATTAGAGTTGAAAGTGTTGAAGAAGTCCTTTGCACATGGTGAAGTCTTGGGCCATGGGGTAGGTTTTTCCATCAAGTTTGAAATAGATGAGATGTAGAGTCGAAACCAAAATGGTTGAGGAAAGAGTTTACAAGATTGTTTGTAAATATGTTTGGAACAAATACAACTCCTACTTTTCTAAGGGTTTTTGTCCAATCCTAGGTTTACAAATCCTACAGGCAACACAATGCTCTGATACCATCTGTAGGGGTCCCAACCTTTAATAAGGTAGAGTCCCCTGTGTTTACAATGCTAGTCCCTGGATCAATAGCTAGCATCCACAGTTAAGATGTAATATCAAGAAACAAAGGTCATAATACAACTTTATAACCAGGAATAAAATAAATTATTACATCTTTACATAGCTCATTTGGCTATTACAATACATAGCAGCAGAATATCTATAAGCATGGGGTCCTTCATCTTCAAAGTGCCACAGGCAAACATGTTGGTTGTAGACTTTGTAATCCTAATCAACATACTTCACTAAATCAATCAAACCTGCAACATAACAAGTTACAACCACAAGGGTCAATACATTTGAATTGTATTGGCAAGTGATACTATGGTAATATAGTGGAGTCTATCATCTATATGCATTTGGCTAAGTGGAGTTGAGGCTTGCATTGCTCAAAATAGATTTTTCCTTATCATTTGAAAATACTAAGTTTTTGTTTTGACAAAACTTTTCCAAGGCATCTCCCAATCAAAGATTGAAAATTCTTTAACCCTTTTTCAAACCACAAGTTTTTATCTTAGAAATTTGAATGATGAGATTCTTGATTGCTTCCATGTCTTGATGCTCAAATTGTCATTTACTAGGGACATGGCTAAGTACTTAGATTTTACACTCTGCAGAGGTGGTGCACTTTCCCCACAAGACTTGGTTTCCCAAGACAAGATCTTTCAGAAGCCTTCCCTTAGACCAAAATGGACGCGTTCCAACCTATCAAACTCTACCACCCACTGTCCATTTGGCTAAGTTCTTGCAACCTATATGATCCAGGCAGAGCCCATAATGCCAAGTGGCTGCACTTGAAGCTTCTCAACATTTGACATCTCAAATCTCTTTGTTCCTAGGTGGCCATCCACAAGTGAGATACACAAGGTCAACCATAGACATGGGCCTTGTGAACCACTCAACCAAAAACCACCAAGCAATTACCATTCCACCCAGGTGATTCATTAACTTAGTTGTTTTATTAAACAAAAACACAAGTCCTCAGACTTAGAAATTTTTCCATAGTATGAATGTATATTCCACCCTTGTTTTCTATTAGCTAAGCTAAGCATGAGAGTAATAGGAATCTTAACTTAGGAAGATTTCTACTAAGGTTTCATCTACTATGTTTTCCTATAGCAAGGTTTATACTTAGCAAAAACTCCATGCAAGTTTTACTTAGCAAAATCACTAATGCATAGTGAAAGTAATGGGACAAAAATATGAAGCATCACTTGCCTTTTTGGTAGAGTATAGGTTCACTCCTTGTCCTTGCTACAATCACACTCTTCAAGTCACTACAATTCAATCAAGCAAGGCACAAGTTCAATCTACCATTCAAGCAAAACAATCACATAAAATCATAAAGTCAAAGTAATGCATGCAAGCATGCCAAGCTTTGTTTTATTTGAAAAAGTGGTTCCTAATGGGTCATGAACATTTGAAAACACCTATTGGTCATTTTATAAAGTAGAAAAAGTTATTTGTAAGGGATTTCACTTCCTAAACCTTTTTCAAAACAAAGTATCATTTTATGTGGTGTAGAAATATTTTTACTAAGGCATTAATCTATAGGGTTCACCAAATATGTTTTCAAACCATAAAACTTGGTGTTTGGGGTCAGCGAGTTTAAAACAAAACATTTTCCAAAGTTTTCTTCCAAAACCATTTTTAATAAATAAACCACATTTCTATTTGACTAGAAATGGTTTTAAATCAAAGAATCATTATTTTGTTTCACCAAATTCATTTTTGAATTCACAAAGTGTTTCCTATGGTTAGTAGGTTCAAATCACACTATTTGCCAAAGATTTTATCCCCAAAATCATTTTTGAATAATTTTTATAATCTAAACAAGCATACAAATGTTTCTGCAAAAACAATCATTTTTCCAGAAGCTTTTTACTAAACAAATGGCATGGTTGGCTAGGGCTTGTTCCACTGATTCCAATGATATAAAGTTTGCAAAATTTGGACGTGTGGATCAAAAGTTATAGGGATTTCCAAATTGCATCTAATTTTGATTTCAAATTCTGTTTTAACTCAAACCAGTGACACGCGTCCTAATTCTATTCGTCCATACCGTTTCGGTTGGATCGACTGCTCTGGTGCGTTGGATCATGTCAGATCATGCGGCACAGGTGGATACTTACCCCTTTGGCTAAGGATCTATCGTGAGCGTTGGATCAAGATCCTACGGCACGCAGCACGCTTGCCAACTACTGGCGGCGCTGGCGGCGACTGCGCGGCGGTGGAGCTCTGGCGGCGAGGTTGCCGGCGATACAGGGAGCAAGGGTGGCTGGGGAGGTACTCACAGCGTTCGCAGAGGCCTGGGGAAGCTCAAGGTGGTGCCGTCTTGTCGAGGGGCGCACTGGAGCGGGCTTGATTGCTCGCCGGAGTGGAGCTGCGCCTCGGCCATGCTCAGTCATCGTCGAGGACGGCGCTATGGATCACTCGGAGACAAACGAAACGCACTGTCAGACGCGCAAAGACACGTCGAAGGTGTGTGCGTGAACGAGAGCGGTCGGGGTAGTCTGGTTTACCAGAGGGAGGTCGTCGGAGAAGAGCCAGACGGTGGCGGCGGCGGTTGTTGTCGCTGTCGACGCTCAGGGGCGCGCGCGAGCGAGCTGCGGCTGCAGAAAGGTCCGCCGGGTGATGGTGATCACAGCTGCGAGCTCGAGGAGGCAAGAGGTGGCGTGGAGCTGCTGGAATCCTCGCCGGAGTGTCGTCGGACAGTGGCGGTGTTTGAGCAAAATTCGGCAGCCTGGGAGCGTGTCGAGGTGGGGCGACAGAGGGGAAGTGGAGAGGAGGGGCAGGCGCTTTAACGTGCGTGGTCAAGGGGCCGATTAATGGTGTGGTTAACGCGTATTACGTCGGGCTTAGTTCACCTGCAATGGCCGGCGAGGGGGAGGGCGTAGTCCGCGGGTGGGGAAGAAGGGGGACGTGGCGGTGGGGTCCTCTGGCAGCGAGAGAAAGAAGAGGAAACGAGGGTCCACCAGTCATTTGCTTAGCGGGTCGTCTGATTCGGGGGAGAGAGGGAAATGGGCTGCTGGGCCTAGTGGGCTGTTGGGTTGGGTCGACAAGACTCATATATTTTTTTCTGTCTGAATCTTTTTCTTTTTCCAAATCAATTTCTGTTTTGAAATTTCAAACAACATTCATACATTCAAATCACATTCAAACATTCAACACACCTTGCAATTGAATTTGGTTCTGTTTAACAACATAAACCAATTACCAAAATAAAATAATAATTTTAATCTTTTTAGGATCTATTTAATAATTAAATAAAATAGACCTTAATTATAAATTCAAATAGGTTTTTATTTATTTGATAAAATCTCCGTTTGAAAACTAAATATTATCAACACCAAATCAGTAGGTTTTATTTGAAAATAAAAGATACTTGGAAAACTTGTTTAAAATAAAATAACATTTTTATTTTAGGTTCCATTAATAATTAAATAAAATGGACCTTGGTTATTAAATCAAATAGGATTTGTTTTATTTAAAAACTTTATTTGAAATCTAAATAAAACCAAAACACTTTAGTAGGTTTTATTTGAGAATATAAAATACTTAGAAAACTTATTTAAAATAAATTAATAAGTTTTGGTGTTTAATTAAAATGGTAAACCTTTTATTTAAATAAAATTGGATATTAAATCCTTATTATTTTATTTAAATAAACCTTTACTCTTTTAATCAAAGCAAAACATTTTATTTCAAAAACTTGGCCAAGGTTTAATTTGGCTCTATAAAATAATCTTTATTTATAAATCCACCTTTTCTTTTGAAAACAAAATCTTTTATTAATAGATCCAAAATCAAAATTCCAAATATTTTTAACTTTATTGTTTTTTTAAATCCCTTTGGGATTTATTTTATCAAATAGGTTTTGAAGGTTTCCAATTGGATTCAAAAAGTTTCTTCTCACCCTAAAAATCAACAAAGTTTTATTTTATTCATTTATTTTTCACATAACAAGATTTGGAAAATCTTGGGATGTGACATGAGCTAAAGGCTCAACTTGCGTTGCTAACTAGCAACTATGGGAAATTAGAAGAAAGTCATGTTAAGCTCTCGAGCTCGCATGAGGATCTTCTAGTCTCCCATGGTAGGCTAAAGTTAGCTCATGAGGCCATAGTGTCAAAGGTAACATCTAGTGGGCCTCATGTGGACATTAGCACTATATCTACTCCAAATGTTATATTGCCATGTGCTAGTCCTTGTAATTCATCCTCTCACAACCATGCTATATCTCGCGATGAATTACATTCCGTGCCTTGTTGCTCTAACAATGTAGCATCTACTTCCTCTAGTACTTTTGTTGAAACTAACCATGTAGAGGAAATCAAAGAGCTCAAGGCTCAAGTCACTTCTTTGAAGAATGACTTGAAAAAGGGTCATCAAGGGAAGGACGCACTCAACAAAATCTTGAGTGTGCAAAAATCCCCCAATGACAAGAGTGGGATCGGATTCAACTCCAATGTCAAGAACAAGTCCACTATCAAGTTGAAGCACAAGGATAACAAGAAGAATGGCCAAGATCATTAAAGAATCTGACCAACATTGTTTGCTTGAAGTGCAAGGAAGAAGGGCATCATGTCAAACATTGCCCATTAAAGAAGTCCCTTGGCAAGAAGCAACAAGGGAAGCGGCCTCAAGCTCTACATCTTGTTAGAGATGGGTCTCCTCCCAAGAAGACTCAAGCTCTTCCTCAAGTTGTTGCTTCATCCAAAAATAAAGATGGCAAGAGTAGAACTTGCTACATATGTCGTGAGAAGGGGCACATTTCTTCCTCATGCACTATTGGTATCTCCTCATCCAACCCTATCATTATTGATAATGCTTATTCTCTTTGTAAGGATGAGGTTGGCAATGTGTTTTCCAAATTTCTTGGTGCCCAATGTGGTGTCAAGAAAATAACCATTTGGGTGGCCAAGCCTATTGTTACTAACTTCTTAGGACCCAACTTGGTTGGGGACCATCTAGCTAAAACTTGATCAATAGGTGTTGGTTGGAGGGCATTGGAGACTTGGTTACATTATGAAGAATTGAGGGATCTTCATCTAGTATAATTGTCAAGTCAAGTCATGTGGATTATATTGCCTCTACTATATATCCAATGTTCCTCCTTGCGGTAACATATGCTTAACTCATTACATTGAAAGTTACTCGCCCCCTTGTGCATGTGTTGGTTTTGTATCTTACATGCTCTTGTACATGTTGTGATTTCCACTTAATTATCTTGAGGAATCAAGCATATTTTTGTGTATGATTAGGTGGCACACCATGTATGTGTATTTCTTATGTTTGAGCCTTTCTTGGTTATATTTGGTATCTTATTTGGCTCTTGTGAGAGATTAATGGACTATCCATTTTGGGGGAGTGTTATGCTTGGGCATTCCACAATCCTAAAAATGTGTGTACATGAGAAATTTAAGTTCTATAATGTCCATTAATTATATCTATTTGGATTCGTTGCCTCATGTTGGTTTTATGGTAGTATCACATTATGGGGGAGTCATATGCTTATTGCATATTACAATCCTAAAAAATGTGAATATTCGAGGTTGTGTCACTTAGAATTGATATGGATAATTATCTAGCGCCTATGTGACACATTTTCTCATACAAGTTCCAATTTGCTTGAATGCATTTATTGATCACATTGAGAGTGTTTCTTGGTATGTGTTTCCTCATATTTATATCTCTATATCATCATGGAAACCATTTGCTTCAAGTTAATCTAATCACTAGTGATTGTGTGACTATTGGAAGCTACCAAGAATCTTGTTAGAAGTATCATGCTTAATTCTTATATTTTGTTATATGCTTCTTTTTGTGACTATGATCTTGGATATCCATGCAAGCTACCTTGGGAAAATTATTCCCAATATTTCTTGTCCTTGGATAATGAGTACTCAATTTATGGTAGAATTTACTGATCATATTCACTTTGGCCTTTGTTTAATTTTATCCTATATTTGGCCAAGAAAATGTTTTGTGTTGTCTCCCAAGCCTTCCTTGCTTCTTTTGGATCTTCTTATTTTATTGATATCCTCTTGTGTTTTTCTTATTGTAGGTAGTAGTGATTATCCCATTTGTGTGCATTTTGCATTCAAAAGAAAATTCTATATAATGTACTACTTATGGGAGAGCTCTCCTATATTATCTAGAACAATCTTTTTATGCTTCCTTGTTTGATCCATATCGGGTTTTATGTGCTTGGAAGTTTGATCTATTCGTTTTGGTATTTTGTGCCATCATGAAAAGTTTGGAGAGTTTGGTTGTCACATCCCAAGATTTCCCAAACCTTGTAATGTGAAAATAAATGAATAAAAATAAAACTTTGTTTGATTTTCAGAGCTAGAAGAAACTTTTGAATTCAAATGGAACTTCAAACCAATTTGGATCAAATAAATTCCTAAAGAGATTTGAAAAGATAAACATTTAAATAGAGGAAAATAAAATATTTTGGAATTACTATTTTGAATCATTTAGATAAAAGGATTTAGTTTCCAAAAGAAAAGGAAGGATTTTAAAATAAGAAATTATTTTATAGAGCCAAATTAAACCTTGGCCAAGCTTTTGAAATAAAACATTTGGTTTTTGATAAAATTAGTAAAGGTTTAATTAAAATAAATTAATAAGGATTTAATATCCAAGTTTTGTTAATAAAGGTTTTACTATTTCCAAAACATCAAAACTTGTTTATTTATTTAAAATAAGTTTTCCCAAGTATTTAGAGTTGTCAAATAAAACCTACTGAATTGGTTGTGAAAATAATTGGATTTCAAATAGAAATTTTATTAATTAAAATCAAACCCTATTGGAATAATAAACCATCGTCCATCTTATTTAATAAATAAATGGAACCTAAAAAGATTTAAATATTAGTTTGGTTGGAATTTGGTTTATACTACTGAACAGAACCAAATTCAAAGTCACAAAGCTTGGTAATTGTTTGAACCAATTTGAATGTGGTTTGGTTGTTTGAAATTTCAAAATAGAATTGGAAACTAGAAAAAGGAAAAGGTTCAGGAAAGAAAAAAATAGAATCTGGACCAGCCCACAAGGCCCAGAACCAGCCCAGTATTTCCTCCCCGAAGAAAACGATTCGCACTCAGATTCTAACCTAAACAGACACCGACTGGTGGACCCTTCCCTCACTCCTTTTCCCACTGACCAGCAGACCCCACTTCTCCAGCCCGTCTCCTTCCTCGCGACGACCACGCCGGCCGTTTCTGCCGTTGATGCCGCGCGTTAATTCGCAGTAAAACCCACAGTGATTCCACTCAGCGACCTCGCCCTCTTAAGCGCCCACTCTCCCTCTCCATTTTCCCTCAAGCTTCTCTCTCTCTGCCCCCAGGCTGCGATTATTTTCCCTACACCGCCACTGCTCCGACGAGCTTTCTCCACCAATTCCGGCCAGCACTCGCCACCTCCTGCCTCCCCGACAAAGCTCACACCTTCACCACTCCCTGGCGCATCTGCCTGTACCCTTCATTCGACCGCGGGCGCCCCAGAGCAACGTCTGCAACAAGCTCTGAACGACTCCGCCGTCCGCTCCAACTCCGACGAACCCCACAGGTAGTTTCCGGCCACCCCTCTTCTTCCCGCTCACGCACACAGCATCTCTGTGATCTCCTGCGTCTAACCATGCTTCTGGTTTGCCTTCTCGTGACCGTAGCATCGTCTTCGACCTCGACCAGAGCCAACCGCCGCCAGACCAAACTCCGGCGAGGAATTCCTCCTACCCTCGTGCGCCCCTTGCCCCGTCGACCACACGACGAGCTTCCCCATCCTCCTACGATCTCGGTGAGCCTGCTCCCTCCCTCTCTCGCTTCCTGTTTTGCCAGCGCCGCCATTGTCTGACCGTCGCCCCCGCTAGCCGCCGCCGGCGCCGCTCGCATATGGTCAAGCACGCTAGCACCGTAGGATCTTGATCCGACGTTTGTGATAGATCACTTAAGCTGGGAAGGGGTACGCGTCCTGTGCTGCACGATTTGATTAGATCCAATGGTTGCAGCGCGTGAGCCGGCCGAACCGGTACCGTCCAGTTAGACAGCACCGCGTGTCGCCAGTCTGTTTAAATCTGAATTTGAAAACAGATTTGTTTGTGATTTTCAAACCCTTGTAACTTTCGATCCACACGTCCAAAAATTGCAAATTTGGTATCATTGGAATCAGTGGAACAAACCCTAGCCAACCCTGCCCTTGGTTTAGCAAATAGTATCCATTAAAATGTATGTTTTTACAGATATTTTTGTGTGCTTATTTAGAGTAGAAAAATGCTTCAAAAATGTTTTTAGGCTTAAAACATTTGCAAAGTGTTTTGATGTGAACTTACTGACCCTAGGACCCAACCCATGGAGCTAAAAATGAATTTGGTGAAATAATAGATGAATTAATTGGTTTAGCCCATTTCTAGCCAAATAAAAAGAATGTTGTTATGGAAAAATGGTTTTGGACATAAAAACTTTGGGAAAATGTTTTGTACCAAACCTACTGACTCAAAACACCAAGTTTTGCAATAGAAACTCATTTGGTGAACAACTTAAAATTGTTACTTTGATAAAAATATTTTCCACTACATAAAATGATGATTAGATTTAAAAAAATGGATTTTGGACAAAACCCTTTTGCAAATGACTTTGCCACTTTGGAAAATGACCCATTTGGAACTTACAAACTTTAGGAGCCTAGTGGAGACCATCTTGCAAATAGAACCATCTCTTGCATGCTTACATGCATGACTTAGATCCCATTGTTTTGTGTGTGTGAATTGTTGAATGATTATTGGTTTGGAATACCACATGATACTATGTTTGCTTGATTGTAGTGAAATTAGTAAAGTGTGAGACTAGCAAGATCAAGGAGTGAACCATCATTCCCTACCAAAAACGCAAGTTACACTATCATCTAAAGTCCCACTATTTTCATTATACTTAGGGGATTTTGAAACATGCATGAAAACAAATTTTATACATATGCTATGCTAAATCCTATTAGGATACCCTATACATTCCTTAGAGAAAACAATGTAGTTGTTACATGCTTAGCCATGCTATATTTTGAAAAGAGATACACGTTGAGATTTTACAAAGGTTGAGAAAAGGACTTGTGTTTTACATAATAAAACAAGGACTCAATGAACCACCTAGGTGGAGGATACTTTAAGTTTTGGAGAAGGTGGCAACAAAAGGAACCATGTCTATGGGAATCACTTTGTGTTGTGCTCCAAAAGAAAACCACCTAGGAAACTTAGAGATTGAACATGTTTCTCCAATTGTGGCTTTTGTGTGCAACCACATGCTATTATGGCCCTGGCTTAGTCAACTACAATGGAAAGACCCATGCACTGTCTTCAGTTAACTGGACATGGGGACCTGGAATCCTACATGGGTGCTGAAGGCAAGCTAGCAATGGTGTATGGGAGGACCCTTTGGAAAGACTTCGTCACATTCTCAATCTGCCAATACTCTATCTTGGTGAGCACTAATCCAGTAGGCCACTGGTGGCAAAAGGATGGGATTGTGACATGTGGGTAAAGTGTACAACTTCTGCAGAAGATCAAAATTCTAAGTACTTAGCCGTGTCCCCGGTTATGGACAATACTGAGCAACTAAAGTTTGAACTATGGGAGATCTCGACATTCCAACTTCTAAGAAAAAAACTTGATGCACTTGGGGGTACCAAGGAATTCAAAGAAATTTTGTTAAGCTTGATGCACTTGGGGTTACCAAGGTGCTCAAGAGATTTTGCTTAAAGCTTGATGTACTTGGGGTTACCAAGGAACTCATGAGATTTTGATAAAATTTGTTGCACTTGGGGTTACCAAGGAGCTCAAGGGATTTTGACAAGGACTTGAACACTTGAGTTTCTACCAAGGAGTTCAAGGGATTCTTGGAAAAGATATTTGACAAAGGACCAAAACCATTTTGAAAAGATAGGATAAAATATTGCTTTGTGCAAATAAGCCTTAAACTCTACTTAGCCAAAATTGCATGTAATGATAGGATCCACTTATAATCTACATAGTAGTGAATCTTGCCAATACAATTCAAATGTATTGACCCTTGTGGATGTAACTTGTAATGTTGCAGGTTTGATTGATTTAGTGAAGAGTGTTGATTAGGATTACAAAGTCTACAACCAACATGTCTGCCTGTGGCATTTTTGAAGATGAAGGACCCATGACTATAGTTATTCCGCTGCAATGTAATGTAATAGCCAAATGAGCTATGTATTGATGTAATAAAATTATGTTATTCCTGGTTATAAAGTTATATTATGACCTTTGTTTCTTGATATTACATATAAATTGTGGATGCTAGCTATTGATCCAGGGACTAGCATTGTAAACACAGGGGACACCACCTTATGTTATTTAAAGGTTGGGCCACTCCCTCTACAGATGGTATCAGAGCATTGTGTTGCCCGTAGGATTTGTAAACCTAGGATTGGACAAAAACCCCTTGGAGAAATAGGAGTTGTGTTTGTACCAAAACTTATTTACAAACAATCTTGTAAACTCTTTCCTCAACCATTTTGGTTTCAACTCAACATCTCTTCTATTTCAAACTTGATGGAAAAACCTACCCCATGGCCCAAGACTACACCATGTGCAAAGGACTCCCTCAACACTTTCAACTCTAATGACTTCAACTTCTTCAACTCTAATGACTTCAACATCTTCAGCATGTTCACCAAGGACTTCCAACTTGGATATCACTAAGGACTACATGTGAGACAAGGAGATCTTGCTCAAGATTTAGAGACTGAGGGAATGCAAAAGTTAGAAGGAGTTCACTTCACTAGAAGACAAGGTAACCAAGAGTTTTTCCCAAAGAACCATGATCTCATGTAAGAAGAAGCAACCAAAAAGGATGGAAAGATCACAAGTGAACCATATAGATGGACCACCATATTTTAGTTAAGTCAAACCCACCAACTCATGTGGTGTAACATAAATATTTTGTTGCCTAAGTGTGTGCTTGAGCATTGTTGTTTGAGGGAAATGTTTGGTTTGTGATTACATACACATTACTTGTGTGAATTGTGATGTGTGTGATTAGAATTGATTCCTTAGAAAAACCTTTTGCCTATACTAATTCTCCCTTTAACCCAAACAGATGACTACTCCAAGAGACTCCAACATCAAGGTTGATGACACCAACACCAACAAAGAGGACAGCATGAAAGAGCTCATAGCAACTCAACACCAGTTAAACCAACTGACAGCTCAGTTCATAGCCAACACTAGTGATAAAGATCTAGCACTACAAAAGTTTTTGGAGGAACAAACCCAACTGATGCTTAAGGTGACTAATCAAATGATCAACATGGAAGAAAACTATCCCAACAGAGTTTATGACAACAAGGATGACAAGAATTTTATTCTAGATGGAGCCCCAGCTTGCATTATTTGTGGAGACAAGGATCATACTTCCAAGGAGCATGAAGATCAATGCCCCAATTGTGAAGAGGAACATCCTGTTGGACAATGTCCTATCTCTCAAGCTACTTGTTACCTATGTGAAGGAAACAATCATACTCCTATCCAATGCCCCATCTATTCCCTTGTGGAACAAAGGAAGCAAGGTGAATCCAAGTTAACCCAGAAGGGTGATAACAGAGGAAAAGGACCACTTATACCTCCAAACAAGACAACCCAATTCAAAGGACTAAACAAACCCAAGAAACAAAAGCAGGACATGAGCCTTGTGCAATGTCGTAAATGTAAGGAAATGGGACACTACTCCAGTGGATGCCCAGAGAACAAGAAGAATAAAGAGATTGGCTAAGTGGTGTGCAACAACTGCAAAGAATTAGGCCACTATGTAGCAACTTGTCCACAAGAGCCACGTAAAGAACTCCAAGACATCCACTGTTTCAATTGCAAAAACCCAGGACATTATGCAAGCAACTGTCCCGAAAAGATGAAGAACAAGATCACCAAGCCTATGGAAAAACTCAACCTTGGCCCATGAGTCAAGCATGGAAACTAAGGACACAAATGCAACTGTTTGCTTAGAGAAAGTTTTCCCAGGATCCCAAGAAGGACAATATGTAATTTTTGTTTGAAAATTTTTAAGGGTGGTAGTACCCTAGTTGTTTTGAGCCTGCTTGTAACCCTAACCTTCCCAAATCTCGGGACGATATTTTTTAAGGGTGGTAACCTGTCACATCCCAAGATTTTCCAAATCTTGTAATGTGAAAATAAATGAATAAAAATAAAACTTTGTTTGATTTTCAGAGCTAGAAGAAACTTTTGAATTCAAATGGAACTTCAAACCAATTTGGATCAAATAAATTCCTAAAGAGATTTGAAAAGATAAACATTTAAATAGAGGAAAATAAAATATTTTGGAATTACTATTTTGAATCATTTAGATAAAAGGATTTAGTTTCCAAAAGAAAAGGAAGGATTTTAAAATAAGAAATTATTTTATAGAGCCAAATTAAACCTTGGCCAAGCTTTTGAAATAAAACATTTGGTTTTTGATAAAATTAGTAAAGGTTTATTTAAAATAAATTAATAAGGATTTAATATCCAAGGTTTTACTATTTCCAAAACATCAAAACTTGTTTATTTATTTAAAATAAGTTTTCCCAAGTATTTAGAGTTGTCAAATAAAACCTACTAAATTGGTTGTGAAAATAATTGGATTTCAAATAGAAATTTTATTAATTAAAATAAAACCCTATTGGAATAATAAACCATGGTCCATCTTATTTAATAAATAAATGGAACCTAAAAAGATTTAAATATTAGTTTGCTTGGAATTTTGTTTATACTACTGAACATAACCAAATTCAAAGTCACAAAGCTTGGTAATTGTTTGAACCAATTTGAATGTGGTTTGGTTGTTTGAAATTTCAAAACAGAATTGGAAAATAGAAAAAGGAAAAGGTTTAGGAAAGAAAAAAATAGAATCTGGACCAGCCCAGCCGGCCAAGCCCACAAGGCCCAGAACCAGCCCAGTTTTTCCTCCCCGAAGAAAACGATTCGCACTCAGATTCTAACCTAAACAGACACCGACTGGTGGACCCTTCCCTCACTCCTTTTCCCACTGACCAGCAGACCCCACTTCTCCAGCCCGTCTCCTTCCTCGCGAGGACCACGCCGGCCGTTTCTGCCGTTGATGCCGCGCGTTAATTTGCAGTAAAACCCGCAGTGATTCCGCTCAGCAACCTCGCCCTCTTAAGCGCCCACTCTCCCTCTCCATTTTCCCTCAAGCTTCTCTCTCTCTGCCCCCAGGCTGAGATTATTTTGCCCTACACCGCCACTGCTCCGACGAGCTTTCTCCTCCAATTCCGGCCAGCACTCGCCACCTCCTGCCTCCCCGACCAAGCTCACACCTTCACCAGTCCCTGGCGCATCTGCCTGTACCCTTCGTTCGACCGCGGGCGCCCCAGAGCAACGTCTGGGACAAGCTCTGAACGACGCCGTCGTCCGCTCCAACTCCGACAAACCCCATAGGTAGTTTCCGGCCGCCCCTCTTCTTCTCGTTCACGCACACAGCATCTCCGTGATCTCCTGCGTCTAACCATGCTTCTGGTTTGCCTTCTCGTGACCGTAGCATCGTCTTCGACCTCGACCAGAGCCAACCGCCGCCAGACCAAACTCCGGCGAGGAATTCCTCCTACCCTCGTGCGCCCCTTGCCCCGTCGACCACACGACGAGCTTCCCCAGCCTCCTTCGATCTCGGTGAGCCTGCTCCCTCCCTCTCCTGCTTCCTGTTTCGCCAGCGCCGCCACTGTCTGACCGTCGCCACCGCTAGCCTCCGTCGGCGCCGCTCGCATATGGTCAAGCACGCTAGCACCGTAGGATCTTGATCCGACGTTTGCGATAGATCACTTAAGCCGCGAAGGGGTACGCGTCCTGTGCCGCACGATTTGATTAGATCCAATGGTTGCAGCACGTGATCCGTCCGAACCGGTACCGTCCAGTTAGACAGCGCCGCGTGTCGCCAGTCTGTTTAAAACTGAATTTGAAAACAGATTTGTTTGTGATTTTCAAACCCTTGTAACTTTCGATCCACACGTCCAAAAATTGCAAATTTGGTATCATTGGAATCAGTGGAACAAACCCTAGCCAACCCTGCCCTTGGTTTAGCAAATAGTATCCATTAAAATGTATGTTTTTACAGATATTTTTGTGTGCTTATTTAGAGTAGAAAAATGCTTCAAAAATGTTTTTAGGGTTAAAACCTTTGCAAAGTGTTTTGATGTGAACTTACTGACCCTAGGACCCAACCCATGGAGCTAAAAATGAATTTGGTGAAATAATAGATGAATTAATTGGTTTAGCCCATTTCTAGCCAAATAAAAAGAATGTTGTTATGGAAAAATGGTTTTGGATATAAAAACTTTGGGAAAATGTTTTGTACCAAACCTACTGACTCAAAACACAAAGTTTTGCAATAGCAACTCATTTGGTGAACAACTTAAAATTGTTACTTCGATAAAAATATTTTCCACTACATAAAATGATGATTGGATTTAAAAAAATGGATTTTGGACAAAACCCTTTTGCAAATGACTTTGCCACTTTGGAAAATGACCCATTTGGAACTTACAAACTTTAGGAGCCTAGTGGAGACCATCTTGCAAATAGAACCATCTCTTGCATGCTTACATGCATGACTTAGATCCCATTGTTTTGTGTGTGTGAATTGTTGAATCATTATTGGTTTGGAATACCACATGATACTATGTTTGCTTGATCGTAGTGAAATTAGTAAAGTGTGAGACTAGCAAGATCAAGGAGTGAACCATCATTCCCTACCAAAAAGGCAAGTTACACGATCATCTAAAGTCCCACTATTTTCATTATACCTAGTGGATTTTGAAACATGCATGAAAACAACTTTTATACATATGCTATGCTAAATCCTATTAGGATACCCTATAGATTCCTTAGAGAAAACAATGTAGTTGTTACATGCTTAGCCATGCTATATTTTGAGAAGAGATACATGTTGAGATTTTTACAAAGGTTGAGAAAAGGACTTGTGTTTTACATAATAAAACAAGGACTCAATGAACCACCTAGGTGGAGAATACTTTAAGTTTTGGAGAAGGTGGCAACAAAAGGAACCATGTCTATGGGAATCACTTTGTGTTGTGCTCCAAAAGAAAACCACCTAGGAAACTTAGAGATTGAACATGTTTCTCCAATTGTGGCTTTTGTGTGCAACCACATGCTATTATGGCTCTGGCTTAGTCAACTACAATGGGAAGACCCATGCACTGTCTTCAGTTAACTGGACATGGGGACCTGGAATCCTACATGGGTGCTGAAGGCAAGCTAGCAATGGTGTATGGGAGGACCCTTTGGAAAGACTTCGTCACATTCTCAATCTGCCAGTACTCTATCTTGGTGAGCACTAATCCAGTAGGCCACTGGTGGCAAAAGGATGGGATTGTGACATGTGGGTAAAGTGTACAACTTCTGCAGAAGATCAAAATTCTAAGTACTTAGCCGTGTCCCCGGTTATGGACAATACTGAGCAACTAAAGTTTGAACTATGGGACATCTCGACATTCCAACTTCTAAGATAAAAACTTGATGCACTTGGGGGTACCAAGGAATTCAAAGAAATTTTGTTAAGCTTGATGCACTTGGGGTTACCAAGGTGCTCAAGAGATTTTGCTTAAAGCTTGATGTACTTGGGGTTACCAAGTAACTCATGAGATTTTGACAAAATTTGTTGCACTTGGGGTTACCAAGGAGCTCAAGGGATTTTGACAAGGACTTGAACACTTGAGTTTCTACCAAGGAGTTCAAGGGATTCTTGGAAAAGAGATTTGACAAAGGACCAAAACCATTTTGAAAAGATAGGATAAAATATTGCTTTGTGCAAATAAGCCTTAAACTCTACTTAGCCAAAATTGCATGTAATGATAGGATCCACTTATAATCTACATAGTAGTGAATCTTGCCAATACAATTCAAATGTATTGACCCTTGTGGCTGTAACTTGTAATGTTGCAGGTTTGATTGATTTAGTGAAGAGTGTTGATTAGGATTACAAAGTCTACAACCAACATGTCTGCCTGTGGCACTTTTGAAGATGAAGGACCCATGACTATAGTTATTCCGCTGCAATGTAATGTAATAGCCAAATGAGCTATGTATTGATGTAATAAAATTATGTTATTCCTGGTTATAAAGTTATATTATGACCTTTGTTTCTTGATATTACATCTAAACTGTGGATGCTAGCTATTTATCCGGGGACTAGCATTGTAAACACAGGGGACACCACCTTATGTTATTTAAAGGTTGGGCCACTCCCTCTACATTGGTTTACTTGTTGCAACCTTACTCTTTTTGGGAGTTGTTTTTGTCCTTTTATGTGATTTATTGTATATCTTACTTGTGTGTGCTTGTTTTGTTATGGGCATATGTCTTTGTGATGTTATCCATTTAGAAACATACACACATATGTGAAGATAATGTTAGTTGATTTTTAATCCTTGGAGACCACCTTTCTATTCCTTTTGATTCTTTGGTGGCTTCCAAATTTAATTGCCTATGGGTGCGTTTTCCTATTGTTTGCATCTTTGGGCACTCATATTTGTTCTCTCATGCCTTGTATTGTTCAATGAACTTGGATGAGTGAGGATTCCATGATTATGCACCTTGTTCGCAAATGCAATTATCATAAATGGTGCATTATCTTTGGGGAGTTCATCTAATTCATTTAATAATGCTCATTTATCTTCTATCTCATTTATTGTGCCTTAAATATTATGGGGGAGTGAGGATTCCATATTTGTGCATTTTTGTATTGAAATACACCAATTTTAAAGTATGCACAAATCTTGGGGAGCTTCTCAATTTTATTTAAGCATTTATTTGATCTTTCATGTGTTGTGTTTTAAATTCTTATGGGGGAACAAGGATTCCATATTTGTGCATTATGTATTCCAATGCATTTATTTTAAAATTGTGCACAAATATTGGAGAGCTTCTCTATTTGTTATTTAAAACACTCTTTTGCTCATATCATAATATCTTGTAGTTTCCATTTGAACTCATTTGTTGTTTTCAAATTAGTTTGTCGGATCTTGTGATTGCTTGCGTCTTTTATTTTATTCCTTTGGCAATCTTCGGATCCTCGATATAGTTCTACTCCCTCCCAAGTATTCATCATTGTATATGTGCGAAGACATACCTTTGGAGGAATTATTACTATATTGGTCGTCTAGAACTATTCACCCATTTTGGCAACCGATGCCAATGGGGGAGATGTTTTGGAGGGTTTAAGGGAAGTTTGTTCTTAAGCATTTGCCTCTCATGATCTTGCATCTTTGTTGTTGCTTTGCATGTTGAATATATAGAGGAAAATCCACCAATGGTAATGGTTCATCACACACGCATATATTGTGGGGGAGCTTGCTATATATATTATGGGCGTACCAACATCACATACTTGTGTAGTATTTGATGTTGGCGCAACCATTTTTATTCGTTAATTTGATTATGTAAACCCTCTCAAAGGATTGTCATCAATTACCAAAATGGGGGAGATTGAAAGAACATGTGTGCCCCCATGTGTGGTTTTGGTAATTAATGACAATGTTTTATGGACTTATGTTTGCATTGAGTTTTACTTGTACGATTTGTCCATAGACAATGCTTGAACCATATGGTGGCTTCAAGGTTGGAATAAGAATAAAGTGAAGAAGATCAAGAGTTGATCAAGGTTTCATAAGATGATCTCAAGTGTATCGTGGCATCCTTATGGTGATCATGGATATGTGAAGATATGCCTAAAAGAGAGGCTCTTCCATAGTGGAGTATGGGGGAGCATATTCACCAAGCTAGTGCAATCAAGAAAGGTGCTCCATCCTGAGGTGTGGAATATACAAGGCAAAGGTTTGATTTTGATTGGGTTTCTTTCTAACTGGTCTCGTGGTGTTAGTTGGAGAGACCGGTTTATAGGATAGATAACCGTACTATCAAGAGGGGCTCTCAAGTGAGTAACTTGATCATATCCCTTGGTGAGAGCTCAAATCTTTGCATAATTGGCATCATATTTCTTGGTTCTTATCCATGAGAGGTTTTAGATATTGTGTCAATCTCTATGACAAGCTTAAGTTCATCGAAAACGGATTTCATATGCATTCTCTATTGTGTTTTCGATATTGGAGGTTTTACCGGTTTGTCTTTTATATATAGGTTAAACCTTTCATCATTTGGTTCTATCCTCCCTTGCTGGAATATGATGGTTCCCTTCATGATGTTTTAGAGCTCGTTACTATCTTCGAAACGAGCCCAAGGTCATCAAAATCAGAGTCCGAATGAAAAAGTTATGATGGTTTCAGTTTTGCTGTTCCTGCCAGTTTTTAGGGGGGCGGATTATCCGGCCCAATTTTTGGAAAACGTCTAAGGACTTTGAGGCATGGCTCCCAGTAATGGGGGCGGATTTTCTGGTCCTTCGGGGGCGGATTATCCGCCCCAAATATCCGCCCCTATACTGAGAGTCGCGCCGCGAAGTCCTTAGCCATTTTTTTTGGCCCGGGGAACCCGGAATTCCGGGAGAGGGGCAGATTATCCGGCCTGCAAGGTCCCAAACGGTCATATTTCGTTGGGGAGTGGTATAAATAGACCCCTTCTTCCTCCTTAGGCTGGTTGCTTGCATTCTCTCTCTCCTCCATTGTTTTGACCTTCAAGAGCTTGCAAATACTCTCAATCCCTCCCATATTTCTTGAATCTTTTTGGGGGATTTGAAAGGGGAGATCTAGATCTACAACTCCACCAATCCATCTCTCCTCTATGTGAGGGGAACATATTGGGATCTAGATCTTGGGGTTTCTTTTGTGTATTTCCTCGTGTGTTCTTCCTCTCTTATTCGCCCACTAGCTTTTGTAGCTTTTGTGGAATTTGGGAGAGAAGGACTTGAGCACTTCCTGTGTTCTTGCCATTGCATTTGGTGCATAGGTTTGAGTTCTCCTTGGAGGATTTGGTGAGTGAAAGTGCAGAAGCTTTTTACTCTTGGGTTCTTGGAACCCTAGACGGTTTGTTGGTGTTGGAAGTTGTGGCCTTGGTGGCGTTTGTTGGGAGCCTCCGATTAAGTTGTGGAGAAGTGCCCCAACCTTGTGAGAGGTTCTGGTTGCCACCGACAAGTGCACCGATAGTGGAAGTGTGGATCGATCCCGTTGGGTTGAGATTCACCGGAGAATAAGGGAGGCCTTTTGTGGCGTAGGTGGTTTGATACCACCCCCTCTCCAACGAGACGTACTCTCTTTATGGGAGGAACTCGGTAATAAATCATTGTCTCCGCGTGTCTCGGTTATCTCTATACCCGAGCTATTTACTTATGCAATTTACTTTGTGATAGCCTTCGTGCTTGATTTCTTATATCTAGCTATCACATAGTTGCCTGTTTTGCTTAGCATAAGTTGTTGGTGCACATAGGTGAACCGTAGTTTATATAGGTTTTGTGCTTGACAAAGTAAACGCTAGTTTTATTCCGCATTTGTTAAGCCCATCTCGTAAAAGTTTTAAACCGCCTATTCACCCCCCCCCTCTAGGCGGCATCTGTATCCTTTTCACGGAGGCCTATTTATATAGGGGTCCCTTCACGAAAGTTGTTCTATTTGACCTAGCGGTGCCGGTGGAAGCTATACAGCCGGAATTATACGGCCAGAATTTTATTCCTGCCGTATAGTTGGTCGTTAAACCTTCTGAATCCTCTCCATGATTCCTGGTTTCTTTGAGTTGTTGGAAATCTCGTATCTTTAACATTAATGTTCTGATTCCCATCATCAAACATCATTTCCTGCGCAGGAAAAAATAGAAAGACATGATTGCATACCCCTTTGATCATTAGGCATTAGTGGTAGGGTTTAGAGAGATATTTCATCAAAAGTATGAATAATATCTAGTTTAAATGTGGATGTGGATGGCTATATTTCACAACCATCAACCTCCCCAAGATTAAACTTGATCGTCCTCGAGCAATAAAACCAAAATCAAAATGGAACTCATCATTTAAACTGAAATAACGAGATGATGATCTTACTCATGATTTGTAGTCTCATGTTTCCTCCACTTTATTTATCTGAAAAACTCAGCATAAATAGAGTAATGGCAAGCATATCATACGGGTTTTAATGAATCCTTATAGCGCAGCAATATTATTGTTAGCATGGGTGATTCAAATGAGTAAACTCTATTCCATGTCAAGTAATCAACTCATAAGCTTGCCTTTGAACAATAAAGTATAATCATGTAAAACTGAGAGTGTGAGAGTTTTTCATGAAAAGCAAATACACTAAAGTATCTCAATTCTCCCACATCAATAATTCAAGACTTTTCAAGCACTACTTTTCTATTCATTGTCCTTCAAGAATTTCAGTTCTTAAGTAATTGAGAGCATGCCAAATTTTTTAATTAGTTTATTGGGATGTGACGGACACTCATGGCATTACTAAAGTTTTTGTTCCTTTTGCATAATGATTAGTCATATCATCCAGAGGAGTGATTCCATCACGAACACAACTACACGAGAATGCCAAGAATCTTACCCATTATAGCATTGCTGCTACATATGTTTAATCAACTCATAGCCGAAATCTAGGAGTTTCCCCCATGAAGATCGTTCGTACGCTAGCGGAGTTATTGGCATCCCATGAAGTTTTACACGCATAAATCTATATCATTCTTATGATGCACAAGTCAAACTTTTGCATGCTCACAAGAACTGCTAAACATTAATTCAATTGAACAAATCCTTTCAAAGAGAGCTATCAAGTCAATCATGATATCCATGGTGTCGAGTGTCTCTAGGAATAGGCTTTCAAGACTAAACACTACAACACCTAAGCCTTCAATTGTGAGACTTTTTCTTATTTCAATTGTTAAGCAAATTTTTAGGCAAGACTTGGTTAACTACAAGAGCCAAAACAAAACATACTCAACTAAATACTCATGCAAACAAATTTTACTCCAATATAAAGACTCACTCCACCAATATAATATCTTAGCATTTACTATTAACTAGCATGGGTTTCTTACACTTCAAAAGTGGGGAGTCATAAGGCATACCTCTCATGATTTGTTCCACTTCTCTCTTCCCCTTTGATTCGTTTCTTGGAATCTCGAAGTCAATCACTCTCCTGCAAATACGTGAGAACCACAAGGTGAATAGAAAAGAAAAAGGAAGAGGGGAAATAAAGATAAATGGACAAATCTTTTTGTTGTTTTAAGAGAGGGATTTAAAGAATAGAAACTTGGCGGCAAAGCTCGACTTGAAAATCTCGAAAACAAATAAAAATAAAAATAACTAAAGATAAAGTGTTGGGGAAACCAACACGAGTGCTTATAAACTCAAATTAAAATCATAACCTTGAAATAATATAAAAAACAAATGATGACCAAATAAAGTTAATGGGAAGACTTCCCCAAGCTTAGGCTTTTGCAAGACCTTCAAATCATTGTGGTGGAGGGAAAAAGTTGTGGTCCAGTTCGCAAATTGAGTTGATAAATTACTAGTGGTTTCTCGGAGGTTCAGGGTGAGATTATGCATCCCCTCCATAGTTCTTCCAAGTTCTTGTAAATCTTGATATGTAGCAAACCGGTCTGGTGGCTGCTCCTCTTGATCAGGAACTTCTTGCTCCTCTTCTTGGACCTCATCCTCATCCAGAATCTCCTCCTCGGGTTGGTGTTGTTCAAACTGCACATCATGTAGCAAACGTCCTTCCTCGATAGAGAAAAGACCATTAGGCATTAGAGCGGGGTAGAGACGCCTAGCTCCTGCAATATGCAAGTAATAACCACCACCTCTACTAGTGAGAATTCCACAAGCTTTTGAAATAGAGAAAGCAACACATAGCTCACCTAGCAATGATTACAACTTACCTAGGTCGATTCCCAAGGCAATGGCAAGCATAGTGATGCCGCCTCCACATGTGATTGGCCCTTGGCTTTGGGAGGATTGGTGCTCCAAGTAGCGCACAAGAATTGCGCCCAAGTTGAGTGACACGTTGTTGTTGTTGTTGAAAGCAGCTTTTGCGAGGACCAAGATGTCCTCAGCATTGAGTCTTGTAAACTCATTTCCTACCTGCAAGGTGTTAGCAATAACATAGAACAAATAGCGAATAGCAGGATGCTGAATATTCTTCCCCTTGTTGACTCTAGAAGTGAAACTCATTCTATTATAATAATCATCTGGGAAGGGACCATGTCGACATAAGATGCACATAAGGTATTAACATAATTTTTTGGTAAACTAAAACAATTGCACCATTCATCAAATGATAATGTATAATTGTTGTTCATAAGTCGGAAAGAAATCATATCCTCTCCGTGCCATGTTTTAACGGTTCATTTTAAAGAACTTAAAAATTCAAGAGTTAACCGACGATAAGTAGGGGCATCTTGAAATACAAAGTTTTGTAGGCAAACTCTATTGCAAAGTAAATTGAAGTCATTAGAAATACCGAGTTGATTCAATATAATAGGACAAGCTGTTGGAGATATGCCCAAGAGGATATAATAAAGTGATTATTATCATATCTTCATGCTTATGATAAATGTTTACATACCATGCCATAATTGTATTAACCATAAATATTAATACTTGTGTGATTTGTAAATATAAAGATTCCCTAGTAAAGCTCTTGTTAAACTAGCTTGTTGGTTAATATAAGATCATGGTTTCCTGATCATGAACATTGAGATGTTATTAATAACAAGGTCATATCATTAGAATAATGATGTGATGGACATACTCCTATAGATAAGCGTAGCATAAAGATCAAGTCATTTCAATAGTTCATTTGCTATAAGCTTTCTGATACATAGTAACCTAATTCCTTCGACCATGAGATCATGCTAATCACCATCACCGGAAGGATGCTTTGATGACATCAAACACCACACCATAACTAGGTGGTTAAAAAGGTGGCATTGAGTGTTCGGAAAGTATGTGTTGAGGAACATGGATCAAGAGTGGGATTTGTCCATCCATATGACGGATATATATACTCTGGGCCCTCTCGGTGGAATGTCATACAATTAGCTTGCAAGCATGTGACTGGATCATAAGGGATCACATATCACGGGAACGAGAAAACAGTACTTAATGATAACGAGGTTGAACTAGGTATGTAGAGATACTGACGATCAATCCTCGGATAAGTAAACTATCGCGAGACAAAGGGAAATTGGTATCGTATGTAAGGGGTTCATTCGATCGCAAAGCAATCATAGAAATATGTGGGAGCCATATGAATTTCCAGATTCGTCTATTGGTTATTGATCGGAGAAGAGTCTCGGTCATGTCTGCATAATTCACGAACCGTAGGGAGACACACTTAAGGATTCGATGTTGTTTAGTAGATATGGAATGTAAGTAGGGAGACCGAATGTTGTTCGGAGTCTCGGATGGGATCCGGGATATCACGAGGAGATCTAGAATGGTCCGGAGAATAAGATTCATATAAGGAAAGTCCAATTCCATAGTTCGGAAATGATTCTGATGGTTTCATCGGAGAGGTTCTAGAAGGGTCTAGAAGGTTCACCGGACCAGAAGGGAAAGGGTACATGAATGTGTCATGGAAGTGGAATGATTGGATCATGTCCTAGGTCACTTGGTTGGGCATTTACAAGAGAGAAATTAAGCTCCAAATTGAAAGTCAAAAGGGAGGTTTGAAAAGTCAAACTAGGACAACGTTTCCTAGTGGAGGAAGGAAAGAATCCTTCTTTCCCTCCACCACAAGCCAACTAGGAGAGGGAGTTGGGGAAGGATTAAAACTCCGCTCTCCCAAGCTGCCCTCCCTCTCATAAATAGAAGGGAGGGGGTGCCCCAAGAACATACAACACCATCCCCTCCCCACCTAGCGCCGTCGCCGCCGCCGCTAGATCGTCACCAGCGCCCTAGCCGCCGCCGACTCCACCTCCTCCTCTCCGGCCCTCTAAACCTTAGATCGCCGGAAACCCTAGATCCACCATAACCTACTCCGGCTTAGGCGAAACCCTGCAGGATTTTCCCTCTACTTCCGACACCACGCCGTCGTGCTGCCGGAATAGCCAGGGGAGAACTACAACCTCCACTCCCTGTTGGAACAAGGGAGAGGAAGTTCTTCATCGAGTAACCGACTGCGGAAGCGCTGCCGGAAGGATCGTCTACGTGATCTTGAGATCGGAAAGTGTACTAATACGTCACCCACGAGAATCTTCTCTCGTTAACCGCTTCGAAATCTTCGAGGGTGAGTACACTAATCGACTCGTTGCTACAATCTAGTAGATAGATCTTGGCTTGTTTTTGTGCATGCGGTAGAATTTGTTTGTTTTCCATGCTACGAACCCCTACAGTGGTATCAAAGCCGTGTCTATATGTAGATCTGTTGCACGAGTAGAACACAATGGTCATTGTGGGCCTTGGTGCCTTTGTTGTCGATTGCTTATTGTGTACTTTGCATCTTGCGGGATGGTGGGATGAAGCGGCCCGGGCTAACCTTACATGACATCGTTCATGAGACTTGCTCCACGCTTGAGATGCAACTTGTATTGTATAAGTGGCTTTGCGGGTGCCTGTTTCTCCCAACACAGTGAAGATTCAATTTACAACGGGTGATTGACACTACTAGTATCAACGTTGTGGTTCTTGTTTGTAAGTTAGAACGACACTTATTGAAAGCCCCAAACCACGTAAAACATGCAAAGAAAATTAGAGGCGTCTAACTTTGTGTTGTAGGGGTGTGATATGGCCATGATTGTGATTATATATGATGTATGCAATGTTCCTTATTATAAGTTGGCAACCGGCATGAGCCTTATGGTTGTGTTTTTTAATTTCGTTAAAGACCTGCATGTCTATTATTCAAAGTAGTTTTAATAGTTGTACGACAACCATGGAGCGGCGCCATTGACCTTGACGCCACGCCGGTGTTGATGGAGATCATGTTCATGCTTGAAGATGGAGATCGGAAGCACAAGAAGAAAGGCCATATCATATCTCATATTATGAATTGCATGTGATGTTAATCCTTTTATGCATCTTGTATTGCTTAGATCACGACGGTAGAATTATAAGATGATCCCTCTCACAAAATATCAAGTTATAAAGTGTTCATCCTTAGTAGGCACTGTTGCCAAGACTCGTTGTTTCAAAGCACCACGTGATGATCGGGTGTGTTAGATTTTGGGAGTGTATACAACGGGAGCAAGCCGGATTTTCTCATTCGGAAGCTAAGTTTGATCTTGACGAGCCTAGCATGTACAGACATGGTCTCGGAACACGGAATACCGAAAGGTAAATCATGAGTCATATAGATGATATGCTGAACATGATGATTGTTCGCCTTTGAAACTACATCATGTCATGTGATGATCGGACTTGGTATAGTGGATTTGGTTCATGTAATCACGAAAACAATGTGAGGGATATTGTTTTGAGTGGGAGTTCAACAACAATATGATTAAAAGTTGAACACTATTTATCATAAATTAAATCAAAGTGAATTTGCATAGTTGTTATAGTCATTGGAATCCGTTTACCACCTTGCGCTTAGTTATAATTGAGATAATAGAACTATAGTATTCTGGTTAGTTACTTCACGAACTGGTATCGTATTGTTTTGAAGTGTTAATCTAAAGTTTAAAAGTCCTATTGCAAACTTTCAGTAAGTTCCGGTTACTCCGTGAAGTTTAATAATTGGTATTAAATCAAGAGTAACAATTCTAGTGTTAGTAAATAAGTATCATGTTTATATCCATGATTCTTGATATTCAAAAGATTGTTTTAATATCAAGGTTATCTAGGAACATCATATGTGAAACAATGTTTTGATTAAAACATGATAGAGTATAATATGGTGAAGTTTATATATTTGATGGGAATTTGCAAAAGGTTGGAGACACTAGTTGTCCTAATCCTCCAAAAGGTTTTGGAGAGCAACATTATACTCGCGATTCACCGTTATAAGCTAAAGTAGCTTAATCATGAATAATTCCATGATAAGGGTGAATATTTGATGTAGGTAAGAGATTACTAAAGAATGGAATTTGAAAGAACACCAAACATTTGATGATAGTGATCTACTTCTGTCACATCCCAAAACTCTCCTAATTTTGGAATGTGAAATAAATAAATAAGTTTGATTGATTGTTTGACTATGTTGAAAATTCTCAAAGAGAAGAAACTTTTTGAATAGAAAATCCTCTCAACCTTGAATTCAAAGTTTTATATTCTTTTGTTATGACCTAAGTAGCCATATAGGCAAAAGGGCATGTATTGATTATGGATTGTAGAATTGGTGTGCAAGATTTCAAAATGAAAATCATGAAGCCTTCATAAGCATTTCATTACATCCATGCAAAGATCTCACAAACTGAATCCAAATCCTGGTATCTAAATCCTATAGTTGATTCGCCCAAATGTTTCTAAGGTAATTAAATTGACTTATTAAAACCCACTGTTGCTAATGCATAAATTATTGATAATTATAGCCTAAAGAGATCCAATTAATACTACAAAATTTTAGAAACAAAATTGAGCTTATTTGGAGCTAGTATGAAAAAGTTATGGAATAAATACAAACAAATAAAGATATAAATAAAATGGAATATACAAGGATTTATAAATCCACTACTTCCAAACTAGTAAAAATATTACAAATTTGATCCTATAATGATCTATTCGATTTTAAAAAAATTTAGAAACAAGAATCATATCATTTGGAGTTTGTATGCAAAAGATATGAGGGAAACAAGTAAATAAAAAAAAGGAAAAAAAACTAATGGGCCGCCCACCCGGACCGATCGAACCAGCACGCGTACACAGGGAAGGATCGATCGCTTGGTTGCTTTAAAAAGCGTGCAAAATCTGTTTTATTAAACCTATCTCTATTCAAACTGCTATAACTTTTTATCTACAACTCCGAATCGACTTCCGTTTGTTTCTACTTGTTCCCTACTCCAAGGCCTATCTCTACACCATCCCAAACCTCCATATAATCTCGTGGAGCCACAACTATACGAGTTTCCCTTCTCAAAATCCCGAATCTACACATGCCCGAATCTTATTTCGCTTTTTAACCCATCTAGACTTCGTCGTTTGCCTTCGGTCAAAAAATGAAAGTTGTAGGAATCGTCGAAATCTTTCAATCCCGACAAACCTCACCTCTTTTCATCCACCACAGCCAGAGAATTTCGTATCGTAATATTTCAGATCTTACGGTGTAAATCCAAGATGTACTCGCGCTCGTTTCTTCAAATCCAAATTCCATTGGTGAGAAGGTAGGAATAATGATTCCCCATAACTTTTGTGTTCTAAGTTTTTCAATTTGACCTACAGATTTGTCTCTCTAACACAGATATGTTTCTTGTCTATTCTGAGCCAAAATCGGGTCAATCTCTTCTTCTAACCACCGGATCCTATCCAGACGGTCGAGATCCAATCAAACCGGTGCGTGCCATGTCGTCAACCCGGTCAGCTTCCTCATCAACGCCACGTCAACATCAGGTCAACATCTAGTCCCAGCCAGCATGCAAAGTCAACCTGTCCAGTCAGCGGAATATTCCCTGGAATATTCCGTTCGAATTTAAAATTGCATATTATAGATCTAACTTGTAAAATTCATTAGAAATTCATACCACCTCCAAAAATTGCATATAATATATCAAATTGAAGATAATTTTACTTAGAATCATCTTATCAGAATAGATCCAAATTTTACTTTACGTGGTTACTGCAGTAATTTAATTAGTTTTAATGGTCTTTTAGGTTAATAAATTCATAAGAAATTATCTGTAACTCCGAAAAATATGAATAATATATCAAATTGAAGCTACTGTAATGTACTTTAATAATATCTGGTTGGATCTAGCCTTTGCATATTATTTAACCCGTAGCAATTTAATTATTTTTAATGGCTTTATAAATCATTAAATTCATAGTAAATTAATTGCTTGTCACAAAAATATAAATGATATACCAATGGAAAGCTGGTTCCATGTAGATCATCAATATGCAATTAGTTCAGAATTTTACTGTAAGGTTTTGCGTGAAGATTTAAATGGTTTAATGGCCTATTTAGAGTAATAAATTCATAAGAAAATAAATACTATTCAGAAAATTACAAATAATATGTCCCTGAAATCACAATTCCGTGGAGATTACAGATATAATTTTAGTTTGATTTTTAGACAACAGAAGCTATATGAATCTTTTAAAACCATTAAACACTATTTAAATCATACAAAAAGATCTATAACTCCGATTAGGGTGAATCCAAGTGCTAAGGTTTTGTATTGACAATATATATACAGAGAAATTGCATAACAAATTATTTGGTACTGTTAAAACAGAAATTCATACAGAAATATTTAAATCCACTGAAATAGTGTTTTCTTCATAAGAAAATATCTATAACTCCTTTTTGCTGGAGATATGCCCTAGAGGCAATAATAAATATAGTTAATATTATATCTTTGTGTTTATGATAAATGTTTACATTGATGATATAATAGTATTAACAAGGAAACATTAATACTTGTGTGATTTGTAAGCTTAAATTGAAGTCCCTAGTATAGCCTCTATACATCACTAGCTTGTTGGTTAATAAATGATTGAGGTTTCCCTATCATGAACATTGAGATGTTATTAACAACAAGATCATATCATTAGGAGAATGATATGGTGGACATACTCCTATAGATAAGCGTAGCATAAAGATCAAGTCATTTTAATAGTTCAATTGCTATATGCTTTCTGATATATAGTAACCTAATTCCTTCGACCATGAGATCATGCATATCACCTTTACCGGATGGATGCTTTGATGACATCAAACACCACACCGTAACTGGGTGGCTATAAAGGTGGCATTGAGTGTTCGGAAAGTATTGGTTGAGACACATGGATCAAGAGTGGGATTTGTCCATCCATATGACGGATAGATATACTCTGGGCCCTCTCGGTGAAATGTCATCCAATTAGCTTGCAAGCATGTGACTGGCTCACAAGGGATCACATATCACGGGAACGAGAAAAGAGTACTTATCGGTAACGAGGTTGAACTAGGTATGCAGAGATATCGACGATCATAACCTCGGATAAGTAAACTATCGTGAGACAAATGGAAATTGGTATCGTATGTAAGTGGTTCATTCGATCGCAAAGTAATCGTAGAAATATGTGGGAGCCATATGAATTTCCAGATTCCTCTATTGGTTATTGTTCGGAGAAGTGTCTCGATCATGTCCGCATAATTCATGAACCGTAGGGAGACACACTTAAGGATTCGACGTTGTTTGAGTAGTTATGGAATGATGAGAAAGAGACTGAATGTTGTTCGGAGTCTCGGATGGGATCCGGGATATCACGAGGAGATCCGGAATGGTCCGGAGAATAGGATTCATATAAGGAAAGTCCTATTTCGGAGTTGGGAATGGTTCCGGTGTTTTTATCGGGAATGTTCTAGAAGGTTCCGGACTGTCCGGCACTCCGGAGGGGAAGGGTACATGAATGTGTTATATCAAGTTGGTATGATTACATCATGTACTTGGTGTCATCGCTGAACAAAATAGAGGGTTTATTCAAATCCTAGTTTGAAAAGTCAAACGCCAAGTTTGAAAGTCAAACGGCTATTTTTGGGAAGTGGAGAAAGAGGAGGAAGCCGAGTTGGGGAGGAGTCCCTCCTCCACCGCCGGCCCACCTCCAAGCCGAGTTGGGGAGGGACTCCCCTCCCCTTGGCCGGCCGGCCCCTCCACCTATATAAGGAGGGGCAGGGCTCCCCTCCTAGACACACAAGATCCCCGCCTCCAAACCCTAAGCTGCTGGCGCCGCCACCTGCTGCCGCCGCCTCCTAGCAACCCTAGCCGCCGGCCAAGCTTCCTCCTCGGTGTGTCTAAACCCTAGATCGTCGAGGGCTCTCTCATCTTCCACCATACTCGCTCCGGCTTAAGGCGAAGCCCTGCGAGATCTCCCCTCTACTTCCGGTACCACGCCGTTGTGCTGCCGGAATCGCGAGGAGAGTGCTACAACCTCCGCTGCCTGCTGGAACAAGGGAGAGGAAGGTCTTTGTCGAGTACCGAACATGTGACCGACTGCGGGAGAGCTGCCGGAACGCAGCGCCGGAAGGATCGTCTACACGATCTTGAGATCGGGAAGAGTACGACTACATCACCCACGAGAATCCGCTCTCGTTAAACGCTTTGGAATCTTCGAGGGTGAGTTATTCCATCGACTCGTTGCTACAATCTAGTAGATAGATCTTGGCTTGTTTGTTTGTATGCGATAGAAAATTTTTGTTTTCCATGCTACGAAACCCTACAGTGGTATCAGAGCCGTGTCTATATGTAGATCTGTTGCACGAGTAGAACACAATGGTCATTGTGGGCGTTGATGCTTTTATTGTCGATTGCTTCTTGTGTACTTTGCATCTTGCGGGATGTTGGGATGAAGCGGCCCGGGCTAACCTTACATGACATCGTTCATGAGACTTGCTCCACGCTTGACATGCAACTTGTATTGCATAAGTGGCTTTACGAGTGCCTGTTTCTCCTAGCATAGTTAAGATCCAATTTACAACGGGTGATTAACAATACTAGTATCAATGTTATGGTTCTTGTTCGTAAGTTAGAGCGACACTTATTGAAAGCCCCAAACCACGTAAAACATGCAAAGAAAGTAGAGACGTCTAACTTTGTTTTGCAGGGGTGTGCAGTGATGTGATATGGCCATGATTGTGATTATATTTGATGTATGCAATGTTCCTTATTGTAAGTTGGCAACCGGCAGCAGCCATATGGTTGTCTTTAATTTATGTTAAGACCCGCATGTCTATTCAAAGTAGTTGTAATAGTTGAAGCCGGTGGACGACAACCATGGAGAAGCGTCATTGACCTTGATGCAATGCCGGTGATGATGGAAATCATGTTCGTGCTTGAAGATGGAGATCGGAAGCACAAAGAAGAAAGACCATATCATATCACATATTATGAATTGCATGTGATGTTAATCCTTTTTGCATCTTGTATTGCTTAGTAGACGACGGTAGCATTATAAGATGATCCCTCATGCACATGAATTTCAAGTCATAAAGTGTTCACCCTTAGTTAGCACCGTTGCTAAAGCTTGTTGTTTCGAAGCACCACGTGATGATCGGGTGTGTTAGATTCCGCAAGTGTATACAACGTGAGCAAGCCAGATTTGCTCATGCGGAAGCTAAGGTTTGATCTTGACGAGCCTAGCATGTACAGACATGGTCTCAGAACACGGATCACCAAAAGGTAAAGCATAAATCATATAGAAGATATGATGAACATGTCGATTGTTCGCCATTGAAAATATATCAACTCTCGTGATGATCGGTGTTGATGTGGTGGATTTGGTTCATGTGATCACTAAAACAATGTGAGGGATATTGTTTTGAGTGGGAGTTCACCTAGATTAATTTAACTATTAATTAGAACTCAATTTGTCATAAACTTAGTCTAAACTATTGCAAATATGTTGTAGATCAATGGCGGCCCCTACCATCAATTTTAATACGTTCCTAGAGAAAGAAAAGTTGAAAAACAATGGAAGCAACTTCGCGGATTGGTTCCGCAATTTGAGGATTGTCCTCACAGCTGGTAATTTGACCTATGTGCTGGATGCACCGCTGGGTGACCCACCTGCAGCTGATGCTGCTGATGAAGTAAAAAATGTTTACCTCACTCGGAAGACTCAGTACTCCACAGTTCAGTGTGCTATCTTGTATGGTTTAGAATCAGAGCTTCAGAAAAGGTTTGAGAATTCAGACCCATATGATATTGTCGAGGATCTCAAATTGATCTTTGAGACTCATGCGGCAATTGAAAGTTATGAGGCTTCTGAAAAGTTCTTTAACTGCAAGATGGAAGAGGGCAGCTCCATCAGTGAGCATGTGCTTAAGATGTCTGGGCACACAAACAAACTTCAAAGCTTGGGTATAGTGATTCCTAATGCTTTGGGGATTTACCATGTCCTCCAATCACTACCACCAAGTTACAAGAACTTTGTGATGAACTACAACATGCAGAACATGAACAAGACGTTGCCAGAACTCTTTGCCATGTTGAAATCTGCAGAAGTGGAGATCAAGAAAGAGCACCAAGTGTTGTTGGTCAATAAGACCACCAAATTCAAGAAAGGCAAGTCTAAGCAGAAGGGACACTTCAAGAAGGGTGGTAAGAAAGTTACCACGCCGACGAAGAAGACCAAGGCTGGACCTAAGCCTGATACTGAGTGCTTTTACTGCAAGGGAGAAGGTCACTGGAAGCGGAATTGCCCAAAGTACTTGGCGGATTTGAAGAACGACAACATCAAGAAGAAAGGTATATCTGATATACATGTTATTGATGTGTATCTCACTAGTACCCGTAGTAGTGCCTGGGTATTTGATACTGGTTCGGTTGCTCATATTTGTAACTCGAAACAGGTGCTGCAGAATAAACGGAAGCTAGCGAAGAACGAGGTGACAATGCACGTGGGAAACAGATCAAAGTTTGATGTGATCGTGGTCGGCACGCTACCGCTTCATCTACCATCGGGATTAGTTTTATACTTAAATAATTGTTATTTGGTGCCTGCGTTAAGCATGCACATTATATCGGGATCTTGTTTATTGCGTGACGGTTACTTGTTTAAATCCGAGAATAATGGTTGTTCGATTTATATGAGTAATATGTTTTATGCACATGCACCTTTGATAGATGGTCTATTCTTGTTGAATCTCGATAGTGGAAATACACATATTAATAACATTGAGGCTAAACGTTTGAAATCGAGCGATAACTAGACCTATATGTGGCACTGTCGTCTTGGTGACATTGGAGTGAAGCGTATGAAGAAACTCCATTCCGATGGACTTCTTGAATCACTTGATTTTGAATCACTTGAAAGATGCGAAGCATGTCTGATGGGTAAAATGACTAAGACTCCATTTTCTGGTATGATGGAGCGAGCTACGGACTTATTGGAAATCATACATACCGATGTGTGTGGTCCAATGAGTGTAGCATCGCGCGGTGGTTATCGTTATGTTCTTACCTTCACGGATGACTTGAGTAGATATGGGTATATCTATTTCATGAAACATAAATCCGAAACTTTCGAGAAGTTTAAGGAATTTCAAAATGAGGTAGAGAATCAACATAACAAGAAAATTAAATTTCTACGTTCTGATCGTGGAGGTGAATATCTAAGTTACGAGTTTGGCGAGCATTTAAAGAAATGCGGAATACTTTCACAATTGACACCGCCAGGAACGCCACAGCGTAATGGTGTGTCCGAATGTCGTAATCAAACTCTCTTAGATATGGTTCGTTCTATGATGTCACTTACAGATTTACCGCTATCATCTTAGGGTTATGCATTAGAAACAGCCGCATTCACTTTAAATAGGGCACCATATAAATCCGTTGAAACGACACCGTATGAATTATGGTTTGGGAAGAAACCTAGATTGTCGTTCCTTAAAGTTTGGGGGTGCGAAGCCTATGTAAAGAAGTTACAGCCGGACAAGCTTGAACCCAAAGCGGAAAAATGCGTCTTCATAGGATACCTGAAAGAAACTATTGGGTATACCTTCAATCATAGATCCGAGGGCAAACTCTTCGTTGCCAAGAATGGATCCTTTCTTGAGAAGGAATTTCTCTCGAAAGAAGTGACTGGAAGGAAAGTAGAACTTGACGAGGTTGTCGAACCTTCTCTCGAAATTGCAAGTAGCGCAGCACCGGAAGAAGTTCCTGTGGTGCCTACACCAATAAGAGAGGAAGCTAATGATGATGATCATGAAACTTCGGTTGAAGTTGCTACAGAGCCTCGCAGGTCAACGAGAACTCGTACCACTCCAGATTGGTATGATCCCGTTATGAGTGTCATGTTGGTGGACAACACCGATGACCCTGAGACATATGAGGAAGCGATGATGAGCCCAGATTCCAATAAATGTCAAGAAGCCATGAAATCCGAGATTGGATCCATGTACGAAAACCAAGTATGGACTTTGGTGGACTTACCGGATGGCCGGAAGGCCGTCGAGAACAAATGGATCTTCAAGAAGAAAACAAATGCTGATGGTAATGTTACTGTCTATAAAGCTCGACTTGTCGGAAAAGGGTTTCAACAAATTCAAGGAGTTGACTACGATGAGACTTTCTCACCAGTAGCGAAGCTAAAGTCTGTGAGGATTATGTTAGCAATCGCTGCATATTATGATTATGAGATATGGCAGATGGATGTCAAAACAACATTCCTCAATGGAGACATTGATGAAGAGTTGTATATGATGCAACCCAAAGGTTTTGTCGATCCTAAAGATGCTAACAAGGTATGCAAACTTCAACGGTCCATCTATGGATTGAAGCAAGCATCCCGAAGTTGGAATCAACGTTTTGATAAGGTAATCAAAAGTTTTGGTTTTATACAAACTTATGGAGAATCTTGTATTTACAAGAAAGTGAGTGGGAGCTCTGTAGCATTCTTAATACTATATGTAGATGACATATTGTTGATTGGGAATGATGTAGACCTTCTTAATAGTGTCAAGGAATATTTGAATAATAGTTTTTGAATGAAGGATCTTGGCGAAGCAGCTTACATATTAGGCATAAAGATTTATAGAGATAGATCGAGACGCCTAATATCATTGTCACAAAGTACATATTTGGACAAAGTTCTAAAGAGGTTTGGAATGGAAGATAGCAAGAAAGGGTTCTTGCCCATGTTGCCCAATACGACCTTGAGTAAAACTCAAAGTCCGACAACGGTAGAAGATAGAGAAAGGATGAGTAAGACTCCCTATGCCTCAGCCATAGGATCTCTTGTATGCCATGCTATGTACTAGACCCGACATTGCATATGCTGTTAGCTTAACTAGCAGATATCAAAGTGATCCAGGAGTGGATCATTGGACAGCGGTCAAAAACATCCTTAAGTACTTGAGAAGAACTAAGGATATGGTTCTTTCTTATGGAGGTGATGAACAGCTCGTTGTTAATGGTTACACCGATGCTAGTTGGAACACCGATCCGGATGATTCTAAATCACAATCTGAATACGTATTTATTTTGAATGGTGCAGCAGTTAGCTGGAGGAGTGTAAAGCAAAGCGTTGTGGCGAGATCTTCAACTGAATCGGAATACATGGCTGCTTCGGAGGCTTCACAAGAAGCGATATGGATGAAAGAGTTCATTACAGAGCTGGGTGTGGTTCCTAGTGCGCTGGACCCAATGTCTATCTACTGTGATAACATGGGCGCCATAGCCAATGCGCAAGAACCAAGGTCACACAAGAAGCTTAAGAATATCAAGCTATGTTTTCACGCTATTCGACAACATGTCCAGGATGGGGACATAAAGATTTGCAAAGTACACACAGATCTGAATGTGGCGGATCCGTTGACTAAACCTCTCCCGAGGGCAAAACATGACCAGCACCAAACTGCCATGGGTGTTCGGTATATTACCATGTAATCTAGATTAGATGACTCTAGTGCAAGTGGGAGACTGTTGGAGATATGCCCTAGAGGCAATAATAAATATAGTTATTATTATATCTTTGTGTTTATGATAAATGTTTACATTCATGCTATAATAGTATTAACAAGGAAACATTAATACTTGTGTTATTTGTAAGCTTAAATTGAAGTCCCTAGTATAGCCTCTATACATCACTAGCTTTTTGGTTAATAAATGATTGAGGTTTCCCTATCATGAACATTGAGATGTTATTAAAAACAAGATCATATCATTAGGAGAATGATATGGTGGACATACTCCTATAGATAAGCATAGCATAAAGATCAAGTCATTTTAATAGTTCAATTGCTATATGCTTTCTGATACATAGTAACCTAATTCCTTCGACCATGAGATCATGCATATCACCTTTACCGGATGGATGCTTTGATGACATCAAACACCACACCGTAACTGGGTGGCTATAAAGGTGGCATTGAGTGTTCGGAAAGTATTGGTTGAGACACATGGATCAAGAGTGGGATTTGTCCATCCATATGACGGATAGATATACTCTGGGCCCTCTCGGTGAAATGTCATCCAATTAGCTTGCAAGCATGTGACTGGATCACAAGGGATCACATATCACGGGAAAGAGAAAAGAGTACTTATCTGTAACGAGGTTGAACTAGGTATGCAGAGATACCGACGATCATAACCTCGGATAAGTAAACTATCGTGAGACAAAGGGAAATTGGTATCGTATGTAAGTGGTTCATTCAATCGCAAAGTAATCGTAGAAATATGTGGGAGCCATATGAATTTCCAGATTCCTCTATTGGTTATTGTTCATAGAAGTGTCTCGATCATGTCCGCATAATTCACGAACCGTAGGGAGACACACTTAAGGATTCGACGTTGTTTGAGTAGTTATGGAATGATGATAAAGAGACCGAATGTTGTTCACAGTCTCGGATGGGATCCGGGATATCACGAGGAGATTCAGAATGGTCCGGAGAATAAGATTCATATAAGGAAAGTCCCGTTTCGGAGTTGGGGAATGGTTCCGGTGTTTTCATCGGGAATGTTCTAGAAGGTTCCGGAATGTCCGGCACTCCAGAGGGGAAGGGTACATGAATGCGTTATATCAAGTTGGTATTATTGCATCATGTACTTGGTGTCATCTCTGAACAAAATAGAGGGTTTATTCAAATCCTAGTTTGAAAAGTCAAACGCCAAGTTTGAAAGTCAAACGGCTATTTTTGGGAAGTGGAGGAAGAGGAGGAAGCCGAGTTGGGGAGGAGTCCCTCCTCCACCGCCGGCCCACCTCCAAGCCGAGTTGGGGAGGTACTCCCCTCCCCTTGGGCGGCCGGCCCCTCCACCTATATAAGGAGGGGCAGGGATCCCCTCCTAGACACACAAGATCCCCGCCTCCAAACCCTAAGCCGCTGGCGCCGCCACCTGGTGCCACCGCCGCCGCCCTAGGGCAAGCCTCCGCCGCCTAGCAACCCTAGCCGCCGGCCAAGATTCCTCCTCGGCGTGTCTAAACCCTAGATCGTCGAGGGCTCTCTCATCATCCACCATACTCGCTCCGGCTTAAGGAGAAGCCCTGCGAGATCTCCCCTCTACTTCTGGTACCACGCCGTTGTGCTGCCGGAATCGCGTGGAGAGTGCTACAACCTCCGCTGCCTGCTGGAACAAGGGAGAGGAAGGTCTTCGTCGAGTACCAAACGTGTGACCGACTGCGGGAGTGCTGCCGGAACGCAGCGCCGGAAGGATCGTCTACGCGATCTTGAGATCGGGAAGAGTACGACTACATAACCCACGAGAATCCGCTCTCGTTAAACGCTTTGGAATCTTCGAGGGTGAGTTATTCCATCGACTCGTTGCTACAATCTAGTAGATAGATCTTGGCTTGTTTGTTTGTATGCGATAGAAATTTTTTGTTTTCCATGCTACGAAACCCTACACTTTTTAGGTGATTCAAATTGCCACTGTCTCTAAATTGCATTACTTATATCCAGTAGCATCTAGTTCACAATTTAATACGACATAAACATATTTAGTTCAATTAAAGTGGTATACACCATATTAAATCGATACAACTTTAGTAATAAAAGCTTTAATGCATTAAATGACTTTCCACATGCATCATGTAATCTAACTATGTTCAGAACTAAAGTAACAACCATTGTGACTTATTAAATTGTCATGCATGCATTTGTTGTATTTGTTTGATTTCTATGTGCTATTGTTTATGTTGTATGCAATTGTTTGATCGATAGATTGCGAGGAGTGCAACGTGTGTGATTGCAACTACTATGATTGCAAGTATTGTGGTTATGACGAGAGGAACCACTATATCTATGAGAATTGTGAGGATTATCTAATCGACTACATCTTCAACAAAGGCAAGTGGTGCTATCTTGGTCATAAATGTCCTATTGTTTTCCTATGCATTATAGATGTTTTTGTAGAATTGCATATGTAGGAATTGATGTGTATATGCTATGCTATGTCCCATATAATTCCCTAGCATTCCTTGTTTATGAGCCACCGTTGGTAGATGTGCTTAGCCATGCTATGATGAACAAGGTCTGGGTTACATCACTGAAGTTGTTTCTAAATGTGTTGGTTTGCGAAAACTAAAACAACTTAATCAATGAATCTCCTGGGTGTGATGGGATTGATAATTTTTGGTGGTATCATTGCGGAAAGGCACCCAGGACACTGAGAAATGATTGGTTTCTTTGTTTGGAAGCTTTCATGTGCAACCATGTGCCAATAATGAAATGGGCGGTTGGCTGAACTTAGTAGGTTGTGGTAACTCGAACCCGCGTATCCAGAGATGTAGATAGTGTAGGTTGGACCGGTGCGCATCGGGATTGGGGAGCTACTTCCCGAACGGTTCCTTCTTGGACTTCTCCCTATCATCACCCAATATGAGAGTGGTGGTACGAGCTGGGCTGGCCAAGTCACATGGGTAAAGTGTACTAACCCCTGCAGGGTGTATAAACTAATCGATTAGTCGTGTCCCCGGTTATGGACAATTTTAGCGACCTGATACTGATGCGATGATATTTCTCACTCATCCTTATTTCTTAATTACTTAAAACTTGTTGGGTGAACATAATTGGGTAGGAGCACCTGGGAGTGAACCAGAGTGTCCTATTTATCGTATTGGAAAACTACTTTGTTACAAATGTTAGGATAAAACTGTTGCTTTATGCAAATGAGACTGAACTCCACTTGGCCAAATAAGCATGTAGTTGATAGATCTGTTGTTAACCACTTTAGCCTACTTGCCATACATTCAATGTATTGACCATTCGTGGCTGCAACATTTCATTTTGCAGGTTATATCGTATCTGAGTGATCGTTCATAGGTCGCGAGACTCCACTCAACAATTGTTCTCCTGTGGCACATTTGAAGGATGGAGATCTACCTTGTATTCATTTTCCGCTGTGTACTTGAATAAATAATGTAAATTCTGGATCATATTCATTGTATTTATGATGCACAGTTATATTTGGTATCATTTTGTACTGTGTGTGCCAGTGAACCGATCCAGGGATTGGCACTATACACATGAACTCAGCCTTATCAGGCGAGGGTGTCACAACTTCAAAGTGCAAGTCCAAAGACATTGGTATTTAATTATACATGCTTTGGACTATGTGTCATGTGTATGGCTTTACTATTGATGTTGATAGATTCTTTCAAACAAAAAAGGAAATACGGAAAGATAATCTCATAAATATATGGCAGAAAAGAAAAGACTAGAATTGTTCAGCTTAGGTATATAGAGGATATACGTGTTATGGCTGTATTCTTTGCTTGTTAAATAATGTGGTTCTTAAGTATTAGATACTGAATTTGTTGGTGTGAATCATCATACGAAACAACACAATTCATGAACTACAATGTCGTAAGTAACTAGCAAGAAAATATGTGATGATGTTCATCAAGAACAAATAAAGTGTTGATGTGTTTCTCGTTAACACCAAAGCTTGCCTTCAAGATTTGTTTTATCAAGTATTATGAGAACAAAAGGGTTGTTCAAATAATTGCCGTAATCCATAAAAGATGGATGATTTACAAATCTCGTTGGATAAATCACATCCATAAAACAAGTGCTAAAAATGTCAAAAACAATTGATTGAAAGATCACTTAGGAAGTGACATCGCTGTCTAAATTATATTGGAAAGAAAACATGAAGAAAGTCCATGTGGATGGAATTTTGGAGTCTTTTGATTTTTGATCAAATGACGCTTGTAAAACTTTCCTAGAGATAATTAAAACTTCGTTCACAGGCCAAAAGGGAACAAATGACTAGCTTATTGGAACTTGTACATATTGTTGTATGAAGTCCATTATGTGTAGTTAAGAGCGATGGATTTCAACTTCATATGCTTTCTCCGAAAATTTGAGTTAATATATGAATATTTACTTAATAAGGATGAAGTGTGAAATATTTGAAAAGTTCAAAGACTTTCAAGATGAAGTGCAAAATCAATGTAATAAGAAAATAAAGAATTTATAATAGGATCATAAAGGATTGAGTTACAATTTTAGCATAACACCTAAGATTTGAGGAATTGTTTCGTGGATTTGCATTTCCCGAAACACCATAAGAGTATGAAGCGTTCGAGATATGTAATGAAACCTTGTTTGACATGGTAAGATCAAAGGTGTAATTCATAAAACCGCCATTATATTTTAAAGATTAAAAGCTCTAGAGACTACCGTTTTACACTAAAAAGAGCTCCATCATGATCCGTTGAAATGACACCATATAAAGTTATGGTTTTGGATAAAACCCAAGTTGTCCTTTCTTAAACATTGGTATGCATGAGTAAAATGTTTACAACCAAAGTCGGATGGGCATGTCTTTGTAGATTATTTCGGATAATAGTTGGGTACTCCTCCATAACACCAAATACAAAAGTGTTTGTCTCTTAGAACGTCAAGTTTCTTGAGAAGAAATTTTTCGTGAAAAGTTGAGTGGGAGGACAATAGAACTTTGATAAGGTTAAAAGAACCTTAGCTATATGTGCTGATTTGCGCAGCACCGGAAAGCGTTTCGGATGCAGCAACAATGCTCATGGCTCACGTGCCTCAAAGGTTGTGGTCACGGAGGTCTAAGTTCCTATTGAACCTGGTAGGTCGGGTAAACAATCAAATAGTAGGATTTGAAAGTAAATCTTGTTGTTTGACAATGATGGACCGACTGCATGCAAAGAAGCGATGATGGGCCCTGACTCCATCAAATGGCTTGAAGCCATAAAATCCATGATAGTTCCATACACGAGAAATCAAGCTTTGAACTTGAAAGACCCTCTAGAAAGGTGTAAGACCTTACAGTCGTGTTTGGATCTATAAAGAAATAGACATGGATGTTTCACATCTATGAAATAGTCGGCATGTTGGGAAAAAATTCAAAACAATGTTTAAAGGTTGACTATGACAAGATTTGATCTTCCATAGCGATATTTAGTCTAGACGGATTAATGTAGCAACCACTACATATAATTTTGTTATCTGGTAGTTGAATAAACAAAACAAGTTCTTCTAATAGAATTGTTACCTAGGACGTGTGCATAACACGGTCCAAAGGGTTTTGTTCAAGTGATGCTAAAAGCGTATGCAAACCTCAATGGTTGAAGTAAGCATCGAGGAGTTGTAATCTTCACCATGATGAAACTGTTAAAAGGGTTTAAATTCATCAGAGACGATGAAGATGCTTGCATTTGCAAGAAATTAAGTGGGAGCGCTAAGACATATTTCTAATACATTATATGGAAGACATATTGTTGATTGGAAATGATGTATCTTTTACTAACACATGTTAAGAATTTCATCTCGATGAAAGACTTAGGCAAAACCCAAATATTTGGCATCAATATCTATATAGATAGATTGAGACGCTAATATGGTTGTGCCAAATGTACATAGATGAGATATTGAATGAGTTCAATATGGAAACTACAAGAAAGGTTCTTGTCGCACAGAAAGGATTGAATCAAAATTCAAGTGTATTGACACTTGGTAAGTGAAACAAAGATTCAAGTATAGATTGATACTTGATGTGTGAAATTACAAAAAGTATTTATATCAATCATACTGTGATATGTTCAAATCCAGATATGTCATATGCTCTAAATGTTATGAGCATATACCAGAATGATTCATAAGATGATCATTGGACGAATGTAAGGATATTCTTATGATCTTTTGGAAGAATTAAGAATATATTGTTTTTGTAGAGGTGAAAATAGATGGTTAGTTCATTGTAAAAGTACTACATTGATACTAGTTTTGTCACAAAGTACAAATTAAGTTTATCTCAATCTAAACTAAGGTTGGCACAATATAATGGAAAGTAAGTTCCATAATGGATTTGGATGAGTTCCAAAGTTAAGACATTGTGATAGATACTACAACAAAAGGCTAAGTATATGACTGCTATTATAGCAGTAAAAGAGGACATTTGTGTCAAGTAGTTTGTTATCAAACTAGGTGTAGTTCATAGCGGAATAGTACTATGAAGATATATTGTACGACAATATTGTCAACATGTTTTAACCCCAAGGAACTAAAGGTCTCACCAAGGGACCAAATTTATACAAAGCCATCTCATTAGAGAATGAGTGATGCATAGAGACGCAAAGATATACAATTACACACGGACCTGAAAGTGTCGGATCCGAAGATCGGTTGACCACTAGCAATCGTGTACATAAAATACCGGAAAGCCATAGGTGTTGAATACACAAAGATTTGAAACTAGATTATTGTCTCTAGTGCAAGTGGGAGACTCTTTGAGATTTTCCCAAGAGGCAATAATATAGTGGTTATTATCATATATTCATTCTTATGATAAATGTTTACATACCATGCCATAATTGCATTAACCGGAAACATTAATACTTGTGTGATTTGTAAACATAAAGAGTCCCTAGTAAAGCCTCTTGTTAAACTAGCTTGTTGGTTAATATATGATCATGGTTTCCTAATCATGAACATTGAGATGTTATTAACAACAAGGTCATATCATTAGAAGAATGATGTGATGGACATACTCCTATATATAAGCGTAGCATAAAGATCAAGTCATTTCAATAGTTCATTTGCTATAAGCTTTCTGATACATAGTAACCTAATTCCTTCAACCATGGGATCATGCTAATCACCATCACCGGAAGGATGCTTTGATGACATCAAACACCACACCGTAACTGGGTGGTTAAAAAGATGACATTGAGTGTTTGAAAAGTATGTGTTGAGGCACATGGATCAAGAGTGAGATTTGTCCATCCATATGATGGATAGATATCACATATCAAGGGAACGAGAAAAGAGTACTTATCGGTAATGAGGTTGAACTAGGTATGTAGAGATACCGACGATCAAACCTCGGATAAGTAAACTATCGCGAGACAAAGGGAAATTGATATCGTATGTAAGTGGTTCATTCAATCGCAAAGTAATCGTAGAAATATGTGGGAGCCATATGAATTTCCAGATTCCTCTATTGGTTATTGATCGGAGAAGAGTCTCGGTCATGTCTGCATAATTCACGAACCGTAGGGAGACACACTTAAGGATTCGATGTTGTTTAGTAGATATGGAATGTAAGTAGGGATATCGAATGTTGTTTGGAGTCTCGGATGGGATCTAGGATATCACGAGGAGATCCGGAATGGTCCATAGAATAAGATTCATATAAGGAAAGTCCAATTCTGGAGTTCGGAAATGATTCCGATGATTTCATCGGAGAGGTTCTAGAAGGGTCTAGAAGGTTCACCGGACCGGAAGGGGAAGGTTACATGAATGTGTCATGGATAAGTGGAATGATTGGATCATGTCCTGGGCCACTTGGTTGGGCATTTACAAGAGAGAAATTAAGCTCCAAATTGAAAGTCAAAAGGCAAGTTTGAAAAGTCAAACTGGGACAACGTTTCCTAGTGGAGCAAGGAAAGAATCCTTCTTTCCCTCCACCACAAGACAACTAGGAGAGGGAGTTGGGTAAGGATTCAAACTCCCCTCTCCCAAGCTGTCATCCTCTCATAAATAGAGGGGAGGGGGGTGCCCCAAGGACACACAACACCAGCCCCTCCCCACCTAGCGCTGCCGCCTCCGCGCCGCCGCCCTAGCCACCACCGACTCCACCTCCTCCTCTCCGGCCCTCTAAACCCTAGATCGCCAGAAACCCTAGATCCACCATAACCTGCTCCGGCTTAGGCGAAGCCCTGCAGGATTTTCCCTCTACTTCCGACACCACGCTGTCCTGCTGCCAGAATCGTGATGAGAGAACTACAACCTCCGCTGCCTACTGGAAGAAGGGAGAGGAGGGTCTTCATCGAGTACCGAATGTGTGACCGACTGCAGAAGCGCTGTCGGAATGCGGTATTGGAAGGATCGTCTATGCGATATTGAGATCGGCAAGTGTACGACTACATCACCCATGAGAATCTGCTCTCGTTAACCGCTTTGGAATCTTCGAGGGTGAGTCCCTAATCGACTCGTTGCTACAATCTAATAGATAAATCTTGGCTTGTTTGTGTGCATGCGGTAGAATTTTTTGTTTTCCATGCTATGAACCCCTACACAAGCCCACTTAGTTGTCTTCACTTCTCGGTTCTTGATCTTGTTGAAGCGATCATGTTGAAGCTTCATTCCTAAACCGTATCTCCATGCGATCCTGAGCTGCATCGGCATCCCGAGATTAACTTGCGGCGTTACGAGCACACGTGTGTTCATCATCTAAAATAATAATAAAAGAAAAAATAAAACTTTTTGTTCCAACAGTAATAAGCATAACATATTCCTCATCATAGCACACTAAAGAATCTCCTCAAAATAATAATCTAGGCAAGAGAAACATGGCAATTAGTTCATAGTAGGTCTCACCCTTGATTGATATTGAAAACAGATGGGAGATGAATTTGCAAAAAGTAATTAGAGGATCGGGGGAGAAACATACCATAGATCACTTGTGTGTGAGGAAATCGAATGAAATTGAGTAGAGATGAAGATCTTTGAGGTTTTGAGAGAGTTTGGAGGTAGAAGATAGAAAAGGGATGAAGTTTTGGTGTTGGGGGTACCTTCCCGTAGCGTTTTTTTGGTTGCACAAACTATACGGTCAAACCTATATGCCCGGAACATCTATTCCCCCGTATAGTTGGTCTGACGACATAATTTTAGGGCTTCTTCCTGGCGGCGATATCTATACGGTCGGAACTATACAGCCGGGATTTTTAGCCCCACCGTATAGTTGGTCGTTAAACCTTTTGTACCTGGAAAACAAATTTGACGAAGGTATAGATATCTATACGGCCGGAACTATATGGCTGGAATTTTTATTCCTGTTGTATAGTTGGTCGTTAAACCTAATGGAGTCGTCAAAATTTACCTGTTTCTTCAAGAATTCTTTCTTAACCTAAAACTTAGCGAAACACCATGTTTTGACAGAAAAATGATAGTTTAATTTTTGACGAACAATAGCATGTATAAAACAAGTATTTAGTACCACCGAACTTCTCCTCCTCAAATGGAGTTTTCTAGCACTCTTTATTCAACATGAAACTTAAACTAAAACTTAAAAACTTTACTCAAACCTTTATTTCACATGGGTTGCCTCCCATGAAGCGCTCTTTTATGGTCAATAGCTTGACCATGATGTTGATCACTAGGCCAGATGAGTGGAACACCCACTCCGAAATAGTTGGCCTTCAAAGTGATGGTCTTCTTCTCATCATGCTTGGCTTTCTTCTTCCTGGGAAAATGAATAACAAAAGGATCCCGTGAAGGCAATTGAAGCTTCATGTTCCCTTCATGTGGATTAATCGAAGCCTTAATAGTTCTTAATGGATGGCCTAATATGACAGGAGCAGTAGTATCTCCAGGCATGTCAACAATAACAAAATCAATAAGAGCAGGACAACCTTTAATGTATACTAAAGTATTCTCCTTAATTCCTACTGCTTGTTTGTAGGTAGAATCTGCTAGATGTAATTTTAACTCAATGGTTTCAAAAGAGCCAAAAATTTAACTTATTAAAGAGACTCTTTGGAATTGTTGAAACACTCGCACCTAAATCACAAAGTTCAGCTATCTCATTAGTCCCAATTTTAATTTTAATAGTAGGCTCAAATATATCATCAATCTTAACAGGTAGTTTTTCAGCAATTTTCTTATATTCTTCCTCAAGCTCACGTATCTTTATTGCTACCTGGTTAATGAAATGTTGATACATAGCTTCCTCATTTCCTTCACTTACTAGAATCTTGATATTGATCCTTTTCACAAGATTAGGTTTTGAGAAACTTTACTTATGGTCATGGATGATATGTAAACTAAAATAACATATCAAATTGGCATTTGTAATATAAGGTGTTCCCGATAATTATCTAGTAACTGAGCTTTGGGATTTAGAAGAGTGATATAGATGATGTTTTTGATATGGAGTGATATAATCTTGGTGAATAGCTTCTCATGAATTCCTACCTTCCTTACTTCATAATTCTTGATTTCTAATTAAGGAATTCCTTTCCTAGATATACTACTAGTTCACATCTATCATCATGTATTGACATGATGAGCTTTACTACTTATACTCTTACTAATAATTTTCTCCTCCTTAATCCATTTGTAAATCCAATGAGCTTGACACTAAAGATCTATATGATCTCCTCATAGAGATAATTCTCATCTCTAGAATGCTTCTAATGAATCCAAGTCCACTAGGATGATTACTCTCTTACTTCATAGATTACTTTGTAATCTCACTTATAAATCTCAAAAGCCTGTCACTGAAGCTTTTCATATCTACACTTGGTTACATCAAACTACTCTACTAATGATAACCTTCAATCCAATAAGTATTTACTTTTAACTCCATTCATACACTTCCTTTATCATCCATTGCTAATATTACTCTAATAGATGTATATACCAAATTCTACTTTACTCAAGTGCTTATTATTCTTTAAGAGGAATATTACTACTACTATAACTCAATGTTGCTCTAACATCAGCTTAATCATTATATCTTATCTGTACTTATCTCCAATATCTTATATTCCAACTTCACATCATATCATTGTGACTTTTCATGATTCACCTAGGATAACATATCTATACTAGGGTTTATTCATGTTCTATCCACCAATGTCACTTATACATCATATAATCAATCACTCGCAATGACTTAAGCATGATCATTATAATCCTTTTATCATTTATGGATTAGGTTTGTAATTGGCAAATCAAGGCTTTCATCAATACACCATTACAGTTGTATTATAAGTATCTTCTTAGTATATCTATCTAACTAGGAGATATTATTCATTGTCTATGCCTACTTGTTCCAATAGGATTACTCCTTGGTAACTATCTTTAGAATTCAAACTTATAATCTTCTTTGTTACCACATATATCTTTATTTCAGATAACTCTTCTATTCCACTCAGGAGTGAGTTAACTCCATTAATTATCATATTGGTTTTATTCTCTTCAAACATTGTCATCCTATAGATGATATCTAGAACTAGCATTACTACTTACCTCTTCCTAATTCTTTCTCTAAAGGATTTAAAGTGAATGCTATGACAAGAACAAGAGTTGATAGATCAAGAATTGATAGACTAAGAGTTGATGAATGAATATTTGATTACTCAACATTGATGAACAACATATATTAGGACCTGGTTCAAAAGAGATGATCAGGATTGGCAAGGAAAGAAATATATGTGCTGAATGGTCTTAACTTGTTTTCCTTCCTACTCAATAGGTGCTAATGAATTAATATTTAAGAACTACCATGATGCTCATGGTAGGAAGGGATAAGAATAAGACATATCAAGATTTAGTTATTAAATTCTTGTTACTTGAGTTATATATTTAACTTGGTATTATGAGTTGTTGCAATAAATACCTGTAACACCGCGGTTCTGAAAAGACCGTGGCTTCTATGTGACATGCCAATCCCTGGATCGGTTCATTGGCCCACAATAGAATAAGATGAATAACATAGCAAAAATTATCCGTATATCATGAATAACGAAGATCCAGAGTACCATTATTACAATAAAAGCTTAGCTCAAGGCTAGCTCAAATTATTCAGGTAGCATCATAAATAAAGTAAATCCTCCATTCTTCAAATTGCCCACAAGTGAACAAGTGCCGAGTGGAGTACCGTGGCCTATACCGATTACTTAGAATCGGAATAACCTGCAACATGAAACGTAGCAGCCCCGAAGGGTCAATACATGGAATGTATGGCAAGTAGAGCTAGTAAATGGAGACAATAGTGCTAACATCTACATGCATATTTAGCAAGTGGAGCTGTGTCTGCCTTGCATTTGCAAAAACCTTTGTCCTACTTTCATAAACAATTTTTGATTTTCTTTGAAAAGATCCCAATTAAGTTAACCCAACAATATTAAAACAATTATGAAATTGGAATGAGCGAGAAACATGTCATGGAATCAATATCAAGCAACTCAGTTGTCCATAACCGGGGACACGGCTAATCGATTAGATTATACACCCTGCAGGGGTTAGTACATTTTACTCATGTGACTTGGCCAGCCCAGCTCGTACCACCACTCTCATATTGGGTGATGACAGGGAGATGTCCAAGAAGAGACCGATCGGGAAGTAGCTCCCCAATCCCGACGTGCACCGGTCCAACCTACCAAAATTCTACATCTCTGGATACGCGGGTTCGGGTCACCACAACCTACTAAGTCCAACCAACCGCCCATTCCATTATTGGCACATGGTTGTACACGTAAGCTACACAATAAAGAAGCCAATCAATTTCTCTCGATACCTGGGTGCCTTTCCGCAATAAACCACCAAAAATTATCAATCCCATCACACCCAGGAGATTCATTGATTAAGTTGTTTTAGTTTTTACAAACCAATACTTTTAAAAACAAGTCTCAATGATGTAACCCAGCCCTGGTTCAACATAGCATGGCTAAGCACATCTACTAACGGTGGTTCATCTACAAGGAAAGCCTTACCACATAATAGGACATAGCATAGCGATAGTATCATCCTACACATGCATCTACAAAATACACAACAATGCATTGAAAATAGTAGGACGATATCATGAACAAAGTAGCATCTACTTGCCTTGGTTGTAGCGGTCGGAAGAACAATCCACACACGAGCAAGCGTTGCACTCGTCACAATCTACACGATACAATTGCATTCATAAACAAATAATCACAAGCATATGCAACAAATATGATGCATGAAGGTATGCAAGGCAAGTGAATTGGTGCTACAGCTGCACCATATAATCCTAATCAATAATACTACTGATTGCATGCATGGAAAATAGTTTTAGCGTAAGGAAAACCATTATTTAAAATATAGCGTTCAAAACTAGAGCTAGAACTCAAATAAATCACTACCGGTAGTATACTATTTGTAAAATCTTGGGAAAATTCTACCGTATAGGCATCGCTGATTCGAAACAGTACCAACTGGAATTACTCAAAAAGGAAATATAAAACTCCCCGAGTAATTAAAACACTGCAGAAAGCCACTAGACAGTTTCTGCAGAAGTTTTCACTGTAAGCCTATCCTTTTAATTCACGATGAGATCTCCCTCGTTCCACTGAATCCAGGGACATATCATACGCGATTTTTGGAGCTACGGATCTTTTTCTACGAATTTAATACTCCGGAAAGGCCACTAACTAGTTTGATTAAACTGTACTAAACCTTGCAGCAAAAGTCTGAACCAAAGGTACAGCAAGATTCTACACGACTCACTGAATCTACACATATTTTATTTGCAATTTTTGGCCAAACGGTTTAATTTTTACACAATTTACAAGTTTCTACCGAGATCTGTCAACTAAAACGACTAACGAAAATAACCAGTCAACTGTGTCTGTTGACTCATCAACGCGTCTGCTGACTGGGCGTCTGACTAGTCAATGCCTGAGTCTGACCGGTCAACGGCTAATCTGAACCTCTGATCGGAAATCTAACGGTGGCTGCAGACTTACCGGAGACAAACGGCAAAACGAACGGCGGACGGTTCCGGACGGCGGTGGCTATCGATTCCGGCGATGGTGTTTTGCCTGCGCGGAAGGGGAAACGATCAGCGCGTAGTACGGGGCGGTCATCAACACGGCAACGGCGCGTGCGGCGGCGATGGCGATGCGGCATGGCACGGACGAGCAGGCGCGGCGCAAGGCGCGCGAGGCGACGCACGTGCGTGCGTGTGTGTGTGCGCGGCAGCGAGCAGCAGCTAGCGGCGCGCGCAAGCGGCGGCAGCAGCGCACGAAGCAGGCGGCAGCGCCAGGAGCGGCGCGCGCCAGCGCACGTGGGCAGGCGCAGTGCGGGGAGCTGGCGGCTCGGGGCGCGGGCAGGCGCACGCGCAGGCGCGCTGCGAGGCGGCGAGTGGCAGGCGACAGGGCGAGGTGCTGCAGCGGCGGGGCGAGCGGAGCGCTGCGGCGGAAGGCGGGTGGCGCGGCTGGGTGGCGGGGTAGGCGGGGTGGCGCGGCGGCGGGGAGTACCTGGCCGGCGGCAGGGCTGGGCGACGGCGGCGGCGGGTCACGGCCAGGAGGCGGCGCGATCGCGGGGTGGGGGAGGCGATCGAGGCGGCGGGGTGCGGTTCCCGAGGCTGCTGGCGCGGGTATCGAGGAGGGCAGGGGGCGGCTCGGCCGGGTCCCTTAAGTGGGCCCCCTTGCGGGTCCTACTCCGATTCGGAACGCGGTTAGACGCGGACTCGGAAATCGGCCCGAAAATTGGCCCGTTTTTCCACCTTTTAAATAAAACGGCGATAACTTTTCCGTACGAGCTCCGAATCGAGCGATTCTTGCTCCTACGGTTTTGTAAAATCGAGGGGAACAATCTAGGGTCAAGGGTTGTGCGAAACCACTAGGCTACAAGGGTGGACAACGCAAGTCCTACTAAAGCCTCCTGTAGGAGCCTCGTAGTAAAATAGAATAGGGTTTAGAAAGTAGCGTTTCGCCGATTCTTATCAACCGACGGTTTTGCATGGAAAAGTATGATGCAATGCTATGAATGATATGCATGACCAAATCTAAAATTTGGGATGTGACAAGACTAACCCCCTTAAGATGAATCTCGTCCTCGAGATTCAACGCGGCTAGCAAATAGGTGTGGGTAGTCCTCTCGGATGTCATCCTCACGCTCCCAAGTGGCTTCCTCTTCGGTGTTGTGGCTCCACTGTACCTTGCAAAACCTGATCGTCTTGGTACAGGTAATCCTCTCCGCTGTCTCCAGAATCTTGACCGGTTTCTCCTTATAGGTCAAGTCGTTCTCGAGCTGAACCTCCTCTAGCGGTACAGTGTCTCTCAACGGTGTATCCACCATCTCCGGATGGCACTTCTTCAGCTGGGACACGTGAAACACATTGTGAACAGCGGACAGAGCCTCTGGCAACTCCAACTGATAAGCAACTTCTCCTTTGCGTGCTAAGACCCGATACGGTCCAATAAACCGAGGTGCCAGCTTACCCTTAATTCCAAATCTCTTGATTCCACGAAGTGGCGACACTCTGAGGTATGCTCTATCACCTATCTCATACACCACTTCCTTGCGCTTGGCGTCAGCGTCACTCTTCTGCCTTGATTGTGCTACCTTCAGCCTGTCCCTAATCAAGGCGACCTTCTCCTCAGCATCCTTGATCAAATCGGGTCCAAACAACTGACGTTCTCCTACTCCATCCCATAGCAATGGTGTTCGGCACCGTTTCCCATACAGCACATCGAACAGTGACGTCTTGATGCTGGTTTGATAGCTGTTGTTGTAGGAAAACTCCGCATACGGCAAATTCTCATCCCAACTAGAGCCATGAGCCAAGGCGCAAGCTCTTAGCATGTCCTCCAAAATCTGATTCACCCTCTCGGTCTGTCCATCAGTCTGCGGGTGAAACGCTGTGCTAAACTCCAGTCTAGTACCAAGTGACTCATGCAGCTGGCGCCAGAAGTGTGAGGTAAATTGGGTGCCTCTATCAGATACGATACTCTTGGGAACTCCATGTAGGCACACAATTCTGTCCATGTAAATCTTGGCCAACTTTGCACTCGTGTAGGTCGTCTTCACCGGTATAAAGTGGGCTACCTTGGTCAAATGGTCGACCACTACCCAAATGGAGTCATATCCTGACCTGGTCCTGGGCAATCCTGTGATAAAGTCCATTCCCACTCTATCCCACTTCCAATCCGGCACAGGAAATGGCTGTAGCAGTCCTGCTGGCTTCTGGTGTTCCGCCTTCACTCGGCTGCACACATCACATAGGGCAATATGCTTGGCGATATCTCCCTTCATGTTGTTCCACCAAAATCTGCTCTTCAAATCCATATACATCTTTGTGTTGCCCGGATGTATGGAGTATGGCGAGTTATGAGCCTCCTGCAGAATCAACTCCCTTATCTCCGGGTCGCTGGGCACACATAAACGATCTCCATACCACAAGGTACCATGCTCATCCTCGCGAATATCCTTTTCCCGATTCTCCTTCATCTTTTCCTTTATCTCCTCTATCTCCTTGTCTCCTATCTGAGCCTTTATGATCCTGTCCTGTAGCGTCGGTTGGACTTCCATTGTTGCCAAGTATCCTTCAGATACTACCTCCAGTCTAAGGTCCTTGAATTTCTTGCACAAATCCTCAGACAATTCACCAATTGTCAATCCATTGGCATAAACCTTTCGGCTCAGAGCATCTGCTACTACATTGGCCTTTCCTGGGTGGTATTGTAGATTCATATCATAGTCCTTGATAAGCTCCAACCATATCCTTTGCCTCATGTTCAGTTCCTCCTGTGTAAATATGTACTTCAGGCTCTTGTGGTCGGTGTACACATCACAGTGCTTTCCCATTAAGTAATGCCTCCATACCTTGAGCGCATGAACCACTGATGCTAACTCCAAGTCGTGTGTGGGGTAATTCCGCTCATGGTGCTTGAGTTGTCGCGAGGCATATGACACTACTCTCCCATCTTGCATCAGCACACTCCCAAGTCCCTGTCGAGAAGCATCACAGTACACTTGGAAATCCTTCTGAAGATCTGGTAAACACAGAACGGGTGCGGTCACTAGTCGACGCTTCAGTTCCTGAAAGCTGGCTTCACATACGTCTGACCATTCAAACTTCCTCTCCTTCTTCAGAAGTTCAGTCATCGGTTTAGCAATCTTGGAAAAGTTTTCAATGAACCTCCTGTAATATCCAGCAAGTCCCAAAAAGCTTCGAATCTCTCCCGCATTCTTGGGTGCTTCCCACTCAGTTACTGCAGTCACCTTGCTTGGATCAACAGCGACTCCTTCTCCTGACACTACGTGTCCAAGAAACCCAACAGTGTTAAGCCAGAATTCACACTTGCTGAATTTGGCATACAGCTGATGTTCCCTCGGTTTCTCCATAATCAGTCGCAGATGCTTCTCATGCTCAGCATCATCCTTGGAATATATCAGTATGTCGTCAATAAACACCACCACGAACTTTTCCAAGTATTCCATAAATACCTTGTTCATCATGGTCATGAAATATGCCGGGGCATTTGTTAGTCCAAAAGACATAACCGTATATTCATATAGACCATACCTAGTGGTGAAGGCGGTTTTTGGTACGTCCTCCTCCCGGATCTTCAATTGAAAATAGCCAGATCGCAGATCAATCTTGCTGAACACCTTCGCTCCTTCCAGTTGATCAAACAAATCATTTATGTTCGGCAGAGGGTACTTGTTCTTGATGGTTACTTCATTCAGCGAGCGATAGTCCACTACTAATCTCTTGCTGCTGTCTTTCTTCTCCACAAACAGAATAGGTGCACCCCATGACGACGAACTAGGCTGAATGAATCCCTTTTCCAGCTGCTCTTTCAACTGCTTCTTCAATTCCTTCAGCTCATCCACATCCATCTTATATGGTTTCTTTGCTATTGCTCCTATTCCTGGCATTAGGTCGATAAGAAACTCTACTTCCCTGTCAGGTGGCATCCCTGGCAGTTCTTCCGGAAACACATCAGGATAATCCCTAATCACTGGCACAGTATCAATGCTAACCCCCTTAAGATGATTCAACTTACACCTTCCTGGTCGTACAACAAACTTGAATCTAATCCTCTTACCATCCGGGGTTTTGAGTGAAATAGCGCGCTGTGCACAATCTATGTGTCCCCCATGCATAGACATCCAATCCATACCCAGAATAACGTCTAATCACTGTGAATCCAACACTACCAAATGTGCACTGAAGTTGTGTGTTCCAATCCTCACAGTTAAATTGTGGCATCCCACACTAGCTATCATATCTCCTCCAGGTGAACTCACTCTAATAGACCTTTTCATAGACTCGGTAGGTAGCTTATACTTATCCACGAATGCCCTTGATATGAATGAATGCGATGCACTAGTATCGAAAAGTATAAGTGCAGGGTAAGTGTTGATTGGGAACTTACCAATCACAAGGTCAGGCTCATCTGGAATCTCCTCCACATTCATGTGGTTCACTGTGGCCTTCTCGTTGTTGGTTGGCTTAAGTCCTTTCCTCTCCGGATAGTTGTCAGCATAGTGTCCCTTCTGTTTGCACTTGAAGCACGTCACCTCACTCAGATCCTTCTTCACAAAGCTGCGATCACGGTTGCGGTCATGTCCACCGTGTCCTCCAGAGTGGTGAGAGTGTCCTCCCTTGTGGCTGTGGTGGCTGCTCCTATGGTTGTCATGATGATGCCCATCGCCTCCATGGTGGTGGCGGTCATGGCTCCCATGGTCACTCCCTCCATGCTTGGAGTACCCGTCATATGAGGTGCGAGACTTGTGATGTGAACCGGAGTGGTGATTGTTGTTCTTTCTCTTGCGGTTCTCCACCTGCTTGTGCTTCCCTTCCAAGATCCTGGCCTTGTCCATAAGCTCCTGGAAAGTGGGGCAATAAACCACCAGTAGCTGCACTGAAAGCTCATCACTGAGGCCATCCAGGAATCTCTCCCTCCTTTTTGCATCAGTGTCAACATCCTCAGGTGCATAACGGGACAGGTTGTTGAACTCCTCAATGTACTCGGCCACGGTGTGATTGGTTTGGCGCAAGTTGCGGAACTCCTTCCTCTTCAGGCTCAGAACTCCTGAAGACACGTGGTTGGTCCTGAAACCTTCCTCAAACATTGCCCAAGTTACAGTGTCCAGCGGGTGGGTGATCTGAAAAGTGTCCCACCAAGAAGCGGCTGGTCCCTCCAGTAGGTGAGCGGCAAACCTCACCTTCTCAACATCAGTGCATCCAACAGTTACCAGATCCTTGTTGACTGAACGCAACCAGTCGAGAGCAACCATTGGTTCAGTTGCAGTAGAGAACTTAGCTGGCCTTAACCTCAGAAATCTGGTGAGAGCATCTCCCTGAGGCTGGTTGTTCCCATTGTTGTTGTTGTTCTGAGCTGCCATGAACTGAGTCATCACTTGGGTCAGCTGTGCCTGAGATGCCATGAGCTGCTCCAACTCAGTGGGTTGACGGCGGAGAGGGATCTGCGGTTCAGCACAGGTAAGTTTAGAAAGAATCAACTACGATAATAGGATTCTACCCATGCATATGATCAAACTACATCAAACAATAGCAGAAAATCACAAGCAAGCTACACATCAACAAACAAGTGATCCAGCAACATCCTAGAGGTTATCCTAGCAGTATATACCTACTGAAATAGTTTTACAAGAGTTGGCAATGGTTAACTAAACAATTGATCAACTAAACAACAAAAAAAACAGCAATCTGCCAGAACAGTCCAGCAGCGTTCACGAATTTTTCTGCCTGACTTAAACTCGTCAGAAAATTTAGCTGATTTTTTCACATACAGTAAAGAGAGTTTAGTATCAGCCCAATTTTTTTCAGATTTTTCCGAGTTACCAGAAAAATATGAAAAATCATACAGTACTACTGTATCAGCAGAAAAACTGCAGCGAAAATAACACAGATGTTAACCAAACTTGCCATAACTCTTTCATAAAATTCGCACAAATAATTCCTGGGATATTGGAGTACACAAATAAGCAACTAATCGCTCTTAAACTAACACGAACTAAGCTTCACAATGATCGAGACTAATCCTAACGAATTTGCCTAACAAGGACTAATTGGTGGACTCCTATCTACTCCTTGAAGAGGTTGCGGTAGGTCCTTGCTGTCATGCGTTGGCGCTTCGGCTCGCGGTACAACCATGGCGGCGGAGTGTACACCTCTCCTGAATCATCACTTGAGATCTCAAACTCCACCTCTTCTGGATCCTCGTCTTCTTCTTCACTCTCAGCTGCAACTGCAACAGCTTCATCTCCTCCACCGTCATCGTCTCCATCATCATCATCCTCGTCCTCATCATCATCGTCTCCACTGTCATCATCATCCCCATTGTTGCCATCATCTCCATTGTCATCATCAGAGGGTGGATTCAGCTGCGCTTGGAGAGCGGCAATCTGGGCTGTCATAGCTTCAATAGTTTGATCCCTTTCCTGGACGGTCCCCTGCAACTGTTGTATGTTCTGGGTATTCTCCTGCACAGTACCATGAAGATGAGCTATGGTTGCATCTCTGGCTATCAGGACATTCTCCAGAACTCCCACAGCTTCATGCAGGGTGTCAATCTCCTGTCCTTGGACCACCATACCGTTGCTAGCAAAATCTGCAATCTCCTTTATCATCATCACCTTCTCAGCTAGAGCTCCATTCTCCCTTTCCATGTCCTCTATGTGCCTCCGACGGGGCGGCATGTTGTTCCTGTCGCCCGGGGTAACCACAATGTGCCCATCTTCATCACGCCTTCCATAGTCACGGTAGGGTGAATCTGCTGGCAGTAGGTGTCGGACTTGATGGCACTGGCGAGACAGGGCTTCATGTATGGCCAAGTTGATTCCAAGTCCCCAGTTGCAGTATGTCTTGGTGTAGATCAAGTGTACGGGATTTCGCAAGGCGGCATCTCTGAATATGAAGGTAGTGATCTCCCATGCATCCTCTCTATATCCATAGGTGTACAACCTTCTTCCCTTGAACATGGGCAGTGGCAATCCCAATGACTGCGAGAGCTGTGCTAACTGCCTTGCAAAGGGCCTTGGTGACTCCATGGTTGCATACTCAGTCCTGACTTCTCCCATCTATCAAGTAAAAGAGGAAAGTGTGAGAATAGCATATGGTAAGAATTTACGAGGGTGAAAGGCATAAGATGAAAGACAGAGTTAATATAGGCTTTGATAAATCTATGGCTTCCTAATCCAATTCTAGGTCACGATCCTACAGTCGACACACGGGCTCTAATACCATCTTGTAACACCGCGGTTCTGAAAAGACCGTGGCTTCTATGTGACATGCCAATCCCTGGATCGGTTCATTGGCCCACAATATAATAAGATGAATAACATAGCAAAAATTATCCGTGTATCATGAATAACGAAGATCCAGAGTACCATTATTACAATAAAAGCTTAGCTTAAGGCTAGCTCAAATTATTCAGGTAGCAACATAAATAAAGTAAATCCTCCATTCTTCAAATTGCCCACAAGTGAACAAGTGCCGAGTGGAGTACCGTGGCCTATATCGATTACTCAGAATCGGAATAACCTGCAACATGAAACGTAGCAGCCCCGAAGGGTCAATACATGGAATGTATGGCAAGTAGAGCTAGTAAATGGAGACAATAGTGCTAACATATACATGCATATTTGGCAAGTGGAGCTGTGTCTGGCTTGCATTTGCAAAAACCTTTGTCCTATTTTTATAAACAGTTTTTGATTTTCTTTGAAAAGATCCCAATTAAGTTAACCCAACAATATTAAAACAATTATGAAATTGGAATGAGCGAGAAACATGTCATGGAATCAATATCAAGCAACTCAGTTGTCCATAACCGAGGACACGGCTAATCGATTAGATTATACACCCTGCAGGGGTTAGTACACTTTACCCATGTGACTTGGCCAGCCCAGCTCGTACCACCACTCTCATATTGGGTGATGATAGGGAGAAGTCCAAGAAGAGACCGTTCGGGAAGTAGCTCCCCAATCCCGACGCGCACCGGTCCAACCTACCAAAATTCTACATCTCTGGATACGCGGGTTCGGGTCACCACAACCTACTAAGTCCAACCAACCGCCCATTCCATTATTGGTACATGGTTGTACACGTAAGCTACACAATAAAGAAGCCAATCAATTTCTCTCGATACATGGGTGCCTTTCCGCAATAAACCACCAAAAATTATCAATCCCATCACACCTAGGAGATTCATTGATTAAGTTGTTTTAGTTTTCACAAACCAATACTTTTAGAAACAAGTCTCAATGGTGTAACCCAGCCCTCGTTCAACATAGCATGGCTAAGCACATCTACTAACGGTGGTTCATCCACAAGGAAAGCCCTATCACATAATAGGACATAGCATAGCGATAGTATCATCCTACACATGCATCTACAAAATACACGACAATGCATTGAAAATAGTAGGACGATATCATGAACAAAGTAGCATCTACTTGCCTTGGTTGTAGCGGTCGGAAGAACAATCCACACACGAGCAAGCGTTGCACTCGTCACAATCTACACGATACAATTGCATTCATAAACAAACAATCACAAGCATATACAACAAATATGATGCATGAAGGTATGCAAGGCAAGTGAATTGGTGCTACAGCTGCACCACATAATCCTAATCAATAATACTACTGATTGCATGCATGGAAAATAGTTTTAGTGCAAGGAAAACCATTATTTAAAATATAGCATTCAAAACTAGAGCTAGAACTCAAATAAATCACTACCGGTAGTATACTGTTTGTAAAATCTTGGGAAAATTCTACCGCATAAGCATCGCTGATTAGAAACAGTACCAACTGGAATTACTCAAAAAGGAAATATAAAACTCCCCGAGTAATTAAAACACTGCAGAAAGCCACTAGACAGTTTCTGCAGACGTTTTCACCGTAAGCCTATCCTTTTAATTCACGATGAGATCCCCCTCGTTCCAATGAATCCAGGGATGTATCATACGCGATTTTTGGAGCTACGGATCTTTTTCTACGAATTTAATACTCCGGAAAGGCCACTAACTAGTTTGATTAAACTGTACTAAACCTTGCTACAAAAGTCTGAACCAAAGGTACAGCAAGATTTTACACGACTCACTGAATCTACACTTATTTTATTTGCAATTTTTGGCCAAGCGGTTTAATTTCTACGCAATTTACAAGTTTCTACCGAGATCTGTCAACTAAAATGATTAACGAAAATAACCAGTCAACTGTGTCTGTTGACTGGTCAACGCGTCTGCTGACTGGGTGCTGACTAGGCGTCTGGCTAGTCAACGCCTGAGTCTGACCGGTCAACGGCTGATCTGAACCTCTGATCTGAAATCTAACGGTGGCTGCAGACTTACCGGAGACAAACGGCGAAACGAACGGCGGACGGTTCCGGACGGCGGTGGCGATCGATTCCGGCGACGGTGTTTTGCCTGCGCGGCAGGGAAACGATCAGCGCGTAGTACGGGGCGGTCATCAACACGGCAACGGCGCGTGCGGCGGCGATGGTGATGCGACATGGCACGGACAAGCGGGCGCGGCGCAAGGCGCGCGAGGCGACGCGCGTGCGTGCGTGTGTGTGTGCGCGGCAGCGAGCAAGCGGCGGCAGCAGCGCACGCAGCAGGCGGCAGCAGCGGCGCGCGCGAGCGCACGCGGGCAGGCGCAGCGCGGGGCGCTGGAGGCTCGGGGCGCGGGCAGGCACAGGCGCAGGCGCGCTGCGAGGCGGCGAGTGGCAGGCGGCGGGGCGAGGTGCTGCAGCGGCGGGGCGAGCGGAGCGCTGCGGCGGAAGGCGGGTGGCGCGTCTGGGCGGCGGGGTAGGCGGGGTGGCGCGGCGGCAGGGAGTACCTGGCCGACGGCAGGGCTGGGCGACGGCGGCGGCGGGTCGCGGCCAGGAGGCGGCGCGATCGCGGGGTGGGGGAGGCGATCGAGGCGGCGGGGTGCGGTTCCCGAGGCTGCTGGCGCGGGTATCGAGGAGGGCAGGGGGCGGCTCGGCCGGGTCCGTTAAGTGGGGCTCCTTGCGGGTCCTACTCCGATTCGGAACGCGGTTAGACGCGGACTCGGAAATCGGCCCGAAAATTGGCCCGTTTTTCCACCTTTTAAATAAAACGGCGATAACTTTTCCGTACGAGCTCCGAATCGAGCGATTCTTGCTCCTACGGTTTTGTAAAATCGAGGGAAACAATCTAGGGTCAAGGGTTGAGAGAAACCACTAGGATACAAGGGTGGACAACGCAAGTCCTACTAAAGCCTCCCGTAGGAGCCTCGTAGTAAAATAGAATAGGGTTTAGAAAATAGCGTTTCGCCGATTCTTACCAACCGACGGTTTTGCATGGAAAAGTATGATGCAATGCTATGAATGGTATGCAAGACCAAATCTAAAATTTGGGATGTGACAATACCATGACATGATCTCTTAAGGATCTGATATTAATCATTAAGCAATGTGCGGTGGTTTAGTTTTATTACATTTGATCTACCCTTAGATCAAATCATATTTACCCAAGATAAGGTTTTAGCAAAGGTCATATTGAAACTTATCACAGTCAAGAGAAGCTTCAATCACTTTGACAAGTTTTGTTCAAAAGCGCAAAAATTATTTGGATTTTCTATGCATGAATGCAATGCGCACATCTGGGTTCATCTTATTTCTAAGCTCTAATGCTGGGATGTTACAATAGAGCTGACCAAAGATTGCCATGGAAATCGGGAGAAGGTGGTGGCGAAGTGAGCCGACGTGAGCTTGGGAGAAGAAGAGAAGGGGTTATGTAGGCCGGGTCGGGCTACACTTGCACAGTCCAATCAACTACTCTCTTGACTAACATGTGAGCCCAAGGATCTAGAGGGGTATTTTAGTTATTTCAAAATATGTAAAAACTCTAGTTAAATATTAGTCTCACATAATAAGCCAGAAAAATAAAATAAGTGTAGAATCTAAAAATTATTTTTGGTAGATTTATAAATAAATAGTGAAATTTGAATGAAAAATTCAAAATAATAAAACAAAGGTAATCAAATGATAGGAAAACACATTTAAAATTAACATAAATAGTGCCAAATGGGGAAATATAAGGATCTAAAATCCTATTTTTTGGAATTATTAAAAATAGTTTTGAACAGAAGTTCTAAATGATATATTTAATTGAAGAAATACCTTTAAAATAAATAAAAAAGGCCCTAAAAAGGTTTTTTAATTCAAATAAGAGTCCTGAAAATATATGTGCATTCAATTCCAACTTAAAAAGACAAACATGCGAGTCATTGAAATTATACAACTTAACTCGTGATATATGAAAATTCTAAAGTGAAATTCACATTAAAATTCTAGACGTGGAATTAATATTAAAATTATAAAGTGAAATACATTTGAAATACAAAACAACTCCAAATAAGAAAAAACACTTGGGAAATCAACCAACATAAATAAATAATTACATACATATGCGCCATAGAGTACATTTAGATCTTTAAACATTGTCCTTACATGATAATAATATTATTTTCAGAACCCGACGTTAAGGGTACCCTAGAACATTCGAATTGCAATAATTTGAAGTTACTCGACAAGTTCAATAAATACATAAAACTTGCAAGTTTAATCTTGCATGTCCTTTGTAGTACTTTATAAAAAAGTATTTCTTTATCAATGCATTCAAAAGAAAAATATTGTTTTATGAATGAGAATTGAACTATAAAAATGGTGGGAAATATAATCATGGTTGGGAAGCCACGTGGTGGAGATTCCATTATACCATAGAAAGCTAATCTAGGACCTAAGAACCAATGTAGTCGGTTGTAACATCCCAAAAATACTAAACTTGGACCATCAAACTCTAATCAACAAACTTAGGGTTAACAAAAACTTTTCTAAATAAATTTATGAATGCATGCATATGTGTATGCATTGATTTTGAATTCTTTTAAAACCACCTTGTTTGTTTGTTTCATTGCTTGTAAAATGTTTCTTAGGTAAAATAAACATCATCTAAAACATTGTTCACACTTTTCCTAAAGACAAGTAAATTAAAACACATATATTAAATGAATGGTCACTTTGACCAATTTAATTCTCATGCCTACTTTGGCTATCTCAAACTTTCAGAACCTAACAGAAACTTTTCTGGATCTTTGCACCCCTTGAATGTACTCATAACAAAGTATCAAGGACCACTTTGTGATCATCCAGAAACTTTCAAATGCATAGTTTAAATGACAATTCAAAATTGAATCTTTATCATATGGGAAGATCCCACTTTTTCAAAAACCACTCAAACAAGCTCAACTTTCAAAACCCAAGCATCTGCAGACTCACCAGCACCAACCTAGCACACCCACCAAAAATCTTTTCAAAATTCAAAACTTGAGTTCTTGCGGCCATTTCATCAAACAGGTTGCAGACACAAATCAAACAAAATCTAAACACTATTGTGAGCAGTGATTCTTGTCTAACTGGTTCCTTCTCTAGCTCACAACCAGCTCAGAAGATCATCTAGCAAGATTAACTAAACACTAGCACCACTGTGAGCTTGGCATTACCATCAATGGTGAACAATCGAAGCTAACCCTGCCACCCCAGTGGAGACAACAAGCTAGGAGGAGAAACAAGCCTAGCCAGCATGTCTGGGAGCAAGCCAACACCCCACCGCCACTCCCTGTCCACCGCTCGAATGCTGCCAGCCACTGGACCACACGCACGAACCATGCCAACCTCGCCAGCAACCATGCCGAGAGCACGCCCCGTGCGCCACGCTTGACCGACGCCCACAGACCGCGCGCCGCCCTGGCCGCATGCATACTTGATCACCACCGTCCCAGCAACCCAGCAGACACGCTCGTTCGCCGCCGCGTGGACCACGCGTGCTGTGCGCCATTAAATTCTCTGTCGGACATGCTCAGAGCACCGCCGCGTTCCAGACCAAGCCGCACCACCCCACGCCTCAAAACCATGTCGTTAAGCATCGCCAGGAGACACAGCACCGTCCCCTACCCTTGCCCATGCCATTAGCCTACTGTAACATCGCCCCCGACGAGCTCACCGTGCGCCCTGACGGTCCCCTCGCTCGACTATAAATAGAGGCCACCCCCGCTCGATTTCTTCACACCATCTCACTCCCCTCTCCTCACTGATCGTGCCACACCGTTCTTAGAGCAAGGCGAGCACCACCCCGCCGGAATTTCACCGGAGCCCCCCGCCTCTGGAGAAGAGGGAGCCATCGATTTCGTCCACCCCAGGAGCTGCCGCGACCACCCCTGAGTTCGTCGTCGTCGACTTTGTCGTTCGCCCGCCTCGCCGACCCTCACCCGTACCCCGGTGAGCCCCCAGCACCCCTCACTAGCCGCGCTAGGTTTCGTTCTCGCCGGCGTTGTCTCGCATCGACGATGACTCTCAGCCGTTGGATTAGAACTAGATCGAACGATCCACGTTGCCCCATACCGCTTCGCCCAGCCCCGTGTCACTGACGAGTGGGGACACCTACTTAAGCAGCATGCGGGAACACTGCGCTTAGTAGGCCGGCCCGTTAACTTTTCCCCCGCAGCCCAGTTATTCAAATTAAACTTTTTCCATTTCAATTCAAACACACTTCTGTACCCAACTTCAAAAATCAACCCAGATAGATTCAGTGCACCAAGTTGAATGAAACCAATTTTGTTGGAAAGGTCCATGAATGCTGAATCCAAGCCCGTTGGATTCAATTCATTTGGATCTATAGATCACTCATGGTAAAAATAACAAAGCAGAAGCTTTTCTGCATTTAAACATTTTTCAAATTTAAACCATAATAGCTTTTGAGTTGATTCCAACTCTCAAAAATCACATTTAACCATACCTTTCAGAATATATAAAAATATATATAGGTTTACATGCAGAAATAATGTTCAAGTAATAAAAGAATGCCCCATAGGCATTACTAGCCACTTTAATTAATTAAAATAAAAGGGTAAAACCTTATTAAATTGTGACACCACTTTAAATCACATTCACATGGACTACAATATGTGGTGATGACATGTGTCAACATGACCCCATGTTTGGTTTGGAGAATATTAAATCTTAAGTAGTTTTTCAATGAGTAGAAATTACTTTTTTAAAAATAGAAGGAATTAAATCAAGCCTTAACCTTGTAATGTTAGAGATGATACGAGGAGGAAGGAGGATACTATGAAGGAGAAGCCGAGGAGAACTTCAACCACTGCTCTGCACAAGGCAAGCTTATATTGACATTTATGCAAACTAACACTTGCAAGATACCCTACTGATGCAACAAACCCCTACTTGTTACTATGCCTACTATATGCCTTAAGCATATGTGATCACACCCACTTGATAAACCAATCCTAGTTTTATTTGCAAGTTTCTTACTTTATTTCTTTATCAAAGCTTACTTAGAGTTTACTTAAGTGAATTATAGATACTAGAAAGATATTTGAAGGTTGCATAAAGAGCATAAAATTTGGCCTAAGTTAGAAACCTTGATATCAGCCTAAGATATAAGGTTGTACTTAGTTGAAACTCCACTAGTTTACCACCCCTCATTAGTACTTACCCCCACTTGTAGATTCTAGTGCTAAGCATAAAACTGGATCAACTTTAGATGGGAATACTTGGTGGAAAAATGGTTATAAAAACCTTGGAATGATGGATCATTCTATTGAAATGTTTTGGACATGTGTTTCCGAACACTTGATGATTTTGGTGATAAAAATGTTGAGGCATGAGCCTTACCCCATTATAAAACTGATGGTTGTTTGGATACGATACCATTCCAATTTTATCGTACAACCACAATACCCGAATATTGGGTAGGGCTTGACTGGAAACTTATATAACTTAGTATTAGTTCCCTCACGGCCAAGGTCTGAGCTGAGGCTACCTTGTGAAGATTGTCCACCTGTGCAGTACCCAAGATGACAGTTTGTCATGGTTAGGAGGCCAAACTCACAGGAGAGGTGCTTATACTAGGGCGTGTAATTGAAAGGTTAGGATTGATTATCCGCATACTGAGTATGGTGAATTCAGGATTTGTTCCTGATGGATGTATCGAATGTTGTGGTGAAAGTGTGCAATCTCTGCAGAGTGTCAAACTATTCGAATAGCCGCGTCCGTGGTTATGGACAGTTGGAGTGGCCATATTGTTCCCCCGTCAGACTTTTCAAAATTACCTATGAAATGAATTGAGACTTTGACTTGACCACAACAGAGTTGTGATATGAAATACAAGTTCCCACTTAGGAGTTATAAAATTTTAACTAGCCTTGGAAACTAGTAGAGATAAATCTGGCTTTTGCAAAACAACCCTAGAGCCTAGTGTCCTAGTATCCAAAAACCCCTTTTACTTGTTAGTATTAGTTTGCGAGTACTTAAAGAGTACTCATGGCTTTGTCCCTGGCTATTCCCATGGCCAGAATATGAAGAGGAGTACCTGCAAGATGGACCCCAGGAAGGTTACGACAACTAGGATCATCTCCCATCGTCAGCATTGCCTGTGACCCCGAAGATGGAGCTTCGCCTACGCTACCGTTACTATTACGTATTCCGCTGCTTGAAGTTGTATTAAGAACTGGATCATGAGATCCCTATTCGTGTAAGAACTTATGTATCGTTTGTAATGGATGATGTACTATGGTATCCAATTCTGTTATGTCTCGCAAAAATGGTAATCCTGGGATTGCGATGTATGGCATAACAGGCATCCAGGATTGAAAAATCCGGGTGTTGACAAGTTGGTATCAGAGCCACCCTGACCATAGGAGACCCTAGTTAGACTGGACGTATGAAACAAAAACTTAGTTTCAAAACCAAAGAAAATAAATATTTACAAAAACTTATTCTCATTCTTATCTCTTTAATTCTTTCCTAAAAATTCATGTTCCTCAAAAACTCTTGCAAAATACATAAAATTTTGACACACTTGATCACCCTGCTAATCTACTCATCCTCTATTTTTATAGATGGACGTGAAGTACAGCAAGTTTTACCAACTTGGGAATGGAGGAGACCTTATCTTTGAGAGGGATCTGGATCAGCTTTCGGAACTACTGGAGCGTCCGCACCCCGAGTTCTTCGGAGCTCAGCTCAATGATCAAGGAGGATAAGACCTGTAGTGGCTAATTGTTGCAAGTCTCCGAGGAAAAATTGAACCTCCCACTGCGGAGGGAATTCAGTTTACCTTGAGGGAAAACAACTGGCTCGATGGACTTGCCAGAGCAATGCAGGAAGCTCTTTCCCGTCTGTGTGGGCAGAGCATCAATCAGATCAAGGGTACTCGCTTTGAGTTTTGCCCAAGGCGTGATGCAAATGGAGAACCCCTGGAAGCCCCATACCACCCCGAGCTGTAGACTCAATTGGACCACCTTAGCTTCATGATGTATGATCGTCAGCAGGAGTTGGAAAACTGCCGTGACTACTGCAACCACAAGTCTGCCATCATCAAGACAAAGGACCAGACCATCGCCATGCTAGCAAGGGATCGCAACTCTCGCCGCCGTCAGCTCGACAAGAAGGAGCGCATTATTGCCCGTCTTCGCCACCGCATCTAATCTTTGGAGGAGACCATCCACGAGAGAGACATGCAGTTGGAGGAAAGGGAGAATGCAGGAGAGGATCTTCGTGGAGACCCCTACTCTTATCTCAGCGATGATGATGATTTTCTGGAGGATCAGGCCATGGACTTCTTCACTGATGAAGATGATTTCGCCTTCATCGATGATGATGAAGCCACAGACTCCGAGGAGTAGTATCACTTGAGCACTAGCGTAGTGAGTAGTATTCGGTCCCACTGTATCATAGTTCCTATAATGGTTCTTAAAACCATCTGTTTTTTTCTTTGTTGTGGTGTGTGTTGTACTGTGTGCTATGAATGAATGAATGAAAAAGCAAGTTGCTAGAAAAATCTGAGTCAAACCTTTAAAAACTTTTCAAAGTCCCTGAAACCTTAGAAATTTCCCTCTTTTCTCATGATCTATCTAAATCTTCAGATGCCACGTGGAGGAAGTGGTTCAGCCCCGGACCCGATGTTGCAGATCCTACAACTGTTGACTTCTGACCGCGAAGCTGAAAGAGCGGAACGTCAAGCCAACCTAGCCACTCTGCAACAGATAGCCTATCTAGCCCACAACAACCAAGGCCACGAAAATCAGGATAACCATGGATCTAAGCTCAAGAATTTCCAGAACACCAACCCACCTGTTTTCACTAAGTCAGAAGAGCCCCTAGACGCCGATGATTGGCCGCAAACCATGGAAAATGACCTAGAAGTCGCCGGAGTGGAAGCCAACGAGAAAGTCTTGTTCGCCACCCATTATCTAGCCGGAGATGCCAGGGCATGGTGGAACAGTGTTCGCGCAATGACCGGAGGCCAGATGATGACCTGGGAGGAATTCAAGGTCAAGTTCAGCAGAACCCATGTACCACCAGGTTTGATCAAGAGAATGAGAGACGAGTTCAGAGAGCTGAAGCAAGGAAGGATGACTGTAGTGGAATACCGTGACAAATTTTTGTCATTAGATAGGTATGCCGCGGATGATATCGACACCGAAGCCAAGAAGAAAGAAAGATTCCTGAATGGTCTGCATGACAAGATGCAGACGGTGTTAGTCAATATCCCCTTTGCGGATATTGAAGCCCTTGTCGACTCTGCTATCCAGATGGAAGGAAAGATCAACCAAGCCAATGAGAACCGCAAGCGTCGTATGATGCATCAGCCAGGAACCCATCTGACCCCAAAGTACCGCCCCAACCCATCTCCAGGATTTGCCCCGAGAACCAACAGACCCCCGATGAACCGTCCAACCTATCCCAACCGTGGAAACCCTAGACCCGGAGGAAATTACAACAATCCCGGCAACTCTAGCAATTTCACCCGTGCCCCACCCAAGTTCAACACCAACAATGCTACCGCCAACCCCAACACTGCCCCGAGGACTGGAAGCAATGTTGTGCCTGTAGCAGCCAAGGACAAGTCGCAAGTGACTTGTTATGACTGTGGAAATAAAGGACACTATTCTAACGAGTGCCCCAACAAGAAGAATGCTACAGCCCCCAATGCCAATGCCCCAGCTCAGCAGCAGCGTCGTGTTCAGCCAGGGAGAAGATTTGCCCCAGGGAATTCACTCAACCGCAATGGCCGTCTTTTTCTCATGCATGCTGAAGAAGCTCAGGAAGCGCAAGACGTCGTGCTGGGTATGTTTTCTGTTAATTCAGTACTTGCAAGAGTGTTGTTTGATTCTGGTGAATCGCATTCATTTGTCACCGAAGAATTTGCATGCACTAGTAAAATTCAACCAACCAAATTGAAGCATGTGATGATTGTGCAAATTCCCGGATCAACCACCAAGGCTAGGAAAATTTGCAAAGCCGTCCCTATCCGAATCCATGGCATAGATTTTTATGCTAATCTGATAGTACTCGGAACTAAAGGTTTGGAAGTAGTACTAGGAATGGATTGGATGTCCAAACATAAAGGATTGATTGACTGTGCCAAGAAAGCCATCACCATGACCAGTACAGCCGGAATATCAGTCGAGCATATATCTGAAACCTTACCTCGTCAATTTAAATGCAACAAGAGTATAGCCCAACCTACCCTTGACCAAGTCCGGATAGTCTGTGAATACCCCGATGTATTTCCAGATGTTTTGCCCGGTATGCCCCCAGATAGGGATATCAAGTTTATCATTGAACTAATCCCCGGAACCGGACCCATAGCCCAGAGACCCTATAGTATGAACCCGTCAGAGCTCGTAGAACTGAAGAAGCAACTGGATTCCATGTTGGAAATTGGATTGATTCAACCAAGTGCGTCCCCATGGAGATCACCTGTCTTGTTTGTGGACAAGAAGTATGGAGGTAACCGTTTGTGTACGGATTATCGGAAGTTGAATGATGTCACCATCAAGAACAAGTACCCCTTGCCCAAGATAAAAGATTTGTTTGATCAGTTGACCGGTGCCACAGTGTTTTCTAAGATTGATCTTAGAACTGGCTATCATCAACTCAAAATTCGTGCAGAGGATATTCCAAAGACTGCCTTTACCACCAGATATGGATTGTATAAGTATACAGTCATGTCTTTCGGATTAACCAATGCCCCCGCTTATTTCATGAACCTCATGAATAAGATTTTTATGGACTTCCTGGATAAGTTTTCGTTGTTTTCATCGATGACATTCTGATTTATTCCAAATCAGAAGAAGAACATGAGCTACACCTAAGGACCATTCTTGGAACCCTTAGAGAGCATCGGTTGTATGCCAAGTTTAGCAAATGTGAATTCTGGTTACAGGAGGTAGAATTCCTCGGTCACATTGTATCAGCCGGAGGAATTTCCGATGACCCTACCAAAGTGAAAGATGTAGAAGATTGGCAAGCCCCAGCCACTCAAACCCAAGTTCGTGCTTTTCTCGGATTGGCGGGATATTACCGCAAATTCGTAGTAGGATTCTCGAGTATCGCCAGACCCATGACCCAATTGCTGAAGAAGGACAAGAAGTTTGAATGGACAGACAAGTGTGAAGCGAGTTTTCAAGAACTCAAAAGGAGATCGATTTCAGCCCCAATCTTGATCATGCCGGATATCACAAAGCCATTCGATGTGTATTGTGACGCATCCAAGATTGGTCTCGGATGTGTGCTAATGCAAGAAGGCAAAGTTATATCTTATCTATCTCGACAATTGAAGCAACATGAGCAAAACTACCCAACCCATGACCTCGAACTCGTAGTAGTAGTTCTAGCCCTGAAGACATGGAGACATTACCTGATGGGAAATCGTTGTGAGATTTATTCGGATCACAAGAGCCTAAAGTATATATTCACTCAGAAGGAGCTGAATATGAGGCAGAGAAGATGGATTGAGCTAATCAAGGATTATGACCTGGACATTCACTATCACCCGGGTAAAGCCAACGTAGTAGCCGATGCCCTTAGCAGATTGTCGTGCCGCTTGAAATCCATGATTTTGAAGGAGCAACCAAGTTTGCACAAGGAGATGGAAGATTTTCGAATGGAATTAGTAAGTGAAGGATTTTTGGCTATCATAGAACTCCAGCCCACTTTGATCAGTCAGATTAAGGAGGCGCAGAAGGAAAATGCTAGTATCGACGGAATCAAGCGTCGTATCGGTACAGGCAAAGTACCCAGATTCACCGAGGACGAAGAAGGAGTGTTGTGGTACAAAGGACGCCTTTGTGTACCAGTAGATTCTGAGTTGAAAGAAGTTATTTTGAAGGAGGCTCATGATACTCTTTATTCTATCCATCCCGGAGGAACTAAGATGTATCAATATTTGAAAGAGCAATTTTGGTGGCATAAGATGAAGAGAGAAATAGGAAGCTATATCGCCAAGTGTGATATATGTCAGCGAGTCAAGGCAGGACATCAAAGACCCGCTGGATTGTTGCAACGTTTGCAGATTCCGGAATGGAAATGGGATTCTGTAGGAATGGACTTTATCAATGGACTACCTAATTCTAGTAGGGGAAATAATTCTATCTGGGTCATAGTGGACAGATTGTCCAAAGTCGCCCATTTCTTGCCCGTCAAAACCACATATCAGAGTTCGAAGCTAGCAGAGTTGTACATCGCTAGAATCGTTAGTTTGCATGGAGTCCCCAAGAACATAGTATCGGATCGAGGAACTCAGTTTACCTCGAGATTCTGGAAGAAAGTCCAAGAAGGTTTAGGAACCCGTCTAGATTTCAGCACCGCATATCACCCTCAGACCGATGGACAAACGAAGCGAGTAAATCAAATACTCGAAGATATGCTGAAAGCATGCGTGTTAGAATATGGATCCAAGTGGGAAGACTGTCTGCCGTTTGCAGAATTTTCATACAACAACAGTTATCAAGCCAGTTTGCAAATGGCCCCATTTGAATTCATGTACGGAAGGAAGTGTCACACCCCTTTGAACTGGTCGGAAGTAGGAGAGAGTCAGATTTTTGGACCCGACATCCTACGGGAAGCAGAAGAGAAGGTTCACAAGATTCGTGATCACCTCAAGACCGCCCAATCTAGACAAAAGAGTTACGCCGACAAGAGACGTAGAGACCTCGCCTTCAATATAGGAGATTTTGTTTATCTGAAAGTGTCACCATTGAAGGGAATGCAGCGTTTCCAACTCAAAGGAAAGTTAGCCCCCAGATATATCGGACCTTTCAAGATTCTGAACCGTCGAGGAGAAGTATCGTATCAATTGGAACTACCTGAAGAGATGTCAGCTGTGCACAACGTGTTCCATATCTCGTTACTTCGCAAGTGTCTCAATGTCCCCGAGAAGACCGAAGTATTCAAGAATATCGATCACCGGACCCTAGAGATCAACGATGACCTGACCTATCCCGAAGTACCCATCCGCATTTTGGAAGAAGCTTTTCGAACTACCCGAACCCGAAGCATCAAGTTTCTCAAGATTCAGTGGAGCAACCACACAGAAGAGGAAGCTACCTGGGAGCGCGAAGATCACATCAGGACGGAGTTTCCCGATCTCTTCAAATCCTAGGTAATCTTTTCGTCCTTTTTCAAATCTTGGGACGAGATTTTGTTTAAGGGGGGAAGGTTTGTAACAACCCAAAAATACTAAACTCTACTCATCAAACTTAGGGTTAACAAAAACTTTTCTAAATAAATTTATGAATGCATGCATATGTGTATGCATTGATTTTGAATTCTTTTAAAACCACCTTGTTTGTTTGTTTGTTTGTTTGTTTCATTGCTTGTAAAATGTTTCTTAGGTGAAATAAACATCATCTAAAACATTTCCCACACTTTTCCTAAAGACAAGTAAATCAAAACACATATATTAAATGAATGGTCACTTTGACCAATTTAACTCTCATGCCTACTTTGGCTATCTCAAACTTTTAGAACCTAACAGAAACTTTTCTGGATCTTTGCACCCCTTGAATGTACTCATAACAAAGTATCAAGGCCCACTTTGTGATCATCCAGAAACTTTCAAATGCATAGTTTAAATGACAATTCAAAATTGAATCTTTATCATATGGGAAGATCCCACTTTTTCAAAAACCACTCAAACAAGCTCAACTTTCAAAACCCAAGCATCTGCAGACTCACCAGCACCAACCTAGCACACCCACCAAAAATATTTTCAAAATTCAAAACTTGAGTTCTTGCGGCCATTTCATCAAACAGGTTGCAGACACAAATCAAACAAAATCTAAACACTATTGTGAGCAGTGATTCTTGCCTAACTGGTTCCCTCTCTAGCTCACAACCAGCTCAGTAGATCATCTAGCAAGATTAACTAAACAATAGCACCACTGTGACCTTGGCATTACCATCAATGGTGAACAATCGAAGCTAACCCTGCCACCCCAGTGGAGACAACAAGCTAGGAGGAGAAACAAGCCTAGCCAGCATGTCTGGGAGCAAGCCAACACCCCACCGCCACTCCCTGTCCACCGCTCGAATGCTGCCAGCCACTGGACCACACGCACGAACCATGCCAACCTCGCCAGCAACCATGCCGAGAGCACGCCCCGTGCGCCACGCTCGACCGATGCCCATAGACCGCGCGCCGCCCTCGCCACATGCATACTTGATCACCACCGTCCCAGCAACCCAGCAGACACGCTCGTTCGCCGCCGCGTGGACCACGCGTGCTGTGCGCCATTAAATTCTCCGTCGGGCACGCTCAGAGCACCGCCGTGTTCCAGACCAAGCCGCACCGCCCTACGCCTCGAAACCATGTCGTTAAGCATCGCTAGGAGACACAGCACCGTCCCCTATCCTTGCCTATGCCATTAGCCTACTGTAACATCGCCCCCGACGAGCTCACCGTGCGCCCCGACGGTCCCCTCACTCGACTATAAATAGGGGCCACCCCCGCTCGATTTCTTCACACCATCTCACTCCCCTCTCCTCACTGATCGTGCCACACCGTTCTTAGAGCAAGGCGAGCACCACCCCGCCGGAATTTCACCGGAGCACGCCGCCTCTGGAGAAGAAGGGAGCCATCGATTTCGTCCATCCCAGGAGCTGCCGCGACCACCCCTGAGTTCGTCGTCGTCGACTTTGTCGTTCGCCCGCCTCGCCGAACCTCGCCCGTACCCCGGTGAGCCCCCAGCACCCCTCACTAGCCGCGCTAGGTTTTGTTCTCGCCGGCGTTGTCTCGCGTCGACGATGACTCTCAGCCGTTGGATTAGAACTAGATCGAACGATCCACGTTGCCCCATACCGCTTCGCCCAGCCCCGTGTCATTGACGAGTGGGGACACCCACTTAAGCAGCCCGCGGGAACACTGCGCTTAGCAGGCCGGCCCGTTAACTTTTCCCGCGCAGCCCAGTTATTCAAATTAAACTTTTTCCATTTCAATTCAAACACACTTCTGTACCCAACTTCAAAAATCAACCCAAATCGATTCAGTGCACCAAATTGAATGAAACCAATTTTGTTGGAAAGGTCTGTGAATGCTGAATCCAAGCCCGTTGGATTCAATTCATTTGGATCTATAGATCACTCATGGTAAAAATAACAAGGCAGAAGCTTTTCTGCATTCAACATTTTTCAAATTTAAACCATATAGCTTTTGAGTTGATTCCAACTCTCAAAAATCACATTTAACCATACCTTTCAGAATATATAAAAATATATATAGGTTTACTTGCAGAAATAATGTTCAAGTAATAAAAGAATGCCCCATAGGCATTACTAGCCACTTTAATTAATGAAAATAAAAGGGTAAAACCTTATTAAATTGTGACACCACTTTAAATCACATTCCCATGGACTACAATATGTGGTGATGACATGTGTCAACATGACCCCATGTTTGGTTTGGAGAATATTAAATCTTAAGTAGTTTTTCAATGAGTAGAAATGACTTTTCTAAAAATAGAAGGAATTAAATCAATCCTTAAGCTTGTAATGTTAGAGATGATGCTAGATCATCTATAGGACCCTTGTGTGTGATGATTGCAAGTAGTTAAGTATTGTTTGGTGATTGTGTAGCTCGTATTTATTCATAGACGCTAGTACCGACCAAGGATACGAGGAGGAAGGAGGATACTACGAAGGAGAAGCCGAGGAGAACTTCAACCACTGCTCTGCACAAGGCAAGCTTATATTGACATTTATGCAAACTAACACTTGCAAGATACCCTACTGATGCAACAAACCCCTACTTGTTACTATGCCTACTATATGCCTTAAGCATATGTGATCATACCCACTTGATAAACCAATCCTAGTTTTATTTGCAAGCTTCTTACTTTATTTCTTTATCAAATCTTACTTAGAGTTTACTTAAGTGAATTATAGATACTAGAAAGATATTTGAAGGTTGCATAAAGAGCATAAAATTTGGCCTAAGTTAGAAACCTTGATATCAGCCTAAGATATAAGGTTGTACTTAGTTGAAACTCCACTAGTTTACCACCCCTCATCAGTACTTACCCCCACTTGTAGATGCTAGTGCTAAGCATAAAACTGGATCAATTTTAGATGGGAATACTTGGTGGAAAAATGGTTATGAAAACCTTGGAATGATGGATCATTCTATTGAAATGTTTTGGACATGTGTTTCCGAACACTTGATGATTTTGGTGATAAAAATGTTGAGGCATGAGCCTTACCCCTTTATAAAACTGATGGTTGTCTGGATGCGATACCATTCCAATTTTATCGTATAACCACAATACCCGAATATTGGGTAGGGCTTGACTGGAAACTTATATACCTTAGTATTAGTTCCCTCACGGCCAAGGTCTGAGCTGAGGCTACCTTGTGAAGATTGTCCACCTGTGCAGTACCCAAGATGACAGTTGGTCATGGTTGGGAGGCCAAACTCACGGGAGAGGTGCTTATACTAGGGCGTGTAATTGAAAGGTTATTGAAAGGGCATGTATGCCCCCATGTGTGGTTTTGGTAATTAATGACAATCTCTATGGACTAATGTGTAAATTGAGTTTCACTTGTAGGTTTGTCCATTGGCATCGCTTGGGCCATGTGTTGGTCTCAAGGTTGGAAGATGAAGAAATGTCCAAGGGCTTTGTGCCCATTGGAATCATGAAGAAAGAAGGAGCTTGAAGGTCGATCAAGGCATGTGCAAAGAGTTGCATCAAGATGGATCAACCTCAAGTAAGGATGAAGAAGGACGAGCTCAAGATGCGCCATCTCGAGAAGATCTCATGCTTGAAGCTTGCCATCCTCGTGTTCATGGAATGATGAAGACAAGTTCAAAGAAGAGGTTTCCCCATGGAATATGGGGGAGCATTTTGCAAGTCTTCATCAAGCAAGAGAGAGCAAGAGCAAACAAGAAAGGTGTTCCCACTATAGAAGAACAAGACGGTCTACATCAAGTTCAAGTGGGATTCTCAAGGCAAAGGTATGTTCTTGATAGGGATTTTCTTTTGTCGGTCTCGTATTGTTAGTTGGGAGACCGGGTTTAGGATAGATAGCCGTGCTATCAAGAGGGGCTCTCAAGCGGGTGTCTCGTCTGCATCGTTCGGAGAGAGCTCAAACCTTTGCATTCATAGCATCATCTTTCTTGGTTGTTATTTGGTTCTTGTCCATGAGAGGATCTAGAGCTTGTGGTTACCATCTTGTGGTCACCATCATGACAAGCTCTAGCTCATCATCTAAGGATTTCACTTTCATATCTTATTGCGGTTTTTGACCTTGCAAGTTTTCCGGCTCCACACCTTGGGGGATAGATCACATATATATTCATGATATTCATGATTTCATTTTTGTTGGATTCTATTCATCGTTATCTTTCCAACAAATTGGTTTCATCCCGTTTGGAGTTTGGATGCAAAAGTTATTGCGTTTCTGGTTTTCTGGGTTCTGGAATTTCCCTGACCGGAAGTTCCGGCTTCCCACCGGAAGTTTCGCTAGGGCATCTTTGCCGCCGAAAGTTCCGGTGGAATTTCCGGGTCTTCTTCCTCTCACGCTCAGTAACCTTATATTTTGAAGCGTTCTATTTGCCGGAACTTTGTCGGAACTTGATCGGAAGTTCACCGGAACTTCCGGTCTGTTTTGACCGAAACTTCCGGTTGCGCTTCTGGAGCGGGCGTCAACGGTCTGATGACCGTTGGATCCAGGATGGGCGGAACTTCCGCCCAGAGCCGGAAGTTCCGGCCATGATTCGTTTTCTCTGTTTCTCGCTCCGCAGTTTTCAACTGATGGCTGAGTTCCACCGGAACTTCCGGCATCCCACCGGAAGTTCCGGCCAGGTGTCGCGAATGCCCATAACGGGCAGATCTGGGAGCCCTTTAAAAGGGGCTCCTCTTCCCCTTCGTGGGCACTAGCTTTTCTTCTTGGTTCTTGGCTTTCTCTCTCTCCTCCATTGTCAACCTTGAAGAAGCTTTCCCTCTCCCTTTCCCCTCCTATGATTCTTGCATCTTTTTGAGGGATTTGAGAGAGGAGATCTAGATCTACAATCCCCCCAAGTCAAATCCCTTCTTTGTGAAGGAATCATTGGGATCTAGATCTTGGAGAGTTTTGTGTTCTCCTCTTGTGTTCTTCCTCCCTTATTCCCCCAATAGCTTTTGTAGCTTTGTTGGAATTTGGGAGAGAAGGACTTGGCCTTGCATTTGGTGCATAGGTTTGAGTTCTACTCTTGTGTTCTTCCTCCCTTATTCCCCAATAGCTTTTGTATCTTCGTTGGAATTTGGGGGAGAAGGACTTGCCCTTGCATTTGGTGCATAGGTTTGAGTTCTCCTCGGAGATTCGGCGAGTTCAAGCTTGTGAGCTTGTTTCTCTTGGGTTCCTTGGAACCCTAGACGGTTGTGTGGTTGGATTGTTGACCTTTTGTGGTCTTGTTGACCTTTTGTGGTCTTGTAGCCTTTTGTGGCATTGTTGGCCTTTTGTGGCATTGTTGGCCTTTTGTGGCTTTATTGTTGGGAGCCTCCAATTGAGTTGTGGAGTTAGCCCCAATCTTGTACGGGTTCGGTGACCGCCCTCAAGCGTCCCATAGTGGAGCAAGTGCCCGCCTTTTGTGGTGCGCACTTGGGAGAATAGGGTGAGCCTTTTGTGGCGTCGGTGAGTTGCGTGCTTCCGCATCCGGGGTGAGGCCTTGTGTGGCGCTGGGTGAGCATCGAGCCACCACACCTCGAGGTGAGCCATTTGTGGCGTTTGGAGAGCATTGCGCCATCGCACCTCTCCAACAGAGACGTAGCTTCTTTGGAAGTGAACTTCGGGAAACAAATCTTCGTCTCCGCGTCCATCGGTTATCTCTCAACCGAACCCTTTACTTATGCACTTTACATTGTGATAGCCATCGTGCTTGAAGTATTCATACCTTGCTATCACCTTGTTGCTTGTATTGCTTAGCATAGGTTGTTGGTGCACCTAGGTGAACTTAGTGGCTAGGTTTTGTGCTCAATAAATTAAACGTTAGTTTTATTCCGCATTTACTTGAGCCTAAACCGTAATATTTTTAAAAGCCTATTCACCCCCCCTCTAGGCGACTTCCTTTGTACTTTCAATTGGTATCAGAGCAAGGTCTCTCGCTTTTAGGCTTCACCGCCTCGAGAGTAAAGATGTCTCCTAGGGGTTTAGTGCACTCTCACACATTTGATTTTGATGGCACACATTATGATGTTTGGCGTACTCGCATGCTTAGTCATTTCCGGGCCATTGACCCTATCATTGAGCGCATTCTAGATATGGGCTTGTCTCCTCCTAAGGATCCCCAAAATCTATCTTTGGAGGAGAAGACAAACTCTTATCTCAAAGCTCAAGCATCTAATGTGCTTGTTAATGTTGTGAGCTTTGTAGTTCTTTCCTCAATCATGCCTTTTCGGAATGCTCATGATATTTGGACCAAGCTTCAAGCAAAATATGATGTGTCCAAGCTTAATGAGGTTGATTGTGTTCCATCCACCTCCGGCCGCGATGAGTTCTCATCTTCTTCCACTTCACCAACATGTGAGTTGTCACAAGAGGAAGGTGAAGAATGTGTGGGCCAAGGCAAAGTTGTCATTAGAGCTTCATGTGTTCCCTCATCATCATCTTCTTCCAATGTTCACTTGTGCCTCATGGCTAAGGGTTCAAAGGTAACCTCTCCTTTGGACTCCAATATATCTCATGATGATGTGAATGTTGATCATGTAGAAGTAGATAATGATGTTGCTTCTCTAAAAGAGAAGCGGGGGCTAGTCCTTCGTGCTCTTCATCCTAATAAAAATGCTTGCTCTACTTTCATTGAAATCTTGACTTGTGCTATTGAAAGTAGGCAACTAATATATGAGCATGAGGACAAAATAGATAAAATAAGTAGTCTTGAGCGTGAGTATGCTAATGAAATTGCCAACCTAAATGAAGCTCTTGAAGAGGAACAAACCAATAAGGAATCTCTTGAGGAGGCCTTTGCTCTAGAGCTGTCTAGAGTAAGGAAATCTCATGATAGAGAGTTTGAGGTGGCAAGTGCTCTTCAAATTAAAAATGATGAACTTGAAGTTGCCTATGCTAAACTCCTTGAGGATTTTGAGCACCTCAACAATGGCTCTAGGGTCATCAAGGGTGAGCTCATCAAACTCACCGAGTTACATGAGCAACTTAAAGATTCATATTCTAAAGAGCTTTTCAAGTTGCCCTCACCTCTTGCTTTAATTGATGATGCTTGTGCTACTAACTCTATTTCATGTGAAGCATCTATCTTGAAGGAGAATGTTGAGTTAAAGGCTCAACTATGGGACATTAGAAGAAAGTCATGCCAAGCTCTCAAGCTCGCATGAGGATCTTCTACTCTCCCATGGTAGGCTAGAGTTAGCTCATGAGGCCATTGTGTCAAAGGTAACATCTAGTGGGACTCATGTGGACATTAGCACTACATCTACTCCTAATGCTATATTGCCATGTGCTAGTCCTTGTAATTCATCCTCTCACAACCATGCTAAATCTTGTGATGAATTGCATCTTTTGCCTTGTTGCTCTAACAATGAAGCTTCTACTTCCTCTAGTATTGTTATTGATACTAACCATGTAGAGGAAGTCAAAGAGCTCAAGGCTCAAGTAACTTCTTTGAAGAATGACTTGAAAATGTGTCATGAAGGGAAGACCACGCTCAAGAATATGTTGAGTGTGCGACGACCCCCAAGTGACAAGAGTGGGCTTGGATTCAACTCCAACACCAAGAGCAAGCCCACTAACTCGTTGAAGCACAAGGGCAACAAGAAGAAGGGCCAAGGACAAGTGAAGAATCTGGCCAATATTGTGTGCTTCAAGTGCAAGGAAGTAGGGCATCATGTGAGGGATTGCCCATTGAAGAAGAAGCCTCTTAGTGAGAAGCAACGGGGGAAGTGGCCATACTGTTCCCCCGTCAGACTTTTCAAAATGACCTGTGAAATGAATTGAGAATTTTCCTTGACCACAACAGAGTTGTGATATGAAATACAAGTTCCCACTTAGGAGTTATAAAATTGTGAATAGCCTTGGAACCTAGTAGAGATAAATCTGGCTTTTGCAAAACAACCCTAGAGCCTAGTGTCCTAGTATCCAAAAACCCCTTTTACTTGTTAGTATTAGTTTGCGAGTACTTAAAGAGTAATCATGGCTTTGTCCCTGGCTATTCCCATGGCCAGACTATGAAGAGGAGTACCTGGAAGATGGACCCCAGGAAGGTTAGGACAACTAGGATCATCTCCCATCGTCAGCATTGCCTGTGACCCCGAAGATGTAGCTTCGCCTACGCTACCGTTACTATTGTTGGAGATATGCCCTAGAGGCAATAATAAATATAGTTATTATTGTATCTTTGTGTTTATGATAAATGTTTACATTCATGCTATAATAGTATTAACATGGAAACATTAATACTTGTATGATTTGTAAACTTAAATTGAAGTCCCTGGTAAAGCCTCTATATAATACTAGCTTGTTGGTTGATAAATGATTGTGGTTTCCATATCATGAACATTGAGATGTTATTTACAACAAGATCATATCGTTAGGAGAATGATATGGTGGACATACTCCTATAGATAAGCGTAGCATAAAGATCAAGTCATTTTAATAGTTCAATTGCTATATGCTTTCTGATACATAGTAACCTAATTCCTTCGACCATGAGATCATGCATATCACCTTTACCGGATGGATGCTTTGATGACATCAAACACCACACCGTAACTGGGTGGCTATAAAGGTGGCATTGAGTGTTCGGAAAGTATTGGTTGAAACACATGGATCAAGAGTGGGATTTGTCCATCCATATGACGGATAGATATACTCTGGGCCCTCTCGGTGAAATGTCATCCAATTAGCTTGCAAGCATGTGACTGGCTCACAAGGGATCACATATCACGGGAACGAGAAAAGAGTACTTATCAGTAACGAGGTTGAACTAGGTATGCAGAGATACCGACGATCATAACCTCGGATAAGTAAACTATCGTGAGACAAAGGGAAATTGGTATCGTATGTAAGTGGTTCATTCGATCGCAAAGTAATCGTAGAATTATGTGGGAGCCATATGAATTTCCAGATTCCTCTATTGGTTATTGTTCGGAGAAGTGTCTCGATCATGTCCGCATAATTCACGAACCGTAGGGAGACACACTTAAGGATTCGACGTTCTTTGAGTAGTTATGGAATGATGAGAAAGAGACCGAATGTTGTTCGGAGTCTCAGATGGGATCCGGGATATCACGAGGAGATCCGGAATGGTCCGGAGAATAAGATTCATATAAGGAAAGTCCTGTTTCGGAGTTGGAGAATGGTTTCGGTGTTTTCATCGGGAATGTTCTAGAAGGTTCCGGAATGTCCGGCACTCCGAAGGGGAAGGGTACATGAATGTGTTATATCAAGTTGGTATGATTGCATCATGTACTAGGTGTCATCGCTGAACAAAATAAAGGGTTTTATCAAATCCTAGTTTGAAAAAGTCAAACGCCAATTTGAAAGTCAAACGGCTATTTTGGGAAGTGGAGAGGGAGGTGGAAACCGAGTTAGGGGAGGAGTTCCTCCCCTCCACTGCCGGCCCACCTTGAAGCCGAGTTGGGGAGGGACTCCCCTCCCCTTGGACGCGCCTCCCACCTATAAAGGGAGGGGCAGGGCTGCCCCTCCTAACACACAAGATCCCCACCTCTAAACCCTAGCCGCCGCCCTCCATAGCCGCCGCCGGCCTAGGGCAACTCGCCGCCGCCGCCTAGGTCAAACCCTAGCCGCCGGCCTAGACCCCTCCTCGGTGTGTCTAAACCCTAGATCGCCGAGGGCTCTCTCATAGTCCACCATACTCGCTCCGGCTTAAGGCGAAGCCCTGCGAGATCTCCCCTCTACTTCCGGTACCACGCCGTTGTGCTGCCGGAATTGCGAGGAGAGTGCTACAACCTCTGCTGCCTGCTGGAACAAGGGAGAGGAAGGTCTTCGTCGAGTACCGAACGTGTGACCGACTGCGGGAACGCTGCCGGAACGCAGCGTCGGAAGGATCGTCTACGCGATCTTGAGATCGGGAAGAGTATGACTACATCACCCACGAGAATCTGCTCTCGTTAAACACTTGGAATCTTCGAGGGTGAGTTATTCCATCGACTCGTTGCTACAATCTAGTAGATAGATCTTGGCTTGTTTGTTTGTATGCGGTAGAAATTTTTTGTTTTCCATGCTACGAATCCCTACAACTATTACGTATTCCGCTGATTGAAGTTGTATTAAGAAATGGATCATGAGATCCCTATTCGTGTAAGAACTTATGTATCGTTTGTAATAGATGATGTACTATGGTATCCAATTCTGTTATGTCTCGCAAAAATGGTAATCCTGGGATTGCGATGTATGGCATAACAGGCATCCAGGATTGAAAAATCCGGGTGTTGACAAGTCGGTAATCCTTGTGCCGTATAAAAAGTGTAGACCATAGATCCTAGAAAGGCATAGAAAGTTAGCTTTACCTTTTTTCCTTTTGTATGTCCTTGTACACTAGGCCGAGCTATGGTCCATAGTGGATATCAACGGGTGGGAGCCAGTAACGTCCTCATCCTGTGCTGCATGGTGACAACTTAGTGTATTAGAAGGGTAGATGGTAATCGAGTGTAGGTCCCGTGACCGAAACTCATGCAAAGGGTGGGTTGCAGGGTTGTGGCGAAGGATAGTGATTGGATTGAATCTTTAACTAGGCCTCGAACCAAGAAAGTTTGAATGGGAAGGTATACCCTATTATGCACTCAAGCTTAAGATTGTTTGCGGGATAATTAGCACACCTCTCAAGTGTGTATAAAACATGACATGTTACTACCTATCCTGAGAAAGGATTGCGAAGTAGCGGATGGATTTCGTAAATTATTTACAACCCGTGGAGACTAATAGACGTAGTTTTTTTTCTAAAATAAAACTTACCTTTTCGAAAAACCTAAATTTTGAAAACTGCATAAGCTTAGGATTCTTATCCACGTCCATCGATCGTGCATCAGACAACGACCTATAGAATGTGTTTAATAGGCTCGTACTCAACCTAGAATGTGTTTAATAGGCTCGTACTCAACCGTATCTTCTCAAACCCTTGCTTAGGTACCTAGAAGACGAACGAGATTTCTTCAGAGGAATTTAAAGAGGGAGAAGTTTAGTATGAGAAACCTTATCTCTCCGGAGGAACTGAAGGTGTATATTGTAGTATAGAGTTTGGAAATAAAGACAAAGACTTAGATATATAGAACTAGTAGTATCACACACATAGGATAGTTGAGAGGAGCAACCTAGATCTAAACTAAATAAAGGCGCAATACTCTAATGGTGTCGATCTTAGTAGTATCATTGTCATTCAAGCTAGTGCTTTTGAATTTTATTTCATTTGTGAATGCCCACTGAATCGAGGAGGATTTCAAAGCTTGTATTTGTATATGTTTGTTATCAATGATTACATAACAGTTTGGACCCGCAATGGTTCTATTGTGCCAGTTTGAGGGTTGTATTATTTGCGAAAGAGGACTTTTGTAAGTTTGTGCCAACGACTTGTACACTACAACATGTTGTGGTGTTCAGGGTCACCCCATGGTACCGCGTGCAGCTCCGTAAGAGGTAGCCAGTCGACGGTGGAGGAGGGACCTCTCCTCTCTTTCTCTTTCTCTCTCTTGAGGGTTGAGAGGGCAAGGCATCTAGCCCCTCCACCTTGGGTGTGGGAGGGCTTTATATAGAGTTTGGTGGGAGCATATTTATAAGGTATGTCACTAGGTCGGATTGTTGGTTGCACCTATTTTATGCTACTTTAGATGTTAGGCGGCCCCTATAGATGAATATTCTGGCTTATTACATCAATGTCACTGAGGCCTTGTGTCTGTCATAACTTCTACTCTGACGCTTGGATTTCACGTTTTCTTCATCGACGTGCTCGTGGCTTTGCGTACTTACTTGAGGGAGTACCTGGACAGGTCCGAGATAACACCATCAGATCGGTTCTTGGGATAGCCATTGGGAGCTTCTAAGGGCGCATTGTGTGGGTGGTGCACCGACGACTTGAGCATCGCTCGTTACGTGGCAGGACGTTGAGGTGGCTTGGTCATGCGGTCTTACTTGGGAGCCACTCGTCATAGGTGCCATACGGTGGTAGGGTATCTTGACTTGGCGCCACGTGTGGCTCCTCGGAATCATGCTCCATCTCCTGATCCATGTTCCCAGCCGTCCAAGTTTCGGGGTGTGGGGGTGCCTCCTAGGCGTACCTGGGAGGGAATCATCACATGTTTCACATAAGTATCCATCCAGTTTATCATGTGGACAAATTTGCATTGACTTGCGATCAACCCGAAATTCCGTGTCACCATATTGTGTAACCTACTTGAAACCAAGATTATACCTGTGAAGGATAATTGAATCGAAGGCCAGAGTGACAGTCCATGAAATTGCAAACAGTTGAAAATATTTCCGTACTCCCTCCGACCCATATTAGTTAATTTGGATTTGTCAAAATTTGGATGAACCTATATACTAAATAGTGTCTAGATTCATCCAAATCTGGGTCAGAGGGAGTAACTTTTTCTGGCCGGGAACAATTAATTTCACTTTTCGTCACCGTGCATTGTAGAACGTAAGCACATGGTGGATTGTGAGGGGTGGGGTTCTTTTTTGTCCCTGAACACATGTACTTAAACGGTATGTGCAAATTGGCCATGTCTTTGAGCACAGTACAGCCTCTGAGCTAGCTCGTTATATAGAGCACCGGAGTCACGTGAAACGACGGGATAACCCGCCGCCACCTTTTCTCTAATCATCGACGGATCCGGTGACCTACACACGCAAAACTAAATAAAGCGAGCGCTAGACCAGACTATGTCACACGAGAACGAGATGGCGGGAGGGACGCACAAGAGATCGACGTGCGTGAGTTGGTGGTGTCCCGCTTTCGAATTGCCCAAACGGGCATGTAGGATGGGCGCACTGCCACGACGCCAGGAAAGCTAGGTTTTAAAGACGCTGCAAATACACGATGTGTCGATACAATCAAAGAAACACTTTGGCTTTAATTGCAGGACTCCATCCATCGGCTTGGATAACAGCTCACGACACACACATACGCGTAGGACGTAGCCACAAGTAACATATGCAACCACTTAGTAGTGTTCACCATGTGTCGCGCATATATGCATGGAGCATTTTGCCCCGATTAACTTTTAATATTTGTTCCGTTTGTACAAATCATTTTTATTTAAGAACCTTTTGTACAAATCACCAACTTTGCTACTGGAATACATAATTTTTCATAATAAATATTTTCAATTGCCACGTTTTAATATTTGTGAATATTACATATATTCAAAAATATTCCTTAACGTTATTGTTTCTTCTTCTTCTCAGATATAATGTTTTTGGATTTTCTTCTAGTGTATGATGCTTATCGACTGCCACATGTGTGAAACCATCATGAGCCATTGGTTATTATTGTTTTTACCGGGATGCATGGGCAAATCTATCATATGTTGTATGTTAACAATCGAAATTGTCTACCTTGGAGTTCAGTGACAAAGCATTCTCTAGTACTTTTCACACCGATCAAAAGTGGACATTTTCTTTCTGTTACTTGTAGTTGTTAGTTTATACATGTATAATGACATAAGCCAATATATTCGCAATATAATCATGCATAATTTACAATATGCACTATAATGGTGCTTGATTTACATGTTTTATTATTGAAATGTTAGAGATTTTAGTACATAAACGATAATATTCCTATGTACCAGTTCATTTTTTGAGACTAAACCAGAATTTTGTTTGGTTGTATATAATTGTGATAATTCAAAACCAAATAATTAGCTCATTATTTATGTGTAAGTTACCATCATACGACCAAGGTCGGGCCCACCATAGTTCATGGGTATTCAAGTGAACACCTAAAAATGTGGTATGGAATATCTCTTTAGTCATAATTTTTCAACAAGATAGAAATATGTTTTTCAAAAAATGCTAAAATATTTAGATGCATATAATTTCGTTATTAAAATTTGCACAATTTACTTACATGGAATTTTTTTGTGGGGTACTTAAATGGAAATTGGTGCTAAAATATATTTTTAGCTGCTATTGTGAACACATTATTTGTTTTGTAATTTTCCAAACACGGATCCTCAACCTGCCAGTATATGCATGTGGCATGTGCATTAGTGCGTATACCTGAATTCTGTAGACACGGTATCTTGATCAACAAGTCATATATTCATGAATAATAGAATGAACAGCTCATATGCTTCGATCTGAAGTATGTAAGATACCGTAATTTTTTCCAAATAATTAATATGTATCAATAGTATTGTATATGAAAATTATATGTATGTCACATCACAAAGAGCGTATTAAGGCTTTCAGCTCTGAAGTTAATGGGCAGGCATGTGATCTTGCTTCATCCCCATTCACTGGTCGCATTACGGCTTGCATCTCCATCGGCTTTTTTGTTGATGTAGCTAAGTGTTTCCCATAAGGGCAACATAGTACGTAGGTAGCAGTCCATTTGTTCATGTCATCATTAATTGGGCAACTTGGGCATGGATCTATCCTCGTTATGGAGTACACAAAGCTTGCACAAGTCAATTAGTTCCTAGCTGTTATATGTTGATCCAAATTCTACAAAGTATAGGCCAACTTCTGACGAGTGGAGCGAGACCCGTCGCCGGAGGCTTGGGCCGAGTGTACATTGCAGGTTGTGCTGGTGGTTGTGCTGTTAGCTGGAAGGCTACATTGCAGGCTGTTGTTGCACAATCTACTACTGAAGCTGAATACATAGCTATTGCTGAAGCTTGCAAAGAATCTGTTTGGTTGAAAGGTTTGTTTGCTGAGCTTTGTGGAGATGATTCTTGCATTACTTTATTTTGTGACAGTCAAAGTGCCATATACCTTACAAAAGATCAGATGTTCCATGAGAGAACTAAGCACATTGATGTCAAGTACCATTTTGTTAGAGACATTGCTGCTCAAGGTAAATTAAAGGTATGCAAGATCAGCACTCATGATAATCCTGCTGATATGATGACTAAACCTGTTCCTGTTGCTAAGTTTGAGCTTTGCTCGAACTTAGTTGGTTTAACTGATTAGCCCAAGTGGCTATTGGCGCCGAAAGTATTTGCTTTGTTTGTTCAGGGAGATGGTTGCTGTTGATGCTACAAGGAGGAATTTGTCTCAAGGTGGAGTTTGTTATATGTTGATCCAAATTCTACAAAGTATAGGCCAACTTCTGACGAGTGGAGCGAGGCCCGTCGCCGGAGGCTTGGGCCGAGTGTAACGAGGGTTTAGGGTTTAGGGTTTAGGCTACATCGCAGGCTGTTGTTGCACAATCTACTACTGAAGCTGAATACATGGTTATTGCTGAAGCTTGCGAAGAATCTGTTTGGTTGAAAGGTTTGCTTGCTGAGCTTTGTGGAGATGATTCTTGCATTACTTTGTTTTGTGACAGTCAAAGTGCCATATACCTTACAAAAGATCAGATGTTCCATGAGAGAACTAAGCACATTGATGTCAAGTACCATTTTGTTAGAGACATTGTTGCTCAAGGTAAATTAAAGGTATGCAAGATCATCACTCATGATAATCCTGCTGATATGATGACTAAACATGTTCCTGTTGCTAAGTTTGAGCTTTGCTTGAACTTAGTTGGTTTAACTGATTAGCCCAAGTGGCTATTGGCGCCGAAAGTATTTGCTTTGTTTGTTCAGGGAGATGGTTGTTGTTGATGCTACAAGGAGGAATTTGTCTCAAGGTGGAGTTTGTTATATGTTGATCCAAATTCTACAAAGTATAGGCCAACTTCTGACGAGTGGAGCGAGGCCCGTCGCCGGAGGCTTGGGCCGAGTGTAACGAGGGTTTAGGGTTTAGGGTTTGGGGTTTAGGCTACATTGCAGGCTGTTGTTGCACAATCTACTACTGAAGCTGAATACATGGCTATTGCTGAAGCTTGCAAAGAATCTGTTTGGTTGAAAGGTTTGTTTGCTGAGCTTTGTGGAGATGATTCTTGCATTACTTTGTTTTGTGACAGTCAAAGTGCCATATACCTTACAAAAGATCAGATGTTCCATGAGAGAACAAAGACATTGATGTCAAGTACCATTTTGTTAGAGACATTGTTGCTCAAGGTAAATTAAAGGTATGCAAGATCAGCACTCATGATAATCCTGCTGATATGATGACTAAACCTGTTCCTGTTGCTAAGTTTGAGCTTTGCTCGAACTTAGTTGGTTTAACTGATTAGCCCAAGTGGCTATTGGCGCCGAAAGTATTTGCTTTGTTTGTTCAGGGAGATGGTTGTTGTTGATGCTACAAGGAGGAATTTGTCTCAAGGTGGAGTTTGTTATATGTTGATCCAAATTCTACAAAGTATAGGCCAACTTCTGACGAGTGGAGCGAGGCCCGTCGCCGGAGGCTTGGGCCGAGTGTAACGAGGGTTTAGGGTTTAGGGTTTAGGCTACATTGCAGGCTGTTGTTGCACAATCTACTACTGAAGCTGAATACATGGCTATTGCTGAAGCTTGCAAAGAATCTGTTTGGTTGAAAGGTTTGTTTGCTGAGCTTTGTGGAGATGATTCTTGCATTACTTTGTTTTGTGACAGTCAAAGTGCCATATACCTTACAAAAGATCAGATGTTCCATGAGAGAACTAAGCACATTGATGTCAAGTACCATTTTGTTAGAGACATTGTTGCTCAAGGTAAATTAAAGGTATGCAAGATCAGCACTCATGATAATCCTGCTGATATGATGACTAAACCTGTTCCTGTTGCTAAGTTTGAGCTTTGCTCGAACTTAGTTGGTTTAACTGATTAGCCCAAGTGGCTATTGGCGCCAAAAGTATTTGCTTTGTTTGTTCAGGGAGATGGTTGTTGTTGATGCTACAAGGAGGAATTTGTCTCAAGGTGGAGTTTGTTATATGTTGATCCAAATTCTACAAAGTATAGGCCAACTTCTGACGAGTGGAGCGAGGCCCGTCGCCGGAGGCTTGGGCCGAGTGTAACGAGGGTTTAGGGTTTAGGGTTTAGGCTACATTGCAGGCTGTTGTTGCACAATCTACTACTGAAGCTGAATACATGGCTATTGCTGAAGCTTGCAAAGAATCTGTTTGGTTGAAAGGTTTGTTTGCTGAGCTTTGTGGAGATGATTCTTGCATTACTTTTTTTTGTGACAGTCAAAGTGCCATATACCTTACAAAAGATCAGATGTTCCATGAGAGAACTAAGCACATTGATGTCAAGTACCATTTTGTTAGAGACATTGTTGCTCAAGGTAAATTAAAGGTATGCAAGATCAGCACTCATGATAATCCTGCTGATATGATGACTAAACCTGTTCCTGTTGCTAAGTTTGAGCTTTGCTCGAACTTAGTTGGTTTAACTGATTAGCCCAAGTGGCTATTGGCGCCGAAAGTATTTGCTTTGTTTGTTCAGGGAGATGGTTGCTGTTGATGCTACAAGGAGTAATTTGTCTCAAGGTGGAGTTTGTTATATGTTGATCCAAATTCTACAAAGTATAGGCCAACTTCTGACAAGTGGAGCGAGGCCCGTCGCCGGAGGCTTGGGCCGAGTGTAACGAGGGTTTAGGGTTTAGGGTTTAGGGTTTAGGGTTTAGGGTTTAGGCTACATTGCAGGCTGTTGTTGCACAATCTACTACTGAAGCTGAATACATGGCTATTGCTGAAGATTGCAAAGAATCTGTTTGGTTGAAAGGTTTGTTTGCTGAGCTTTGTGGAGATGATTCTTGCATTACTTTGTTTTGTGACAGTCAAAGTGCCATATACCTTACAAAAGATCAGATGTTCCATGAGAGAACTAAGCACATTGATGTCAAGTACCATTTTGTTAGAGACATTGTTGCTCAAGGTAAATTAAAGGTATGCAAGATCAACACTCATGATAATCCTGCTGATATGATGACTAAACCTGTTCCTGTTGCTAAGTTTGAGCTTTGCTCGAACTTAGTTGGTTTAACTGATTAGCCCAAGTGGCTATTGGCGCCGAAAGTATTTGCTTTGTTTGTTCAGGGAGATGGTTGCTGTTGATGCTACAAGGAGGAATTTGTCTCAAGGTGGAGTTTGTTATATGTTGATCCAAATTCTACAAAGTATAGGCCAACTTCTAACGAGTGGAGCGAGGCCCGTCGCCGGAGGCTTGGGCCTAGTGTAACGAGGGTTTAGGGTTTAGGGTTTAGGCTACATTGCAGGCTGTTGTTGAACAATCTACTACTGAAGCTGAATACATGGCTATTGCTGAAGCTTGCAAAGAATCTGTTTGGTTGAAAGGTTTGTTTGCTGAGCTTTGTGGAGATGATTCTTGCATTACTTTGTTTTGTGACAGTCAAAGTGCCATATACCTTACAAAAGATCAGATGTTCCATGAGAGAACTAAGCACATTGATGTCAAGTACCATTTTGTTAGAGACATTGTTGCTCAAGGTAAATTAAAGGTATGCAAGATCAGCACTCATGATAATCCTGCTGATATGATGACTAAACCTATTCCTGTTGCTAAGTTTGAGCTTTGCTCGAACTTAGTTGGTTTAACTGATTAGCCCAAGTGGCTATTGGCGCCGAAAGTATTTGCTTTGTTTGTTCAGGGAGATGGTTGTTGTTGATGCTACAAGGAGGAATTTGTCTCAAGGTGGAGTTTGTTATATGTTGATCCAAATTCTACAAAGTATAGGCCAACTTCTGACGAGTGGAGCGAGGCCCGTCGCCAGAGGCTTGGGCCAAGTGTAACGAGGGTTTAGGGTTTAGGGTTTAGGGTTTAGGCTACATTGCAGGCTGTTGTTGCACAATCTACTACTGAAGCTGAATACATGGCTATTGCTGAAGCTTGCAAAGAATCTGTTTGGTTGAAAGGTTTGTTTGCTGAGCTTTGTGGAGATGATTCTTGCATTACTTTGTTTTGTGACAGTCAAAGTGCCATATACCTTACAAAAGATCAGATGTTCCATGAGAGAACTAAGCACATTGATGTCAAGTACCATTTTGTTAGAGACATTGTTGCTCAAGGTAAATTAAAGGTATGCAAGATCAGCACTCATGATAATCCTGCTGATATGATGACTAAACCTATTCCTGTTGCTAAGTTTGAGCTTTGCTCGAACTTAGTTGGTTTAACTGATTAGCCCAAGTGGCTATTGGCGCCGAAAGTATTTGCTTTGTTTGTTCAGGGAGATGGTTGTTGTTGATGCTACAAGGAGGAATTTGTCTCAAGGTGGAGTTTGTTATAAGTTGATCCAAATTCTACAAAGTGTAGGCCAACTTCTGACGAGTGGAGCGAGGCCCGTCGCCGGAGGCTTGGGCCGAGGGTACGGTACGGCTCGTCGAAGACCTAGGTTTCCACCGATATATAAACCCCTTGTAAGCCGCCGGTTGGGATGAGTTGCATCTGTGAAATCACCGGCGTTTGTAAACACTCCTCGATATTGTGAAGTTTCGCTGGCTGGCGCCCGTGGTTTTTTCCTCTCTTTGTTGGAGAGGTTTTCCACGTTAAATCTCTGTCCCCTTGCTGTGTTTTTCGTTTTCGTTCTTCGTTATCTTCTTGTCGCAATTGTAACACTAGCTGCCTAGCTAGGCGCAAATTTTGGATCCTCCCTTGAGTGGAGTATCATTTTCGTAAAATATATTGCATAGGTAAAATATAAACCTATTGAATATATTGTCTATACCATGCCGTGTGAACAGAAGCCAAAGGATACAGAACGTTCCAGAAAAAAAAAACCACTACCAAAATACCATACTTTACCTATGGTCGTGTGGCCGGTCCAACCCTTTGACTCCAAATCATGAGCTAGTTTATCTGTCTACTAAACTGGAACACACAGCCGAACTAAATTTTGGTAGGTAAGGCGCAACTACGTGTTTGGCAATCCTCGACACGGCAGGCTGCATGCGACGAAACCTTATAAGAACTCGATCAGTAGTAATCAGACGACGACCAGTTTCCAAATTAATGGAATAAAATCTAACCAAACTTTTGACAAAGCTGGCTACCAAGTCCACACAGTTGAAGATTTCAAGAAAGAAGGAAAGAAAAACAATGAGCTTACTAATCCTGTGCACCAATCACGGCCGACGCAAACCCCGTAACCTTTGTGCACGTTTTGACCAATTAGTCTCACTAGCTTAGTCATCGAGTGTGAAAAGAAAGAGACGGTTATGTCTATGCACGATTGGCAGAGGAAGTTCTGAAGATTAGATACGTACAACAGACAGTGACGGGCCTAGAAATTTGTCAAAGGGCTCGGCACGCTGTGAGACAACTAAATTCTTTTGCACGTCAAAAAACATAAGCGTCGAGAGAGAAAATGTCCTTCAATAACAGTTATCATGCAAAAAGATGGACACGATATGCAATTGTTCAAAGGACACGACATGTGATATATGACGGAACGCAACGGTGGACACGTTCTCCTCTCCTCTCCCCCCTTGAGCTGCTTTGAGAGTCGTGCACAGAAGGTCGGGGCTCTTCCGCGCCCTTCTCGCCGGAGTAGCCGGTGGGAGGAGGCGGCGGAGAGTCGCCGAGGTAGACGTAGGTTGTAGTTGTTTTGGCTTTATGCCAGTTCTGGTTGTTTTGCCCGTTAGGAGCAGCGGAGCTCTAGATCTTTGCGACGAGATCTGGAAGCTTTTAGAGTTCTTCCCCGTTCTTCTTCTGGCCCGATGGATGGTGCTGAAGAAGATGAGGACGGCACCGCTTCTCGTAATAAATCAAGCGCCGCAGGCTATCCTTCGTGCAGTGGTTGCAAGCCGTGACTTTTCCTGGCCGGCCGTGGAGGCGGGGGGGGGGGGGGGGGGGGGGGAAGGGTGCGGCGTTACATCTTGTGGTGAGGCGGATTCTCTCCCGGCCGGCCGTGGTGGCGAGGAGGAGTGGAGAAGCCTTGCGGCGAACTTCTCGACTGGGTGGTCCTGTTCTCCTGCAAAGGGGACGGTTTTGGTGGAGCCCGTGGAGTGGGTGGGTCGGCCTTCCCCTCTTCCAGGTCGCGATGGTGGCGACGCAGAGGAGGTTGGTGGGTGGACTCTCCCTGCTTATCGAGCTTTGCAGGTTGGTGAAGCTGCACCTTGTGGAGATCCCAAGCGAAGGCGTGGTTGCCGGAGCTATCCCTGGCCAGAGAGGCCTCTCCACGCTCGACGATGCTCGAGCTCTTCGATGCGCCATGGATGCGCTCGTTCAAACCTCCGGTGTGGAGGCCCTGTCTGGAGCACTCTGTCGGATTCCCCCACCAAGCACTGCCAAGTGGTTTCGTCCCCGGCGTCGCTTTGGTGGCCGGCAGGAGGTGCTCGATGTCGACTGCGGTGGAGAAGAAGACCGAAGACCTGATCGCTTTTCTGCTTTTAGTTTTAGGGTCTTCTTTGCTTATGTTGTGGTACTGCTTTTGCTGTTCCCTTTTTTTGGGGGGTTTTATGTAAGATGTACCCACTGCCTTAATTATTGATGCATCTTCTGGGGCCTTCGGGCCCTTTCCTGTTAAAAAAAAGTGATATATGACAACAACAATTAAAAAACTCTCTCTAGGTCTGACATTTACTGATTGTATCTAGCAATGACGGATCTCCAAAAGTATTTTTGTTGAATGTTTTGTCTGAGGATTGTAGGGATTTTTTTCAGGGTTGGAAAACTCGGTAAATAGTGGTCGATGTTCCAGTTGCAAGTCGTTGTTCGATCTTGGTGGGGTACTTTCTCTATTTCTTTTTGTGTTATTTTGGTTGTGCCCATTCTAGATGTGTAGACTAGCTCTTGACGTTATATTGTTGCAAACATTTGTGGAAAACGGGTCTCTAGTCCCGGTTCCGCACTCGGGACTGCTAATTAGGGACTAGATGCCCCTATCTATAGTCCTGGTTTGCTACGAACCAGGACTAGAGGCCACCACGTGGCAGAGGGAGCGCGGCAAGGGCCGGAGGACCTCTAGTCCCTGGCCGTAACACCATCCGGGACTAAACGGGTTTTTGTCGCGGCAGATAATTTGTGTGTTTCTCTGTCGTGGCACGATTATGTGTTTTTCTATTCATTTTGTTTTTTCCATTTTGTTCCTTTTTTAATTTGTGTTTCATTATAGTTTCAAACATATTTCCATACACTTATTCTACGCTACTACATACATAGTATATGTTGATGCATATATAATTAATATTCGATCTCTTGCAAGCATACATATACAATATTCGATCATATCAAAAGGAAGGAAATGTTTTGTTAAGCTTCATGCACTAGCCAACGCAACCAAAAGTCCGAACTGATGAAAAGGGCTAGTGCAATCCACTTATACACTTCAACACCCCCTCTCACGTGTGACGGGGAGAAGTCAGCACATGCAACCGGAAGAGAGCGACGACGCGCGAAACTCACGTATGACTCAAGAGGCCTATACATGGACATAGAGGGGTCTACAACAATTTTAGGATAAACTGTGAAAGCCAGGACTCGAACTCGAGACCTTAGGCTCTGATACCATATCAAGCTTCATGCACTAGCCAACACAACCAAAAATCCGTCAAACTTCATGCACTAGCCAACGCAACCAAACATCCGAACTAATGGAAAGGGCTAGTGCAATCCACTTATACACTTCAACACCCCCTCTCACGTGTGACGAGGAGAAGTCAGCACGTGCAACCGGAAGAGAGCGACGACACGCGAAACTCACGTACGACTCAAGAGGCCTATACGTGGACACAGAGGGGTCAACAGCAATTTTAGAATAAATTGCGAAAGCCATGACTCGAACTCGAGACCTAGGCTCTGATACCATGTCAAGCTTCATGTACTAGCCAACGCAATCAAAAGTCCGAACTGATAGAAAGGGCTAGTGCAATCCACTTATAAACTTCAACATATTTGAAATTACATGGTAATTGATGATGTATCATATCAATTACATGGAGATCACTAATTCATATTGAGTTCCTCGTCCTCCACATAATGTTCTCCCCTTTCATCAAGGACCTCCTTCATCAGAAATCCCGCCAATTCCTCTTGAATTGCTCGTGTGCGCTTTTCTGACTCGAGATTCTCCCAAAAACTTTGAATATAACTTGAATCAACTCTCCGCTCACTGGTCAACTCGTGAATGTACTCACAAACATAGAATCCATATAAATGAGTCCCCAATGGCTGTTGTAAACCCTTCACCGTTTTATAAGTTAGCTCATCTTTGAATAGACCTTCTATTTTTTTGAACCGTGTCCAACACTTGTTCGGCAAAGAAAATGAACAAAGGAGTTATTAATACTTGATATCTAGAAATAAATAAAAAAGGCTGATATAATGCGATAATAATTGAAATTACTTCTGAAGCATTGCTTTTATGCCGCTCCACTTCTATTGGTCCCAATTTAATAAGCCGAGCAAGATCCAGTAGGACCTACGGACATTTACATAAACATAAATGCATAACTCATCAATTACACTTAACATCGAGCTAGTAAGCAAAAAAAGAATGTGTACAAGACAAAAACAATCACTTGAAGTTCTAAGGAAATAGTATTTCCTTAACGTAATTATGCTCGATAAAAAACATGCACAAGTCTTCCTCCACGTCCTTGGGGTGATTGTGTAACGTATATTTATTAAAGATATATGGGTCAATAAACCCAACGCCAAATTTATTAAGTCTTTTGCATTCAAGCATCTTCATTCTGCATAATATAACAAAAGGATATTTAGTCATGCAATGAATGAGCTGAGCTAGAGACTTAGTTACAGAAATAAATCACTTACATACAATAGCAATCGAGGATAAATTTGTTGAGGACGCGTTGATTGTATAACTGAAACAGTTTGGTCATTTGAATCTGTGTCGAGTAATATTTGAAGTGATGATGCTTTCTAACGTCCACCGAAAACCATTGTTTCTGGTGCTTTTGACATAATTCCGTGCAATCTGACCTATTGGTGTATGTGTTGATAGACGCGTGAGCTCCTCATGACTGACTAGAGGCTGACCTTTGACATAATTCTATTCAATCTGACCTATTGGCGTATCTTCATATAGCCTAAATATTGACCAAGATACATACCTACTCTGGTAGCATTTTCTTTGGCCTGCGCTACAGTGATTGTCGTTGGATTGTCGACAAGTACGCCATAGGGGGTCCTGACGGTGTTGAGAAGATGGGGTGTGAGACGTCGGATGTTCCAGGAGCGGTGAACACAAGTTTATCCAGGTTCAGATCCGACTGCGGTGATCGGATCCTAATCCTACTAGCAACCAAGTAATATGTCGGCATAAGCCGGATGTTACAACGGATTACAAAAGAGGTTCGCATGCGCGAGTTGTGATTATGGTTATTGATATGGATATGCCCTAAAGGCTCTCAAAGTGATGGTTTATATAGTCACTAGGACCTAGGGTTATAGGAGAGATCTATCCGGCTACGTTACAGAGTCGGTAACTGAATACAGCTTGGACTACAAGTAATACTACAGGCCTAAGTCGGTAACTTTTCTGGGCCTTGTCATAGCCGGAACTGGCTCCTCTTCTTTCTCTGACTGGGCCGCCTGTGAAGCAAAGATCTAACCCTTTGGTGGGCCACCCTGGTCAACGAGTCATGTGGGTATACCCGGAAAGAATATCCCCAACAGTAGCCCCCAGAAGTCTCCAAGATCCAAAGTCGGATAAATCGTCTAGCTTGATGGTTTCTTCGTCTTGAGAATCTTGAAGGGTTCCCGATTTTTTTTCAACAGTGTAGGATTCTGAGTCAATTGAGTCAGATATGCTTTGTTCCGACCTTAGTCTTTTCCTTGCTCAGTTTGAAACATGAGCCGGATTTCAAACAGCGGTGTGCTGGCTGACAACTTTTCAGACCAGGTCCTATCACTGACAGGAGTCCCGTCAACACGACCGTTGGTGGGTCCGCTCCCTACGGAACATAGCACCGTTTTAATTCTCACGCGAGAATCGAGGGGGCGGAGGAGTCGCGAGGAAGCCACCTCCCTCTCTCCTATACGCATGGCACAAATCTCGCGATTGAAGCATGAATCTTGGAGAAACCCTTCTCTCCCAGATTCATCTTTCCACCGCTCTCACTTATTGCCTCCTCATACTCCTCGAGCCCTACGCATCCACTCTCATCTACACGTTGCGAGAAAAAACTCCTTCCCCCACTAATCCTTCATCTTCCCCAAGAGCGATGGCCTCTGCATCTTGCTCTGGAGCGGCGGCGGGTACATCGGCGGCGGACGAAAGGAAGATGTGGGGCCTCTGGTTCCCAAGCGTCATGGACGACGCTGATCTCTAGGTCATGGAGGACGAGGGCTATATCATCGCCGACATGTGGCAGAGCGCCACAGGACATGCCACTCCTAATCCGTGCGATGGGGAGCATGAGTGTTGTTCGGCATGCACGTCGACCGCAGCCTCGGCCTGCCATCGTCGGACTTCTTCATTGAGGTCCTCAAATACTACGGTGTGCAGCTCCGTAATCTTCCTCCAACTCCCTGCTAGAATTTAGCACTCATGCGGCTTTGTGCGAGGGGTTTCTTGGCATTAGGCCAAGTCTCACCCTTTTCCGGTACTACTATGGTACCCAGAAGAATTCCATCAGTGCCGGTGTTCCTTACACCACTGGCACTCTTATCTTAGTCCTTAGGAGAAACCGAGTCTATCCTAGGTTTAATGCTAGTGAATCTGTTAAACGCTAGGCCGGAACTTTCTTCTATCACAAGGATATTCTGGCTCCTGGTAAGGCGGAAGGTCTTCCGGCCTTCGTCGATGGTGCCGCTCCCCACCAAAAATCATGGGACACAGAGGCGCCGGAACAGTCGGATATCTTGATCCTCGCCAAGAGGTGGATTGAGTTTCTGATGAAGCACATGGGCCTCCATGGATCCGACTTGATCCACTGCTAGCTGGATTGCCGGATCCAGTCTATGCAGTATCATGGAGATCGCCTTATGCATACCATCACCGACGGCAAGAGGGATGATGTCTACGCACTTCTATTCTTGTCGACAGTTGTTGGGCCTCCAAGTGCAGAGGTTTGTAGAACAGCAGCAAGTTTCCCTTAAGTGGATTACCCAAGGTTTATCGAACTCACGGAGGAAGTGATCAAAGGAATTCCTCTCAAGCAACCCTGCAATCAAGATACAAGAAGTCTCTTGTGTCCCCAACACACCTAATACACTTGTCAGGTGTATAGGTGCACTAGTTCGGCAAAGAGATAGTGAAATACAAGCAGTAACGGTGCCAGAAAATAGCTTCTGACTTGTTGTTGACGTGGGGTAACGTGTGTGAGTGCCAGAAAATAGCTTGACGGTGAGGTAAAGACTAAAGGCAAAAGGATGGAAGCTAGCAAACATGCAACAAATCTAGATGCAAATGGTGTTTCAATGCTTAGAAACAAGGCCTAGGGATCATACTTTCACTAGTGAACACTCTCATATAAATATCCTCTCTTCATGATACTACTCTTAACCACTCTCCGGTTGGACACTCTAATCCATGGTAGGTCCTTCCCCAATCTAGATAACCCCACACTGTCACCTTGAGCGCTAGTTGGTTCCAACAAACACCACAATTTCATAGAAACATCCAACTCCAAATATAACTCATAACAAATATTCAATCTAGCCAAAGTGCCACACACGGTATGCCCGCTGTCACTCTCACACACATGGGGAAAAGCATAGATCTATTAAAGCACAAAGAGTATTTATGTAGACTCAAACCTAAGTGCCACCATGGCGTGCATGCTGTCACTTTCACACACATGGGGAGAGCAGAGATCTATTGAAGCACTTGAGTAGCAAGGTAGATCTACTTGATTACAAAGCTCATGATCACAATATGACCATGCATAGAGAGAGAGATGAACACATAGCTACCGGTAGAGCTCTTAGCCTTGAGGAGGAACTACTCCCTCCTCATTATGGGAATCAGCAACGATGATGAAGATGGCGATGGATATGGCTCCGAGGGCACTTCCCCGTCCCGGCAGGGTGCCGGAACAGAGACTTTCTGTCCCCTGAATCTCCCTTTTGGTGGCGGCGGCGCTACAGAGGTTTTTCTGGAAGTATGATGGATTGTTTAGGGTTTTCTCCCTGGGGGCTTCTTATAGGCACAGGAGGCAAGGTCGGTGGAGGTCCACGGGGCCCACACCCCCTGTGGGCGCGCCCTAGGGTGGGCCTGCACCCACCTAGGGTGTGGCCACCGTGGTTTCCTCCTCTGTCTCATCTTCGATTTTCCGTATCACTCGGGTAAAAATATGAACTTTGGCTTTTGTCCCGTCCAATTCCGAGAATATTCATTTTTTAGCTTTCTGAAACCAAAAACAGCAGAAAACAGGCAACTGGCACTGTGGCATCTTGTCAATAGGTTAGCTCCAGAAAGTGTATAAAAATACCTCAAAGTGTAGACAAAACATAGAAAAGTGGATACTAAACAAGCATGGAGCATCGAAAATTATAGATATATTTTCAAGGTATCAAGCATCCCCAAGCTTAACTCCTGCTCGTCCTCAAGTAGGTAAGTGATAAAAGAATAATTTTTGAGGTGACATGCACCATCAAAACCAAGATCAAACCATTTGCAAGCATTGAAAGATGGGATCAAAGAACTCTAAATATGTGCATAAAAGATGGAGTTCTAACAATAAGACAAAGTAACTATTCATGCAACATGAAAGGCTACAAACAAAGATCATGAATAACATGCATTGAAAAATGTTTGTTTGTTTCACATACAGAAAACATGGCATAGTGGCATTCAGCTTGTCCCTCATGGAGTAGCAAATCAATGCATAGGACACCTTCAAAGTTCATAAGAGTGACTAGATACAAATAGCACAAGAACAAGCAATATCAACAATATGCATCAATCAATAAGTTTTGGGACACTGCACATAGAACTAAGAATGACAACTATGCTCTCTTAACTGGTGCCGAAAGGTAGAAGGTCCTTCAAAAGGGAAGTAGGGATTTCAAGTTTCAAAAATATCTTCCAAAAATTATGGTACTTGTTAGCTTTCATCCCTCATTGCCCTTATCATAAGCATCTTGAAGTGATTAAGGTTAAAGTGAACAAACTATGGAGTATATGCTTGACAAAGTATAAGTTGGCAATCTCATGTCCCTTGAATACGAGGGCCACACCATTGCTACTCAACTTCAGCCACTTGTAAGTTCTTTTCATAGTAAGTACATATGTATCATAGAGAACCGCCAATGGGGTACCCCTTGCACATGGTACATGAACTATCCCATAACCAAAATGACAAGACAAGCAAACAATGAGCATCTCAGCAATCTTTTTATTTACTATGTGCATAGCTTTTTATTGAGTATGCTTCACAGAATGCTCATTATGGTGATGCTACAAGTTTCCACCATGATTAGGCATGGCTTAGGCTAGCAGCCCAGGCGTTTCTCTGATGACCCACAAGTATAGGGGATCGCACCAGTCTTCGCGGGTAGTATTACCCAATTTATTGATTTGACATAAGGGGAGCCAAAGAATACTTGCAAGCCTTAACAACTGAGTTGTCAATTCAGCTGCACTTGGAAATAGTTCTTGCTCATAGAAGTTTATCAGTAGCAACATTTTGGTAGTACCAACAGTAAAGCAGGAGCAACATCAACAGTAACGGTAACAGTAGAATTCGAGTGCGGTAGGACATTGTAGATAACGAGTCTAAACATGTAACTTCAAGATCTAAGGCATTGTATATAAATAATAACAAGCATTCAAGTACTAAACAATCCTAGGCATGTGCTCCAAATATAGTCATACGTGCTTGCAATGAGAATGCACAACATCTTCTGTCCAGCCAGCCCGTGGCAGCGGGGACTCTAGGGAACTACTGGCAATTAAGGTGATCCTTTTAATAGAGCACCGGAGCAAAGCATTAACACTCCATGAACACATGTGATCCTCACACCACAGCCATCCCCTCCGGTTGTCCCAATTATTGTCACTTTGGGGCCTTTGGATCCGGACAATGATATGTGTACACAACTTGCAGATAAAATCACAAACAATACCATCATAATGATTCAATAATAAGTTCAGATCTGAGATCATGGCACTCGGGCCCTAGTGACAAGCATTAAGAACAACAAGTTGCAACAAAGTCAAATAGCACTAATAGAGATACTAGGCACTATGCCCTAACAAATCTTATTAGATTACATCATAGAACTCATCCAATCCCTACCATCCCCAAGCCTACAGCAGGGGATTACTCACTCATGGATGAGGGAAACATCGGTGGTTGATGGAGATGCGTTGGTGATGACGATGGCGATGATCCTCTCCAAATTTCCCGTCCCGGCAGCGTGCCAGAATGGAGTTTAGGTGGCGGCGGCGGAGCGGAACTCTTTCTGGAAAACTATCGAACCCCCCTCGGTTTTTAGGTCGAAAGGCAACTTATAGGCGCAGAGGGAGGCTGAGGGGGTGCATGGGGTGGCTGCACCCCCTCTAGGCACGGCCAGTGGTGGGCCCGCGCCTGGGGTGGGTGTGGGCCCCCTAGGACTCCTATCCGTCTCGTCTTCTAGCTCTGTGGATCTGCTGGTGAAATATAATTTTTGGCATATTTTCCTGAATTTTTCCTGATAGTTGATTTTCTGCACAAAAACAAGACACCAAGGTAATTTTGCTGAAAACAGCGTCAGTCCGTGTTAGTTGTATCCAAATCACACAAGTTTAGAGAAGAAATAATATCAAAGTGTTCGAGAAAGTAGATACATTTTGGACGTATCAACTCCCCCAAGCTTAGCTTATTTCTTGTCCTCAAGCAATTCAGTTGAAAACTAAGTGCGATAAAACAAATTTCACGAACACTTTGCTTCATATGTTGTAAATATTCTCAGCACAGGAGTGGATTCTTAGACAATTCATAATAATGAGTATGCAACTAAGTATACTCAATAGTCATTGCAAGCTATGAAGAGAAACCAACTCAATAATAATAAGTAGCATGAAACATAAACATAAGCAACATTGCGATGCTCATAATAAGGTATGATAGAGTGGTATCTCGATTGCCTTTGTTTGTGGAGCACAATATAAATACCAAGGAACCTCTGAAGTTCAAGTGAAGACTAGAAGTAAAGATATCAGAGATACAAGCATCAAAGTCATTACATAATTAACCAAGTTTTGGAACAAACAAAAGAATGAAAACTATGCTCTCAAGAAGGTGCTCATAGAATAAGTGGTGACTCAACAAAGTTGTGAAAATGGTTTTGAAAGGTTTGAAAGGCTTCCCAATGCTGAAAGGAAGGTACTCATTAGCTTTGAGCTCTCATTGCCCCTATCATAGGCATCTTCATGTGGTTAAGGTCAAAGTGAGGTCCACTCTGAATCATATGCTTGACATACCATAAACTGGAAATCCCAAGTCCCTTGAGTACGAGGGTCGCTCTGCATGCTAGTCCACTTTGGTCACCTGAAAGTTCTTGTCATTTTAAATACATGCATATCATCGAGAACCACCAACGGGGTACCCCTTGCACATGGTACAGGAGCTTTCCCATAACCAAAATGACAAGGCAAGCAAACAATGAGCATCTCAGCAATATTTTTATTTACCATATGCATAGATTTTTATTGAGGATGCTTCATAGATCCTAATTATGGTGATGTTGCAAGTTTCCACCATGATTAGGCATGGCTTAGGCTAGCAGCCCAGGAGTTTCTCTAACACAATGTATAGACTCCATGAACTCACAACCTCCCCTTTTATTTCACATCGTCGACATCTGTAAACAAAAGAGCAAGGTATCAACTGGATGAGATATTCAAAAAAATGTTGAAAGCGTTCCCCATGACAGCACGGTTCTGCTGACTCCCAGCATATAATTAGCAAGCATGTAACTTTCATGGACAGGTCACGATGGTTCAAGATTATTAAGCGCAAAGAATAAAGTGTGCCATCAAGTTCGTGAGAGATTTACTAACTAACTTTCTCAAAACAGACACACATTTTATTTTGGAAGAAAACACGGCATAGAGAATATGCACTGAAGTAGCAAATGATGTTAATAGGTAGGTATGGTGGACACAGCTGGCAATATTGGTTTTGGGGAGTTGGAAGCACAGGTAGAGCACATACTTAGTGCAAGTGAAGGCTAGCAATAGAGAGGGAGCAACAAACGAGAGAGCAATAGCTGTCATAATCATGCTTGCAACAAAATAGGACTAATTATGGTATGAAAGTGATACAAGAACTCTGAGGCAAAATAAATCATCGAGGCTTAGTGACTATTGATTAGTCATATGCATGCACGAGCATGTGCCAAGTCGATTCACATGAACAGTCAGAGGAGGATACCACAATATCATACCAAAGTATGAATAAAACAATGCAAGCAAACATTCATATGACACGCTACAAACTATTAGCAAGCTGGAGCTAATCATAGACAAGCAAGAACTACTAATCATCCATAATGACATACACCTTACACAAACAGGCTAAGCATGCTCACAATGAAGAGTATATGTACAAAAATGAAACAAATAGAGTTCGTTACCAGCCTCTTACCACACCTTGAGTTGTCTTAATCTTCATTATTTCCCTTCACTTGTGTGACTTGAATAATTAACATGAAACCAAAATCCACTATGGACGGCTGAACCCTACAAAGCACTCACAAAACCAAAGAAGAACAACAATTTTTTTGGTGTTTTCGAATTTTTAGAAACAATCAAACAAAGAAAAACCAAACAAAAACAAAGCAAACCAAACAAAGAAAAATATTTTTGGATTTTTCTTTTAAGGCAAACCAAAGCAAAGAAACAAAGAAACAAACCAAAAGAAACAACGATTTGTTTTTGGTACTTTTGGGTTTTTTAGAAAGAAGCAACAAAAACCAAAAAGAAAGCAAAAACAATGGATGTACATAGAACCGACCGAACATGATATATATATGAGTGTGTGATGTCGGTATACCTCCCCCCAAGCTTAGGCTTTTGGCCTAAGTGGGGCTCAATAGTGCGGATAGTACTCCCATGTTGGTGGGTCATCATAGGAATGATCATAGTCAGGCACCTGCGATGAAGAAAATACGCGCCCCAATCAAATGAGGGCAGCTGGTATGAAGAATCTCCCAAGTTGGAGGGATGAACCGAATTGTCTTCGACATCCTCTTCAACATTCTCCTCTTGCTGGGAGATTTCCGCCACATATGTGTCAACCTCCTCCTCTGTAAGCGACCATCCTTGCCTGTTATCAAAGCTAAACAGAGCATGTGCAGGCAAATAAACTATTTTCTCAGTCCTACCCTTTCTCCGACCTTGCTGGGAAAAATATAATTCATATGGTAAACTTATCACATTAGCCCCCAAGGAAACAAAACCATGCTGAATCATGGATTCAATATCAAGCCTCTCTATGGGGAACTGAAAATCTGAATAATGAGACTCTAAACCATGGAAAGCTAGCAACCTAGAAGCAATGAGACCTCCACAAATTCCACCCTTCTCACGGTGGTGCTGAGACAGTGAGCTATCAGAGCACCCAAACTATAAGATCTATTCCTATTCAAAGCAGCTGCGATAAAAGCTAGATCAAAAGAAGACAACTTTCTAGCAATCTTTCTAGCAAGAACACACTTGGTAATGAAATAGGCAAAGTATCTAATAGTTGGGAGCTGAATGTTATGAATTTTACCACTTTCCTTTGAGAAGTCAAAACCTTGGCAAATCTCAGCATATAAATCCATAAGTGACTTGGGCCTCTCCTTGATCTTCTCACAAGATCCCCACTGAGGTACTCTAATTGCTGCCCAAAAATCAGCAAAAGGCAGGTCGACAGGTATATTATATATTTTTGTAATGGACCATGGGATTAGAAGTAGACCAAGTGAACCGAAAGTCGTGCACAAAATCCATGGTTAGCTTAACATATTGGAATGGTTCACCTTCAACAAAGTGTTCCAACCCTGCATTTGTAACCATAGTTTGGAAGTCTTGGAGTATCCCCGCAGTTCTCATAAATTCATGGCATGGATATATGGAAGGAAAAACTGCCTCCTCACGATGAACCTTCATTGGCTCATGCACCATCAATTCATATTGATTCAGTGGATACGCACTCATCTTCCTTGCTGAAATTTTTAGACAACCATTAAACCAAGTGATTTCTAAGTTGATAAATGATGAGCAACTATTATAGGAACTTGCTAGAGGACTACACATGCATAAAAACAAAGTTTCCAAGCATAGAACAAGCATGCAAGCTCAAACAACCTGACACCTATAGCAGTAAAATACTCAAGATACAAACTACCAATCACAAATCTACTTGGACAAGTGGAGGAGGCACATACCAATGAACAATCCCTCCAAAAATTAGCACTTGAGATGGGCTAAACAAGGAGATCGAAAATCGCGAGCAAGAACAACAAGAACTTGAGCTTGAGCAAGTTTTCCGGTGTTTTTCGGGAGAGAGAAAGAAGATGGCTTTAAGGAGGCAGCCTGGAGGGGCCTAGGTGGGCCAGACACCCCAGGCGCCGCCACCTGGTAGGCCGCGCCTACCATGGGTGTGGTGGCCTGGGGTGGCCACTCGGTCACTTCAGGTGCCTCTCTGCCCCTTTTTTCGAGGAAAAAATATTTTGATTTTTTTTGGATATTTTGGGAAACTTTATTTTTGGCCAATTTTCAGGGTATGAAAATTGATTTTCTCGCAGAAACAATTTTTTTAGAAGAAGCAAAAGCAAACCAAAATCCAAACTACAGGAGGTCTAATAAACTCAAACAAGCAAACAACAAGCAAAACTAAAGCTAAAGCAAAGACTAGGAAGGAGAAAAGTAAAAAAAGCAAGTATAACCATAGTGGAAACATTATTTTGTTCATTAAAATCCTTTTGTTAACAAGGTTGATCGAGTCTTGTTACCAAAAAAATCTTATATTAAGCAAAACTTTGCAATCCACAAGGTGATTATTTTACCTCATACTTGATAGCAATGGTCCCAATCATAATAGTTTGAAAATTTTCTTGTGGAATGGGACAATATATTTCTCCAACCTTGATGCTATCAATATTTTTAATGGAATTTAGGCAATAGATCTTAACAACCTTCTTCGGGAAATAGACAGTGTGCTCTTTGTCATTAATATTGAGTGTTACTTTTCCTTGATTGCAATTGATGACAGCACCTGCAGTATTAAGAAAAGGTCTCCCAACAATAATAGACATATTATCATCTTCAGGAATTTCAAGCACAACAAAATCAGTTAAAACCATGCAATTATGATCTACTTGAACAGGAACATGCTCACATATACCAATAGGAATAGTAGTTGACTTATCAGCCATTTGCAAAGAAATATCAGTTGGTATCAACTTTTCTAGCTGGAGTCTCTTATAGAGAGAAAAAGGCATAACACTAACTCCAGCTCCCAAATCACATAAAGCAGTTCTAACATAATTATTCTTAATGGAGCAAGGAATAGTTGGTATACCTGGATCACCAAGTTTCTTTGGAACCTTACCATTGAAGGAGTAATTAGCAAGCAAAGTAGAAATCTCCTCGTTAGGAATCTTCCTTTTATTAGAGACAATATACTTCACATACTTCAAATAAGGAGGCAACTTAATAGCATCAGTCAAAGGAATTTGCAATAATAAAGGCTTCATCCACTCACAAAACTTGTTGTAGTGTTCCTCCTCCTTTGACTTGTGTTTCTTACCTGGAAAAGGCATAGGTTTCTGCACCCAAGGTACTCTCTCTTTACCATGTTTATTAGCAATAAAATCTTCCTTTGTGTACCTAGTGTTTTTAGTGTGCTTCTCAGGTTCTTCCTCACCTTCCTCCTTACCAGGAGACTCAATTTTATCATTACCACTCTCAGTTTCAGCATTAGAGACAGATATACTATTAGGATCTACACCAGATTCAAGTGATTCCTCAACTATCTTATGTTCCTTTTTCTTCCTCTTACGAGGACTACCACTATCTTCACCTTGTTGGGAATCCTGCTCTATTCTTTTAGGGTGTCCTTCAGGATATAAAGGATCTTGAGTAGCTATGCCACTCCTAGTTCTAATTCCATAAGCATGTTTATCTCCCGAAGCATTAACTAGCATATCCTTTTGCACCTTAGCAAGTTGATCAAGTTGAGTTTGAACCATTTGAAAGTGTTTACAAAGCATTTTAATATCATTAGAAGTTCTTTCCACAATATCTTTCAACTCATGGATAACTCTAGAGTTTTCCAATAAATGATTCTGAACTTGTTTATTAAAATACCCTTGCTTAACAATAAATGTGTCAAGTTCCTCTAAACATTGACCAGGAGGCTTACCATAAAGAATATCACCTTCATCAAAGTGTTGGAGAGAGTGTACCTCAATAATAGATGAGGGGGGAATTGGCTTACATAATTCTTCTATAGGAGGTGGATTAATCACATCTTCATCTCTAATACCTTTCTCCTTTAGACACTTATTAGCTTCCTTCATCACTTCATAATTTAATGCAATAACTCCCCTCTTCTTTGTTGTTGGTGCTTGAATTGGTTCAGGAACAACTGGTTCAGGAGTAATAGGCTCAGGTGCATTAAGCTCAGTTGAAGTCCAATCATCATAATTCTTGCTTATTTTAGCCATTAATTCTTCAGCATCTATAGGAGTTCTTTTCCTGAAAACACAATCAGCAAAGCTATCTAGGTAGGTCCTAGAATCATCAGTTAGTCCATTATAATAAATATTAAGAAGCTCATTCTTAGGTAATGGACATCCAGGATGTGCATGAATCAAGGCACAGAACCTTGTCCATGACTCAAGCAATTTCTCTTATTCTCCCTGTTTAAAATCAAAAAGTCTCTGCAAAGTAGCATGTCTAGCACTGGGAGGAAAATATTTCTGGAAGAAAGAAGCAATCAAGCTATCAGGGCTATCAATGGAACCAGGAGGTAATCTATTAAACCAAGCCCTAGCTTCTCCTTTTAGTGAAAAAGGGAAGATCTTAGTAACAAAGTACTTGCGCATCTTAAAATCATCAGAGAACAAAGAACTCATAGTAGAAAGCTCATTCATATGAGCCACAACACTCTCATTTTCAGTCCCACAAAAATGTTCTTTCTCAACAATATCTAAATAAGATAAATCAAGAGAATTTCATAGTCTTCATCTTTAATATCTATGGGAGAAGTGGCAAACTTAGGATCAGAGGACAACTTAGGCATGATAGTACGTCTAGCAAGGATACTCTTAATAGGACTAGTACCATGTGTGTTTCGGCACTCTTCAACAAAATCATCAGTGAACTCAATGTAACCATCATTAATATTATAACTCTCACTAGACTCAGGTGAGCTAACAGGTGTAACAGTGTATTCACTAGGAGTTTCGGTATTTCCTAGACTAGCCATAGTAGCATCTAGAAAAGGACCTAATGGACCACTCGCATCAAGCATAGTAGAAGTAACATCATGAGTATCAAAAGCAGTTTCAGACTCAGCATTAGTAGCAATGTGTGTAGCATGTGTATGTGGTGGTGCTGTAACAATCTTACTTATAACAGACGGTGAATCAAGAGCAGCAGAGGTGTTTATGATGTACCTCTTCTTGTAGTGGATGGTAAAATAGGGAACTTTCCATCACGAGACTTCCCCATGATGAAAGGAGTAGCAGTGAACAATAATAGTTCCAAGTGAACTTACAAATAAAGTTATGCTCCCCAGCAACGGCGCCAGAAAATAGTCTTGATGACCCACAAGTATAGGGGATCGCAACAGTCTTCGCGGGTAGTATTACCCAATTTATTGATTCGACACAAGGGGAGCCAAAGAATACTTGCAAGCCTTAACAACTGAGTTGTCATTTCAGTTGCACCTGGAAATAGTTCTTGCTCACAGAAGTTTATCAGTAGCAACAATTTGGTAGTAGCAACAGTAAAGCAGGAGCAACAACAAGAGTAACGGTAACAGTAGGATTCGAGTGCGGTAGGCATAGGGATGGATGGATGGGCGTTGCATGGACGAGTCTAAACATGTAACTTCAAGATCTAGGGCATTGCAGATAAATAATAACAAGCATCCAAGTGCTAAACAATCCTAGGCATGTGCTCCAAATATAGTCACACGTGCTCGCAATGAGAACTTGCACAACATCTTTTGTCCAGCCAGCCCGTGGCAGCGAGGCCTCTAGGGAACTACTGGAAATTAAGGTGCTCCTTTTAATAGAGCACCAGAGCCAAGCATTAACACTCCATGAACACATGTGATCCTCAGACCACAGCCATCCCCTTCGGTTGTCCCAATTATTGTCACTTTGGGGCCTTTGGATCCGGACAATGATATGGGTACACAACTTGAATATAAGATCACAAACAATACTATCATAATGATTCAATAATAAGTTCAGATCTGAGATCATGTTACTCGGGCCCTAGTGACAAGCATTAAGCACAACAGGTTACAACAAAGTCAAATAGCACTAATAGAGATACTAGGCACTATGCCCTAACAAATCTTATTCGATTACATGATAGAACTCATCCAATCCCTACCATCCCCAAGCCTACAGTGGGGGATTACTCACTCATGGATGAGGGAAACATCGGCGGTTGATGGAGATGCGTTGGTGATGACGATTGCGATGATCCTCTCCAAATTCCACGTCCCGGCAGGGTGCCAGAACGGAGTTTCTGGATCGGAATCTTGGTTTCTGGTGGCGGTGGTGGAGTGGAACTCTTTCTAGAAAACTATCGAACCCCCTCGGTTTTAGGTCAAAAGGCAACTTATAGGCGCAGAGGGAGGCCGAGGGGGTGCCTTGGGTGGCTGCACCCCCTCCAGGCACGACCAGTGGAGGGCCCACACCTAGGGTGGGTGTGGGCCCCAGGCCTCCTCTCCGTCTCGTCTTCTGGCTCCGTGGATCTTCTAGTGAAATATAATTTTTGGCATATTTTCTGAGATTTTTCCTGATAGTTGATTTTCTGCACAAAACAAGACACCAAGGTAATTCTGCTGAAAACAGCGTCAGTCCGTGTTAGTTGTATCCAGATCACACAAGTTTAGAGAAGAAACAATAACAAAGTGTTCGAGAAAGTAGATACGTTTTGGTCGTATCATTCTCTAACACAAAATACATAACTCCTTGGACTTACAAGATCCCTTTTTATTTCACGCCGGTGACATCCATAGACAAAATAGCATGATATCAACTATGTACAAAGTACAAGTGAATGTTGAAAATGTTCCCCATGACAGCATGGTTCTGCTAATTCCAACGTATAAGTGCAAGCATATACAACATAGACGACACAATGGTTCAAGTTTATTAGAGGAAAACAATATAAAGTGTGCCATCAAGTTCGTGAGGGATTTAATCACTAAGTTTTCACATAACAAAATAGTTTTTAATTGGAAGATAGCTGAAAACAAGAATATACTTGGAATGGTATAACACACCATGCATAGGAGTTTATAGTGGTAATTTTGGAATTACTTGGTTCCTTGGGAGTTGGAAGCATGAGTAGAGCTTACTCATACAACTGTAGGCTAGCAAAAGACTGGGAGCAACCAACTAAGAGAGCAATAATGGCCATAATCATGTAGAGCAACAAAGCATTACTAATCAAAGCATAGAGTGGTACTACAAGTCAAGGACTAAATGATCATAGAGGCGATGGTGACTTTTTCATAGTCATAACATGGTGTGAGCATGTGCCAAGTCAACCCAAACAAAGCATCAAAGGAGAATACCGTAATACTATGCTTTTGTATGCTAAAACAACGCATGATTCTTTCAATGCACATTAAGCAATCCTAATTGTTTGGAACAAGTCATGCTACATCAATAATCACTAAGCATAAGTTCAAAACAACATCTAGAATGTCATGCTAAAGTCTAAGCCACAATCTAAACAAGCTCCCTTTTGTATCACTATATGCATGAAGCTTCCTACTCTTTTCCAACACCAATCAACTTATTTGAAACAACTCACAAAGATAATAATCAATAAAGATCAGTGAGATTGTCTCACAAATCCACAAAGAAGAACTAAAAAGTTCTAAGCTGAAAGCACAAGAAAACTAAGGCTAAACGCAGTGCTAGCAAAAGAGAACACTCACAAAACAATAAGAATGAAAAACTAGAGTGTTCTAGGCAATGAAAATAGAGTGTGTCTCTCTCCAAAAGAAGTGTGGTGTAACCAACCAACTTACTCAAGCAAACTAAGAAAACAAAAATCAAAACAAAAACTAAGACGCTCCAAGAACAACACAACTGTGCATGAAACAATAAAAATCAAGTGTCTAGAAAGACCTGAGATTTTTATTGATGAAGAAGGGGATGCCTTGGGCATCCCCAAGCTTTAACGCTTGTACCTCTTGAATATTTCTTGGGGTGACACGGGGTGGCATCCCCAAGCTTAAGCTTTTGTCCATTCTTCATCTCATTACATCATCCTTTCTCTACACCTGCAAATTTTCCTTCATACAAAACTTCACACAATCTTCATTAGCAACATTAGTGTATTCAAAAGATAATAGACCTTTGGATTTAGTTTCAAAACAGCAAAACTTTCACTAAATACACAAGATACTATAGAAACTCCTTCAAAAAGCTCAATTCCTCAAAAAGGAATCAATCAGAAGCAAATGCAAATAATGGCTGAAATCTGTCAAAATAGACCAGCAGGTAGAAACCGATTTATTCGAAGACCTTCTGTTGCTCAAATCAAAAAGTGTTGAACTAACTAAAATTATCTAACATACTAGGTATTTATTCGTAAATTTTCAGCTCAATCCGACTTACAGAGACCCCTCACGATTTTCTATGGTGGAGGACAGAAATCTGTTTTGGGACAGCAACTCCCCAAATCTTACTTCCCTCTTATTAGAGGTCATTCTTGGCACAAAAAACAAACAAAAAGGATAAGGAGAGGTCATTACAGAAGTAATAACTTCCAAAACTCAAGAAAACTCTTGGGTTATCTCCCAACAAGTACTTTTCTTTAACGCCTTTAAGTTAGGCATGATAGTTTGAGAAGATGCTCACATAAGAAATATGAATTGAAGTAAAAGAGAGCATTAAGAAGCAAATTCAAAACACATTTAAGTCTAACCCACTTCCTATGCATAGGAATCTTGTAAAGAAACAAGTCATGAAAGCACAAAGCAACAAACATAGGAAAGCAAAACAAGTGCAACTTCAAGATTCTCAACATAAAGAGGGGAAACTTAATATTATTGAGATGCATAAAACCATGTTTCCCTCTCTCATAGTAACTTTCAGTAGCATCATGAATAAAGTTAACAATATAACTATCACATAAAACATTCCTATCATGAGCCACATGCATATAATGATTATTACTCTCCACATAAGCATAGTCATTCTTATTAATTGTAGTGGGAGAAAATTCAACAAAATAGCTATTATTATTCTCATCACCATAATCATAAAATATAGGAGGCATATTGTAATCATAATAAATTTTCTCCTCAATAGTAGGTGGACTTAAAATATCATATTCATCATTGTAATTATCATATATTGGAGGTTTGGTATCATCATAAGCAATAGAATAGCTATCTTCCAAAGCCGGGGGACTAAAAATACCATTTTCATCAAAACTAGCTTCCCCAAGCTTAGACGTTTCCATAGCATTAGCAATAATGGTGTTCAAAGAATTCATACTAATAACATTTCTATTAGCATGCAAATAAAGTTCCATAGGTTTTTCAATTTTCTCTTCAAACACTTCATGTCCTAACTGAAGATAAACACTATAAAGCTCTCTAATTTTGTTGTTGTTTTCCATTAAGCCTAAATAGTTAAAACAACAAAAAAAAGACAAAATTGCAGAATCTAAAGGAAATAACTTCGAGCACTCACACCGGAGGATCTGAGTACCTTTTACCTTACCTGCCCGGCAACGGCGCCAGAAAAGAGCTTGATGTCTATGCACTTCTATTCTTGTAGACAATTGTTGGGCCTCCAAGTGAAGAGGTTTGTAGAACAGTAGCAAGTTTCCCTTAAGTGGATTACCCAAGGTTTATCAAACTCAGGGAGGAAGTGTTCAAAGGTATTCCTCTCAAGAAACATTGCAATCAAGATACAAGAAGTCTCTTGTGTCCCCAACACACCTAATACACTTGTCAGGTGTATAGATGCACTAGTTTGGCGAAGAGATAGTGAAATACAAGCAGTAACGATGCCATAAAATAACTTATGACTTGTTGGTGGCGTGGGGTAATGTGTGTGAGTGCCAGAAAATAGCTTGACGGTGAGGTAAAGACTAAAGGAAAAAGGATGGAAGAAAGCAAACATGCAACAGATATAGATGCAAACGGTGTTTCTATTCTTAGAAACAAGGCCTAGGGATCATACTTTCACTAGTGACACTCTCTCATATAAATATCCTCTCTTCATGATACTACTCTTAACTACTCTCCGGTTGGACACTCTAATCCACGGTAGGTCCTTCCCCAATCTAGATAACCCCACACTGTCACCTTGAGCGCTAGCTGGTTCCAACAAATACCACAATTTCATAGAAACATCCAACTCCAAATATAACTCATAAAAAATATTCAATCTAGCCAAAGTGCCACACACGGTATGCCCGCTGTCACTTTCACACACGTGGGGAAAATCATAGATCTATTAAAGCACAAAGAGTATTTATGTAGACTCAAAGCTAAGTGCCACCATGGCGTGCCTGCTGTCACTTTCACATACATGGGGAGAGCAGAGATCTATTGAAGCACTTGAGTAGCAAGGTAGATCTACTTGATTACAAAGCTCATGATCACAATATTACCATGCATAGAGAGAGAGAGATGAACACATAGCTACCGGTAGAGCCCTTAGCCTCGAGGAAGAACTACTCCCTCCTCATCATGGGAATCAGCAACGGTGATGAATATGACTATGGAGATCGATGGAGATGGCTCCGGGGCTCTACGGAGGTTTTTCCCCGAATCTCCCTTTCGGTGGCGGCGGCGCTACGGAGGTTTTTCTGTAAGTATGATGGATTATTTAGGGTTTTCTCCTCGGGGGATTCTTATAGGCGCATGCGGCAAGGTCGGTGGAGGTCCAGGGGGGACACACCCCCTATGGGCATGGCCTAGGGTGGGCTCGCACCCACCTATGATGTGGCCACCCTGGTTTCCTCCTCCGTCTTGTCTTCGATTTTCCATATCGCTCAGGTAAAAATATGAACTTTGGCTTTTGTCCCGTCCAATTCCGAGATTATTCATTTTTTAGCTTTCTGAAACCAAAAATAGCAGAAAACAGGCAACTAGCACCGTGACATCTTGTCAATAGGTTAGTTCCATAAAGTGTATAAAAATACCTCAAAGTGTAGACAAAACATAGCAAAGTGGATATTAAACAAGCATGGAGCATAAAAAATTATAGATACGTTTTCAACGTATCAAAGGACAGCCTGCGGGTCAGCCCAAACCGGATTCTGGCGAAGGATTACAAGACTTGCATGCAGGTTTTGATCAAGGAAAGAGTGGAACGAAAAGTTCCGGATATCTCCCTAAAGATTTACACGTCTAACCGTCCTCTGACTCCAGTAAATATTTCGACTCTGCATTCGCGTTTTGTCGTTCTTTTCTGTTTCTTTTTCGACTCTATTTTTATTGATGCCTTTTGACTTTGTCAGCTCGAGAAACTCCCTGAGTATGAGCTAGCTCCACTAGAGGGAGATCTCTTAGACGATCTAGATGCGACGAAGGATGACGAGGTGCAAGAAGTTCATGCCTCCGCTTCCAAGAAGCGCAAGGCGAAAGAAGTTGTTATCACTGCTGGTAGCCAAGTGCTACCAGTAGTTAAAAAGTATGTACCTTGTCGATGATTTCAGTATTTTGTACATTTCATTCTTTCCAAAGCACACCTGATATTCGGATTTTCATGCTTCAGAGCAAAACAAGTTTTGAAGAACAAAGTGAAGCCAGACAGCAAACCGGGCAAGCCACTACGTCAATAGAAGCTTGTCATCTCCCCAGCGATGCCGCCTCAAACTCCAACTAGTACCCCATCATCAGCACCAGAGGTTTCTGCCTCTCCTGATGCCAGCAACATCTCGAAATTCTTGGTTACCATTGGTAGCCAAAAAACTAACAAGGGTGAACCCGTCAAGGGTAATGATCCGACGGTAATATCTACAGGAAAGTTAGATAAAGTGGCCGGCTCTGCTACCTCCGGCCTGAAACAGAAGAAGAAGAGAAGAGATCCTCAAGCTGGCCCAGTCTAGTCTTGAGAAGCAAACCCTCACTCCAGATGCAGCGAGCCAGGAGATGGAGGGCGTGAAGCTGGTCAGCCTCCTGGATCAAATTTTGGTCCGGGACACGAAGATAGAGTCTGGCGAACTCCAAGCGACAGACGTTCCCTCCCTCTCCCTTGCCGAGAAAGTGTTTGACAACACCAAACTCAAATTTTGAGAAGCTGCACCTGAAACACATTGTAAGTTTCTGATTCATTTTTTGCAGTGCTTATTCTCATATTCTCTAGCCCCAAGAATAAATTCGGATAAACATCATTGAATCGAGTTGATGCCTATAGGATGCAAACGAACGATGTAGTGTAACCCCCAAGGCTCGTGCTGTATTTTTACTTAGTTAAATTTGCAGCCCGAGTCTTAGTATCCGTCTGACGGTATTCCATCTCTAAACTTATAGAAAATTGCATCTTCCAACCAGGAATTTCTCAAGAATATATGCAATAAACTCAACAAAATCAAGGCCTTGCGCTTTGAGAATTCAAAGTTGAAGGTTGAAAAAGATTAAGCACAAGGTAAACTTTTCCGACTTCTTATTTGTCACTTAGATATTGTCATAGTCAAAGTTGGTTTGTCAGACTGATATTTTTCACTTTGCAGAATTGTTGTGTGAATCCAGCAAGATGGTGGAGCAATCCGAGAATTTCAAGGTCTTGGAGATGGAGAATGTTGAGCTCCGGGACAAGCTTGAGAAGCTTAATATTGAATCGGAGAAATCCGTAAATGTTGTCCTGGAGTCAAGCAATATGAAGACCGAGAGGCTCGATAAGCTACTCTCCCTCTGAGATAAACAACTAGATGATCTCAAAAAGGACTTCGATAGCCAGAGGGATCTAGCCCAGGCGACAGATAAGGAACTAAAAAGCCTCCGCGAGGAGCGTGATCAGTGGAATCATTCCTTGCTAGGTAAGATTTCCGAGTTTCTTTATTCTTTCATTGATTTTTTCGAATTTCTTTCAAGTCAAATTTTGATATTTGGTTCTTTCCTAGACCCTCTAAACCTTTCCGACTCTCCTACCTCCAAACCTCACCTCGAGCGCATAAAGCTCGTCGGACATATTCTGTTCGACTTCCGCCAGACTCTTGAAGAGGCTGGTGAGTCAGTCAGACTTTTCGACTTGCATAAGATGCCAGTGCAAGAGGTGAGGGACAAGTCTAAGGAGATTCTGAAGCTTATTGAAGACTTGAAGATATCTTATGCTCGGACTGCTGCATAGACCGCCCTTACCATGGTGATGAGCCACCACAGCGATATGGAGATCTGGCATGTCACCAAGGGTATCGCCAATGAGGACGATGAGGGTAACCCGTAGAACATCAATGCTATCCAAGAGTCCCATGCAGGTTACGCTTGTCGTGTGGCGGAGATGACCAATTACAACGCCATTCTTTGAATCCGTCGTTGTGCCTTCCTCACCTCAAGAGACAGAAGACAGCCTCGCTGAAGCAGCTTCCGAGGTCCAGGGCAACGACCATGTCGACTCCAGCGCTCCACGCTCTTTATCACCACCACCTGATTTTGCAGCATAAACATTTATAATGCATTATTCTGAACTTGGGCATGTAATGATGGAAACAATATTTTGCTTGTGCTGGTCTGTAAGAACTAATGTTGTTACTATCGTAGCACTTTGTTTGTATATATTTTTTATGAGTGTGCTTGAAAATTTCTAAAGAACTATTTTTTATGCTTATACTTGTCGTTTTATTTGGCTCTCTGCCTCGTCCCTTTCATTAGCCGGCCAACCTTTAGCATGGAAACTTTGCCAAGCAATGGATCTCAATTGCTAAACCAGTTTAAACTCAGAAACAAAGCCGGCTTCCAGTACCAACAATTCATTACTCGGAAGATACCCGCGTCTAAGCAATCAGATAAAAAACAAAAGTATAAAAAATAAATTGATTTTTTTACCCTAGGGTAACATTTTTTAGATATTGAAAAATCATAACCAAAACGAACATGAGCATAAAGTACTTTCAAGCATTCTGGGATTTTTGAAAACGACATGCTCATTTGGAAATAAGATGGTAAATTTTTTCTCAAAAATAACATATGAGGAAACCAATACTTTATTTCACTTTGAACATGTACATATATGACTACAAGGAAATATAACTAAGAATAGAAGGAATGTAGCTGTGCAATATTCCATGGACAGTCTATCTCATTCGGGTCTATACTACCGTCAGCTCTCTTTCTCTAACGAGTATCTGGTCTTTCCTTGACTGGTCTCATATCTGTTAAATAATACAAACCATTATGCAGAACTCTGCTGATCATAAAAGGTCCTTTCCAAATCGGTAAAAGTTTATGCTTTTTTTGCACAAGCCGGAGAACCAAATCTCCCTTCTTGAAAGAACGGTTATGTACTCTCTGACTATGATACTTGCGTAACTTCTGCTGATAGGCTGTAGATCTTTACTCAGCAATGGCGTGATCTTCTTCGATTATATCGAGATCATCTTGTCGAGAAACTTCTGCATCTTCTTCGATATACGCTTTGCTCTAGGAGACTGATAAATTAGATCACTTGGAAGAACTGTTTCTGCACCGTAGACCAAGAAGAAACGAGTGTATCCTGTTGATCTGTTAGGAGTTGTACGTAAGATCCATATCATAGACGGCAATTCTTCCGTCCAAGCCCCCACGACACAACAAAGTGGTGCCTCGAGACGAGGTCAGAGTCCTTGTAAAATAAGACCGTTCGTTCTTTCGACTTGTCCATTATCTTGTGGATGCGCGACTGATGCAATATCAAGTCGGATCCCTTGTTCTTCACAGAATTTGGCAAGTTCCCCCATGGAAAAATTGCTCCCGTTGTTAGTAATTATACTGTGCGTATATCCAAATCGGATGTTCACGTCCTCGACAAACTTTCTGGTTGTAGGGCTATATCGCAAGTTGTTACAGGTTTAGCCTCAATCCACTTTGTAAATTTATCCACCATCACTAGTAGGTGAGTAAATCCATATTTTGCCATGTGAAACGGCTCTAAAATATCAAGCCCCCAAACCGAAAATGGCTATGTAAAAGGGATTGTTCGCAGCTGATCAGCCAGAACATGTGCCTGACGGGTGTACTTTTGGCAGACTTTTCATATTTTGAATAGTTTATCGGCGTCCGTCTTAGCTGTAAGCCAAAAGAATCCGTGTCTAAAAGATTTTGCCACTAAGGATCTGGCTGCAGCATGGTGACCACACTGGCCTTCATGAATTTCTCGTAAGATTTCCACTCCTTCTTTCAGAGAAATACGTCGCTGAAAAACCCCATAAACACTCCGCTTATAGAGCTCAACATTTATTATTGTGTAGGCTTTCGCTCGTCGGACAATCTGCCGGCTCAGGACTTCGTCTTCGGGTAATTTTCCGTCTATCAGGAAATCCCGATAGGGTTTTGTCCAGCTGGGAATTACAGCCAGAAATGCTATTAAAGGTGAGTCGGATTTCGTCGGATAGTCCTCATTAACTCCGATTATGGAGGGGACCCTTAAATGCTCTAAAAAAGCGCCATTCGGTACTTGTTTCTGCGTAGAGCCTATCCTTGATAGAGCATCCACTTCCTCATTTTCTGCTCGAGGGATATGTTGAACCTCAAAATCCTCGAACGATTTAGATAATTCATCCACATCAGCTTTGTAGGCTGCCATGTGCTTGTTTGCATTGCAGATGTCAGATACTTGCTGAGCAACTAAATCCGAGTCTCCATAACACATGATTTTTGTTACGCCAATGTTTTTGGCCATACATATTCCATGTAACAATGCTTCATACTCGGCAATATTATTTGTCGCTATGAAGTGTATTTGTAACACATAGAATAGCTTATCTCCTTGGGGTGATTTGAGCACCACGCCAGCCCCCTAGCCTCCTCGTGCTGTTGATCCATCAAAATGAAGGGTCCAAAATTCTGAGTCTGGAGGACTTGTATTTTCTGCCGTCTCTGTCCAATCGAAAATGAAATCGGCAAGTATTTGGGACTTGATTGCTGTACGCGGCTTGTACTCAATGTCAAAAGCTGCAAGCTCTATTCCCCACTTTGCGACATGTCCTGTGGCGTCGTGATTATTGATTATATCTCGCAGGGAGCAGTACTCACCACTGTGATCTTGTTCTCTTAAAAGTAGTGGCGTAGCTTTCTAAACGTGAAGAACACTCCATAGGCTAGCTTTCGATGGTGTGGATACCATTGTTTCGACTCTGTCAGATCCTCACTCAGGTAATAAGTTGGACACTGCACCTTATGCTCGTGGCCCTCTTCCTCGCGCTCCACTACTGTTACCACACTTATGACCTTGTTGGTCGCTGCAATGTAAAGTAACATAGGCTCATGAGGTTCTGGCACTGCGAGAACTGGTGGGTTTGAAATTAGGTCTTTCAAACTTTATAGGGCAGTATCGGCTTCCTAGGTCCTCGACGACCTACAAGGGTCCATGATGCCTATGACGTTTCGGCTGCTATGAAGCCCATATGGACACGGACTCTCAAGCACACAAGACAAGGAAAGCTCAAGACTAGAGTTAGAATACAACTTGTAACCTACTCGTATCGGTACCCGAGACCTAGCCTCCCCATATATAAAGGCTAGGAGGGTCCAACGAGGAGGGCACGATACAATAGACTACACTACAACAGATCTACAGATCTATCTCTCAACTCACCTCATGCCAGATTGCATCTGCACACCTCTGTAACCTCCGGATCCGCCGTAATCAAGAACAGATAAGCAGGAGTAGGGTTTTCCCTCCGGGGGCCTGAACCTGGGTAAACCTCATGTTCGCGCATTGCTTGCCTGTTAACCGTCCCGCGACTTCCTGCATCCCCATTTTCTCCAAAACCCAAGTTCATAATAATGTGCATTGACGAGTCAGACCCCGTCAAATCCATCTCTACTTCTATCGCATTGAGCTAAATTAACGATAAGGGATGAAAGGATGGAGTTGCTAAAATTTTAAAACCTTGGATTTAGGGGTTGCCACCAAATCTCCATAATCTTGGAGAAAAAATGGGCATGAACTCGGCTTGCTTTGGAGGAAAAATGACAATGACTCGGGCATGGACGAAGCCAAATTATAGAGAAACCAACAGTCCCAGTTGGTATAACAAATCGGGTCTAGTGAATAAGCTCTAGTCTCAGTCCGTTATACGAACTGGGATTAATTGGTCCCGCACCATGCGGCTGGCTTGCGCGAGGTCTCTTGTCCTGGGTCGTATTACAATTTGGGACTAGAGGTCCGGAACGACCCGAGGAAGCGTTAGAGCCGGTATGAACCGGTACTAGTGGTCACACTAGTCTCAGCCTGTAACAAACTGGGACTAGTGGTGGAATCTAGACCAAACAGAAACCCTCTTTTCTACTAGTGAAAGGCCAACTGTAATTGATGTATGCTTCATATTAATATATTTCTTTTATAAAAAGAAGAAACTATTAAGATTCAATGGTCAACGACAAAGGTTGAAATGTACGAAATACACGTGAAACAGAATATTTAAAAGAGACGTAAATAACAATTATTACTAAATCATATGACTGTATCTTAAAAATACATTCATCATGTGGTGGTAAAATATAATGTGGTAGCACCAATTATGTGCTAATTAGGCATAGGCATAGAGACAAATGTCCAATCCTAACCTTTGTGGCTTCAAACTGTACAGCAATAACACTATCATGTTCCTAAAAAATCCATTATTGATACTTCTTTGTTTTATTTTCCTTCTCTTTGTGAATATGAAGCCCAAGCTAAAATCCTAGTGATGCAAGTGGGTCTTTGTTAGGGGTAACTTTTACCCTATTTAGTTTAACAAAATAAACTAACTTTTTAATGACATCATCATTTAAAAAGGTTGGTTCATTTTTTTGAACTAAAGAGGGTAAAGGGTCCCCTAATGGTGACCCACTTTCATCTATATAAACTCCATATGAACATAGTAGTAATTAAAACTTATATGCTTACCACGCACAGTTCACAACATTTCAAATCCATGATTTTTAAATTTTAAACTTTCAATTTTATAAAAAAAGTAGAATAAGTGAAATGATCAAATTGCATTCTAAAGAAAAGACCTTACAAAAGTAAGGATAGTCCAAGCAAAGATGATGAAAGCACAAGAGATCATCCAAGCATACCAGACGTGTTTTCACACCATTCGTGAGTATGTCAAGGATGATAACAAAAAGATTTGCAACATATGGATCTGGATGTCGCAGATCTATCGAGTAAGCCTCTTCCACGAGAAAATCATGATCAACACTAGGACTCCATAGGTGTTAGATTTATACCAATATAAACTAGATTACTGACTCTAGTGCAAGTGGGAGACAGTTGAAAATATTCCCAAGAAACAACAATAAAGTTGATATTATCATACTTTGTGTTCATAATAAGTGTTTATATATTCTTCATGCTATAATTGTCTCTACAACATGGTGTCAGGCCCTGGAGCTTATAGACGTCGAAGCACATGCCTAATTGCGGCGCTCATGTTAGCGTGGAAAAACAAGCTGTGAGAGATAACCACATCAGGAAAAGTACATCAATGACGCTTTTTTTTTCTTGACACATCGTTATCCGCTAAATTTCGAGTTGTGAATCCCCGTTTGGTGCACCAAACGGGGATTCGCCTCGCTACACTAGATCACGGCGCATTATGTTAGTGCCATGACAGATACAATATTTTTTCATGATTGGTATACCATTCCGTGGCAAATTAATAATAATTAGAATCAATATAAACAAATTAAATTGGTCATAACATTCAACTCGAAATTTCGATCAAAATATGATATATTTTATTTCCGCCCCTCTCTATTTCCATTACAAGTTGAAAATAAGAGAGAATTAAAACTATGAAGGATAAGTTGAGAAACTTAAAATGTCTCCTTTTGTCTCATCACAGGGCAAATGGAGATATCTTAAATTTCTCCACTAATCCTACCGCCTATTTTTGAGCTCCTCTCTACTCTTCACCCTAGTACTGTAAGCACTGTGGAAAGATGCCATCCACTGAAGTGACGCGCGCACATGCTCAGTGCCTAGAACTATGATGGATCGTAGTGACGAGCCCACCATCCCACAAGTCAGGTATTATGACGGCCGTAGAGGCGAGCACGCCATCCCACGAGGTCGGGTACTATGACGGTCGTAGCAGCAAGCCCGCGGTCCTGCAAGGCCGATACTGTGACGGTCACAATGGCAAGCCCACCATCCCGTGTGGCCGATACTATGACGGTTGCAGTGGTGAGCCTACCATCCCGCAATCCCAGTAATGTGATGTCTGTAGCGGCGAGCATGCCATCCCGTGAGCCCGCCATCCCTCCGTGTATCTAAAAGAAACATTAGATTGATTAGAAGAAGAAAAGATGTAACATGGTGAGAAGTAACAAGAGCAATATTGATTAGACAACAGATCGGTCTGTACATGAGATGAGATGAATTATGATACCTTACGCTCAGAGGCATCACCAGATTTGGGAGGAGAGTTAGAAGCAAAGATGGGAGTTGGTAAGAACTTTCCAAATATTATTTGTAAATAACTATGTTCAGATCTAGAGTTGGCCTTACCGATCGTGGCGCCGTATAGAGATATTTGACAGTGAGGGTACTAAGTGTTCCCTGTATTATATGGGGTGGGTAGTTGGTGAGATCTAGGGTTTGGTTTATGGGTTGTAGAACAAGTGCGACTAGTCACATGGGTTGAACTTGCACAAAGGTACATACGTCAATCTTCAGCATAAAGGACCAGGCTCGGGTGGGAAGTTATGAGTCATATCTGTCACCTACATAAGCCTAACCAGTCAGCAGGTTGTGTTTAACCATTCTCCAGCGTATGGCCACAATTAACGGTGCTTGCAATGAATGACGTAATGAGGAAATGCCACTGTTTTCCAAGTGTGGCATAAAAAAGTGCCGCTCTTTCGTTCCACCTACCATGGCACACATATGTGCCGGTATCGTGTCTGCCATGGTGTATAAGTGGCTGCGGCGAAACAAGGGTACCGCAATTTTTCATTCGCTGGGTAACCAACTTTTGCAAGAACTTTTTTCTTGTGATGCCCCAAAAATGTGCCGGACACGAGGGGTATTTTTTTAGTGTGAATTAACTTTAAACTAAATACATCTATGGTTTCATAACCAACAATGTGTCCCTAGTAAGCATCTACTCCCTCCGTTTCAGGGCTTAAGGCATTCTCGTTTTGCGTGTTTTTTTTGACCAAGAATTACTCTAAATACGTAAAGAGTTTTGGTATAAAACTACTATCACTGAAAAGTTTTTTTCAATACGAATCCAACGGTGCTAATTATGTACAATATAATCAAGATTTTGTTGCTCAATTCTTTCGGTTAAACTTTGCTTTGGAAAGTGTGTGCGCCTTGAGCTCTGAAACGGAGGTAGTACAATACTAGCTAGTTGATAAAATGATGGTTAATGTTTTCTAACCATAGAAATGTATTATCAATTAATAATAAGGTCATTTTATTCGGAGAATCATGTGATCGATAGACCCAATCATAGAATTAAAATTTGATTGTGTCACTAAGTTTAATAAAGCTTTTCATGTCAAGTATCATGTTCCTTAGACCACAAGATCATGTTATGCCCTAGTATCGAAAGAATAATTTGTGGGCATCAACTATCACCTCCTAACTAGGAGATCATAAAGGTATACTTCAGCTACCTCAGAAGGTACTTGTTGGATTATATGTATCAAGACTGGGATATGTCACTCCAGGTGACCGGGAGATATCTCTAGGCCCTCTCGCTAACACAACATCCTAAATAGCTTACAAGAAAGTGACCAATGATTTTGTTCATGAGGATATTATATTAACTATGAGTAAAGAGAAGTTCCTAGGAACGATATCGAACTAGGTATGGTGATATATACGATCAGATCTCAGGCTAGTAAAATATCGTGAGACAAAGGGAATGGAATGCGACATTGTTTGAATCCTTGACATCATGGTTCAAGCGATGAAATATCTTCGTGAAATATGTGGGAATCATTATGAACATCCACGATCCCACTATTGATTATTGATCAGAGAGGTGTCTTGCTCATGTCCACATGTTCTCGAACCGGTATGGTCACAAACTTCATGTTTTGTAACACTAGGATAGTAATGGGATATAAAGATTGTGATATCTAATTTTCATTTGGAGTCTTGTATGGGATCAAAGAAATCATGAGAAGCTTATAAATGGTCCAAATATGAAGAATCATATATGGGAAAGTATTTTCCGGGTAACCGGAAAAGTTCTAGATTTCTAGGTATTGGACCAGAGGTTGTAGAAGGTTCTGGAGGGCACTGTAGGGATCCTAATGACGTGAACACCTTAGCCAAAATCTATTCTATATAGATGTAAAGTAATGGAGGGATTCGGTATTCATACCCTTGAAGACCGACAACTTTTACGTTGAGGAGAACATTGACGATGAAGACAAACAACAACGTCGACCTCAAGGTCGTGTAGAAAAATAGGCGCCATGCTCCAAGATACATAGCTCCAAGCTACAAAGATCCTAGCTTCAAGCTCCAAGCGCCACAAATGTGGCGCATCCTAAGTTCAACACACATCCGGTGTAAAGACGTCCCCCGAACTCTGATCCAGCAGAGCAGCGAAAGAAGATTTATTCGGACCAATGTCCCAATAGAACGATGGTGCGTGTATGGTGGAGAGATCACTACCCGTATGCTTGTTCCATTAGAGGAACCACACGTGAGGGAGAGAGAGAAAAAAGAGAATTTGGGATGCCTTACAGGGGAGGGGATGCCCCTTTATTTATAGGAGGTGAGAGTCCAACACCAGGGGCAAGCGGTGTGGGACTAATCCCACACCCACCAACAAACCCTAGTGGGATCCAAGCCACGTGGTGGTGGCCCATGGCCTATACGTCTAGCCTCCCTTCGCCCCCTCCTTGGCCAGTTGGCCCTCCTATGGGCCTGTTTCCCCAATTAGTTGAGGTTCTCCTTATAAAATGATGCAAGCATATATATTGATAATTAATTTACTTACTTAATATGAAATATCTATTATCTAATATCTCTTACTCCGAAACACCTTTTGGATCCCTCCGCTCAACATTGGATTTCACAGAAACACTTCCGGTACCCCCTGGAACAATTTCGGTGTTCTTTCTCTTTTCTCCATCAATCCCGAATCAATCCCTAAGCATCATTAACCCTTAAGCGTGCCACCCTACGGTTCCGGAACACTCCAGACATGATCGAGACACCTCTCCGATCAATGACAAATAAAGGGATCTGGATACTCATAATGGCCCCTATGCATTCCACGATTTAACTTGATCGCTTGAACCTTAAAAGTCGAGTCCCATTCCTTTTTCTCTATGATACTTAGTTTGTCTGAGATATGATCATCAGGATCTCCACACCTAGTTCAATCTCGTTACCGACAAAGGCATTTAATCGTTCCTATGATATTACATCCCCATGACCTAGTCAGGCGTTTGCAAACTTTATAGATGTAATCTCACTGAGTGGGCCCAGAGTATCTATCTGTCACGCGGATGGGCAAATCCCAGTCTTGATACACACTCCTCTACACATCCCTTCGGAAAACTTGAGTGACACCTTTATGTTCACCCTTTTACGGTGTGAAGCCTGATACCATCAAGACTGCCTCCAGTAATGGTGATTATATATGATCTCACGGTCAAAGGAGTGGGTTACTATGTTTGCTAGTCATTGCAATGTTGAACTTTATGACTGATCTCATTCTAATGCTTTAAGTTGTGTGTGTGTGTCCATCACGTCATTCATCTAATGACACGACCCTAAATGTCCATGATAGCCTAGTAGCCTCGATCATTAGTTGACCAATGGACTAGTTGAATAGAGGCTACTAGGGACCTGGTTTGCATACATACCACACGTTTACTAATGTTTCCACTTAGTACAGTTATGACATGGTATAAAACTTATTATGAACATTTGAAATATGATAATAAACTATAGTATTTTCCTCTAGGGAATATTCCAACAGTATCGCACTTGCACTATAGTCAATAATCTAGATTATTACTCTACGCATTTAACACCTATGGAAATTGGTGTTGTTCACATGCTTCGCTTGTGGTATACCTAATCTACAGAACTAACACTTTCATGTTTGTGTGTATTTGCATGTCTTAGATGAGATGTTTGTATAATTTAGTCCTTTGGTGAGACCTTAGTCCCTTGAGCTTAAACACATGTTGACACTATTATCATACAATAGATCTTGATAGTATATCCTACTTGTAACTGCACCTAGTTTGATAACAAACTATTTGACACAAATGCCCTCTTGCTACTAGAGTATATATATACTTAGCCTTTCATTGTAGTATCCGTCGCAATGTCTTAACTTTTGGAACTCATCCAAAACTATCATGGAACTTTCTTCCATTTCATTGTGCCGCCTTAGAACATAGCCTAAATTGAGATAAACTTAATTTTGTATCTTGGAACAAAGCTAGTACCAATATAAGATTTTACAATGAACTATTTTTCACTTTTCTATACATAATGTATATCCCTACTCATTCCAAAGAACATAGGATATCCTTATTATTGTTCAATGACCATCTTATGAATCATACTGGTATATACTTATAACATTTAGAGCATAGGACATATCTGGATATGTACATATCATGGTATACATGATTTATCAAATCATTCATGTGGTCACTCACCAAGTTCAAAACACTTGAATCTTTCTCCAACCTCTAGCATACGAGAAGAACCTTTCTCGTTGTTTCCATATTAAACTTTATTCAATATTTCATCTATGTACTTTTGTTGTAACCATATTTGCACTTCAATCTATCCACATAGACATTGATGCCCAATATTCCTTTTTTGCCTAATTCTTTCATTAAAATCCAATTTTAATGAAATTCTTAACCTGTGTAAATTAAAGATACATCATTTCCAATCAATATATATACTACATAATGTATCGGAAATATGTCCCTGTGCTCCCACTTAACTTCTTGCAAATGCAAGAATCTTCATTGTCATTGATGAAAATGACATTTTATCAATTTCACCTCGATGAAGATTCCAACTCCGCGATGCTTAACTCAACTATTGAAGTTTGCATGCCTTTTAGCATCCTTTTGAATTAATAAAACCATTTGGAACGAGTCATGTACACATACTAGGTAACCATTCTTTTAGAAAAAAGTTGTCTTATTCCGTTCAATTACCGTATATATTCGCATATGTAGTGGTTGCTCCATTCAGACTAAATATCGCTATGAAAGATCAAACCTTATCGTAGTCAATTCATTAAGCATTATCGTAAACCATTTTAATGATATGTCGACTATTTCATAGATGTGAAACATCGATGTCTGTTTCTTTATAGATCCAAATACGACCAATAGGTTTCACGCCTTCCAGAGGGTATTCCAAGTTCAAAACTTGATTTCTCGTATATGGAACTATCACGAATTTCATGCCTTCTAGGTATTTGACGAAGTCAGAGCCCATCATCGTTTCTTTGCATGTGTCGGTTCATCATTGTCAAACAATAATGATTCACTCTCAAATCTTTCTATTTGATTTTAACTCGACATACGTGGTTTTAATAGGAAATTAGATCTTCTTGATCTCAACCTTTGAGGTACGAGATTCACGAGCATCATAGCCGCCTCCAGAACACTTTCAGGTGTTGCGCTACTCTGATCATATAACTCAGCTTTAATAACCTTAATCAATATTCCATTGTCCTCCCACTTAACCTTTTACGAAAAGTTCCTTCTCAACAAACTTGACAAATTCAGTGACAAACACTTTTGTCTTCAGTGTTATGGAGGAATTCCCAATGGTTACTTTGGGATAACCTACAAAGATGTTCGTAGCTAACTTTGGTTGTAAACATTTTAAATATGTCTTGCATACCGAAATTCTAAGAAAAAACAACTTGAGTTTTATCCCACTCCATAACTTATTATGGTGTCATTCCAACAGATCACGACGGCGCTCTTTTCAGTGTAAAATTGGTACTCACTAAAGATTAATCCTTTAAATATTATGGTATTTTTATATGAATGATACCTTTGACTTACCATGCCAAACAAGGTTTGATAACATTTCTCGAACATTCCATATGCTACGGTGTTTCGGGAATCGTAATTCCGTGGAACGATTACTCAAACTTTAGGAATTTGCTAAACTTTGTAACTCAAATATTTGTTTTATGATCCAATCTTGAAAGTCTTTAAACATATTCAAATATTTCATACGTCTTCCTTATTAAGTGAATATACATATATTCACTCAAATCTTTAGTTAAAGTGTATGAAGTTGAAAGATCCACCACACAACTACACATAATGGACTATATATATCATTCTGTACAATGTTCAATTATTTAGTTGTCCATTCTTATTTTGGCCTCAAAATGGAGTTCTAATCATCTTCAGGAAATTCTCACAAGCTTCAAATTGATTCAAAATCAAAAGACTCCAAAATTCAAGCAATGTGGAGTTTCTTCATGTTTCATTTCCAATATGATTTAAACAGTGGTGTTACTTATAATCATTTGTCTTACGACATTTTAGCACTACAATTATGGATGTAATTTTCTCCAATAAAGATTTATGAGATCCCAATCATCCTTTATGAATATGGTGATAATTTGAACAATGACTGTTCTCATAATGCCAGAACCAAATAACAATTATTGAAGGATAGGTTTGATTCCAAAGAGAAACACAGTAACACTTTATTTTTTTCGATGAGTATCATGCCGTATTATTTTGCCAGTTACTTAAGCCATCGTATTTCTTTATTGTTCTGTATGACAATTCATACCAACCAATATAGTATGCAATACCCAAGAACCGTATTGTTTTAACAAGCAACAAATACACCCATAACATGTATATCATCTATATACATAAGTGGATCTTTCTAGTTCATTCTTTTCTACCAAAGTAACTTTTCAGATCCGCTTTCAGCATTTCCTTTCCTTTTAGAATAATCCATCAGCATCTATAGTGGTGTCATTCACATGACAAACAATCCAACTGGTGCTAGTCAAACAGTAATACTCTTGGACCCACACTTTGATGCATATCACTATCATCAAATGTTTGGCATTCTTCCAAATTCAATTCTTTAATAATATTTTAATGTAGTAAACATTTTACCTACACCTTTTATACATCTTATGACAACTTTCATGATCAATCTACTGTAGCTCATAAATACGAATTGTGAGTATAATAGTAGTTTCCAAAACCTTTTGGGAGATCAGGATGCCTAGCGTCTCCAACCTTCGCAAATTCTCATACAATATGAGAACATGTTTCTGAACTAAATTATACTTGATCACATCACAACCAATCATTGTTTCAAATATCATAATATCTTCCACACATGATAGTTTCTGAAAACAATTCTTTTCAGCTCCTAGATAACCTTAATACCCAAAACATCTTTTGATATTTGATAATTATGGAGGCAATTGTGATATTTAGATACTAACTCTAGAATTGTTACTCTTGATTTAATACTACTCATTAAATTCCATGGAGTAAGTGAGGTTTGTTAAAAGTTTCAATATGACTTTGAACTTTAGATTGACTATTCAAACAATACGATACCAGTTCTTAAAGTTGAATATCCAGATTTCTATAGTTATAATATCTCAATTATAGCTAAAAAGAAAGGAAGTAAACGGATGCCAATGACTACAATGAACTGTACAAATTCACTTTGATTTGGTTCATAATATGAGTTCATGTTTAACTATACTAAACTTTTATAACTCCCACTCAAACGAACATCCCTTATCTTTGTTTCTTGATTACACGATCCTAATTCACTACACCACCCCCGATCATCATAGCTGATGAGTGCATATTTGCATCATGTTTTACATTATCATTTTGCATTGTAGATGTAGGATTTTGGTATTTTACGGCGTTCGCGTGCACTTTTTATGTTTATTTTCACCAGGATCAGATCAGATGATGGATCCAAAAGACACAATTCTTGGAGCAGTTGTACTGGAGATAAAAGGAGTGAAAAACTACGTAAATCGCTTATTTGGGAAATATTAATAATACCAGAAGAAAACCCAAAGCGAGAAGTGCAGACAGAAGAGTTGACGACCAACTATACGGCGGGCTGCCTTATAGTTCCCGCCGTATAGTTGGCATCGCCTCTGCCTCCTCATATAGTTTCACCCTGTGCAATTGGTTCGGCGAGACGACATACATAACACCCAGAAATCACCAAAACCTAACCTACGGAAGGCATCTAAAGGGGGAACTTGCCCTAGGGATCCATCTTCGCCCTACGCATGTCTGGGAGGGCAAGGCATTGGTCTCCATCTTCATCAACCACTGCATCTTCATCACCACCATCATCTCCATCCATCCCATCTAGATCTTGTTGTAATTCTTGCAATAGTTCTGGATTTATATAAGTACTATCCACTGATAATCGTTTCCATTACCATTACCATGATGTTGTTTGCCTCCATGTCTGAGTAGATCATTAGTTCTTGTGGAGATGGAGAAACCCTAGTATGAGACTGAAATAAGATAAAGTTTATTATGATATTCATCGCTGTGACCATGTGTTAGATTGTCTACATCTTGATGTTGGGAGAAGTCGACCTCTCTAATATTTTCCTATTGTGGGGACTTGATGTAGGGAACTACTTGTTGGTAGACAGAGGGATGTTAGCACTTATAGTGACTATAAAGATGTTGGAACCCCTTATGTATCAACTTGGGAATCGAGGAAACTCACAAAACACTATCCATGACATGGGATACGTCCTTTAATAGCGCAGTAATTTAATTGATGTTGATTGCTGTCTGCTGTGGTTATGAGGATGATTTGAGCAATGGTTGCTGCCTCTTTGTACAAATACGGAGTTCCTCCCACACATACATAGTTGAGAATGTTCATGATGACAATCTTTACCTTAGCCCTTTATAATGCTAGTGGTGTATCCGCTAATCCCTGAGAACGCTTTCTCCCACTGAAGTTTCAAATCTCTTTCACATACGCGATACTTACTTTTTGTATTCAGTTTTATTTACTTTATGCATTGTTCTCTTATACCAAAAATACCTTTTTACACATTACTCGCATTTTATCTTGTCACTTAGAACTTTATCTAGCAATTCTACTTTTAGTATTTATTTCAAGAATTCTTAGACTTCAAACTCCTGCTCCCCGTGAGATCGATATCTTTATTTTGAAACTAGCTATATCCGATCTGTGCACTTGCAGTCATCAAGCTATTTCCTGGCACTGTTGCTGGGGAGCTAAGTGCTATAGGTCTTTAAATTTTTGCTTATTTACTTTCATTTTGTTAAGTTTTGTTTTTAGTTACAGGTTTGCACCAACATGATGGAGTTTGAGCATCTGACAAGTGTTAACCCACTCAACCGTTTTGGGAAGCCCTATGACATTTATAAAAGAGGCAACTCGAACGAGAAGACAAGGGGGTTTGAAATAAATCCTCTACTACTTGGTATTCTACATAAGAACCAATTTACTGGAGATGAAGAATATCCTGATCCATATGAGCATATTGCATGTTTCAAAGATATATGTGGCACGTTCCAATTAACAGGGTATACCGCCGATGAGGTAAGGGTTAAAAATTTGAGTCAAACTTTGACAAGTATAGCTCTCTCATGGTATAGATATCTACCCTCATAAGCCACTACTACTTGGGATGATTTAGCTTGCGAATTCTTATCTAAATATTACCCATTATCAAAATCTTTTGGAATCAGGCATCTTATAATGACTTGGAAGAACCATCCCAATGAAAGACTAGTAAGATCTTATATAAGATTTAAAGATTTGCTTAGACAATGTCCTCATCATGATTTACCTGAATGGTGTTTACTGCATATCTTTTATGGCGGTTTGATTAAACCTAATAGAATTGAACTATACTCTTGCGCGAGAGGATATTTTATGGATTTACATATAACTAAAGCTTAGTCTTTACTTAATAGAATCCGAGATCATAGATTTTCATAGAATTTTGGTCTAGGAAGTGAAGGATTCATAGAAATAGATCATGAATGCATTCACGACTATAATAAAAAAAGGCCATGTTAATGAATTATCTAAAGAGCTTTATTTAGATTCAGATCTTATATTGCAAGTTGTTAAAGCTTTAACAAAACACATCGAAGCTATGAAGGTTGGTCTGGTCAAGTTTGATCCACCTCCTGAAACTAAAAAGAAAAGAGAAGTTAAAGCAACTGTAGCCTCCATAGAACCAATGTATGAGATACCTTTTCCTAACACTACACAAAAGCATATTTTGTAGTATGAACAGGTCAAAGAAGTACAGGAGGAGAAAGAAGAGGAAAGTGTGCCAATAATTGAAGAACATCTAGATGAAACCAAGGATGGAGAGGTAACCAATGAAGAAATCATGGCTATGTATGCACATTGTAACATAGTTGAACTTGATGAAGAGACTTCAATATTGGTTGAAGGTAAAATTAAGGTAAAAGATATGGGTAAGCCTATTCTTCCCTGCATATTAAAAGAAACCTCGCATTACGGTTTATGTGATCTTGGCATCGAAGTTAATGTTATATCCTATGACTTTTATTTAGAAATAAAAGAAGAGATAGCATCGGCTATAATAGAAAATACTGATATGACAATCATGTTAGCTAATAAAAATCTTAGAATTCCAATGGGAGTAGTTGAAGGTGCAGTTATCACAATTAACAATAAAAAAATTCTTATTGATTTCGTAGTTATTGATATGCCAATTAACACTCTTTGCCCAATTTTATTTGGAAGAAACTTTTTGAGTGATATAGGTGCCACAGTTGACTTCAGAAAGGAGGTTGTATCCCCTAAGCTTGGGGAAGAGGAAAAATAATTCCCTTTTTCCAAATTTAAAGACAAACCTCTAATCATAAAATAAGAAGAGAAGGAGAAAACTATTGAAGAAATGGCAGCTCTTTTCTTAAATAATCAAGATGAAGAAATAAATGAAGACCCAAATTGTGAAGAAATAATTACGGAGGATGAAACTCTAGAAGAATTAGAAAATGAATTTGATTCATTCCCCAATAGAGAACCTCCAACTGATGAAGGTTTTGAAGAGCCAGAAAAGAGAGGGGATGAGGAATTACCACCCCCCAAATTAAAAAATCTACTAGATAATCTTAAGTATAGATTCTTAGATGATACTAATAAATTCCCTGTTATTATTAGTGCTAAACTTTCAGGGGAAAAAGAAGAAGAAACTATGAAGGTACTAACACTAGTAGGAAAGCTGCCTTTCGTTTAGAGCATCCCAGAGCATTAGTCCCGGTTCTGCCACGAACCGGGAATAATTCCCGCATTTGTCCCGGTTCGAGCGGGCCGGCCTGTCGCACGGGAGCCGGAGGCATCCGTCCCGGTTCGTGAGGGCTCATACGTCCCAGTTTGTAACACAAACCGGGACTAAAGGTTTGGCGCCAGACACGTGGTCTGCCGCACACCTTTAGTCCCATTTCGTGTTACAAACAGGGATGTATGAGACCTGCCTATAAATACAGCGCCGCAGCCCTCTGCCTTCCCACTATTTTTTCTTGCTGGAAGGTGTGACAGGTGTGCTAGTTTATTTCTTTTTTTCAATGCATGCGAGGTGTTTGATGAAATGTTTGGGTGAACGATCCCGTTTAATTTCTCACAAAACAAAATATAGGAGGTGCCCGAGCCACACTTGAGTTTTCTCCTCTTTCTTTCCTCCTCGATTGAGGTTAGCAACGTTATCTTTTCATCTGTCATTGATACAATGCATGTGTCGATGTGAATTGGTCATTTCACTATTTATGATGTTCTATAATGGTTTTTGATAAACTTAATTTTATGATGCAGATGAACAGTCGGGAATGGATGTACGGTAACCAGTGTGAACCCGAGTACATTAAGGGCGTGGATAAATTTATCAATGTGGCTATGGCAAACAAAGAGAATGGTTTTATGCGTTGTCCATGTGTTCAATGTCGGAACAACAATGAGTACTCTTCCTTGAAAATCATTCGCGGTCACATAGTTATGAAAGGTTTCATGCCCAGCTATAATTGCCGGACCAAGAACGGGGAAAGAGGGGTTATGATGGAAGACAATGAAGAAGAAGAGGATTATGATAACAACTATCATCATATGTTTCCTGAATACGGTGATACTGCAATGGAAGACAATGAAGAGTAAGGAGGTGAAGAATGGGCATCAGATGAGCCTGCTGATGATCTTGGTAGGGTCATTTCTAATGCAAAGGGAGACTGTGAAACAGAAAAGGATAAGTTGAAGTTGGAGGGCATGTTAGAAGATCAGAAAAAAAAATTGTACCCAAATTGCGAAGATGGCAGTACAAAGCTCGGTGCCACACTGAAATTGCTGCGATGGAAGGCGGAGTGTGGTCTAACTAACTCCGCATTTGAAAAGATGCTGAAAATAATGAAGCCGAAGCTTCCAAAGCATAACGAATTTCCCGAGAGTACGTATGAAGAAAAGAAGACTCTCTGCCCTCTAGGATTAGATGCGAAGAAGATACATGCATGCATTAATGACTGCATCCTCTACCGCGGTAAGGAGTATGAGAATTTAGATAAATGCCCGCTATGCACTGCATTGCGGCATAAGATCAGACGAGATGTTGAGGCAGATCCCCTCTGGAAGAGGATTCCTGCTAAGGTTATGTGCTATGCTCCTATAATACCAAGGTTGAAACGCATGTTCAGAAACAAAGAGCATGCCAGGTTGTTGCGATGGCATAAAGAAGATCGTAAGAAAGACGGGAAGTTGAGACACCCCGCTGATGGGTCACAGTGGAGAAAAATCGAGAGAGACTTCCCGTACTTTGTAGGTGACGCAAGGAACTTATGGCTTGGTCTAAGTACGTATGGCATGAATCCTTTTGGGGAGTAGAGATGCAGTCACAGCACCTGGCCTATGACTCTATGTATCTACAACCTTCCTCCCTGGTAGTGCATGAAGCGTAAGTTCATTATGATGCCAGTTCTCATCAAAGCCCGAAGCAACCAAGAAACAACATTGATGTGTACCTAAGGCCATTAGTTGAAGAGCTCTTACAACTATGGGGCAAACCAGGTGTACATGTGTGGGATGAGAGCAAACAGGAGCCATTTGACCTACGAGGGTTGTGATGACCCAGAAGTATAGGGGATCGCAACAATCTTCGAGGGTAGTATTACCCAATTGATTGATTCAACACAAGGGGAGCCAAAGAATACTTGCAATCCTAAACAACTGAGTTGTCAATTTAGCTGCACATGGAAATAGTTCTTGCTCACAGAAGTTTATCAGTAGCAACCGTTTTGTAGTAGCAATAGTAAAGTAACAACAGTAGTAAAACAAGAGCAATAATAAATGTAGTAGCAAATAGTAGGATATGAGTGCGGTAGGCATATGGATGGATGCACGGGCGTTGCATGGACAAGTCTAAACATGTAACTTCAAGATCTAGGGCAAAGGCAGTTAAATATGATAAATCATCCAAATACTAAACAATCATAGGCATATGCTCCATATATAGTCATGCGTGCTCGCAATGAGAACTTGCACAACATCTTTTGTCTTGCCAGCCCATTGCAGCGGGGCCTCAAGGGAAATACTAGAAATTAAGGTACTCCTTTTAATAGAGCACCGGAGCAAAGCATTAACACTCCGTGAACACATGTGATCCTCACATCACAACCATCCCCTCCGGCTGTCCCAATTTCTGTCACTTCGGGGCCTTTGGATCCGGACAATAATATGTGTACACAACTTGAAGATAAGATTACAAACAATGTTGTCATCATGAATCAATAATAAGTTCAGATCTGAGATCATGGCACTCGGGCCCTAGTGACAAGAAATAAGCACAACAAGTTGCAACAAAGTCAAATAGCACTAATAGAGATATTAGGCATCGTACCCTAACAATCTTATTCGATTACATGATAGAACTCATCCAATCCCTTCCATCCCCATAGCCTACAGCGGGAGATTACTCACTCATGGATGAGGGAAACATGGATGGTTGATGGAGAGGCGTTGGTGATGACGATGTCGATGATCCTCTCCAAATTCCCCGTCCCAGCAGGGTGCCAAAACGGAGTTTCTGGTTCCGAATCACGGTTTCTGGTGGTGGCGGTGCAGCGGAACTCGTTCTAGAAAAACGTCGACCCCCCCATGAGTTTTTAGGTCAGAAGGCAACTTATAGGCGAATAGGGAGGCCGAGGGGGTTCCTGAGGTGGCCACACCCCCTTCAGGCGCGGCCAGGCCTGGCTCGCGCGGCTAGGGGGTGTGGGCCCCTCAGGACTCCACTCCATCTCGTATTATGGCTCTGTGAGTCTTCTGGTGAAATAAGATTTTTGGCATATTTTCCGGGATTTTTCCTGATAGTTGATTTTCTGCTCTAAAACTAGACAGCAAGGTAATTCTGCTGAAAACAACGTCAGTCCGTGTTAGTTGTATCCAAATCACACAAGTTTAGAGGAGAAACAATAGCAAAAGTGTTCGGGAAGGTAGATACGTTTTGGATGTATCAACTCCCCCAATATTAGCTTATTGCTTGTCCTCAAGCAATTCAGTTGAAAACTCAGTGCGATAAAAGAACTTTCACGAACACATTTGCTTCATATGATGTAAATATTATTCGCATAGGAGTAGATACTTAGACAATTCATAATAATGAGTATGCAACTAAGTCTACTCAATATTCATTGCAAGCTATGAAGAGATTCTAACTCAATAATAATAATAAGTAGCATGAAACATAAACATAAGAAACATTGCAATGCTCATAAAAAGGTATGATAGAGTGGTATCTCACTTGGCTTTGTTTGTAGAGCACAACATAAATGCCAAGGCACCTCTGAAGTTCAAGTGAAGACTAGAAGTAAAGATATCAGAGATACAAGCATCAAAGTCATGACATAATTAACCAAGTTTTGAGACAAGCACATTACACTAAGAATGACAACTATGCTCTCAAGAAGGTGCTCATAGAATAAGTGGTGACTCAACAAGGAAGTAAAAAGGTTTTGAAAGGTTTTAAAGTCTTCCAAATGCTAAAAGTATGGTACTCATTAGCTTTGGTCTCTCATTGCCCCTATCATAGGCATCTTTAGATGGTTAAGGTGAAAGTGAGGTCCAATATGAGTTATATGCTTGACAGACCATAAAATGGAAATATCATGTCCCTTGAGTACGAGGGCCGCTCCTCATGCTACTCAACTTTAGTTACCTGTAAGTTCTTGTCATCGTAAATACATGCGTATCATAGAGAACCGCCAACGGGGTACCCCTTGCACATGATATAGGAGCTATCCCATAATCAAAATGACAAGGCAAGCAGACAATGAGCATCTCAGCGATCTTTTTATTTGCTATTTGCATAGGTTTTTATTGAGGATGCTTCACAGATTGCTCATTATGGTTATGCTGCAAGTTTCCACCATGATTAGGCATGGCTTAGGCTAGCATCCTAGGCGTTTCTCTAACACACACACACACACACATATATATATATATATAACTCCATGAACATACAAGCTCCCCTTTTATTTCACACCGACGACATCCGCAAACAAAAGAGCATGATATCAACTGGATATGTATCCACAAGTGTTGAAAGCATTCCCCGTGACAACACGGTTCTGCTAACTCCCAGCCTATAATTTGCAAGCATATAACTTTCATGGACAGTCACAATGGTTCAGGTTTATTAAGTGCAAGAAATAAAGTGTGCCATCAAGTTCGTGATAGCTTTACTAACTAACTTTCTCAAAACATTCAAACATTTTATTTGGAAGAAAACAAGGCATAATGAATATGCACAGAATTAGCAAATGATGCTAATAGGTAGGTATGGTGGACACTGTTGGCGATATTGGTTTTGTGGAGTTGGATGCATAGGTAGAGCTCATACTCAGTGCAAGTGAAGGCTAGCAATAGAGAGGAGCGACAAACGAGAGAGCAATAGTTGTCACAATCATGCTTGCAACAAAACAAGACTAATTATGGCGTGAAAGTGATACAAGAACTCTGAGGCAAAATAAATCATCGAGGCTTACTGACTATTGTTCAGTCATATGCATGCGTGAGCATGTGCCAAGTCGATTCACATGAAACATTTAGAGGAGGATACCACAATATCATACCAAGTTATGAATAGAACAATGCAAGCAAACATTCATATGACATGCCACAAAATATTAGAAAGCTGGAGCTAATCATAAGAGAGCATGAACTACTAAGCATTCATAAATAACATACACCTTACATGAACAGACTAAGCATGCTCACAATGATGAGTATATGTACAAAAATGAAAACAAATAGAATTCATTACCAGCCTCTTACCCCTCAAGTTGTCTTAATCTTCATTATTGCTCTTAACTTGTGTGGCTTGAATAATAACATGAAACCAAACTCCACTAAGGACTGCTGAACCCTGCAAAGAACTTCACAAAACCAAAGAAGAAGAACAAATATTTTTGGTGTTTTCGATTTTTTAAAGCAAGCACACAAATCAAAAACAAACAAAGCAAAAACAAAAACAAACAAAGCAAAATCTTTTTGGATTTTTTCTTTAAGGCAAACCAAAGCTAAAAAGCAAAGAAACAAACCAAGAGAAACAACGAAAATATTTTTGGTCTTTTTGTGTTTTAAGAGAGCAGAAACAAAAACCAAAAAGAAAGCGAAACATGGATATACAAAGAACCGACGAAACATGATATATAGATGAGTGTGATGTCAGTATACCTCCCCCCCCAAGAATAGGATTTTGTCCTAAGTGGGGCTCAATAACGCGGGTAGTAACCCCAAGCTGGTGAGTCATCATAGGAATGTGTAGGGTTCGCAGCATAGAAAACAAAGATTGGACAAAAACGCTTGACTGTGGCACAATTAGTTCAAATTCTTTCAGAAGCGAATGCTTTGGAATATTCCATTCTTGTAGCAGCCACCGCTTCGGATCCTGCTCCTCTGCCCCACTATGTGATGCTACCTGCTCAAGGAAGTAAGTCTGCAGAGGCTACTGCTTTCATGCAGGACAGAGCAGCTTACTCTGACTGGCTGAAACAGCAACTGGCTTGAGCACAAAACAAGATGAAACACTATGCAGATGCTTTTAGAACTTTCAATGTGGGAGAGAAGGCTCAAATTACAACCATATGCACAACATTCAGTGGTTAACCGTCCCTTTCCTAAACTTGCTATGAAATACTTTGGCCTAGGTATCCACCGCAAGCCTTTCCTCTTTTGAACCTCGCCATTAATGTTAAGGCTATGCCATCCTAAGGTGCCGGGATGCGCACATTGAACTAACTTCAAAAGGCAAAGGAAAAGAATCCGGTCGGAATACGAAACTTGTTGGTTGGAGTAGGCGAACGCGAGGTTGTGTATGCAGGAGGTGGGCAACAGGCTGGTGAAACAGCCAACTCAATCTATGGACATCAAGACCCTTAACCTTTCTTTCTTGAGTAAAGAATATGGGCCTTTTTCTCTTCTCTCAGTGGTCGGTCTCTACAAATCTTTTCGGAAATATCCTACGATGGGAACATCTATGTACCAAGATCTATCTACTAGATACAAGCAACGGGTGGATATACATCCATAGAATACATACCCTCGAAGACCGAATAATGTTCACAAGGTTGTACTCGTGGATGATGTAGACGAACGCTTGCCGATCTCAAGATCGTGATGAAGTCCATCTGGTCCAGCCGGTCCAGCACGATCAAGTCCAGCACCTCAAAGCAGTGGTGCATCCGTGATCGCACACACGTACGGGTACCCCAAAAACCTTCGCGCCCTCGCTCCAGCGAAGCAGCGGAAGCAACAAATTCTTCCAAAAAAAGCCACCGGGAACATGTATCTCGCTAATCCGAGACCATGGGGAAATTCTAAAGGGGGGAGAGAGATCCTTCGCGAGGAGGTGTGCTTTGAGAGGAGGAGAGGGGGGCCTTTTATAGGGGAGAGGGGAGGCACCCAAGGGGCATGGTGCCCAGCCATGGGGCTGCCCCCACCTCTTCCACATTCATGTGGGTGGAGCTCCCACTCAAAATGAAAAGCCTCCACTCCCATAAAAGAGCCTCCACTCAAAAATTTACTCACATGCATTAAATTTCCACTAAATTTAATGCAAGCTCTCATTTAAATAAAACTCTTTTATTTATTTATTAAGAATTTTGTTAATTACTTTAATTAACAAACATTCACATAAAACCCCTTGCTAGTATTCCATTTCACATGCAGAACCAGTTTCAGCAATTTCAACCGAAACAGTTTCGATGTCTAGTGAAATAAATTCATGCGCTTTCCTTTTTCTTTCTCTGGCATATCATTTGCTCTGAATGGTGTCGGTATCCCTTAAGTGTGTCACCCTACGGTTCACTAATAATGCGGACATGATCGAGACCCTTCTCCGATCAATAATCAGTAGTGGGACCTGGAGATCCATACTGACTCCCACACATTCAACGATGACTTCTGTGATCGTGTGAACCTTTTACGCTAGTATCTTAATACCTTTGTTTCATGATATATTACATGTCCGAGATTCGATCATCGGTATCTCCATACCTAGTTTAATCTCGTTACTGACATGCACTCTTTTCTCGTTCCCGTGATATAACATTCTAGTGATCAAATCACTTGCTTGCAAGCTAATCAATGTGATATCACCGAGAGGGCCTAGAGTATATCTATCCGTCATCGGGATGAACAAATTCACTCTTGATCCATGGGTCTGAACATAACGCTTTAGTAGTTATGAAGCCATCTTTATAATCACCCAATTACTGTGTGACGTTTGATGTCATCGAGAAACTCTTCCGGTGTTAGTGATTGACATGATCTCATGGTCTAAGGATTAGGATCACTTCGTAAGTTGTTATAGCAATATAAACTCAATGACTTTGATCGTAATGCTATACTTCAGATGAATGTTTATCACATCATTACACTAATGTTGTGACCTCGTTATTAACAACATCCAATGTCCATGATCAGGAAACTTTGATCATCTTGTTAATCAACGAGCTAGTTTATAAGAGAGGCATAACTAGGAACTTCCTTTTTGTTTATTAAACACACATGTATTAAAGTTTCCGTATTAATACAATTATAGCATAAAAAAAACATTTATCATAAACAAGGAATACGATAATAACCACTTTATTATTGCCTCTCGGGCATATTCCCTTCAGTCTCCCACTTGCACTAGAGACAATAATCTAGTTTGAAAACTTTGTGTATTGAACACCTATGGCTTTATGGTGTTCCAAATACGCAATTGCAAGTGGTTAACATAATATACGGATCTGACACTTTCAGGTTCGTGTGTATTTGCATGTCTTTGCGTCTTCACGCATCACTCATTCTCCAATGAGATGGCATTGTATAAATTTGGTCTTTTGGTGAGACCTTTAGTTCCTTGGGGTTAAAACACGTCGATACTATTGTCATACAATATATCTTTAGTGTTAGTCCGTTGCGAACCACACCTTAGTTTGATAACAAACTACTTGACACAAATTCCCTCCTTTGCTGCTACTATAGCAGTCATATACTTAGCCTTTTTGTTGTAGTATTCGTCACAATGTCTTAACTTTGGATTTCATCCAAATCCATCATGGAAACTTTCTTTCCATTTCATTGTGCCACTCATAGTTTAAATTGAGATAAACTTAATTTGTATCTTGCGACAAAACTAGTATCAATGTAACGCTTTACAATGAACTATTTGTAATTGTTTGTCACCTCTACACAAATATATTCTTAGTTCTTCCAAAAGATCATAAGAATATCCTTACTATCGTCCAATGATCATTTTATGATTCATTCTGGTATATGCTCATAACACTTAGAGCATAGGACATATCTGGATGTGTACATATCATGGTATGATTGATCAAAACATTCTCGTCGTTTCACTCATCAAGTGTCAAAGCACTTGAATCTTGTTTCACTTATCAAGTGTCGATACACTTGAATCTTGATTCAATTATTTTCCATGTGACAAGAACCGTTTCTTGTTGTTTCTATATTAAACTCCTTCAATATCTCATATATGTACGTTTGGCACAACCATATTAGCATCACAGTCTATCCACTATAGACATTCATGCTAAATATTCGGGTTTTACCTAAGTCCTTCATCAAAAATGAAATTATTAACCTTTGTCAATAAAAATTACATCATTTCTAATCAACAATATGTCCTCCACATAATGTATTAGAAATATGTCTTAGCGCTCCCACTTAATTTCTTGCAAATGCAAGCATCTTCATCGTCTCCTGATGAAAACTCTTTTTCATCACGGTGAAGATTCCAACTCCACGATGCTTACTTCAACAATTGAAGTTTGCATGCCCCTTTTAACATCCTTTGAATTTAACAAAACCCTTTGGACCGTGTCATGTACACGTCCTAGGTAACCATTCTATTAGAAGAACTTTGTTTTGTTTATTCATCTACCATATACCAAATTATATGTAGTGGTTGCTACTTAAATCTGTCCAGACTAAATATCACTATGAAAGATCAAATCTTGTCATATTCAACTCCTTGAACATTGTCATAAAATACTTTACGACATGTCAACTATTTCATAAATGTGAAACATCCATGTCTGTTTCTTTATAGATCCAAATACGACTAATAGGTTTTTACACCTTTCCGGAGGGTCTTCCAAGTTCAAAACTTGATTTCTCGTATATGGAACTATCATGGATTTTATGGCTTTAAGCCATTTGACGGAGTCAGGGCCCATCATCGCTTATTTGTATGTATTCGGTTCATCATTGTTAAACAATAATGATTTACTCTCAAATCTTAGCATTTGATTGTTTAACTGACCTACTTGGTTCAATAGGAACTTAGATCTCCGTGACCACAACCTTTGAGGCACATAAGCTATGAGCATTATGGCATCCTTCGGAACGATTTCCGGTGCTGCGCAACTCAGCACATTTAGCTAAGGTTCGTTAACCTTATCAAAGTTCTATTGTCCTCCCACTTAACTTTTCCGAAAAATTCCTTTTTCAAGAAACTTCACATTTCAAGCGACAAAACCTTTTTGTCCTTGGTGTTATGGAGGAATAACCAATTGTTATTCGAAATAACCTACAAAGACATGCTCATCCGACTTCGGTTGTAAACATCTTAATTATGTTTAGCATACCAAAATTTAAGAAATGACAACTTGGGTTTTACCCCAAACCATAACTTCCATGGTGTCATTTCAACGGATCAAGATGGAGCTCTTTTCAGTGTAAAAGCGGAAGTCTCTAAAGCTTTAATCTTTTAAAACATAATGACAGTTTTATAAATAACACCTTTGATCCAACCATGTCAAACAAGGTTTCATTACAAATCTCAAACACTCCATACTCCTATGGTGTTTCTGGAAATGTAAATCTAGGTGTTTTGCTAAACTTGCAACTCAAATAAATCCCTTTATGATAAAATCATAATTCATTTATTTTCTTGTTACACTTGTAACTCAAACAAATCCCTTATGATAAAATCATAAACCATTTATTTTCTTGTTACAATGATTTTCCACTTCATCTTGAAAGTCTTTGAAACATTTTCAAATATTTCATACTTCATTCTCATTAAGTGAACATTCACTCAAATTTCTGGAGAAAGTATATGAAGTTGAAACCCATCGCTTATGACTATAAATAATGGACTACATACATCGATATGTATAAATTCCAATATTTTAGTCGTTCGTTCTTCTTTGGCCTTTGAACGAAGTTTTAATTATCTCGAGGAAAGTCTCACAAGCGTCACTTGATCAAATCAAAGACTCCAAAAATCCATGAATATGGAGATTCTTCATGTTTTCTTTCCAATATAATTTAAGCAGCGATGTCACTTCATAAGTGATCTTTCAATCATTTGTCTTGCGACATTTTAGCATTAAGTTTTATGGATGTGATTTCTCCAACTAGATTTGTAAATCATCCATCTTATATGGAATACGGTAATTATTTGAACAACCTTTGTTCTTATAATACCTGATTCAAATAACAATTATTAAAACAAATCTTGAAGTCAAGCCTTTGATGTCAACAAGAAATACAAACAATGGTTTGTTTGTTTTCGATGAACATCATCACATATTCTCTTGCTAGTTACTTAGGCCATTGTGGTTCATGAATTGCGTTGTTCCGTATGAAATTTCATACCAACCAATTCGGTATCCAATACCCAAGAACCACATTGTTTAACAAGCAAAGAATACAGCCATAACATGTATATCATCCATATACCTAAATTGGATATTTCCAATTTTTTCTTTTCTGCCAAATATATTTTATAGATTCTCTTTCAGCATTTCCTTTTCCTTTTTAAAAGAATCTATCAATATCAAAAGTGGCACCCTATACATGACACATAGTCCAAAGCGTGTATATTCAAATAATAATACCTTGGGACTTGCAGTTTGAAGTAGATCACCATCATCAAAATGATCGGTATTCTTTCAAAATCCATTCTTTAGTAATATTTTAGTGTAGTAAACATTTTACATATGTCTTCTATTCATCCTTATCATGACGACTTTCATGATCAAGCTACTGTAGCTTATAAAGGCGAATCGTGAGTATAACATTACTTTCCAAAACCCTTTTTGGATGATTAGGATGTCTAGCATCTCCAACCTTTGAAAATTCTCATCCAATATGAGAACATATATTATACTCTATCATATTGCAACCAAAACATTGTTTCAGATATTGTTATATCTGCCACACATGATGGTTTCTGAAACAATTCTTTCAGCTCCTAGATAAACTTGATATTAAAACAATCAAGAATCATGGAGGCAAACAAGATACTTAAGATACTAACACTGGAATTGTTACTCTCAATTTAATACCAATTATTAAATTTCACGGAGTAAGTAGAATTTTTCTGAAAGTTTGCAATAGGAATTTAAACTTTAGATTGCCACTCAACACAATACGATACCAGTTCGTAAAGTATATATCCAGAATTCTATAGTTATATTACCTCAATTACAACTATGCATAAGGTGATGAACGAATGTCAATGACTACAACAAATTATGCAAATTCACTTTGATTTAATTTATGATAAATTGAGTTCTACTAATCCAAATTAGAAATGAACTCCCACTCAAAAACGACATCCCTCGTGTCTTTTTGGTGATTACATGAACCAAATCCACTACACCAAGTCCAATCATCACGTGAGTCGGTGTAGCTTCAAAGGCGAGCATCCATATGGTCATCATATCAAAACATATGACTCATGCTTAACCTTTCGGTCCATGTTACGAGGCCATGTCTGTACATGCTAGGCTCGCCAAGTAAGAACCTTAGTATTCGCGTGTGTAACTGTCTTACACCCGAGATATGCTCGTGGATTCAAGTACACCCGATCATCACGTGATGTCTTGAAGCGACGAAACATTGTCGGTGCATACTTAAGGAAGAACACATTTTTATCTTGATATCTTAATGAGGGATCATCTTATTATGCTAATAAAACGCCAAACAAGCAATATAAGATGCTATCAAACATCACATGTTTATTAGTGGAATGATATGGTTCCCGCATATGATCTCTATCATGTGCATCGTGGTATGATCACTATCATACCTTTATGTGTAAATCCAACGTCTATGGAGTTTACACGTTATGTATGTTGTAAGAGTATCATCTCATACTTCTACTTACAACATCACCATATCATAACACTAGCCCAGCAACAATCTAAACTAGACGCCTCTAATTTATCCATTGCAAGTTTTACGTGGTTTAGGGCTTTTGAAGATAGAACCGTTCTTACCTACGAACATGAACCACAACGAGGATAACCAAATTGTTGACAACTCGTTGCAAATTAGATATTGACTATAGTAGGAGAGACAGACACCCGCTAGCCACTTATGCAAACTAGTTGCATGTCAAGCGTGGAACAGGTCTCATGTGCGAGGACATGTAAAGTTTGTCCGGGCCGCTTCATCCCACTATGCCACCAATATCCAAAGTACAACTAAGAGGCAATAAAATGATCATCATCACCCACATAGTCATATGTGTACTACCCGTGCAAAGCATCTATGCATAGATCCGGCTCTGATACCACTATAGGGTTTGCAGCATAGAAAACAAAAATTTTCCTACGATGGGAACATCTATGTACCAAGATCTATCTACTAGATACAAGCAACGGGTGGATATACATCCATAGAATACATACCCTCGAAGACCGAATAGCGTTAACGATGTTGTACTCGTGGATGATGTAGACGAACGCTTGGCGATCTCAAGATCGTGATGAAGTCCATCTGGTCCAGCCGGTCCAGCACGATCAAGTCCAGCACCTCAAAGCAGTGGTGCATCCGTGATCGCACACACGTACGGGTACCCCGACAACCTCCGCGCCCTCGCTCCAGCGAAGCAGCGGAAGCAACAAATTCTTCTAGAAAAATCCACCGGGAATATGTATCTCGCTGATCCGAGACCATGGGGAAATTCTAAAGGGGGGAGAGAGATCCATCGCGAGGATGTGTGCTTTGAGAGGAGGAGAGGGGGGCCTTTTATAGGGGAGAGGGGGGCACCCAAGGGGCATGGCGCCCAGCCATGGGGCTGCCCCCACCTCTTCCACATTCATGTGGGTGGAGCTCGCACTCAAAATGAAAAGCCTCCACTCCCATAAAAGAGCCTCCACTCAAAAATCCACTCACATGCAATAAATTTCCACTAAATTTAATGCAATCTCTCATTTAAATAAAACTCTTTTATTTATTTATTCAGAATTTTGTTAATTACTTTAATTAACAAAAATTCAAATAAAACCCCTTGCTAGTATTCCATTTCACATGCAGAACCAGTTTCAGCAATTTCAACCGAAACAGTTTCGGTGTCTAGTGAAATAAATTCCTGTGCTTTCCTTTTTCTTTCTCTGGCATATCATTTGCTCCGAATGGTGTCGGTATCCCTTAAGTGTGTCACCCTACGGTTCATGAATAATGCGGACATGATCGAGGCCCTTCTCCGATCAATAATCCGTAGCGGGACCTGGAGATCCATACTGACTCCCACACATTCAACGATGACTTCTCTGATCATGTGAACCTTTTACGCTATTATCTTAATCCCTTTGTTTCACGATATATTACATGTCCGAGATTCGATCATAGGTATCTCCATACCTAGTTTAATCTCGTTACCGACATGCACTCTTTTCTCGTTCCCGTGATATAACATTCTAGTGATCAAATCACTTGCTTGCAAGCTAATCAATGTGATATCACCGAGAGGGCCCAGAGTATATCTATCCGTCATCAGGATGAACAAATTCCACTCTTGATCCATGGGTCTCAACATAACACTTTAGTAGTTCTGAAGCCATCTTTATAATCACCCAGCTTGATGTCATCGAGAAACTCTTCCGGTGTTAGTGATTGACATGATCTCATGGTCTAAGGATTAGGATCACTTCGTAAGTTGTTATAGCAATATAAACTCAATGACTTTGATCGTAATGATATACTTCGGATGAATGTTCATCACATCATTACACTAATGTTGTGACCTCGTTATTAACAACATCCAATGTCCATGATCAGGAAACTTTGATCATCTTGTTAATCAACGAGCTAGTTTATAAGAGAGGCATAACTAGGAACTTCCTTTTTGTTTATTAAACACACATGTATTAACGTTTCCGTATTAATAAAATTATAGCATGAAAAATAAACATTTATCATAAACAAGGAATACGATAATAACCACTTTATTATTGCCTCTCGGGCATATTCCCTTCAGAATGATCATAATCAGGCCCTCGGGATGAAGAAGAAGACGCGCTCCAATCATAGGACGGCTGCTGGTATGAAGACTCTCCCATGTTGGAGGGCTGAACCGAATCATCTTTGGCATCCTCTCCAACATTCTCCTCTTGCTGGGAGAGCTTCGCCACGTATGTGTCAAACTCCTCCTCGGTGAGCGACCATCCTTGCCTGTTATCAAAATTAAACAAAGAAGGTGCTGGCAAATAGACTACTTTCTTAGTCCTACCCCTCTCCAACCACGCTTGACAAAGGATAACTCATACGGTAAATTTCTCACCGTAGCCCAAGAAGAAACAAAATTATGTTGAACCATGGAATCGAGATTGAGTCTCTCTATGGGGAACCGATAATCTGAATGGTGAGGCTCTAAACCATGGAAAGATAGCAACCTAGAGGCAATGAGACCTCCACAAATTCCACCCTTCTCGCGGTTAGTGGTAAGGAGGTAATCTATCAAAGCATCCAGGTTATAAGGTCTATCCCTATTCAAAGCCGCTGAGATAAAAGATAGATCAAAAGAAGATAACTTTCTAGCAATTTTTCTAGCAAGAACACACTTGGTAATTAAATAGGAAAAATATCTAATGGATGAGAAGTGAATGTTCCGAATTTTACAACTTTCCATCGAGAAGTCGAAACCTTAGCAAATTTCAGCATATAAGTACATAAGTGACTTAGGCCTCTCCTTGATCTTCTCACAGGATCCCCAATGCGGCACTCTAATAGCTGCACAAAAATCGGCAAATGGCAGGTTGACAGCTATATTGTAGATTTTATAATGGACCATGGGGTTAGACGAGGACCAAGTAAACCGGAAATCCTGCACCACAGCCATGGTTAGCTTAACATACTGATATGGTTCTTCTTCAACAAAGTGTTCCAGCCCTGCATTAGTAATCATAGTTTGGAAATCATGGAAGATTCCCGCGACTCTCATAAATTCAGGGCATGGATATATGGAAGGAAAGACTCCTTCCTTAAGATGGACTTTCATTGGCTCAGGTACCATCAAATCACACTGATGCAATGGGTATGCACTCATCTTCTTTTCTGAAATTTTTAGACAAACATCAAAGCAAGTGATTTCCAAGTTGATAAATGATAAGGAACTACTATAGGAACTTTCTAGAGGGCTAAACATGCATCAAAATGAAATATCTAAGCATAGAACACGCATGCAAGCTCACACAACCTGACACCTATAGTAGCAAAATACTCAAGATATAATCTACCAATCACAAATCTAATTGGACAAGAGGAGTAGGCACATACCAAGGAGCAATCCCTCCAAAAATCAGCAGCAAAGATGGGCTGAGCAAGGAGATCGAAAATTGGGAGCAAGAACAGTAGGAACTCGAGCTTGAGAAATTTTTCTGGTGTTTTTCAGGAGAGAGAAAGAAGTGGCTGGGAGGAGGCAACTTGGAGGACCACAGGTGGGCCCCACCCAAGCCTGGGGCGCCCTGGGGCTGGCCGCGCCACCAGGAGATGTGCTGGCCTGGTGGGTCCCCCTGGGCCACTCCAGGTGTCCCTATGCCCCTTTTTTCGACGAAAAATTAATATAAATTTTCTGGAATTTTTCGGGAAACTTTATTTTTGGCCAATTTTCAGGGTATGAAAAATGATTTTCTTGCAGAAAAAGATTTTTTTAGAAGAAGCAAAAGCAAACAAAAACCAAAACTACAGAAGTTCTAAGACACTCTAACAAGGAAACAACTAGCAAAACTAAAACTAACAAGAGAAAGATCAAAGACTAGGAAGGAAAAAAATAAAAGTGAGCAAGTATAACCACTGTGAAAGCATTGTTTTGTTCATTAAAATCCCTTTGTTAACAAGGTTGATCAGGTCTTGTTACCAAAAAAATCTTATATGAAACAAAACTTTGCATTCCACAAAGTTATTATGTTACCTCAAACTTGATGGCAATAGTCCCAATCATAATAGTTTCAAAACTTTCTTGTGGAATGGGACAATATATTTCTCCAACTTTGATGCTCTCAATATTTCAATGGAACTCTAGCTCTTATCAGTCTTCTTGGGGAAATAGACAGTATGCTCTTTGTCATTAATATTAAAAGTTACTTTTCCTTGATTACAATTGATGGCAGCACCTGCAGTATTAAGAAAAGGTCTCCCAAGAATAATAGACATACTATCATCTTCAGGCATTTCAAGCACAACAAAATCAGTTAAAACCAAGAAATTATGAGCCACTTGAACAGGAACATCCTCACATATACCAACAAGAATAGTAGTTGACTTATCAGCCATTTGCAAAGATATATCAGTTGGTATCAACTTTTCTAGCTGGAGTCTCTTGTAGAGAGAAAAAGGCATAACACTAACTCCAGCTCCCAAATCACATAAAGAAGTTCTTACATAATTATTCTTAATAGAGCAAGGAATAGTAGGTATACCTGGATCAGCAAGTTTCTTTGGAACCTTACCATTGAAGGAATAATTAGCAAGCAAAGTAGAAATTTCCTCATTAGGAATATTCCTTTTATTAGAGACATTATCCTTCATATACTTTGAATAAAGAGGCAACTTAATAGCATCAGTCAAAGGAATTTGCAAAAATAAAGGTTTCATCCACTCACAAAACTTGTTATAGTGTTCTTCCTCCTTTGACTTGTGTTTCTTATTAGGAAAAGGCCTAGGTTTCTGCACCCAAGGTTCTCTTTCACTACCATGTTTATTAGCAATAAAATCTTCCTTAGTGTACCTAGTGTTCTTAGTGTGCTTCTCAGGTTCTTCCCCAACTTCTTCCTTATCAGGAGCATCATTTTTATCATTACCTGTCGGGGGGATGACCACCGGTAGGCTCATAAAGGGTAAAACATTGCCCACCTTGGCTTGCGCCGAGTAAAGAAAGAACCAGGCCGAGTAAGTATGGCCAGGTAGGATAGTCATGTGCAGCCGACATAGAAACTATGTCGGCCCATATAAGACAAATATGTTAATCTTGCAAGAACCAACAAGCCGAGTCTAATGAGGAAGGGCCGAGTCAGATAAGACGTGTGGCATCTTACCAAGTGAGGTTCATGAGGGACCAGGGTAAAGCATGGTCAAAAGAGAAGGGTGACACCGGGTGACACGAAAGGAGTCGGGCGATGCCTAAAGCAAGGGCTGACGTACAAAGTTACTGCATGACACCAAAAGAACTGGAGGCGACGTACATGAAGACCGTTAGCTGTCTAAATTTATGGACTGGGCCATTGGGCTTAGTGCAAGCCCATGACCCGGCCCGTACAGTCAAGACCAAGACCCAAACAGTAACCCTAGGACCCAAAGGGGTGTAACCTAGTTAGCCATCGCCTATATAAGGAGGGACATAGCTAGGGTTTGAGGAGGTTGGACCTAGTAGAGAACTAAGGCACTGAAGCTTTGTTCATATAGCTCAAGGAGCACTTGTAAACGTCTAGGATCAATAAAATTCCCAAGTGTGGAGATTTCATCTTGTTCTTCCTGCGTGGCAAGACCGTGCACACCCTCCCCGGTGACCACAAGCATCCATTCGGCCCCCAACTTAAGCCTACCCATGGCATCTGCCGTGACACCACCACAAAAGTTTGCGCCCACCATGGGCAAGAAGCAGGTGCTTGATGGAGTCTTCATCCAGACGGACAACTTCATCCCCAATACCGGCGAGCGCGTCTACTCCGGCCTCATCCAGAGGTTTGGAGCGCTCAACTTCGTTAGCAACAATGCGGGATGCTTCGTGACCAAGCCGTTCCGTAGGGGCGGTCACTTCATCAAGTTCGGCGAGCCCCAGGTCTACGTCGCAGTGCGCGTGGAGCGCGCGTATCCGGAGCTCGTCATCCTGGCGCCAGATCCACCTGCGGTTCCTACCGCAGGACAACTTCACCAGCCTATTTCTGTTGAGGTAATGATGACAACTCCTAACCCGGCAGCACCTCCGGTAGCTCCTGTAGTGAACAAGGATCTTGAGGGAGGAAATCAAGAGGAAACGCCAAGGGCTGCAAGAACAGCAAAGGCACCACTAGAAAAGCCAGAGAACATAGCTAGAAGTAAGAGAGCCAAAGAGCTGCAAGAGGCAATAGACAAGTTGGCAGATCCAGTAGCACAAGCAGCTGATCCGGCACGTGTGCAGGCCGAGTTAGAGGAAGCCTGGATAAAGGTTCTGGAGAAGCCAAAGGAGTTAGCGCAGTTATAACAAGATGTGGATATCATAATCCAAGAGCTCAACTCGGCGAATCGAGTCAAGGGCGCAAAGACCCGGCTTTATGCAACGAGGTTAAGAGGGAGAAACCTCAACGAGGAGTTGGAAGATGCAACGTCAAAGTTGACACCAGAAAATAGCAACGAAACAGCCATGCGACCGACATACAATACTGCAGCAGCGAACCTGAGAGCCGCAGAGGCAGCAATGGCAGAGCTCCCCCATTTGACGGGTGAAGCAAAGAAAAAGCAACAAGAGCGAGTCAATGAACTATTAAGAGCAGCAGGGATGCTGGATGAAACATACTATAGGGCAAATCCGTGTATAGCAGGGAGATCACAGATGGTTCACTCGACAACTCCGATCCCGGAAAGATCAGCAGGTCATACATCTTCTTCGCCAGGAGTGGACCAAGGCAAAGAAAAGAAAAGAGTGTGGATTCAGGGAGGAACAAGCAAATGGTTACCTATGGCCCGACAATGGCTTAGGAAAACCCAGCACGTGCATAGGGAACAAGAAGGAATAATGTTCAGGGAAATGAGAACCAGGAAAACAAGGTCCGAGAAAGGCAAGCAGGACAAAGGAATGACACTGGAGGGAAAAATTTTGCGCCTCAACCTAGGCGTGGAGCTCACTCGGCAGGAGGAGGAAATCCAGCTCGGAATAATGTGCCAGCTCAACCCAAAAAGAGTCGGCAAAGCGCGGGAAAAGCAGTACAACAACCTATAGACCCGAACACAAATAGGTACAATGATGGTTACTCGGCGATGGTGAATGCCGGGTATGAATTGCCGGATCATGCCTACCAAGCAATGGGAGCCAGACTCGGAGGCAGAAATCTTCAGCTAGATGATGCAAGGCTAAAGCTAGATCAGATAAAGATGGCAGAACTGATCGAGTCGCAAGGTCCACAGGGTCCACCATGCTTTGGCCCAAGGATCATGAAGGAGCCCATAGTACCAAATTTTCAGCTGGCCAGAGGAACGAAAACTTATGATGGAAGCATAAAGCTAGAGGACTATCTCTTAGACTATGGAACTGCTGTGAAAATCGCACATGGAAATTTGAGATGGGCAGTGAGGTATGTGCCGCAGATGCTAGAGGGACTACCACGGGTGTGGCTGAATAACTTGCCACCCGGAAGAATCAACAGCTGGATCAATTTTCAGGATGCTTTTCTGAGAAATTTCACAAGCACCTACAAGAGGCTGAATCACTCGCAACAGCTAGAAATGTGCAAACAAAGGCCGAATGAGACAGACAGAGAATTCCTCACATGATGGTGCACAATGTGTAACTCTTGCGAAGGGGTAATGTCACATCCCAAAATTTTCCAAATTTGGAAATGTGAAAAATAAATAAACAAAAGAAATAATTTTTGAAATTTAGGGTGAAAAGAAACTTTTTGTTTCTAAATGGAAACATCAAAACCCTTCTTGAACAAAATTTGAATGAAAAGGGAATCCAACAAAATTTTAATCAAGTGAAATGCATTCATCAATGAATGTATCTTGAAATTTAAACTTGGGAAAATAAACCAAAACCCTAAAACCCTAATGGAAGAAAATCATTTCCAAGATCTCTCTAAGACTATGGATTTGATCCATATAAAAATTTATCAACAAACATTTATAAGTGATCAAAAATGATAAATAAAAATATTATAAAACCATAGAAATTGGTTTCATTTAATTTGGAGCCATAGATAAAAACTTATGTTTTTAATAAGATAAAAAGGGAATAATTTCAAGGCTAATAAAGATCCTAACTAAATCTATACCAAATTGTGAGCAAATTAATCCTAAAAGGATTTAAAATGATAAAAAATATTAAATAAAATTATACAAATTAGTATCACCAATTTTGGAACTATAAATAAAGAGATATGGATTTTATAAGACAAAAAAAAGAAATAAATAAATAAAGAATATTTAAAAGCCAAATTAAATCTTGGCCAAACTCCATAAAAAAATAAAAGTTATTGAATAATAAAAACAAGAAAACGATTATTTAAATAAAATCATAAGGATTGAACAATATCCAATTTTATTGAAATAAAGACAAATTGCCTAAACTAAATAATAAATCCCAATAAAATTATTTAGAAGACAATTTAAACCTTGAAATTAATCCATAAGAAAATGGAATAAAGATAATACCAAATAAAATAAAGGGATAAATAATATTCAAATACAAGTATATGGGAATAAACCATATTCAAATTATATTTAAATGGAGAAAAATCCCTAATGGTAAATGATTAATTAAATCATGAGAAAACAATAAATTGGAATTTTCCCAAGTGGATTAAAGTTATCTAATTAACATAAAAAGAATAAAATAATAATTAAAAAGAATAATATGGATTGGAACCATATTTAAAATCTTATCTAAATAAAGACAAATGTCTAAATTAAATAAATAACAAACCATATAAGAATATAAGAAATATTTTAAAATGGATTATTTAAATACATTATTAATTAAGATTAAAACTACTGAAAAGGTTTGATAGAAATATGAATTAAAAAGTTAGCTTTTGAATCATATTAAATATTACTTGAAAATAAAGACAAAAGCCCTTCAAATAAATATTGAATCACATTAAAATATTTTGATTTATTCAAAAATGGACTTTCAAAACACACTAATAAATAAGTGCAAAACCAACTAAAAATGTTCTGGAAATTTGAATACAAATAAATGGTTAAAAACATTTGAATAAATTTAAAACAGAAAAATAAAAAGTTTCAGCAAGAAAAAAATAGAGAAAACAAACAGACCCAGTAGCCCACTAACCCCAGCCCAATCTGACCCAGCGAAGCCCACCTTCCTCTGCCCCTAGCGAATTGTTTTCTCACCCGCGGACATACCCCCTTCACTCGCTGACAACCCGGTCCCACGCCAACTCAGCGCTAGCCCACCATCGTCTTCACCCCCCCCGTTGACCTCGCCCTAGCCTCGCTGCCGTTTTTTCCATGTTTAAATCCGCGTACATTCGCGTTGATGGGGACGTTAATCTCGCTAGTGACCTTGCTATCTTAAGAGCCTCCTCCCCCTCTCTCTTTCCCCCTAGACGCCATTCCGACTCCGCCTCCAGGCTGTTCCAATTCGAGCCCGAAAACACCACTGCTCCGTCGAGCTGCAGCACCGATTCCGGCCAACTCCGGTCACCTCTCTGCTCCCAGTACCCACTAGCTTGCTCCCCATCTCCTTATGCATCTGCGCATACCTTCAGCTCGCCCGCGTGCGCCCTAGAGGCTCGGCAACGTCGACGACTGAGCGCCACCGTCACCTTCCCCGACTCCGACGATCTCCCACGGTATTCCCTGACCGCCCCTTTCCCCTCAATGACACTTACGTGCTCGCGTCTCTCACCTGCATCTAATGGCACCTTTGGTTTGTCTTAGCATGCACCGTAGCCTCGCCAACGATGACGAACAGACGCGCCTGTCGCCAGGAGCTTCTCCGACGAGCAATCGCCGGCAATCTCGTGCGCCCCTTAGTCTGCGGAGACCACCTCGAGCTTCAGCACGTCACGGCGAGTACGGTAAGCCTCTTCCCTCTCTCTCGCTTACTAGGTTGGTTGGAGCGCCGTTAGCAGAGCGTCGCCGCTGCGCCGCCGTCGCCGGCGCCGCCAAGTAATGATCGCCTGCTCATCAGCCGTTAGATCCAGATCCAACAGCGTAGATAGATAACTTAATGAACTGTTATACCTTGATCTGTGCCGCACGATTCTAATTAGATCCAACGTCTGTAGCTGCATGATCCACATGAACCGTTATCGTCCACTATGAATGTGACGCGTGGCACAGACTTCATTTTAAAAACAGAAACATTTCTATTTAGTGTTTGGATTTGAAAAATTCATAACTATTGATCCACACGTCCAAATTTTGCAAATTTTATATCATTGGAATCAGAAAAAGGAAACCTTTGCAACCATGCCCTTAGTTTAGTATTTTTATTCTAGAAAATTGGTTGTTTTTACAAAAACATGTTTATGCCTATTTTGGTTATAAAAATTATTTTAGGGTAAAATCTTTTGTAAATGGTTTGTTTTGAACCTACTGACCATAAAAGCCAACTTTTGGATTTAAAAATATATTTTGTGACACTAAGGAATTATTCCTTTGAATAAAAAGCTTTTATAGTAAAATAAAAATGGTGCTTGATTTAAAAATGATTTTTGAGTGAAACCTTTTGAAAATGGATTTGTTTTAAACACTTTGACCATAAAAACTAACATTTGTGTTTAAAAATATATTTGGATGACACTACAAAATATTACTCTTATTAAAATGATTTCTAGCAAAACAAAAATGATTTAAATGGCCATTTTCACTAACTTGATATCAAATGGTTTTTGCCACTTTTATAAATGACCAATAGGTGTTTTTAAATATTTATAGCCTATTAGAAACCACCTTTCCAAATAAAACAATCTTTTGCATGCTTGCATGCATTGCTTGTTTTTATTATTTTAGGTGATGAATTGTTTGAATGCTAGTTTGAATATGTGCTTGCTTGATTGAATTGTAGTGAACTTTGAAGAGTGTGACAATTGCAAGATCAAGGAGTGAATATAGTTTCTCTACCAAAAAGGCAAGTGGTGCTTCATACATTTTGTCCTAATATTTTGACTATGCATTAGTGATATTTCTAAGTAGGACTTGCATGGAATTTTTACCAAGTATGCTATGCCATGGGAAATCCTAGTAGATGATGCCTTAGTAGAATTTTCTAGATGTTAAGATTCTTGCTACTATTATGCTTACCCTTGCTAGTAGAAAACAAGGGTGGATTATATTCATGCTATGAAATATTTCTAAGTCTATGACTTGTGTTTTGTTTAATAAAACAACTATGTGAATGAATGACCTGGGTGGAATGGAATGAAAGGTTTGTGTTGAGCGGTTACACAAGTCCAGTATATTGGAGAAAACTTGTGTATCACAAGTCCAGTATGCTGGAGAAAACTTGGTATCACACTTGTGGAAAGCCACCCAGGAACAAAGAGATTTGAGATGTCAGATATTGAGAAGCTTCAAGTGCATCCACATGGCATTATGGGCTCTACCTGGATCATATAGGTTGAAATAACTTAGCTAGATGGACAAAAGGTGGTAGGGGGTGATAGTTTTGGAATGCGTCCATTTGGTCTAAGTGAAGGCTTCTGAAAGATCTTGTCTCGATGCATGTTGAGTCTTGTGGGGAAAGTGCACCACCTCTCTCGAGAGTAAAATCTAAGTACTTAGCCATGTCCCTGGCAATGGACAATTTGAGCATCAAGACATGGAAGATATCAAGGATCTCCTCATACCAATTTATAACTTAAAAGCTTGTGGTTGAACAAGGGTAAAGGTTAACCAATTCCATTGGTTGTTCCTTGGGTGATTTGACAAACAAAAACTTAGTGTTTTCAACTTATAAGGAAAACCTTATTTTGAGCAAAGCAAGCCTAATCTCCACTTAGCCAAATGCCTATATATGATAGATACCACTATTCTACCATAGTATCACTTGCCAATACAATTCAAATGTATTGACCGTTGTGGCTGTAACTTATTATGTTGCAGGTTTGTTTGATGTTAGTGAAGTGAGTTGAATAGGATTACAAGTCTACAACCAACATGATTGCCTGTGGCACTTTGAAGATGAAGGACTCCATGCTATATAGTTATTTCCGCTGCATTGTAATGATATAGACAAATGAGCTATGTAAGATGTAATGAATTATTTTATTCCTGGTTATAAAGTTGTATTATGAACTTTGTTTCTTGATATTACATCTTAAACTGTGGATGGTAGCTATTGATCTAGGGACTAACATTGTAAACACAGGGATCTCTACCTTATCAGGTTGGGACCTCTATAGATGGTATCAGAGCACTGTGTTGCCTGTAGGATTGTAACCCTAGGATTGGACAAAATCCCTTAGAAAAATATAGGAGTTGTATTTGTTGAAACTTATTTACAAACAATCTTGTATAACTCTTTCCTCAACCTTTTTGTTTTGATTCTAGATCTTTTCCTTTTCAACTTGATGGACAAAGCCTCCACCATGAGCAAATACTTCACCAACACCAATGACTTCAACTTTACTTTCATTAAGGACTTCAACTTGGACATCACTAAGAACTACAAGTGAGACAAGAAATATTACTCAAGACTTGGAAGACTAAGGAAACATAACTTAGAAGAACCATCATCACCTTTGAGCCTTGTGACCAAGATGCAAGAAGTTTTCCAAGGATACATGATCTTGTTCATGAAGAAACAATTAAAGAAGAATGGATTGATCTCAAGTTATAACCATAGTTGGACCACCATACTAGTGTTTAGTTTAGTTAGATCAATCACACCAACTTATGTGGTGTAGCAAAAATATTTTGTTCCCTAAAAATGTGCTTGAACCTTGTTGTTTGAGTGGAATGTTTGATTGTGATTGCTTGCACATTGCTTGGGTGAATTGTCATGTGTGAGTAGACTTCTTTCTCTAGAAATATTTTGCCTAATCTAATCCCAAACCAACCCAAACAGATGACTTCTCCAAGAGACCACAACTCCAACATCAAGGATGGTGACAACAACAACAACCAAGAGCTGCACATGAGAGAACAACTGCTAGCAACACAAGCCCAGTTGAATTAAGTGAGAACTCAATTTTTATCCAACAACAATGGGATAGACCCAACCATGCAAAAGTTTTTGGAAATCCAATCCCAATTGTTGCAAAGGATGACCAATCAAATGATCAACATGAGAGACAACCTTTCCCAAGGATATTGTGACAACAATGATATCAAGGATGATATTATAGAAGGAACCCAAGCTTGCAATATTTTTGGAGACATATGACACACTTATAAAGAGCATGTGGATCAATGCCCTAATTGTGAAGAGAAACATCCAACTAAACAATGCCCCACATCTCAAGTTACTTGTTTCCTATGTGAAGGAAATGATCATGTCCCTATCCAATGCCCTGTCTATCCTATAGTTCAACAAACGAAACAAGATGGAATGCATAAAATGTTTGGAAAACTCCATGAAGGAACAACTTCTACAAAGAAGGATGAAGAGAAAGGAAAATATCAGTATGCACCTCCATACATTGTAACCCACCATGGTGGACAAAAGAGGAAACATGGACGTTATCCTAGGAATCGTTCAAGGAACCGAGGAAGTTTTCCCACCTTTGAGGTGAGATATGAAGAACATGAACTAGAAGAACTCCTATCTTTGGAGAAACCGAAGAAGAAGAAGAAGAGCCAAGGAAACAAACAAGCAATAGTGAAACAAAATATGAGGAAGGATATTAGACAAGTATGTGCAATCACTTCAAAGAGCTAGGCCATTATGCATCATATTGTCCAGAGAAGGCACCTCAAGACCTCAACCTTATCACATGTTTCAAATGTGGAAACAAAGGACACTATGCAAACAACTGTACAAAACATGAGGATCTCAGCCTTGTTACATGTTTCAAGTGTGGGGACAAAGGACATTATGCCAACAACTGTCCAGAGAAGATACATCAATATCCCAAGTAAGCCAAGATGTAATCTTGTTGAAAACCTTTTAAGGGTGGTAGTACTCTAATTTTCTTGAAGCCAACTTGTAACCTCTAGCCTTCCCAAATCTCGGGACAATATTTCTTTTAAGGGTGGTAGCCTGTCACATCCCTAAATTTTCCAAATTTGGAAATGTGAAAAATAAATAAACAAACGAAATAATTTTTGAAATTTAGGGTGAAAAGAAACTTTTTGTTTCTAAATGGAAACATCAAAACCCTTTTTGAATAAAATTTTAATGAAAAGGGAATCCAACAAAATTTTAATCAAGTGAAATGCATTCATCAATGAATGTATCTTGAAATTTAAACTTGGGAAAATAAACCAAAACCCTAAAACCCTAATGGAAGAAAATCATTTCCAAGATCTCTCTAAGACTATGGATTTGATCCATATAAAAATTTATCAACAAACATTTATAAGTGATCAAAAATGATAAATAAAAATATTATAAAACCATAGAAATTGGTTTCATTTAATTTGGAGCCATAGATAAAAACTTATGTTTTTAATAAGATAAAAAGGTAATAATTTCAAGGCTAATAAAGATCCTAACTAAATCTATACCAAATTGTGAGCAAATTAATCCTAAAAGGATTTAAAATGATAAAAAAATATTAAATAAAATTATACAAATTAGTATCACCAATTTTGGAACTATAAATAAAGAGATATGGATTTTATAAGACAAAAAAAAGAAATAAATAAATAAAGAATATTTAAAAGCCAAATTAAATCTTGGCCAAACTCCATAAAAAAATAAAAGTTATTGAATAATAAAAACAAGAAAACAATTATTTAAATAAAATCATAAGGATTGAACAATATCCAATTTTATTGAAATAAAGACAAATTGCCTAAACTAAATAATAAATCCCAATAAAATTATTTAGAAGACCATTTAAACCTTGAAATTAATCCATAAAAAATGGAATAAAGATAATACCAAATAAAATAAAGGGATAAATAATATTCAAATACAAGTATATGGGAATAAACCATATTCAAATTATATTTAAATGGAGAAAAATCCCTAATGGTAAATGATTAATTAAATCATGAGAAAACAATAAATTGGAATTTTCCCAAGTGGATTAAAGTTATCTAATTAACATAAAAAGAATAAAATAATAATTAAAAAGAATAATATGGATTGGAACCATATTTAAAATCTTATCTAAATAAAGACAAATGTCTAAATTAAATAAATAACAAACCATATGAGAATATAAGAAATATTCTAAAATGGATTATTTAAATACATTATTAATTAAGATTAAAACTACTGAAAAGGTTTGATAGAAATATGAATTAAAAAGTTAGCTTTTGAATCATATTAAATATTACTTGAAAATAAAGACAAAAGCCCTTCAAATAAATATTGAATCACATTAAAATATTTTGATTTATTCAAAAATGGACTTTCAAAACACACTAATAAATAAGTGCAAAACCAACTGAAAAGGTTATGGAAATTTGAATACAAATAAATGGTTAAAAACATTTGAATAAATTTAAAACAGAAAAATAAAAAGTTTCAGCAAGAAAAAAATAGAGAAAACAAACAGACCCAGTAGCCCACTAACCCTAGCCCAATCTGACCCAGCGAAGCCCACCTTCCTCTGCCCCTAGCGAATCGTTTTCTCACCCGCGGACATACCCCCTTCACTCGCTAACAACCCGGTCCCACGCCAACTCAGCGCTAGCCCACCATCGTCTTCACCCCCCCCCCCGTTGACCTCGCCCTAGCCTCGCTGCCGTTTTTTCCATGGTTAAATCCGCGTACATTCGCGTTGATGGCGACGTTAATCTCGCTAGTGACCTAGCTATCTTAAGAGCCTCCTCCCCCTCTCTCTTTCCCCCTAGACGCCATTCCCACTCCGCCTCCAGGCTGTTCCAATTCGAGCCCGAAAACACCACTGCTCCGTCGAGCTGCAGCACCGATTCCGGCCAACTCCGGTCACCTCTCTGCTCCCAGTACCCACTAGCTTGCTCCCCATCTCCTTATGCATCTTCCCATACCTTCAGCTCGCCCGCGTGCGCCCTAGAGGCTCGGCAACATCGACGACTGAGCGCCACCGTCACCTTCCCCGACTCCGACGATCTCCCACGGTATTCCCTGACCGCCCCTTTCCCCTCAATGACACTTACGTGCTCGCGTCTCTCACCTGCGTCTAATGGCACCTTTGGTTTGTCTTAGCACGCACCGTAGCCTCGCCAACGATGACGAACAGACGCGCCTGTCGCCAGGAGCTTCTCCGACGAGCAATCGTCGGCAATCTCGTGCGCCCCTTAGTCTGTGGAGACCACCTCGAGCTTCAGCACGTCACGGCGAGTACGGTAAGCCTCTTCCCTCTCTCTCGCTTACTAGGTTGGTCGGAGCGCCGTTAGCAGAGCGTCGCCGCTGCGCCGCCGTCGCGGACGCCGCCAAGTAATGATCGCCTGCTCATCAGCCGTTAGATCCAGATCCAACAACGTAGATAGATAACTTAATGAACTGTTATACCTTGATCTGTGCCGCACGATTCTAATTAGATCCAACGTCTGTAGCTGCATGATCCACATGAACCGTTATCGTCCACTATGAATGTGATGCGTGGCACAGACTTCATTTAAAAAACAGAAACATTTCTATTTAGTGTTTGGATTTGAAAAATTCATAACTATTGATCCACACGTCCAAATTTTGCAAATTTTATATCATTGGAATCAGAAAAAGGAAACCTTTGCAACCATGCCCTTAGTTTAGTATTTTTATTCTAGAAAATTGGTTGTTTTTACAAAAACATGTTTATGCCTATTTTGGTTATAAAAATTATTTTAGGGTAAAATCTTTTGTAAATGGTTTGTTTTGAACCTACTGACCATAAAAGCCAACTTTTGGATTTAAAAATATATTTTGTGACACTAAGGAATTATTCCTTTGAATAAAAACTTTTCTAGTAAAATAAAAATGGTGCTTGATTTAAAAATGATTTTTGAGTGAAACCTTTTGAAAATGGATTTGTTTTAAACACTTTGACCATAAAAACTAACATTTGTGTTTAAAAATATATTTGGATGACACTACAAAATATTACTCTTATTAAAATGATTTCTAGCAAAACAAAAATGATTTAAATGGCCATTTTCACTAACTTGATATCAAATGGTTCTTGCCACTTTTATAAATGACCAATAGGTGTTTTTAAATATTTATAGCCTATTAGAAACCACCTTTCCAAATAAAACAATATTTTGCATGCTTGCATGCATTGCTTGTTTTTATTATTTTAGGTGATGAATTGTTTGAATGCTAGTTTGAATATGTGCTTGCTTGATTGAATTGTAGTGAACTTTGAAGAGTGTGACAATTGCAAGATCAAGGAGTGAATATGGTTTCTCTACCAAAAAGGCAAGTGGTGCTTCATACATTTTGTCCTAATATTTTGACTATGCATTAGTGATATTTCTAAGTAGGACTTGCATGGAATTTTTACCAAGTATGCTATGCCATGGGAAATCCTAGTAGATGATGCCTTAGTAGAATTTTCTAGATGTTAAGATTCTTGCTACTATTATGCTTACCCTTGCTAGTAGAAAACAAGGGTGGATTATATTCATGCTATGAAATATTTCTAAGTCTATGACTTGTGTTTTGTTTAATAAAACAACTATGTGAATGAATGACCTGGGTGGAATGGAATGAAAGGTTTGTGTTGAGCGGTTACACAAGTCCAGTATATTGGAGAAAACTTGTGTATCACAAGTCCAGTATGCTGGAGAAAACTTGGTATCACACTTGTGGAAAGCCACCCAGGAACAAAGAGATTTGAGATGTCAGATATTGAGAAGCTTCAAGTGCATCCACATGGCATTATGGGCTCTACCTGGATCATATAGGTTGAAATAACTTAGCTAGATGGACAAAAGGTGGTAGGGGGTGATAGGTTTGGAATGCGTCCATTTGGTCTAAGTGAAGGCTTCTGAAAGATCTTGTCTCGATGCATGTTGAGTCTTGTGGGGAAAGTGCACCACCTCTCTCGAGAGTAAAATCTAAGTACTTAGCCATGTCCCCGGCAATGGACAATTTGAGCATCAAGACATGGAAGATATCAAGGATCTCCTCATACCAATTTATAACTTAAAAGCTTATGGTTGAACAAGGGTAAAGGTTAACCAATTCCATTGGTTGTTCCTTGGGTGATTTGACAAACAAAAACTTAGTGTTTTCAACTTATAAGGAAAACCTTATTTTGAGCAAAGCAAGCCTAATCTCCACTTAGCCAAATGCATATATATGATAGATACCACTATTCTACCATAGTATCACCTGCCAATACAATTCAAATGTATTGACCGTTGTGGCTGTAACTTATTATGTTGCAGGTTTGTTTGATGTTAGTGAAGTGAGTTGAATAGGATTACAAGTCTACAACCAACATGATTGCCTGTGGCACTTTGAAGATGAAGGACTCCATGCTATATAGTTATTTCCGCTGCACTGTAATGCTATAGACAAATGAGCTATGTAAGATGTAATGAATTATTTTATTCCTGGTTATAAAGTTGTATTATGAACTTTGTTTCTTGATATTACATCTTAAACTGTGGATGGTAGCTATTGATCTAGGGACTAACATTGTAAACACAGGGATCTCTACCTTATCAGGTTGGGACCTCTATAGATGGTATCAGAGCACTGTGTTGCCTGTAGGATTGTAACCCTAGGATTGGACAAAATCCCTTAGAAAAATATAGGAGTTGTATTTGTTGAAACTTATTTACAAACAATCTTGTATAACTCTTTCCTCAACCTTTTTGTTTTGATTCTAGATCTTTTCCTTTTCAACTTGATGGACAAAGCCTCCACCATGAGCAAATACTTCACCAACACCAATGACTTCAACTTTACTTTCATTAAGGACTTCAACTTGGACATCACTAAGAACTACAAGTGAGACAAGAAATATTACTCAAGACTTGGAAGACTAAGGAAACATAACTTAGAAGAACCATCATCACCTTTGAGCCTTGTGACCAAGATGCAAGAAGTTTTCCAAGGATACATGATCTTGTTCATGAAGAAACAATTAAAGAAGAATGGATTGATCTCAAGTTATAACCATAGTTGGACCACCATACTAGTGTTTAGTTTAGTTAGATCAATCACACCAACTTATGTGGTGTAGCAAAAATATTTTGTTGCCTAAAAATGTGCTTGAACCTTGTTGTTTGAGTGGAATGTTTGATTGTGATTGCTTGCACATTGCTTGGGTGAATTGTCATGTGTGAGTAGACTTCTTTCTCTAGAAATATTTTGCCTAATCTAATCCCAAACCAACCCAAACAGATGACTTCTCCAAGAGACCACAACTCCAACATCAAGGATGGTGACAACAACAACAACCAAGAGATGCACATGAGAGAACAACTGCTAGCAACACAAGCCCAGTTGAATCAAGTGAGAACTCAATTTTTAGCCAACAACAATGGGATAGACCCAACCATGCAAAAGTTTTTGGAAATCCAATCCCAATTGTTGCAAAGGATGACCAATCAAATGATCAACATGAGAGACAACCTTTCCCAAGGATATTGTGACAACAATGATATCAAGGATGATATTATAGAAGGAACCCAAGCTTGCAATATTTTTGCAGACATATGACACACTTATAAAGAGCATGTGGATCAATGCCCTAATTGTGAAGAGAAACATCCAACTAAACAATGCCCCACATCTCAAGTTACTTGTTTCCTATGTGAAGGAAATGATCATGTCCCTATCCAATGCCCTGTCTATCCTATAGTTCAACAAACGAAACAAGATGGAATGCATAAAATGTTTGGAAAACTCCATGAAGGAACAACTTCTACAAAGAAGGATGAAGAGAAAGGAAAATATCAGTATGCACCTCCATACATTGTAACCCACCATGGTGGACAAAAGAGGAAACATGGACGTTATCCTAGGAATCGTTCAAGGAACCGAGGAAGTTTTCCCACCTTTGAGGTGAGATATGAAGAACATGAACTAGAAGAACTCCTAACTTTGGAGAAACCGAAGAAGAAGAAGAGCCAAGGAAACAAACAAGCAATAGTGAAACAAAATATGAGGAAGGATATTAGACAAGTATGTGCAACCACTTCAAAGAGCTAGGCCATTATGCATCATATTGTCCAGAGAAGGCACCTCAAGACCTCAACCTTATCACATGTTTCAAATGTGGAAACAAAGGACACTATGCAAACAACTATACAAAACATGAGGATCTCAGCCTTGTTACATGTTTCAAGTGTGGTGACAAAGGACATTATGCCAACAACTGTCCAGAGAAGATACATCAATATCCCAAGTAAGCCAAGATGTAATCTTGTTGAAAACATTTTAAGGGTGGTAGTACTCTAATTTTCTTGAAGCCAACTTGTAACCTCTAGCCTTCCCAAATCTCGGGACAAGATTTCTTTTAAGGGTGGTAGCCTGTCACATCCCAAAATTTTCCAAATTTTGAAATGTGAAAAATAAATAAACAAAACAAATAATTGTTGAAATTTAGGGTGAAAAGAAACTTTTTGTTTCTAAATGGAAATATCAAAACCCTTTTTGAATAAAATTTTAATGAAAAGGGAATCCAAAAAACTTTCATTCAAGTGAAATGCATTCATCAATGAATGTATCTTGAAATTTAAACTTGGGAAAATAAACCAAAACCCTAAAACCCTAATGGAAGAAAATCATCTCCAAGATCTCTCTAAGACTATGGATTTGATCCATATAAAAATTTGTCAACAAACATTTATAAGTGATAAAAATGATAAATAAAAATATTATAAAACCATATAAATTGGTTTCATTTAATTTGGAGCCATAGATAAAAACTTATGTTTTTAATAAGATAAAAAGGGTATAAATTCAAGGCTAATAAAGCTCCTAACTAAATCTATACCAAATTGTGATAAAATTAAACCTAAAAGGATTTTAAATGATAGACAAATATTAAATAAAATTATACAAATTGGAATCACCAATTTTGGAACTAAAAAAAAGATATGAATTTTGTAAGACAAAAAAGAAATAAATAAATAAAGAATATTTAAAAGCCAAATTAAATCTTGGCCAAAATCCATAAAAAATAAAAGTTATTGAATAATAAAAAGGAGAAAAGGATTATTTAAATAAAATCATAATGATTGAACAATATCCAATTTTATTTAAATAAAGACAAATTGCCTAAACTAAATAATAAATCCCAATAAAATTATTTAGAAGACAATTTAAACCTTGAGTTAAATCCATAAGAAAATGGAATAAATATAATCCCAAATAAAATAAAGGGATAAAGAATATTCAAATAAAAGTATATGGGAATAAACCATATTTAAATGGAGAAAAATCCCTAATGGTAAATGATTAATTAAATCATGAGAAAATAATAAATTGGAATTTGCCCAAGTGGATTAATGTTATCTAATTAACTTAAAAATAATAAAATAATAATAAAAAGAATAATATGGATTGGAACCATATTTAAAATCCTATTTAAATAAAGACAAATGTCTAAATTAAATAAATAACAAACCATATGAGAATATAAGAAATATTCTAAAATGGATTATTTAAATACATTATTAATTAAGATTAAACCTACTGAAAAGGTTTGATAGAAATATGAATTAAAATTAAGCTTTTGAATCATATTAAATATTACTTGAAAATAAAGAAAAAAGCCCTTTCAAATAAATATTGAACCACAGTAAAATATTTTGATTTATTCAAAAATGGACTTTCAAAACACACTAATAAATAAGTGCAGAACCTAGTAAAAAAGTTCTGGAAATTTGAATACAAATAAATGGTTAAAAACATTTGAATAAATTTTAAACAGAAAAAGAAAAAGTTTCAGCAAGAAAAAATAGAGAAAACAAACAGACCCAGCAGCCCACTAACCCCAGCCCAATCTGACCCAGCGAAGCCCACCTTCCTCTACCCCTAGCGAATCGTTTTCTCCCCCGCGGACATAACCCCCTCACTCGCTGACACCCCGGTCCCACGCCAACTCAGCGCCAGCTCACCATCGTGTTCACCCCCTCGCCCCTACCCTCGCTGTCGTTTCTGTCTTGTTTAAATCCGCGTAAATTCGCGTTGATGGCGACGTTAATCTCGCCAGCGACCTTGCTATCTTAAGCGCCTCCTCCCCCTCTCTCTTTCCCCCTAAACGCCATTCCCTCTCCGCCTCCAGGCTGTTCCAATTCGATCCCGAAACCACCACTGCTCCGTAGAGTTGCAGTGCCGATTCCGGCCAACTCCGGTCACCTCTCCGCTCCCAGTACCCACTAGCTTGCTACCCATCTCCTTACGCATCTGCCCATACCTTCAGCTCTCCCACGCGCGCCCCAAAGGCTTGGCAACATCGACGACTGAGCGCCACCATCACTTGCCCCGACTCCGACAATCTCCCACTGTATACCCTGACCGCCCCTTTCCCCTCGATGACACTCACGTGCTTGCCTCTCTCACCTGCGTCTAATGGCACTTCTGGTTTGTCTTAGCGCGCACCGTAGCCTCCCCAACGACGATGAACAAACGCGCCCGTCGCCAGGAGCTTCTCTGACGAGCAATCGCCGGCAATCTCGTGCGTCCCTTAGTCTACGGAGACCACCTCGAGCTTCAGCACGTCACATCGAGTCTGGTAAGCCTCTTCCCCCTCTCTCTCGCTTCCTAGGTTGGCCGGAGCGCCGTTCGCAGAGCGCCTCCGTCGTGCCGCCGTCGCCAGCGCCGCCAAGTTATCGGCCAATGGCTGTAGCTGCATGATCCACACAAACCGTTATCGGCCAGTAAGAACGTGATGCGTGGCACATACTTCATTTTAACAACAGAAACATTTCTATTTAGTGTTTGGATTTGAAAAATTCATAACTATTGATACACACATCCAAATTTTGCAAATTTTATATCATTGGCATAAGAAAAAGGAAACCTTTGCAACCATGCCCTTAATTTAGTATTTTGCTTTTGTAAAATTTGTTGTTTTTATAGAAACATGTTTAGGCCTATTTTGGTTATAAAAATTATTCTAAAAATGATTTTAGGGTAATTTTTTTGTAAATGGTTTGTTTTGAACCTACTAACCATAAAAACCAACTTTTGGATTTAAAAATATATTTTGTGACGCTAAGGAATTATTCCTTTGAATAAACATCTTTTCTAGTAAAATAAAAATGGTGCTTGATTTAAAAATGATTTTTGAGTGAAACCTTTTGAAAATGGATTTGTTTTAAACAATTTGACCATAAACACTAACATTTGTGTTAAAAATATATTTGGCTCACAATACAAAATATTACTTTGATTAAAATCATTTCTAGCAAAACAAAAATGATTTAAATGGCCATTTTCACTAACTTGATTTCAATTGGTTTTTGCCACTTTTATAAATGACCAATAGGTGTTTTAAAATATTTATAGCCTATTATAAACCACATTTACAAATAAAACAATCTTTTGCATGCTTGCATGCATTGCTTGTTTTTATTATTTTAGGTGATGAATTGTTTGAATGCTAGTTTGAATATGTGCTTTCTTGATTGAATTGTAGTGAACTTTGAAGAGTGTGACAAATACAAGGTCAAGGTTTGAATCTAGTTTCTCTACCAAAAAGGCATGTGGTGCTTCATACATTTTTTCCTAATATTTTGACTATGCATTAGTGATATTTCTAAGTAGAACTTGCATGGAATTTTTACCAAGTATGCTATGCCATGGGAAATCCTAGTAGATGATGCCTTAGTAGAATTTTCCCTAAGTTAAGATTCTTGCTACTATTATGCTTACCCTAGCTAGTAGAAAACAAGGGTGGATTATATTCATGCTATGAAATATTTCTAAGTCTGGACTTGTGTTTTTTTAATAAAACAACTATGTGAATGAATCACCTGGGTGGAATGGAATGAAAGGTTTATGTTGAGTGGTTACACAAGTAAAATATATTGGAGAAAACTTGGTATACACTTGTGGAAAGCCACCCAGGAACAAAGAGATTTGAGATGTCAAATGTTGAGAAGCTTCAAGTGCAGCCACATGGCATTATGGGATCTGCATGGATCATATAGGTTGCAATAACTTAGCCAGATGGACATGGAGGGTGTGATAGGTTTGGAACACGTCCATTTGGTCTAAGGGAAGGCTTCTGAAAGATCTTGTCTCGATGCATGTCGAGTCTTGTGGGGAAAGTGCACCACCTCTCGAGAGAGTAAAATCTAAGTACTTAGCCGTGTTGCCGGCAATGGACAATTTGAGCATCAAGACATGGAAGCTATCAAGGATCTCCTCATCCCAGTTTCTAAGTTAAAAGCTTGTGGTTGAACAGGGGTAAAGGTTAACCAATTCCATTGGTTGTTCCTTGGGTGATTTGACAAACAAAAACTTAGTGTTTTCAACTTATAAGGAATATCTTATTTTGAGAAAAGCAAGCCTAAGCTCCACTTATCGAAATGCATATAGATGATAGATACCACTATTCTACCATAGTATCACTTGCCAATACAATTCAAATGTATTGACCCTTGTGGCTGTAACTTATTATGTTGCAGGTTTGTTTGATGTTAGTGAAGTGAGTTGAATAGGATTACAAGTCTACAACCAACATAATTGCCTATGGCACTTTGAAGATGAAGGGCTCCATGCTATATAATTATTTCTGCTGCATTGTAATGAGATAGCCAAATGAGCTATGTAAGATGCAATGAATTATTTTATTCCTGGTTATAAAGTTATATTATGACCTTTGTTTCTTGATATTACATCTTAAACTATGGATGCTAGCTATTGATCCAAGGACTAGCATTGTAAACACATGGATCTCTACCTTATCAGGTTGGGACCTCTACAGGTAATCGAGTCATAGGCTATCGCTTGGTTTTCACAAGGATGCAGACATGGAAGTGTGTTATGGCAAAGGTTACATAGAGATATGCCAGCGAGCTTGGTAGAAACAATAAGGATTGCTGACTCGTATGTGTTAGGAGATCCGACTCAGCCTCTGCTCATGTCGGCAGACGGGTTAACTAAGACTCAAATCTATGACGCTGCCGGATCGCAAAGGCGCCAAGAAAGAGCCAAGTATAGAAGCAAAAGAAGAGATCAAAGGCCAGACTACAGGTATGGTTTGACCCAACTTGCGGCTGTCAGTCAGGATCATCCAGATGCTGGAGGTAGCCAACGTCAAAGGACAAGTGGACAACAGTAGTGGATACCAAAGAATGATGGCAAAAAGCCATACGAACAAAGAAAGCGGTATCAGGACAGGCAGATATATACTTATGAGATGATGTTAGACCAACCATGCAAATTTCATATGACAAGTCCGAGTAAGCCAGCCAATCACACAACAAGGCAATGCACTTGGTTTCAGAAAGGAGATAGAGTGGATTCGCCGACTAAGCAACTACCACCACCTCCCCCTCCACCACTCACAGGAGGAAATGCCCAAGCTGTTGGAGCTGAGCACATATACGAGAATAGGCAGCCGAGGTATCATAATCAAGAAAGAAGAGAAGCTATGCACCAGGTGCATAACCCAGGAGGTTATGACGCTCATGTCAGCCATGGAACCAGAAATGAGTACAGATAACATCACCAGAGTTATGTCGTCTTTGTCATAGAGCCGAATGACAAAAAGAGTCAGCAGAGACGGATGATGGAAGTGAATGCCACAATGCCGGCAATTCCAAAGTACATGCATTGGTCTGAGCAGGAGATAACTTGGAGCATAAAGGATCACCCCAAGATCATGCCAACACCAGGAGGTTATGCTCTGGTCTTGGATCCAACTTTCATGGGCCCTGATATCAATGTGAAATTTTCCAAAGTACTGATCGATGATGGCAGTAGCATCAACATCATGTACAAGGATACCATGCTCAAGTTAGGCATTACTATGAACATGCTGGAGCCGACTAAGACAACTTTCCATGGAATTGTGCCGGGATTGTCCTGTGAGACAATTGGCAAGATCTGCATTGACGTCTTATTCGGCAAAAGAGAGAATTGTCGCACTGAAGCCATAGAGTTTGAGGTGGTTGACCTGGTTAGCTCATACCATGCCTTACTCGGCAGACTGGCTATGGCAAAGTTTATGGCCACTCCTCACATTGCTTACTTGAATATGAAACTTCCAGGTCCATGTGGAGTTATTATAGTCGAAGGAGATTACAAAAGATCTATTGCTTGTGCCTCAGCCGGATCTTCGCTGGCTGAGTCACTGGTTATAGCACAAGAAAAACACCAAATGATGGAAGTGGCAGCATTGGCCAAAGCAGCACAAATGTCCATGTCGGCACTTACTAACCCGCATGGCAGTGTGTCATTCCAAGCTACCAAGGAAACCAAGAAGGTACAGGTGGATGAGACTTTCCCAGAGCGCATAGTTACCATTGGGCTAGGCTAACCGACAAATAGGAAAGCGAGCTCATCAACTTCCTCCATGAGAATCGGGATATCTTTGCATGGTCCACACACGATTTGCAAGGAGTTTTGAGGGAGCTGGCTAAGCACTCTCTTCATGTAAGGCCAGATGCCAAGCCGGTGAAGCAACAAATCCCTCGCTTTGCCGAAGATAGGAGGAAAGTAATAGATGCCGAGATAGCCAGGCTCTTAGCCGTTGGATTTATGATGGAAGTACTGCACCCAGATTGGTTGTCAAATCCAGTCTTGGTCGAGAAGAAAAAAGATGACCCGAACATGGCAGTGGTGTGGCGCATGTGTATTGATTACATGAACCTCAATAAGGCGTGTCCAAAAGATCCATTTCCCCTACCACGGATCGATCAAGTCATAGACTCTACTGCCGGGTGTGTGTTGTTGTCATTTGTGGACGCGTATTCTGGTTTCCACCAGATACCACTGAATCCGAATGATCAAATAAAGACGGCTTTTATCACCTCGTATGGGGCTTATTGTTATCGTACCATGTCGTTCAGATTGAGAAATGCAGGTGCAACATATCAAAGATGCATGCAAAAATGCTTGCAAGATCAATTGGACAAAAATGTTCAAGTATACGTCGATGACGTGGTGATAAAAACCAAACAAAGTCACACTCTAATTGAGGACTTGCGTCAAACATTCGCAAACTTAAGAAAATTCTAGATGAAACTTAACCCGGAAAAATGCACATTTAGTGTCCCGGCTGGGAAGTTACTCGAATTTCTTGTATCCAGCCGAGGAATTGAGGCTAACCCGACAAAGATCAGGGCCATCGAAAGAATGGAATTGCCAAAAACTCTCAACGATGTCCAGAAGTTCACAGGATGCCTGGCCTCGTTGAGCAGATTTATTAGTCGGCTAGGTGAAAAAGCCCTACCACTATATCAACTGATGAAAAATCAGACAAATTCACATGGAAACATCAAGCTGATAGCACTTTCCATGAACTCAAAAAGATGTTGGCAACAACACCAATATTAGCATCACCACTATCCAAAGAGCCAATGTTGCTCTATGTCGCCGCAACCAACAGAGTTGTAAGTGCAGTAATAGTGGTTGAACGTGAAGAAGAGGGCAAATCAGTCCAAAGGCCAGTTTATTACTTGAGCAAAGTGCTCTCTATATCAAAGCAAAATTACCCCCATTACCAAAAAATGACATATGGGGTATATATGGCAGCAAAGAAGCTGAAGCATTATTTTCAAGAACACCCAATCCGGGTAATATGTAAGGAAACTATCTCGGATATATTGGGCAGCAAAGATGCTAGTGTCCGAGTCGCAAAATGGGCCATAGAGCACCATATACTCCACAATACGAGGCACCATTGCCAGATCCAAATTACTGGAAGATTCATTTTGACGGATCCAAGACGAAAATGGGTCTGGACGCCGGGATAGTGCCCACATCACCAAAGGGGGAACAGCTTAAATATGTGTTGCAGATCCATTTTGCTGCATCCAATAACGTTGCCGAGTATGAAACACTTGTCCACGACATCAAAGTATCGAAAGAAATTGGCATCAAAAGGATCATGTGTTTTGGCGACTCGGATTTGGTGATTCGACAAGTATCTGGGCATTGGGACGCCTTGGATGCAAACATGGCGCTATATCGTTTTCATGTGCAACAAATTTCAGGATACTTTGACGGGTGTGAATTGCATCACATACCCAGAGCAGAGAATGAGGCAGCGGATGTGAAATCCAAGTTAGGCTCATCTCGGCAAGCAATACCACCAGGAATAGCATTGGAACATCTCAAGAAACCATCGATCAAGCCATCACCAGAATCCGAGTCAATCAGGCTCACCCCAAAAAATCAGGAGTCAGAGGCTGCGCCAATGGATATTGACTCAGGGGCAGGTTTGAGTCACTCGGGGACTGTCCCGGTCACCTCAGGGGTTGGCGAATCACACTCGGGGACTCCTCAGGTCATGTCGGCAGAACATATGTCGGCTGAGCCAATGGAAATTGATGAGGAAACAGATTCGGCACCGCTGATACCAGCATGGGCGCAACCAAAATTCTACTACTTGAAAGATGGAACTTTGCCAGACGATGAGATATCGGCAAGCAAAACTGAAAGAAGAGCAAAAGCATACAAAATAATCAACAAGGAGTTGTACAAAAGAAGTGTGACAAGTGTACTGCAGTGTTGCATAAGCCCAGAGAAAGGTCAAGAAATATTGTTGGACATTCACCAAGGAGAATATGGGCACCATGCATCGTCCAGTGCATTGGTAGCCAAGGCATTCCGACATGGATTTTATTGGCCAAGTGCGCTGGCAGAAGCACTGGAACTTGTGAGAAAATGCAGTGGCTGCCAGCATTATGTGTCAAAATCACACTTACCAGCATCAGAATTGAAAACTATACCGATCACTTGGCCATTTGCAGTATGGTGTCTAGATATGCACTACTATGAAATAGGTCGTTTGTGGCGCACCTGTAAACAACATCTGTGGCGCACTAGGTGTGCGCCACGAGCCTCGCGCTGCCTAGTGTGCCACGGTTGTGTCGAGATAGGCGTAGCGCACCTGCCAGTGCGCCACGGCTATGTGGGCAGGTGCGCTACGCTTTGGATCTTCTGTGGTGCATGTTGCAGTGCGCCACAAAAGCTAGGTCATGTGCACCACGGGTGTTTTTTTAATTTCAGAGCCAGATGATATACAATACAGATTATATACAATATTACAGGCAGTAATAGACACACATATACAAGATATACAATTATATATATAAATACACAATTTGCAAAACAAGATTGAAACAAATACATATAGATAAGTCTCATACATGAATACATAGTATAAGTTACATAGTTTCGATCAAGTTACAAAGTAGTTGGTGACATGCGAATACATGTGTCTCGAACAAGTTAGAGCTCGGAAGCTCGCCTAGACATCTAAACTAGCTAGACACAAACGCGAGATAAACAACTAAAGACGATAAGCATGATCACCGCGACGAAGGTGTAGGTCTTCATCCGGTTCCTCGTCCTAAGTCCCGCTAGATAGCGCGTGTATCTAGCTTCCGCCTCCGCCATAGTGTTGTACCCTTTGTAGCTATTGCCGCTGAAACGGTGCACCAGTCTCCGGCAGTCTTCCCAATCATCGTAGACTCCGGGAACCCGTCCCTTGTACACGACGTACCACGTCATCTACAAGTTGACAATAATAATTAACCGGTGATTGAAAAAAACATGTATAATTAAAGTCGCATATGAAGATACACTTATAGAAAGTACTCCTAAATCGAAAAGACCAAACTCAAAAAACATGCCTCATATATAACTAGGTTGTTCAACATAGGAATATGCTACGATGGAACCGTCCGCCAAGTAGGATGCATAACACCTAGACCTTTCCATAGCACAAGGCGGACAATCCCATCACATCACATTCACATATATAGTGTGCCATGACATTTCAATCATAGGCATTCTCGAAAAAGACCAAAGTAACTCAAAAATCATGCCTCATATATAACTAGGTCGTTGGACACAGGAATATGCTACGACGGAACAGTTAGCCAAGTAGGATGCACAACACCTGTACTTGTGCATATCACAAGGCTAACTATCCCGTCGTAGCACATTCACATATATAGTGTGCCACGACATTTCAATCATCGGCATTATTCTCGAAAAAGACCAAAGTAACTAGAAAAGAATGCCTCATATATATATATATACATAGGTCGTTGGCCACAGGAATATGCTACGATGGAACTGTGAGCCAAGTAGGATGCACAAGACATGGACTTGTGCATATCACAAGGCTCACAATCCTGTCGTAGCACATACACATATATATTGTGCCACGACATTTCAATCATTGGCATTATTCTCAAAAAGACCAAAGTAACTCGAAAAGAATGCCTCATATATATATATACATAGGTTGTTGAACACAGGAATATGCTATGATGGAACTGTAAGCCAAGTAGGATGCACAAGACATGGACTTTTACATATCACAAGGCTCACAATCCCATCGTAGCACATTCACATATATAGTGTGCCACGACATTTCAATCATCGACATTATTCTTGAAAAACGACTAATAAAGTAAGGAAAAAAGAAGTAAGCGATGATTCATAAACCTAATAAGATAAGTAGTAGCATGTACACTTGTCCACACACACACAAAGGTCATCTATAGTTTGGAACTACAACTAGGCCAACATCAAGCCTTCTGGCTCGGCTTAGGGAACGGGAGGACGCCTTGTCTCGTCATGAACTTCCTATAGTCACCCTGCATCTCTAGGCGATCTTCTATGTCACGGTTATTCGGGATATTTCCTCTGTAGAAGACCCCCCCCCCCCCCCCGAAGTCATGACATCACGAAAGATGATTGCCCCAAACTGCTGCTGGATGCGATACATCTCTTGTCTAATATCTGAATCAGTTTTCTTGGCCTTTCCTTTGGCCCACTGTTTGAGATGATCTGGCAGCATAGAATTCTGCTGGTCTAGAGGAACGCCCTCATGTGATGTAGTGCGTAGTAGGCTTCCTTCTTACTGTTTTCCGGCTGATTCACGCAGGGGAACTCCGTTACGTGGTTGAAGACGTGCCTGCCGAACTTGACCTTCCTACGCACGAAGGTGGTGCCTTCTGTCGAGGCATAGCCAGTGAGAGCATCATCCAGAACTTCCTTGATCTTGTCGTAGTTTTTCTTCTTTTCTAGACTCCCCGAGTCGAAATACGTGTCATGGGAATGCTTCGGCAATAAGGAGATGAGCGTGCAGTGTTCATCTCTGTGCAAAAAATTCAAATGGAATGTGTTGGAAAAAGAATGATGATAATCTAATAAAGTCAATCGACAGTGGCGAGTGAATAACGACTTACTCGGGAAAGTAAGCTACGAGAATGTATTCCTTTGTCTTGTTCGCCACGAAGATTCTTTTTAGGTACAAGACCACGATACATCGTTCAGCGGGGGAACCCAAGCAGCCGTCACGCATGTAGTAAGGGTCCACTATAGCGATGCCCGATGCGTTCTCTCTAATGATCTGCATGGCCAGGCTGAGAGAAAATAGGCGGACCATGGTATAGTGCAGCGGGTATAGGTGGAACATATTGAAGATGTCATAGAACCGTAGGAAGAACAGATCCACAGGGGCATTGTCAACGAAGCCCAATCCTGGTGGCACCTTAACCACGAATACCGGGTGCGAGGGATCTTTCTCCGCCAGAAGGCGTCTCTCTATCGTCAGCACGCCGTCATGCACACTCTGCAGTTCCAAACTGGTGAGCCTCCGCAAATTCTTAGGTAGCATGGGCTCACCCGCCACATGAATCCTCCACATAATACCCTCGGGTCTTGGTGGCACGTCTCGAAACCTGATCGGATTCGTAGTTGACGCCACAGGCTGGCTCGAGCTGCTAGATTTTCTTTTCCTGCCCTTTTTTCCTTTTGGAGAGCGGGCATGCACCGCAATCTGAACACCGGCCACCCTATGTAGTGTGTCAGGGCTTAGAATAAAGGGCCGGTTGGTTGTATCAGCTGGCTCTGTAAAGGCGCAAGCTGGAGGCATCTTCTGAGAACCAAACAGACGCTTGGTGATAGTGGCTTTCTCTGTGGGGCCACCAGCTAGGTCTTCGTTGATAAACTGAGTGTTGAAGAAGTGATCATTCCAGTCTTCGTCGTCCTCGGCCGGATCCTGCGCCATGTGCATATCATCAACATAATCATCCCACCCACCGCGTGGAGGTGACAGCGAGGGCGGTAAGGGGGCCTTGCCACCGCTTGTCAATGGCACGACAGGCGGTATTGTTGTTTGTGGCGTGATGGCCCCCTCCGTACCCAAACGGATCATGCTCTTTGTCCATTGCAAGAATAAGCCGAAGCAACTTCTGGGGACAGCTGGCTCTTCTTCATCCGCTCCTAGGGGTTGAATGGGAGGTTCCAGGTCGTCGCAGCCCCTTAGCACCCAACTAATTTTAACCCTGTGCACGCTATCTGGCATCGGCCTTGAGTGGAACGTGCGCTGCAAGGGTTGAACGATGGTACCCTTGGAAACATCCCTCAGCTCGTTGTTCACGTAGCATAAGAGTGCAAGGAACATCCGTCTGCGGAAAACATGTACGGCATCGTCAGAGATGCCATAAGAGTAATAGATGGCGTGAAAGGCGGTAAAGCAATTTGTTTACCGTGATGGCATCGAGATCGGCTGTAACACCCCTGTTTTTAGTTAATCTATATTAGGTTTTTTGATTGTGCATAGCATGAGCATCATTCTTTAAATTTCTTGCATTGAATAAATAAAGATAAACCCTAAACCCTAATTTCTCCCTCTTTCTATTTGAAAACAATTCAAGTGGTTTTAAAAATATTTGAAAAATCCAAAGTGTTTGGAGCCCAATTGGACTAAAGGGCCCCAACTTATTTCATATGTTTTATACAAACCCTCTAGTATTTTTGAAACATCCAAAACAGTTTTGAATTTGAAATATAAACAGAAAATACAAACAGAAATAGAAAACATAATTGAAAAAGGATTTCAGGAAATAAAAATGGATCCTAAGGTAATCTGGGCCGAGCCAATATCTTCCTCTCCTCTCCCCGTCGCTCAGCGCATAGCTTACAACCCAGCTAGGCCCACCCGTGGCCCAGCCAGGGACCGTACCCCCTCGCCAGCTGCTTCGTCATCTTCCTACCGCTTGCATCCGGCCGTCCGCCGCCGTGTGGAGGAGGATAAGATCATCGCATCGTCGCCCTGGCCACTCTCATCCATTCGCCCCCTCTCCAGAGACCTCCCTCTCTCCTCCTCACCAGGCGACCGAACCCTAGCCGTCGGTAACCGCATGCCGCCGTCTCTCTAGACTGCCCTGAGCTTCACCGTCTGTCCCAGGAGATCCGCCTCGCCACCCTCGTTCGTCTCCGACCAACCAATCAAGCTGGCATGCTCTTAATCGGCTGAATCGAACCCTCCATCCTGAAATCCGACCACCATTGTTCCATCGATTCCGGCCTCGTCCTGCCTCGACGATGTCCCCTTGAGCATCCTGGTGAGATGGTGGTTCTACGGTGCCTCTCCACTGTAAGATCCCTCCCTTTATAAAGGTAAGGATCCCTGTGTTTTCAATGCTAGTCCCTGGATCAATGCTAGCATCCATAGTTTAAGATGAAGTACACAGAAACAAAGGTCATTATTACATATCATTCCAGAGACAAACATAGTCTTTTACAAACTCCATGGCCACAGTCCTAATACAAGAGTTCAATTATAAAATAAGATAAACAAGTCATTATCTTCATGTGCCACAGTCAAGCATGTTGAGTGTAGACTCATAACCCCTAATCATCATCAGAATAACCTGCAACATCACAAGTTACAGCCATAGTGGGTCAATACATTGGAATAGTATTGGCAAGTGATACCTTAGTATAATGTTAGCATCTAGACACTACATGAATTTTGCTAAGTGTATCTTTGGATTGCTTTGCTCAAAATAGGTTTTACCTATTAGTTGAAAACACTAAGTTTTTCTTTGACAAAATCTTCCCAAGGAATCACCAATAGAAATTGGTGAACCTTCACCCTTGTTCAACCACAAGTTTTAACTTAGAAAATTGGGATGAGGAGATTCTTGATAGCTTCCATGTCTTGATGCTCAAGTTGTCCAATACCAGGGACATGGCTAAGTACTTAGATTCTTCCATCTGCAGAGGTTGTGCACTTTCCCCACAAGACATGATTTTCACCAAGACAGGACCTTTTAGAAGCCTTCCCTTAGACCAAATGGATGCGCTCCAAACCTATCATCCCACTACCACCAACTGTCCAAATGGCTATGTTATTACAACCTATATGATCCAGGGAGAGCCCATAATGCCATGTGGCTGCACTAGAAGCTTCTTAACATTTGGCATCTCAAATCCCTTTGTTTCTGGGTGGCTTTCCACAAGTGAGATACACAAGGTAAACCATATAAATGGGCCTTGTGTAACCACTCAACACAAACCATTCTTTCCATTCCACCCAGGTGTTTCATTCACTTAGTTATTTTATTAAGCAAAAGCACAAGTCAATGACTTAGAAATATTTCACATAGCATGAATATAATCCCCCCTTGTTTTCTAGTATCTAGGCTAAGCATGGCATTAGTAAGCATCCTAACATAGAGGAAATTCTAACAATTCTACAACTACTAGGATTTCCCAAGCATAGCATATAGTTACTTAGCAAAATATTCATGCAAGTCCTATACAAAATATTTCTAATGCATAGGTAAAAATATAGGAATAAAACATGAAGCACCACTTGCCTTGGTAGTTTGGGGAGTAGCAACAATCTTCACAACCACAATCACTATTAGCACCAAAATCTACACATAAAATAATGGCACCAAAATCACATATCAAAATATACAAACAAAAATATATGAATGCATGCAAATGCCATGTGATGATTTTTCTACACTAAACAAGACAAGTATACAGTACTGAAACATAAAGAAGTCCAATATACTCAAAATAAACTTTATTTGATCTTTAAAACATTTTTCAAATAGTTTTCATACTCAAATTATGCCTACAAATGTTTCTGCAAAAAAAAACCATTTTTACAGGGGCAAAACATTAAACACATTGCATAAATAGGTAGTATTTTCTCTCCTGATTCCAATGATATAAAATTTGCAAAATTTGAACGTGTGGATCAAAAGTTATGAATTTTGCAAGATTGAATATCTAATATATCTAATTCAAGATTTTAAATTTAAATCCTAGCCACGTGATGCTTCCTGATTGGACAATACCGCTTCACTCAGGATCACGCTTCCACGCCGTCGGATCAAGTTAGATCCAACGCGCCAGATCTAAAGAAAATGGTTTGATCTAGATCTAATCTAAACCCTTCGATACAGATCTAATCTAATTGCGCGTGCTTTTTTGACCAAAGAGTGGCGGTGCGAATGGCCAGAATGGCGGCGACGCTTCTGCCGGCGGTGAACTGGCGGCGCTAGGGGGAAAATGGGGAAGGTACGGGTCATTACCGAAGCGTGGAGACGAGGTGACGACGATGGTCGATGTGGCGAAGAGGCGGGCGTGCGAGACCATCGTGAATTCCTCGCCGGAGTTGAGGGCGGCTTCGGGCGTGCTCAGGCGTCGTCGTTGGCAGCTCTACAAGGCACAGGAAGGCAAGTGAAGGGTGGCGTTATACACGCACTGGAACGATGTGAGTGCGAGTGTGAACCAGAGAGGCGGGGAAGGGCTAGGTTTACCGTAGTCGCTCGTCGGAGTAGAGCACGTCGTCGGACACGCGCGGTCGTCGATGAAGGAGATGCTGTAGGCCACAAAAAGGAGGTCCGCGAGCAGTGTTAGATGCGCAGGAGTGTGGCAAACATGATAGAAGGTCGAGAGGGCCAGGGGCGGGGAGTTCTCACCGGAATCGATCACCAGAGAGCGTCGGGCAGCGGCGTTGCAACTTGAATTGCCGGCAGCCTGGTGGCGGTGATGGTGTGCCGAGTGAGGGAAAATGAGCGGAGAGGGGAGGGGGTTAAGTAGCCGAAGCTGGACGGGGAGTTACTCGACGAATCAACGGCATTTACTCGCGAAATCAACGGCAGTGACGGGGGAGGACACGGCCGGAGCTGGCTGCGGCGGGTTGAAGGGACGACTGACAGGTGGGGTTGTTTCGTTAGTGTGAGAAAGAGAGAGGAGGTGGGTTCCAGTCATCATAGACTCTGCGGGTGTGGTTGCGAGTAAAAGAAAACGCTTCGTGGGAGGGGTTAGTTGGGCTAGATGGGCCGGACTGGGCTAGGTTGGGCTAGATTAGACTGTTTGCTTTATTTTTTCCTACCTTTCACTTTTTCTTTTTCTGATTTGAGTTTCTGGTTTGAAATCAAAACTCAAATCAAACCTATTTCAAATGAAACTTTCTCCAAACCTTTGTTTATTGAAACTTGCATCCTGGGATGTGTAAAACATCTAAACACACTCAAATTCAAAAAGGTTTTGGACAAGAAAGTTTAAATCATGCCTTATATAAATGTTTATAAAAAGTGCATGAATGGTTTAAAAGTCATAATTTGTTTTTGAAAACCTTGTCCAAACCTTAGGAACAACACTCAAGCTCAAACTCAAATCCTTACTGAAAAATAATTATTTTTCCTATTATAAGGTAGCAATATGGCCATTGCCTTGCTTACACAAAATAATGAGCATTCAGATGCTCCTGTTTTTGAAATGACTTTGAAATAGAACCCTAAATGATCATGGATGCATGGATGATATGAAAAGTTTTGAAAAAACATGATTTTAGGGATGTTACAAATATAACCCCCTTAAGGTGAATCTCGCCCTTGAGATTCGGATTGGCTAGCAAATAGGTGAGGGTGGTCTTTCCGAAGATCATCTTCTCTTTCCCATGTTGCTTCTTCGTCGGAATGATGGTTCCATTGAACTTTGTAGAATTTTATAGTGTTAGTCCGAGTAACTCTTTCTGCAGTATCAAGAATCTTGATAGGTTTTTCATCATAAGTGAGGTCACTTTCCAACTAAACCTCCTCCAAAGGTATAGTATCCTTCAAAGAAGTCTCTTCCATCTCTGGATGGCATTTCTTAAGTTGACTCACATGAAACACATTGTGAACGGCAGACAATGATTCTGGCAATTCAATCTCATAAGCTACTTCTCCTTTACGACTCAGAATCTTGAATGGTCCAACATATCTTGGGGCCAATTTTCCTTTGACTCCGAATCTCTTCACTCCACGAAGTGGTGACACTCTAAGATAAGCTCTATCACCTACTTCATAGGTGACTTCTCTACGCTTAGGATCTGCGTAGCTCTTCTGTCGAGACTGTGCTATCTTCAATCTGTCCTTAACTATCTTGACCTTCTCTTCAGCCTCTTTGATTAGTTCTGGTCCGAACAAACTTCTTTCTCCCACACCATTCCATAGTAATGGGGTGGTACACTTTCTCCCATAGAGAAACTCAAATGGTGCCATCTCAATACTGGCTTGATAGCTGTTATTGTAAGAGAATTCTGCATAAGGCAGACTTTCATCCCAACTAGCTCCATAGTCTAGAGCACATGCTCTCAACATATCTTCAAGAATCTGGTTGGTCCTTTCTGTCTGTCCATCAGTCTGGGGATGAAAAGCAGTGCTGAATTCCAACCTCGTCCCCAATGACTCATGTAGTTGCCTCCAAAAATGAGAAGTGAATTGAGTTCCCCTATCAAACACAATACTCCTGGGGTACTCCATGAAGACATACAATCCTACTCATATAGATCTTGGCTAACTTAGCACTTGTGTAGGTTGTCTTCACGGGTATGAAATGAGCCAGTTTAGTTAGGCGATCCACTACTACCCAAATAGAATCATATTCTGACTTGGTCCTTGGCAATCGAGTGATGAAATCCATGACAATGTTGTCCCACTTCCAATCAGGAATAGGTAGTGGTTGTAGCAACCCTGCTGGTTTCTGATGTTCCGCTTTCACTCTACTACATACATCACAGAAAGCAATATGTTCGGCGATGTCCTTTTTGAGATTATTCCACCAAAATCTTTCCCTCATATCCATGTACATTTTGGTGTTACCCGGATGAATGGAATATGGTGAGTTGTGCACTTCTTGTAAAATTAGTTTCCGAAGCTCTGGATCTTGTAGAACACAGATACGTTTTCCATACCATAAAGTACCCTGTTCGTCTTCATGGAATCCTTTGGCTTTTCCCTTGCCAATATTTTCGTTAATCTCTTCAATTTCCTTGTCTGTCTTTTGGGCTTCTTTGATTTTGTCCAACAAAGTGGGTTGAACATCCAATGACATGAGATGTCCTTCAGGCACAATCTCCAATCTGAGATCTCTAAATTAGGCACACAGATCATCTGGCAACTCTCCCTTAGTAAGGCCGTTCACAAAAACCTTACGGCTTAGAGCATCTGCTACAACATTTGCTTTAACGGGGTAGTATTGCAAACTCAAGTCATAGTCCTTGATGAGTTCTAGCCATCTTCTTTGTCTCATGTTGATTCCTTCAAACTCTTGTGATCTGTGAACACTTCACATCGTTTTCCCAAAAGATAGTGTCTCCATGTTTTGAGTGCATGGACAACAGAGGCTAACTCTAAATCATGAGTAGGGTAATTTACCTCATGAGTTTTGAGTTGTCTTGAGGCATAAGCCACAACTTTTCCTTCTTGCATTAGAACTGCACCTAATCCATGATGGGATGCATCACAATATACTTGGAAATCTTTCTCCAAATCTGGAAAACATAAGACTGGTGCTGTCACTATTATCTTCTTGAATTCTTGGAAACTGAGTTCAAATCCTTCATACCAAGCAAATTTCTTGTCTTTCTTTAGCAACTCTGTCATTGGTTTAGCTACCTTGGAGAAATTTTCAATAAATCTTCGGTAGTATCCTGCCAAGCCAAGGAAACTATGAACCTCTTTCACTGACTTAGGAGATTTCCACTCAGTTACAGCTGACACTTTTGCGGGATCAACTGCTACACCATCTCCTGACACAACGTGTCCAAGAAATCCAACTTTATTTAACGAAAATTCACACTTTCTGAATTTGGCATACAGCTTATGCTCTCTAAGCTTCTCAAGTATCAAACGCAAATGTCCTTCATGCTCTTCTTTGCTTTGGGAATAGATCAAAATGTCATCGATGAAAACGACAACAAACTTGTCAAGGAACTCCATGAACACCTTGTTCATCATATTCATGAAGTAAGCTGGTGCATTGGTCAAACCAAATGGTATCACGGTGTACTCATACAATCCATACCTAGTGGTGAAAGCTGTCTTATGTATGTCTTGTTCTCTTATCTTGAGATGGAAATAACCTGACCGGAGATCAATCTTTCAGAACACACAGGCTCTTTCTAACTAATCAAACAAGTCGTTGATTCTAGGCAAAGGGTATTTGTTCTTGATAGTCACCTCATTGAGTGATCGGTAATCTATGCATAACCTTTGACTTCTATCTTTCTTTTCCACAAACAAGACTGGTGCTCCCCAGGATGAAGAACTTGGTTGAATAAATCCTTTCTGCAACTGTTCTCCAAGTTGTTTCTTGAGTTCTTTCAACTCATCAATTGACATCTTGTAAGGTCTCTTTGCTATTGGTCCTGATCCTGGCAGCAAATCAATCAGAAATTCCACATCTCTATCTGGTGGCATTCCCGACAATTATTCCGGGAATACATCCGGATATTCACTCACAATTGGCACACTGTCTATGCTAACCCCCTTAAGAGAATTTAGCTTACTTCCTTTTGATTCAAAGTTAGACTTGAATCTTATCCGTTTCTTTTCCGGGGTTGTGAGTGCAACAGTTCGATTAGCACAATCTAGTAATCCTTCATACTTGGTCATCCAATCCATTCCCAAAATTACATCCAGTCCTTGGGAATCTAGGATTATCATACTCACTGGAAACTTATGCTTTCCAAACTCTATTACTAGATCCCGGCATCCAAGACTTACTATCATATCTCCACCTGGAGAAATTACTTTTATTGGACACCCAATGTTTTCAGTTGGAAATCCATTTCTATCAAAAAATGCTTTTGATATGAATGAATGTGATGCACCAGTATCATAAAGAACAAGTGCTGGAATAAAATTGAGTTTGAACTTACTAGCCACAGCATCGGACTGCTCATAGATTTCTTCCACATTGATGTGGTTCACTTGTCCCTTCTGGAAAGGGTTGGGCTTGTTGGGTCCTTCAACTTTCTTTTCTGGGCATTCATTTGCATAATGCCCCATCTTATTGCACTTGAAGCATTCAACCTGACTAAGATCCTTCTTGATAGGCTGGCTTCCACTACCACTTCCATTTCCATTGTGGTGGCTCTTGTATCCACTCTTGTGATTCTTGTACTTGTCATTGTCATGACTACGGTGATGCTTGTTGTCATGATGATGGTTGTGGTTGTGGTGGCTGTTGTACTTTCCATGATTGTGGGATCCAGAACTCCCACTATAATCATAATGGGAACGCTTGTGAGACGAGCCCAAGTTGTGCTTGTCAGAGTGTTTCCTCTTTCTGCTTTTCAACCTGTTTCATCTTGCTCTCCAAGAGGGCAGCCTTGTCACAAAAGAGATTGATAAGTGGGGAAATAGGCCACAGCTAACTGCAGATTCAGTTCATCGTTCAGTCCTTCGAGGAACTTCTCTTTCCTCTTGGCATCAGTGTCAACTTCATCCGGTGCATAACGCGCCAGATTGTTGAACTCCTCAATATATTCAGCCACGCTGCGGTGGCGCTGCTTCAAGTTATGAAACTCCTTCTTCTTCAAACTCATCACTCCAGATGAGATGTGAGTTGTACGGAAACCATCTTCAAAGATAGCCCATGTCACATCCCCAATGGGAGTGGTGATCTGGAAGTTATCCCACCAAGTAGCTGCTGGTCCTTCCAACAAGTGTGCTGCAAATCTGACTTTCTCCTCATCAGTACAACAAACAGTTACCAAATCCTTGTTCACTGAGCGTAGCCAATCATTAGCCACCATGGGATCAGTAGTTCCTGAGAACTTTGCTGGCCTCAGTCTTAGGAATCTGGTGAGCATGTCAAAACCTGGTGGATTGTTCTGATTGTTGTTGTTATTGTTGTTGTTCTTATTGTTGTTATTCTGATTCTGTATGAAGGTAGTCATCATCTACATCAGCTGTGTCTGTGCTGTCATTAGCTGCTGCATCTCGGGGGTGACATTTTTGTTGTTCGGGTTGGGATTGGAACGTCGAGGAGGCATCTGTGGTTTTCATAAGGATAAGAATGAGATACCCATAGATGCTTAACATGCACAATACAACACATAATCAATCACCAAACAAGCATCAAAATAAAAAAGTTCAACAACATAGACAACAAGTTTGAAAAGCAAACACAACAATAGCAAGCCATCCACATGTTGGATGATCATTGCGACTCAATAATCAAAAGCATGGTAAATATAAGATAAATGAGTAGTCATCACTACTCCTCTGCATCAACCTCCTCATCGACAAGTGTAAGACCTGCATTCTCCATAGCGGTCTTGTACTCCTCTACATTGGTAGTCAGGGCCTCCACCTTGGCTTTGAGAGCCCTCTTCTGTGAACGAAGTCTCTCAATCACAACCTGCTGATGCTCGAGCTTGAAGTCCTTGGCCTCTAGTTCTGCAGTCATCTCTCGAATCCTCTTGTTCCTATCTTGGATTCTTTTCTCTTTACTCTTGAACTTTCTATCCTGTCTCTCAAACTTGGCCTCCATTTCCTTGACTATCGCATCTTGATCCGCGAAGAGCTTGTCCTTCTCACGAAGTTGCACCTAGAGTTCGCCATTTCTAAGCATGACGTTGGTCCTATCAGTATATAGGTGCCTAAGAAGAACCTGTAGGTCCTGGAGGTACAGACGAATCGGCTCTGCCGTCTCTCTAGCAGCATCCTCGAAGTCAATAGCCTCACCATCCTCGTCGCGTCTTCCGAAGGCGTGGAAGTGAGTAACTCTAATCTCCCGAGAGTGTCTCCCTAACAAACGCCCAAGTAAATTTTGCATGACTACCTCTAGGCCTCTCTCCTTGTCGTCATGCATGAGCTTGAAGGTGATAGCCTCCATGGCTGGCTCAGTCTGGCGTCCTGGCTGAGTAACCTTGAAGCCCCAAAGGTCCTTCCTTTCAAACTTGGTGAGGGGAAGCATCATGATGCTAGGAAGCGGAAGATTGAGCACACTAGTGAGCTCAATAAGACGAGTGCCAAAACGAGTTCCCTTGAACTCTTCAGCCATGCTGATAGTAACATTAGGCATCTATTTTATAAGATAGAGAAATGTTAGAAACAACGTCAATAGAAATACACAAGACAAGGTGACACAAGCATATCATTGGCAAACAAACACACAAGTCATGGCATACATAAATTCACTACAAGCATCCAAGGTTCAACCTAACTTAGACAACATTTTGGAAATAACATGATAAGTGTGGTGGTCCAACTATCTAAGTACATTACAACTCTCACTCTCTAGACTAAAGGCTATGAAAGCATACTTCTATCAATAGAGATGAGAAAGTAGGTTAGAAAAGTTTACGAGAAGAATAAGACAAGTGTGGAAGTTGTTGAAACATTTTCCTTAGTGGTTTCTAATCCAATCCTAGGGTTATAGTCCTACAGGCAACACAATGCTCTGATACCATCTGTTAGATCCCTCCCTTTATAAAGGTAAGGATCCCTGTGTTTGCAATGCTAGTCCCTGGATCAATGCTAGCATCCACAGTTTAATATGAAGTACAAAGAAACAAAGGTCATTATTACATATCATTCTAGAGACAAACATAGTCTTTTACAAACTCCATGGCCACAGGCCTAATACAAGAGTTCAATTATAAAATAAGATAAATAAGTCTTCATCTTCATGTGCCACAGGCAAGCATGTTGAGTGTAGACTAATAACCCCTAATCATCATCAGAATAATCTGCAACATCACAAGTTACAGCCACAGTGGGTCAATACATTGGAATAGTATTGGCAAGTGATACCTTAGTATAATATTAGCATCTAGACACTACATGAATTTGGCTAAGTGTAGCTTAGGCTTGCTTTGCTCAAAATAGGTTTTACCTATTAGTTGAAAACACTAAGTTTTTCTTTGGCAAAATGTTCCCAAGGAATCACCAATATAAATTGGTGAACCTTCACCCTTTTTCAACCACAAGTTTAACTTAGAAAATTGGGATGAGGAGATTCTTGATAGCATCCATGTCTTGACGCTCAAGTTGTCCAATACCAGGGACATGGCTAAGTACTTAGATTCTTCCATCTGCAGAGGTTGTGCACTTTCCCCACAAGACTTGATTTTCACCAAGACAGGACCTTTCAGAAGCCTTCCCTTAGACCAAATGGACGCGCTCCAAACCTATAATCCCACTACCACCAACTGTCCAAATGGCTAAGTTATTGCAACCTATATGATCCAGGCAGAGCCCATAATGCCATGTGGCTGCACTAGAATCTTCTTAACATTTGGCATCTCAAATCCCTTTGTTCCTGGGTGGCTTTCCACAAGTGAGATACACAAGGTAAACCATAGAAATGGGCCTTGTGTAACCACTCGACACAAACCATTCTTTCCATTCCACCCAGGTGTTTCATTCACTTAGTTGTTTTATTAAGCAGAAGCATAAGTCAATGACTTAGAAATATTTCACATAGCATGAATATAATCCCCCCTTGTTTGCTAGTATCTAGTCTAAGAATGGCATTAGTAAGCATCCTAACTTAGAGGAAATTCTAAAAATTCTACAACTACTAGATTTCCCAAGCATAGCATATAGTTACTTAGCAAAATATTCATGCAAGTCCTATATAAAATATTTCTAACGCATAGGTAAAAATGTAGCAATAAAACATGAAGCACCACTTGCCTTGGTAGTTTGGGGAGTAGCAACAATCTTCACAACCACAATCACTATTAGCACCAAAATCTACACATAAAATAATGGCACCAAAATCACATATCAAAATATACAAACAAAAATATATGAATGCATGCAAATGCCATGTGATGATTTTTCTACACCAAACAAGACAAGTATACAATACTGAAACATAAACAAGTCCAAGATACTCAAAATAAACTTTATTTGATCTTTAAAACATTTTTCAAATAGTTTCCATACTCAAATTATGCCTAGAAATGTTTCTGCAAAAAAAACCATTTTTACAGGGGCAAAACATTAAACACATTGCATAAACAGGTAGGATTTTCTCTCCTGATTCCAATGATATAAAATTTGCAAAATTTGAACGTGTGGATCAAAAGTTATGAATTTTGCAAGATTGAATATCTAATAGATCTAATTCAAGATTTTAAATTTAAATCCTAGCCACGCGGCACTTCCTGATTGGACAATACCGCTTCACTTAGGATAAAGCTTCCGCGCCGTCGGATAAAGTTAGATCCAACGTGCCAGACCTAATGAAAACGGTTCGATCCAGATCTAATCTAAACCCTTCGATACAGATCTAACGGCGCATGTTGCTTTGACCAAAGAGTGGCGGCGTGAATGGCCAGAGCGGCAGCGACGCTTCTTCCGGCGGTGAACTGGCGGCGCTAGGGGGAAAATGGGGAAGGTGTGGGTCATTACCGAAGCGTGGAGACGAGGTGATGACGATGGTCGACGTGGCGAAGACGCGGGCGTGCGAGACTGTCGTGAATTCCTCGCCGGAGTTGAGGGCGGCTTCAGGCGTGCTCGGGCGTCGTCGTTGGCGGCGCTACAAGGCACATGAAGGCAAGTGAAGGGTGGCGTTAGATGCGCACTAGAACGGTGTGAGTGTGAGCGTGAACCAGAGAGGCGGGGAAGGGCTAGGTTTACCATAGTCGCTCGTCGGAGTAGAGCACGTCGTCGGACACACGCAGTCGTCGACGAAGGAGACGCTGTAAGCCACAAAAAGGAGGTCCGCGAGCAGTGTTAGATGCACAGGAGTGTGGCAAACATGACAGCAAGGTCGAGAGGGCCAGGGGCGGGGAGTTCTCACCGAAATCGATCACCGGAGAGCGTCGGGCAGCGGCGTTGCAACTTGAATTGCCGGCAGCCTAGTGGCGGTGATGGTGTGCTGAGTGAGGGAAAATGAGCGGAGAGGGGAGGGGGTTAAGTAGCCGAAGCTGGACGGGGAGTTACTCGACGAATCAACGGCATTTACTCGCGAAATCAACGGCAGTGACGGGGGAGGACACGGCCGGAGCTGGCTGCGGCGGGTTGAAGGGACGACTGACAGGTGGGGTTGTTTCGTTAGTGTGAGAAAGAGAGAGGAGGTGGGTTCCAGTCATCATAGACTCTGCGGGTGTGGTTGCGAGTAAAAGAAAACGCTTCGTGGGAGGGGTTAGTTGGGCTAGATGGGCCGGACTGGGCTAGGTTGGGCTAGATTAGACTGTTTGCTTTATTTTTTCCTACCTTTCACTTTTTCTTTTTCTGATTTGAGTTTCTGGTTTGAAATCAAAACTCAAATCAAACCTATTTCAAATGAAACTTTCTCCAAACCTTTGTTTATTGAAACTTGCATCCTGGGATGTGTAAAACATCTAAACACACTCAAATTCAAAAAGGGTTTGGACAAGAAAGTTTAAATCATGCCTTATATAAATGTTTATAAAAAGTGCATGAATGGTTTAAAAGTCATAATTTGTTTTTTAAAACCTTGTCCAAACCTTAGGAACAACACTCAAGCTCAAACTCAAATCCTTACTGAAAAATAAGTATTTTCCTATTATAAGGTAGCAATATGGCCATTGCCTTGCTTACACAAAATAATGAGCATTCAGATGCTCCTGTTTTTGAAATGACTTTGAAATAGAACCCTAAATGATCATGGATGCATGGATGATATGCAAAGTTTTGAAAACATGATTTTAGGGATGTTACAACCACCCTCTTTCCTCCTCTCTGTATCGCGCTCTTGCCGTAGCTCAGTCGTTGCAGCCGCAGTAGGTAGCTCGTGCCGGCGCTCCGGTGACCAAATCCGGGCGACGCCGCCTCTGCCATGCTCGCCTGGCTCCGCTCGCTCGAACGCACGTAACCGCATAGTCCCGCGCGTCCTCTAGCGCCGTCCCACACCGCCGCCTGACCCGTTGTCCGGCGCGCCAACGTGGCGCTCGTGTGGCGTCCACGTGGCGCCTGCGTGGCTCAGGCCCACTCGTCAGCCTCTCAGGCTAGCTTCTGCCTCGGTGAGAATAGCAAACCGCCCCCCCCCCTAACCCACTTTGCCCACGAGGATGCTGAGGTGGCCTAGGGCCCATCAGTCAGTTGATGTGGGTAGAGTTTGTCTGGGTGTAAAAAGTTTGATAAACTTTTAATAATTGTGTCAATAATTTCAGAATTTGAATAAAACTTGTAAATTCAATATCTAATTATTTATAAGTCAGAAAAATACAAATAATATATCAAAATGTTCAGACAAATGAAACCTACGTCTTTAACCAATAATCATGCATTGTTAATCAACTTTCATGACAAGTTCAATTAGAAGAACAAATGCACCCCTCTCCTATGTTTCCGGAGTTTTCCGAGTTAGGGTTTGCGCCCCTCGGAACCCCGATTAAATTGCCAAGCATGCTATATGGTTTCATTTCAATGCAATTCAACTTGTCATATCATCATTCTTGTTTGAGCATTACATCGATGCCATGTGTTGATTGTTTCCCCTTTATTTTTGGTGTTTGGTTCTTCCCGATAGAATACGATACAAGATCGAGATTGAAGCCCGAGGACAACACCATCGAAGATTGATGAACAATACTTGACCAACTACAACCAAGTCAAGTACAAGGTTCCCGGAGATCTGCTTATCGGTTATCAACTGGCAAAGGAAAGCATAGCCCCACCATGATATAACCCTATGATTTCTAAAGCATTTCATTTCCTGCCATGATGCATACGATTCTACTATGGTATTTTATCGATAGATAGAGTATCCTATCTATTGCATACTCCCTTTGAGCTTATATTACCTGATCCACTGCTCCTCGCATAACTAGGTTTGGCTTGTGTGCAATGCTAGAGTTTTTATCTGTGTCTTTCTTAGCCATGCTTAGCTGTCAGTTCTGGTCCATCCAGATGATGTATCAGATGCAGAGTATCTAGTATGACAGGAGAACATGATGAGATGAGATCAGTGATATGAGATTAAACATGCTAAGGCTTGTATGGGAGGCCACGGTGGGATGTGGTTTTTCTAGTCCCATGCTCTCCACCACTAGGAACCGAGTTCTTGCCTTTGGAACCGAGATGAGCGTACAGCCACACGGGGCTTGGGAACCCCTCGCCTGATTAACTTTCCTAGTAGATTCCATGAGTCACATAGTTTGGGCGTTCCATTCAACATATGCATAGAAAACCTTTTGATAGATTTTCCGGGTGAAGATGGTGCATTCATAACAGGTAGGTAAGCGTGGCTGGGGTTGCTTAGGGTCGATGGAGCCCCTGGTGAACCAACCTCGCCTCACATCTTTAAGTACCGGCTTCGGGATTTGACCCATTATGGCGGAACCATACTTATTGCGTGACTCATGGTTTCGGTGGAAGCAAGGTAAAGGTCGTGGCCAACCACCCTCTGCCGGCCTTCCAAGGAAGAGGGCTAAAGATCTTGCATTAAGAGTCGGTTGGTACGTGTGGGTAAAGTTGTACACCCCTATAGGGTTAAATCTTTTCGAAAAGCCGTGTTCACGGTTATGAACGCTTGGTGACCAGATTCTAAGATCATAGAGAACTTGAACCTAATCGTAAAACTTGGCAACTAATGTTTGTTAAGTATGCTTCCTCATGGGTACGAGGGGGTGATCCTAGTTGGTGGATGATGATGATTGGTGGATATCAAAAGATGATGATCAATATTTTTGAAGATGTCACTCTCTTATCCCCTTTTAAAATACTCTGACTAGACGAGCTTCTTCTCCCTCTTGTTTTAAGATGGCTTTATGCAAAACAACTCCACCAGCCATAAGTCTTGCGGAGTATACCATGTACTCACCCTTGCTTTGTTGATAATTTTGGCAGAGTAAGTGTTCCCTTGAAGACGAGTTCTGTACTACATCGACATCGACGAGTAGCTTGGGGTTCCCGGCCGGCAGCCTGGAATCTATGGGCTGGGACGTCATCGTTATGCTTCAGGCCTCTTAGGCCATTTGTTAAGTTTGCTATACTTAATAGCATAATTTTCCTTCCGTTGTTTGATGTTTGTGGTTAGTGACCTCTGCTTGTAATAATTTGGTTCTCTGCTCAATTATGAGCTTGCTGTAATAAATTTTGTGTCGTAGGGTCACTGCTATGTTATCAATTCTCCACTGGATATTCTCGAGCTCGAGATTAAGCTTATGTCAGACAGAGGTCTGGGATTTGTTTAGCCCTAATCCCGGGGGTGTCACATCGGCTAATGTCGAGGTACCTCATACGGCGACGTGTGTGCAAGAGATGGAGGGGTTGCTTGATGGCGCGGTGCGGCCCGCCGGTGTATTCTCCCTACCTGGTGCTTGGAGCTCCGATGCCTCCGCGACGATGGCAGGGACGCCACCAACATGTCTGGTGTCGCGGTGATGGTAGGGGGAGTCACCAACACTTGTGGCACCATGGTGCTAGCGGGCGGAGTCATGAACACGTAGTTCGCCTGATTCGTCGGCGCCGCGTTGTTCGAGTGGCTGTTGACCATGCTTGGAATCAGGCACGGACCTACTCGACCACCCGCACTCCAGTTCGCTATTGACTCCACCAAGGTAGGCAGGATGGACGTGAGGGTGATTGCCAGGTTGTCTTGGACGATCTACGGGATCCGCACCACTTGTTCCTTAAGTTCTTGAACCTCGCGGTTTTCCTCCTCGCTCCTTCCCGACGGCGCCACACGCGTCCTCGGCAGTGGACCAAAATGATCCACCCAATTTTTACCCCCGAGGCTGGCCAGACGGCCAGCCGACGACGGCTTCTTCGTAACCGGCTCTATTTTCTTGGCCCGGTTCATCACCCTGTTAAAAGGGTTATCCCACCGGGTGGCCGCCGTCGACCCCTGGGATGAGGAACCCTGGGATCCATGACTAGCAACAATTTCGTCCTCCTGCAGAAGAAGTAACAGTGAATCGTTTAGAAACTAGACTTAATCGATTAGAATGCAATTGAGTTGATCCACGGTAATTAGATTACTTACCACAATTTCCTCGAATTCCTTCACCGCAGGATCCGCGGTGAGTTGTTTGGTTTTTGGGTCCACGTGGTAACGGGCCTTGATGAAGTTTCGAATCTGCCCGGGTTCGAATTTCGCAAATGGGTTTTCTATCCCCTTAGATCTATACTCTTCGACCTCCTTATGCCATTTGGCCTCCACGGTTCTGTATCCACCAGATCCGAGATGGTGATGACCTATATTCATCGCCTGCACCACCTTTCCTCGATTACTATTGGCCAGGGCTCTTTCGGATTCACACCTCTCCTTGAACTCCCAGAACTGATCTTCGGTGATCTGCGGGTCAATCTTCTGGATCTCCTCGAGACTTTTGCCTTCTTTATAGATCTTCTTCTTTATCCGGGTTCTCCAGCTGGCCAGGGCGGTGCTCATCTTTGTGAGCGCGGATTTGTTTACTTCGTTCCCATGGTAATATGTGTTCTAATACTCAGCGGGGAACTTGTATCTTGCGTGCAGCTTCTCGAAGAGGAGTGTGCGCAAGTGGCCATTATATTTATGCTGGAGATTCTCGGTGTTGATCGACATGGTTTTCTAGGTGATCGCCGCCACTTGCCCACCGTACCCTATGACGACAAGGCCGGGCTCCAAAGGAACCCCTGTTGGGCTCACTTCGGTAATTTACTCCCCGATGGTGCCAACCGTGTTCGGGCGTCATTCCTTCGGCTTCTTCTTCTTCTTAGGAGGATTGCTACCACTCCCTGTGCCCTTGCCGCCATCAGTGGTTTCATCACCCGCCGTTCCTTCGGTTTCTTCCTCCGCGTCTTCCATCTCATCATCCTCGCTCTCCGAAGGATGGTATTCTTCATCGTCTTCTAGCCGCTGGGCCGCCTCCCAGAATGTCAATTGTTTATTCGGAGGTCTGAGTTCTCCTTCAGTGCTGATGCGCTTATAACATCCAGCCTCGTTGTTGTCACACATCTTTGCACTAATAAAAAACAAATAATTGGTTAAATGCACGGAAAAATACGGCATGACCTTTGCTAATTTTCTTAAACTAGGAGTGCCCGATTTCTGCCGAAACGGAAGTTAATCAACATTCCGGCAAAAATTGGGACTCATTTCATACAAGAACCTGCATACACGACATAATAAAGTGCTTCGTACAAGCACAAGCACAGCCAGCACAGCCAGTACATTACCAGCACATATAGTTTTCCATAGTACATTACCAGCACAGCCAGTACATTACCAGCATAGCCAGTACATTACCAGCACATATAGTACATTACCGGTACATTTCATAGGCAAAAATACATAGTGCCTAGATGAACAACAATGCCTAGATGATCAAAAACAGTAGGACATATAGTTTTCCATCAAGTCTAGCACCAGGTTATGCCTAGCATCACAAACAGTGCAATGATGCTGAAATTGTTACTCAGTAATAGTTGAGTCATGTCAAGTATGCAATTATGGCATATCATTAATGTAGTACGTAGTAGTTTAGAACAGGGAATACTAGGACTATTCAGTTGCTTTTGGATTCTTATTTGGTGCTGAAAATCTTAAGAAGAGCCTCATACAGCAAGACCTCATGACTAAGCATAAGTTAAAACACAATTAGAAACATGCACTGAAAAATATAAGAAGTCATATTCATACAAAAACAAATTACAATAAAAATTTTAACTTGTATACTACAGACATAATAATAGTCAAAGTGCCATAACTGCATTTAAGGACCAAACCGAGTATAAAAGTTTCCTACAGAGGGGGAAGCAGAAAATCCTACATCAACTGGTTCCACCCAGCCCATTCATATCTTACAGGAGACAACTCAGGTTGACCCAAGAGGCCATCCTACACCCTCTCAACAGTGAATTTTGGAATAGATCTAGTGTACTACCCCAGGCTTATATATGAGGAATGGCACCAACAGAAGCTCACATGAGCTGCCCAAATACAGGTTTGTGCTGACTTGATACTCTGCCCACCCCCCAGCAAATAGCTAAAATGAAGTGCACTAGGCTTTACAAAAAAGAAAAATTACTCGGCAAAGTGAATGAACTGCATTGATTCAGACTCTAAACTTTATTCAGACTAACTGAACATCTAAACTAAGTGAGTGAAATGCATTGATTTAGACTAACTAAGTGGCACTGCATTGATTCAGACTAACTAAGTGAGTGAACTATATTCATTCAGACTAACCTAGCAGCATTGATTCAAACTAACTAAGTGAGTGAACTGCATGGATTCAGACTAACCTAGACTGAACATCTAAACTAAGTGAGTGCACTTTATTCAGACTAACTGAACATCTAAACTAACTGAACATATCTGTACTTTTCAGCTGCGTGCATTCAGCAGCAGACCAGTGTGATGGGCTCTTGTGTGTGACTGCAGGGCACCTGACGGCGATGAGCGACATGTACAACTAAGGGGTGGTGCTGCTGGAGCTGCTGACGGGGCGCAAGTCGCTGCACAGGTCGAGGCCGGTGAGGGAGCAGACGCTCACGCAGTGGGCGCTCCAGCTGCTCACGCATAGGAAGAAGGTGCAGGTCGTCGTTCCCCCCACCCCCCCCCCCCCCCCGCCCAAGAGAGAGAGACGAGCGAGGAGGAGCATCCTAGAGGAGAGAGGGGAGAGGAGGGAGGTACCTTGCCAGCCGCCGCAGCCGTGTGTGGTCGATGCGCCGCCGTGTGTGGTCTAGCCGCATCCTCCTCCTCCTCCTGGCGTGTGTGGTCCAACCCGCACCCTGTCCCGAACGATTCACGCAGCCGCGTCCTCCTCCTCGTCCTGTCATGGTGAACTCCGGCCTCCTCCTCCTGGCGTGGCGGCCTCCTCCTCCTGACCTCCCGCGGCGGCGCGTCGATGGGGACGATGGGGACGATGGAGATGGGGACGTGTGTTAGACGATGGATCTGTGTCTGAGGCTGGGGATCAAGGGCGACGGTTGACTAGTCCTACCCACTTAGGCGTAGCGCACCCTGGCCAAGTGCGCTACGGTTATCCGTAGCGCACTTGGCCAGGATGCGTTACGCCTAAGTGGGTAGGACTAGTCAGATAAGAGGGCTGCCACCCCCATAGTTATCACTAGCACTGCCTTATCCCAATGGTTTCGCCCACTGCTCTATTCTAAACCTGTGAGCACCCAGGTTCGAATCCTTGTGCCCACCTTTTTTATTTTTATTTTTATTTTAAAAATATTTTTAAATGTTCCAAAAAATGCCCAAAAGTGTGATATTTGCCATAAAAGTTTTGTTTTGTTTTTAAATATTCCAAAAATGCCCAAAGGTGATAATGTATGTCATAAAAGTGGTACAAATATGATTCAAATATGTCATAATAATTTGTCCACGATACAAATATGACATAATAATTTGTCCGTGAATATTACAATCTTTTTCGACCATGCGTTTTACAATATTTTTTGAGCTAGCGTTTTACAATCTTCTTTCCCTTCTTTTTCGGTGTTGAATAATTTAGCCCTGGCACTTTAATTTTTCTTCTTTCAAACGGGCTACCTTTTTTGGGTAGGGTTGTCCTTTTTCTTCTTGTGATGTATGTTGCTGCATCGTAGTCGTCGTCATCTTCAATCTTTGGATTACCGTACTGGTCAAAGTCTTGCTCGTTGGCGACTCCATCCATTCCGATTATGTTTATTTTTCCTCTCCTCACGACAACACGACTAGGCTTTGTCGGGTCGTTAATGAAAAAACATTGGTCCACTTTGTAGGGTTTCGTAGCATGGAAAACAAAAAATTTCTATCGCATACAAACAAACAAGCCAAGATCTATCTACTAGATTGTAGCAACGAGTCGATGGAATAACTCACCCTCGAAGATTCCAAAGTGTTTAACGAGAGCGGATTCTCGTGGGTGATGTAGTCGTACTCTTCCCGATCTCAAGATCGCGTAGACGATCCTTCTGGCGCTGCGTTCCGGCAGCGCTCCCGCAGTCGGTCACACGTTCGCTACTCAACGAAGACCTTCCTCTCCCTTGTTCCAGCAGGCAGCGGAGGTTGTAGCACTCTCCTCGCGATTCCGGAAGTAGAGGGGAGATCTCGCAGGGCTTCGCCTTAAGCCGGACCGAGTATGGTGGACTATGAGAGAGCCCTCGACGATCTTGGGTTTAGACACGCCGAGGAGGAGGCTTGGCCGGCGGCTAGGGTTGCTAGCCGGCGGCGGTAGCAGGAGGTGGTGGCGTCGGCGGCTAGGGTTTAGAGGTGGAGGTGTTGGGTGTCTAGGAGGGGAGCCCTGCCCCTCCTTTTATAGGTGGAGGGGCCGACCAAGGGGAGGGGAGTCCCTCCCCAAATCGGCTTCAAGGTGGGCCGGCGGTGGATGGGAGGAACTCCTCCCCCACTCGGTTTCCACCTCCCTCTCCACTTCCAAAAAATAGCCGTTTGACTTTCAAATTGGCGTTTGACTTTTTCAAACTAGGATTTGATTAAACCCTTTATTTTGTTCAGAGATGACACCTAGTACATGATGCAATCATACCAACTTGATATAACACATTCATGTACCCTTCCCCTCCGGAGTGCCGGACATTCCGGAACCTTCTAGAACATTCCCGATGAAAACACCGGAACCATTCCCCAACTCCGAAACAGGACTTTCTGTATATGAATCTTATTCTCCGGACCATTCCGGATCTCCTCGTGATATCCCGGATCCCATCCGAGACTCCAAGCAACATTCAGTCTCTTTCTATCATTCCATAACTACTCAAACAACGTCGAATCCTTAAGTGTGTCTCCCTACGGTTCGTGAATTATGCGGACATGATCGAGACACTTCTCCGAACAATAACCAATAGAGGAATCTGGAAATTCATATGGCTCCCACATATTTCTACGATTACTTTGCGATCGAATGAACCACTTACATACGATACATATTTCCCTTTGTCTCACGATAGTTTACTTATCGAGGTTATGATCGTCGGTATCTCTGCATACCTAGTTCAACCTCGTTACCGATAAGTACTCTTTTCTCGTTCCCGTGATATGTGATCCCTTGTGAGCCAGTCACATGCTTGCAAGCCAATTGGATGACATTTCACCGAGAGGGCCCAGAGTATATCTATCCGTCATATGGATGGACAAATCCCACTCTTGATCCATGTGTCTCAACCAATACTTTCCGAACACTCAATGCCACCTTTATAGCCACCCAGTTACGGTGTGGTGTTTGATGTCATCAAAGCATCCATCCGGTAAAGGTGATATGCATGATCTCATGGTCGAAGGAATTAGGTTACTATGTATCAGAAAGCATATAGCATTTGAACTATTAAATGACTTGATCTTTATGCTACGCTTATCTATAGGAGTATGTCCACCATATCATTCTCCTAACGATATGATCTTGTTGTTAATAACATCTCAATGTTCATGATAGGGAAACCACAATCATTTATTAACCAACAAGCTAGTGATGTATAGAGGCTTTACTAGGGACTTCAATTTAAGTTTACAAATGACACAAGTATTAATGTTTCCTTGTTAATACTATTATAGCATGAATGTAAACATTTATCATAAACACAAAGATATAATAATAACTACATTTATTATTGCCTCTAGGGCATATCTCCAACAGTCTCCCACTTGCACTAGAGTCATCTAATCTAGATTTCATGGTAATATACCGAACACCCATGGCAGTTTGGTGCTGGTCATGTTTTGCCCTCAGGAGAGGTTTAGTCAACGGATCCGCCACATTCAGATCTGTGTGTACTTTGCAAATCTTTATGTCCCCATCTTGGACATGTTCTCGAATAGCGTGAAAACGTAGCTTGATGTGCTTCGGCTTCTTGTGTGACCTTGGTTCTTGCGCATTGGCTATGGCACCCATGTTATCACAGTAGATAGACATTGGGTCCAGCGCACTAGGAACCACACCCAGCTCTGTAATGAACTCTTTCATCCATATCGCTTCTTGTGAAGCCTCCGAAGTAGCCATGTATTCCGATTCAGTTGAAGATCTCGCCACAATGCTTTGCTTTGCACTCCTCCAGCTAAGTGTTGCACCATTCTCAATAAATACGTATCCAGATTGTGATTTAGAATCATCCGGATCGGTGTTCCAACTAGCATCGGTGTAACCATTAACAACGAGTTGTTCATAACCTCCATAAGAAAGAACCATATCCTTAGTTCTTCTCAAGTACTTAAGGATGTTTTTGACCGCTGTCCAATGATCCACTCCTGGATCACTTTGATATCTGCTAGTTAAACTAACAGCATATGCAATGTCGGGTCTAGTACATAGCATGGCATACATTAGAGATCCTATGGCTGAGGCATAGGGAGTCTTAATCATCCTTTCTCTATCTTCTGCCGATGTCGGACTTTGAGTTTTACTCAAGGTCGTATTGGGCAACATGGGCAAGAACCCTTTCTTGCTATCTTCCATTCCAAACCTCTTTAGAACTTTGTCCAAATATGTACTTTGTGACAATGATATTAGGCGTCTCGATCTATCTCTATAAATCTTTATGCCTAATATGTAAGCTGCTTCGCCAAGATCCTTCATTGAAAAACTATTATTCAAATATTCCTTGACACTATTAAGAAGGTCTACATCATTCCCAATCAACAATATGTCATCTACATATAGTATTAAGAATGCCACAGAGCTCCCACTCACTTTCTTGTAAATACAAGCTTCTCCATAAGTTTGTATAAAACCAAAACTTTTGATCACCTTATCAAAACGTTGATTCCAACTACGGGATGCTTGATTCAATCCATAGATGGACCGTTGAAGTTTGCATACCTTGTTAGCATCTTTAGGATCGACAAAACCTTTGGGTTGCATCATATACAACTCTTCATCAATGTCTCCATTGAGGAATGCTGTTTTGACATCCATCTACCATATCTCATAATCATAATATGCAGCGATTGCTAACATAATCCTCACAGACTTTAGCTTCGCTACTGGTGAGAAAGTCTCATCGTAGTCAACTCTTTGAATTTGTCGAAACCCTTTTGCGACAAGTCGAGCTTTATAGACAGTAATATTACCATCAGCATCTGTTTTCTTCTTGAAAATCCATTTGTTCTCGACAGCCTTCCGGCCATCCGGTAAGTCCACCAAAGTCCATACTTGGTTTTCGTACATGGATCCAATCTAGGATTTCATGGCTTCTTGCCATTTATTGGAATCTGGGCTCATCATCGCTTCCTCATATGTCGCAGGGTCATCGGTGTTGTCCACCAACATGACACTCATAACGGGATCATACCAATCTGGAGTGGTACGAGTTCTCGTTGACCTGCGAGGCTCTGTAGCAACTTCAACCGAAATTTCATGATCATCATCATTAGCTTCCTCTCTTATTGGTGCAGACACCACAGGAACTTCTTCTGGTGCTGTGCTACTCGCAATTTCGAGAGAAGGTTTGACAACCTCGTCGAGTTCTACTTTCCTTCCAGTCACTTCTTTCGAGAGAAATTCCTTCTCTAGAAAGGATCCATTCTTGGCAACAAAGATTTTTCCTTCGGATCTATGATAGAAGGTATACCCAATAGTTTCCTTCGGATATCCTATGAAGACGCATTTTTCCGCTTTGGGTTCAAGCTTGTCCGGCTGTAACTTCTTTACATAGGCTTCGCAACCCCAAACTTTAAGGAACGACAATCTAGGTTTCTTCCCAAACCATAATTCATATGGTGTCGTTCCAACGGATTTAGATGGTGCCCTATTTAAAGTAAATGCGGCTGTTTCTAATGCATAACCCCAAAATGATAGCGGTAAATCTGTAAGTGACATCATAGAACGAACCATATCTAAGAGAGTTCGATTACGACGTTCGGACACACCATTATGCTGTGGTTTTCCCGGCGGTGTCAATTGTGAAAGTATTCCGCATTTCTTCAAATGCTCGCCAAACTTGTAACTTAGATATTCACCTCCACGATCTGAACGCAGAAATTTAATCTTCTTGTTACGTTGATTCTCTACCTCACTTTGAAATTCCTTAAACTTCTCGAAAGTTTCGGACTTATGTTTCATGAAATAGATATACCCATATCTACTCAAGTCATCCGTGAAGGTAAGAACATAACGATAACCACCGTGCGATGCTACACTCATTGGACCACATACATCGGTATGTATGATTTCCAATAAGTCCGTAGCTCGCTCCATCATACCAGAAAATGGAGTCTTAGTCATTTTACCCATCAGACATGCTTCGCATCTTTCAAGTGATTCAAAATCAAGTGATTCAAGAAGTCCATCGGAATGGAGTTTCGTCATACGCTTCACTCCAATGTGACCAAGACAACAATGCCACCTATAGGTCGAGTTATCGCTCGATTTCAAACGTTTAGCCTCAATGTTATTAATATGTGTATTTCCACTATCGAGATTCAATAAGAATAGACCATCTATCAAAGGTGCATGTGCATAAAACATATTACTCATATAAATCAAACAACCATTATTCTCGGACTTAAACTAGTAACCGTCTCGCAATAAACAAGATCCCGATATAATGTTCATGCTTAATGCAGGCACCAAATAACAATTATTTAAGTATAAAACTAATCCCGATGGTAGATGAAGGGGTAGCGTGCTGACCGCGATCACATCAACCTTTTATCCGTTTCCCACGCGCATTGTCACCTCGTTCTTCGCTAGCTTCCGTTTATTCTGCAGCACCTGTTTCGAGTTACAAATATGAGCAACCGAACCAGTATCAAATACCCAGGCACTACTACGAGTACTAGTGAGATACACGTCAATAACATGTATATCGGATATACCTTTCTTCTTGATGTTGCCGTTCTTCAAATCCGCCAAGTACTTTGGGCAATTCCGCTTCTAGTGACCTTCTCCCTTGCAGTAAAAGCACTCAGTATCAGGCTTAGGTCCATCCCTGGTCTTCTTCGTCGGCGCGGTAACTTTCTTACCACCCTTCTTGAAGTGTCCCTTTTGCTTAGACTTGCCTTTCTTGAATTTGGTGGTCTTATTGACCAACAACACTTGGTGCTCTTTCTTGATCTCCACTTCTACAGATTTCAACATATCAAACAGTTCTGGCAACTGCTTGTTCATGTTTTGCATATTGTTGTTCATCACAAAGTTCTTGTAACTTGGTGGTAGTGATTGGAGGACACGGTAAATCCCCAAAGCATTAGGAATCACTATACCCAAGCTTTGAAGTTTGTTTGCGTGCCCAAACATCTTAAGCACATGCTCATTGACGGAGCTGCCCTCTTCCATCTTGCAGTTAAAGAACTTTTCAGAAGCCTCATAGCTCTCAATTGCCGCGTGAGTCTCAAAGATCAATTTGAGATCACGGACAATATCATGTGGGTCTGAATTCTCAAACCTTTTCTGAAGCTCCGATTCTAAGCCATACAAGATAGCACACTGAACTATGGAGTACTGAGTCTTCCGAGCGAGGTAAACATTCTTTACTTCGTCGGCAGCATCAGCTGCAGGCGGGTCACCCAGCAGTGCATCCAGCACATAGGTCAAATTACCAGCTGTGAGGACAATCCTCAAATTGCGGAACCAATCCGCGAAGTTGCTTCCATTGTTTTTCAACTTTTCTTTCTCTAGGAACGCATTAAAATTGATGGTAGGGGCCACCATTGATCTACAACATATTTGCAATAGTTTAGACTAAGTTTATGACAAATTGAGTTCTAATTAATAGTTAAATTAATCTAGGTTAACTCCCACTCAAAACAATATCCCTCACATTGTTTTAGTGATCACACGAACCAAATCCACCACATCAACACCGATCATCACGAGAGTTGATATAGTTTCAATGGCGAACAATCGACATGTTCATCATATCTACTATATGATTCATGCTTTACCTTTCGGTGATCCGTGTTCCGAGACCATGTCTGTACATGCTAGGCTCGTCAAGATCAAACCTTAGTTTCCGCATGAGCAAATCTGGCTTGCTCACGTTGTATACACTTGCGGAATCTAACACACCCGATCATCACGTGGTGCTTCGAAACAACAAGCTTTAGCAACGGTGCTAACTAAGAGTGAACACTTTATGACTTGAAATTCATGTGCATGAGGGATCATCTTATAATGCTACCATCGTTAACTAATCAATACAAGATGCATAAAGGATTAACATCACATGCAATTAATAATATGTGATATGATATGGCCTTTCTTCTTTGTGCTTCCGATCTCCATCTTCAAGCACGAACATGATCTCCATCATCACTGGCATTGCATCAAGGTCAATGACGCTTCTCCATGGTTGTCGTCCACTGGCTTCAACTATTACAACTACTTTGAATAGACACGTGGGTCTTAACATAAATTAAAGACAACCATATGGCTCCTGCCGGTTGCCAACTTACAATAAGGAACATTGCATACATAAAATATAATCACAATCATGGCCATATCACATCACTGCACACCCCTGCAAAACAAAGTTAGACGCCTCTACTTTCTTTGCATATTTTACGTGGTTTGGGGCTTTCAATAAGTGTCGTTCTAACTTACAAACATGAACCACAACATTGATACTAGTATTGTTAATCACCCGTTGTAAATTGGATCTTAACTATGCTAGGAGAAACAGGCACCCGCAAAGCCACTTATGCAATACAAGTTGCATGTCAAGCGTGGAGCAAGTCTCATGAACGATGTCATGTAAGGTTAGCCCGGGCAGCTTCATCCCATAATCCCGCAAGATGCAAAGTACATAAGAAGCAATCGACAATAAAAGCATCAACGCTCACAATGACCATTGTGTTCTACTCGTGCAACAGATCTACATATAGACACGGCTCTGATACCACTTTAGGGTTTCGTAGCATGGAAAACAAAAAATTTCTATCGCATACAAACAAACAAGCCAAGATCTATCTACTAGATTGTAGCAACGAGTCGATGGAATAACTCACCCTCGAAGATTCCAAAGTGTTTAACGAGAGCGGATTCTCGTGGGTGATGTAGTCGTACTCTTCCCGATCTCAAGATCGCGTAGACGATCCTTCCGGCGCTGCGTTCCGGCAGCGCTCCCGCAGTCGGTCACACGTTCGGTACTCAACGAAGACCTTCCTCTCCCTTATTCCAGCAGGCAGCGGAGGTTGTAGCACTCTCCTCGCGATTCCGGCAGCACAACGGTGTGGTACCGGAAGTAGAGGGGAGATCTCGCAGGGCTTCGCCTTAAGCCGGAGCGAGTATGGTGGATTATGAGAGAGCCATCGACGATCTAGGGTTTAGACACGCCGAGGAGGAGGCTTGGCCGGCGTCTAGGGTTGCTAGGCGGCGGCGGCGGTTTGCCCTAGGGCGGCGGCGGCAGCAGGAGGTGGCGGCGCCGGCGGCTAGGGTTTATAGGTGGAGGTGTTGGGTGTCTAGGAGGGGAGCCCTGCCCCTCCTTTTATAGGTGGAGGGGCCGGCCAAGGGGAGGGGAGTCCCTCCCCACCTCGGCTTCAAGGTGGGCTGGCGGTGGAGGGGAGGAACTCCTCCCCCACTCGGTTTCCACCTCCCTCTCCACTTCCCAAAAATAGCCGTTTGACTTTCAAATTGGCGTTTGACTTTTTCAAACTAGGATTTGATTAAACCCTTTATTTTGTTTAGAGATGACACCTAGTACATGATGCAATCATACCAACTTGATATAACACATTCATGTACCCTTCCCCTCCGGAGTGCCGGACATTCCGGAACCTTCTAGAACATTCCCGATGAAAACACCGGAACCATTCCCCAACTCCGAAACATGACTTTCTTTATATGAATCTTATTCTCCGGACCATTCCGGATCTCCTCGTGATATCCCGGATACCATCTGAGACTCCGAACAACGATCGGTCTCTTTCTATCATTCCATAACTACTCAAACAACGTCGAATCCTTAAGTGTGTCTCCCTACGGTTCGTGAATTATGCGGACATGATCGAGACACTTCTCCGAACAATAACCAATAGAGGAATCTGGAAATTCATATGGCTCCCACATATTTCTACGATTACTTTGTGATTGAATGAACCACTTACATACGATACCAATTTCCCTTTGTCTCACGATAGTTTACTTATCCGAGGTTATGATCGTCGGTATCTCTGCATACCTAGTTCAACCTCGTTACCGATAAGTACTCTTTTCTCATTCCTGTGATATGTGATCCCTTGTGAGCCAGTCACATGATTGCAAGCCAATTGGATGACATTTCACCGAGAGGGCCCAGAGTATATCTATCCGTCATATGGATGGACAAATCCCACTCTTGATCCATGTGTCTCAACCAATACTTTCCGAACACTCAATGCCACCTTTATAGCCACCCAGTTATGGTGTGGTGTTTGATGTCATCAAAGTATCCATCCGGTAAAGGTGATATGCATGATCTCATGGTCGAAGGAATTAGGTTACTATGTATCAGAAAGCATATAGCATTTGAACTATTAAATGACTTGATCTTTATGCTACGCTTATCTATAGGAGTATGTCCACCATATCATTCTCCTAACGATATGATCTTGTTGTTAATAACATCTCAATGTTCATGATAGGGAAACCACAATCATTTATGAACCAACAAGCTAGTGATGTATAGAGGCTTTACTAGGGACTTCAATTTAAGTTTACAAATCACATAAGTATTAATGTTTCCTTGTTAATACTATTATAGCATGAATGTAAACATTTATCATAAACACAAAGATATAATAATAACTACATTTATTATTGCCTCTAGGGCATATCTCCAACACACTTTGGTAGCCATTACCCATGGTTCATTTTTCGCGGCCACGTTCGCACGGGCGGCCTTGGATTTGGCTGCTTCGGGTATAACCATGGTTGTGAAATACCGGTCTTCTCTTTCGACGCTCTTTGCCCATCTGACACGGAACATCGGCACCTTTTCTCCATAGTAGTCGAGCTCCCAGATCTCCTCGATTCTTCCATAGAATCTTTCCTTCACGTTGTCATCGGTGTAGAATTCTGATGTTACGCCTAAGTTCTGATAATCACACTTGTTGTCCTTTTCCTCCGTGTAGAATGTGTAGCCGTTGATATCATACGCCTGATATGTCACCAGGTTTTGCATCGGTCCCTGCGACAAGGTGAATATGATCTTTTCTGTGTCAGAAGAATGCGATTGCAGGGGATTATCAAGGAGCGTCTACCTAAACCAACGCGTGAAATCTGAGTTGTGCTCTTTGATTATTTCTCCCTGCATCCTCTGTATGCCCCGGTCACTTTACTTCTTCTCGATTAACCTTTTGTGCTTCTGTACCCAAGGATCGACCAGTTCTAAATGCTGTAGCGCGACAAGGTTTGCTCGATCAAAGTCTGCGCGTCGAAAATCAAAGTCTGCATGCAGTATGCGACGACCCTCTCCATGACCAGATCCGTCAAGCTTGCCAAGGTGCCTGTTGACGGGAAGACCGACAGGCTTCTCGATGTCTAGATAATTCATGCAAAAAGAGATGCACTCTTTGGCCAGAAAGCCCTTGGCTATGCTTCCATCTAGACGGGACCTGTTGCGAACGTATCCTTTGATGTGTCCTTTCATCCTTTCGAATGCCATCATGCTGCGGAGGAACATCGGCCCGAGTTGGATGATGTCCTCCACGACATGGACCAGCAGATGCACCATAATGTCGAAGAATGCAGGCAGGAAGTAGACCTCAAGCTCGCATAGTATCACCACGATCTCCTCCTGTAGCCTCCCGAGCTGATTCACGCCAATCGACTTCCTAGAGATGACGTCGAAAAATTTGCAAAGGCCAAATAACGTTTCACGGACGTGCTCATCCATTATCCCTCTTAGTGCAACTGGAAGTACCTGTGTCATTAGCACGGCACAGTCGTGAGACTTCATGCCACTGAACCTCTGATTCGCCTCGTCTAGGTATCTGCTTATCTTGCCCGCGTAGCCGTAAGGAAATTTGACTCCTAGAAGGCACTTGAAAAACTGTTTGATCTCATCCTGGCTTAGAGTGAAGCAAGAAGGAGGGCAGTAATATTCATTCTTCTTGAACTTTTTACCCTTCCGACGACCTTGTATCGTCTCCGACTCATGATCATATTCATCTTCCTGATCATCAGGAGTAGTGCGTCCTCCGTGAAGCTCCTTCCGGATACCCATGAATATCAGGTCGTGCCTTGCTTTCGGACCATCTTTTGTCCTATCTGGCATGTTGATTATGGTGGCGACCAGAATCTCGCACACGTTTTTCGTGATATGCATGATGTCAAGGCTATGAGGCGTGCAGAGAAACTTCCATTATGGCAACTCCCAGAAAACAGACCTTGTTTTCCATACCATCATCGGCGGCTTGTCTTGCTGCCTCTTTCGCTTCTTTCCAGGCTTAGGACAATCTTTCCAGTTTTTTAGCAACTCTTCCACTTCTTCGCTGCTCCTATGCTATGGGATTCCTCGGGTCTCGGATTTGCCATCGAACAGGTCTCCACGTTTTCTCCATGGATCATTCTTGTCGAGCCACCTCCGGTGGGCCATGAACACGGTTTTCGAAGACCCTGGATCTTTCTCTAGTTGGAGATAGCTTGTGTTATCCATGCACCTAACGCATGCACAGAATCCTTGGATAACCTGCCCCGAGATATACCTGCAGCCTGGATAGTCTTGCACCGTAGTGACCAACGCGGCTCTCATAGTGAAATAATCTTGTGCGACGGCGTTGTAAGTATTGGCTCCAGATTCCCAAAACGTGGCTAGCTCCTCTTTCAACAGCCCGAGATACAGATTGATGTCGGTACCAGGTTGTTTTGGCCCTTGAATTAGCATACTCATTTGTATGTACTTCTTCTTCATGCACAACCATGGAGGGAGGTTGTACATCCATACAAACATGGTCCAAGTGATGTGCGTGCTACTCTGTCTACCGAACGGATTGAGTCCATCGTTGCTCGCACCAAGACTGATGTTCCTCGAATCTCCACCGAATTCTGGGAATTCGAGGTCCAATGCTTTCCACTGGCTAGCATCTGAAGGGTGCGTCAGCAGCTCATCCTTTTCGGGTTCATTGTCATCTCCTGGCTTCTTCCTTTCCGCATGCCATCGCATGAGCTTCGCTTCCTTAGGGTCCGCGAAATAGCGCTGCAGACGAGGAGTGATAGGAAAGTACCATACCACTTTTTGAGGTGCTTTCTTCCCTTTCTTGTATCGACTCACGCCGCACACCGGTCATGTGGTTTTCTCCGCGTCCTCTCCCCGATAAATGATGCAATCATTGATGCATAAGTGATATCTAACGTGCGGTAGATCGAGAGGACAGACGATTTTCTTGGCGTCCTCGATACTGGTTGGACACGTGTTCCCCTCCGGGAGACGATCGTGCCAGAATGCCATCATATCGTCAAAGCTTGCGTCGCTCAATTTGTGTTTTGCCTTCATCTCCATAGCCTTGAGCATTACATTCAACCGGGTATCATCGGGCCTGCATCCTTCATACAATGGAGTAACCACGTATTTCTCAAGTTGTGCAAGCTTGGCTTTCTCTCTAGCGGCATCCCTGGCATTACTCGTCTTCTTGAGAAGAAGCTCTTGCACAAAAGGGTCCCGCACCCAGCCTGACGTTGTTCCATCGTCGTCTGCTCCTCCGGCATCTAGATCATCATCATCCCGGTCTGCTTCCGCACCTTCACCATATCTAGGAGACTCTTCATAATCTCGCTCATCCTCGCCGTGATGATCATCATCATGTTGCCCACCTTCACCGTCTCCATCGTCTTTGTCATCGCTTATCCAACGAGTGTATCCATCTATGAAACCATGGCGGAGCAGGTGCGCCTGCAGATTATTCCCGGAATCTGGGTCGATCACCCAGTTGAGTTTGCATCTTCTGCACGAACATCTTATCTCCGTCTTGTTATTTCGTATCATGTCGGCCGTCGCACATTTCAAAAATCTAGCCACAATTCCTTCGCTCATTATGCGGACCATTTTTGCCTGCACGGTGTACACGGTACAATAAGAAATCTATTAGAACCACATAATCAATGCATGCATGCAATGGTCGATAGAAAATTTCGGCATGACCTAGCCTAAAATTACGACCTTTGCAAAATTCCAAAGTCTTGCCAAATTGGAAATGAATCAACATTTTGGCAAAACAAATGGCAACTTGTTCACACACAAACACAAGAGAGAGAGAGACCGATCCATACACACATGAACATATCATTATACTCTCCATACACACATGCATGAGCATCATCGATACTCTCCATACACACATGCATGAGCATCATCGATACTCTCCATATACACACACATGACCATCGATCCTCTACATACATATGAGCATATCATCCATATACACATGACCACATCCTTACATGGACAACTTACCGAGATGAGAGACCAATCGCGAGAAGATGGAAAGGAGAGGTGCGCGCGAGACCGGAGAAGGAGATGAGAGACCGGAGAGCTTCCTCTATTATGTATGTAACATCCAAGGCAAGTTCTACATGGTAAAAATGGTGAATGAGTGGAGAAATTGAGGTGGGAAGGAGAAGGATCCCGACTAGATCTAAGGAGGAAGAAGAAGGGGAAGTGAAGTGTGGGTGGTGGATGATCACATGGGCATATAAAAGTGGAGCTGGCAAAAAAAGGATCGTCACATCCATGGCGCACATGGCCCTAGTGCGCCACAAGAACTAAAAACAACCATGGCGCACGGCTATCCCTAACAATTGTAGCGCACCTCCCCCATGTGCGCTACGGGTATGCGGCATGCGGCCAGCAGGGCCCTGGCCCACACATATCTATGGCGCACTATGACCATGTGCGCCACGGTTGTTCTAGTTACTAGTAGGGCACTGCCCATAGGTGAGCCACGCCTGTTTTAGCCATGGGGCACTTCAACCATGTGAGCCATGGATGTGCTGATTACCTATAGTCATTTATCTCATAGTGATGGTAGGACCATTCAAACCAGCGAGGGGCGGCATGACCCACATACTAGTAATGGTTGACAAGTTTACCAAATGGATAGAAGTGAAACCCATCAAGAAGTTGGATGGAAAAAAAGCTGTAACATTCCTAAAAGATATAATCTTGAGATATGGTTACCCGCACAGTGTAATCACAGATAATGGCACAAATTTTGCTGAAGGAGCTTTCGCCCGTTTTTGTGGGAAAAACCGAATAAGACTCGACATAGCGTCAGTTGCTCATCCAGAATCAAATGGACAAGTTGAACGAGCTAATGGCTTAGTTCTATCCAGGATAAAATCCCATTTAATGGAGCCACTCCAAAATCACCTGGTTGTTGGATACAGGAACTACCCTCAGTGCTATGGAGTCTAAGGAAAACTCCGAATTGCTCAACAGGCTATACGCTATTCTTCCTCGTGTATGGGGAAAAAGCAGTTTTGCCTGCCGACATAGAGTATGACTCGCCAAGAGTAAGAAAATACCCGGAAGCCGAGGTAAAAGAAGCTCGAGAAGATGGAGTTGATTTACTTGAAGAAGCAAGGGAATTGGCATTGTCCAGATCTGCCATATACCAAAAAATTCTCGGATGCTACCATAGCCGGAAAGTTCAACCTCGTGTTTTCCGAGAAGGGGATATGGCGCTCAGACTAGTGCAGCGCACAGCTAGAATGGATAAGCTATCACCCCCATGGGAAGGAACATTCATTGTAAGCAAAGCATTGCACAATGACTCATATTATCTAATAGATGCTTGTGAAGCACAAAAGAACAAGGCGGACAGATCAGGTGATGAGACCAAAAGGCCATGTAATGTGGCACTACTTCGCACCTTTTACACTTAGGAGAAGAAGTGTACGTATCACCCGCACTCTCATATGTCGGACGCTTACGCCGGCTATGTGCTGATAATAAAATGGTATGATTCGACAACCTGACTCGGGGACTACCCCTTATGTTTATCTTTTAACTATTCTATGTCAGCTGGCGTTGACACTTAAAACTTATCTCGGAACAAGTAATTTTTACTCAGAAAGAATCAACTCTTCGACTATGCTGTTGTCCGAATACACGGCTTCATGGCAAGCAAAGGGAAACAATCAATGATGAGTAAACATGAACACCGGATAAGTAAAGGGAGAAACGCGAGTTAACCTTGTGTAGGTTTGTTTTTACTAACTCACTGCAGGTTATGTTGATTTCTATGTCGAATAATCCTAAGTCAAGTGATCTAGTTTCATACCCTCTAACTCAATCCTTAGAACTTTTAGACTTTAATGTCGAACGCCAAAAAAGGTAGACAAGATCCAAATTCAAGGAAAAGGGGAAGCGGCAAAATGAAGCTCGGGGACTTGCCCCTGGATAATTCGCATTCAAAGTTGAATAAAAGTTTAAGCCTTATCACAAGGCACACACCCAAAAAAAGGGCATTATATCATACATCTGCACCCGGCATACTGGGGATCTCATGAAATTTAAGTGTTTTTTGGAACCAGCTTAAGAAGCAGCTGGGCCAGGAGGGGTAACTTTCGGGCTAGATCTAGGAGTGTCATCTGGAGCATTTGCCGAGTCAGGGGCGTCGGTGGCCGAATCTGCTGCATCATATGACTCGGTGGCCTCGCTATCCGCACCTTCATCATCAGCAACTTCGGCAAGAGGCTCCCCAAGATCAAGGAAGCTTGGACCATCACACCAAGCATGCACAAAGGCATATTCGATCATGGCGTAGGCTCACTCCTGGTGTTTCTTGATTAGCTCAGGATTGTGGAGCCACTTACCTTCAGCCCTCATGCGTTCAAGAACATCAAGGTTGATGTCCTCGTACCGAGAAAGCACAAAGGCAAGAGCCTTGTCCGCTGCATCTGGGCCGGCCGACTCGCGCCATTGATCCATCCTGTCTTCAGTAAGAAGCAGCCTGGTAGCCAGAGGCTCGATGAGTGTGGGCGCGTCTTCATCCGTCTAGAGCATTCGGAACGCATGGATCGCTGATTTGAGCAAGTCTATAGCACATGACTTGAGGGTCTTGACACGCTCTGACAACGCTTCGAGATGCTCGTCAATACTGACCTCGCCATTAGCTGGAGCGCCCGATTCGGATCGTACTCTTTTTATGGCCCGTATGGCGAACATATCAGCCTTAGGAAAATTCTCTGCAAAAGCAAGGGAACATTAGCAAAACAAGGAAAAAGCAGACAAAGGAATTACTACAACGAAAAGGGTAAGGACTCACTACCGAGGAAAGAGTTGAAGGCGCCAAGCTTGCTCTGTCAATTCTGAGCCTTGGCCTAAAGAGCATCAAGATCCAAATGAGCCGACTCAACCGCAGACTCGGCCTCCTTCAGCAGCTCCTTGGTCTTCTCGGCATTGGCGGCGTGCTGATCATCTTTTTTGACAAGCTCCTCCCTCATCCCTTTCACCTCGGCCTGGTTCTTCCGCTCCATATCCGCCATTTCCTTCTTTAGCCGAGTTACCTCGTCTTGATCCTTTTGGAGCTCGATCCGGTGCCTCTCTGCTTATTCGAGAATACGACCCGTCAGTGGCAACAAAACCATTTCGGAACCATCAAGATAAGAATAGGAAAAGGAATAAGCATAAGTACAGAGTGGAGATAGAAATTGCTAGGAACTTACTTTCCGCATCGCTGATTTGTAGATGAAGGGGTCAATGGTGGATTGTATAGAAGATATAGAAGGACAATGAAAGAAAATAAGCAAGGGCAAGCAAGGAAAGTACGCCGAATAAGAGCGGGACAAGTCAGAAATTTACCATGGCCTTTAGCCTCAGCTTGCAGGGTTTGGTGAGCGAGCTCCAACTTGCGATACTCAAGGAGGAGAGCCTCGTGTACCTTGGTGTGCTCATTATGCGTAAGCTGTATAAGAAAAGAAATAATCAACAGAGGTGAGATCAAGCCTATCGCCAAATAAGAGCTGATTTCTAGTTTAGAGCTTACAACCAAGTAAGAAGATTCCTCACTCGACAGTAACCTCGGGGACTAGGGATAATGTATAAAAAAAATACTCGATACGCAAAAGAGTAAGAAGAGTCTGTACCTCGTTCACTTCGTCTGCGCGAGCCATCAGGGCGATGGCCTGCTGAATCATGTCAGATAGGGACTTGGGGCCTAACTTCATCTTCTTTCCAGCACTAGAGCTGACCTCTTGCTCACCATCTGTGTTCCATGCCACAGCATAAGGCTCTGCGGCACCATGGCCATTCCCGCTGAGCGTCCGGGTGAGAACTTGACCCTTTTTCAGGGCAGTTCCCACATTGGCGCGGGTAGCAGCAGCGCTGGTATGCAGGGTAACAACCTTGGAACTGCCGCCAGACCCAGCAGCTACGGATCCGCCCAACTTACCTGCTTGAGAGAGTGTCGTTGTTGTTGTGGGATGGATCTGAGGTGCGGTGCCTGGGGCATGGACCAAGGTCATATGTTTGGTAGACGTGGGCTTGCCGAATGAAGTGCAAGACGGACCTGAAGCAGCAGGCCGGGTCTGGTTCTTTGACAGAGGATGAGAGTGAGCAGGTCTGGTAGGGGACAAAATAGGAGCCGAATGAACAGGCTCGCTAGTGGTCTGGGAACCATCAACATGATCAACTTGTGTACTGGGAGAAGGAGAACTAATGACAGGAGTCTTCTCAACGCTAGTGCTGCTAGCACCAAGATCAGGAAGTTGTTCATGAGGAGAAGCAGGGGAGCTGGGCCGGGTCTCCTCCGATGGTTGCGCCGCCGGGTCGGCCTCACTCTGAGACTTGTGAGTCTCAGTGGTGGGGCAGTGACCCGGACAGGGCTTGGCATGGTAGTGTCGGCACGAGGAGGAGAGGATGGCCTTAGCGGCGAAGAGTCCATGCTAGGAGTAGCTTGGCTAGCTGACAAAGGCGCGGCACTGAAAATAACAAGGAATGCTTATAAGAAAACAGTTACAAAACAGTTAAGGAAAAATGGAAAGTAAGAAAATAACAAAAGCTTACCCGGAAATGGTCGGGTCACGCGGCACGTGACGTGTGACCCGGCGCCCAGCAGCCTTACGAGTTTCAGTTAGCGACGCAACATGAGGAGGAGCAGCAGAAACCTTGCGCTTCTTGGCAGGCTGAGCACTGGAGGTAGCCCCGCGTCGCTTACCCGGCTTGGCAACATGAATTTTGCCAACTCTGCCCACAGCGAGAGGGGGAGTGTCATGTACCTGGCCAGCTACATAAGTAAATGACAGGCTCACTCGAATACGTTAGAGGGCTAAGGTCGAAAAGCAAGTACATCCAGAATTTCACAATCATCGTCATCATCATCGTCAGACCAATCTCGTAAGGGGTTTTGAGTGTGGGTCTTACCCATAGTGGAGGCAGCGACAGCAGCGTGTAGAATGGGCATGAAGAATTCCAGGTCGAACTCGATCATGTCCGAGTCGGAGCGATCCTCGTAGTAGCCACCGGGAGGGATAGTACTGTCATCAACCTGGTGAACCAGATTCTAGGAAAGATAAAAAAAATAAGAACTAGGAGCGAGAAAAATAGTAAGTGAAGGAAAGAAGATCTATGTCGGATAGGAAGTGATTCAAAAATTACCCAAGGGACAGGCCTGTCTCGGCTAAAAGGAGGGAAACCCCAGGCCCAGTCATTCGCCAAAGTCAGCTTGATAATCGAGCTGACTCAGCGGGCCACAGAGTCATGGGTGAGCTCCTTCGTGGAGTGCCGAGTGGGGTCCTACGTGTCGCTCATGAAGCACATCTTGTGGCTCCTGGCTTGGAGGGGGATGACTCGGCATGCAATAAAAGCACACAAGAGATCCGTATCGGTGAGATGGAAATTCTCATTCGGCGACAGCAACCTCTACAGAATCCCGTTGTCCTCATTCACCGCGGCGCTCTTGTCACGCAGGTCAAGCTTCCAGAACTCTTCGCTAGGGACCTCATCTGAGAAAGGGGGAGACGGATGTAATCGGTGGCCCCGCTGTTTTTGACATAGAATAAAGTCTTATGCCATTTCTTGCAAGAGTCTAAGCCAGTAACCCGAGGAAAGATGGATTCTTTCGTGGGCGTTATGCTAGCGGCACCGCACCTGGTTGGCCTCTTCTCGGCACGGGGAACGCCAGGCTCAGGAACTACTTGGAACCTAAAACTAAAATATTTGGCCCACAGAAGAACAATTGGCCAAATGCCAAGGTAGCCCTCGCAAGCAAAGATAAAACAAGAAAGCGAGCCAATTGCATTGGCAGGCAAGTGATGGGTCTGGAGATGGAAAGTGGAAAGAAAGGAAACAAAGAAATTTCTCACGGGCAAGGCAAAACCTCGCTCAAAATGGGAGAGGAAAACCACCCTCTCATTGGCGTCAGGCTTGGGAGAAATCTCACCAAGCGGGAGGCGGCATTCCACCTCAAGCGGGATGTGCCTGGTAGAGCGCAGCCACTCAAGCTCCTCGGCGGATACCTCCGAGCCCTCCCAGCCGCTACGCTCGCCGGCGGGGACCACCTATTCCTCCGCTCCCTCTGTGGCATCTCGAACATCCATGGTTTCCATGGATTAAATCTCTTCCGCCGTTGGAAGAGGCTTGGAGGAGCAAGGACCCGTAGTGGAATGAAAAGTGGAAGAGAGCAATTATAGAGGAGGAGTTGTGGAGAAGGAGAACCGCGAAGGGGAAGTTGGGATTCTGAAGGCACAAGGAAGAAGAAGAAGAAGAAGGCAATGGGGAAACTGAACGGGCGAGGGAAGTTAAGTTCCCCTCACCCCTACTTAAGGGGAGCAAAAAACCCAATCGTGGGATTCCCCTGCGCCGTGCGTCCAGCGTGTGGCCGTGTATGCGGCCGAGTAAGCCAATCAGAAAACGCCACGTGTAAGTGATACACGATAAATCCACTTCCATGTCACGCTGCGCAAGACAAGAGGCGCTGAGCGATGGAACTGCCACAGTGATGGGGAGTTACTGCACCGCCGTCACTGTGCGGTCAGGATTTGGGATAGAATTTGAGGCAAGTCACCATGATTACAAGCTGTCGGTGACTAAGGCACGCGGGAAATGACCCGGAATCGGCCAAAATGACTCGGCACGAGGCAAAAATGGGCCAAAAAGTCAAATATGAGACTCGGAAAGAGCAGAGTAGACTCGGTTAAGATCGAGGTCACGCCAAACAGTGCGTCTTAAGAAGTAAATGCTGGCAGAAAGAGAAGTTTCAATCACATTAAAGGAACCTGGAGACGCCTAACATCTATAACTGCTAGACCTCACCAGCTTCGGGGATTAATGTCGGGGGGATGACCCCCGGTAGGCTCATAAAGCGTAAAACATTGCCCAGCTTGGCTTGCGCCGAGTAAAGAAAGAACCATGCCGAGTAAGTATGGCCGGGTAGGATAGTCATGTGCGGCCGACATATTAACTATGTCGGCCCATATAACACAAATATGTTAATCTTGCAGGAACCAACGAGCCGAGTCTCACGAGGAAGGGCCGAGTCAGATAGGACGCGTGGCATCTTTCCGAGTGAGGTTCAGGAGGGACCATGGTAAAGCACGGTCAAAAGAGAAGGGCGACGCTAGGTGACAAGAAAGGAGCTGGGTGACGCCTAAAGCAAGGGATGACGTACAAAGTTACTGCATGACGCCAAAAGAACTAGAGGCGACGTACGTGAAGACCGTTAGCTGTCTAACTTTATGGACTGGGCCACTGGGCTTAGTGCAAGCCCATGACCTAGCCCGTACAGTGAAGACCAAGAACCAAACAGTAACCCCAGGACCCAAAGGGGTGTAACCTAGCTAGCCATCGCCTATATAAGGAGGGACATAGCTAGGGTTTGAGGAGGTTGGACCTAGTAGAGAACTAAGGAACTGAAGCTTTGTTCATACAGCTCAAGGAGCACTTGTAAGCATCTAGGATCAATAAAATTCCCAAGTGTGAAGAGTTCATCATGTTCTTCATGCACGGAAAGACCATGCACAACCTCCCCGGTGACCACAAGCATCCATTCGCCCCCCAACTTAAGCCTACCCATGGCATCTGCCGTGACACCACCACGCAATTACCACTCTCAGTTTCAGCATCAGAGATAGATATACTATTAGGATCTACAACAGGTTTAGGAGGTTCCTCAACTATTTTGTGTTTCTTTTTCTTTCTCTTATGAGGACTACCACTACTTTCACCTTCTTGAGAATCCTGCTCAATTATTTTAGGGTGTCCTTCAGGATATAAAGGATCTTGAGTGGCTGCACCACTCCTAGTTCTAATTCCATAAGCATGTTTATCTCCTAGGGCGTTAAATAGCATATCCTTTTGTACCTTAGAAAGTTGATCAATTTGAGTTTGAACAATTTGAAAGTGTTTACAAAGCATTTTAACATCATTAACAGTTCTTTCCACAATATCTTTCAACTCATTAATAGCTCTAGAGTTTTCCAATAGATGATTCTGAACTTGTTTATTAAATACCTTGTTTAACTATAAATGTGTCAATTTCATATAAGCATTGATCAGGAGGCTTACCATAGGGAATATCACCTTCATCAAAGTGGAGAGAGTGTACCTCAATAGTAGATGAGTAGGGAATTGGCTTACATAATTCTTCTATAGGAGGTAGATTCTTCACATCTTCAGCTCTAATACCTTTCTTCTTGAGACATTTCTTAGCTTCTTTCATCACTTCATCATTTAATGCAATCATTCCCCTCTTCCTTGGTGTTGGTGTTGGAGCTGGTTTAGGCACAATTGGTTCAGGAGTAATAGGCTTAGGTGTATTTAGCTCAGTTGAAGTCCATTAGTTAGTCCATTATAATATAGGAGTTCTTGCTTATTTTTGCCATTAATAATAGGCTTAGGTGTATTCACCTTCATCATAATTCTTGCTTATTTTAGCCATTAATTCTTCAGCATCTATAGGAGTTCTTTTCCTGAAAACACAATCAGCAAAACTATGTAGGTATGTCCTAGAATCATTAGTTAGTCCATTATAATAAATATCAAGAAGCTCATTTTTAGGTAATGGACATCCAGGATGTGCATGAATCAAGCCACATAACCTTGTCCATGACTTAGGCAATTTATCTTCTTCTCCCTGTTTAAAATCAAAAAGTCTCTGCAAAGCAGCATGTCTAGCACTGGGAGGAAAATATTTCTGGAAGAAAGAAGCAATCAAACAATCATGGCTATAAATGGATCCAGGAGGTAATCTATTAAACCAAGCCTTAGCTTCTCCTTTTAGTGAAAGGGGAAGATCTTTGTAACAAAGTACTTGCGCATATTAAAATCATTAGAGAATAAAGCACTCATAATAGAAAGATCATTCATATGAGCTACAACACTCTCATTTTCAGTCCCACAAAAAGATTCTTTCTCAACAATGTCTAAATAGGATAAATCAAGAGACAAATCATAACTCTTTATCTTTAATATCTATGGGAGAGGTGGCAAACTTAGGATCAGAAGACAGTTTAGGGATAATGGTACGTCTCTCAAGGAGACTCCTAATAGCACTAGCACCATGTGTGTTTTGGTACTCTTCAATAAATTCATCAGTCATTTCAATGTAACCATCACTAATATCATATCTCTCTCTAGACCCAGGCGAGCTAACAGGTGTAATAGTGTCTTCACTAGAAGTTTCAGTGTTTCCTAAAATAGTTCTAGCAATAGTAGCATCTAGGAAAGAACCTAATGAACCACTTGCATCAAGCACAGTAGAAGTAACATCATGAGTATCAGAAGTAATTTCAAATTCAGCAGTAGTAGCAGTGTGTGTAGCATGTGTAAGTGGTGGTGTAATAACAAGCTTAGTTATAACAAATGGTGAATAAAGCACAACAGAGGTGTTTAGGACTATACCTCTTCTTGTAGTGGATGGTAAAATAGGAAAATTTCCATCACGAGACTTCCCCGTGATGAAAGGAGTAGCAGTGAACAATAATATATCCAAGTGAACTTACAAATAAAGCTATGCTCCCCGGATACGGTGCTAGAAAATAGTATTTATGAACCACAAGTATAGGGGATAGCAACAGTCTTCGAGGGTAGTATTACCCAATTTATTGATTCGACACAAGGGGAGCCAAAGAATACTTGCAAGCCTTAACAACTGAGTTGTCAATTCAGCTGCACCTAGAAATAGTTCTTGCTCATAGAAGTTTATCAGTAGCAATAGTTTTGTAGTAGCAATAGTAAAGTAACAGCAGCAGTAGAACAAGAGCAATAGTAACTGTAGTAACAAACAGTAGGATATGAGTGCGGTAGGCATAGGGATGGATGGACGGGCGTTTCATGGACAAGTCTAAACATGTAACTTCAAGATCTAGGGCAATTGCAGATAAATAAGATAAAGCATCCAAGTACTAAACAATCATAGGTATGTGCTCCATATATAGTCATGCGTACTCGCAATAAGAACTTGCACAACAACTTTTGTCGTCCTAGCCCGTTGCAGCGGGGCCTCAGGGGAACTACTAGAAATTAAGGTACTCCTTTTAATAGAGCACCGGAGCAAAGCATTAACACTCCATGAACACATGTGATCCTCACATCACAGCCATCCCCTCTGGCTGTCCCAATTTCTGTCACTTCGGGGCCTTTGGATCCGGATAATGATATGTGTACACAACTTGCCGATAAGATCACAAACAATACTATCATCATCAATCAATAATAAGTTCAGACCTGAGATCATGGCACTCGGGCCCTAGTGACAAACATTAAGCACAACAAGTTGCAACAAAGTCAAATAGCACTAATAGAGATACTAGGCACCATGCCCTAACAATCTTATTCGATTACATGATAGAAATCATCCAGTCCCTACCATCCCCATAGCCTACAGCGGAGGATTACTCACTCATGGATGAGGGAAACATGGATGGTTGATGGAGAGGCGTTGGTGATGACGATGGCGATGATCCTCTCCAAATTCCCCGTCCCAGCAGGGTGCCAGAACAGAGTTTCTGGTTCCGAATCGCGGTTTCTGGTGGTGGCGGTGCAGGGAAATCTTTCTGGAAAAACGTCGAACCCCCCTAACTTTTTAGGTCAGAAGGCAACTTATAGGCGAAGAGGGAGGCCGAGGGGGTGCCTGAGGAGGCCACACCCCCTCCAAGCGTGGCCAGGCCTGGCCCGCGCGGCTGGGGGGTGTGGGCCCCTCAGGCCTCCACTCCGTCTCGTATTCTGGCTTCGTGAGTCTTTTGGTGAAATAAGATTTTTGGCATATTTTCCAGGATTTTTCCTGATAGTTGATTTTCTGCACAAAAACTAGACACCAAGGTAATTCTGCTGAAAACAGTGTAAGTCCGTGTTAGTTGTATCCAAATCACACAAGTTTAGAGGAGAAACAATAGCAAAATTGTTCAGAAAAGTAGATACGATTTGGACGTATCAGTTTGCTTTTCGTAACCATAAATGATTGGTCTGCTCTTAGTAACCTTTCAGGATGGACAAACAAGGGATATAAGGCATGCGCGCATTGTTCAGATAAGACTGAAGGTACATATTTGTTGGGAATATGCCCTAGAGGCAATCATGTATGATGATATTTCCCATTGTATTCATAAAGTTATTAAGTTGTCCTTGTATGAGCATCTGATGTATATCATTGAATATTTGATTCGGTTCTGGAACTATACATTCATGTTGTTTGGACTAAATATCCTTGGTCATTGAGGTTGTGCTGGACACACAACTTACCAATGTGAAAGTCGGCTTGATGACTCGGTTCCACTTGTCATGGGCATGGAGATGCTATTCCGACTTACACAGATTCGGCTAAAGAGTTTAGCGAGTAGGATTGACCCATATTGAGGTACAATGAACAAGTTGTCATTTGTATATGTCAATCAATGTAATCCTTAGACCTGAGATTGTTGCATAATCTGAGTTGAGGATCACCGACTTAGGTTCTGTCAAACGCTGATCTATAACTAGGCAGTTATAAAGGCAGAGTTCGGGTCGACTGAGAATCAAGCTGATCTATATCTCAATCAATGTGTCGGTCTTACAACACATTGCGGTCAACCTCTATGGGGTACCTGAGAAAGAAGTCACCCCTGAGATCCTTGTAGCTCGCCCAGAAGAGGAAACTGATGCATCGACTTAGACCCTCCACACCCGCTCCTCGCGTTGTGTCGTCTTCAGCGAGCCGTGTCATCTTGTGTCCTAGTTTCCTGTCGAGTTTGTCATGTCTTTGTTTTCTTTTTAAGTTCAGTCTCGAGTCGTGTTTGTCGCTGAACCTTTATATTTGTTTCTTATCATGAGTCTGCAAACTACCTGGTCGATCCTTTGTTGGAATGTCAGAGGCCTAAATGCCGATGAAAAATGTCTCGCCTTGAGTAATAAAATTGAGGAGTGTGGTTGTTCATTTATCTGTCTCCAGGAAACCAAAAAAGAACACTTTGACCACTCCTTCATCCGTAAATTCGCCCCCCGTCATTTTGACAAATTCGAGTTTATTCCTTCTCTTGGTGCTTCGGGCGTTATTATTATCATTCGTTGTTTACTGCTAACGTGATTTACAGGGAACAATTCGCTCTTACTGTCGCCTTCACCTCGACTCAATCCAATAACACATGGAAATTAACAAATGTCTATGGTCCATGTTCAGGGGAAAATAGAAACACCTATGTTCAGTGGCTGGAGAATCTCAACATCAGGCATGATGAGCTTTGGATACTGCTTGGTGACTTCAACTTCATCAGGTCAACAGCGTAACAAATCAGGAGGTAATGTGGATGATATGATGAAATTCAACGATATCATTAGTGGCCATGCCCTTGTTGAACTCCCAATTAAGGGTCGCATGTACACGTGGAGCAACATGCAGGAACAACCGCTGCTAGAACAGATTGACTAGTTTTTTACGACAGTCGAATGGACATCAATATTCCCTAACACCATGGTCAAACCACTGGCTAAACCAGTTTCAGATCATGTACCGTGCGTGGTGTCAATTGAGACTTCTATACCCAAAAGCAGGCTATTCCGCTTTGAAAATTTCTGGCCCTTACATCCTGGATTTCAAGACACGGTGCAGAAGAGCTGGTCTCTGCCGACCAAAGTTTCAGATAGCGCTCTGGTTCTATCAGCAAAATTGAAACGGTTAAGAAGAGATCTCGAGATTTGGAGCAAATCTATATCAAAACTAAGCCTGGCTATTGAGAATTGCAACAAGGCGCTAGGTGATATTGACAATATTGAGGACAAACGTACACTCACCAGACCTGAATGGAACTTCCGCGTCATTCTGAAGAAACACATACTCAGACTGTTGGATTACAGAAACAGGTACTGGAAGAAAAGATGCACGTTTCGTTGGGTAAACTGGGTGACGAGAACACGAATTTTTTCATGTAAGAGATACCGAGAGATACAGGAGAAACAACATTGCTATGCTAACAGGACCAGATGGCAAGGCACTAGATTCACATAGCGAAAAGGCTACAGCATTCCATGAATCTTTTAAAAACAGGATGGGTGTCTCTTCCCCACCTGATATCTGTCTCGACCTCAATGACCTGATTCATCCCCTCCAAGGTTTAGAAGCACTCTTAGAGCCATTCTCACATGATGAGATAGATGAGGTTGTGAAGAAAATGCCGATTGATAAAGCGCCGGGTCCTAACAGATTCAATGGTATTTTCCTGAAGTCATGTTGGAACATCGTCAAAACAGATTTTTATAAGCTATGTGAAGATTTCTGGGGAGGAAAGGTCTCACTTCAATGCCTGAACAATTCCTTCATCACGCTGATCCCGAAGAAGATCTCTCCTGAAACAGTGAACGATTATCGACCAATTTCACTGCTCAACTGTGTTCTGAAGGTTTTAACTAAACTGCTCATTGATCGGTTGCAGAAATGGATTCTCCGTCTTGTTCGCAGAAATCAGTATGGCTTTATCAGGGGGCGCACCATCCAAGACTGCCTCGCGTGGGCATACGAGTATCTACACCAATGCCACGCCTCAGGTGAACCCTGTGTGGTTTTGAAAATTGATTTCGAGAAAGCGTTCGATACGGTGGAACACCACACAATCCTGGAAATCCTAAAGCACAAAGGGTTTGATCAAAGATGGATCAACATGTCAAGGCTTATTCTTGACTCGGGTAGTTCTTCTGTTCTGATAACGGAGTTCCAGGCAAGGAATTCAAATGCAAGCATAGTGTGCGTCAGGGAGACCTTTTGTCCCCTCTTTTCTCCGTGGCAGTGGGTGACTTACTACAATCGACGGTCAATAGAGCTTTTGCTGAAGGGATTATCCAAACTCCAATTACTTAGCCTTCTTCTGAAGATTATCCAGTAATTCAGTACACCGACGACACCATTGTTGTGATGCCAGCTTTTGCTAACCAGTTGAGCAACATGCAGGCCATCTTGCAATCTTTCGCTAGAAGCACAAGACTGAAAATCAACTTCAATAAAACACAACTCATCCCAATCAACATTTCAGAAGATGTAGCCAGGGAGTTAGCTGCAACGACCGGTTGTCAGGTGGCAGCAATGCCTTTCACTTATCTTGGGCTATCGATGGGCACCACAAGGCCTACTGTGGAGGATTTGATGCCGCTGGTTTGCGCTGTAGAGAGAAGACTATCAAGCTCTACCATGTGGCTCACGTACGGTGGCAGGGTAACTTACGTTAATACTGCTATTACGCCGTTGCTCACCTTCGCGATGTGCACCCTGGAAATTCCGCTAAAAATCTTTGAATTTTGCGACCGGGGAAGGAGGCACTGCCTATGGCGTAAGATGGTGAATGGTGAGGAGAAGTGTCAGTCCTTGGCCTCATGGGACATGGTCTTCCAGCCCAAGGCAAAGGGAGGTTTAGGCGTGATCAATCTGAAAATTCAGAACCAGGGCCTCTTGGTCAAATCTCTCAAGTTCTATAGGAAATGTGATACTCCGTGGGTTCAGCTGGTTAGGTCGGAATATTATGAAGACAAAGTTCCACATGCCCGACATCCGTGCGGCTCCTTCTGGTGGCGGGATATCATGAGCACTGTGGATATTTTCAGAGGAATCACCAAGTGCGAGATCAAGGCTGCTGACAACGTGCTGTTATGGAATGATAACTGGATTGATCCCCCTCTTTGCATCAGCTCTGCGAGACTGTTCTCGTTCACGCTTAATGAGGACATCTCGGTTAAAACATTTACCGAAAGCATGAATCCTGAAGAATTCATTCAGCTGCCGTTGTCAACCGAAGCCCATGAGGAGCTGAACCAGTTGGGCTCGGTCATACATGAGGGCGTGATTGATGAGAGGATTCCTGATACTTGGAGCTTCGTTTGGGGAGCAGATAAGTACAAACCGCGTGACTTCTATGATTTCTGCTACAGATAAGTTGTGCTGCCAAATTATCTAGCTGAGATATGGGAAACTAAGTGCACAATGAAACACAAGGTCTTTGCTTGGCTCATGCTAGTGGACAGACTAAACACACGTGACATGCTCTAGAGAAGGAACTACAATATTGGTTCTGATTTCACCTGCATGACGTGCACCTTAGGGGCAAGAGAGACTCGGAACCACCTCTTCTTCACCTATAGTTTTGCGTTGGAGTGCTGGAATACCATAGAAATCAAATGGGACACCAGTCTTGCGCTTGAACCTATGATTGCGGATGCCAAGGAGGTGTGGAACAAACCCCTATTTGGAGAAATAATGATTCTAGGCGCATGGAACATCTGGAAAATAAGGAACCGAGCTTATTTTGAAGGGGTGCAGCCTGACATCATAAACTGGCAGAGACAACTTAAGCAGGACCTTTCTATCCTAGAGTGTAGGATCAAGGAGGATCTACAGGAACCTCTTAGAGGGATTATAGCACGTATCCACTTGTAAAAGGGAAACTCTTGTAGTAGTCAATTTCCGCTCGCTGGTTGGGCTTGGTCATCCCTGAAGGGACCAGTTTTACAAACGATGTAAATATTTCTCTACCTATATATAAAACACAGTAGGAGACTCTCCTGCTATCATTCCTCAAAAAAAAGAATCAAGCTGCGTGATGTGAATAACCAAGATGGGATTTTTCTCCTCCACTTGGAGAGACATTCTCTGGGCCCTCTCGGATGACATGATTCGGAAAGAGTGGCCATGCACGACTCGTTTAAGTGTTAACCGAGTCAATCGAATAAGAGTTAGTTGGATGAATCACTAATCTCGGATCGAGAAGAGAGTCGGACTATTTAAGGGATGACAAATATTCGCTTATAGTCTGACAAGGTATATCATAAGGCAAAAGGGACTCGGACGTAAGCCGCATTGGAAAGGCAAGTCGTCATGACTCTTTGGTACTTGGGAGTCGACACGTTCTACTAGGGGCCGCTACCGACTGATCGATTGAGAGTCAGACTCCAATCGTGTCCAAGTAGTCATGAGCCTGCGGCGTCACACACTTAAGAGTGGGAGCAAGTTCGGATTGGACCTGAACCAGAAATCTGGTTGGGTTAGACTCGAGCCAGATTTGGACTGAGTCAGTGAGTCAGACTCATGGTGACTATTATTATATGGGATTTAGTGGATGGGCCACGAGAGTGGAGCCCACATTCACTCCCTTTATATAGTGGAGCACAATAACCCAGAAGGGTTAATCATTGATTGGTTAGGTCATTCCATGAGTTGGAAACCCTAGCTCCACAGCAGTCCTGCCGTCGTAATGAACCTAGCAGTTCACCGCCAGCGCTCCTCCTCGTACGTGTGGACACCAGCAGAGGCGTTATACCATCAGCGCTTGGAAGATCGTTGATTGGATCGTGATCGCAAGGACTACACCGCGTCAACTGACGCGCTTCATCAGTAATCCGCAACCGTGTTTCTAGTGGTAAACCTCGTGGACTTCTACCTTAGCTAGATCATGGGATCACCACGTTAGAGGGAAAAGTTTTGTTTTATCTCTACGTGGCCCTATAGTGGTATCTAACGAGGTTTCGACTCGTTAATGCCCATTGTTATGGACTTGGGTTTTGGAGAAGATGGGGATGCTGGAGATCACGGAACGGTTAGCAAACAAGCAACACGGGGATACGAGGTTTACCCAGGTTCAGGCCCCCGGAGGTAAAACCCTACTCCTTCTTGTCTGCTCTTGATTATGGCGGAACCGAAGGTTACAGGGGTGCACAAATGTAATCTGGCATGAGGTGTGTGTGAGGTTAGTTGATTTTACTCCTCGCCGTGCCCTCCTATCCTTTATATAGATAGGCAAGTCCCGGGCGTAGGTTGAGTCGGTTACAGATTAGGGTTTTTCCCTTTGAAATTCTATCTACTCTAGTCTTGTTCTCCAAGGATCCGAAGGCGTCATGGGCTTGGGCCACCCAAAACCTCCGCAGGCCGCATATCTTGTCATGGGCCTTCCTTGGGATGGACTAGGTATATCGATGTTGTGTACCCACAGGGTATAACCATGTCAGTAGCCCCCGAGTGCTCAGTCGAATTGCAGATTCGGCTGAGGATTCTTCAGTCCTTCGAGTGTAGTTTTAGGCCTGTTCATAAGAGAAAATAATTTAGTTCGTAGGGATTGTTGATGCGTGTGGCTGACTCTCCTGACGGATCAGGGCCAGTTAACTGTCATAGGACAAAACAACACGATCTTCTTCAGACTCGAGTCCCCGAACTCGAATCTGGAATGAATGCTGGTGTAATTCGACTCAAGTCGTTTAGGTCTTATAGGAGTCGAATCCTAGTGGATTTTTCAAGTGATGTACCCAACACGCCCGTCAGGATTTTTCTTCGTGTCTGTTGACACGGTTTTTTTACTGGCAGAGCGCAGCCAGGTTCTTTACCAGGCCATTAGATGGTATCTGTAGGTCTTATCCTTGCGTCGCAGACGCAGCATCCGAAAGGTTATCACCGCAGATGTGTTTTGGGTGGCTAAGGATAATATCTCTTACTTAGCGTTTATTTGGGCAAAGTTGCCAGAAAAAGTTTGTATTTTGATCCGAAAGATCGCAGTCGAAGAAATCATAGAGTGCGCGACCAGCGCTCCTTATGGGAGTAGCCCCCCCGAGTGTCTATTCGAGTCGTAGACTCGAGCAGAGACTTTAGTTCAATTGTTTTTAACTTCAGGTCCGAAGGACACAATTTTTTCGGATGCTTTGAACAACCCACCCTATGGGAGTAGCCCCCGAGTCCTTAGTGGAGTCATATACTTGACGTGGGACTCGAAGCATTGGTTATAAGTGTGGTACCTTAATCATGTTTCAGGTGCGCGGCCAGCGTTCCTAATAGGAGTAGCCCCCGAGTAGTTTCGCGAATCATAGATCCGAGTAAGTACTTGATTTATCAGCCAAAGATTTCCAACCGTTGTTGGGTTGGTCTTGATGACGTCAGTGCTGACGATCGGTGATCTCAACCGTCTGCGGCGCCAGAGATGACGTAACAGGACAAACGTGGGTCCCACTTTATGACTTGGAGTTGACTAGTCATGTGCGACGTGGCGAGAATTACAGTGTCTCCTCGGTTTCCATGCATAGTGGACGACATGATGGCGACGATTCGTTGCTGTGCTGATACGTGTGCGGTTGGATCTTTCCTGAGCGCTAGGGCTTCTGGATCGACGACTCTTGTTTATCGTCCTCGTCTTTTATAACCGTGGGGAAATAGTGATTCTTTTTCACCCCTTTTCCATTTGCTTTCGCCATTGCCTCCATTTTCTCGAGCACCACATCTTTCGCCCTTGCGCACTAGATGTTCTCAGATCATTTCCTTCTTCTTTTCTCCGCGCTCATCACCGCACTTGACGCCGCGCCATGGGAAAGTCGAGGAAGGGCACTGCTAGAGCTATCTCGAGTGCCCCTGCCAGTGGCAAGAAGCTTGCCACTCCGGCTCGCATCACTGACGGCAAGTGGAGGCGCACTGAGGTGCGTGACACCGATCTGCGCAATCTGCGCAATGCGGAATTAATCCCGTAGAACAAGGAGGACGTCAAGATCCCTGGTGATGAGGTAATCCCCCGCCCACCCGTAGGGTTTCGGGTGATATTTGTTGCCTTCATTCTTCGCGGTTTTTCACTTCCTGCCCATGATTTCCTTCGTGGGCTTCTTTTCCTCTATGGGATTCAGATTCATCATCTGTCTCCCAATTCTCTTCTTAACATCGCGTTCTTCATCACGCTTTGCGAGTGCTAGCTCGGAATCGATCCACACTTTGGCCTCTTTCGGAAGCTCTATTCCGTGAAGAGGCAGTCCGGCACCAGCGGAGTCTATCCGCTTGGCGGATGCATCATCTCCCTTCTTCCTTTTGTCCAATTTTTCTTCTTATATATTTGTGAGTCCACCAGTATTGACGTCGTAATTGGTTTTACATCCGCGATGTCAAGATAGATGGTCAGCAATTTGGTCTTGCCCGCTTCGACTCCGAGCATAAAATTGTCCCGAAGAGATCGTGGAAAAACCACATCTTGGAGGGCGAAGTTGCGGAGGTGGAGAGGCTCTACAAGCGAGTGGAGGCTCTTCAATTGGTCCCAGGAAAGGAGGTCAATGGTGTTGACATCATCCGCACCTTCCTCAAACGTCGGGTGCAGCCACTTCAGGCCAGGGCGCACCCGATGTTTCTCTACGCCGGCCCGAGTGATCCAACTAGGGTGTCATCCGAAGAGTTATCTTCGGGTGATCTTGATAGGGTCCTTCGTCCTCTGCTGAAGTTCAAGGCTGGTGAGGACCTTCCAGGGGAGTCGCTGACTCCCCCTCTCAGCGCAAGCAAAGGGGCTTCGAAAGTGAAGTTTATTCGTGCGCGTTTCGCGTTTCCGTGTGTTTTTGTTTGTTGCAGTTTCTCATGTTATTGTCATTTTTTGCTTGTAGCGCCTCCAGGTTACGAGGTCTATGCCTCCTCTGCCTGAGAATTTTAGGGAGGCGCCAGACAATGAGGAGGTGGACTCCGAGTCTGAGCTTCCTCTGGCTCAGTCACCGACTGCAGATGCTCCTGAGGCGAGTGAGAGGCAGATCCGAAAGCGCTCGCCACTACTAGGAAAAACGCAACCAGTGGCGCACCGAATTAGAATTCTATGGCGCATATGGGTGTCGCCACTAAATCCTCGCCAGTAAAAGTTAAATTATGTGGCGCATATACATATGCGCCACAGAATTCTCAACATTCTGTGGCGCATATGGCATATGCGCCACAGAATTCTCAACATTTTGTGGCGCATATGCCATATGCGCCACAGAATATTGTCCCAGGTTCTGTGGCGCATTTGGCATATGTGCCACAGAATTATGTCCCAGATTCTCTGGCGCATATGCCATATGCTCCACAGAATCCTTTTTTTCAGAATTTCGAAATTTTCACAATTCAGTACAAATACAGGTATATTACAAGAAATACACCTAAATTTGACAGAAATACACAGAAAAGCTGCACACAGCAGTACAAATGTTCCAGTTCACATATAATACGTCAACAAGAACAAATGTTCACAAGTGTTCATCAATAACATATTACACATATTAGAACCGAATAAGTGTGTACATTTCACAAGTGTTCATCTCACTCACATAACTTAATTACAACCCCGTGATGTTGTCACCACCTACTACCTTAAAACAGAATATATAGTACACCGTAACCGTGATGCCGGTGAGGAGGAGCGACATCAAGATCTTCGTCCATTTCATATTCCATACGTGTCTCCTCCACTTGGCCACCGCCTCCTCTCTAGTCGTGTATCCCTTGTAGCTATTGCCGCTGAACTTGTCCACTTGTTGGTGGCAGTCCATCCACTCCTCGTACACACCTGGAACCCGACCCTTGTACACAACGTACGTCGGCATCTCTATTGACAAGGCATATTAGTACATCACGCAAATATATATGTTGACAAATATTAGAGCAACGCATTCATAAACTTAAAATAATGCATCGATGACAATGAAAGAAGCACGACAACATGTCCGACACAATAACAATGACCATGTTATTACACGACACAATAACAATGACGGTTTCAAGCTAGGAAAGATAAGTTACGTTTTTCGACACACACACTACATGTATCCACCGATACACACGCTCTCTCGGTCAAGTATCCTTCTCCTCAGAGGGCGACGGGAATGGATTGTACATGTCTTTCGTCGTCCACGTCCTGAAGTTACCCTGCGCCTTGAGGCGAGCTTCGATCTCCCTCTTGGTGAACTGCCTGGGCTGGTGAAAGAGCCCACCAGTTGTGTTGACTTGTTCCACGATGATATGTGATAGCTTCACCTGCGTATCATGGAAGTCTTCCATGAGATCGGAGTCATTGATCCCGTGCAACTTTTGTGCCCATCCTCGGAGAGAAGATGGCAGCGTTAGCATCTCGCCATCCCGGACAAACCGTTTGAGGTGATGGCAAACGTAGAAGGCCTCCTTCATGCTGCTAGACAGCTGCTTGACGCAGGGGAACTCGCACACGTGCTTGAACTTGTGTAAGCCATTGTCCTTGTAAGCCTCCCCCTTATAGTCGAAGGGGCCTCCCTGTTTGGCATAGCCCTCGATAGCATCATCCAAAACGCTCTTTACTCTGGCGTAGTTCTTCCTCCTCGCACTCCCCGAGTCGAAGTAGGTGGCAAGCGAATACCTTGTGGAGAGGACGATGAGCGTGCAGTACTTGTCTCTGCGGGCAACACACAATGTGGAACGGGATGTTGGAGAAGAGCAATTTAAAAAAATACTTATGTGTTACGACGACGGTAGGAGGATGTGTACACTTACTCGGGAAAGAAAGGCACAAGGATGTTGTCCTTCCTCTTGCTTTCCATCAATAGCTGCTGAAGGTAGGACTTTGCCGGGCCCGGGTCCTTGTTCCTTCTTCCAGCTGGCTGTCCCGCAAGTAGTAGGGATCCGCTATCATGACGAACGGGGTTTGCTCTCTCTTGACCTTCATCGCCATATTGAGCGCGAATAGGTGAACCAAGTTATAGTCCAGCCGTCTCGAGTGGAATAGCTTTAAGATGTCCTCGTAGGCTCTGAAGAACACATCCGCGGGGGCATCGGTGATGAAGCCCATGTCCTCCGACACCTTGATGGTGAACACCGGGTAATTCGGGTTATTGTCCTTGAGAAGGAGTCCCTCCAGTGTCCGGATACCTTCATGCAAACTCATCATAGCTCCCGAAGCCAGGTGGCGTAGTTCCGGAGGCAGTATGGGCTAACCAGCTTCGTGCACTCTGGCCAAGCCATCCTGGCGTGGTGGTACAACATCGTCCCGGTAACGGATCGGAGCGGGCTAGCTCGCAGCCTTGTCCTTGTTCTTGTTCGGCCTCTTCCTCACCCTCTTCCTTTTCTCATCAGTAGTGTCCTCCACTGGCGATGCTATCCCCTCACCTGCCATCCTGTGGAGTGTGTCAGGGCTGAAAATGATTCCGGCCGGTGGAGGTTGTGTCTCGGCGGCCGGAGGCGTCTCCTGAGAAAACCCATGAAAGACTAGGCGCTTCTTGGGATGGGTAGCTTGATCACGGAATGATGGTTCTTCATCGAGAGGAGGCATGAACGGTCCTTTGCAGGTGCCAGTGTTGACGAAGGCATTGATGTCAATCGGTTCATCATCATCCACCTCGATGTTGGCATTGAAGGCCGCCATGTCCATGTCGTCCTGGGGTGGTGGCGATGGCGGTTGCGGTGCCACGGCCTTGCCTTTAGGCGGGGGCGATGGCGGTCGAGGAGCAACCACGCCCTTGGCTTCTTGTGGCTCCGGTGCAGACGCTCCCAATGAGAGTCTCTGGTGGCGGCGACGACGACCGGTGCAGCAGGAAGTTTCATCCGTGGCGGCCGAACGATCGAGGTGGCGCCGGTGGAGCAAGACCCAATACGAATCTGGGTCTTTGTCCAAATCATGGGATAGCCATGGCAACCTTCCAGGGTCAGGTGCTCGTTGGCTCCCAGTGGTTGCATGGGAGGGTCCATGTCTTCGCACCCCCCCAACACCCGACCCAACTCAACGCGCATCACGGCATCATCCATGGGCTTGCAGTGCATCGTGCGGTTCGCCGGTTGTATTAGCTTGCCCGTGGCAACATCCTTCAACTCGCCGCCGGGCACCTTATGCAGGAGCACGCACGGAGTGTCCTGAGGCATATAGATATGCATCATGAGATGGCAGCCAATCAAAGGCATTAAGTAGAGCACGCTGACTAACTACTTATTTTACCTTGGTAAGGGCGCCGAGCTCGGCTAATGTTGAGACACGGGCGGCCGGCGGCTGATCCTTGTTCTTCTCCGGCTCGGGTGCATTAGGAAGCACCGCCAGCTGCTGCGCCTTGGTAGTCTCGGCAGGAGGGGGCAGTTCCGGCGCATCCAACTCCATCGGCTGCGCCGCGGGGATGGAGAGCGGCGGGGTAACCATGTCCAGCGACATTTGGTGGCTCGAGGTGCTTCCGCCGGTGCTGGGCACTTGTATCGGCCCCACCTGACCGTCTGCATTCAATTTTGCTATCCCCTCCATCAGCCGAGGGGGTAGCATCTCGAGGAGCTTCTGCTGCACTATAGCGTTCACCTCGTCCTGGCCCACCTTACTGGCCTCGAGATACGCGATCTTCAGCTTTAGCTCTTCCTTCTCGGCTTGATCCTGAGCCACCGACTGGGTCCACCTCTCCTTTCTATTCTTGGCTTCCTCATTTTAGTACTCATGGAACTTTGTGCTCGTACCAAAGCCAGAGATACGGCTAGCTGACGTGGGCAGGTCGGACTTCTGCCTCCCCTTGTAGGCGTTGGTCGCCCTGTTGAAAACCGTGTACCATGGTTCCGTCGTGCCCTAGGACGACGGGTCCAGCGCCTCATCCGTGGCCTTGATTTCAGCGTCCTGCAGACAAGGAAAGGTGAACCCACATTTAGGAACTTGCCTTCATTATTCAAACTGAAAGCAAATGGACCGTGGGTAAATTACTTACCAACTTCTCCTCAAACTTCCTCACATCATCATCGTCGGTGATGAATTCCATGGTATACTTGTCCAGATAGTAGCGGGCCCGGACAAAGTTCCGGGTCTGCTCATCCGTGATTTTTAAAAATGGGTTTCCTTTCCCGAGACACTCAACCTCGGCGTTCTCCCATGCCCATATGGCCTTCTTTCCCCTATAACCGCCGCTTCCACATCGGTGGTTACCTATGTTCTATTCCCGCATTTGCCGACCCTACTCCGTCCATTCCTTCGAATTGTCAGCCTCGATCTCCTCCTTGAATATCTTGAACTCGTCTTCCTCAATCATGGGCTCACCCTGCTTGATCTTCTCCCAACTTTCCTTTTTCGTGATCTTGTTCCTCACCCGGGTTCTCCAGCTGCTCAAGGCATTGGCCATCTTTGTGATGGCTAACATGTTCACCTTATTGGACGGGTCCAGTTTGTCGGTGTACGGGGCTGGGAACTTGTACCGTCGGTGAAGCTTCTTAATGCAGTTTTCCACCAACCGCTCATTCGCTTCACTTCTCAGGTGCTTCTTGTTGATCGACATGCTTTCCCGGACGATGCACCCGATTTGCATGTTGTACCCGGCGGCAACATCCGGAGGCTCCAACGGTTGGCCACTTTCTGAGACCAGAGTGATATCGTCGGTGGTGTCGGCGAGCTTTTGCGGCTTCCGATCCTTCCTCGGCTTCTTCTTCTTAAGAGAAGGGTTGATGCTACCGCCATCCGTCGTGTGGTCCCTGCCATCCGTCGTGCGGCCTCCACCATCGGAGGTGGTCGCATCCTCCTCCTCGGCTCCATCTATCCGGTAGTCCTCGTCCCCCTCTTGCTCATCATCCCCATCGTGGCCCGCAGAAGCTGCCACGTCCTCATGCAGAGACTCCGCCACCTCGTACTGTGACGCCACCTCCCAGAAAGTGAGGTTCACCACTCTAGTTTGGTCTTCGACGCTCATGGCGGCCTTAGAAGTGTCGGCCCCACCGGCGATCGACATGTTTGCACACTTCTAAACAAATTAAACTAAGTTAGTATTAATTAGTGTCGACAATATTTAAAATGAGCTGTCGATTCACTTCCACTTTGGTCGAGAAATGGGGATCATATGTCAAAAAATTACGAAGTGTCCGACCGAAAAATTCGGCATGACCGTTGCTATTTTTTGACATATGAGCCCCATTTCTCGACCGAAATGGATCGAAATCAACATTTCAGGAGAAATGGGTAGCTCGGGTGATTTCCCTGCAAACATTCCACATACAAAAAAGCACAAATAGTGCTCCACAACCACATATGGTGCTCCAGATTTCATCTCCAGCAAATAACAGTAGCTTTAAATAACAATAGCTACTCCAGATTTCAATAGCATTCCAGTAGCTTTAATAGTAGCAAATAACAGTAGCTTTAAATAACAAATGCTATTCCAGTAGCTTTAACAGTAGCAAATACTCCCTCGTTTGGAAATATAAGACGTTTTAGGTTTGTGAAGGAGATGTATCTAGACACCTTTTAGTGTATAGGTTCAAATGAATCTAGACACTAAAAGGTGTCTAGATACATCTCCTTCACAAACCTAAAACGTCTTATATTTCCAAACAAAGGGAGTAATAGTAGCTTTAAATAACAAATGCTACTCCAGATTTCAATAGCATTCCAGTAGCTTTAACATTAGCAAATAACAATATCTTTAAATAACAAATGCTATTCCAGATTTCAAAATATATAGTCGGAATATAAGTAGGTCCCCATTGATAAACCCAACTATCAGTATCCAAAGAAAGAGGTTTCAGTTTCATTTGCTCTGTGAGTGTTTGTAACTCATCATACGCCTTCACCGAGAGAGGTAAGTGAAATAGCGTAGGCATGTTCTCCATATTATACACCTTAGCAGCAGGTAATCTAGGATCAAGCACATAAGAGAATAATCTTGGATAACATTCAGAGATCAGCTGGTTACTGCCTGCAAACAACCATTTGTCCAACATCTCTGTAATCTTCAGTTAACTTGCAGACATCCTTCCACCAGAATGACCCCGACAGTTTCTTAGCATGTGATATCTGCTTTATTATAGAATTTGTCCAAATGTTTAATTAACAGAGCCTCGTTTCTTTTCTTGAGGTCAACTATTGCAACATTTTCTTTATTAAGGGCATTGATTGACTTTGAGTTAGTTAGTATCATAAGAATGACAAACTTTTCAGAAGCAGGACTAGCCTTTCTGTTTTGTTATAATTTACTACAAGCATTTCTAGTTTTTGTGAATTCCACCACTCAACACATGTAGATATATGGTGAAAAGATGCAGGGCACACCATGCAGAATATAACTACATTTTTTATCATTAAAACAACACCACATCAATACTAGATCTATGATACTTGCAAAATGGGTGAATAAGCTAAGGTAGAGGATTGCTTGGCCTTGCACTTGGGCCTCATTTTGGCCTTTTGCTGCATTGGGATTCAAGACAAAACAGAGACAGGAATACCTACTACCACTCTTATAGATTATGTTCGTGAACTACTTAATTTTACTATTTTCAATGATTAAAGTAAATTTAGAAGCACCAATGATGGTCTTGGTTTTTCATTTACCAGGACAAGCTAATTTTTATTCTGCCTTTCATTTACCAGGACAACCCATCAATTTTCTACTAGCTCGGCAAGAGGAGGAAGTGGCAGGGATGAAGGAGGGGAGGGGGTCACCTGCGCGCGGGGTGGTCGTGGTGGTGGTCCTGGACGCCGGCGGAGCCTCCTCCTCCTCCTGGTGCTCTGCGTGGGGTCATGGCGAGGTCACCTGCGCGGGGTCACGGCGAGGTCAGCGTAGACAGAGGGCAGGGAAGAAGGAGGGGAGGGGGTCACCTGCGCGCGGGGTGGCCGTGGTGGTGGTCCTGGACGCCGGCAGAGCCTCCTCCTCCCCCTGGTGCTCTGTGTGGGGTCACAACAAGGTCACCTGCGTGGGGTCACGGCGAGTTCAGCGTGGACAGAGGGTAAGGAAGAAGGAGGGGAGGGTCGGGGGTCACCTGCGTAGTGGTGGTGGTGATGGTGGACGACGGGCGCGGCATGGCGGCACAGCGGGGCAAGCGCGGCGCGGCGGCGAGATCGAGCGCGGCGGCATGGCTACTAGCTAGCGTTTGGGGGGGCAGGAAGTGAAGAGGGAAGAATCCCGTGCGGCTCAAAACGGCCAAGTCACATAATTCTGTGGCGCATCTGTTAGATATGCGCCACAAAATTTTTACCAAAACGGCCAAGTCACAGAATTCTGTGGCGCATCTGTTCGATATGCGCCACAGAATTTTTATTGATGGTACAAATAACGCTTGTATCACATATGTGACATAAAACACAACTCACTACATTGGTTCAGCGCTTGCTCCACCACACTGATGCCCCAGTTTCGATTCTTGGCGGCCCCAAAAAAAATTAATTTTTTTTAAATATTTTAAGGATTGTAAATATATATTTAAGGCAATAACTAATATATTTTACTATTAAAAACAAGAACTAATATATTTTCCTATTAAGGATGGTAATAATATATTATATAAGCTTGTCACACACACTCACACCAATATATCCGCATGCATTAATTAGTACAAAAAAGGCGTCAAAAACCGCTAAGTCGGCTCCGAGGTAGCGCTAGTGTCTCTTCACAACAACTTTCTTGCCCTTTTTCTTTGCGGTAGAATACTTTAGGCCGGCCACCTTGAGATTTCTTCTCGTGTACGGGCAACCTTTAGCCGGTAAGGTGGTCTTCCTTCTTACTTTAGCATAAGTAGTAGGCTTGTCGAAGTACTTGTCGAATTCCTCTTTGATCTTGGGATCGCCGTTCTTGTCGATGTCTTGCTTGTTGGCACATCCTTCGATTATGATGATGCTCCTCTTGCCCCTCCTCATGACAACACCGCTTGGCTTTGCCGGGTCGGTAATGAAGAAGCATTGATCAACTTGGCTAGCGATCACCCATGGCTCATTTTTTGTGGAGGCGTTCTTCGATTTTGGATCGGGTATAACCATGGTGGTGAAAAACCGGCCATCTTTTTCGACACTCTTGTCCCATCTGACGCGAAACATCGGCACCATCACTCCGCAGTAGTCGAGTTCCCATATCTCCTCGATCCTTCCGTAGAATCTTTCCTTGACATCAGTCTCGTCATCGGCGTATGATAGCATAGTTACTCCTGAGTTTTGGTATTCACTATTCTTGTCCTTCTCCTCGGTGTAGAATCTGTAGCCATTGATGTCGTATGTCTGATAGGTCCTAACGTTGCGCCCGGGGCCCTGTGAGAGTGAGAATATGAGTTTCTAATCTTCAGTATAAGGCGTCGGCATGGGAGTTTCCAGTAGCCTTTTCTTGAACCACCCCGTGAAGCTGGCGTTGTGCTCTCTGGTTACGTCTCCCTTCTTCCTTGTCTTGCCCAGGTTATTAGCGAGCTTCTGCTCGATTAAGGTTTTGTGCTCATCCACCTAGGGGCCGACCAACTCTATGTGTTGTAGCGTGTTCGAGTTCGATGCCGACGTGGAGTGCGCGGTAGCCCTCGCGGTGACCAAATCCAGTGAGCCTCCATAGGTGCTACCTGGAGGGCAGACCAACATCCTGGTTCTCGATGCTTAGGTAGTTCTGGCAGAAGGATATACACTCGTAGGCCAGAAAGCTCTTGGCTATGCTTCCATCTGGACGGGACCTATTGCGAACGAATCCTTTGATGACACCGTTCAGCCTTTCGAACGGCATCATGTTGTGCAGGAACGCCATCCCGAGATGGATGATGTCATCCATGACATGGACAAGCAGATGCACCATGATGTCGAAGAATGCGGGAGGGAAGTAAATCTCGAGCTCACATAGTATCTCGACGATCTCTTCATGTAGCTTGCCGAGCTTGCCGATAGACTTCCTAGAGATGATGTCGAAGAAGTTGCAGAGCCCAAACAGCGTCTCACGGACATGCTCGTCCATTATCCCTCGGATCGCAACGGGGAGTATTTTCATCATTAGCACGTGACAGTCGTGAGACTTCATCCTGCCGAACCTCTTCTTCGCTACGTCCAGATATCTGCTTATCTTCCCAGAGTAGCCGTGCGGAACCTTGACTCCTATGAGGCAACTAAAAAACATATGGATCTCCTCCTCGCTCAGAGTAAAGCATGCAGCTTTAAGCACCACCCCATTCTTCTTAGCCCTTTTGCGGCGACCCTGGGTCCCTTCCGTCTGTTCATCGTCATCGCCGGCATCGTCACTATTGGGGTACTGAAGTTCCTTCTTAATGCCAATCAATTTTAGATCGCTTCTTGCTTTCGGCCCATCCTTGGTCCTATTCGGCATGTTCATTAGAGTGTCTAGCAGGCTCTCGGTAACGTTCTTCGTGATGTGCATCATATCGAAGCTATGGGGCGTGTGGAGGACCTTCCAGTAAGGCAGGTCCCAGAAAACAGACCTCGCCTTCCATACTCCATGCAACAGTGGCGGCTGTTCCCTCGACCGCTTCTTTCCCGGCGCAGGGCACTCTTCCCAATTGTCTAGAAGCTCCTTGATTTCTTCGCCGCTCAAAGGTCGTGGGGAATTATCAAGCTCGTCTTTGCCATTGAATAGGTCTCCGCGTTTTCTCCACGGGTGATCCTTGCGGAGCCACATTCGAGTCCTCTGGAACACGGTTTTCGAAGACCCGGGATCCCTCGGCAGCTGCAGATGCGGGGTCTTGTCCATGCACCTAACACATGCACAAAATCCATGGTTCACCTGGCACGCTACATATCCGTAACCAGGATAGTCATGCACCATCGTGAGCAACGCGGCTCTCAGGTCGATATAATCTCCAATGTAGGCGTCCCACGTACGTGCCGGCGTCTCCCACAACGTCGCTAACTCCTCTTTCAGGAGCCCGAGATACAGATGCATGTCGACACCTGGTTGTTTCGGCCCCTCGATAAGGATACTCATGTGTACGTACAGCTGCTTCATGCACAGCCAGGGGGGAGGTTGTACGGCCATACAAACACGGGCCAGGTGCTGTGCATGCTACTCTGGTTTCCAAAGGGATTGAGTCTGTCGGTGCTCATGCCCAGCCTGACATTCCTTGGATTGAGCCCGAACTCATCTTGGAATTCGATGTCTAGAGCATTCCACTGGCTAGCGTCCGTGGGGTGTGTTAGGATCTTGCCCTTCTCCGAATCATCTTCCGTCTTCTCCCTCTTCGCGTGCCATTGCATGAGCTCTACTTCCTTAGGGTCTACGAAATACCGCTGCAGACAAGAAGTGATAGGAAAGTACCACACCACTTTTCGGGGAACTTTCTTGTTCCCTCTCTTGTACCGTCCCTGGCCGCACACTAGGCATGAGGTTCTATCCTTGTACTCGTTCCGATAAAGTGCGCAGTCGTTGATGCATGCGTGGTACTTCACGTACGGCATGTCTAGTGGGCAAACTACTTTCCTCGCCTCCTCGATACTTGTTGGCAGTGTGTTGTCCTTGGGAAGACGAGCGTGCCAGAATTTCATGTGAGCGTTGAAGCTAGTGTCGGTCCATTTGTGCTCCGCCTTCATATCCAAAGCCTTCAGCATTACACTCAAGCGTGTATCCTCGGGCTGGCACCCAAGATACAATGGAGTCCTCCCATCTACCTCCATCTGTGCCAGCTTGGCTTTCTCTCTGGCTGCAGCTTTCGCATTGGTCGTCTGCTTGAGGAGAATTTCTTGAAGATGAGGGTCCCGCAAGGCCGAAGTTAGCGCCATGTCTGTGCTCCCTTCTTCTCCGCCACCACCACCATCTGCTCTGGCATCATCTCCTTCATGATGATCGTGTCAGTCGGCATCTCCTTCTTCATGATGATCATCATGTTCTCCTTCGTCATGATGACCACGTCCAGGAGACCCTTCGTCTTATCCCCTGCCCCCGGCCTCTTCTTCATCATGGCCACCGACATCTGCCGGCAGCTCATTCACTAAGAAGCCAGGCATGAAACCACGCGTGAAAAGGTGAGACTCTAGTTGTTTGGAATCAGGGTTGATCCACTTCCGGTGTTTGCATGTTCAGCACGGACATTTTATCTTTGTCATGTTGTTCTGAACCATATCGGCCACCGCGTCAACCTTGTATCTAACCACCCAGCATTCGCTCATATGGATGACCATGGTCGCCTGCGCATGAACGTAGACCAAATTAAAGAGAGAGTGTTAGAACCATGCACACACACATGAAGCGCACACATATATGCATGATCGCCGGGAAATTTTGGCATGACCTACCCTAAAAGTAGGACATATGGCTAGTGCATAAATTTGCCGAAATGGACGTGTATCAACATTTCGGCAAACCTCCATGCACCCGGCGCCAGCAACATGCATTCAACATGCATTCAACAAACACAACACAAAGCAAACGAACATCGTATCGCCATCGCACACCGCCCGCGGGACCAATCTTCACCTACAAAACATCCATATATATACATGCATGCTCCGAGACCCGCCGGCCACACAAAACATGCATCACACACAAGTACCCATGCACACCTCACAAATCCACAACCATAGGCATAGCGGTGGAGGAGCAAAGTATGGGTAGGTGTAGTACCTTTACAAAGTAGGAGTAGCTTCCCTCACAAGTACATAAACCAAAGTAGGTCTAGCTATCAACAATGGAGGTGAGTATGAGAAAAATGGAGTGGGAGGGAGGAGAGGGACGAGCTAGTTGGAGGAGGGGCAGAAGGGAAAGGGTGGTGGTAGGTAGGAGGGGATGCCACCTTTTTTTAGATCTGCTTCGCACATTCTGTGGCGCATATGGCTATATGCGCCACACAAAGTGTGAATTCTATGGCGCATATGCTGTATGCGCCACAGAAAGTGAGAGTTCTATGGCGCATATAGTATGCGCCACAGAACTCTCATGTTCTGTGGCGCATACATCATATGCGCCACAGAATTCTGGCATGCCCATGTGCTGGGTCAGGCCCACATGGGGCCCACAGAAATTCTGTGGCGCATATGGCTATATGCGCCACTGAATGCTCACTTTCTGTGGCGCATATAGCCATATGCGCCACTGAATTGCATGAATTCTGTGGAGCATTTCTTATATGCGCCACAAAATTAATTTTAGTGGAGCATTTTCCCTATATGCGCCATAGGATTAAAATCTACCTATAATCGTTTTCCTAGTAGTGCGCGGAGCGAATCTTCGAACGCGTCTATCCCGCCAACTCCGAGGGGCCCGTCCTTCCTCGAGCGGAATGGCGAGGATGATGGTGCTTCTTCCGCACCGTTTCCGGTTGTGCCCCTTCGAGCGATGGCGCCGTAGCCGCCGGGTAAGAAGAAGAAGAAGGATAAGGCACCGCCCGTCTTCAACTTATCAGATATTGACTCGTAAGTGTCTTCATCTGCTTTATTTTATGCTACTTGCTTGTGTAACATAGGTTGTTATCTAATCGAGCTGTTTTCTTGCAGCCGCTCCTCAGAGGGTTCTCCTAGCGAGGGCACTCAAGAGGCTATAGGGGAGTCGAAGCTGAGAGCTCATCACTCTCATATGGTGGCCGACTCTGAGGATGACGCTCCAAACCCCTCCCCGCGAGAGGCTCGAGTAGTCATTACTCAGAAGACCACACGTGGAACTTCGGAGTCTCCATCTGATCACGTAAGTTGTCTGCTCCTTTGTCTTTTAGGGGGATCCCCCGGGTCCTTTTTGGATGACCTATTGGTCGGTTTTTCTTTTGCGGGGCATAGCCCCCGAGCCCTTGATGATGCTTGTTTGTGTTTTGTTTTGCAGACCTTCGTGCATAGTGCTTATCTACTCATCCAGCAACATCTGGCGCTGGAGGCCAGCATGCAGCAGCTTCGAGGTACGCATTGTGCTTACTTTCGTTTTACTTTGTTCGTCGCATGGATCATGCATGCGTTGCTTACGTTCGTCTTGATGTTTTGCATATGAAAATAACGCTGCTCTTCGTCGGCTAGACGCTCTCGAAAAGAGCCTCGGTCGAGCGGAGAAGAAAGTTGCGGATGTTGCGGAGGCGAAGGAGCGCCTGCAGAAGGAGGTAGCCGATGCTGCTGAGGCCCAGGAGCGTTTGCGAAAGGAGTCTGCTGATCACGAGGAGCAGCATGCTTTTGCGGCTGCTACTCGCAAGAAGGAGATGTCCAGCAGGCTGATGGCTGTAGCCAAAGCTTTCTCCGATGAGTGTCTTTTACTTGCTTTGGTCTTCTATTTTTTTGACTATTCTATGCCCTATTCTTATTTGGGTCCTTTATTCTTTGTCTTAGATGCGTCAGGCATCGCGTTTGATCGCGGTGTACTGGAGCACAGAAATGCTCTGGATGATGCCACCGCGGTCGAAGATCGTTGTGGTACTGCTGCTGGCTCCTTGGCGAAGGCCAAGGGAGTGCTCCGACGCTTCTACAGGAAGGTCGTCCCCAAGGGCGCTGCTCATGAGGATGTTGATGCTCTGGCGGATGATCTATCATAGGATGCCCCAGCAGTCTACAAGCGCATGCAGAAGGGCATCGGCGCCTCCATGGGGTTGGCCATGGCCATGGCATTCGGAGCGGAGCTGGACCTGCCGCACATCACCTCCCAGATGCAAACGGTCGCCGATGGCTCAAAGGTAACATTCGCTCTCTTCACCTCCCGCTATAAGCGTTATGGGCCAGAGCTCATTGACCTGCTGGCGGAGTACGCGGTGAAGCAGCAGGAGGAGGCCAAGAGCAGGCAATCTGGCTTTGAGGCCACTCCGGATGCGGGTGCCTAGGCTCTGGTGTTGTAGTTGAGGATAGTTATCCTCTTCCTTTTGTGATGTACGCTTTTGCTGATGAACAATCTTGGCTTATGCCACGAGGTGGCCTTTCTGTATATATAAATTATGTTTCGGGCTATCGCCAGAAGTGTTTGTGATGTTCACGTCCTTACTTTTTGCCTTTAGGGTCCTTCGAGGGAGACTCTCGTTGATACTTCGACTGCTCCTGAGCCGCGACCATTGATGGATGATGCATCGCAACTCTTATTCCTTTCTAACCGTGTCCATAGCCTGGAGAAGGATATCCTTGGAATTCGCAGCCATGCGGATATATGGAAGTCGAAGGTGGAGCGGGCCACTGCCAGGGAGGAATTTTTGATGGGTGAGTTGCGACAGATGAGCGAGCAGCTTCAATATGAGTCTTCAAGAACTGTTGTTCTTTTCAGATGCGCTTTTGTTATGTGTCATCTTGCTCTTGTGTTTGGTGCAGGCGTCAATCTCGTTCCGAGGGAAGAGAAGGAGCGTGTTACGGTCCGGATGAATTGCCTGACCCAACAGGATTTAGAGGCTCGCGGCTTCTTCTGGATGAACCACAATCGGTCCATCGTCCTTGCGACGGTGCAAGATCCACGTATACCAGGTTTCTCGGGTGCTGAGGATTTCCCTGGCGTTCACCTGGGCCGTCATGTTTCCCCTGGATGAGGCACCTTACAACCTTTGGGGCCTATTGGCGAAGTTTCGGGACGTGGGTCACGTCAAGGAATTGGTGCAGCGTTAGTTAGTTGCTGGGGTGAAGGCCGCTCTTTCGCTTGTTCGGCTGCATCATCGTGACGTCGATCTCGCGGCGGTGGCGACTGTGCCACCTCTTCGACCAGATGGTAGTCTTTGGGATATGCGCCCTCTGTTGGGGAGGTAACCCCGGATAGGGTAAGGACGGGGAAAGACGAAAGGATTATTCCCCGTCCAGTTTCCGAGTTATATTCTAAGCTGGCCGAGTCTTGTAAAGGCCGGCTGAGATAAGGAAAGGCAGGACCTCAGTAGTGATGGCAAGGCATTACCCGGCCGAGATACGGCGTAAGCCGACCGGGTTGGCCCGAATGATCTTAATGCAGGTGAAGGACAGGCCGAGTTACGCGAGGAAGGGCCGAATGATACGAAGCTTGCAGGAGAAGGAGAAGCCCAAAGTCAAACCCTAGTCACGGAATCTGAGCAGAGCCAAGAGCTAAAGACAAATGTGCAGAACGACAGAGGGGCAGAAGGAGGTCACGGAGGTGACAGTTCTGGAGCCCGAGGCAAGCAGGAGGGGCCCTCTGGAATCTTACCGCAGTGAGAAGGGCGACAGGGAAAGAGGAGCGCCGAACTACTATATTGGGACAAGCATATTCCTCGAATATGCTTGCCACGTCAGCCCTAGAAGAACCCAGGGCTCTCCTTTATAAGGGGAGGTTTGGACCCTAAGGAAGGGATCGACTCATTCTCGGTACCGTTAGGCTGGTAAAATTCTCTCTTTCTCCTTGTATACAGCTCAAGGAGCACTTGTAGCCCGAGGAAGGAGAAATAAAGATCTTTGCGTTAGCTTTCTGTGTGTAGAATCAACTACATCTTCCCTCCCCAGATCCCACTAGCATCCTTTGGCCCCAAACTTTAGCCTACCCATGGCATCTGCCGTGCCACCACCACGACAGTTGGCGCCCACCGTGGGGCCAGCAGCGGTGCTAGCTGGAGTTACGATCCGGACGGGAAACTTCATCAACACGGGAGAGCGCGTTGTTTCTGGCTTGGTCCAGAGATTTGGTCTCTGTGACTACGTCAGCGACAATGTGGGCAGCTTCAGGGGAAAAACTCCCCCGCGCAACGGTGTCTTCATCAGCTTGGGCGGGCACAAGGTTTACGTCGGCGTCGACATCTCCGGCGTTTATCCTCACCAAGTTGCTGTTGCAGGAGATCCACCTCTTAACGCTGCAAGCCGTCCGCCCGGAGCTCATCCTGCAGGCAGCGTCGAGGTGATGGTCGCGGCCGGGGTGCAAACTGGAGTAGCAGCTGCCGGGTCAAGTAGAGAACCCGCCACCGGTGTACAGGGCGCAATCCTGGCAGACAGCACCACTAACCACCGAGGTAATCCCGCCAGCGACCAACCCGACCGAGGTGCAGGACACCACCCCAAAGGCAACAAGAGTAAGAGGGCCACCTCTGGAAAGGCCAGAGAACATTCTTCAGGCGACCATAGAAAACTTGACTACACCTGTAGCGCCGATACTTGATCCGGCAAATGCTCAGGAAGAGTTAGAGGAAACCAGGCAAAAGGTGCTGGAAGAGGCCAAAAAGGTGTCGGCCTTGCAGGAGTCCTTAAACAGGACCCTGCGAGAATATGCCAAAGCTAATAAGCTTGACGTCGCACCCGAACGTGTAGACGAGTTAAGGTTGAGAGGGAAGAACCTCATGGATGATATCAACAAAGAGCATGATGCTCATAAAGCAGAATCAGAGGATTTGGGTTTGCCGAGGTACAGTACCCCGGCCAAGAACCTAAGGGCGGCAAATGCCGCAGCATTAGAGTTAAAAGGGTTGACCGGCGAAGCCCGGCAGAAACAGCAAGAAAGAGTGAACGAGCTGGTGCGCATCGCGAACCAGCAAAACAAAGAAATGCTCAGAGCAAACCCGGCGAGACCGGGGGCCTCGCGAATGGTTCATTCGGCAGGAGCAACACCTGCCTTGTCCGTGGCAGCAGCATCTTCACCCGTAAATAATGCTCGAAGAGACAAAGCAGTAACCTCGGGAAAGAGGAACAAGCAGATTGTCCCATATGATCCGGCAATGGCCGGAAAGGCAAATGAGAACAGAGGCAATGCAAGCCGAGGTAACAGTGGGGAGAGGAACCATGGCCATGTGGAGAAAGATGGCGGAAGCCGAGGCAACGGAGATCTCGGCAGAAGAGAACCCGTGAGAGGCAATCATGAGAACAATACCCCGGTCGAAGTAAGGAGAGAACTACCACTCAACCCGCAACCGAGGCATGAACCCCGGCAGGAAAGAGAAACGAGGCCAGCTCACCACAATCAAATTAATGAGAGATACAATGATGGTTATTCCGAAATGGAATATGCGATCCATGGCGGAAACAACCATAATGGAATACAAGACAGAGTTCTGTACAGAGATTTTCCGTCAAATGATGCAAGAGTGAAGCTAGACCGACTATACAGGTCCGAATTATTGGAAGAACAGGGTCCACCAGGGCCGACATGCTTTGGACCACGTATCATGGGCGAGCCACCTGTGCTGAACTTTCAGCTAGCAAGGGGCACGAAAACATATAATGGGAGTACCAAACCGCAGGACTGGTTAATTGACTATGCCACCGCTGTGAAAATAGCGGGTGGAAACTTACGATGGGCAGTACGGTACGTCCCACAAATGCTGGAAGGACCAGCTAGGGTGTGGCTGAATAATCTACCAGCGGGCAGTATCAACTGTTGGCTGGATTTTGAGGAAATGTTTGTCAGCAACTTTACCAGTACATACAAGAGGCCAAACAGGCCACAACAGTTAGCCATGTGCAAGCAGAGGCCGAATGAAACAGATAGAGAGTTTTTAACTCGGTGGTGCAACCTGAGAAACTCATGTGAAGGAGTCATAGAATCGCAAGCAATAGCTTGGTTCGCGCAAGGATGCCGTTATGGCAGCGTATTGTGGCAGCGTCTACAAAGAGATATGCCGACCACACTGGCAGAAACTATCAGAATAGCGGACTCCTACGCATTAGGAGATCCGACGCAACCAGAATTAATGTCGGCAGATCACCGCGAGCAACAAGACCATTATGCAAGAGATTTGGCCGGGTCATCCAGGCGCGGTGATTTCAGAGGAAGAAGAAGAGAGGAAAGGCCGGATTATAGATATAATTTGGCCCAAGTGGCGGCAGTAGCGCAAGATCAGCCGAGTCACGGAGCAACTCAACGGCAAAAGAATGGTCCTCAGCAGTGGACACCAAGGAATGAAGGAAAAAGGCAGTGGACCCCCAAACAAAAGAAACAGTGGCAGGAGAGGCCGAAGTACACGTTCGAATCCATGTTAGATCAGCCATGCAAATTTCACACGTCAAACCCATCCAGGCTAGCCAACCATACGACCCGTCAATGCGCATGGATGAAAAATGCAATGGGGAACCCTGCAGGAGTTCAGGCACCCCATCAAGTACATCAGCAGCATCAACCACAGTTGACTGGAGCAAATGCACAGCAACTGATGCTATCGCCCCCTCCCCCGAGGTACGATAACTCGGGTCGGAGAGACGCGGTGCATCAAGTGATGAACCAAGTCCAGGATGGAAGAACAAATCCGGTGAATACCGGACGCAATGATTACAGAGAACATCATCAGTCCTATTGCATGTTCACAACGGAACAGCAAGACAAGCAAAGTGTGCAGCGCCGGCATATGGAAGTAAATGCAGTAATGCCGGCAATACCAAGATATGTGCCTTGGTCAGATCAGGAGATAACTTGGAGCATAAAGGATCATCCCAAGATAATACCGAATCCCGGATCATATGCACTCGTGCTGGATCCGACATTTGTTGGACCGAGCATCAATGTCAAATTCTCAAAGGTACTCATAGACAATGGAAGTAGTATCAATATCATGTACAAAGGTACCATGCATAAACTTGGAATATCGCAGAACATGTTGCAATCCACGAGGACCACTTTCCATGGAATAGTGCCAGGGCTTTCATGTGAACCCATTGGTAAGGTCCGAGTGGATGTGTTATTCGGCACAAGAGATAACTGCAGAGCAGAGAATTTAGAGTTTGAAGTGGTAGATCTAGAGACCTGTTATCATGCTCTACTCGGACGGCCAGCATTGGCCAAATTCATGGGCAGCTGTCATATAAGTTATCTGAAAATGAAGCTACCCGGACCACAAGGAGTGATAACTATAGCAAGGGATTACAAGAAAGCAATGGAGTGTGCATCAGCCGGGTCAAATTTGGCCGAATCATTGGTTATAGCAAGAGAAAAAAGAAGGATTCAGGAGGTAGCAGCCCTCGCTCAGTCGGCACAGCTGAACATGCTAGCACTAGCCAACCCGCATGGCAGTGTCTCTTTTCAGCCGACTAAAGAAACGAAGAAGTTTCAGATAGATGAGCAATTCCCGGAGCGTACTGTTACTATTGGTGCAGGCCTGGACGCTAAATAGGAAAGCGAGCTCACCAACTTCCTCCATGAGAATCGGGACATATTTGCATGGTCAACTCAGGATCTGCAAGGTGTTCCGAGGGAGTTGGCTGAGCACTCTTTGAATGTAAGGCCAGGAGCAAGGCCGGTGAAGCAACCTCTCCGCCGCTTCGCCGAAGACAGGAGAAAAATAATAGGGGATGAAATAGCTCGACTCCTCGCAGCCGGGTTCATCATGGAGGTGTTGTACCCGGATTGGTTGTCGAATCCGGTGCTGGTAGAAAAGAATAAAGATGATCCCAATGTAGCCATTGTATGGCGAATGTGTATCGATTACACGAACCTGAACAAGGCGTGTCCAAAAGATCCTTTTCCATTGCCTAGAATAGACCAAGTCATTGATTCGACCGCTGGTTGTGAGTTATTATCATTTGTAGACGCGTACTCTGGTTTCCACCAGATACCGTTAAATCCGGCCGATCAAATAAAGACTGCATTTATTACCCCGTACGGGGCTTATTGCTATCGCACAATGCCATTCGGCCTGCGAAATGCAGGAGCAACATATCAGAGATGCATGCAAAAATGTCTACACGATCAAATAGGAAAAAATGTACAAGTATATGTAGATGACGTGGTCATTAAAACCAAGGAAAGGAAAACGTTACTGGAGGATATACGGCAGACCTTCGCGAACTTGAGAAGGTTCCGAATGAAGCTTAATCCAGACAAGTGCATGTTTGGCGTGCCGGCAGGAAAATTACTCGGTTTTCTTGTATCTAGCCGAGGTATAGAGGCCAACCCAACCAAGATAAAGGCCGTAGAAAGAATGGAGTTGCCGAGGTGTCTAAATGACGTATAAAAGTTCACAGGTTGTTTAGCCTCGCTCAGTCGATTTGTATGTCGGCTGGGAGAGAAGGCATTACCACTCTATCAACTGATGAAGAAATCAGATAAGTTCATTTGGACTCCACAAGCAGACAGTGCATTTCATGAATTGAAAAAGATGTTGGTCACAGCACCTGTCTTAGCTTCTCCATTGTCAAAAGAGCCTATGCTACTCTACATAGCAGCCACTAACAGAGTAGTGAGTGTTGTAGTCGTAGTGGAATGACTCGAAGACGGTAAGTCGATACAAAGGCCGGTGTATTATTTAAGTGAGGTATTATCCACTTCAAAGCAGAATTACCCACATTATCAGAAGATGGCTTATGGAGTATATATGTCGGCGAAAAAGCTTAAACATTACTTCGAAGAGCATCCCATCAAAGTGATTTGTGAGGCGCCCATAGCCGACATATTGAGCAACAAAGACGCAAGTGGCCGAATAGCGAAATGGGCAATCGAGTTGTCGCCATACGCTCCACAATTTGATAGGAGAGACGCAATTAAATCTCAAGCAGTCGCCGACTTCTTCGTAGACTGGGCCGAACTGCAGTATGAGCCACCATTACCAGATCCAAATTATTAGACGATGCATTTCGATGGTTCCAAACTAAGACATGGTTTGGGGGCAGGAATAGTGTTAACCTCGCCTAAAAAAGATCAGCTGAAATATGTGCTACAAATACATTTTGCCGCGTCTAATAATGTAGCCGAGTATGAAGCACTAGTCCATGGATTGAAAGTAGCAAAAGAGATCGGCATACGCCGAATCTTATGCTATGGGGACTTGGAACTAGTAGTACAACAAGTCTCAGGCAATTGGGATGCATTAGATGCTAATATGGCTTTATACAGATTTCATGTGCAAAAGATCAGTGGATACTTTGAAGGATGTGAATTTCACCACATACCTCGGGCAGAAAATGATGCCGCAGACACGTTGTCAAAGCTCGGATCAACCCGGCAGTCAATTCCACCGGGTATTGCCCTGGAACACCTCAAAAAACCATCAATAATCCCTTCACCAGAATCTGAATCTATCTTTATTCCGGCTAATTCGGCAGCAGACAATGTGCCGATGGAAGTAGACCAGCAATATAACTCAGAATCCCCCAAGAGGAGGACAGCGGAAGTAAGCACAATCATAGAGAAAGCCGAGACGGATATGTCGGCAGAAAACATGGAAATAGACAATGAGAGTTCACCAGAAAAAGTCACACCGCCATGGGCGCAACCCATATTATCTTACCTTAAAGAGTCGATATTGCCGGATAATGAAGTATTAGCTAGACAAACTGTAAGGAGAGCAAAATCTTATACAATCATAAACAATGAGCTATATAAAAGAAGCGTCACAAGCATATTGCAGAAATGTGTGAGTTCGGCAGAAGGCCAGGAGATCCTCCTGGATATACATCAAGGAGAGTGTGGACACCATGCCTCATCTCGTGCCTTGGTAGCCAAAGCATTCAGGCATGGATTTTATTGGCCAACAGCGTTGAAAGAAGCCAAAGAGTTGGTTGAAAAATGCAATGGTTGTCAGAGATATGCAACCAGGATACATATGCCATCGGCCGAGTTAAAAACAATACCCATCACTTGGCCATTTTCTGTGTGGGGCTTAGATATGGTGGGACCATTTAAGCCGGCCCGAGGGGGATGACCCACATATTAGTTATGGTGGACAAGTTCACAAAATGGATTGAAGTGAAACCAATAAAAAAATGCGATGGGCCCACAGCAGTGAAATTTCTCAAAGATATTATTTTAAGATATGGGTATCCGCACAGTATTATTACGGATAATGGCACAAATTTTGCAGAAGGAGCCTTCGCCAGATTTTGCAGAGAGAAACACATAAGACTAGATGTTGCCTCTGTGGCTCACCCAGCATCTAATGGGCAAGTAGAGAGGTCTAATGGACTAGTATTGTCAGGAATAAAACCACGACTTGTTGAACCACTACAAAGGTCGGCAGGATGTTGGATTGAGGAACTCCCGGTCATATTATGGAGCCTCAGGACTACTCCGAATAGATCAACAGGCTATACACCATTCTTTCTGGTATACGGCGTAGAGGCCGTGCTTCCAGCCGACATAATACATGACTCGCCAATAGTTACTCAGTATACAACCTCAGAGGTAAACGAAATAGCTCGGCAAGATACGGTAGACCTGCTAGAAGAAGCCAGAGAACTGGCACTATCACGATCAGCTATTTATCAGCAGAACTTGCGATGATATCACAGCAAGAAGGTGAATCCAAGGGTATTCAAAGAAGGAGATTTAGTCCTCCGACTGGTGCAACGCACGGCCGGCATGCACAAGCTATCACCTCCATGGGAGGGACCATTCATCGTGAGCAAGGCATTACATAACGATGCTTATTATCTAATCGACGCTCAATCCCCCGGAAGGAACAAGGCAGACAAAGCCGGCGAGGAAACAAAGAGGCCATGGAACATAGCTTTACTTCGTCCATTTTATTCTTAGTGGTCATTTGGTCACACATTGCAGAGTAGTATCTTGCGATCAAGCACCAACTATGTATTAAAAACTTAGGCATCTAGAGCAGTGACTCGGGGACTGCTATATGTTATTTCAATTTCATCTTATGTACTAAACCTCGGCATCTAGAGCAGTGACTCGGGGACTGCTATATGTTATTTCAATTTTAGCTTATGTACTAAACCTCGGCATCTAGAGCAGTGACTCGGGGACTGCTATATGTTATTTCAATTTCATCTTATGTGTTAAACCTCGGCATCCAGAGCAGTGACTCGGGGACTGCTATATGTTATTTCAGTTTCATCTTATGTACTAAACTTCGGCATCCAGAGCAATGACTCGGGGACTGCTATATGTTATTGAAATTCCATTTTATGTACTAAACCTCGGCACTCAAAGCAGCGACTAGAGGACTACCATATACCACCCTAGTGTTATGTTGAGCACCAAAACTTGACACCCTGAGCAGCGCCTCGGCAGTGGTCTTATATCGTTCCTGAGATTTAGTTTACACACTAGACTTCAGCGGAACAGGCAATCACTCGGGGACTGCCATATATTGTTCCAAAGAGGCAGTCCATCTTTGATACAAAAAAGGTATCACACTTCAGAATAAGAGCAGATTAACCCCGTATGATGTGCGAAGCTCACACCCAGATTACTCGACTAAAGAACGAGAAAACAAAGACAAAGATACATCCTAACAACAACAAAATTGCAGGCTACCAAAGCAAGAATTTGGATGGAAACCCACTTAAACAAAGTTATAATAACTGCAAACTTATATGTCGCAGCAATGTACGGCAAAAGGAGATTCAGGTCATACAGGAAATAAACAAGTGTTCCACGGACATCGTACGCCCGGCATACCAGGGACAAGTAATAAATTAAAGATTTTCCGCTGGAGTGGCAATAGTGGTGGTAGGAGCCGGATGCTCCGAGATAGGCGGAGCCTCGACCGAGGTTGCCTCGTTTTCCACAGACTCGGGTACGACTTCGGCTGAAGCTGGAGGCTGCTGAGGGGCATCAGTTTGCGCAGTTGAATGCCCAGTACCTTTGGAGGAGGATCGCGCGTCACCGTTGCCGTCCGAGCTTGAACTGGAGTCGCCAGAGGAAGCCGAATCATCTTCACCTTCACCCTGTTCAGCCGAGTTATTGTCTGATGCGTCTTCTACCACAACCTCGTCGTCCGAGTTCGGGAGAAAGCTCGGACCTTCATTCCAGGTATGCACGTCGGCATACTCAACGAGCTGGAAGGCGCGAGCTTGCCGAAGAGCAACAAAGGTGGGGTCCTCAACCCAACAGGAACCTGTGCGCAAATTCCTCAGGATATCAAGAGAAATGTCTTCGTACCATGACATGATAACGGTGAGGGCCATATCAGCGCCAGCTCGCCCAGCTGATTCCCTCCAGAGACTTAGTTGTTTTTCAGAGGCCATTAATCTTTGCACCAGCAATTCGACCTCGCTGATATTAGGGGTCCCAGAGGTATTCGGCCAGAGAACATGGTAAGCTCGGATAGCTGCCTGCACCAAGTCCCTGCCCATAATTTTCATCGGACCAATAGCAGCGCCGACAGCGACAAGGAAATCTTCCATCGAGTACTCCGAATCAACAGGGACACCTCGGCGCTTACGAGCTGCAAGAACCGCTTTCGAGCTCACATGCTTAGCTTCTGAGAAATGACCTGCGCAAAACACGAATGCGTCAGGAGATAAGAAACTTACAATGAATATAATTCGGCTGTGATAAGAAACTTACAATGAATATAACTCAACATTTTATGGAGGTCTTTAGCCCAGATGATCTTGCTCTTCTCAAACGAAGCAATTTCCACGCTCATTCCCTGAGTTTTCAGTTTGGCAGCCTCGAGGAGTTCTTTATTCTTCTGCAGCTCCAAAGCCAACCGATTCTTCTCCTCGGAGAATTCCTGATCGACCTTTTCTAGTTCAGATTTCTGAGTGAGCTTAAGGGTCTCCACCTCGGCCCGCAGGCGAGCTATTTCATCATCTTTTTCTTTTAGCTCCGCCGAATGAGTAGCCCTTTGTTCTAAAAAATGCAGCATCACGTCAGGCATAGCGTGCAATCTTGGTGAGATGCTGCGAAGGTTTGCAACTCGGCTTTGCCACAGCCAAACAAAATAAAAAAGTTTAGCGCGTATTCTAAAGGGCGAAAAGGTGTAGGGTAAGAGGGAAACTAACCTTCCAAGCTCTTGACTTTCTTCTCAAGACGAATGTTGAGATTATTGATATTACCTGTTTACCAAAAAAGTGAGCCGACACCTCGCGGACAAAAGTAAGTCGAAAATGATGAAAAGGAACTATCAACTTACCAGCCTTTTTTACCACAGGAAGGACTTTCTCGTATTTTTCTTCCAGTTTGCGGTGCGAAAAAAGCAACCTTTGAAATTCTGCAGTCCGCCTGTCGTGTGCAACCTGAACAATGGAGCAAAACGATGAATAAATGTCCGAAGCTAAAACAGATCCGATTTAAGCGAAAACTCAACTCGGATCTAGGTGGTTGGATATTCAAAGCCAAAACAAATCCGAGTTAAGCGAAAACTTAACCCGGATCTAGGTGGCTGGATATTCGAAGCTAAAACAGATCCGAGTTAAGCGAAAACTCAACTCGGATCTAGGTGGCTGGATATTCGAAGCTAAAATAGATCCGAGTTAAGCGAAAACTCAACTCGGATCTAGGTGGTTGGATATTCGAAGCTCAAACAGATCCGAGTTAAGCGAAAACTAAACTCGGATCTAGGTGGCTGGATATTCAAAGCCAAAACAGATCCGAGTTAAGCGAAAACTTAACCCAGATCTAGGTGGCCGGATATTCGAAGCTCAAACAGATCCGAGTTAAGCGAAAACTAAACTCGGATCTAGGTGGCTGGATATTCAAAGCCAAAACAGATCCGAGTTAAGCGAAAACTTAACCCAGATCTAGGTGGCTGGATATTCAAAGCCAAAACAGATCCGAGTTAAGCGAAAACTTAACCCAGATCTAAGTGGATGGATATTCAAAGCCAAAAGTAGATTCGAGTCAGGCGAAAGGTTAACTCGGACCTATGTGGCTAGACATTCAAAGAACAGCTAGATAAAATTTAAGCAAAGTTTAAGATAGATCTACTCGGATATAGGCTCGAACCCTAAATTAAATCGAGTTAAGTATAGCACTATAAAAACTTCCAAGCGAATAACAAGTTACTCGTTTGCAAGTTTCGGGGACTAATGTATATATAATAGCATATGGAGAATCAGTCTAAACCCCGAGAAGCAGCAATTACCTCGTTCATCTTGTTGCTATCCAGAATGATCTTGGCAGCTCCATCCAAACGGCTGCTGATGTCGGAAAGTTGAAACGGCTGACTGTTTGGATTGCCCTCAAGCTGATCAGCAGCATTCTAGTTATGAGCATATTCCACCAGCGAGCCGAGGCTGTTCCCACTAGCCGTCCGGGTTAAGACTTTACCTCGGACATGTTGTGCAACCACTGCGGCCGCAGGGCTTGTATGAAGAGCAAGCTGGGTGCTGGCAGCCGAGGTAACGGAGGCTTTGGTAGGCGCAGTTCCTTTGCGCAGCACGTCGGCAATACTCGGCTGAGAAGAACCGGCAAGACCTTTTTGGGAAGTGGAAGCCTTGGTGGCAACAGTTTTTCTTACTGTAGAGGAGGCACCAGCAGAAGCCGATACCTCGGCAATGGGAACAGTGCCTTTAGGAGCAGGAGGGATCACAGGCGTAGAGGACGCCAGGGTATTAACGACCACGGCTGCGGCTGGGGTTACTGCAGGAGATACCGAGGTAGAAAGAAGCTCGGTGGATATGCTCGGATTCAATGGAGGGGCAACGGGTTCGGTAGAAATCTCGGAGGCACGAGTATCAGGCGCATCGTGACGAGGGGGTGACAGATGCGGAGCTGAAGGAGACGCAGCATGAGCAGGACTGGGAATCCTAGTATCTTCAACGGGCAGAGGAGACGACTGCCGAGTTGGGCGGCTAGTCATGCTAGGACCGCCAGGCTTAACGGAAAGCGGAGCACTGCGAAAATAAGAAAGAAAAGGGATGTCAGGATGAAAAACAGAAAGAGGGAAACAAGAAATACGAGCAAAATGAACTTACCCTGCGACCCCAGGCATGGTCTTGCGCCTGGGAGGATTCGGAGCAGACTTCTTCATTCGTTTCTTGGGGGCCGCCTCTGAGGCACTAGCAGGAGCCCCGCGTTTCCCCGAGGTAACTGGGGGCCGGGATGCAATAGGCTCGCGTCGTGAACCTAACCGGCCGGATTAGCTGGGAAAGTAGAAGCCGGAAATGCATAAGAAATAGGCGTTGCGGCAACTACCTCAAGAACTTGGACCTCGTCCGAATCACCTTCCTCCTCATGGACCGAAGTCTTGCCACGAGCGCGGGCCGGAGCGGGATCCGACTTAGGGACGAATTCTTTGGAGTCCGGCTCCCCGACGTCCGGGGTATTCCGGTCCGCAGTCCACGGAAGCGACAAAACCTCGGCATCCTCATCCTTTTGCTCTGCGAACCTCTGTGAGGAGGAAAAGAAGGAAGGTTAGCGAAAACAGCTATGAAAACAATAAAAAATCAAAGCATTAATGGTTTAACTTACTGCGGGAGGAGGATGATCGCGGGTAAACGGTTTCAATCCCCAAGTCCAATCTTCAGGCATCTTCGTCTTAAATATAGCTCGGACATGCTTGAAGACGAGGTAGCTGTCCAGCTCGACGGTCGAGACTCGATTGGGATCAAGTGGACCACTCATGTAGCAGAGTTTGTGCGTCCTTTTCTAGAATGGGCAAAATCGGCTACTGATGAAGGTAGCCATCAAGTCCTCGCCGCATAACCCGGCCCGGATCAGCTCCTTGAGCCGAGTCTCGAAAAGCTCGGCCAAGACGTGACTCCTCCTCGGATTGTAAGTCCAATTCACCTTGGAAGGCGGACCAATGGAAAAGGCAGGGAGCCGAATCTTGTCTTCCGTCCCTCTGTTCTTGACATAAAAGAAGGATTTGTGCCACTTCTTGCACGACTCTAACCCGGTGACACGAGGAAATACGGACTTCCTCCGAGGTGTAATGGACGCCGCCCCGCACTGAGTAAGCAGTTTCTCGAAAGGGTGCAGAGACTTGTCAGGGACTACATTAGAACGAATCTGGAAGAACTTTGACCAGACGTGCACGGATGGCCATAGGCCGAAGTATCCCTCCGAGGCGGAGATGAATGCAGAAAGAGAAGCGATGGCATTCGCAGGAAGATGATGCGGTTGAAGGCCGAAGTAGTCGAGAAACTCTCTTGCAAAATCGCTAAGAGGGAGACCAAAGCCGCGCGAGAAATGTGACATAAAAACTACATATTCGCCCTCCCTAACATCCGGAGATAACTCGTTGCCGGGTAAACGACAAGAGACCTCGGCGGGAATCCTCCGGGTTCGAATGAGCCACTCGATCTCCCGCCGGGTAACTGAGGAGCCCTGCCACGAGCCTCGCTCGGGCCTAGAGCCAGCATCATCGTCCTCTACCAGGGCACCGCTAAAGGAACTAGACATGGTTTTACCGGAAAGATCGCCGAAGGAAGAATTCACGGCGGAGGAAAACTTAGAGCTACGAGGCCCCGTCGCAATTCTACGCAAAAACGGCAGCGGAACGACGACAGAACCGCGGCACAAGAACAAAGAGGAAACGAAGGGATCTAGAGGAAAGCCTAGGCGGCAAGGACGAAAAGAACTCACCGGCGACGACGCCGGAGCAAGTGAGCGGCGACGAGGCAGACGGAGCAGCGCGGCGGAGTCCTCCTCGTCGCAGAACCAGTTGAGCGCGCGGCGGCGGAACCACGAACGAGCGCAGAAGCACGAGGAAGAAGAAGGGTGCGAGCGAACGAGAAGGGGAAAGTGAAACTCCCAGGCGCCGCGCCCCTCTTTATAACCGAGCCACCTGCGAGGTAGTGGGATCATGGGTGTGGCAGTTCGTCGTGTAGATCGTATGTGCCGCGCGACCACGCGTCGCTGAGCGGAGCCGCACCAAGGACCACACGATTGACTAAGGAGCTCACGATCCCCAATGAGAACGGCGCACGAGGCATCGCAGCAACGGCGCGACAGGCACGGCAGTAACTGTAGCTTGTCAGTAAACACTGTATAGGAACAAAAAACTAGAGAAACAATGATGAGGATGACACGTAAGACGAGGTATGCACTGGTAAATACGATGTTACCGCGAACGAACAGGAGATAACTCGGAAACAATGCATAATAAGTATCATAAAACTGATACGACCCGGCCGAGATGATCGGCGGGACCATATCAGCTTCGGGGACTAATGTTGGGGAGGTAACCCCGGATAGGGTAAGGACGGGGAAAGACGAAAGGATTATTCCCCGTCCAGTTTCCGAGTTATATTCTAAGCTGGCCGAGTCTTGTAAAGGTCGGCCGAGATAAGGAAAGGCAGGACCTCAGTAGTGATGGCAAGGCATTACCCGGCCGAGATACGGCGTAAGCCGGCCGGGTTGGCCTGAATGATCTTAATGCAGGTGAAGGACAGGCCGAGTTACGCGAGGAAGGGCCGAATGATACGAAGCTTGCAGGAGAAAGAGAAGCCCAAAGTCGAACCCTAGTCACGGAATCTGAGCAGAGCCAAGAGCTAAAGACAAATGTGCAGAACGACAGAGGGGCAGAAGGAGGTCATGGAGGTGACAGTTCTGGAGCCCGAGGCAAGCAGGAGGGGCCCTCTAGAATCTTACCGCAGTGAGAAGGGCGACAGGGAAAGAGGAGCGCCGAACTACTATATTGGGACAAGCATATTCCTTGAATATGCTTGCCACGTCAGCCCTAGAAGAACCCAGGGCTCTCCTTTATAAGGGGAGGTTTGGACCCTAAGGAAGGGATCGACTCATTCTCGGTACCGTTAGGCTGGTAAAATTCTCTCTTTCTCCTTGTATACAGCTCAAGGAGCACTTGTAGCCCGAGGAAGGAGAAATAAAGATCTTTGCGTTAGCTTTCTGTGTGTAGAATCAACTACATCTTCCCTCCCCAGATCCCACTAGCATCCTTTGGCCCCAAACTTTAGCCTACCCATGGCATCTGCCGTGCCACCACCACGACACCCTCATTATGAGGCTGTAAGGCAGTATGCCGAAGAGATTGTTGATCTTTTCGAGCAACGAGCGAGTGTAATACTCCATAATAGGTAAGTCCTATAAAGAAAACAATTGATGTAAAATTTGTATGTATTCGAGTGGGCTTGGTGTGCCCTTTGTAAAGTTTTATTTGTATGAGCATGTTGTGCCTTGTTTTATGCATGTCCTTTTCGTTAGCCTGATGTGGTCAGCTACTCCGGTTGTATGCTTTATTGAAAGTAAAGGGGTAACTAGGGGTAGAAGTGTCGCAGTTGTGCGATGTTCCATGGGTTGGAGTATTTGACTCCTGACTTGACGTCCATGAGGCGGTAGGAGCCACCTAGGATGACTTCGGTGACGATGTAGGGTCCTTCCCACGGTGACTCGAGCTTCTTCGGCCACTCTTGCTTGAGTCGTAGGACAAGGTCTCCTTCGATGTAGGACCTTGGGCGCAGCTGACGGCTATGGTAGTTGTGAAGGCTCTGCTGGTAGACTGCTGAGCGATCCGCGGCGATGTCGCGTACCTCGTTGAGCGTGTCAATGGCATCTTCGAGTGCGGCCGTTGATTCGGCTTTGGTGTAGGCGACGACCCGTGGGGCCTTATGGCGTACCTCTACAGGCAGCACGGCTTCGGCTCCGTGCACCCTAAAGAAGGGCATGTAGCCAGTAGAACTGTTCGGCGTTGTATGCAGGCTCCAGATTACTGAGGGTATCTCCTCCACCCAAGATCCCGTGAGCCTTTTGAGTGGGCATAGCAGGGGTTTCTTGATGCCTCTCACGATAAGGCCGTTGGCCTTTTCGACCTGTCCGTTGGTGTGCGGGTGCGCCACGGAGGCGTATGATATGTTGATTCCGAGGCCCTCGCAGAAGTCCTGGAATTCCTTCGAGATAAAGTTCAAGCCGTTGTCCATGATGATGTTGTGCGGCACATCGAACTTGTAGACTATGGACTCGAAGAACTTGACGGTTGTTTTGCCTCTTTGGTTGGTGACGGGCATGGCCTCAATCCACTTCCTGAATTTGTCGACTGCGACTAGGAGGTAGATGTGGCTTCAGTTCGATGATTTAGGTAGTTTGTCGATCATGTCGAGGCCCCATTGGGCGAATGGCCAGGCCAGTGGTATGTGCCTTAGCTCTGATCCTGGTGCGTGCGGTTTGTCAGCGTACCTTTGGCAGGCATTGCACCTTCGGACGATGTCCTTAGCATCGTTCATGGCCGTTGGCCAGTAGAATCCAGCTCGTAGAGCTTTGTCGACTAGGGCACGACTCCCTGCATGATGGCCGCAAATGCCCTCATGGATGTCTTGAAGGATGGTTTTGCCGTCACCGATGGGGACGCACCGTTGGAGTACACCCAAAATGTTGCGCTTGTAGAGATCACCATTGATTATTGTGAAGGCCTTGGACCAGAGAGATATGCGCCGGGCGTCCGTCAGGTCATCAGGCAGTTCTCTGTTTATCAGTTACCGAAGGTACGGATGTGTCCATGTTTCTTCAATTGCCATGACCTGCATCAGGCTGACCAGCTCGGCCTCGGTGTCAAGCTTTTCGGGTCCTTCGGGAGGTGCAACCCCCGAGTGTTCTGCTTCTTTGGGTGAAACCCTTGGGGAATTTCCTTTTGATGGAGGGTACGCAGATTTGTTCGAGGATCACACCTGGTGGCACCCGCGTGCAGGTGGATCCGATGTTGGCAAGTCTATCGGCCTCCCCGTTGCTTTCCCTTCCGACGTACCGAAGCTCGTAGCCGTCAAAGTCGCCTTCAAGTGAGTTGTAGAGCACGTGATACGCGATCATGTTGGCACTGTGAGCGTCGCACTCGTTCATCATCTGCTGGACGACAAGGTTCGAGTCGCCGTAGAAGACTAGGCACGTTGCGCCACAGATCTTGGCCATCCTCATGCCGTGGATGAGGGCCTCGTATTTGGCCTCGTTGTTGGAGGCACGAAATTTCATCCGATGGATGTATTTCATCTTATCGCCTTGGGGGACGTCAGTATGACGTCAGCACCTGCTCCGGCCTCGCGCTTGGAGCCGTCGAAGTGCATCGTCCACAACTGCGTCATGTCCGGAGTGTCTGGTAGCTGGAGCTCCATCCAGTGGACAAGGAAGTCAGGGAGGACGTGAGATTTGATGGCCTTGTGCCGCTCATATACTATGTCTAGAGGTGACAACTCGATGCCCCACAGGGCTACGTGTCCCGTGGCTTCGGGGTTGTTCAAGATGTTGGACAGTGGCGCCTCGTTGATGACCATTATCTGATGCTCCTGGAAGTAGTGGATCAGCCATCGAGCCGTCATGAATACGCTATAGCGAGCTTCTAGTAGTGAGGGTACCTCTTATTTGTTGGTGTCAGTACCTCGCTGAGGTAGTAGATTGGGCATTGGACCCCATGGGTCTTGCCATCTTCGGGTCGTTCGACCACGAGTATGGTGCGTGGCTGCAATGTATAGCAGCAGAGGTTCTCATTCCTTTGGCGTGACCAGAACAAGCGAGGTGGAGAGTAGACGCTTGAGGTCTTTGAATGCGCCGTCTGCTTCGGGTGTCCACGCGAACTTGTCTGCCTTGCGCAGCAGCTAGTAAAAGGGTATGGCCTTCTCGCCCATGCGACTAATGAATCTGCTCAGTGCTGCAATGTGTCCAGCTAGCTGCTGGACTCCTCTAAGGTTCTTTGGCTTCTCCATGTACAGTATGGCCCGGATTTTTTTGGATTCGCCTCAATCTCGCGCTGAGAGATGAAGTATCTGAGTAATTGGCCAGATGGGAGGCCGAAGGAGCACTTTTCTATGTTCAGCTTGATCTTATAGTGATCAAGGTTGTCAAACGTCTCACGGAGATCGTCGATTAGTGTTTTAGCTTCCTTGGTCTTGATGACTATGTCATCGACATAGACTTGGATGTTGCGACCAATCTAGTTTTTCAGACACGCCTGCATGCACCTCTGGTATGTGGCGCCTGCATTCTTCATCCCGAAGGGCATGGTGTTGTAGCAGAACACTCCGAACGGCATGATGAATGCCGTTTTCTCCTGATCTTCGACCTTCAGCTCAATCTGGTTGTAGCCTAAGTAGGCGTCGAGGAAAGAGAGCTTCTCGCATCCTGCAGTCGAATCGATGATCTGACCGATCCGCGGTAGAGGGAAGTGGTCCTTGGGACAATATTTTTTGAGTGATGTAAAGTCTACACACATCCGCAGGATGTCCATGTCTTTCTTGGGGACCAGCACTATATTGGCCAGCCACTCGCTCTCCTTGATTTCTCGGATGAAGTTGGCATCGAGCAGTCTGTTGACTTTGATCCCAACAACATCATCTCTTGGTTCAGATAGTCGTCGGATCGACTACTTGACTGGTTTTGTGTCAGGGAACACATTGAGTGCATGCTTGACGAATTCCCTAGGAACTCTTGGCATGTCCGCAGGACACCATGCGAAGATTTCCCAGCGCTCATGGAGGAATTCGACGAGCACGCTTTCCTATGCGAGGCTGAGGTCATTGGCTATCCGCACCGTCTTGGAGGCATCTGTTGGGTGGACCTGCACCTTTTTTGTGTTGACTGTGGAGTCGAACGACATGTCAGGCGAGTTTTTCCTGGAGACTGGGGTGCCCCGTTGTTTGTCACCTCTCGGAGCCTCGTGAGCTCCTCTTGCATGTCGAATGACTGGGAGATTTTGTTGAAGTCTCTATCGCAGTGTTCCGATCGGGTGAAACTTCCCTGGACGGTAATGACACCCCTAGATCCTAGCCTCTTGAGCAGCAGGTAGGCATAGTGTGGTACTGCCAGGAATCTTACGAACTCCACGCTCCCAAGGATGGCATGGTACTATGATGGCCAGTCCACCACTTCGAACTCCATCCGCTAGCTCCTGAAGTTTTCGGGCTAGCCAAAGAAGACGTCGAGCCATATCTTTCCCAGGGGATATATGCCCTTCCCTGGGACTATGTCGTGGAACGTCGTGTCGGATTGTTCCAGGCTCCACAGCGAGATCTGCATTGCTGTGAGGGTGCTGGCGAACATCAGGTTGATGTCTCTACCGCCGTCCATGAGGATGCGGCTCATCTCGATTCCTCCGATCTGCGCCTCGACTACCAGGGCAGCATGACCTGGGCGAGGGATCTGGCGAGGGTTATCCGAACGATCAAACATGATGCAGGACTCCGAGCCACTGAGGTACTCAGGGATGGCAGGTGGGGCTGTTACAGCTAGGCTGACCTGTCGGGTGATCTTCTTTTGCATCCTGTTGGTAGGGCATCCCTTCTGGATCATCAGGGCCCCTTTTGGTGGTGGGTATCCTCCTGTACCATTGATTGGTGCAGGTGCGATTGCTGGATTCGACGGTCCCACAGGTGGTGGTGGAGGAGCTCCGTGGGCGATATCACCTGGTGCAGGTGCGGGCCTGAACCCGAGGTTCACGATCTGGCGTCGCATTTGGGTGAGGCTCTCGCTGAGTTTCTGGAACTCGCGAGAGTCCTTGAGCATGTGGCTGGCCTTATTTTTGCCATCCTACTTGTCAATGTAGAAGTGGATGGTGCAGGGACCAGACAACTTGTCGTATGCCGAGGGTTCGTCATCACGGCTGCGACGCTGCCATGTTTGTGTAGGGCGCCCTCCATCGCGAGTTGCCTCCGCGGTATCCGCTACTGCGGTTGCCGTCATTGCGTCGGTCGGCGTATCCAGCCGCAACCATGTCGACTCCGTTGCGATCGTCATAGACGCACGATCTTCGCTTGCTATGACGTTCATGCCTGTGGCCATAGTCTTCCTCGTCATCCGAATGCATTCGGTGGAGGGAATCTTCGCCATCTACCCACCTGTTGGCGAAGTCCATGAGGTGGTCGAGCGTCTTGGGCTTGACGCACCCAAGTTCTTCCTTGAAGTCCAGGCGCTTGACACCGTCCTTGAAGGCATCGTTCGTCCTTTCCTTGGAGATGTGTGCGGCGGAGTTCTTGATGTGGGACCAGCATAGGTTGTATGAGCGAATGGATTCGCCAGTGCGTTGGGTGCAGGCCCGTAGTTCCTCGATCGATGCTGGCCTCTTGCTGGTGCCCTTGAAGTTGCGGATGAAGCTGTACGCTAGCTCCTCCTAGCTTCGGATGGAGCCTGAGGACAGGCTGCTGAGCCAGATCCGGGCTACGCCTGTCAGCTGCAGCTGTAGGCATTGCAGGGCGCTGTTCATGTTACCACCGTGCAGCTTGACGGATGAGAGGTAATCACTGAGCCAGGCCTTCGGGTCCTGCGTGCTGTCGAACTTCGGAGTTTCCAAAGGGAGCTTGAAGTTTTTTGGCATCCGTGTGCGCCAAAAATATCTGCTGAAGCATCGGGCTCTGCACAGCTCTCTGTCGTCATCCTCGTCGGACTCGGTTGAGCACGCGCGTTTGGCGTGTGCCTTGTCCACCTTGTGCTGGGCGAGGTCGTTTCGAGTGTCGGAGTCGGTGCTGCGACGCCTTGGGCTTTTGAGACGTCAAGGCAGATCGTGCTCATCCTCGTCGGATGAGGGTGTGGGGCTATGGTTGAATTGGACCGCAGCTTTCATTTTCGGCTCCGCAGGAGCTTCATCGTGGAGCGCAGCTCCAACGAGTCCAAGCCCAGCTAGTGCGGACTTATGCATGGCCATCTTCGGGTTGTCCGCCAGAGGCATATGAGACACAAGATAGGTGGTGGCTGCCATGATCAGAGCCTGTGGCGTTTTTGGCGTGACGTTGTCATTGGCGTCTATCGCCATGAAGGACGTGTTGAGGGTTCTGGTGACCTCAGGTCGTGCGGCGGGGTCCATGTGCTCTGTGCGAGAGCGATGCTTGTTGGCATGGTTGCCGTGCGAACTGGAGCCACCAGCGGCGGAGAGCGCAGCTCCCCGCGCTAGACTCTGAAGCCGCCTGCTTGCGTTTGTTGAGTTCCTCCTGCAGTTTTACCTGCCGGTTATGCTCGTCAATGAGGAGGAGGTGGTATGCCATCAGAAGATCCCGTGAAGCATTCACAGGTAGGATCCTGTTGCCCGCCCACGGCTTCGCGTGCCTGACTCCATCCGTCCTCATTGAGGTTGATCTTCTAGTAGGCGCTAGCGTCGCCTTCATTGGGCTGGAGGGGTGGGTTTCCTCTGTTTCCTCCGTTTCCGGCTTGCGGGTTGAGGGTTGGGTTGGGCGGTGGATTTGCCACACTCGAACCTGGTGGCAGATCTACTTCGCTTTGGATGACAACGGCGCACTGGTAGCGTCCGCGGGTTGGATCACTGCTTCCACAGCTTTCGGATCCGGAACCGTAGGTTCCTTCATCTGAGGGAGGGCCGCACAGATCTGAGTTGCAGTTGTTGCTGTCATATGACTCATCTGTCAGCGTCGACGTGCGTAACACGCCGATGGGTGGGACCCATGAAGCGGGCCTGAAGGATGGTGGCAGCACCCGCTCTCGGAGGCGGAGGGTGCCGGTCTGCCCCACCTAGAAGAAGAAGCTCCTGAACAGAATCTCGAGCACGTCGCCTACGGGCTCGAAATCCCTTATGGTGGCTGGCGAGTGGGCGGTGAAGTCGAAGGTGCCATAGAGGAGGTGACTCTCCGTTGCCGATGAGTTGTAGATCGCTCCGGATAGGACCATCACGATCGCACAATCAGCGCCCCTAATTCCCATAGACGGCGCCAATTAACGAGGTTTCGACTCGTCAATGCCCATCTTATGGACTTGGGTTTTGGAGAAGATGGGGATGCTGGAGATAGCGGAACGGTTAGCAAACAAGCATCACGGGGACACGAGGTTTACCCAGGTTCAGGCCCCCAGAGAGAAAATCCTACTCATGCTTGTCTGCTCTTGATTATGATGGAACCGAAGGTTACAGGGGTGCGGAAATGCAATCTGGCGTGACGTGTGTATGAGGTGAGTTGATTGTCCTCCTCGCCATTCCCTCCTAGCCTTTATATAGATAGGCAGGTCCCGGGCGTAGGTCGAGTAGGTTACAGATTAGGGTTTTTCCCTTTGAAATTCTATCTACTCTAGTCTTGTTCTCCAAGGATCCGAAGGCGTCATATGCTTGGGCCACCTGAAACCTCCGCAGGCCGCGTATCTTGTCGTGGGACTTCCTTGGGATAGACTAGGTATGTCGATGTTGTGTACCCGCGGGGTATAACCATGTCAGTATCAGAGCGATAGCTTCTGGTTTTAGGCTCGAGATCTCGCATATGTGATATGCGGTTGGCTATAGATGAGATCTATATGCTGTTTTGGTGGTCAATCTATGACATAGATTCGTTTTGTACGATGTTGATTGGATCAATTGTACTTGAGGAATGGTAGATCTAATTTCCGTGATCATATTGCAGAGATCGTGGCACAACATACCCCTACCGGTCGGTTTCTGCCATCGGGGTAGAGTGTGACACGTAAATCCAGAAGCGGTGATCGAAGATCAAAGAGTTTGATCGAATCGGAATAATGGTCGAATCCATGGACGGATCATAGATGAGATCTATGTTTTCAGAAAAATCTTAGATATCCCCGCCCGCTATCCGGCTAGCGGGGCCGCCGGCTTCGCCCTGTTGTAGTGCCTTAGATGTCGTTGCGAGTTTCACAATCCTGGTAGATATCGTATCTATGCATAACTTGTTTTTGCAGGAAGTTGTGAATGGTATGGTTCATGTGCATGTGATGTATGTGTGTAATCCATACGTGATCTGCGAATCACGGTTTTGTCAGCCGGCTGGAGCCTAGGTGTTGTCATTTCATTGTATAACGACCTGCTTGTCAGATTCTCTATGTAATTTATTTTACTAAGCTAGTGTAGCTGTTTGGAGAATCCAGATGAAGTGCATGTCGATGTACAAGTCGTCTACATTGTGTAAGACGGCAAGTGACAAGAGTTAGCACAAGTCGAATTACAGGCTTTGTGGAGATGGAGATCGCCATGAAGAGAGCCATACCATTTCACAGTATGATTGATTTATTCTGTGTTATTGTTATGTCTCTGTTTTACCTCTATTAGATAGTCGGTAAAATTTAATCCCTCAAAGAAGGTCTAGTCAGTTTTCCCGCCAATGTTTGCACCATCACAAGTCGGACATTTTTGGTAGTGGGCTCATAAATTGAGGTGCTACCAATTCTTTGCGACTAGGTGGGTTCAAGTCGGACTCTTACTGCGGAAACACTCGGTAAGCTAGACAAGTCTATCACAACGGTTGTGGGACTCGGGGAAAAGTCGGATGGGAGCCGGGGCATGTGATGCCACCTGTCCAACAGGAGTCGTATGAGATGCGATTGACAAGGAATTTTCTACCTAGATCACTTGGCGGCTAGCGGTGATGCTAAATCCCACTAGCCGACTTGCTTATTTAGGATCCTGAATCACTAAGTAACCATCGGAGGGGTGTTGGTTCTAGTGGGAACATAAAATATTAAAGTGTTTAATATGCTTGCTCTTTTATGAATACATGTCTTAAGTGTTTTGCATATTTCTGTTGTAGATCGTGGCACCAAGTAGCAGTCACTCTCAGATATCCAATTTTGCGTTGAGAACCATTCTTGAGAAAAATAAACTAAACGACCCTAATTTTACCAACTGGTATCGAAATCTGAGAATTGTTCTCAAACAAGAAAAGAAGGACCATGTCCTAGACAACCCACTTCCAGATGAGCCGAATGAGAATGCGATTGTCGCTTCCACCAATGCCTATCGTCGGGCTAAGGATGAGTCCACGGATATTAGCTGTCTTATGCTTTCTCACATGGAACCGGACTTGCAAAACTAGTTCGAGAATGTTGAGGCCTACGATATGATCGAAAGCCTCAAAATTATGTTCCAGGCTCAGGCGAAGACTGAGAGGTATCAAGTCTCTCAGGCTTTGCTCAGTTGCAAGCTTAAGGATGGTGATCCACTGAGTCCGCATGTGATCAAAATGGTTGGTTACGTGCAGTCTCTCGAGAGGCTTGGCTACCCCATTAGCGAAGAGTTCGCTACAGATATAATTCTGAACTCTCTTCCTAGTGCATATGGGAAGTTCAGTTCAAACTACCACATGCATGGTATGGATAAGAAGCTCACTGAATTGCAAGGGATGCTCAAGCAGGCAGAGGCGGATCTCAAGAAGGGCGCCAGTCAAGTGTTGATGGTGCAGAATAAGGCTAAGTTCATTAAGAGTTCTTGGACTAAGAAGAAGGCTAAGTCGGGAGGAAAGCAGGCTCAGGACCCGGTCCCAAGCGCTTCCTCAGGGACTAAGCCATCTCCTTCTGCCGGATCAACTTGCTTCTACTGCAAGGCGGATGGCCACTGGAAGAGGAATTGCAGCAAGTACTTGGCCAACAAAGCCAAGAGTGGAGGTATGACTTCCGACTCAAGTACACTTGTATGCAATGTTATAGACATTTATCTTGATGATGCACCTAATAGTTCTTGGGTATATGATACCGGATCAGTTATTCACACCTACAACTCGTTGCAGGGACTGGTAACAACTAGGAGCGTAGCAAGAGGCGAGGTTGATATTCGAGTCGGCAACAAAGCAAGAGTTGCTGCGTTGGAAGTCGGCACGATGCAACTTCATTTACCTTCCGGATTCATTATGGAACTAAATAATTGTTATTATGTTCCAGTGCTCAGTCGAAACATTATTTCCGCTTCATGTTTGATGAGGCAAGGCTATGAGTCGAATATCAAGAATAATGGTTGTTCTTTGTATTTGAATGATATGTTTCACGGCTTTGCACCCGTCCATGATGGGTTATTTATTTTCAATCTTGATGGTGAGTCGATTTATAACATAAATGTTAAAATGTTGAAACCAAATGATCTGAATATGACTTACTTTTGGCACTGTCGGCTTGTTCATATAAGTTGGAAACGCATGAAGAAGCTCCATGATGATGGACTCCTAACTTCGTTCGACTTGGAGTCATTATAGACATGCGAATCTTGCCTACTCGGCAAAATGACCAAGACTCCTTTTGTAAAGAGTTGCGAAAGGGCAACCGACTTGTTGGGACTAGTACATAGTGATGTATGTGGACCAATGAGCACGACAGCCAGGGTTGGTTATGAGTACTTCATTACCTTCACGGATGATTTGAGTAGGTATGGATATATCTACTTGATGAAACATAAGTCACAAGCCTTTGAAAAGTTCAAAGAATTCCATAATGAACTACAAAATCAACTCGGCGAGAAAATAAAGTTTCTTCGGTCGGACCGAGGAGGCGAGTACATGAGCCATGAGTTTGATGACCATCTGAAAAGTTGTGGAATAGTTCCTCAACTTACTCCGCCAGGAACGCCGCAAAGGAACGGTGTTTCGGAAAGGCGGAATCAGACCTTGTTGGAGACTGTACGATCAATGATAAGTCACACAGATCTTCCTTTATCATTTTGGGGTTATTGTCTAGAAACAGCGGCGTTCACACTACACAAAGTACCATCAAAGTCGGTAGAGAAGACACCGCATGAGATGTGGACAGCCAAAAAGCCGAGTTTGTCTTTTCTTAAGATTTGGGGTTGTGAAGAATTTTTCAAGCGACTTCAGTCGGACAAGCTTACGGCCAAGTCAGATAAGTGTATTTTCGTGGGGTATCCGAGGGAAACCTTGGGTTACTACTTCTACAACTGAGAAGAGGGCAAAGTGTTTATCGCTCAGAACGATGTCTTCCTTGAGAAAGAGTTTCTCAGCTGGGGAGTCAGTGGGAGCATAGTGTAGCTCGAAGAAAATAGAGAGGACCCGGCTAGTAGCGAGTCGGCAAAAACCTTGGAGGTTGAGCCGGTCGTGGTAGCTAAGCCGGCAGCAGCACCTGTACTACGAAGATCGACGAGATTACGAAGTGTTCATGATGTATTAATGTTAGACAATTATGAGCCGGCAAATTATTCGGAAGCGATGGTGGGATTTGTTTCCGAGTCATGGCTTGGAGCCATGAGATCCGAGTTAAATTCCATGGATGAAAATCAAGTTTGGAACTTGGTTGATCTGCCGGACGGTGCAAGACCCGTCGAGTGCAAATGGGTCTTTAATAAGAAAACTGATATGGATGGAAATGTTTCCATCTATAAAGCACGTCTTGTCGCGAAGGGGTTCCGACAAGTTCAAGGAGTTGATTACGATGAGACTTTCTCGCCCGTAGCAATGCTTAAATTAGTTCAGATCATGTTAGCTATAGCAGCCTATTTCGACTATGAGATATGGCAGATGGATGTCAAAACGGCTTTCCTTAACGGAAATTTAACCGAGGATGATATAGCCCGAGGTTTTGTCGATCCGGCTAATGCTGATAAGGTGTGCAAACTTCATAAATCCATTTATGGGTTGAACCAAGCATCTCGGAGTTGGAATATTCGTTTTGATGAGGTAGTCAAATCGTTTGGCTTCATCAAGAGTGATCATCATTCTTGTTTATACAAGAAGTTTAGTGGGAGCAAAGTAAACTTTATGATCTTATATGTGGATGACATATTATTGGTTGGAAATGATGTCTAGATGTTGCAAGATACCAAGGAATCATTAGAAAAGAGTTTCTCAATGAAAGACTTGGGTGAGACAACATATATTCTTAGAAACCGGATCTATAGAGATAGATCAAGACAGCTCATTGGATTGAGTCAGAGTACTTATTTGGACAAAGTGTTGAATAAGTTCAACATGGAATCGTCTAAGAAGGGGTTCTTACCGATGTCCCATGGTGTAAAACTTAGCAAGACTCAGTGTCCTTTGACGACTGATAAGTGAAGTCGGATGAGTGCGATTACGTATGCTTCTGCAGTCGGATCAATCATGTATACCATGATTTGTACTAGGCCGGATGTTTCCTATGCTCTAAGTGTTGTGAGCAGATACCAGGCTGATCCTGGAGAAATCCAATCGACAGCGGCTAAAAATATCCTAAAGTACTTGAGAAGGACTGAGGATATGTTTTTGGTTTATGGCGGTGAAGATGAACTCAGTGTAAAGGGTTACACGGATGCGAGTTATCTTATCGACTCTGATGATTCTCGTTCGCAATCCGGATACGTACGGAGGTGCTATGAGCTGGAAAAGTTCCAAGCAAGAGACTGTGTCTGCATATATAATAGAGGCAGCAAAGGAAGTTGTTTGGATGAGGAATTTCCTCAAGGATCTTGGTGTGGTTTAGGGCTCGTCCAATACGTTAGACGTGTATTGTGACAACAATGGTACTATTAAACAAGTCAAGGAACCTAGACAACACCATAAGAACAAGCACATACTCATGCGGTACCACCTGATTCACCAGTTTGTGGATCAGGGTGATATCAAGTTATGCAAGGTACACAGAGATGCAAATATTGCGGATCCGTTGACAAAGCCATTACCACAACCAAAGCATGAGGCGCACCTGAGAGCCATGGTCATTAGATGCTTAGACATATGATGTCGGGACATTGACTCTAGTGCAAGTGGGAGACTGTTGGGAATATGCCCTAGAGGCAATAATGTATGATGATATTTCTCATTGTATTCATAAAGTTATTAAGTTGTCCTTGTATGAGCATCTATGTATATCATTGAATATGTGATTCGGTTGTGGAACTATACATTCATGTTGTTTGTACTAAATATCGTTGGTCATTGAGGTTGTGTTGGACACACAACTTAGACCAATGTGAAAGTCGGCTTGACGACTCGGTTCCACTTGTCATGGGCATGGAGATGCTATTCCGACTTACACAGATTCGGCTCAAGAATTTAGAGAGTCGGATTGACCCATATTGAGGTACAACGAACAAGTTTTCATTTGTATATCTCAATAAATGTAATCCTTAGACCTAAGGTTGTTGCATAATCCGAGTTGAGGATCACCGACTTAGGTTCTGTCAAACGCTAATCCTTAACTGGGTAGTTATAAAGATAGAGTTTGGTTCGACTGAGAATCAAGCTGCGTGATGTGAATATCCAAGATGGGATTTTTCCCCTCCACTTGGAGAGATATTATCTAGGCCTTCTCGGATGATATGATTCGGAAAGCATGGCCATGCACGACTCAGTTAAGTGTTAACCAAGGCGATCGACTAAGAGTTAGTCGGATGAATCACTTATCTCGGATCGAGAAGAGAGTCAGACTATTTAAGGGATGACAAATATTCGCCTATAGTCTGACACGGTATATCGTGAGGCAAAAGGGACTCGAACGTAAGTCTCATTGGAAAGGCAAGTAGTCATGACTCTTTGGTACTTGGGAGTCGGCATGTTCTGCTAGGAGCCGCTACCGACTGATCGTTTGAGAGTCGAACTCCAATCGTGTCCAAGTATCATGAGCCTACGGGTTCACACACTTAAGAGCGGGAGCAAGTTTGGATTGGATCTGAACCGGAAATCTGGTTGGGTTGGACCCGAGCCAGATTTGGACTGAGTCAGTGAGTCGGACTCACGGTGACTAATATTACATGGGCTTTAGTGAATGGGCCATGAGAGTGGATCCCATGTTCACTCCCTATATATAGTGGAGCACAGTAACCTAGAAGGGTTAATCGTTGATCGGTTAGGTCATTCCATGAGTTGGAAACCCTAGCTCCACAGCAGTCCTGCCATCGTAACAAACCTAGCAGCACACCGCTGGTACTCCTCCTCGTACATGTGAACACCAGCAGAGGCGTTGTAACATCAGCACTTGGAAGATCGTTGATTGGATCGAGATCGCAAGGACTGCACTGCATCAACTGACGTGCTTCATCAGTAATCCACAACCGCGCGTCTAGTGGTAAACCTCGTGGCCTTCTACCTTTGCTAGATCTTGGTATCACCATGTTAGAGGGAAAAGTTTTGTTTTATATCTACATGGCCCTACAATATTTTCATAAATGCAAGAAGTTTGTGTACCTGGGAATCAACGATTTCTTCCGACCAATCATCCTGTAAGAAAGAAAGGCAAGCATTTCAAAGGTGAGGCAGATCACCGAAAGAAGCCTGAACTCCCTGTTGGTGATGATGTATTTGGTATGGTCAAGGAAATAGAACTAATCTTTGGAAAGGGTCCCAGCGGTCAATCTGTTCCGAATGACATCGCTACCAGACATGCACCCATGTGGAAGAATAAATCTATATTTTGGGAGTTGCCATATTGGAAAGTCCTATGTGTCCGCTCTTCAATCGACGTGATGCACGTGACAAAGAATCTTTGCGTGAACCTACTAGGATTACTGGTCGTGTATGGGAAGACAAAAGATACACCAGAAGCACGAGAGGACCAGCAAGTTATGAAAGACCCAAAGAACATGCATACACAGAACAAGACGGATAAAGGGCGTCACTTAAGTCGTGCCAGCTATGCTCTTACCAAAAAAGAGAAGGAAATCTTTTTTGAAATCCTTTACAGTATCAAGGTGACGTCTGGCTTCTCATCTAATGTAAAGGGGATAATAAATATGGTAGAGAAAAAATTCCAAAACCTGAAGTGTCATGACTGTCACGTGATTATGATGCAGTTGCTTCCGGTTGCATTGAGGGGGCTTCTACCGGAAAATGTTTGAGTACCCATTGTGAAGTTGTGTGCATTCCTCAATGCAATATCTTAGAAGGTAATCAATCCAGATATTCTGCCAAGGTTACAGAAGGATGTGGTACAATGGCTTGTTAGTTTTGAGTTGGTGATCCCACCATCCTTCTTCAATATTATGACGCCTCTCCTGGTTCACCTAGTGGAAGAGATTGCCATTCTCGGTCCTGTATTTCTACACAATATGTTCCCCTTTGAGAGGTTCATGGGAGTCTTAAAGAAATATGTTCATAGACATGCTATGCTAGAAGGAAGCATCTCCAAGGGCTATGGAACAGAGGAGGTCATTGAGTTTTGTGTTGACTTTATTCCTGACCTTAAGACGATTGGTGTTCCTGACTCGCGGCATGAGGGAAGACTGAGTGGAAAAGGCATGCTGGGAAAGAAATCAATGATATGTAGGGACGGGGAAACTTTCACTAAAGCACACTACACAGTTCTACATAATTCCACATTGGCAGCTCCGTATATCGAGGAACACAAGAATATTGTACGCTCCAACAACCCGGGGAAGCCTGACTCATGGATTACAGATGAACACATGAAGTCTTTCGGCGGTTGGATGCAAACACATCTCTTGAATGACACCACTGTTGGAGATCAGCTATACTTGTTGGCCGCGTCACCATCTTCTACTATATTGAATTTCCAAGGGTACGAAATAAATGGGAATACATTCTACACGATCGCCCAAGATAAAAATAGCACCAACCAAAACAGTGTTATCTGCTTTGATGCGACGGATGAGAATGGGCAGAACGACACATACTATGGTTACATAGAGGAGATATGGGAACTTGACTATGGAGTCTCTTTTAAGGTCCCTTTGTTTCGCTGCAAATGGGTCCACCTGAATGGGGAAGGGGTAAAGATAGACCAGTTGTATGGAATGACAACAGTGGATCTCAACAATCTTGGTTACAGAGATGAACCATTCGTCCTAGCCAATGATGTATCTCAGGTTTTCTATGTAAAGGACATGTCCTCCATACCGAAAAAGAGAAAAAATAAGCAAACGAATACATCATATGATGAGCCAAAGCGTCACATAGTTCTTATAGGAAAAAGAAACATCGTGGGAATCGAGGACAAGATATACATGTCATAAGATTATAATAAGTTTGATGAAATTCCGCCCTTCACAGTGAAAACTGACCCAAGCATTTGGTTAAGTAAATAAGATGCTCCATGGTTACGTCTGAAGCGATCATAAGGAAGGGACATACGCCAAGAAGTTCATGGCCTCATATTGTGTACCTCTAGTTCATGACTGGCCGGTCGTCCGCATATTGTGAACCTAAATGCCATGAGACATGATAGCTCATTTTGTGAAGGATATTTTATGATGTTTGCAATTTTCCAAGTTTAATATTTTTCCTTGCAACTATAAGACATTACATGACAGCAAGCGAAAGGTTTTGTATTTTTCCTTGCAACTATAGGCACTAACCGGTACTAAAGATATTTCCTGCCATTTCCCACCACTTCCCGCCAAGTTTTCCTGCCATTTCCCTCTGACCGGATGATACGTCAGAAACGTATCTATAATTTTTTATGCTCCATGCTTGTTTAGTATCTACTTTTCTTTGCTTTGTCTACACTTGGAGATGCTTTTCACATGTTTTATGGTACTAAACTATTAACAAGTTGCCACAGTGCCAGTTGCCTGTTTTCTGCTGTTTTTGGTTTCAGAAAAGCTAGTCAGGAAATATTCTCGGAATTGTACGGGACAAACGTCAAAGTTAATAACTTTCCGTGGGGAACAAGAAGTCCAGAGGGGAGACGGAGAGGCGTGCCAGCGCAGCCAGACCCCCTAGGCGCGGCTAGGGGTGGGTCTGTGCCTAGGAGGGGTGTGGCCCCTCTGGCTGCCTCCTCGGCCTCCCCCTTTGCCTCTAAGAAGCCCACGATGTAGAAACCCTAAGCACCCAATCAAATCTCCACAAAAACTTCTGTAGCCACCGCGACCATCATCCCTAGATCGGGGGGGGATCTGAAGTTCTTCTCGGCACCCTGCCGGAGGGGAGATCATCCCGGAGGCCTTCTCTATGGTATGATGCCTGAGTAGTTCCACCTTGGACTATGGGTCCATGGGGTAGCTAGATGGTTTTATCTCCTCCTTGTGCTTTCATGTGTAGATCTTGTGAGCTCTGTTCATGATCAAGATCTAATCTATTTGTAATCATGCATGTTGTGTTTGTGGGGATCCGATGGATATTGAGATTATTATGTTGGTTTGATTAATGGTTTTTTTATGATTCTATCATGTCTGTGTTGTTTTTGATCTTGCATTCTCTCCGTTGTTAGTAGCTATCTTGGCCGAGTAGTTGCTAGTGACTCCAAGAGGGGGTATTTATGCTCGATAGTGGGTTCATGCCTCTAGTTTCCAAGGGAAATGACATAAATCTCTTCGGTTGTAGATGTTATGTTGCTACTAGGGAGAAAACAATGGTCTCTTGTTCATGGAACATGTGGACTGTTTACCTTACACACTTTGCTTAAAGCAGTTGTTTGTTGCTTGCAACTTAATACTAGAGGGGGTTCGGAGGATAACCTGAAGGTGGACTTCTAGTCATAGATGCAGTTGGATGGAGGTCTATGTATCTTGTTGTATTGCCCAATCGAATCTCATAGGATCTTTCTGACTAGTAATTGCATTGTTATGCCTTGCTCAGTTCCTGCCAGTTGCCCTTCTATAATTTGTTTACCCTTCATGCCATGTTGTTTATCTAAGGAGAGCACCTCTAGTGAACTATGGACCCTGGTCCAATCTTTACCATTGATACATCTTCCACTATTACTTGTATACTTGCTGCAAACCATTACCTTCCACACCATACGTTTAATCCTTTGTTACAGAAAACCGGTGAGCTTGACAACCTCACTGATTCGATGGGGCAAAGTCTTGAGTTTGTGTTGTGCAGGTCTCCGCGTTGCTAGCAAAACCTGTGTGATGTTTCCTTCCTCCTTCTGGTTCGATAACCTCGGTCTCTACTAATGGAAGACTTGCTGATGTGCTCATCACACCTTGCTCTTGGGGTTTCCAACGAAGTCCTCTCTGTCAGGCAACAAGTTTTCTGGCGCCGTTGCCGGGGAGGCTAAGGACGTCTTCACAAGGGACGTCCTCCACTTCCTTTCTCTTTACTTTGTTTTTAGTTTGCTTTGATTATTTTTCTTGGTTTTGTTTGCCTCTTTTCAAAAAAAAACCCAAAAAATTAGTCTAGTTTTGTTTGCTTGCTTTATTCAAAAACACAAAAAAAATAGTTCCTACTCTAGTTGCCACCTTGCTCTAGCTCACCATGTTGCTCCCCAAGTTCGCCCTGCAGGATCTTGCAATAGGTAGTGGCTCCATAATTGGGAAAGATAATATTGAAGAATTTTTTAATCATGTTAGCGAGCATGAGGACATTGAAGATAAATCTATAGCAGAACTTGCTCCTAATTATGAGATTGCTTCAGCTTCTTTAGTTCATATGTTGGAGGCTAGGTTTGTTAGCCTTAACCCCTTCATACAATTCTTGTTCCTAAAACTAAAAGAAGAAAAGAATGCTGAAAAGAGAGAATTTATCCTTGAAAATTTATCAAAAGAATTTCATGACATTGCTAGGGAAGCCAAAAAGGTCTTTGAGCGTTTCACTATGCTAGGATCAAGTGTAGATGTTGTGGGTTTTTCTGATAAAACTAAGCCTAGAGAAGAATTTAAGATACCCATACCCTTTAAACTTGTTGGAATGCATGAAGCCTTTGAAAAGAATTTTGATTGGATTGCTCCTGAAAATCTTTTTGATGAAAGTAGTAGACCAAAGAGAGATGAGAAGGGATCCTCCAAAACCCATTTGGATGAGATACCTTTCATAGTTGAAGACTTTGCAAGTATTGATGTTAATGCTTCTTCATTTAAAAATACTTGATTCTTCTTGCTTCTTATGCCTAACTTAAAGGCGTTAAAGAAAAGTACTTGTTGGGAGATAACCCAAGATTTTCCTTGAGTCTTGGAAGTTATTACTTCATTAATGACCTCTCCTTATCCTTTTTGTTTTCTTTTTGTGCCAAAAATGACCTCTAATGAGAGGGAAGTAAGATTTGGGGAGTTGCTGTCCTGAAACAGATTTCTGTCATCCACCATAAATATTCGTTAGGAGTCTCTGTAACTCGGATTGAGCTCACAATTTACGAATAAATCCCCCAGTATGTTAGATAACTTTCGTTAGTTCAATGCTTTTTGATTTAAGCAACAAAAGATGTACGAAAAAATCGATTTCTACCTATTGGTTTGTTTTGACAAATTTCTGCCATTATTTGCATTTCTTCTTATTGATTCCTTTTTGGGTTCTTTTTGGGAAATTGAGCTTTTTAAAGGAGTTACTACAGTAGATTGTGCTTTTAGTGAAAAGCCTTGCTATTTCAAAGCTTTGCCAGAGGTCTAATATCTTTTGAATAAACTAATGTTGCTAATAAAGATTGTATGAAGTTTTGTATGAAGGAAAAAATTTAGGTGTAGAGAGAGAATGATGCAATGAGATGAAGAATGGACAAAAGCTCAAGATTGGGGATGCCACCATGGTGTCACCCCAAGAAATATCCAAGAGTTACAAGCGTCAAATCTTGGGGATGCCCAAGGCATCCCCTTCTTCATCAATAAAAAGCTCAACTCTGTCTAGACACTTCGTTTTTATTGTTTCATGCACAGTTGTGTTGTTCTTGGAGCGTCTTAGTTTTCGTTTGCTTTGCTTAGGTTGTTTAGTTTTCTTAAATAAAGTAGTTTGGACCCCCGTTCTCGCTATGTTGTTTTGCAAATAAGTTGCTTGGTGTTGGAAAGGAGTAGTAAGTTCTTGCTTGAAGTGCAAGAGGAGCTTGCATTAACTGTGACTTAGACTTTAGCATGACATTCTAGGTGTTGTTTTGACCTTATACTTAGTGATTATTTTTGTAGCATGTATTGTTCCAAACAATTGGGATTGCTTAGTGTGCCTTGAAGAAATTATGCGTTGTTTTAGCATGCAAAAGCATAGTATTGTGGTATTCTCCTATAATGCTTTGTTTGGGTTGACTTGGCACATGCTCACACCATGTTATGACTATGACAAGTCACCATTAGCCTCTATGATCATTTAGTCATTGACTTGTAGTACCACTCTAAGCTTTGATTAGTAATGCTTTGTTGCACTTCATGATTATGACCATTATGCTCTCTTAGTTGGTTGCTCCCAGTCTTTTGCTAGCCTCCACTTGTATGAGTAAGCTCTACTCATCCTTTCAACTCCCAAGAAACCAAGTTATTCTAAAGTGTCCACTATAAACTCCTATGCATGGTGTGTTACACCATTCCAAGTATATTCTTGTTTTTAGCTATCTTCCAATTAAAAACTATTTTGTTATGTGAAAACTTAGTGATTAAAGCCCACACGAACTTGATGGCACACTTTATATTCCTTGCCCCTAATAAAATTGAACCATTGTGTCATCTATGTTGTATATGCTTGCACTTATATGTTGGAATTAGAAGAACCGTGCTGTCACGGGGAACGTTTTCAACATTGCACTTGTACTTTGTACTCAGTTGATATCATGCTCTTTTGTCTATGGATGTCATCGGTGTGAAATAAAGAGGGAACTTGTAAGTCCATGGAGTTTGTATCCCGTGTTAGAGAAACTCCTGGGCCGCTAGCCTAAGCCATGCCTAATCATGGTGGAAACGTGTAGCATCACCATAGTGACATATATGAAGCATTCTCCTTATAAAAAAGTGACACATTGAGAAAAGAGGTAAGAGAGAAAAAAACACCATATTACCATGGTAAATAAGAAGATTGTTGAGATGCTCATTGTCTGCTTGCCTTGTCATTTTGGTTATGGGATAGCTCCTGTACCATGTGCAAGGGGTACCCCGTTGGCGGTTCTCAATGATATGAAAATACCTACAGTGACAAGAACTTACAGGTGACTAAAGTTAAGTAGCATGAGGTGTGGCCCTCGTATTCAAGGGACTTGAGATTGCCAACTTATACTTCGTCAAGCATATACTCCATCTTTGTTCACTTTAACCTTAATCACTTCAAGATGCTTATGATAGGGGCAATGAGGGTTGAAAGCTAACAAGTACCATAATTTTTGGAAGCTCTTTTTAAACTTGAAATCCCTGCTTCCTTTACAAAAAAGCTTTTCTTCCACCATTACTTGAGTCTCCACCTTCTACCTTTAGGCACCATTAACAGAGCATGGTTGTCATTCTGTGTGCACTGTTCCAAAGCTTATTGATTGATGCATATTGTGATATTACTTATTCTTGTGATATTTGTTTCTAGACACCCTTGTGAACTTTGAAGGTGTCATATGCATCTATTTGCTACTGTATGAGGGACAAGCTGATTGCCACTATGCTATGTTTTCTGCATGTGAAACAAACAAACGTTTTTCAATGCAAGTTATTCATGATCTTTGTTTGTAGCTTGTCATGTTGCATGCATAGTTACTATGTCCTATTGTTAGAACTCCATCTTTCATGCACATGTTTAGAGTTCTTTGATCCCAGCTTTCAATGCTTGCAAATGGTTGGACCTTTATTCTGAGGGTGCATGTCACCTCAAAAATTATTCTTTTATCACTTACCTACTCGAGGACGAGCAGGAGTTAAGCTTGGGGATGCTTGATACGTCGGAGACGTGTATATATTTTTTGATGCTCCATGCTTGTTTAGTATCTACTTTGCTTTGCTTTGTCTACACTTTGAGGTGCTTTTTACATGTTTTCTGGTACTAACCTATTAACAAGTTGCCACAGTGCCAGTTGCTTGTTTTCTCTTGTTTTTGGTTTCAAAAAAGCTAGTAAGTAAATATTATCGGAATTGGACGGGACAAACGTCAAAGTCAATAACTTTCCGTGGGGAACAAGAAGTCCAGAGGGGAGACGGAGAGGCGTGCCAGGGCAGCCAGACCCCCCTAGGCGTGGCCAGTGGTTGGCCCGCGCCTGGGAGGGGTGTGGCCCCTCTGGATGCCTCCTCGGCCTCCCCCTTCGCCTATAAGAAGCCCCCTATGCAGAAACCTAAGCACCCGATAAAATCTCCACGAAACCTTCTATAGCCGCTGCCACCATCGTCCCTAGATCGGGGGGATCTGAAGTTCTTCCCGGCACCCTACCGGAGGGGAGATCATCCCGGAGGCCTTCTCTCCCGTATGATGTGTGAGTAGTTCCACCATGTACTATGGGTCCATGTAGTAGCTAGATGGTATTATCTCCTCCTTGTGCTTTCATGTATAGATATTGTGAGCTCCGTTCATGATCAATATCTAATATATTTGTAATCATGCATGTTGTTTTTGTGGGGATCCGATGGATATTGAGATTATTATGTTGGTTTGATTAACGGTTTTGTCTTTATGATTATATCATGTCTGTGTTGTTTGTGATCTTGTATGCTCTCTATTGTAAGTAGCTATCTTGGCCGAGTAGTTGCTAGTGATTCCAAGAGGGGGTATTTATGCTCGATAGTGGGTTCATGCCTCTAGTTTCCAAGGGAAGTGACAGAAATCTCTTCGGTTGTAGATGTGTTTTTGCTACTAGGGAGAAAACAACGGTCTCTTGTTCATGGAACATGTGGACTGTTTACCTTACACACTTTGCTTAAAGCAGTTGTCTGTTGCTTGCAAGTTAATACTGGAGGGGGTTCGGATGATAACCTGAAGGTGCACTTCTAGTCATAGATGCAGTTGGATGGCAGTCTATGTATCTTGTTGTATTTCCCAATCAAATCTCATAGGATCTTTCTGACTAGTAATTGCATTGTTATGCCTTCCTCAGTTCCTGTCAATTGCCCTGCTGTAATTTGTTTACCCTTCATGCCATGTTGTTTATCTAAGGAGAGCACCTCTAGTGAATTATGGACCCCGGTCCAATCTTTACCATTGATACATCTTCCACTATTACTTGTTTACTTGCTGCAAACCATTACCTTCCACACCATATGTTTAATCCTTCGTTACAGCAAACCGGTGAGCTTGACAACCTCACTAATTCGTTGGGGAAAAGTCTTGAGTTTGTGTTGTGCGGGTCTCGCGTTGCTAGCAACACATGTGTGACGTTTCCTTCCTCCTTCTGGTTCGATAACCTCGGTCTCTACTGAGGGAAGACTTCCTGCTATGCTCATTACACCTTGCTCTTGGGGTTTGCAATGAAGTACTCTCAGTCAGGCAACACCGGAGCTTTTAGTCCCGGTTAAAGGCACCAACTAGGACTAAAGATATTTCCGACCATTTCCCACCGCTTCCTGCCAAGTTTTCCCACCCTTTCCCTATGAACAGAGCTTTTAGTCCCGGCTATAGGCACTAACCGGGACTAAAGATATTTCCCGCCATTTCTCACCGCTTCCCACCAAGTTTTCCCGCCATTTCCCTATATATCTAGGCCGACAGCACCATGGCTATCCACACATCCCCACCTTCGTCACTCACAACAATGGATAGCGCATACTGGGCAATTCTGACCCTCGAGGAGACTGAGGCGTTGTGTGCCTCCACCTACCCTTGCCCGCCGGCTGGAGGGGTTCCTGTCCCTCATATCCCTCAAAGTTTCGCACGCCAGGCAGCCATCATGAACCACTTCTACCACGAGCTCACGTCGGAGCAGCGGATGGATCCTAGTTGGATCCCGGCAACTATGACACTTGGAATGCCTTCTTTGCTAACCGGCAAGAAAGAGAGCTCGCCGGGTACGAGGGTGATGGCCCTCCCCCGGTGAACCACAACAAAGCCGGTCGTCGCCTGTGGTGGGCGAACCGGACTATCATTGGCGTGATGCGCTACATCGCCGGGGGAGACCATCCTCGCCTGCGGTACCAGCAGCCGCCATAGAGCCATAAGAAGGGTGGCGATGGTGAAGGCCGCGGGTGTAGCAGCATCGTCATCCGGGAGACCTCTCCCCCACGCGTCATGAATCTGAGGCCGGAGTGGAAGGTGCCCCCACAATATGCCATGGCTGGGCTGAGGATCCAGCCATGTGCGCCTAGCAACGACCATGATGACGACAACAAAGAAGAAGACGAACCTGAAGCTGTGTACTTGATGATGTGTAGCTCAGATCACTGTAGAGCTTCGTTGGGAAACCCCAAGAGGAAGGTATGATGAGCACAGCAGCAAGTTTTGCCCTCAGAAAGAAACCAAGGTTATCGAACCAGTAGGAGGAAGTAACAGACTCAAAGGTGTTGCTAGCAACTTGGAAACCTGCACAACACAAACTCAAGACTTTGCCCCAACGAACAGTGAGGATGTCAATCTCACCGGTTTGCTGAAAACAAAGGATTAACTGTATGGTGTGGAAGGTAATGGTGGCTTTCCAAAAGTAAAAAGGTAACAGTGAAGATGTATCAATGGAAAAGATTGGACCGGGGTCCATAGTTCACTAGAGGTGTTCTCCTTAAGATAAACAACATAACATGCTGGGTAGACAAATTACAGCGGGGCAATTGATAGGACAGAGCAAGGCATAACAATGCAATACTAAACATTCATGATCCTATGAGATTTGATTGGGCATTACAAGAATATACATAGACCGCCATCCAACTACATCTATGACTAGTAATCCACCTTCAGGTTATCATCTAAACCCCCTCCAGTATTAAGTTGCAAGCAAAGGATAACTACTTTAAGCAAGGTGTCTAAAGTAAACAATAAAATTGTTCCATGAACAAGAGATTGTTGTTTTCTCCCTAGTAGAAACAGCACATCTACACCCTTATAGATTTCTATCACTTCCCCAGATTCAATAGAGGGATGAACCCACCATCGAGCATAAATACTCCCTCTTGGAGTCACTAGCATCTACTTGGCCAAGATAGCTCCTAGAAATGGAGAGCATGCAAGATCTCAAACAACATAGACATGATAGAATCAATAAGATAGAATCATTAACCAATCTGACATAGTAATCTCAATATCCATCGAATCCCCGCAAACACAACATGCATGATTAAAAATAGATGATCTTGATCATGAACGGAGCTCACAAGATCTAAACAGGGTAGCACAATGGAGGAGAAACAACCATCTAGCTACTACATGGACCCGTAGTCCAAGGTGGAACTACTCATGCATCATATTGGAGGCTGGCATGGTGATGAAGAAGGCCTCTGGGATGATCTCTCCCATCCGGCAGGGTGCCGGGAAGAGCTTCAGATCCCCCCGACCTAGGGATGATGTGGTGGCGGCTACGGATTGTTTCGTGGAAGATTGATTGGGTACTTAGGTATCGGGGGCTTGTTATAGGCGAAGAGGGAGGTCGAGGGGGTGCCCGAGGTGGCTGCTCCGCCCATAGGCGCGGGCCAGGCCTGGCCGCGTGGCTAGGGGGTGTGGCCCCCTCGAGGCCCTCCTTCGTCTCGTCTTATGGCTCTGTGTTCTCCTCGGTAAAATATTGACTTTGGCTTTTGTCCCGTTCAATTCCGAGAATATTCATTTTCTGGCTTTTCTAGAACCAAAAACAACAGAAAACAGGCAACTAGCACTGTGGCATCTTGTTAATAGGTTAGTCCCAGAAAACATATAAAAATACCTCAAAGTGTAGAAAAAGCAAAGAAAATAAGATACTAAATAAGCATGGAACATAAAAAATTATAGATACGTTTACGACGTATCAAGCATCCCCAAGCTTAACTCCTGCTCGTCCCCGAGTAGGTAAGTGATAAAAAAGAATAATTTTTGAGGTGACATGCACCATCAAAATCAATACCAAACCATTTGCAAGCATTGAAAGCTGGGATCAAAGAACTCTAAATATGAGCATGAAAGAAGAAGTTCTAACAATAAGACAAAGTAAATATGCATGCAACATGAAAGGATACAAACAAATATCATGAATAACAATGCATTGAAAGATGTTTGTTTGTTTCACGTATAGAAAACATAGCATAGTGGCATTCAGCTTGTCCCTCATAGAGTAGCATAAATGCATAGGACACCTTCAAAGTTCATAAGAGTGACTAGATACAAATAGTTCAAGAACAAGCAATATCAACAATATGAGTCCATCAATAAGTTTTGGGACAATGCACATAGAACTAAGAATGGCAACTATGCTCTCTTAATTGGTGCCTAAGGATAGAGGGTGGAGACTCAATATAATGGTGGAAGAAAGGCCCTTCATAAAGGGAAGCAGGGACTTCAAGTCTCATAAAGAGCTTCCAAAAATTATGGTACTTGTTAGCTTTCAGCTCTCATTGCCCCTATCATAAGCATCTTGAAGAGATTAAGTTTAAAGTGAACAAACTATGGAGTATATGATTGACAAAGTATAAGTTGGCAATCTCATGTCCCTTGAGTACGAGGGCCGCTCCTCATGCTACTCAACTTTAGTCACCGGTAAGTTCTTTTTATAGTTAGTACATGTGTATCATAGAGAATCACCAATGGGGTACCGCTTGCACATGATACAGGAGCTGTCCCATATCAAAATGACAAGGCAAGCAGACAATGAGCATCTCAGCAATCTTCTTATTTACCATGGGAAAATGGTGCTTTTTTATCTCTTTCCTCTTTTCTCATCTTTTTTTCTTTTTCTAAATCTCTTTTTCTATCTCTTTTTTTATAAGAAGAATGCTTCATAGATTGCTCACTATGGTAATGCAGCAAATTTCCACCATGATTAGGCATGGATTTGGCTAGCGGCCCAAGCGTTTCTCTAACACACATACATAACTCCATGGACTTACAAGCTTCCATTTTATTTCACACTGACGACATCCACAAACAAAAGAGCATGATATCAACTGGGTACAATGTACAAGTGCAATGTTGAAAGCGTTCCCCATGACATCATGGTTCTGCTAATTCCAACATATAAGTGCAATCATATACAGCATAGAAGACACAATGGTTCAAGTTTATTAGGGGCAAGAAAAATAAAGTGTGCCATCAAGTTTATGAGAGCTTTAATCACTAACTTTCACATAACAAGTTTAATTTGGAAGATAGATAAAACAAGAATATACTTGGAATGGTGTAACACACCATGCATAGGAATTTATAGTGGACACTTTGGAATATCATGGTTTCTTGGGAATTGGATGCATGAGTAGAGCTTACTCATACAAGTGGAGGCTAGCAAAATACTAGGAGTGACCAACTAAGAGAGGAATAATGTCCATAATCATGCAGTGCGACAAAACATTATTAAAACTAAATGATCATAGAGGCTAAGGTGACTGGTTCATATTCTTAACATGGTGTAAGCATGTGCCAAGTCAACCCAAATAAAGCATCAAAGGAAAATACCACAATATTATGCTTTTGTATGATAAAACAACGAATGATTTTTTCAAGGCACATTAAGCAATCCTAATTGTTTGGAACAAGTAATTCTACAACAATAATCACTAAGCATAAGGTTGAAACACCATCTAGCATGGCATGATAAAGTCTAAGTCACAGTCCAAGCAAGCTCCTCTTGTACTACAAAGCAAGAACTTTCTACTCCTTTCCAACACCAATCAACTTATTTGAAACAACACAGCGAAAATGGGGGTCCAACAACTTTATTAAAGCAAACTAATCAAACAAAAACCAAAATCGAAAACTAAGACGCTCCAAGAACAACACAACAATGCATGAAACAATAAAAACGAAGTGTCTAGAAAGACCTAAGATTTTTATTGATGAAGAAGGGGATGCCTTGGGCATCCCCAAACTTTTACACTTGTACCTCTTGAATATTTCTTGTGGTGACATGAAGTGGAATCCTCAAGCTTGAGCTTTTGTCCATTCTTCATCTCATTGCATCATCCTTTCCTTACACCTGAAAATTTTCCTTCATAAAAACTTCACACAATCTTCATTAGCAACATTAGTGCATTCAAAAGATAATAGAACTTTGGGTTTAGTTTCAAAACAGCAAAACTTTCACTAAAGACACAATCTACTATAGCAATTCCCTCAAAAAGCTCAATTTCCCAAAAAGAACCCAAAAAGGAATTGATAAGAAGCAAATGCAAATAATGGCAGAACTCTGTCAAAACAGACCAGCAGGTAGAAACCGATTTTTTTAAAGACCTTCTGTTGCTCAAATCAACAAGTATTGAACTAACGAAAGTTAGCTAACAACCTGGGGGATTTATTCAGAAAATTACAGATCAATTCAACTTACAGACATTTTACACAAATTTTTACAGTGGAGCACAAAAATCTGTTTCGGGACAGCAACTCCACAAATCTTACTTCCATCTCATTAGAGGTTATTCTTGGCACAAAAATAAAAAAAAAAGGATAAGGAGAGGTTATTACAGAATTAATAACTTCTAAGAGTCAAGAAAACTATTGGGTTATATCCCAAGAATTACTTTTCTTTAACTCCTTTAAGTTAGGCACAAGAAGCAAGAATCAAGTATTTTCAAATGAAGAAGCATTAACATCAAACCTTGCTTTCAAAGGAGGAGCAAAATTCAACTTATCTCTCCTCATAAGTAAGTGTTCAATACCTTTCTTGAATGGAAATTGATATTTAATGGTTCCTTCTTTCATAGCAATGATGGCACCAACAGTTCTAAGAAAAGGTCTTCCCAAAGTAATAGGACAAGAAGCATTGTATTCAACATCCAAAACATAGAAATCAACAGGGACATAGGTATTATTAACCATAATAAGGACATAATTAACGCTCTCCATGAGTTTCTTTTTAGCATTATCATCAAGTGGGACATCCAAATATAAATCTTCATAAGGTGGCAAATCAAGCATTTCATAAATCTTTCTAGGCATAATAGAGACACTAGAACCAAGGTCACATGAAGCTTTGAGATCAAAGTCATTCACTTGCATATTAATGATGGGTTCCCAACTATGTTCTACTTTCCTAGGAATAGAGGCTTTGTGTTTCAACTTTTCTTCCTTAATTTTAATAAGAGCATCTGTAATGTGTTTGGTGAAAGCCACATTCATATCACTAGCATTAGGACTTCTAGCAAGATTTTGTAGGACATAATCACTTCAGAAATATTGCAACCATCAAGATAAAAATCAAACTTAGCATCACTAGTAGTAGACTCATTGGGTTTAGGCATTGTGGTAGGAGTAATAGGGACTTCTTGTGGTTTGGTGGCATCCATATTTGTGGTGGTAATAGTACACACTATTGTTTCTAGCAATTTTAGCTTCTCTTTCCCACTTAGCATGTAGTTTAGCTAACAGTCTAACATTTTCATCAATTGTAACTTGTATGGCATGAGTAGCAGCATAGGTACTTTCCAAAGTTTCAGGTTTAGCAGCCATTTTTTTAATCAAAGAGGACTATGCTTCAGACAAAGATGAAATATTTTTCTCAACATTCAAAAGCTTTCCCTCCACAATATTGTTGAAAGTGGTTTGTTTACTAATAAAGTCTTTAAGCATGACTTCAAGTTCAGAAGGAGCACATCTAGTATTGTTATAGGAGTTTCCATAGGTATTGCCATTATTAGGAGGATAAGGCCTATAATTATTGTTACTACCAAAATTATTCCTATAGGCATTGTTGCTGAAATTGTTGTTTCTAATGAAGTTCACATCAACTTGCTCTTCTTGACCAACCAAAGAGGCTAAGGGAACATTATTTGGATCAATATGAGCATTTCCATTAACAAGCATAGCCATGATAACATCAATCCTATCACTCAAAGAGGAGGTTTCTTCAACAGAATTTACCTTCTTACCATGTGGAGATATCTCAGTATGCCATTCAGAATAGTTGACCATCATATTATCAAGGAGCTTTGTTGCAACACCCAAGGTAATGGTCATAAAGGTACCTACAGTAGCTGAATCCAACAGATTTCTTGAAGAGAAGTTTAAACCTGCATAAAAAGTTTGGATAATCATCCAAGCAGTCAGTCCATGAGTGGGACAATTCTTAACCAAAGATTTATTCTTTCCCAAGCTTGAGCAACATGTTCATTATCAAGTTGTTTAAATTTCTTTATTTCACTTCTCATAGATATAATCTTAGCAGGAGGATAGTATTTTCCAATAAAAGCACCTTTGCACTTAATCCAAGAATCAATACTATTTCTAGGCAAGGATAGCAACCATTCTTTAGATTTTCCTCTCAAGGAGAAAGGAAACAATTTGAGCTTAATAATATCTTGATCTACATCCTTATATTTTTGCATATCACAAAGTTCAAGAAAGTTATTGAGGTGGGCAGCAGCATCATCCGAACTAGCATCAGAAAATTGCTCTTTCATCACAAGATTCAACAAAGCAGGCTTAATTTCATAAAAGGTAGCATCAGAAGCAGGTGGAGCAATAGGTGTACTCAGGAAATCATTGTTGTTTGTGCTAGTGAAGTCACACAACTTGGTGTTCCCAGCCGAATTCATTTTTGCAAAGGTGGAGCAAACCAACAGCAGCAACAACTAGAGTAGGAACTAATTTTTGTGTGTTTTTATAAGAGAAAGCAAACCAAACAAAACTAATTTTTTCGAGGTTTTGATAAAAAGAGGAAAAAAACAAGGCAAGAGAAACTAAGCAAAACAAAAACAAAAACAAAGTAAAGAGAAAGGTTTTGAATGACTACCCTTGTGAAGCCGTCCTTAGCCTCCCCGACAACGGCGCCAGAAAAAGCTTGATGATGTGTAGCTCAGATCTCTGTAGATCTTCATTGGGAAACCCCAATAGGAAGGTATGATAAGAACAGCAACAAGTTTTTACCTCAGAAAGAAACCAAGGTTATTGAACTAGTAGGAGGAAGGAAACGACTCAAAGGTGTTGCTAGCAACTTGGAAACCTCCACAACACAAACTCAAGACTTTGCCCCAACGAACAGTGAGGTTGTCAATCTCAATAGTTTGCTGAAAACAAAGGATTAATTGTATGGTGTGGAAGGTAATGGTGACTTGCAGAAAGTAAACAGGTAACAGTGAAGATGTATCAATGGAAAAGATTGGACCGGGGTCCATAGTTCACTAGAGGTGTTCTCCTTAAGATAAACAACATAACATGCCGGGTAAACAAATTACAGCGGGGCAATTGACAAGATAGAGCAAGGCATAACAATGCAATACTAGACATTCATGATCCTATGAGATTTGATTGGGCATTGCAACAATATACATAGACCGCCATCCAACTGCATCTATGAATAGTAATCCATCATCGGGTTATCATCCGAACCCCCTCCAGTATTAAGTTGCAAGCAACGGATAACTACTTTAAGCAAGGTGTGTAAAGTAAACAATACAATTTTTCCATGAACAAGAGATTGGTGTTTTCTCCCTAGTAGAAACAGCACATCTACACCCTTAGAGATTTCTGTCACTTCCCCAGATTCAATAGAGGCATGAACCCACTATCGAGCATAAATACTCTGTCTTGGAGTCACTAGCATCTACTTGGCCAAGATAGCTAATAGAAATGGAGAGCATGCAAGATCTCAAACAACACAGACATGATAGAATCAATAAGATAGAATTATTAACCAATCTGACATAGTAATCTCAATATGCATCAGATCCCCGCAAACACAACATGCATGATTATAAATAAATGATCTTGATCATGAATGAATCTCACAAGATCTAAACATGGTAGCACAAAGGAGGAGAAACAACCATCTAGCTACTACATGGACTCGTACTCCAAGGTGGAAATACTCACGCATCATACCGGAGGCTGGCATGGTGATGAATAAGGCCTCCGGGATGATCTCTCCCCTCCGGCAGGGAGCCGGGAAGAGCTTCAGATCCCCCCCTGATCTAGGGACAATGGTGGCTACGGATACAGACTGTTTCGTGGAAGATTGATCGGGTACTTAGGGTTTAGGTATCAAGGGCTTCTTATAGGCGAAGATGGAGGCCGAGGGGGTGCCCAAGGTGGCTGCACCCCTCCCCCCTAGGCGTGGGCCAGGCCTGGCCATGTGTCCCCCTCGAGGCCCTCCTCCATCTCGTCTTCTGGCTCCGTGTTCTCCTCGGTAAAATATTGACTTTGGCTTTAGTCCCGTCCAATTCCGAGAATATTCATTTTCTGGCTTTTCTGGAACCAAAAACAACAAAAAACAGGCAACTAGCACTATGGCATCTTGTTAATAGGTTAGTCCCAGAAAACATATAAAAATACCTCAAAGTGTAGAAAAAGCAAAGCAAAGAAGATATTAAACAAACATGGAACATCAAAAATTATAGATACATTTACGTCATATCAGTACTATAGGGCTAGATATGAGCATGACTAAAGGGGGGCCTTTAGTCCCAATTCCATAGTCTCGGTTTTTTAATATTAATAAATGAATTGAGTGTTAGTCCCGGTTTGTTGGCTGGACCGGGACTGAAGGGGGGCCTTTAGTCCCGATTCTGTAGTCATAGTTTTTAATATTAATAAATTTCTTGAGTGTTAGTCCCAGTTTTTGGCTGGACCGGGACTAAAGGGGGCATTTAGTCCCGATTCCGTAGTCTCGATTTTTTAATATTAATAAATGTCTTGAGTATTAGTCCCGTTTATAACTGGACCAAGACTAAAGGGGGGCCTTTAGTCTCGATTCATAGAAAGACTTTCCCGAACTATGAAGATGTTGTCCCGATTCATACTTACCATTAAGATCTCATCTCCAAACACGCGTGGTCACATATTAGGGAGTGCCTCTATGACCAGTTTCTTGGAGATGCTGGAGGACTGGACTCCGGCGGCATCTCCCTAAAACTGGCCGTAGTGGTGTCCCTGCTCTCGCGCACCATCTTGCAGCTTGTAACTTCTCGAACTAGATCAATACGTTTAGGAGATAACTAATTTCACATATTATGGAGTGCCTCTATGACCAGCTTGTTGGAAATGCTGGAGGACTGGGCTCTGTGGCATCTCCCTCATGCTGGACGTAGTCGTGTCCCTGCTCTCGCACACCATCTTAGAGATGCCTGAATACTGACAAAGATACTTATTTATAGTACAAGCAGTAGGAGATAGTGTCAACACTCACGACAAAGTGTCGACACTCACCCCTATCATTAGTGTTGACTCATGTTTTGTCCCGGTTTGTGTATCCAACTAGGACTAAAGGTTCATCTTTAGTCCCGGTTGGCGACACCATCCGGGACAATGTACAAGCATGACGACATAATATCAACACTCATGCCTATCATTAGTCTATCTTCCCTAGCTTGCCGCAATCCCTTCAGTCCCGGTTGGTTTCTCCAACCGGGACTAAAGATAAACCTTCACAAAAGGACCTATCATGTTCAAGGTTTCAGGGCTTTCGGTCCAAGTGACCGATGTTATGTGCTGAATCATGGCATAGTTTGTGATACTGTGCCCATAAGCATGCATGTGTACATTGGGATGGAGAACAGTGTTGCAAGAGGAAGTTTTCATTTTCGTCGCACAAAAAAACCATTTTCTATTTTCCGAGCGCAAAAAATGGGTCGTTTTGTGAAGCAACCACCAAAATGCTATTTATGAATGCCACCATCCCATTTTTCTAAAATACTGGACCACCTTACATGGACGATCTCCCAACCGGGAGATCTAAAACCTTTCCGTCCTTTCCGGGTGAAAAAGGCAAATGTCTGCCGAATCGATAGGAAGTGGGTCCGGTTTGTACTACAAGTACATGATCTAACACCCGTGATTTTTTGAAAAAATCATTTTTAGCCTCACAATATATTGTTTCTTCAGATATCCAATGCAAGTTCTAACGAGCCTCGTCCCCTATCTTCATGCACGTCGGTTCGACCTTAGTTCGAAACGGGAAAAATTTGAAACGGGCATAAGAAATTCAAAAAAGGTCCAAACAATGTAAATCCTTCACGTGGTGTCATATTATTTGACATAGTTGCAGGGAAAAATACCAAACTTGGTATATTGATTATGTCTCGAAAAAACCTTCACAAAATGACCTATCATGTTTGAGGTTTCATGGCTTTCGGTCCAAATGACCGATCTTATGTACTAAATCGTGGCATAGTTTGTGATACTATGCCCATATTATGCATGCATGTGGACATTGGGATGGAGAACAATGTTGCAGGAGGAAGTTTTCCTTTTCATCGCACGGAAAAGCTATTTCCATTTTCCGAATGCAAACCACCAACATGCTGTTTCCGAATGCCACCATCCCATTTTTCTAAAATACTAGACCACCTTTCATGGACGATCTCGCAACCGGGAGATATCAAACCTTTTCGTCCTTCCTAGGTGAAAAATACAAATGTCTACCGTATCGGCAGGAAGTGGATCCGGTTTGTACTATAGGTACATGATCTAACGCCCATGATTTTTTTAAAAAAAATCATTTTTAGACTCACAATATGTTGGTTCTTTAGAGATCCAATGCAAGTTCTAACGAGCCTCGTCCACTATCTTCATGCACGCTTGTTCGACCTTAGTTCGAAACGCTAAAAATTCGAAACGGGCATAAGAAATCCAAAAAAGGTCAGAACAATGTAAATCCTTCACGTGGTGTCATATTATCTGACATAGTTGCAAGGAAAAATATCAAACTTGGTATATTGATTATGTCTCAAAAAAACCTTCACAACATGACATATCATGTTCGAGGTTTCATGGCTTTCGGTCCAAATGACCGATGCTATGTGCTGAATCCCGGCATAGTTTGTGATACTGTGCCCAAATTATGCATGCATGTGGACATTGGGATGGAGAACAATATTGCAAGAGGAAGTTTTCCTTTTCGTCGCACATAAAGGCCATTTTCCATTTTCTGAGAACAAAAAACAGATCATTTTGTGAAGCAACCATCAAAATGCTATTTTCGAATGCCACCATCCTATTTTTCTAAAATACTAGACCACCTTACATGGACGATCTCCCAACCGGGAGGTCTCAAACCTTTTCTTCCTTCCCGAGTGAAAAATACAAATGTTTGCTGAATCGGTAGAAAGTAGGTCCGGTTTGTACTACAGGTACATGATCTAACGCCCGTGATTTTTTTAAAAATGATTTTTAGACTCACAATATGTTGTTTCTTCACAGATCCAATGCAAGTTCTAACAAGCCTTGTCCCCTATCTTCATGCACGCCGGTCCGACCTTAGTTCGAAACGAGCTTAAGAAATTCAAAATGGTTAATAGTTTAAAGAGTCACATTAATTATTTTTTAAAAACAGAAAATGGTTTTGAATTAGTTATTCAAATTCAAACACTTTTTATGTTTAAAGTTTTTCAATATTCCAAATTAATATGCAAAAAATTTAAGTTAATTCATTTTTAATTCAAAATGGTTAATAGTTTAAATATTCACATTAATTATTTTTAAAAACAGAAAATGGTTTTGAATTATTTATTCAAATTCAAACACTTTTTATGTTTAAAGTTTTTCAATATTCCAAATTAATATGCAAAAAATATAAGTTAATTCATTTTTCATTTAAAATGGTTAATAGTTTAAATAGTCACAATAATTATTTTTAAAAACAGAAAATGGTTTTAAATTAGTTATTCAAATTGAAACACTTTTTATGTTTAAAGTTTTTCAATATTTCAAATTAATATGCAAAAAATATAAGTTAATTCATTTTTAATTTAAAATGGTTAATAGTTTAAATAGTTACATTAATTATTTTTAAAAACAAAAATGGTTTTGAATTAGTTATTCAAGTTCAAGCACTTTTTATGTTCAAAGTTTTCAATATTTCAAATTAATTATCATTTAAAAAACATTACAAATTTAAACCCCAAAATAAAAAATAAGGCGGGTATAGAGAGATAATTTGTGAAAACTTTGAAAACAGGACCTTTAGTCCCGGTTGGAGCCACCAACCGGGACTAAAGGTCCCCTGCGCCCGCCGCTTGGGCTCAACCCGAAATTTGCCAAAAAGGGTGGAGAATACGTCCTGGTTGGTGCCACGAACCGGGACGTATGACCCTTTAGTCCCGGTTGGTAGCACCAACCGGGACAAAAGAGGTCCTACTAGTTAACCGTCGCGCCCCTTCTCCTTCTTCCCTGTTCCTCTTTCACTCACCCACAACAGATCGCCTCCGCCGTGAGTACAAATGCTCGGACGTCGGCAGGCTGCCCAACCGCTGCCCTGCCGTCGGCCTCCACGCGTTGCCTCGCTGTTGGCCTCCAGGCGCTGCCCCGCCGTCGGCCACCACGCGCTGCCCTCAATCGGCTTCCTCGACTGCTTCTTCCTCGACCCCGAAGAGCTCTGTCACGCACCTCGCCGGCGCTCTGAGCTTTGCCTCACCGTCGTCCCCAATCGCTTCAGGGTGAGCCGCTGCACCTCTCTGTCCCAGTCTTGCTTCCTGGCGTCGCATGTAGCCGCTACTCGCTGTGCACCCGAGAGCTCCGCCGCAGCTGGTTGCCGTCGCATTTGCTCCGGCGAACATTAGCTAGTGGCGCTAGGTTAGTTAGGTTCCTCTCGCTCGCGCGGTTCGAATGGACCCAACGGCGCTTCCTGGAATCGCCAAAAATGTCATCGGCGACCACCGCCTGCCGCTCCACGCCATCGCGCCTGACGTGGCCACAGGGTGGATCTAGCGTGGCCAGGGGCCCCCTTGTCAATGACTATGGGTAGAATTACCTATGGTGCAGAGATATTTAGGGTTAGGGTTTGATGATGTCAGGGTGACGCAGTAATCTTTAAATAATTTCTATAAATGTTTAAAAATGGCATAAATTGATGTAAACTTGTAAAATTCATAATTAATTCATATTTAATCAGAAAAATATGAATAATATATCAAAATGTTCAGAAAATTGAGATCTATCTGTCCAAGCTATCATCATACATTATCAAGAAACTTAAAACCCTACTTTAGTTAAAGAAACATCAACACCCTTATGTACATGTGGGTTTGACGGTGTGTCCTCGCCGGGGCATCCAGAACCCTTTTAAATTGATGTTGCACCTAGGGTTAGTGTAGGATCTCTAAATCTGACATGTCATACATATTGATTGCACATTGCATTATGCCATGTATTGATTGTCGCCTTTATTTCCGGTATTGGTTCTTCGCGATAGGATCCGAACCCGAGGCAAAAGTCAACGACACCGAAGATCCATATCTTTCTACTGAAGGACAAGGCAAGCGTAGCCTCTCATTCTGAACCTATGTTTCACAAAGTATTTACCTTCTCCCTATGTTGCACATGATTCTAATGTGGTATTTTGTCGGTAGCTAGAGTTACCTATCTGCTGCACAGTTTCCCTTTTGTAGCCTTCTACTCATGTTCCACTGCTCCTAGTATACCTAGGTCTGGGATTGTACACCCCTATAGGGTTAAATCTTTTCAGAAAGTCATGTTCATAGTTATGAATGCTCTGTGACCGAATTCTAAGATCATTGATAATGTTAACCACTATAAAACTTATGGATCCACGTGTGCTTAAGGATTCTTCCTCTCGGTCGAGGGGATGATCCTAGATAGGAGGTTCTGATGAAGCTGGTGGTTATCAAGATATGCTGATCAAGAGGAATAAGTCGTTATCTTATCTCTTTTGAAATGTTCTGAATAGACGAGCCTCTTATCTTATCTACCTATTTAAACTATAATCATGCATTGTTCAATAACATTCAAGACAAGTTTAAATAGAAGAACATAGTAACCCTCATAGATGGTTCCAGAGTTTCCCCGAGTTAGGGTTTACACCCCTCAGAACCCCGATTAACTACCGAGCATGCCTTAAGTTTAAGATATAATGATGCATTGTTAAACAATTTACATGACAAGTTTAATTAGAGAACAAAGTGACCCCTCTCATATGCATCCGAGGTTTCTCCGAACTAGGGTTTACACCCCTCGGAACTCTGGAATATTGATTTTAGTTGATTTTTATTATTGTAAATAATGTAAATTCATTTTTATTATTGTGTATGTATATATTAGGGTTTCTCAGAATTAGGGTTTATATCTCTCAACACCCTACCTAACATTCTCCCTTAGCCGCTTTGACTTATCCATTTTTCCACCTATGCAGAAAATATGGAACCACATGGCAGAGACGAACAAAAGGAAGAGTTGATCCATGGTTATGATTCGCGAGGAAGAAAATATGGATGTATCGACGTTTTTGAACAACTCCGGTGAGGGTGATCCTCTTTTTGCCGGAAGAGATGACTTCTTTGAGGGAGAAGTCGTCGTCTTAGTTGGGAGAGAAGGTGATGCCTTCCGTGAGGGAGAAGACGACCGCTCCATAGGAACATTCAATATTACAAACTCCGGCGAGGTGCATGTAATATTAATTAATTAATCATCTGTTGTCTATATACATATATTAACGATCTTTCTTATTTTACCCCTCCGGATTGAGCAAATCTACTGCAAAGAGCAACGAGGCCCAACCAAAAAGTTGGAAGACCATGAGAGGTACAGGATCGAAGAAGTCGCTAACGACGACAAACCGATGGCTCCCCTTCTTGCCACAAACAAATTAGTGGCACAATGCGGAGTAATTGTTAGGGACTTCGTCCTGATCACCATTCTAAATTGGAATAAGCCTGCTAATACGGAAGAGGGAACGTCTTTATATGTACCATACATGGCCAAATATTTGCTGTGGAGGAGGATGATGCTTAATTTCACCCTACCGACGGTAGAGGTGGATCCAAACACGGAGAATCCAGATGAGGAGGCCAAGAAACATGCCGATGCCACCCAGAAGAAGGTCAAGGAGTGGGCTCTTAAGAAGATGGCCCAGCAATTAACCAACTGGAAGAAAAGATTGCACCTTGACTATGTCGTGAAAGAGAATACTACGGATATCGAGAAGGTTTAGTATCAGAAGTTAAAACCATTCTGGGAGTTTGTGGATTAGAAGACATCAGCGATAGCTAAGAAAATGTCTGAAATGAATAAGCTAAATGCTGCTAACAAGAAGTATCACCATACTATGGGGAAAGGTGGCTACAGGGCTAGCATTCCTAAGTGGAAGAAACTTGAGGATGAATCGCGTGCTAAAGAGGTCATCCTAGAGACAAACGATTGGATCGAACATCCAAAGAATTGGTTTTAAGGGCATGGGGCACGTTGGACTCACAAGGGAAGTGTATATATAACATAATACACAAAGAAAACCCCTTGCCCATCGAGGACATAAGAAATGCAGTAAAGGATGTTGAAGAGGGGGAGTTCATTCCTGATAGAGAGAATGACGAGCTCACACTCGCCCTTGGGAATAAGGAAAACAAAGGACGAACACAAGGCACAATAGGATCCCAACCATGGAGCACTGGGTTTCCCGCAGGCAAGAAGAAATATCCTGATAGAAGCCATAAGAGGAGAAAGGACAAGGCGGAAATTGAAGCAAATATTCAGGCAAACCGGATGTGTGAAATTGAAGAACAAATAAAGCGGCAACAAGATCAAATTAACGCACTTAGCCATCAAGGTACCACCGGCCCATCTCAGCAGCACATGGTGGTAGAACCTGCATTCGATGCTACCAGCCTATCTAATAATCGAAAAAGCAGTGTGGCTTCCACCGAGGTCCCGGGTGATGACAATGACGATGGTGCACCGACGGTGGCTCGTGCTGGCTACCCAGTGGATGATATCATGGAGACGAAACATTGCGAGCTACATGTCAAAGTTGTGAACATAACAATGAAGGTGGCGGTTGGCTATGACTTACCAATTGGACCTGAACCAACTTACCATTGTCGTCCGGTTCCACAGGGCTACGCTGTTGTAGGGGTGGATGAAGTCATGCATGAATTTCATCGGTTGAAGCTTGACTACCCTACAGGTGAAGGGGATGTGACTGAACTGGGAGAAGCAACAAATGTCACCATTCTATGGCCAAAGGAATATATCGCGCTTCCAAATCAGACGCCAAGGCCATCTTCACCGCCGCCTCACCCATCTCCTCTAGCACAACAGTCATCTCCATCGCCTCACCCGTCTCTAGCGCAACAGCCGTCTCCAGCGCAGCCATCACCGCCGTGCCAACCATCGCCATCACCTCAGGAAAAAAGCATAAGCATACCACCATTACTTTGCGGAGTGGTAAGCGATCGCCGACACGTAAACAAGAGCCTCTTCCAAAAGTACCAAAGGTTCCTCCCAAGAGAGCTTATGACTATACTCAAGAGGAGACTACAGCGATCGTCAAGGTGGAAACGACAGAGTTTTTCGCTAAGCTGATCCAGCCGAAAGAGCTAGACTTCCCCAGCACCGAAGAAGATAAAGCCCAAGTGTTCAAAATGCTAAAGGGCCTTCACCAACCCGAGCCAAAGCTGTCATCGGACTATGAACGCTCTATTCTCAAGTCACATGTGGCACAGAATCTGTCAAAGAGCACTAGTGCAAGCGGGAAATCTATTCCCCAGCTCGGAGAACAAAAAAAAATCTTGCGCCCCTCTCAAGGTGATTTCCCATACCAATGTGGGGTCGAGCAAATATGATTCCGAAGAGTAGTATGATCCACAGATAGTTACAATGTACGGAGAAGTGGCCGCTGCTCAAGGTATGAGTATTGCTAACTACTTATCCCAGTTACAGTACTTTCCCGCATGTGAAGTAGCATACAAATAACAGTACGGTAATCCTCTCGTCAAACCTGAGGAGGTAAAGAATCTACCAACAAAAATGCGAAGATTGCATAACTGGTACATGAATGCCACAAAGGTCGGGGCTAGCTGAATAATGCTGAGGGTTACAAAAAAGCATTACGGGAAATAAGATGACATTGTAGCCATTGAATGTGTTGAACTATTTCAATTATTCAATCAAGACGCCTTGGAAAAATCGATCATCAGTGCCTATTGTCTATAAGTACTAATTCTATAATTAAGTCTCTAGCTATCTCACCTTGTTTATTGCATGTATATAATCATATTATATTATGGACAATGAAGATTCTCGAATGCAGCAGAGGACAAATCTATGGCATTGGGTTTATTGACCCATATTTTGTTCATGAAGCTAATCTCAAAAAAGACCCCAGGATATAGAGGATAATATTGTACACGCATTAAGGTTTCAAGAAACTAGAAGGGAAATACTATTTCCTTACAACTTCAAGTGAGTGTTATTGTCTTGTATACACTTTCTATTTCGCTTACTCGATGTTAAATGTATAATTGATGATTTATATATTCATAGCTTCCACTATATTATCCTAATCATTCAACCCGAAAAAGGGCGGGTACTAGTCATGGACTCGAAACATAAACCCCTTGAGACGTGGGCGGACATGCACATGATGCTCCAATGATAATTCTAATCATTACGACACTATATCGGCAATGTTCGTGAATTTCATGATATCAAGTAATTAATAACTCCTTTTATTCGTTTTCTTTGCTGGGCACCGCTTAGAAACAGTTCACCAAGAATGATAGGGGTGTTTGGAAAGAGGAGCTTACATTTAAACCACTAGATGTAAGTACCACTAGCTAGATCCGCGCATCTCTTTGATTCTAGTTTTGATACTGTTATCATGCTTGGTTATTATTTTGATTGAACTATGTTCTCGTAAAGTGCCTGACGCAGGGACCAGGGAATAATTTATGTGGATACTATGTTTGCGAGTTCATCTGTCAGACGTTCTGTGAGAAGGGCAGAAATTTAGAGCAACTTAACGTACGTAAAAAAAATTCATAGTTTTTTATTACCATCAAATTGTGTTTAGTTTCATTCATATAGGTTGAATCCTTTAAATCAGATCGAACGGCTACGGGACGGTCTTCTGCCAAAGGACCGTGTACGAGCAATTTAGGAGGAATTGGCGGGATTCTTGGATGCAGAGGTCATAAACCCAAAAAGAGAATACCATGTGGACTTGGGTGTATAAGGCAATAGGGACTGTACAAAGAGCTTATTTTGTATGTATATATGCATGAAACCCGTGTATCGAATGTAATATGTTCGAAACATCGATCTCTATAGTCATGACGATGTTGTGTAATATAATGGTTCCTTCATTGATGAGTGCAAAACACAAAATAAAAAGGAAAACAATAAAAATGAATTCTTTGCCATGGCACAAAAAGTGGCCAAAATGCTGCCGTGGTAAAAAAAGTGGCCAAAATGAATTCTCTGTCGCGACACAGAAATGTGCCAAATTGTTGCCGCGGCAGAGACTGATCTGTCCCGGTTCGTGTTACGAACCGGGACGGATGATCCTCCCCCCTCGCGTGGAGCATCAGCCATGTGGAGCCCTTTTTGTCCCGGTTGGTAGCTGAACTGGGACTAAAGGGTGGGGGCTTTAGTCCCGATTGCCCCGTCTCGGTTCGGCAACCGGGACTAAAGCCCCTTACAAACCGGGACGCTTAGAACTATTTCCACTAGTGTAAAGGAGAACCACAAGGCCTTTGGGTAGTCAATGGATGACTTCAAGGGTATTATTCCCATGATAGCCTCCCATCGGATATTCATGGAGGAAGGTGCTTAACTAGTTGCGGAATTTAACAGAAGACTGAAGCCTGAAATGAAGGAAGTGGTAAGGAAAGAAATAGTACGCCTACTTGATGCAGGTATAATTTATCCTATAAAATAAAGTGAATGGGTAAGTCTTGTTCATTGTTTTCCTAATAAAGGCGGCTTTATAGTTGTTCCTAATGAAAACAATGAATTGCTACCTACTAGAACTGTTATTGGACATAGGATGTGCATAGATTTCAGAAAATTGAATAAGGAGACTAGGAAAGATCACTATCCTTTACCATTCATAGATCAAACTTTAGAGAGGTTAGCAAACCACACTCATTTTTGTTACTTGGATGGATATTATGGTTTTTCCCAAATAGTTGTTCATCCTGAAGACCAACTTAAAATAACTTTCATTAGTCCTTATAGTTTACATGCTTACCAACGTATGCCTTTTGGTCTATGTAATGCCCCAGCTACTTTTCAAAGATGCATGACTGCTATATTTGTAGATTTTATAGAACTTATAATGGAAGTATTTATGTATGATTTTTCTGTCTATGGAAATTCATTTACTAGTTGCTTGGAAAATCTCAATAGAATTTTGCAGCGTTGTGAAGAGACTAATCTTGTTCTAAACTGGGTGAAGTGCCATTTTATGGTCAAAGAAGGCATAATCCTTGGACACAAAGTATCAGGTAAGGGTATTAAAGTAGATAGGGCTAAAGTTGAAGCAATAGAGAGAATGCCACAACCAAGGGATGTAAAAGGTATAAGAAGTTTTCTTGGTCATTTAGGTTTTTATAGAAGGTTCATTAGAAATTTTTTCTAGAATTTTCAAACCTTTGACGAATATATTGAAAAAAGGAATAAGATTCAATTTTGATGATAAATGCCTTATTGCCTTTGATAAACTTGAACATGCTTTGTCTCGAGCTCCCATCAATAAACCACCTATAAGGGATATGACTTTTGATTTAATATGTGAGGCTAGTGATGATGATGTAGGATTAACTCTGGGATAACACATAGGTCGCAGATTTAATATTATACATCATGCTAGTAGAACTCACAATAGTGCTCAAAATAATTATCCTAAGGAAGAAAGGGAACTCTTTGCTATATTTTTATCTTGTGATAAGTTCTGTTCTTATATTGTTGATGCAAAAGTGAGAGTTTATACGGATCGTGATGGTTCAAAAGAACTCCTCGAGATGATGTTTCATAAGCCAAGACTGATCCATTGGATCCTTTTACTTACGAATGTGAGTTGCAGATTATGCAGAAACAGGAAGCAAAGATAGTAGATGCATCATCTATATTTATCTAGCAAGACATCGATCTTATTGAGAGAAGCTTTAGTCCTGGTGATTTTTGTTTTCAAGAATTACTATATGAACTAAGGTCAAATCCTCCCAAGAAGAGGAATTCCTTGTTGTTGGAGGAGCTTGTCACTCCCAACTAAATAAATGGTAAGTGGAAGGTAAGTTTTCTAACTCTAATAAGTGTTTATTTTCACAGTTTCTACTATTAAATTTTTTGCCTTTGAATTCCTCTTGTTTTTCTGAAGTTTTTGAGGGGTTTCTGCAACTATACAGCCGCAACTATACGGCCGTAGAAAATTCTCCTGCCATATAGTTGGTCGCCAAACGTTCTATATCCCCTTTGCAAAATAATTTTCGGGTGTTGTGACTATACGGGTGCAACTATACGACCATAGAAAAATCTCCAGCCGTATAGTTGGTCGTTAAAAGTTCTATACCCTCTTCTCAAAATAATTTTCGAGGTGCGATATCTATATAGCCGCAACTATACGGCCAGAGAAAATTCTCCCGCCATATAGTTGGTCATTAAAGATTCAATACCCTCGACCCGTTTTCGTTATTTTTCTAAAAAAATGTTTTTGTCGGTTCTTAGTCTGTAATCTAACCGACCTGGGCTAGAAAATTTTGGAAGTTTCTTCCCAAAGCAACTATATGGCTGCAACTATACGGTTCGTGACCATATAGTTAGTCGTTACGGCGTACGACTCCTCCAAATCCGTGATTTCATTTTCTGATCGGTTTGGATTGTTCTCTTGGACGACAATTTGGTGTTTCTCGCAAGTTTTACCGACCTCTGACTGCTCATATATACTGCCCTATTGTGCCTATCTCTAATCACAAATAACCAGGATCAAATCTACGTCTTGTTCATACAAGGGAACACGCAACATAGAGCCATCAAGATCCAAGAGGCCGAGGGGAGGAGTTCCTATGGATATCGGAAGCAGCAGCGAGCAAGGAAAGGAGATGAAGACTACCTCTTTCGAGTTCTTTGACGAGGACAAAGAACGTCAGAAGAGGGAGTTGAAGGCCCTCGAGTTGAAGATTGAAAAAATAAACAAGGAGGCGTTGCGAACGCCTAGGTATCTTTGGCGGTAGCTTGTTTATCTTGATAAACTCGATGAAGATATCAAGCAAACCACTGAAGCAGGTTTCACTATGAGTCTCAAGGCGATACAAACCCTCCAAAGCAACAATGAGATCATTACGGAACAAGTTGAAGTGATAGAGAAGAATAACCTTCTATACAAGCTATGCATTAAAGAGCTGGAGGCCATCAATCAATCCCCCCGCCTCAGGCTAGGCCATGAGGAGAAGATACCACGTGCCATAGCGCCACAATGATCTTCAAAAAGCACGGTATCAAATAATCGCAAGGGATTATTTGATCCCGCCTGGCTTGATTCCAAGCTTGGGGAGATCTTTAAGACCTTGTAATATATCTTACAAGTTTTTATTTCTATTCTAGTTTTGCATTAGTTCGAGATCATAAATAAAGTTTGCATCATTAGACTCCCTTTAGGAATAGTTGATCCCTATTATGAAATTATGAGTTTATTATAATATATGGAGCATTATTGAGTTTGCCTTATTGGATATATGAATGACTTGAATATGATTTTACTTGCACTTGATGATATCAATAGGAGTCTTCCACATCATTGGTATTAATGGAACATATAAAGATAGTTTGATCAATATGATTGTAGGTAATTTGTTTGATTTACGATAAGGAGAAACTATCTAATTAATTAATATGAAAAAGAAAAACCTTGAACAAAGGAGAAAATATAAGTGTTATCAAAAAGAGTGAGAACAAGTTTGAGGTAGAATACTCAAGTTATAAAGATGCTTCATATATATTTGGAATTTGATAATTGAGATCATTAAACTTTGAAATTCCTACACAAAGTGGATTATATGGCTTGATTCTTTGCATAGCACTTAAACAAAAGTGTGAGCACAAATATACATAGAAAAAATAAGAAAAAGAAAGATGAAGAAAAAAAGGGAATGTGCAAAGAGCAAATAGGCATGTACCACTATATTGTAGGAAGACAAAGAGAAATTTGAGATTTTGAATCCCAAGTGAATATGTTAATCCTAAAAACACTTGGGACTACCTCACTAACTCATTTAGTTGAACAAAATACTTTTACATCATGTTGACAATAATAATTTGTGGACTATTAATTGCTAAGGTGTGGAAGCCTACTAATATTATTCAGATGGTTCGAGTAAGGTACTATTCATGAACTTATTTATATGTATCCTTTATGATAAACACATGCTACAACTGCCTCATTTATTTTATCGACTCAACTTCATGAATATGAGGATCACATCCATTAAGCTAAACTTTCTCAAGACAAGCAAGAGTCTAAGCTTGGGGAAGTTGATGAGTGCATATTTGCATCATGTTTTACATTATCATTTTGCATTGTAGATGTAGGATTTTGGTATTTTACGGCGTTCGCGTACTTTTTATGTTTATTTTCACCAGGATCAGATCAGATGATGGATCCAAAAGACACAATTCTTGGAGCAGTTGTACTGGAGAGAAAAGGATCCAATAACTATGTAAATCGCTTATTTAGGAAATATTAATAATACTATAAGAAAACCCGAAGTGAGAAGCGGAGACAGAAGAGTTGACAACCAACTATACGACGGGCCACCGTATAGTTTCTGCCATATAGTTGGCGCCGCCTCCGCCTCCTCAAATATTTTCACACCGTGCAACTAGTTAGGAGAGACGACATACAGAACACCTAGAAATCGTTGAAACCTAACCTTCGGAAGGCATCTAGAGGGGTAACTTGCCCTAGGGATCCATCTTCGCCCTACGCATATCTGGGAGGCCAAGGCATCAATCTCCATCTTCATGAACCGCTGCATCTTCATCACCACCATCATCTCCATCCATCCCATCTAGATCTTGTTGTAATTCTTGCACTAGTTGTGGATTTATACAAGTACTATTCATCAATAATCGTTTCCATTACCATTATGATGATGTTGTTTACCTCCATGTCTGAGTAGATAATTATTCCTTGGGGAGATGGAGAAACCCTAGTATGAGACTGAAATAAGATAAAGTTTATTATGATATTCATCGCTGTGAGCATGTGTTAGATTGTCTACATCTTGATGTTGGGAGAAGTCGACCTCTCCAATATTTGCCTCTTGTGGGGACTTGATGTAGGGAACTACTTGTTGGTAGACGGAGGGATGTTAGCACTTACCGTGACTATAAAGATGTTGGCACCCCTTACCTATCAACTTGGGAGTCGAGGAAACTCACAAAACACTATCCATGCCATGGGATAGATCATGCGGGATTACGTCCCTTAATAGCGCAATAATTCAATTAATGCTGATTGTTGTCTGCTGTGGTTATGAGGATGATTTGAGCAGTGGTTGCTTCCTCTTTGTCCAAATACGGAGTTCCTCCCACACATAGTTGAGAATGTTCATGATGATAATATTTACCTTAGCCCTTTATAATGCTAGTGGTGTATCCGCTAATCCCTGAGAACGCTTTCTCCCACTGAAGTCTCAAATATCTTTCACATACGCGATACTTACTTTCTGTATTCAGTTTTATTTAATTTACGCATTGTTCTCTTATACCAAAAACCCAAAAACACCTTTTTACACATTAGTCGCATTTTATCTTGTCACTTAGAACTTTATTTAGCAATTCTACTTTTAGTATTTTTTTCAAGAATTCTTAGACTTTAGACTGTTGCTCCCTGTGGGATCGCTATCTTTATTTCGAAACTAGCTACATCTGATCTGTGCACTTGTAGTCATCAACGGCCGACCGCATAGCTTCAAAGGTATACATTCAACAATGTCAATCACATCAACCATGTGACTCATACTTGACCTTTTGATCTCTTATGTTCCGAGCACATGTGACATGGGTATGCCTAAAGGGTACCCGCCTATAGCCTACCTGTTGTGGATCAACGGAAGGCCCACATGACGACATGTCAAGGTCCATGATGCCCATGGCGGTTTGGCTGATACGAAGCACATATGGACATGGACTCCAAACATACAAGATAAGGAAAGCTCAATACTAGAGTTTGAATACAACTTGTAACCTACTTGTATCGGTACCTGAGACCTAGCCTGCCAATATATAAAGGCTAGGAGGGTCCAATGAGGAGGACAGGCTATGCCACTCGCCTCATAACCTTGCACACAACTCGCCAAATCTCATCTGCGTATCCCTGTAACCTTCGGCATCGCAATTAACAAAGAGCACACAAGCAGGAGTAGGGTTTTCCCTCCGGGGACCTAAACCTAGGTAAACCTTGTACCCCCGTGTTGTAAGTCTATTAGCCGTTCCACGATATCAAGTGTCCCCTCCTTCTCCAAAACCCAAGTCCATAACAATGGGCACCTCATACGCGATCGCCCGAGTAGTTGTTTATGCCTAATCGTCGAATCCTTGAACTCTGAGTACCTCGGCAAGGTACTGAAACTAAGGTTAATCAGGTAACAAAAAGTCCTAGCAAAAAGTGCAAAAGTGTTGACTCGATTGGCACTAGAATTTTACCTTACAATATAACAATCAACTATTCTTTACAAGATACAGATACTTCATGATTCTTTGCATTTTTTACAACTACAAGGACGTCGACTGCATTGAGCTATTCTATCGGGTACTTCGAAGGAGTCGGCCAATGCCAGTCGTGTTCATAGACACCAAGACCCGAGTCGACACTTTCCTCGGATGACCACGTCAGTTGTCGACAAACGCAACGCTGGTCATGCACCCGATGTGCTTCCGGGTTAGCGGTACACCTGCAAGATTGTCGACTACAACTACATGATACAAGACTCGAATCTGTGTCCTATTCTATGACTCCGCCACACTCGGAGGATACTCAAAATAGAGAGTTGGTTTAGCACATGCAAGATATTCGAGTGGCACTCTCTGGTTCATCACTCGAATCAACGATTCGAATGAGGACTCGGGGGGCTACTCCCATAGGGAGTGCTAGCCACGCATTCAAAAAAACATCGGCATTGTTGGCATTCGTAAGATCATCTGAAGCACTTCTGGATCGATGTGTCTAGGTAACAGACGAAAAGAAGTCTCTGCTCGAGTCAACGACTCGAACAGACACTCGCGAGCTACTCCCATAGGGATAACGTCTCCTTGACCACCCAAAACACCTACGTGATGATAAATCTTTGGATGCTACGTCTACGTCATAAAGATAAGACCTATAGATACAATATGATGTTCTGGCAACCACATCGGTTGCGCTCTACCAGATAAACACCATGCCTACAGGCGTGATGAAAATCCCGACGGACGTGTTGGGTACATAGTTATCAACTGGAGTTTGGCTCAATACAGCCTCCACAACATGAGTCAAACTATGCCAGCAATTTCCGAATTCGAGTCCGGTGACTCGAGTTTGAGTAGGTGACGTTGTATTGCCCTAGAGCAATTAACTGGTCCCGATCCGTCGAGCATACCAAGCATGTTTACCATCATCCCTATGAATAGCTACAAATTCGATTGACCCGATGAACTTCCGGGTGAAGTGCTTCGCACTCGACACAACTTTCTACTCCGACATTCTAATGCAAGATTCAAGACAACTGAGTCTCCACCTGAATCTTCGATTCAGATGGACACTCGGGGGTTACTGACATGGGTATGCCTAACGGGTACCCTCCTATAGCCTACCTGGTGCGGCTCAACGGAAGTCCCACTCGTCGACCTGTCAAGGTCCATGATGCCCATGGTGGTTCGACTGATACGAAGCCCATATGGACATGGACTCCAAACGTACAAGACAAGGAAATATCAAGACTAGAGTTTGAATACAAATTATAACCTACTCGTATCGATACCTGAGACCTAGCCTCCCCATATATAAAGGCTAGGAGGGTCCAACTAGGAGTACATGCAACACCACTCACCTCGTAACCTTGCACACAACTCGCCAGATCTCATATGTGCATCCCTGTACCTTTTGGCATCACCATTAATAAAGAGAAGACAAGCAGGAGTAGGGTTTTCCCTCTGGGGGCCTGAACCTGGGTAAACCTTGTGTCCCCGTGTTGTAAGTATGTTATCTGTTCCGTGATCTCCAGCGTCCCCTCCTTCTCCAAAACCCAATTCCATAACAATGAGCATTGACGAGTCGAACCCTCATCACCATGTCTATACATGCTAGGCTCGCCAAATCTAACTTGCATGTATTACAGTGCAACATGTCTTACACCCATCGTATGCGAACACAGATATGTCTAACACCCGATCCTCACAGCATGCCTCATAACGGAGAACTTTCCTAGTGGTGCACACACAAGGTGAACACAAACATTGTAATTATGTTTGAGGGATCATGATATAATGCTACCATTGTATATCTAATACACACAAAATAAGATGCAAAATATAATTTACATCAAATGTAATGTAACATGACATGGTTGTCGCGCCATGATCTCCATCGAGCGCTCTGGCATGGCGCTAAGGTCCATGGCGTCTCAAAGTCTGTAGTAGAACGTTTTATAAAACTTACCAGTACCATATCAAGTCACTCCCGTGCAAAATAAAGTTATAAGCATCTACTTTATCTTTTGCATGTTTTACGTGGCTTTAGGGGTTTCCCGGTAGAACCTTTCCCTACGAACATCAGCAACAACATGGATTAACCCATTGCCTTTTTACTTCCCTTATCTAGGGCCATTCGTTGCAAATGACATATTAACTACTGTAAGAGAGACAGACACCTCCACAAAGCCACTTACACTTGTGTACCAGTCTTGCGAATCACCGCGTAATGTCGGTTGGGGCCGCTTCATTGAACACTACTGTGATATAACAAGTACACGAAAGAGGGTAGCAACTAGAAAATCAATGCCCACATATAGCTATGTGTTCTGCCCGTACTATACATCTACCCATAGATCGGCTCTAATACCACTGTAGGGATCTGTGGCAAAAAATATTTTTTTCCTAATGATGCGAACACCTTAGCCAAAATCTATTCTATGCAGAATTAAAGTAACAAAGGGATTCGGTATTCATACCCATGAAGACCAAAATCTTTTACGTTCATGAGAACATTGACGATGAATACGAACAACGGCGTCGACCTCAAGGTCGTGCAGACGAACAGACGCCATGCTCCAAGATCCATGGCGCCAAAGCTCATATCTTCAAGCTCCAAGCGCCACAAATATGGCTCATCTGAAGTTCTACACACATCCAGTGTAAAGACATCCCCCGAACTCCAATCCAGTAGAGCAGCGGAAAAAAATTAATCTAGATCGAAGTCCCAATAGCACGACGGTGTGCATATGGTGGAGAGATCTCTCCACATATGCTTGTTCCATTAGAGGTACCACACGTGAGAGAGAGAGAAAGAGATAATTTGGGTTGCATTCAAGGGGAGGGGGTGCCTCTTTATTTATAGGAGGAGGAGGGAGGCCAACAGTAGGGGCAAGCGGTGCGGGACTAATCCCACACCCGCTAGCCAACCCTAGTGGGCTCGAAGCCACGTGCGGGAGGCCTGTGGCCTAGCCAGCCAGCCTCCCTTGGCCAGCCCAATTAGGTTGGATTCTCCTTATAAATTTATTTAAACATATATATTGATAATTAATTTACTTAACTAATATCAAATACATATTATCCAGGGATTTCTATTTTCGTGTCCCTGGTTCGTTATTTGTCTGAACTCTCTATCGGGTCCCGTTAGTGGACCCTCGCCGTTACATGCTGACAAGTGGGGTCGTATTCAGATGGGTCCCGTAGTGGACCCTCGCTGTTACGTGATGACAAGTAAGACCCCTCCCCCTGTTACGTGTTAACAAGTGGGGCCACGTATAGTCGGGTCCTGAAGTAGGACACCCCCCATGTTGGACTGCGTGGGGCCAGCTTGGGGATGTGGTATGAGACCATGTGGGGCGCGTTTGGTAGTTATGTGCACTCTGTCGCCTAAATTAGAAGATTTCTTTTTTGTTATTTCTATAATTTACCTTTTTAAGAGCGCCTTTTCCCCTTCATGTCTCTAACAATTGTGTTAATTTTTTCCCAAAAAGGCAGAGAATCCAGAGCAGCTTCTCTCTTCCTTCATGGTTCCTTTTGGCCCTCGTATTTTCCCAATCTGGTAGCAAATTTAGAGCACCAAATCTAACAAGAACCATAAATATGTAGATAAATAGAGCATACATAGATAAAGAAATTAATATAGGTTTATATAATACGGTACTTAAATGAGGTTTGACAATTAGGCTACTCAGCAGCAGCGGACAAGTTCAACACAGACAACAAAACAAAAGAAGCTGTTTTACAGCAGCAGCATCAGCACAAGATCAGTGGCCCCTCATGGCATCCGCTAGGAGGGCCTCCGCCTCCTCCCTCTAGCTATTCCTCCACTTGTTGCCTAGTTCCTTGACCTTGGGAAACTTGGGCCTGAACGGGGGCATGCGACCCTCCTCGATGTCCACCTTCTGGAGGTTGCGGAGGTGAAAACCGAGTGCCTGGTGCTTGGCTCTGAAGATGTGGATGCTCTTTGACAGGCCACAGGTCTTCACGTCCTCGGCATGCCTCACGAGAGAGTCTAAGTAGGTGGCGAGGCCCTTGGTGCAGAACTGGCACCTATAGACGTCACTGGTGAAGAAGTTGTTGAACTAGCCGGACTGCAGCTTCCTTAGCACCTAACGAGTCTTGGTGTCCCTGGACTCGTCGTCGCTGATATCCACCTATTACAAAAAAACAGTAGCGTGCAATAAGGACATGATTGAGATACCTTGATTATCGGGATTGATTACTTGCATAAATTAGCAGATTGAGATCCCATGATTATTCCCCAATCCCCAAATCTCAAACCAAATCGAATACTGATCCCAACTACAGATCGGTGCTAGTACTGATCCCAACTACAGATCGGTGCTAGTACTGATCCCAACCATATCGGTGCTAGTACTAATCCAAACAATAGATCGGTGCTAGTACTGATCCCAACTAGGGGCATTCATCGAAATACGAGATCTAACACAAGAGGATTAGCTACTGTAAAAATACCTAGCATCCAACGATTGAAAATACGAACATCCAAGCCCTAATAACACACGATCTAGCATCCAATGATGGGAATGGGGAAAGAACAAAGGAAGGGGAGAAAACCCTAGTTACCCCCACAATGGGTCGGCTAAGCTGGTGTCATAGGGGTTCTCCGGCCTGATGTAATCGTTGTCCCCGTAGGGGTCCCAGCCGTGCGGGATCTGTTGGAGAATGGCGGGGGCCTCCTCGACGAGGGCCTTCTCGTAGGCGGCTACGGCGGAAGCTGGGACGAGGGTATGGACAGGGATGGCGGCTACCTTCGATGCCTCGACGGGGGCCTGTACAGGGACGGGGCCTCCTCGTTAGCGGCCTTGGAGGCGATGATGGCCACCGCGCCGTTCTTCTCCGTCGCCGGCATGGTTGTGGTTTTATCGGGGGTTTGCAGAAGGTGATAGGACAGTGGAGATGGTTGTGTGAGTGAGTGAGCGAGTGATGAGTGAGAGTGAGGAGGCCTCTATAAAGGTGAAGGGAGGAGACGTTTCATTGCACCACCGTGCATCATGTAACTGCGTACGCTACTGTATCGTGCATGGCCACACACGTCCGCTACCGCCCCGTGCACCGCAACACGAGTACCGTGCGTCACATTTTCCCCCTCGTGTCTAACCTTGGCCACTTAGTTGTGCTCAGTTATACCCTCGAGTGTAGCACTGGCAGTTTGGTTGTATATAGTTTTTTCCTCCAGTACTAACACTATCGTGTGCAATATACTCACTTTTACCCTCCGGTGGCTAGTCAACAGAGAGTCAACGAATGGGTTTTAGCTATCTAATTGAGTCATTTTATGCACAACAAATTCAAAAAGATCAAAACATAGTGGCATCTATCCAGGGAGTCTTATTATGTGACCTTCCACCATAAGAAATGTATATAAATCAAGTTTTAACCTAAATCACCACTTCTCAAATCACCTACTATCTATGAAGGTTCATGGCTTTCAACTCAAGCCTCTTTCCAAAAAATCCCTCCCCAAAACATAATTTGTCTGAATGAGGCAATAATTGTCAAACTAATATATATTTGAATTGAAAATAGTTTGATGTATGCCAATATGTATTTTTTTGTATAAAAGAAGCATTTTCCCATTTTTTAAAAAATCTCTTTCTGTTTTCTATTAGAACCCCCTTATCAGTTTTGCCCTTTGTTTTTAAGGTCTACTCAGTTTTTCCCTTGGGTTTTAAGTTCTACTCAGTTTTCCCCTCTCTCTTAGTCACAAACTCTCATACATGTGCTCATCTTGGCTGCTACGCTCTAATTGGTCGAGACAGTTGTCACGCATGTCGTACCCACCAACCGTTGATCCTCTGATTGATCCTCTGAGATCTAGCGGACAGGATAACCCCTGTATCTGTCGGAGGCTCCCTCTATCCATGCAAAATAGTGAGTTTGCCACCAATGCTTTAACTCCATAAACAAATGTTTTTTAATATAATTTAAAGGGAAAGTGTTCAAAGGTGTATAATTTTTGCATTATATTTCACTCCATGAAAATGATAAATGATTAGGATTTTATTATCACAACATTATCATGTCCTAAGTGCGATTTCAAAGAGTTCAAAGGTGTATAATTTTTGCAATATGCAAGTTTATGCATTACATTCTATGAAAATGATAATCTCTCAAGATTTTCTTAGCACGTCATTATCACGTATTAAGTGGGATTTGACAATGTTCAAAGGTTTATTATTTTTGTATACGCAAGTTTAGGGATCACTTTTCACGCTCTAAAAATGGTAAATTCTCAAGATTTTATTAGTACGCTATAACTTGTAAGTGTTCAAGAGTGGTGTCAATTATAAACACTCTTTTACATTAAGAGTTGTATATTTTTTTCAATTTGAAAGTGTTCAAGAGTTGTGTCAATTATAAACACTCTTTTATATTAAGAGTTGTATAATTTTTTAATTTTAAAGTGTTCAAGAGTTGTGACAATTATAAAAAATATTTTATATTAAGAGTTGTATAATTTTTTTAATTTGAAAGTGTTCAAGAGTGGTGTCAATTATAAACACTCTTTTACATTAAGAGTTGTATATTTTTTTCAATTTGAAAGTGTTCAAGAGTTGTGTCAATTATAAACACTCTTTTACATTAAGAGTTGTATAATTTTTTTAATTTGAAAGTGTTCAAGAGTTGTGACAATTATAAAAAATCGTTTATATTAAGAGTTGTATAATTTTTTTAATTTGAAAATGTTCAAGAGTTGTGTCAATTATAAACACTCTTTTACATTAAGAGTTGTATACTTTTTTCAATTTGAAATGTTCAAGAGTTGTGTCAATTATAAACATTCTTTTACATTAAGAGTTTTATAATTTTTTTAATTTGGAAGTGTTCAAGAGTTGTGTCAATTATAAACACTCTTTTAAATTAAGAGCTGCATAATTTTTTTAATTTTAAAGTGTTCAAGAGTTGTGTCAAGTATAAACACTCTTTAAGAGCTGTATAATTTTTTTTAATTTGAAAGTGTTCAATAGTTGTGTCAATTATAAAAAATCTTTTACATTAAGAGTTGTATAATTTTTATAATATGAAAGTGTTCAAGATTTGTTTCCATTTTAAACACTCTTGTACATTAAGAGTTGTATAATTTTTTTAATTTGAAAGTGTTCAAGAGTTGTGTCATTTATAAACACTCTTGTACATTAAGACTCGTATAATTTTTTAGTTTGAAAGTGTTCAAGAGTTGTGTGATTTTCTTATTTATTATACATCCATGTCCCTAATTTTTTATTATAAACACTCTTTCACTTGATTGCAGCCGAGACATTAACTCGATAAACCAATTAAATCATTGGAACGGCTCGTCGGCCGCATTCTCCACACCAAGCATCCCCGTCTAATCTAAACATTTTGGTGTGAGATCTAACCTTCTCTACGCACGCTTGCCATTGTCATCCTTCATACAGGTCAACGGGATGGCACCATACTGCGACCAGGACAAACGAGAGGCCAAAGTGAAGCTCGATAAAGGGTCACTGTCGCTGGAGAAGGGCCACCGTCGCCAGAGAAGAAGAATAAAGGGGAGGCAAGAGCATGGGCGTAGGAACGGGGCTGGCTCACTTGGATAAGTTATGGGTCTGACACTCACGTGGATAACCTGTGGGTCCCATGCTGATCTGGATAAGTGGAGAGAGGTATCCACTACGGGAACCAACTTACCGCGGCCCTACTTGTCAGTATGTAATGGCAAGGGTCCACTATGGGACCTGACAGACCACAGCTCCACTTGTCAGCACGTAACGGCGAGGGTCCACATGATAATTAATTTACTTACTTAATATCAAATACCGATTATCTAATATCTTTTACTCCGATACACCATTGGGACCCTTCCGATAAACATTAGATTTCACCAAAACACTTCTGGTACCCCCTGGAACAATTCCGGTGTTATTTCTCTTTTCTCCGTCAATCCCGAATCAATCCCTAAGCATCATCCACCCTTAAGCGTGCCATCCTACGGTTCGGGAACACTGCAGACATGATCGAGACACCTCTCCGATCAATGATCAATAGTGGGATCTGGATACCCATAATGGCCCATGTTCATTCCACAATTTAACTTGATCGCTTGAACCTTAACATCGAGTCCCATTCCATTTGCTCTGTGATACTTAGTTTTTCCGAGATATGATCATCGGTATCTCCACACCTAGTTCGATCTCGTTACCGACAAAGGCATTTACTCGTTCTTGTGATATTACATCCCCGTGACCTAGTCATACGTTTGAAAACTTCATAGATGTAATCTCACCGAGTAGGACTAGAGTATCTATCTGTTACGCGGATGGGCTATCCCGGTCTTGATACACACTTCTCTACACATCCCTTCGGAAAACTTGAGTGGCACCTTTATGTTCACCCTTTTATAGTGTGAATTACCATCACCGCTGCCTCCAGTAATGGTGATTATATATGATCTTATGGTCAAAGGAGTGGGTTATTATGTTTGCTAGTCATCGCAATGTTGAACTTTGTGACTGATCTTATTGCAATAATTTAAGTTGGGTGTGTGTCCATCACGTCATTCATCTAATGACATGACCCCATTGCTAATTGACATAAATATCCATGATCAGGAAACCTCGATCATCTATTGACCAATGGACTAGTTGAATAGTCTACTAGGGACCTGGTTTGTTTACATACCTCACATGTACTAATGTTTCCACTTAGTAAAATTATATCATGGTATTAAACTTATTATGAACATTTAAAATATGACAATAAATTATATTTATTATTTGCCTCTAGGGCATATATCCAACACCATAGTGGTTCCCACCTGTCCCGGTCATCCCACATGGATCGAGTGGTGGTGCACATGCTCGGGGTTCACACATGCAAAAAACAAAAAATTCTCTCTACACGAACAACCAAGATCTATTCATGTAGACACTAATGGAATTGGATATAGATATCATACAACGTTTATGAGGAAGAGAACGTTGGTCGATGTAGATATTAAAGATGAATGATCCGATATCCACACCTAGGTATATCCCTCCCAGCCGGGAGGATAATGTCCACTTAATTCTTGGATTGAATGTAAGATCCCTCGGCGGATTATAGGCATCTGGTCCAACGATCCATCAACATTCCGCCATCTAGAGCTCGATATTGATGGTGCTTGTCCCGCACCCTCCTGGCGCTTCTACTATGGTGTAGATAGAGATATAGAGAAAGACATATAGAAGCACGGAGGAGATTTTTGGTGTGTGCAGAAGATCCCCCATGGGACTATATATAGGAGGGAGTGGAGGGGATCATCGCCTAGGGATCATTCCCTAGGTCGGCGGCCAAGATGTGGCTAGATGATGGCTCCTCCCCTCCCTTTGGCAAGTATTCGATCTCCCAATCAATGGGAGATCATCCCCTTCGTTTATTAGGAGATTTCCATCTAGAAAATCAAGTAAGATCAATACTTTCCTCAGTTAAAAGATGTGATTAGAACCTTCCATAACAAGAGATATGATTGGGTCCCTTCCATATTATGCAACACACCAATATGGAAAGGGTAGGTAGGAGACCCTATCCCAAGCACAAGCCCTAGGAGTCTGGGCGATGGCCATGAGTGGTTCTAGAGGCCCCATGCACCACTCCTAGGGTGCGCCTGCCCCCCCCCCCCTCTTGTCCAATCTACCAACGGAACCTCTTTCAATGATCTATTTCTCCTTCGGTTTCTCTCTAACAAATCTGGTACTTCAAACCTATATATGATTGAACCTTTCTGAAATATCTTCAATGTATTCACTGTCTCGAGATGATTACGATAAACCTCGGAATCAACATCGATAACTTTGGAACAACTTTCCTGAATTAGGTTATGTCACTAGAGCTATTCTGATTCCTCTCCGAAGTGACTCAAACGAATCCCGTAACTATTATGGTGTGTCTGGATACCATCCCGGACAACCCTCTCAACTACCTACCATGTAGGTGACTAGAACAACTTGATTGTTATACCTTAAGAGTGTGACTCGTTCGGGTTTAGTAATAAGTAGACATGATACCTAAGACCTTCACATCAATAACTAACAGCAGATCCTGAAGGTCGGTGATGGTTCCCACTTCACTACGTGAAGATTGCATCGAGTGAAACCGTTAATGATACATATAATAATCCTTCCGCTTCATGATATCTGTGTGACAATCCGAGGCAAGATATCGATATCCGCGTGATTAAATTCTTGATCACTATATTGGTTATCCTCATTATGATTTCACTCTCTTTAACTCGTATCTATATTATGATGTCCTCTATGATCCATCATAACTGTGTCTAGATAGACCATTGGGTTACATCTTAATACTGAATGGTTCCAGAGAATATATCTCCATCGTTAGGAGGAGCGAGTTCCCACTTATTGAACTATCAAGTCCAAAGACATAGTTTCTGACTTATCTCAGAATTGCCTATATTTCCACCTTTGCAGGTGGGTTTGGGACAAAACCAAGGACAAGCCTTATGTCATGAGGGTACTTGATATTCTCATGGTTTTGAGGATTTATTCATAAGATAAAGATCTGATGATTTTACTATTAACTTCATGATTCTATATCATAGTAAATCATCCTTTGGATCTATTTTGTACCCTTGTCTCTCTTGATAATGCACTCTTATTGTTGGTGGTATACTCTATACCATGATTAGGAAACTTGATCATCACTCAACAAATGAGCTAGTCCTAGAGCCCAGACTAGGAACATCTTGGTTAGTTCGTCTTTACTATACCTACATGTGATATTTCCTTTGATTCTCACCATCAAGGTTCACATCAGTTATAGTATAGTTCGATGAACCTATATATAGAACATGGTATTATATAATAATAATAATTATTATTTCCTCTAAATAACTAATCCCAATAGTCTTCCACTTGCGTTAGAGTCAATAATCTAGCTTGACATGATAATTTATAAGCACCAAGGGAATTATAGTTCCCATCACGCTCTGCTCGTCCTATAGACTTTGTCTCCGGTATTGGCCAGCTTAGAAACGTTTATTGAAAAAAAATCTTATTTTTCATATGTCCTCATCCTACCAGAGTCTTGTACCAAAATAAAAATGGTGTAACATAGTCTTCAAATATTTAGGTAACTACCAATTGCATCAGGTACTAGTATAAACTAGTAGAGCATAATAATCCCAGAGTACCTAGTTCAACTATCGAACTTATTTTTCATGTAAGAAAACTATACTTACATACGTAGAGATCACTATGGCTTTATTTATAGAACCTTTCTAATACATATGCCAATTTCCGCAAACTCAATGTTCAACTGAATTTAAAATTTTCGCTTGTTCAGGTCAAATAATAAAGTCAGCGTTCACTTCATAGGCATTCATTTAACGACGACATGAACTTGGATTTTAATCCACTTCCAATTTATAATCCAAGCTTGGAGTGCTTTCTTGTTTCCACTAACACTTTAGAAAAACTACTACCATTAATCGACATTATCAGGGTGTGTTTCGTTAGGATTCTGCGGCCAGATTCACTTCTTGAAAGTTGGTATCTAAACCAAACGGTGAAAACGCCTACATAGATTTTGGAAACTCAGAAAATTTTCCTAGTACAAAGCGCAAGTTGGTCTGACTCCTAATTCCACTGTGTTGCGTCGCGCAAAATTCTTGAATAATACCCGCCATGGCACTGAGAAGTGGAAACTGGTCGGTTTGTTTTTTCTTTCTCCTCCACCCCTCTTTCCTCCTCCCGTATGACTCCTTTTCCCCACGACTTGATATAGGAGGCGGATAGGCCAAGTAAGGATGGTAGTGGGTACCCTAATGGGTATCCTTTATCCTACTTAGTACAAAAAAATAAACTAAGTTTTGGCAAAACATTATTTTTTGAATACATATCAATCCTCCCATGCCATGTATTCTAAGATCGTATCTTCTCTTTTTCCTTATTTTTTCTATAATTGATTCCTTGCAAATTGTTTGTGCAATATAATAGTTATTATTGTGTGTAATTGGTACATGTAATGGTTCATATAGGAAATGGTTTGGATTTTGCGTGCAATGTGGCAATGTGTTTGTCAAAATGCTCGTATACGAATAAATATCTTGGATGCCAAGATAGATAATACTTTGTTTAGTTCCTATGTGATCTAGGATAGTTATGTCTACGACAATCATGTTGTGTACCATGTCATTTGTGTAATACAATTTTTTGTGGTAATCTTGTGACATCATTTTCTATAAAAAATAAAAATGTCTTGCGAATATGGTCATTTGCATGTATACTAGTGTACCAATCGGTAGTTTGCGATCACTTATGATATACATAATCTCTCAGGGGCATTACAAACATTTTCTACCAAATTCATAGTTATTTCAACAAAAAAACTTTCATCGTTTCCACAGTTGTCAGGTCACAGCTGATTTTCAGGAATCTACAGTGTTGGAGAATTGTCCCGGCAGTGTATTTCATGAAGTAGGATTAAATCGAACGCATGGGATGAACACGATCTCCCCAAGATCTCTCGGTGACCTTGGCGAGAAATAGTAGAAATCATGGCAAGGGGGACGCATAGAGTCTACCTAGGTCCAGGCCACCGTGCGGTTGAAAACCCTACTCCTGCTTGTATGTATTGCTTGTATCATTTGGCGAGGCTACAAATACAAGATGTTGATCAGGCGATCAGATCTGGTGTTCCTGGCTAGGAGAATGCTAGGGTTTCCCAGGTGGAATAAGGTTCCTCTCTACAATGCCATACCCCTCCTATTATAGGCGCCCCGGACCTCTTCCTGCCACTGGCGGGAAGGGTTCCCACATGGCGACAAGGAAGTGGGAAGGTTAGTCAAAGATGCTCATTTTTTTCCCTCGTCACGTTCTCCATGTCCCCACGGAGAAGGAGGTGGTCCCCCCGGGTTGCAGTCCTGTCGACCACTCTTGGCTTGGAGAAGGGGAAAGCCTTTCCCTTGTGGAGGAAGTAGTTGCCTCTCTTGCACTACAAGGTCAAGATGGTCGGACTATCTTGGCAAGATCCATCATTGATGCTTCCTTCCTCATGCATGTGACCCCGCGCGGCCTCTAGGACTTGGGCGCTGCGATGCGGATGCACTTTGTGCAGGTGCTCGGTGAGAGGCTTCTCTCCTCGGGGAGATCTTTAGGAAGAAACATCTCGTAAAGGAGCTTCATATGACACACCCCTTGAATCTTACCGACAATGTCTCCCTGAGATTTAGTGACAACCTTCCTGGGGGGTCCAGAAGTAGATGGGCCAGGGTACCCTGGTTACCAATGGCCCGACATACAGCTCAACCAAACACACCCTTAGTGACCCTATTTTCTCATCAATTTCATAATTCATTATAGGAAAAAATCCTTCAAGCACGATTTTCCATTCAAAGCTATTTCCAAATTATCTATCCTTATAGATGTCTGTGCAAATAATCAATGACATGGCCTAAGTCTTATAAATATCTTTATAATTTCTCAAAGGAATCTTTCCAATGATTTCTCATATCATTGAAAAGTTGTACTCACACTTACTTTTAGATCTTTCTAAAAATGACTCAATTTTTGTTTTATTTCAACTCTTTGAAATATCCATGCTTCATCAGAATAACTTTAGGTTTATGTCTAATACAAAATCCTGAAGATTATTATAATGTCCTTTTGTCATATCTCATAGACAATTGTTTTTCATCATATCTATACCGAGCAATTTTATTCAACTTCTTGAATTTCTATCTCAAAGCATTGAGACTTTAATGAATTCACATTCATCATGTTATGTTCCATAAATTAGAATTACTTGTCCTTTTGAAGGGACTCTCCCAAAAATCAACTTTGAATCATTGATGACTCCTTGGTGGCGCCAGAGAACTTGGTGCTTGATGTGGAGTCTTGTTGAGAACCCCAAGAGCAAGGTGTGAATTAGCACAGCAGCAAGTTTTCCCTTAGTAGAGACCGAGGTTATCGAACCAGTAGGAGGAAGGAAACATCACACAGGTGTTGCAAGCAATGCGGAGACCTGCACAACACAAACTCGAGACTTTTCCCCAACGAATCGGTGAGGTTGTTAAGCTCACCGGTTTGCTGTAACAAAGGATTAAACGTATGGTGCGGAAGGTAATGGTTTGCAACAAGTAAACAAGTAACCGTGGAAGATGTATCAATGGTAAAGATTGGACAGGGGTCCATAGTTCACTAGAGGTGATCTCCTTAGATAAACAACATGGCATGAAGGGTAAACAAATTACAGCAGGGCAATTGACAGGAACTGAGCAAGGCATAACAATGCAATTACTAGTCAGAAAGATCCTATGAGATTCGATTGGGAAATACAACAAGATACATAGACCGCCATCCAACAGCATCTATGACTAGAAGTCCACCTTCAGGTTATCATCTGAACCCCCTCCAGTATTAAGTTGCAAGCAACAGACAACTCCTTTAAGACAAGTGAGTAAGGTAAACAGTCCACATGTTCCATGAACAAGAGACCATTGCTTTCTCCCTATTTGCAACAACATATCTACAACCGAAGATATTATTGTCACTTCCCTTGGAAAGTAGAGGCATGAACCCAGTATCGAGCATAAATACCCCCTCTTGGAGTCACTAGCAACTACTTGGCCAAGATAGCTACTAATAACGGAGAGCATGCAAGATCACAAATAACACATACATGATAGAATCATAAAGACAAAACCATTAATCAAACCAACATAATAATATCAATATCCATCGGATCCCCGCAAACAAAACATGCATGTTTACAAATAGATTAGATCTTGATCATGAACGGAGCTCACAAGATCTATACATGAAAGCAAAAAGGAGGAGATACAACCATCTAGCTACTACATGTACCCATAGTCCAAGGTGGAACTATTCACGCATCATACCGGAGAGAAGGCCTCCGGGATGATCTCCCCTCTGGTAGGGTGCCGGGAAGAACTTCATATCCCCCCGATCTAGGGACGACGGTGGCGGTGGCTACAGAAGGTTTCGTGCAGATTTGATCGGGTACTTAGGTTTTCTGCATCAGGGGCTTCTTATAGGCGAAGGGGGAGGCCGAGGTGGTGGCCTTGGGCCCCACACCCTGCCTAGGCGCGGGGCATGGCCCACCCACGCCTAGGGGGGGTCTGGGTGCCCTGGCGCGCCTCTCCGTCTCCCCTCTAGACTTCTTGTTCCCCACGGAAAGTTATTTACTTTGACGTTTGTCCCGTCCAATTCCGAGAATATTTCCTTACTAGCTTTTCTGGAACCAAAAACAGCAGAAAACATGCAACTGGCACTGTGGCAACTTGTTAATAGGTTAGTACCAGAAAACATGTAAAAAGCACCTCAAAGTGTAGACAAAGCAAAGCAAAGTAGATACTAAACAAGCATGGAGCATCAAAAATTATAGATACGTTTCCAACGTATCAAGCATCCCCAAGCTTAACTCCTGCTCGTCGTCGAGTAGGCAAGTGATAAAAGAATAATTTTTGAGGTGACATGCACCCTCACAATAAAGATCGAGCCATTTGCAAGCATTGAAAGCTGGGATCAAAGAACTCTAAACATGTGCATGAAAGATGGAGTTCTAACAATAGGACATAGTAACTATGCATGCAACATGAAAGGCTATAAACAAAGATCATGAATAACATGCATTGAAAAACGTTTGTTTGTTTCACATATAGAAAACATAGCATAGTGGCAATCAGCTTATCCCTCATAGAGTAGCAAATAGATGCATATAACACCTTCAAAGTTCACAAGGGTGACTAGAAACAAATAGCACACGAACAAGTAATATCAATATGCATCAATCAATAAGATTTGGAAAACTTCACACAGAATGACAACTATGCTCTCTTAATGGTGCCTAAAAGTAGAAGGTGGAGACTCAATAGTGGTGGAAGAAAGGCCTTTTATAAAGGAAGCAGGGATTTAAAGTTTCAAAAGGAGCTTCCAAAAATTATGGTACTTGTTAGCTTTCAGCCCTCATTGTCCCTATCATAAGCATCTTGAAGTGATTAAGGTTAAAGTGAACAAAGATGGAGTATATGCTTGACGAAGTATAAGTTAGCAATCTCAAGTCCCTTGAATACGAGGGCCACACCTCATGCTACTCAACTTTAGTCACCTGTAAGTTCTTGTCATTGTAAGTATTTGCATATCACTGAGAACCACTAACGGGGTACCCCTTGCACATGGTACAGGAGCTTTCCCATAACCAAAATGACAAGGCAAGCAGACAATGAGCATCTTAGCAATCTTTTTATTTACCATATGAATAGCTTTTTATTGAGGATGCTTCATAGATAGCTCACTATGGTGATGATGCAAGTTTCCACCATGATTAGGCATGGCTTAGGCTAGCGTCCCAGGCGTTTCTCTAACACAGGATACAAACTCCATGGACTTACAAGCTCCCTTTTATTTCACACGAGTGACATCCATAGACAAAAGAGCATGATATCAACTGAGTACAAAGTACAAGTGCAATGTTGAAAACATTCCCCGTGAAAGCACAGTTCTGCTAATTCCAACGTATAAGTGCAAGCATATACAATATAGATGACACAATGGTTCAAGTTTATTAGGGGCAAAGAAAATAAAGTGTGCCATCAAGTTCGTGAGGGCTTTAATCACTAAGTTTTCACATAACATAATAGTTTTTAATTGGAAGATAGCTGAAAACAAGAATATACTTGGAATGGTGTAACACACCATGCATAGGAGTTCATAGTGGACACTTTGGAATAACTTGGTTTCTTGGGAGTTGGAAGCATGAGTAGAGCTTACTCATACAAGTGGAGGCTAGCAAAAGAATAGGAGCAACCAACTAAGAGAGCAATAATATCCATAATCATGCAGAGCAACAAAGCATTACTAATCAAAGCATAGAGTGGTACTACAAGTCAAGGACTAAATGATCATATGTAACAACCCTAGTTTTATTAAATACTAATTAGCTTTGTTTGTGCATTCATTAGCATCATCATTATTTAAAATGCATGCATGAAATAAAAAAGGATCTCAAAACCCTAAACCCTAGCTTCTCCTCTCTATATTGAAACACATTCAAAAGGTTTTAAATATTTTTGAAAAACCTAACAAAATGTGGATCCCAACTGGTTATGAGGGCCCCATAGTATTTTAAAACCTTACAAAACTCAGTGGCATTTTTGAAATGTCCAAAATAGTTTGGTATTTGAAACTACAAAAGGGAAAACAAAAATATAAATGGAAAAACAATTTTGGCAAATAAAACAGAGCCAGCAAGCCATAGCAGGCCGGCCCAGCTCGCCCTCTCCCCTCTCCTTCCTTTCTCTGCCGCTCAGCGCGTGCAGCCGAATCCCATGCGAGGCCCAAGCCCATGTACCGGTTTGTGTCGTCTTCCTCACGCCTGCAAGCTGCTGCGTGGATGCACCGACGCCGTCCGTCGCCTCGCCGCCGCGATTCGCGCCACCGCTGTGCTCGTCTCTCCCGGATAAGAATGCCACGAGAACCGCCGTGATCCACTCTATCTCCCCATACCCATTTCACCCCTCCCCATACCCATTTCCCCTCCCAGCCAAAACCCTAGCCCCGGCCGCCGCTTCTCCCCGCCGTCTCCGGCCGCCCCAAGGTCAGCCAAGCATGCATGGAGCTCCTCCTTTTTGCCCTAAAGCTTCTCCCCGAAGGAATTGCTCACGGGCGCTAAGGAATGTCGCCGTTGATATCGCCTTCCTCGACTCCGTCCGTCGCATCCATCCTCGATCCCTGCCGTTCTAGACCTCTCCCGGCCTTGCCGACCTCACTGTTGTGTTCGTGGTGAGCTCCCGCACCTCCCATTGCTCTTCCCTTCCTCCCTCCTGCTCTGTAGTGCGCTTTCACCGTAGCTCGTCGTCCGCCGCTGACAGACGCCGTCGTGGAGGTTGCTCCGGCGACCAAAACATAGCGGCGCCGCCAGTTTCTCATTCGCCTTGGTCTCCTCATTCGAACATGTTAGGTCCCAGGTTCGCGTGCGTGCTCATCTCGCTGCTCCGGCGGTCACCTGAGCCGGCCGACCGTTGTTGACCATGTCAACCGGCGAGTGGATCTACCCCACCTGCGTGGCCTCCTGACGTGGCATCGGTCCCACCCGTCAGCCACAGTGGCTAGACTCAGCTTCGGTGTAAATGTTCCAGGGCATGTGCTGATGTAAGCATGATGCAATAAAGCCCTTTTCCTTTATTTTAAAATGTTTTTGGTAAATCATTTCAGTAAATAGTAAATCCCTGACATGTGGGCCCCAACTGTAAATCAAATAAATAATATCAGAAATGTTTCTGTTTAATAAAAATGTTAAAGTAATTTCAAAATGCAAATTATTTTATAATATTCTAAAAATGATTTAGAATGAATTAAAATTTGAGAAATTCATAACTAATTCATTTTAAATCAGAAAAATACAAATAATATATCAAAATGTTCAGAAAAATGAATTCTATCTAATTAAATTATAATCATGCATTGATAAGCACCTTCAATTGCAAGTTTAATTAGAACAACCCCTCTCATATGCCTCCGGGGTTTCTCCGAATTAGGGTTTTTTACCCTCGGGACCCCGATTAAGTTTTCAACCATGCCTTAGGGGTTTATTTCAATGAAATTAAACTTATCATATCATCACCCTGTAGGGGTTCGTAGCATGGAAAACAAAAATTTTCTACCGCATACAAACAAACAAGCCAAGATCTATCTACTAGATTGTAGCAACGAGTCGATAGAGGAACTCACCCTCGAAGATTCCAAAGCGGTTAACGAGAGCAGATTCTCGTGGATGATGTAGTCGTACACTTCCGATCTCAAGATCGCGTAGACGATCCTTCCGGCGCCACGTTCCGGCAGCGCTCCCGCAGTCGGTCACACGTTCGGTACTCGACGAAGACCTTCCTCTCCCTTGTTCCAGCAGGCAGCAGAGGTTGTAGCACTCTCCTCACAATTCCGGCAGTACAACGGCGTGGTACCGGAAGTAGAGGGGAGATCCCGCAGGGCTTCGCCTTAAGCCGGTGCGAGTATGGTGGAGCTTATGAGAGAGGCTATTAGTGGTCTAGTAATTAGACACACCAATTAGAAGGCTCTAATCCGAAGGCTAGTGCAATTAGAAGCTCTAAACCGAAATAGCTCTAAACCGGGGTTTAGGTCTAGGGTTTAGTTTAGAGGATAGGAACTTGTGTGTACTAGGAGGGGAGCCCTGCCCCTCCTTATATAGATGGGAGGGGCTGGCGCGCCAGGGGAGGGAGGGAGTCCCTCCCCAACTCGGCCTAGGGCTGGCCGCCGGCTTGGAGGAGGTCTCCCTCCCCAACTCGGTTTCATACTCCTCCTCTTTTCCTCTTTCCAAAAATTGCCGTTTGACTTTCAAACTAGCCGTTTGACTTTTCAAACTAGGATTTGAATAAATCCTTTATTTCGGACAGCGAATACACTTAGTACATGATGCAATCATTCCAACATGCAATGACACATTCATGTACCCCTTCCCCTCCGGAGTGCCGGACAATCCGGAACATTCTAGAACATTCCCCGATGAAAACACCGGAATCATTCCCGAACTCCGAAACGGGACTTTCCTTATATGAATCTTATTCTCCGGACCATTCCGGATCACCTCGTGATATCCCGGATCCCATCCGAGACTCCGAACAACATTCGGTCTCTTTCTCATAACATCATAACTACTCAAACAACGTCGAATCCTTAAGTGTGTCTCCCTACGGTTCGTGAATTATGCGGACATGATCGAGACACTTCTCCGAATCAATAACCAATAGAGGAATCTGGAAATTCAGATGGCTCCCACATATTTCTACGATTACTTTGCGATCGAATGAACCACTTACATACGATACCAATTTCCCTTTGTCTCACGATAGTTTACTTATCCGAGGTTATGATCGTCGGTATCTCTGCATACCTAGTTCAACCTCGTTACTGATAAGTACTCTTTTCTCGTTCCCGTGATATGTGATCCCTTGTGAGCCAGTCACATGCTTGCAAGCTAATTGGATGACATTTCACCGAGAGGGCCCAGAGTATATCTATCCGTCATATGGATGGACAAATCCCACTCTTGATCCATGTGTTTCAACCAATACTTTCCGAACACTCAATGCCACTTTTATAGCCACCCTGTTACGGTGTGGTGTTTGATGTCATCAAAGCATCCATCCGGCAAAGGTGATATGCATGATCTCATGGTCGAAGGAATTAGGTTACTATGTATCAGAAAGCATATAGCAATTGAACTATTGAAATGACTTGATCTTTATGCTATGCTTATCTATAGGAGTATGTCCATCATATCATTCTCCTAATGATATGATCCTGTTGTTAATAACATCTCTATGTTCATGATCAGGAAACCATGACCATATATTAACCAACAAGCTAGTTTAACAAGAGGCTTTACTAGGGACTCTTATTTTAGTTTACAAATCACACAAGTATTAATGTTTCCGGTTAATACAATTATAGCATGGTATGTAAACATTTATCATAAGTGTGAAGATATGATAATAACCACTTTATTATTGCCTCTTGGGCATATCTCCAACAGTCTCCCACTTGCACTAGAGTCAATAATCTAGTTTCGAACCTTTGTGTATATAACACCTATGGCTTTCCGGTGTTGTATGTACACGATTGCTAGTGGTCAACTGATCTCCGGATCTGATACTTCCAGGTCCGTGTGTAATTGCATGTCTTTGCGTCTCTACGCATCACTCATTCTCTAATGAGATGGCTTTGTACAAATTTGGTCTTTCGGTGTGACCTTTAGCTCTTTGGGGTTAAAACATGTTGATAATATTGTCGCACAATATATCTTCATAGTATTATCCCACTGTGAACTACACCTAGTTTGATAACAAACTTCTTGACACAAATGCCCTCTTTTGCTGCTATAATAGCAGTCATATACTTAGCCTTTTGTTGTAGTATCTGTCACAATGTCTAAACTTTGGAAATCATCCAAATCCATTATGGAACTCACTTTCCATTATATTGTGCCACCCTTAGTTTAGATTGAGATAAACTTAATTTGTACTTTGTGACAAAGCTAGTATCAATGTAGTACTTTTACAATGAACTAACCATCTATTTGTCACTTCTACAAATAATATACTCTTAGTTCTTCCAAAAGATCATAAGAATATCCTTACTATTGTCCAATGATCATCTTACGAATCATTCTGGTATATGCTCACAACATTTAGAGCATAGGACATATCTGGATTTGTACATATCACAGTATGATTGATATAAATACTCTTTGTGATTTCATACATCAAGTATCAACCTATACTTGAATCTTGTTTCACTTATCAAATGTCAATACACTTGAATATATCATCAATATTGAACTCTTTCAATCCTTTCTGTGCGACAAGAACCTTTCTTGTAGTTTCTATATTGAACTCATTCAATATCTCGTCTATGTACTTCTGGCACAACCATATTAGCATCTATTGATGCCAAATATTTGGGTTTTGCCTAAGTCTTTCATCGGGATGAAATTCTTAATATGTGTTAATAAAAGATACATTATTTCCAATCAACAATATGTCTTCCACATAACGTATTAGAAACATGTCTTAGCGCTCCCACTTAATTTCTTGCAAATGCAAGCATCTTCATTGTCTCTGATGAACTTTTAAACTCCTTTAACAGTTTCATCACAGTGAAGATTCCAACTCCGCGATGCTCACTTTAACCATTGAAGTTTGCATATGCTTTTAGCATCCTTTGAATTAACAAAACCCTATGGACCGTGTTATGTACATGTCCTAGGTAACGATTCTTTTAGAAGAACTTGTTTTGTTTATTCAACTACCATATAACAATTTATATGTAGTGGTTGCTACATTAATCCTTCTAGACCAAATATCACTATGAAAGATCAAATCTTGTCATAGTCAACCTTTGAACATTTTGTGAACTCTTTTCCCAACATGTCGACTATTTCATAGATGTAAAACATCCATGTCTATTTCTTTATAGATCCAAACACAACTGTAAGGTCTTACACCTTTCTTGAGGGTCCTTCAAGTTCAAAACTTGATTTCTCGTGTATGGAACTATCACGGATTTTATGGTTTCAAGCCATTTGACGGAGTCAGGGCCCATCATCGCTTCTTTGTATGTAGTCGGTTCATTATTCTCAAATAATGATTCAACCCTCAAATCTTGGTATTTGATTGTTTACCCGATCTACTTGTTTCAATAGGAACTTAGATCTCCGTGACCACAACCTTTGAGGCACGTGAGCCATGAGCATTGTTGCCGCCTCCGGAACACTTTTCGGCACTGCGCAACTCTGCACATACAGCTAAGGTTCTTTTAACCTTATCAAAGTTCTAATGTCCTCCCACTTAATTTTTCACGAAAAATTTCTTCTCAAAGAAACTTGACGTTCTAAGCAACAAACACTTTTGTCTCTGGTGTTTTATGGAGGAACAGTTTATACAAAGACAGGTTCATCCGACTTTGGTTGCACACATCTTTCTTATGCATAGCATACCAATGTTTAAGAAAGGACAACTTGGGTTTTATCCCAAACCATAACTTTATATGGTGTCATTTCAACGGATTACGATGGAGCTCTTTTCAGTGGAAAAACGGTAATCTCTAAAGCTTTTAATCTTTAAAATATAATGGCAGTTTTATGAAATTACACCTTCGATCTTACCATGTCAAACAAGGTTTAATTACATATCTCGAATGCTCCATACTCTTATGGTGTTTCGGGAAAATGCAAATCCACGGAACGATTCCTTAAATCTTAGGTATTATGCTAAACTTGTAACTCAAATATCTTCCTTTATGATCTTTATCATAAACTATTTATATTCTTGTTACAATGATTTTGCACTTCATCTTGAAAGTCTTTGAACTTTTCAAATGTTTCATACTTCATCCTTATTAAGTAAATATTCATATATTCACTCAAATTTTCGGAGAAAGCATATGAAGTTGAAACCCATCGCTCTTGACTACACATAATGGATTTCATACAACAATATGTACAAGTTCCAATAAGCTAGTCATTCGTTCCCTTTCGGCCTATGAACGAAGTTTTAATTATCTCTAGGAAAGTTTCACAAGCGTCATTTGATCAAAATCAAATAGACTCCAAAATTCCATCCATATGGATTTTCTTCATGTTTTCTTTCCAATATAATTTAAACGGCGATGTCACTTCCTAAGTGATCTTTTAATCAATTTGTCTTTCGACATTTTTAGCACTAGTTTTATGGATGTGATGTCTCCAACGAGATTTGCGAATCATCCATCTTTTATGGATTACGGCAATTATTTGAACAACCCTTTTGTTCTCATAATACCTGATAAAACAAATCTTTGAAGGCAAGCTTTGATGTTTAACAAGCAACACAATAACCCTTTATTTTGTTCTCGATGAACATCATCACATATTCTTTTGCTAGTTACTTAGGCCATTGTAGTTCATGAATTGTGTTGTTTCGTATGACGATTCACACCAACAAATTCAGTATCAAATACTTGAGAACCACATTGTTTAATAAGCAAAGAATATAGCCATAACATGTATATGATCTATATACTTAAGCTGAACAATTCTAGTCTTTTCCTTTCTGCCATATATTTATGAGATTCTCTTTCAGTATTTCCTTTTCTGTTTGAAAGAATCTATCAACATCAATAGTGGAGTCATACATATGACATATAGCCCAAAGCGTGTATAATTAAATACCAATGTCTTTGGACTTGCACTTTGAAGTAGATCACCATCATCAAATGTTTGGTGTTCTTTCAAATTCCTTTAGTAATCTCTTGGTGTAGTAAACATTTTACCTACATCAAATATTCACCCTTATCATGGAATCGTCCATGATCAAGCTACTTTTAGCTTATAATGATGAATTATGAGTATAATGTTGCTATCCAAAACCTTTTGTAGGATTAGGACAACAAGTGTCTCCAACCTTTTGCAAATTCTCATCAAATATAAGAACATGACTTTAGCCATATTATACTCTATCATGTTGCAACCAAAACTTCGTTTCAGATATCACAATATCTTCCACACATCATGGTTTCTGAAACAACTCTTTCAACTCCTAGATTACCTTGATATCAAAACCATCTTTCGAATATCAAGAATCATGGAGACAAACATGATACTTATATACTAACACTAGAATTGTCACTCTTGATTTAATACTAATTATTAAACTTCATGGAGCAACCGGAACTTACTGAAAGTTTGCAATAGGACTTTTAAACTTTAGATTAACACTTCAAAACAATACGATACCAGTTCGTAAAGTAACTGACCAGAATTCTATAGTTCTATCATCTCAATTATAACTAAGTGCAAGGTGGTAAACGGATGCCAATGACTACAACAACTATGCAAATTCACTTTGAGTTTATGATAAATTGAGTTCTAATTAATAATTAAATTAATCTATGTGAACTCCCACTCAAAACAATATCCCTCGCATTGTTTTAGTGATCACACGAACCAAATCCACCACATCAAAACCGATCATCACGAGAGTTGATATAGCTTCAATGGCGAACAATCAACATGTTCATCATATCTACTATATGACTCATGCTCTACCTTTCGGTAATCCGTGTTCCTGAGGCCATGTCTGTACATGCTAGGCTCGTCAAGATCAAACCTTAGTTACCGCATAAGCAAATCTGGCTTGCTTACGTTGTATTCACTCGTGGAATCTAGCACACCCGATCATCACGTGGTGCTTCGAAACAACAAGCTTTAGCAACGGTGCATACTAAGGGTGAACACTTTAGAACTTGAAATTTTGTGCATGAGGGATCATCTTATAATGCTACCGTCGTCTACTAAGCAATACAAGATGCATAAAGGATTAACATCACATGCAATTCATAATTTGTGATATGATATGGCCTTTCTTCTTCGCGCTTCCGATCTCCATCTTCAAGCACGAACATGATCTCCATCATCACCGGCATTGCATCAAGGTCAATGACGCTTCTCCATGGTTGTCGTCCACCGGCTTCAACTATTACAACTACTTTGAATAGACACGCGGGTCTTAACATAAATTAAAGACAACCATATGGCTCCTGCCGGTTGCCAACTTACAATAAGGAACATTGCATACATCAAATATAATCACAATCATGGCCATATCACATCACTGCACACCCCTGCAAAACAAAGTTAGACGCCTCTACTTTCTTTGCATATTTTACGTGGTTTGGGGCTTTCAATAAGTGTCATTCTAACTTACGAACAAGAACCACAACATTGATACTAGTATTGTTAATCACCCGTTGTAAATTGGATCTTAACTATGCTAGGAGAAACAGGCACCCGCAAAGCCACTTATGCAATACAAGTTGCATGTCAAGCGTGGAGCAAGTCTCATGAACGATGTCATGTAAGGTTAGCCCGGGCCGCTTCATCCCAACATACCGCAAGATGCAAAGTACACAAGAAGTAATCGACAATAAAAGCATCAATGCCCACAATGACCATTGTGTTCTACTCGTGCAACAGATCTACATATAGACACGGCTCTGATACCACTGTAGGGGTTCGTAGCATGGAAAACAAAAAATTTCTACCGCATACAAACAAACAAGCCAAGATCTATCTACTAGATTGTAGCAACGAGTCGATAGAGGAACTCACCCTCGAAGATTCCAAAGCGGTTAACGAGAGCAGATTCTCGTGGATGATGTAGTCGTACACTTCCGATCTCAAGATCGCGTAGACGATCCTTCCGGCGCCACGTTCCAGCAGCGCTCCCGTAGTCGGTCACACGTTCGGTACTTGACGAAGACCTTCCTCTCCCTTGTTCCAGCAGGCAGCGGAGGTTGTAGCACTCTCCTCACAATTCCGGCAGTACAACGGCGTGGTACCGGAAGTAGAGGGGAGATCCCGCAGGGCTTCGCCTTAAGACGGTGTGAGTATGGTGGAGCTTATGAGAGAGGCTATTAGTGGTCTAGTAATTAGACACACCAATTAGAAGGCTCTAATTCGAAGGCTAGTGCAATTAGAAGCTCTAAACCGAAATAGCTCTAAACCGGGGTTTAGGTCTAGGGTTTAGTTTAGAGGATAGGAACTTGTGTGTACTAGGAGGGGAGCCCTGCCCCTCCTTATATAGATGGGAGGGGCTGGCGCGCCAGGGGAGGGAGGGAGTCCCTCCCCAACTCGGCCTAGGGCTGGCCGCCGGCTTGGAGGAGGTCTCCCTCCCCAACTCGGTTTCATACTCCTCCTCTTTTCCTCTTTCCAAAAATTGCCGTTTGACTTTCAAACTAGCCGTTTGACTTTTCAAACTAGGATTTGAATAAATCCTTTATTTCGGACAGCGAATACACTTAGTACATGATGCAATCATTCCAACATGCAATGACACATTCATGTACCCCTTCCCCTCCGGAGTGCCGGACAATCCGGAACATTCTAGAACATTCCCCGATGAAAACACCGGAATCATTCCCGAACTCCGAAACGGGACTTTCCTTATATGAATCTTATTCTCCGGACCATTCCGGATCACCTCGTGATATCCCGGATCCCATCTGAGACTCCGAACAACATTCGGTCTCTTTCTCATAACATCATAACTACTCAAACAACGTCGAATCCTTAAGTGTGTCTCCCTACGGTTCGTGAATTATGCGGACATGATCGAGACACTTCTCCGAATCAATAACCAATAGAGGAATCTGGAAATTCATATGGCTCCCACATATTTCTACGATTACTTTGCGATCGAATGAACCACTTACATACGATACCAATTTCCCTTTGCCTCACGATAGTTTACTTATCCGAGGTTATGATCGTCGGTATCTCTGCATACCTAGTTCAACCTCGTTACTGATAAGTACTCTTTTCTCGTTCCCGTGATATGTGATCACTTGTGAGCCAGTCACATGCTTGCAAGCTAATTGGATGACATTTCACCGAGAGGGCCCAGAGTATATCTATCCGTCATATGGATGGACAAATCCCACTCTTGATCCATGTGTTTCAACCAATACTTTCCGAACACTCAATGCCACTTTTATAGCCACCCTGTTACGGTGTGGTGTTTGATGTCATCAAAGCATCCATCCGGCAAAGGTGATATGCATGATCTCATGGTCGAAGGAATTAGGTTACTATGTATCAGAAAGCATATAGCAATTGAACTATTGAAATGACTTGATCTTTATGCTATGCTTATCTATAGGAGTATGTCCATCATATCATTCTCCTAATGATATGATCCTGTTGTTAATAACATCTCTATGTTCATGATCAGGAAACCATGACCATATATTAACCAACAAGCTAGTTTAACAAGAGGCTTTACTAGGGACTCTTATTTTAGTTTACAAATCACACAAGTATTAATGTTTCCGGTTAATACAATTATAGCATGGTATGTAAACATTTATCATAAGTGTGAAGATATGATAATAACCACTTTAGTATTGCCTCTTGGGCATATCTCCAACACACCCTTGCTTGAGCATTGCATCGATGCCATGCGTTGATTGTTTCCTCTTCTTTCCAGTAGTTGGTTCTTCTCCGGTAGAGTACGATATCGAGATCAAGATCAAAGCCCGAAATCAACACCGTCGAAGCTCGAAGACCAATACTTGACCAAATGTAATCAAGTCAAGTACTAGATGTCCGGAACTCTGCTTTCTCGATATCAACTGGCAAAGGCAAGCGAAGCACCACACATACATATGAATCCTATGCTTTCAAAGTATTTCATTCTTGCCATGTGCATATGATTCTAAAGTATTTTATCGATAGATAGTGTAATCCTATCTGATGCATGTTTCCTTTTAGCCTAAATTCCCTGATCCACTGCTCCTATCATAACTAGGGTTTGAGCTTGTGAAGCGTTGCTAGAGCTATTTTATTTGTTGTGTTTAGCCATGCTTAGTTGTTACCACTGGTCCATCCGGTTGATGAATTAGAGCTGCGAATGAACCTAGTTTGGCAGGATGATGTGGTATGATCAGTGATGAAACTTAAACATGCTAAGGCTCGTATGGGAGGCCACATGGGTTGTGGTTTTTCCAGTCCCATACTTTCCACCCTTAGGACCCGATGTTCTTGCCTCTTGAACAAAGACGAGCGTACAGCCACACGGGGGCCTAGAAACCCCCTCGACCAACTAACGTGCCTAGTAGATTCCATGAGACACATAGTTTGGGCTTTCCATTCAACATACGCATCTTGGATGTTCTTGAATGGAGGTGAAGGAGGTGCATTCATAACAGGTAGGTAAGTGTGGCCCGAAACAAGAGATGCCCGGCATCCGTAATATTGAACCCTGCGCACATCATTAGGGACTGGCTTCAGGACTCGACCTGTTACGGCGGCATCTCCCTAGTGCGTGACACATGGTCTCGGCGAAAGCAAGGTAAAAGTCGTGTCTAACCACCCTTTGTCGGCCTTCCAAGGAAGACGGCTAATGTACTGGCATTAAGAGAAGGTTAGTATGTGTGGGTAAAGTTTTACACCCCTGCAGGGTTATTAATCTTTTCGAAAAGCCGTGTCCGCGGTTATGGAAGAACTTGGGAACGGACGTGAAGATCATAGAGAACTTGAACCTAATCGTAAAACTGGGCAAGTTAAGTAATGTGTGCTTAAGGATGCTTCCTCATGGGTACGAGGGGGTGATCCTAGTTAGGTTCAGCTGATGATGATTCGGTGGATATCAAAAGATGATCAAAGCTAGTGTTACCGCTATCTTATCCCCTTTTAAAAATATTTTGATTAGTCGAGATTCTTCTCCCTCTTGTTTTACAAAACAAAGATGACTTTATGCAAAATAACTCCACCAGCCATAAGTCTTGCAGAGTACACCCTGTACTCACCCTTGCTTTGTTGATACTTTTGCAGCAGAGTAAGTGTTACCATAAGAAGATGAGTTCTTCATGGCATCGACATCGACAAGTAGTTTGGGGTTCCCAGTCGGCAGTCTGGGATCCATGGATTAGACGTCATCATTATGCTTCAGGCCTCTTAGGCCATTTTTTGAGTTTGCTATACTTAATAGCATAATTTTCCTTCCGTTGTTTGATGTTTGTGGTCAGTGACCTCTGCTTGTAATATTTTGGTTCTTCGCTCAGTTATGAGCTTGCTGTAATAAATCTTGTGTCGTAGGGTCACTGTTGTGTTACCGATTCATTCTCTGTATGCTTTTGAGATTAGGTTAGGCTTATGTTCAGACGAAGGTCTGGGATTTGTCTAGCCTTAATCCCGGGGGTGTCACAGGTTTTGGTATCAGAGTAGTACCGACTATAGGAAACCTTTCTATTGGTCGATGTTGAGTCTAGTTCTTGTGATAACTATTTTCAAAGATGAAAATTATCTGCGAAAACTCTAGTATGCTTCTTTTTCTCCTTATCCAGTTTTGCTCTAGTTCTGGGTCATCTTATCTTGTGTTGATTTGGAAAAGTTTTGATATCTCGTCTCTTCCTTCAAAGCTTAGGTGCCTTTTCAGGCATGTCGTTTCTCAACCATTTGACCCACTATTAAGTTCTATAGAGTATGGTGTGTGTGTGCTCCTTGTTCCCTTTGATCCTATTCGTTTGAGAGATTACTTTCCATCATGATATCTCTGGTTTATGGGTCCATAACATCCTGTTGATGGTTCCACAGTGTTCTGTTCTAGGTCTCGAGGTTTGCTTTTGCCTCATGTGCCTCCTTTTCATTTGTTTGGGTACTTCAGAAGTCGTTTCTTCTCTTGTAAGTTACCTCGTGATTGCTATCTTGTAGTGTACGCTTTGTCACTCAAGTAGTAGTTACTCCTTTCTTTGGGTTTTAACCCTCGGACCTGAACCTAAGATCCCCGATTGTGCTGGATTCCGGTGTTGTGAATCTTGTACATGAAGCTGACCTTTAACCCAAGATCCATTTTGTTGACCCATGTGGTTAATGTTTACACATTACCTCAGAATGGCTAGTACCTTCTAGTATATCCTTCAAGCTTATGGATATTGTCGCTATTGAACAGTGACGATAAAGGACTTTCCCTACCACATGCTTCGGCAGATGTTCTTTAATGGAACCAAATAGATCACGACAAGAGTACTCCCCGTGAGTCTCACATCTATACTCGTGACTCTGACACACCTTTCCCTTCTCTGCTTTGGTTTTCAGAAGATTGTTGACTTATGCATCCACATCTTGGGACTCTATCCTGAGCATGTTCCTTTCCCCTTGTTGTTTCCCGACCTTTGTCTACAAGTTGGTAGCCAAGTAGTAATGTGCATTGTTGTCTTCTGATGTAAGATACTCTTGTGGTCCGTCAAGACAAACCATTTCGGAATGTCAGGAGAAACAAACTCCAGTACCTCGTCATTTTTGCGACCAGGTCAAAGTGTTGTAATCCGCAAATCAATAAGCATTGATTAACTTCTATCTATTTCACCTTAAAGTATCACACTCTTTTATACTAAGAGGTCACGCTAAGATTCATGAACTTTTAATGAAGTGATGCTTTCACACATATTTACCCACCTTTCCTCTGAGTTGTTCACGCTCAGGAATGTTGTGTGTGCGTAATTATGTGGCCATCTAAGATTCTTAGCAATTGTTATTGCTTTGAACTCTAAGGACATATGTCTCATTCTTAGCGTGATTAGATATCTAATCACTAAGAAAAGGGTGATTGTGCTACCAAGTCAGTTATTCTAGTGCACTCTCTTCCATCAAAGATTTAGGCTCCTGCTGAAACTCTGAGACTACATCTTCTTGCCTTACAAAGCAAGTTTCCTCTCGAGCTAAGTGACATATCGGTGGTTCGTGATATTCTGGATGTCTACTAGAAGTATCACCATGTTGCCACATGACCGTGTTGTCAAGTTCTTAAGCAAGCAATCTCTCTGAACTGCTCTTTTCTTCAAGGATCCGTACTAGATACCCCTGAGCTAGTTGGTTGAGCATAAACAACAACTTGGAGAGTTGTAAGACAAATGTTCTATCCAACTTTGTTACTCCTTAAAGGGATGTCTAGTTTTGTTCGTGTTGAAGCAGGATAATAAGTCCTTTGTGGATACGTTATCATTTCCGCCTTTGATTTGATTTTGGGAAATTGTCAAATCAAACTCAGTTCCAAGGACAATCTTGATGGTGTATCTACTTGCAATGTTTCACCTAGGTACATCTTCATGTTCTTTGGTCTAACTAGTATTTTTGCCTTGTTCATACAACGTATGATTCTGTCTTCTTGGAATGTATAGATAAGCTTGTTATCGAGCCCATTGATGACATCCTTATCTTCTCCATGCTAGAAAAGATTCATGTGGAACAGTTAGCATTAATGTTGGAAAATTATGAGAACCATCCTCATGTTATCTCGAAGTATGTGTTCTGGATGTTAGAAGTTACCTTCTCCAATTCACGTGCAAATGTTGAAAGTTGTCGTTGTGGATTCTACTAGAGTTATCCTTGTTTTCTCGGGAATCATTCCAAGTTAGTTAAGCATGTTCGAGGTATTCTTGATATTATAGGTTGATACCTTCACATCTCAAGAAGATCCTCCAAGCACACCAAGCCACTGATTGATTTGTTCACGGAAGATAAGAAGTCCAACAGAACTTTAATATCCTCCTAAATGTTTTCCAAAAGGGATTCAGTTGTGTTTCATTGCAAACAATTCATGCAGATGCAATTATCTTTTGATAACTTGCTATCACATGGTTCCGCAATCTAGCTCATCTTTTGGAGCTTGACATTGAAGTCCATGTCTTGAGAATCTAGTGATTTTACCTCTGTGGTAAAGGTTGCACCCTTTCTATTCGGACATGCTGAGTCTGAAGCATCTCTCCACCTAACCAAAGCTGAATCTCAAGCAGCAATGATGGTTTGTGTCCCTTAAGGTTATGACGTAGATCTATTGTAACTGTGGCAAGATTGATGTAATGGTTGGCACAATCAGTCGGAAGACCTATTGACATACTCTTTATAATCAGCAGTAACAACCACTACTAGTGAGGCCTCTTCTATATTTTATTATAGGAGTTGTACTTACGGTTTCCTTTGTAAACGAAGTCCGACCTTTACTTGATGACTGATTAAAGGCTTGTCAGTAGCCTTCTATCTGTGTTTCAAACATCAAGGAGAACATTTAAAGAAGAGTTGCTAAATGTCTTCCGGTCGATCCTCCAGACCATTTTATGATGGCAAACATCTTTTTATGCCAAGTACTTGGAGTCTGAGAATGAAGTTTCTTTCTTCTCGTGTCATCAGGAATCTTCTCAACTATTCATCTTGGTGGTGAAAAGTGATATCAAAATCGCTGGCAAAGACTTTGATAGCCTTGGATGAATAAACAGTTTTCGTCACGCTTTCTTAAACATGTTCGAAGAGCGACCATGATTTTGGTAATCAATAGTTCCTCTTGTTACATGCTCCTTGTGACTCTTGTGAGTCCTCTCCACCAAAACACCTTTCTGTCTTGGCCTTTTGATGAACGAAAGAATGACCTTCTGTGTCAAAAGTAGTTCAACAGCTTAGTTTTGTTGGTATTTATCTCTTCCACCTGTAAATCTCTACTTAAGTTGTTTAGTAGAGGTTTACTTCTCGAAGTCTATGGTCATATTCCATCTGTTGGAAGTCTCCTTCCCTCAGAAATTTACCCTCTTCTGTAATTTCCATGGTCTCAATCCTTATGAAGACCAGTTATCTATCACCTTGAAACCTTCTCCTTTTGTCTCCTCCTCTACCTTGGTGTGTTTCATGTCGTTGACTTTAGAGATGTTCGCGAAGCATCTATCCATGAGTTGACCATGAGATACTCAGTTTGTGGTTCCGTGTCATTCCCTCTTTTCCTTAGTCTGACCAGCCACCTCGAAGATTACGAAGCGCTTCGTCCACCCGTTATGGTGGCATGGATCAACCTTTTCGAGAAAATCGTCGAATTTTAGTGTAACCCTGTTCCTTCTATCTTCCTACCTAGGAATCTCGGGTCGAGATTCTTTTAAGGGGGATAGAATTGTAACAACCCTAGTTTTATTAAATACTAATTAGGTTTGTTTGTGCATTAATTAGCATCATCATTATTTAAAGTGCATGCATTAAATAAAAAAGGATCTCAAAACCCTAAACCCTAGCTTCTCCTCTCTATATTGAAACACATTCAAAAGGTTTTAAATATTTTTGAAAAACCTAACAAAATGTGGAGCCCAACTGGTTATGAGGGCCCCATAGTATTTTAAAACCTTACAAAACTCAGTGGAATTTTTGAAATGTCCAAAATAGTTTGGTATTTGAAACTACAAAAGGGAAAACATAAATATAAATGGAAAAACATTTTTTGCAAATAAAACAGAGCCAGCAAGCCATAGCAGGCCGGCCCAGCTCGCCCTCTACCCTCTCCTTCCTTTCTCTGTCGCTCAGCGCGTGCAGCCGAAGCCCAGCCGAATCCCATGCGAGGCCCAAGCCCATGTACCGGTTTGTGTCGTCTTCCTCATGCCTGCAAGCTGCTGCGTGGATGCACCGACGCCGTCCGTCGCCTCGCCGCCATGATTCACGCCGCCGCTGTGCTCGCCTCGCCCGGATAAGAATGCCACGAGAACCGCCGTGATCCACTCTCTCTCCCTATACCCATTTCACTCCTCCTCGTGACTTCTCGCAGCTTTTCTCCTCCCAGCCGAAACCCTAGCCCCGGCAGCCGCTTCTCCCTGCCGTCTCCAGCCGCCCCATGGTCAGCCAAGCATGTAGGGAGCTCCGCCTCGTCGCCCTGACGCTTCTCCCTGAAGGAATTGTCCACGGGCGCTAAGGAATGTCGCTGTTAATCTCGCCTTCCCCGACTCCGGCCGCCGCATCCATCCTCGATTCCTGTTGTTCTAGACCTCTCCCGGCCTCGCCGACCTCACTGCCGTGTTCATGGTGAGCTTCCGCACCTCCCATTGCTCTTCCCTTCCTCCCTCCTCCTCTGTAGTGCGCTGTCACTGTAGCTCGTCGTGCGTCGCCGACAGACGCCGTCGTGGAGGTTGCTCCAGCAACCAAAACGTAGCGGCGCCGCCAGTTTCTCGTCCGCCTTGGTCTCCTCATTCGAACGCGTTAGGTCCCAGGTTCGCGCAACCTGATCTCGCCGCTCCGGCGGTCACCTGAGTCGGCCGGCCGTTGTTGACCATGTCAACTGGCGAGTGGGTCTACCCCGCCTGCGTGGCCTCCTAACGTGGATCGGTCCCACCCGTCAGCCATAGTGGCTAGACTCAGCTTTGGTGTAAATGTTCCAGGGCATGTGCTGATGTAAGCATGATGCAATAAATCCCTTTTCCATTATTTTAAAATGTTTTTGCTAAATCATTTTAGTAAATAGTAATTCCCTGACATGTGGGCCCCAACTGTAAATCAAATAAATAATATCAGAAATGTTTCTGTTTAATAAAAATGTTAAAGTAATTTCAAAATGCAATTTTTTTTATAATATTCTAAAAATGATTTAAAATGAATTAAAATTTGAGAAATTCATAACTAATCCATTTTAAATCAGAAAAATACAAATAATATATCAAAATGTTCAGAAAAATGAATTCTATCTAATTAAATTATAATCATGCATTGATAAGCAACTTCAATTGCAAGTTTAATTAGAACAACAAAACAACCCCTCTCATATGCCTCCGGGGTTTCTCAGAATTAGGGTTTTTTACCCTCGGGACCCGATTAAGTTGTCAAGCATGCCTTAGGGGTTTATTTCAATGCAATTCAACTTGTCATATCATCAACCTTGCTTGAGCATTGCATCGATGCCATGTGTTGATTGTTTCCTGTTCTTTCCAGTATTTGGTTCTTCTCCGGTAGAGTATGATATCGAGATCAAGATCGAAGCCCGAGATCAAAAACGTCGAAGCTCGAAGACCAATACTTGACCAAATGTAATCAAGTCAATTACTAGATGTCTGGAACTGTGCTTTCTTGATATCAACTGGCAAAGGCAAGCGAAGCCCCACACATACATATGAATCCTATGCTTTCAAAGTATTTCATTCTTGCCATGTGCATACGATTCTAAAGTCTTTTATCGATAGATAGTGTAATCCTATCTGATGCATGTTTCCTTTTAGCCTAAATTACCTGATCCACTGCTCCTATCATAACTAGGGTTTGAGCTTGTGAAGCGTTGCTAGAGCTATTTTATCTGTTGTGTTTACCCATGCTTAGCTATTACCACTGGTCCACCCGGTTAATGAATCAGAGTTGCAAATGAACCTAGTTTGGCAGGATGACGTGGTATGATCAGAGATGAAAGTTAAACATGCTAAGGCTCGTATGGGAGGCCATGTGGGTTGTGGTTTTTGTAGTCCCATACTTGCCACCCTTAGGACCTTGGGTTTTTCCTCTTGAACCAAGACGAGCGTACAACCACACGGGGGCCTGGAAACCCCCTCGACCAACTAATGTGCCTAGTAGATTCCATGAGTCACATAGTTTGGGCTTTCCATTCGACATACGCATCTTGGATGTTCTTGAATGGAGGTGAAGGAGGTGCATTCAGAACAGGTAGGTAAGCGTGGTCGGGAATAAGAGATGCCCGGCATCCGTAATCTTGAACCCTGCGCACATCATTAGGGACCGGCTTCGGGACTCGACCCGTTACGGCGGCATCTCCCTAGTGCGTGACTCATGGTCTCGGCGAAAGAAAGGTAAAGGTTGTTTCTAACCACCCTCTGTCGGCCTTCCAAGAAAGAGGGCTAATGTACTGGAATTAAGAGAAGGTTAGTACGTGCGGGTAAAGTTGTACACCCCTGTAGGGTTATTAATCTTTTCGAAAAGCCATGTCTACGGTTATGGACGAACTTGGGAATGGACGTGAAGATCATAGAGAACTTGAACCTAATCGTAAAACTTGGCAAGTTAAGTAATGTGTGCTTAAGGATGCTTCCTCATGGGTACGAGGGGGTGATCCTAGTTAGGTTCAGCTGATGATGATTCAGTGGATATCAAAAGATGATCAAAGCTAGTGTTACCGCTCTCTTATCTCCTTTTAAAAATATTCTGATTAGTAGAGATTCTTCTCCCTCTTGTTTTACAAAAAAAAAGATGGCTTTATGCAAAACAACTCCACCAGCCATAAGTCTTGCGGAGTACACCCTGTACTCACCCTTGCTTCGTTGATACTTTTGCAGCAGAGTAAGTGTTATCATAAGAAGATGAGTTCTTCACGGCATTGACATCGACCAGTAGTTTGGGGTTTCCAGTCGAAAGTCTAGGATACCTGGATTGGACGTCATCATTATGCTTCAGGCCTCTTAGGCCATTTGTTAAGTTTGCTATACTTAATAGCATAATTTGCCTTCCATTGTTTGATGTTTGTGGTCAGTGACCTCTGCTTGTAATATTTTGGTTCTTCGCTCAGTTATGAGATTGCTGTAATAAATCTTGTGTCGTAGGGTCACTGTTGTGTTACCGATTCATTCTCTATACGCTTTCGAGATGAGGTTAGGCTTATGTTCAGACGAAGGTCTGGGATTTGTCTAGCCTTAATACCGGGGGTGTCACATCATAGAGGCTATGGTGACTTGTTCATAGTCATAACATGGTGTAAGCATGTGCCAAGTCAACCCAAGGAAAGCATCAAAGGTGAATACCGCAATACTATGCTTTTGCATGCTAAAACAACGCATAATTTCTTCAAGGCACACTAAGAATCCCAATTGTTTGAAACAATACATGCTACAGCAATAATCACTAAGCATAATGCCGAAACAACACCTAGCATGTCATGCTAAAGTCTAAGTCACAGTCAATGCAAGCTCCTCTTGCACTTACTAGCAAGAACTTACCACTCCTTTCCAAACACCAAGCAACTTATTTGCAAAACAACACAGCGAGAACAGGGATCCAAACTACTTTATTCAAGCAAACTAAACAACATAAGCAAAGCAAACGAAAACTAACACGCTCCATGAACAACACAACTTCTGCATGAAACAATAAAAACGAATTGTCTAGACAGACCTGAGCTTTTTATTGATGAAGAAGGGGATGCCTTGGGCATCCCCAAGCTTTGACGCTTGTACCTCTTGGATATTTATTGGGGTCACACCATGGTAGCATCCCCAAGCTTGATATTTTGTCCATTCTTCATCTCATTGCATCATTCTCTCTCTACACCTAAAATTTTTCCTTCATACAAAACTTCACACAATCTTCATTAGCACCATTAGTTTATTCAAAAGATATTAGACCTCTGGCAAAGCTTTGGAACAGCAAGGCTTTTCACTAAAAACACAAGCTACTGTAGTAACTCCTTCAAAAAGCTCAATTCCCCAAAATAGAACTCAAAAAGGAATCAATAAGAAGCAAATGCAAATAATGGCAGAAATCTGTCAAAACAGACCAGGAGGTAGAAACCGATTTTTTCGTAGACCTTTTGTTGCTCAAATAAAAAAGTGTTCAACTAACTAAAGTTAGCTAACATACTGGGAAATTTATTTGTACATTTTCAGCTCAATCCGAGTTACATAGACTCCTCACGAATTTTTTTGGTGGAGGACACAAATCTGTTTTGGGACAGCAATTCCCCAAATCTTACTTCCCCTCATTAGAGGTCATTCTTGGCACAAAAAGCAAATAAAAAGGATAAGGAGAGGTCATTACAGAAGTAATAACTTCCAAGACTCAAGGAAACTCTTGGGTTATCTCCCAATAAGTATTTTTCTTTAACGCCTTTAAGTTAGACACAAGAAGCAAGAAGAATCAAGTATTTTCAAATGAAGAATTGAGATCAATACTTGCAAAGTCTTCAACTATGAGAGGTATCTCATCCAAATGAGTTTTGGAGGATCCCCTCTCGTTTCTCTTTGGTTTACTACTTTCATCAAAAGGATTTTCAGGAACAATTCAATCAAAATTCTTTTCAAAGGCCTCATGCATTCCAACAAGCTTAAAGTGTATGGGTATCTTAAATTCATCTCTACGCTTTGTTTTATCTGAAGTACCCACAACATCTACACATGAGCCTAGCATATTGAAAAGCTCAAATAACTTTTTTGGCTTCCCTAGCAACATCATGGAACTCTTTGAGTAAAGTTTCAAGAATAAATTCTCACTTTTCAGCATTATTTTCTTCTTTTAGTTTTAGGAACAAAATTTGCATCATGGGGTTAAGGCTAACAAACCTAGCCGCCAGCATATGAACTAAAGAAGCTGAAGCAATCTCATAATTAGGAGCAAGCTCTGCTATAGATTTATCCTCAATATCCTCATGCTTGCTAACATAATTAAAGAATTCTTCAATATTATCTTTCCCAATTATGGAGCCACTACCTATAGAAAGGTCCTTCAGGGTGAACTTGGGGAGCAACATGGTGAGCGAGAACGAGGTGGCAACTAGAGTAGGAACTAATTTTTTTGTGTTTTTGAATAAAGAAAGCAAACCAAACTAGACTAAAATTTTTTGGGTTTTTTTGAAAAGAGGCAAACAAAACTAAGCAAAATAAACAAAGCAAACTAAAACAAAGTAAACAGAAAGGAAGTGGAGGACTCCCCTAGTGAAGACGTCCTTAGCCTCCTCGGCATCGGCGCCAGAAAACTTGTTGATGAATCCTTGGTGGCACCAGAGAACTTGGTGCTTCATGTAGAGTCTTGTTGGGAACCCCAAGAGCAAGTTGTGAAGCAGCACAACAGCGAGTTTTCCCTCAGTAGAGACCAAGGTTATCTAACCAGTAGGAGGAAGGAAACGTCACACAGGTGTTGCAAGCAATGCGGAGACCTGCATAACACAAACTCAAGACTTTGCCCCAATGAATCAGTGATGTCGTCATGCTCACCAGTTCGCTGTAACAAAGGATTAAACATATGGTGCGAAAGGTAATGGTTTGCAGCAAGTAAACAAGTAACAGTGGAAGATGTATCGATGGTAAAGATTGGACCGGGGTCCATAGTTCACTAGAGGTGCTCTCCTTAGATAAACAACAAGGCATGAAGGGGAAACAAATTACAGTAGGGAAATTGACAGGAACTGAGCAAGGCATAACAATGCAATTACTAGTTAGAAAGATCCTATGAGATTCGATTGGGCAATACAACAAGATACATAGACCGCCATCCATCTATGACTAGAAGTCCACCTTCAGGTTATCATCTGAACCCCCTCCAGTATTAAGTTGCAAGCAACAGACAACTGCTTTAAGAAAAGTGTGTAAGGTAAACAGTCCACATGGTCCATGAACAAGAGACCGTTGCTTTCTCCCTAGTAGCAACATCACATCTACAACCGAAGAGATTATTGTCATTTCCCTTCGAAACTAGAGGCATAAACCCACTATCGAGAATAAATACCCCCTCTTGGAGTCACTAGAAACTACTTGGCCAAGATAGTTACTAACAACGGAGAGCATGCAAGATCAAAAACAACACAGACATGATCAAACCAACATAATAATCTCAATATCCATCGGATCCCCGCAAACACAACATGCATGATTACAAATAGATTAGATCTTGATCATGAACGGAGCTCACAAGATTTATACATGAAAGCACAAAGGAGGAGATACAACCATCAAGCTACTACATGGACCCATGGTCTAAGGTGGAACTACTCACGCATCATACTGGAGAGAAGGCCTCCGGGATGATGTCCCCTCCGGCAGGGTTCCAGGAAGAACTTCAGATCCCCCCTCCCCCGATCTAGGGATGATGGTGGTGGCGGCTACATAAGGTTTCGTGGAGATTTGATCGGGTACTTAGGGTTTCTGCATCGGGGGTTTCTTATAGGCGAAGGGGGAGGCCGAGGCGGTGGCCTAGGGCCCCACACCCTGCCTAGGCGTGGGACAGGGCGCACCCGCGCCTAGGGGGGTCTGGGCGCCCTGGCACGCCTCTCCGGCTCCCCTCTGGACTTCTTATTCCCCACGGAAAGTTATTGACTTTGACGTTTGCCTCGTCCAATTCCGAGAATATTTCCTTACTAGCTTTTCTGGAACCAAAAACAGCAGAAAACAGGCAACTGGCACTGTGCCAACTTGTTAATAGGTTAGTACTAGAAAACATGTAAAAAGCACCTCAAAGTGTAGACAAAGCAAAGCAAAGTAGATACTAAACAAGCATGGAGCATCAAAAATTATAGATACGTTTCCAACGTATCAAGCATTCACGGTTTTATGTCATATATTATGACTTTAAGTAAATTTCTAAACTTTAATTCCTTAATCATTATTTTATAACATCCAGATTCATTATCCGAGATAATTACTTTTCCTTCTACATTCTTTAGGCTTGCCACTTTAAACAATTCTAAACTATTTCTTGGTCACTCTGATCTCCCACTTACACTAGTGAAAACATTTCTCTAGGCAACAAACTTTTTGTTTTATAGTGGGAATGAACTATTCAACTTCCTTTGAAAATTCTACAAAACAAATTCATCTAACATATGATTTGATATTCATTCTTGTGAAATTTTTACTTAAGCATCAAATCAAATGTAGTAGATAACAACTCATTTAATCTCTTCAATGTCATAACTCGTATCACTTTGTTTCTACACATATAGGTAAAACTTAAAATTTTATAAGCAAGATATTTCTTTATATGTTCTGGTGTTTTCCAAACAACACTTTCTTCAAGGCTCATAGTGGACACATTCATGTAACTACATGATTTTGTCTACAAGTATTGGTTTACACATACTTTTTTGTTTTTCCAATATTTTCATAATTATAAAACTCTTTCTGTAATTACTATGATGTGTTGCTACATTTATTTTAAACACTAGCAATTCACATTGCATGGATCAAACAATTAGTTATGAAAAGAATTACTGAGTCTCGAATTTATTTGAAGACTTCCAAAAAAAAATCAAAATATTACCCCATCGAATTTTCTCATATCTAGTTAATTATTAGTAAAATTCACTGAGTATTTTATTTGCCATCCATCTTTGTAAGTTCATTAAACTTCATACATCTAATGTATCTTCTCAGTTAACTTAGCAATTTCATTCACAACACTTGTAAACAATGACTTAATCCTTTCTTCCATTCGACAATTCCAATATGCTTAGGAGAATTTGAATTTCATAATTCTATATTAAATATAACTAGTGCATACAATTTTCACATGAATGTGACCCAAGTGATATGGAGCATACACCATTGGTGTTGTGCACATAACATTTCAACATAACAATATTAGAAATAAAAGACATTCATTCAAACACCAAAATAATTAAGATAGGCCTTCAAAGAGGCACAAATCTATTACACAGTTTCTCAAATGATTGAGCAACTATTGTTCAAAACTTAAGAAAACTGTTTCTAAAACAACAAGCAAAATAAACTTTTATTCAGCTCAAGTGTCATCTTGGGTCTTGACCTTGAGCACTTCATCTTAGGCACTAGGACCGGGAAAGCAACCACCACCTTGATGCCTTCTTAGCAACTCACTTATCTCCAGTATTCCTCTTCTTGGAGTTATCCAGCATCATATGCAAAGTTATTAGTAGCGCATACTAAATACTTCAAATGAGAATTCTGAATAGAATTGTCAATAATATCGACTTCTATACCTCATTTTCGGACTTCCTGGAGTGTAGTTGAAACTATCCAGAGTGTATTCTAGAACCATCTCATGATTCATTGCTTCTTTCGCAGTGTAAGACCCCACCTTTATAAGGTAAAGCTCCATGTGATTGCAATGCTAGTCCCTAGGTCAAATGCTAGCATCCACAGTTTAAGATGAAGTACACAGATACAAAGGTCGTTATTACATCGTCATTCCAGAGATAACATAGTCTTTTACAACTCATTAGACAAAGGCTAGTACAAGAGTTCATAACATAAGTAAATAAAATAAAGTCTTCATCTTCATGTGCCATAGGCAAGCATGTTGAGTATATAATCATAACCCTAATCCTCATCAGAGTAAACTGCGACATCATAAGTTACAACCACAGTGGGTCAATACATTTGGAATTGTATTGGCAAGTGATACCTTAGAAGAATAGTAATAACTAACATCTATATGAATTTGGCTAAGTGTAGCTTAGGATTTCTTTGCTCAAAATAGGTTTTTCTTATCAGTTGAAAATACTAAGTTTTTGTTTGTCAAAAACTCCCAAGGAACCACCAATAGACATTGGTGAACCTTAACCCTTGTTCAACCACAAGTTTTTAACTTAGAAATTGGGATGAGAAGATACTTGATAGCTTCAATGTCTTGATGCTCAAATTGACTGTTGTCGGGGACACGACTAAGTACTTAGGTTTTACCCTCTCGAGAGGTGGTGCACTTTCCACACAAGACTCGACATGCATCGAGACAAGACCTTTCAGAAGCCTTCCCTTAGACCACCATGGATGCGTTCCATCCTATCACCCTACCACCAACTGTCCATCTGGCTAAGTTATTGCAACCTATATGATCAAGGCAGAGCCCGTATGCCATGTGGTTGCACTGGAAGCTTCTAAACACTAAGTATCTCAAATCCCTTTTGAAAGAACATGTTGGGCCCCCATGTGTGGTTTTGGTAATTAATGACAATCTTTATGGACTAATGTGTGTATTAAGTTATACTTATAGGATTTGTCCATTGGCATCGCTTGTAGCATGTGTTGGCTTCAAGGTCGATGAAATGCAAAGAAGATATGTTGTGCAAGCTCAATATGCAAGGTCGATGATGAGGAATTAAGAAAGGCGTTCCATCTTGAGAAGGGCAAGACCGTCTACATCGAGCTCAAGTGGAATGCTCAAGGCAAAGGTATAATCTTGATTGGTTTTACCTTTTGCCGGTCTCTTGTTGTGTGTAGGAGACCGGGTTTAGGATAGATAACCGTACTATCAAGAGGGGCTCTCGAATGAGTAACTCGATCACATCGTTCGGAAAGAGCTCAAACCTTTGCATACTTCCATCATCATATTTGATTGCTATTTGGTCTTATCCATGTGAGGATTTAGAGCTTGTGGTAATCTCCATAACAAGCTCTTGTTCATCAAAATCGGATCTCTCTTTTATATCTTGTTGCGATTTTGATCTATGCGGTTTTCTGGTGTCTCACCAAGTGAGGTATCTCACATTATATTAGTTGATACACTCTCACTTGGGTGATAATCAATATTTCCAATGCAACAGAATCGGGTCAATCGGAGTCTCCAATCAAAGTTATTGTCGTTTGAATATATGCCCGTTTATTAAAAAGAAAAGGCATCAGGTTTCTGGGCTGAACGTAGTACCGCCCAGGTGGGTCGGTACTACCGCCCGCCCCTGGGCGTCCCATAATATCTCTCTGCCTGGCCAGTACCTATTCCCGGTAGTACCGGACGATCTGATAGTACCGCCCGGCCAACCCAGTTTATTTGCCCCGATATTTTTCTAGATCCAGATCCGCTCGCGCCATGCCCGCCCGCGCATCACCAGCTGCTTTGCCCCGCGCGCATGGGCCCTGCTCACCTTGCTGCTCCCGCCTGGCCCCGCTTCTCCCACGCAGCCACGCTGTCGCCGCCGCCAGATGCGTGCGCTGGGCCCCGCCGACCCCGCGCGCTGCTGATTTTCTCGGCCGGGTCGTGGCCCCCGTTGACTTTCTGCCTCGCTTGCTGGCTCCCGTGCGCATGCCTGCCCACTCACTCGCTGTGCGCGCACGTGCCCGCTGTGGCCCCTCTCGCCTTTCTCTGCTGGCTGCCGCTGCTCGCTAGGCCCAGCTGCCTCCTGCCATGCGCGTGTGCTGGCCCGCGTTGCAGCTTGTCTGCCCTGCTGCTCGATGCGCACTTGCATGCCTCGATAGCTGCTTGCTGCCACTGCTGCGCTGCGCTGCTGCGGCTGCTGCTTCGCTGCACGCATGCCATGCGTTGACCAAGGTGGCTGCCGCGCGCTGCTGCTTTTCTTGCATCCGTTTTTGGCGATGGCCGGTATTACCGGTCTAGACAGAAAAATGCCCCAAACGGCTAGATTTTTGGGGCCTCTATTTAAGGCTTTGCCCGTTTTTAGTTTAGACTGCTTCTCCCTTATCTATTAGGCTAAGCTTTGTTCACACTTGCTCTAGATCTTGATGCTTGCCTAATCTTTTCCCTCCGATGATTCTTGCCCATATTTGAGTGGAAGAGAGAGGAGATCTAGATCCACATTTTGACCTAACCGATTCATCTCTTTGTGAGTGCATATTTGAGGATCTAGATTTTGGGGGGATTTTGTGTCTCTATTTGATTCCTCCTCTCTTGTTCCCCCAATAGCTTTAGTAGCTTTTTTGGAACTTGAGAGTGAGGGATTTGAGCATCTTTGTGGTGTTCTTGCCATTTGCAGTCGGTGCATCGGTTTGAGTTCTCCTCGGAGGATTCGGTTTGTGTTACTCATTGGAGCTTGTCCCTCTTGGTTTCTTGGAACCCTAGATGGTTTGTGGCCTTGGTGGCATTGTGGCCTTTTGTGACATTTGTTGGGAGCCTCCAATTAAGTTGTGGAGAAGTGCCCCAACCTTGTGAGAGGTTCCGGTTGCCACCGACAAGTGCACCGATAGTGGAAGCATGGATCGATCCCATTGGGGTGAGATTCACCGAAGAATAAGGGAGGCCTTTTATGGCGTTGGTGGTTTGATACCACCCCCTCTCCAAACGAGACGTACTCCATGTTGGGAGGAACTCGGTAAAATATCGGTGTCCCCGCATGCCTCGGTTATCTCTATACCCGAGCTTTTTACTTATGCACTTTACATTGTGATAGCCTTCATGCTTGAAGTAATATATATCTTGCTATCACTTTGTTGCTTGTATTGCTTAGCATAAGTTGTTGGTGCACATAGGTGAACCTTAGTTGTTCTAGGTTGTGCTTAACAAAGTAAACACTAGTTTTATTCCGCCTTTGTTGAGCCACTCTAGGAAAAGTTTTAATCGCCTATTCACCCCCCCTCTAGGCGACATCCATATCCTTTCACCTTTGTTCCTGGGTGGCTTTCCACAAGTGAGATATACAAGGTAAACCATAGACATGGGCCTTGTGTAACCACTAAACATAAACCAGCATACCATTCCACCCAGGTGATTCATTCACTTAGTTGTTTTATTAGTTAAAACACAAGTCAAAATACTTAGCAAAATTTCCATAGCATCAATATAATCCACCCTTTTTTGCTACTATCTAGGCTAAGCATGATAACATAACAAGTATCTTGAGTTAGAGAAAATTCTACTAAGACTACCACTACTAGGATTTCCCAAGGCATAGCATAGAATATATACTTAGAAAATTCCATGCAAGCCCTATTCAAAATATCATTAGTGCATAGTAAAACTAATAGGACAATATACATGAAGCACCACTTGCCTTGGTTGTAGTTGGGGGTGTAGCAACAATCCTCACACTCACAATCACCACTAGCACCAAAATCTACACATCAAATAATAGCACCAAATTCACATTCAAATATTCAAGCAAAAATATTATGAATACATGCAAATGCAATGAAATGACTTTTCTATACTAAACAAGTCAAATAAAATAATACTGAACACTAAGCCATCTATTTAAAGTCTAAACAAACTTAAATTTGCTTTAAAATCATTTCCTAAATAATTTATATAGTCAAAATAAGACTATATTTTATTCTGCAAATAAGTCTAATTTTCCGGAAGTAAAATACAAATTTAATCCCACAGTAATGTAGGATTTAATTTTTTGAATCCAATAATATATTATTTGCATTTTTTGGATAAACAGAACAAAAGATATGAATTTTACAAGTTTAAACTCTTAATAGATTCAAAAACAGATTTAAAACAAAATCACAGAAACGTGGCCGTATCTGATTGGCCCGTACCGGTTCGGTTGGATCGATCAACAAGAGCCACAGGATCTAAATGACGATGTGCGGTCCAGATCTGAGTGTACCCCTTTTCATCTAATTCTAATTTCGATCGCTGGATCTAGATCTAACGGTGACAACACAAGCGACCACAGATGGGCGGCGCGTGGCTACTGCGGTGGCGGTGCTACTGGCGGTGCTGCTCCGTCGATTCAAGAGGGGGTTGGGGCGGTGGTGATGCTTACCAGCATCGCAAGGTCGCGAGGAAGCTCAACGTGGCCTTGGTTCGGACGGGGGCGGGTTGTTGCGGTGGCTGGAGCTCGTCGGAGTTGCGGGCAGCATCGGGCACAGGTTGGAAAAGACGACGGCGATGCTCTGGATCACCCTAGTGGAAACCAAGTGTATCAGGACATTCGCAAGGTTCAGGCAAACAATATAGTTTGAATCAGAGAGCGAGGCGCGGTCGTATCCTACCGGAATTGCTCGCCGGAGACGAGGACGACGTCGGGTGCTTTCGGTGTTTGACGAAGACGACGACATAGGACATTATAGGACGAACCAATGACACAGTGAGATGCGCAAGGTCAAGGGGAATGCGACAGCATGAACGAGAGGGGACGGGGTGGACGGTGCTAACTGGAATACCTCATCGGAGTTCGTCGGACAGCGGAGTTTCGAGCTCAATTGCGTGTAGCCTAGTGGCGTTCTAGTGAGGGGAGTTGAGGGGAAATGGCCGTGGTGGTGTGGGGATTAAGTAGGCAGAGGAAGGCGCTAGAATTACTCACCATATCAATGGCAACTAAGTCACGAAATCTACGGCAGTGAACGGCAGCGGCGACGGGGTCTGGGCGCGGGATTTGCGGAAGAGGGGGCTAAGTTGGCTTGGGCCCAGTGGCAGTAGCTGCAGGGTAAGGTGAGCGCGGGTGAGAGAGAGAGGGGAGGGGAAACGTCCGGGTGGGCTGTTGGGCTGGATCTAGGGCTGGGCCAAAAGTGCAACGCTTGTTTATTTTTTTTCCTTTTTGCCTTCTCTTTTTCTGTTTGGTTTTTCAGGAATGATTTTCAAACCCTTTTCAAACAAGTTTGATTTCAAATCTTCTCTAGATTTTTATACAGTGAACTTTGCACTCGAATATGTGTCAAACACTTCTGTTTACTCAAATACACTTTGATCCTTTGAAAATAAAATAAAACCATGCCTTAATGATATATAAATAATAGGCATAAAATTTGTTTTATTTGGAGTTTTGATTTGAAAAAAATTGTGCAAGTAAAGAATGCTATGGACACATGAATGCAATGCATGCTTTTGTAATTCATGAATTTTGGGATGTTACAAATCTAACCCCCTTAAGATGAATCTCGCACTCAATATTCGGATTGGCTAGCAAATAGGTGAGGGTGATCTTTCCGAAGGTCATCTTCTCTTTCCCAAGTTGCCTCTTCTTAGGAATGGTTGTTCCACTGAACTTTGCAGAATTTGATAGTCTTGGTACGAGTAACTCTTTGTGTAGTTTCGAGGATTTTGATAGGCTTCTCCTCATAGGTGAGATCACTCTCCAATTGAACCTCTTCCAAAGGTATAGTATCCTTCAAAGAATTTTCTTCCATCTCCAGATGGCACTTATTCAACTGACTCACATGAAACACATTGTGAACCACTGACAGTGATTCGGGCAATTCAATCTCATAAGTCACTTCTCCTTTGTGACTCAAAATCTTGAATGGTCCAACATATCTTGGTGCCAATTTTCCTTTGACTCCAAATCTCTTCACACCACGTAGTGGTGAGACTCTAAGATAAGCTCTATCACCTACCTCATAGGTGACTTCTCTACGCTTTGGATCTGCGTAGCTCTTTTGTCGGGACTGTGCTATCTTCAATCTATATTTTACCAATTTAACTTTCTCTTCTGCTTTCTTAATAAGTTCTGGTCCGAACAAATTTCCTTCTCCAACACCACTCCATCGCAATGGCGTAGTACACTTCCTTCCATAGAGAAATTCAAATGGTGCCATCTCAATGCTGGCTTGATAGCTGTTATTGTAAGAGAATTCTTCTTAAGGCAGACTTTCATCCCAACTAGCACCATAGTCTAGGGCACATGCCCTCAACATATCCTCCAAAATATGATTGGTTCTTTCTGTCTGTCCATCAGTCTAGGGGTGAAAAGTTGTGCAGAATTCCAATCTTGTTCCCAATGATTCATGAAGTTGTCACCAAAAATGCGAGGTGAACTGAGTTCCTCTATCAGACAAAATAATCTTGGGTACTCCATGCAGACATACAATCCTATTCATATAGATCTTGGATAACTTAGAACTTGTATAGGTAGTCTTCACGGGTATGAAATGAGCCACTTTAGTGAGGCGATCTACTACTACCCAAATAGAATCATATCCGGACCTAGTCCTTGGCAGTATGGTGATAAAATCCATACCAATCGTATCCCACTTCCAATCAGGAATAGGTAGTGGTTGTAATAACCCGGCTGGTTTCTGATGTACTGCTTTCACTCGACTACACACATCACACAAGGCAATATGCTCCGCAATATCCTTCTTGAGGTTGTTCCACCAAAATCTTTCCTTCACATCCATGTACATTTTGGTGTTACAAGAGTGAATAGAATATGGTGAATTGTGTGCTTCCTGCAGAATCAGTTTCCGAAGCTCCGGATCTTGCGGAATGCAGATACGTTTTCCATACCATAAAGTACCCTGTTCGTCTTCATGGAATCCTTTAGCTTTCCCTTTGCTAAGTTTTCCTTTCATCTCTTCAATTTCCTTGTCCAACTTTTGGGCTTCTTTGATCTTGTCCAACAATGTGGGTTGAACATCCAATGACATGAGATTCCCTTTTGGTACTATCTCCAGTCTGAGATCTTTGAATTGGGCACACAGATCATCTGGCAGTTCTCCCTTAGTAAGGCCATTCACATAAACCTTACGGCTTAAAGCATCTGCTACAACATTCGCTTTACCGGGGTGGTATTGCAAACTCAAGTCACAGTCCTTGATGAGCTCAAGCCATCTTCTTTGTCTCATATTGATTTCTTTCTGGGTGAAGATATACTTCAAACTTTTGTGATCTGTGAACACTTCACAACACTTTCCCAAAAGATAATGTCTCCATGTTTTGAGTGCATGGACAACAGAGGCTAACTCTAAGTCATGAGTAGGATAATTCACTTCATGAGTTTTGAGTTGTCTCGAGGCATAAGCCACAACTTTCCCTTCTTGCATCAGAACTCCACCCAATCCTTGGTGAGATGCATCACAATAAACTTGGAAATCCTTCTCCAAATCTGGCAGACATAAGACTGGTGCTGACACTAGTCTCTTCTTCAATTCCTGGAAACTGACTTCACAACCTTCAGTCCAGTCAAACTTCTTATCTTTCTTAAGTAACTTCGGCATTGGCTTAGCTACCTTTGAGAAATTCTCAATGAACCTTATATAATATGCTGCCAAGCCTAGGAAACTGCGAACTTCTTTCACTGACTTGGGAGATTCCCACGCAGTTACAGATAACACCTTTGTAGGATCGATAGCTATACCATCTCCCGACACAATATGTCTGAGAAATCCAACTTCATTCAACGAGAATTCACACTTGCTAAATTTGGCATACAGCTTGTGCTCCCTGAGCTTCTCAAGTATCAAACGCAAATGTTCTTCATGCTCTTATTTGCTCTTGGAATAGATCAAAATGTCGTCGATGAATACGATAACAAACTTGTCAAGAAACTCCATGAACACTTTGTTCATCATGTTCATGAAATAGGCTGGTGCATTTGTCAAACCAAATGGCATCACGGTATACTCATATAATCCATACCTAGTGGTGAAACCAGTCTTAGGTATGTCTTGTTCTCTAATCTTTAGCTGAAAGTAGCCTGATCGGAGATCAATTTTTGAGAACTCACGGGCTCCTTCTAGCTGATCAAATAGATCATTGATTCTAGGCAAAGGATACTTGTTCTTTATTGTCACCTCATTGAGTGAACGATAATCTATACATAACCTTTGGCTTCTTTCCTTCTTCTCAACAAACAGAACTGGTGCACCCCAAGATGAAGAACTTGGTTGAATAAATCCTTTCTGCAACTGTTCTCCAAGTTGTTTATTGAGTTCATTTAACTCATCCACTGACATCTTGTAGGGTCTCTTTGCTATTGATCCAGATCCTGGCAATAAGTCAATTAGAAACTCCACATCTCTATCTGGTGGCATTCCTAGTAATTCCTCTAGAAACACATCCGGATATTCCTTCACAACTGGTACACCATCTATGCTAACCCCCTTAAGAGAATTTAGCTTGCTCCCTTTAGATTCAAAGTTAGACTTGAATCTAATCCGTTTCTTATCCGGGGTTGTGAGTGTAACAGTACGTTTGGCACAATCTAGTACTCCTTCATACTTAGTCATCCAATCCATGCCCAAAATAACATCCAAGCCTTGGGAATCTAGGATTATCAAACTAACTAGAAACGTATACTTTCCAAATTCTATCACTAGATCGTGACATCCAAAGTTCACTATCATCTCTCCACTGGGAGAGCTTACTTTAATAGGACACCCAATAGTTTCAGTTGGAAGTCCATTTTTATCAACAAATGCTCTTGATATGAATGAATGTGGTGCGCCGGTATCAAAAAGAACAAGTGCTGGAAAAGAATTAAGATTGAACTTACCAGCCACGGCATCAGACTCTTCATATATCTCTTCCACATTGATGTGGTTCACTTGTCCCTTCTAAAAAGGGTTGGGCTTGTTGGCTCCTTCAACTTTCTTTTCTGGGCATTCATTTGCATAGTGCCCAGTTTTCTTGCATTTGAAACACACGGCCTGACTGATATCTCTTTTTGCAGGCTGACTTCCATTACCATTCCCACTGTGGTGGCTCATGTGTCCACTCTTGTGGCTCTTATACTTATCATTGTCATGGCTGCGGTGGTGCTTATTGTCATGGTGACGATTACTATTGTGGTGGCTGTTATACTTCCCATGCTTGTGGGATCCAGAACATCCACTATCATCACCATGGGAACGTTTATGAGACGATCCTGAACTATGCTTGTCAAAGTGATGCTTCTTCTTCCTGTTCTCAACCTGCTTCATCTTGCTTTCCAAGATGGTGTCCTTGTCACATAGTTATTGGTATGTTGGGACATAGGCAATAGTTAGTGGAAAGTTCTTTTCATCATTCAATCCCTCGAGGAACTTCTTCTTCCTCTTGGCATCAGTATCAACCTCATTCGGCGCATAGCGTGCGAGATTGTTGAACTCCTCAATGTATTTAGCCACACTGCGGTAACGCTATTTCAGATTATGCAACTCCTTCTTCTTCAAGTTAATCACTCCTGATGAGATGTGAGATGTACAGAAACCATCCTCAAAAATAGCCCAAGTCACATCCTCAATGGGAGTGGTGATCTGAAAGTTGTCCCACCATGTTGCTACTGGTCCTTCAAGCAGATGTGCCGCGAACCTGACTTTTTCCTCATCGGTGCAGCCAATAGTGACCAAGTCTTTATTCATAGAGTGTAGCCAGTCATTGGCTACCATGGGATCAGTGGTTCCCTAGAACTTGGCTAGCCTCAACCTTAAGAACCTTGTAAGCATATCAAAGGCTGGCATGTTGTTGGGATTGTTGTTGTTGTTTTTGTTGTTGTTATTGTTTTGGTTCTGATTTTGATTGGCCATGAACTGGGTCATCATCTGCATCAGTTGAGTTTTAGTTGTCATCAACTGCTACATCTCGGGATTGACGTTATTGTTGTTGTTTGGGTTTGGGTTGGCATGACGGGGAGGCATCTATGGTTTCAATAAGGATAAGTAATGAGATATAACCCATAGATGCTATGCACAATACATCGCAAAGCAACAACCACAAGGTAAACATAGAGTTTAAACAACATAAACAACAAGTTTGGAAAAGTAAACATAATAGCAAGCCATCCACATGTTGGATGATCATTGCGACTCACTAATAAAACGATGATAGATATATAGGTAGCTGAATAATCAACTACTCCTCCATGTCGACCTCCACGTCCACAAGAGTAAGTCCGGCTGTTTCCATAGCTAACTTGTACTCCTCCACGCTGGTGGTCAAGGCCTCAATCTTCACGCGAAGGGCTCTCTTCTGTGAGCGAAGCCTCTCTATCACTCCCTACAGAGTCTCTAACTCAAAGTCCTTGGACTCTATCTCGGCCCTCATGTCCTTGATCTTCCCGTTTCTGTCATGAACTCTCTTCTCCTGATTCTTGAACTTCTTGTCCTGGCTCTCGAATCTGGCCTCCATCTCCTTGACAATCTTGTCTTGCTTCGCGAAGAGCTTGTCCTTCTCCCTCAACTGAACCTGGAGATCGTCATTGCTAAGCATGACGTTGGTCCTATCCGTGTCGAGGTGTCTAATAAGACCCTCTAGGTCCTAGAGGTACAGACGAACTGGCTCTACCGTCTCTCTAGCAGCGCCCTCATATACCAATGCCTCTCCCTCCTCGTCATGTCTCCCGAACGGGTGGAAGTAGAGTCCTCTAAGCTCGGTGGAGTGGCGTCCGCAGAGGCGTCCGAGTAGATCCTGCATGACTACATCTAGACCCTTCTCTTTGTCATCGTGCATCAGCTTGAAGGAAATCTCCTCCGTGAGTGGCTCCATTTGGCATCCTGGCTGTGTGACTCTAAAGCCCCAAAGATCCTTCCTCTCGAACTTGGTAAGCTGGAGTGCCTTGATACTAGGAAGTTGGAGGTTGAGCACACTAGTAAAATGCACGATACGTGAACCAAAGCGAGTTCCATTGAACTCATCGGCAGTGCTAATCACAAAGCTAGGCATCTAACGTATAAGATAGAGAAATATTAGAACAACACAAGTAGGAGAAAAACAAGATAGTAAAAAGATATTAAAAGCATACAATCATCCATAAAACATACAAGTCATGGCATACAAAGTCTACCACAAGCATTAAGGTTCAAACATAGCTTAGAAAAAATTTTGCGAGAAAATGACAAGTGTGGTGGCCCAACTAGCGGAGTACGTTACAATTCTCACTCATATGCTAAGTCTATGATATCCTCCCTTAGATGTTTTATGGCAGTCTCTAAGTCTTGGGTATACTTCTTCTCCTCCTTAAGATCATTTTGGGTGTTGAGCATTCTATACTTGAGTCTTTCACCAAGCTCCTTGATAGCATTCCAAGCTGCATTTCTTGCAGAGTCAAAGAATGTCGTATACATTTCTGAGTTGGTGCCCATGTAGAATCCCGACTATTTGTGGTTGTCGCCCTTGTTTTTGTTCAAGTGGAGTTGCACCCACCAATATTCTTCTCCTTAATCCATCACTGGGAATCCTTTGTACACGGCCTCACCATGTATCCCCAAGCTAACCATAAGGGTTTTGAGTTCTTTGGGAAACTCCGTCTCACATTCTAAAGTCATGGTCATGACTGGTCCCTTCTTGACGGCTTCGTTGATGGCGGCCATCTACAAATAGAGATGAGAAAGAAGATTAGAAGAGGTTTACGAGAAGAAAAAGACAAGTGTGGGATTTGCAAAGAGTTGCATTTTTACTTAGTGGTTTTATTAGTCTAATCCAACTTAGGGACATAGGCCCAGTTCTTTTGGCGGCTTCTCCGAGAAGCCGCCCTACCCCCAGCTTCCTGGGGAAGCCGGTTTCAAAATTTTCCGAGGCTTCCAAATTAGTTTAGCCTTAACCACTTTAGAAGCCTCGTATTTTTTTGAACCGGCTTCCCCAGGAAGCTGGGGGTAGGGCAGCTTCTCGGAGAAGCCATCAAAAGAACTGGGCCATAATCCTATAGGCAACACAGTGCTCTGATACCATCTGTAAGACCCCACCTTTATAAGGTAAAGGTCCCTGTGATTACAATGCTAGTCCCTGGATCAAATGCTAGCATCCATAGTTTAAGATGAAGTACATAGATACAAAGGTCGTTATTACATCGTCATTCCAAAGATAACATAGTATTTTACAACTCATTAGCCAAAGGCTAGTACAAGAGTTCATAACATAAGTAAATAAAATAAAGTCTTCATCTTCATGTGCCATAGGCAAGCATGTTGAGTGTAGACTCATAACCCTAATCCTCATCAGAGTAACCTGCAACATCATAAGTTACATCCACACTGGGTCAATACATTTGGAATTGTATTGGCAAGTGATACCTTAGAAGAATAATAATAACTAAAATCTATATGAATTTGGCTAAGTGTAGCTTAGGCTTGCTTTGCTCAAAATAGGTTTTTCTTATCAGTTGAAAATACTAAGTTTTTGTTTGTCAAAAACTCCCAAGGAACCACCAATAGACAATGGTGAACCTTAACCCTTGTTCAACCACAAGTTTTTAACTTAGAAATTGGGATGAGAAGATCCTTGATAGCTTCAATGTCTTGATGCTCAAATTGTCCGTTGCCGCGGACAAGGCTGAGTACTTAGGTTTTACCCTCTCGAGAGGTGGTGCACTTTCCCCACAAGACTCTACATGCATCGAGACGAGACCTTTCAGAAGCCTTCCCTTAGACCACCATGGATGCGTTCCATCCTATCACCCTACCACCAACTGTCCATCTGGCTAAGTTATTGCAACCTATATGATCAAGGCAGAGCCCATATGCCATGTGGTTGCACTGGAATCTTCTAAACACTAAGTATCTCAAATCCCTTTGTTCCTGGGTGGCTTTCCACAATTGAGATACACAAGGTAAACCATACACCTAGGCCTTGTGTAACCACTCAACATAAACCATCATACCATTCCACCCAGGTGATTCATTCACTTAGTTGTTTTATTAGTTAAAACACAAGTCAAAAGACTTAGCAAAATTTCCATAGCATGAATATAATCCACCCTTTTTTGCTACTATCTAGGCTAAGCATGATAACATAACAAGTATCTTGACTTAGAGAAAATTCTACTAAGACTACCACTACTAGGATTTCCCAAGGCATAGCATATATGCTTAGAAAATTCCATGCAAGCCCTATTCAAAATATCACTAGTGCATAGTAAAAATAATAGGACAATATACATGAATCACCACTTGCCTTGGTTGTAGTTGTGGCTGTAGCAACAATCCTCACACTCACAATCACCACTAGCACCAAAATATACACATCAAATAATAGCACCAAATTCACATTCAAATATTCAAGCAAAAATATTATGAATGCATGCAAATGCAATGAAATGACTTTTCTATACTAAACAAGTCAAGTCAAACAGTATTGAACACTAAGACATCTATTTAAAGTCTAAACAAACTTAAATTTTCTTTAAAATCATTTCCTAAATAATTTATATAGTCAAAATAAGCCTATATTTGATTCTGCAAATAAGTCTAGTTTTCCAGAATTAAAATACAAATTTAAGCCCACTGTAATGTAGGATTTAATTTTCTGAATCCAATGATATATTATTTGCAGTTTTTGGATAAACAGAACAAAAGATATGAATTTTACAAGTTTAAACTCTTAATAGATTCAAAAACAAATTTAAAACAAAATCACAGACACGTGGATGTGTCTGATTGGCCCATACTGGTTCGGTTGGATCGATCAACGAGAGCCATAGGATCTAAATAACGATGTGCGGTCCAGATCTGAGCGTACCCCTTCGCATCTAATTCCAATTTCGACTACTGGATCTAGATCTAACGGTGACAACGCAAGCGACCACAGATGGGCGGTGCGCATGGATACTGCGGCGGCGGTGCTACTGGCGGTGCTTCTCCGGCGATTCCACAGGGGGTTGGGGTAGTGGTGATGCTTACCAGCGTCGCAAGGTCGCGAGGAAGCTCAACGTGGCCTTGGTTCATATGGGGGCGGGTTGTTGCGGTGGCTGGAGCTCATCGGAGTTGCGGGCAGCATCGAGCACGGGTGGGCGGAGACGACGGCGATGCTCTAGATCACCCTAGTGCAAACCAAGTGTATCGGGACATTCGCAAGGTTCAGGCAAACAATATAGTTTGAATCAGAAAGCGAGGCATGGTCGTATCCTACCGGAATTGCTCGCCGGAGACGAGGACGACGTCGGGTGCTTTCGGTGTTTGACGAAGCCAACGACCTAGGCCATTATAGGACGAACCAATGACACAGTGAGATGTGCAAGTTCAAGGGGAACGTGATAGCATGAACGAGAGGGGACGGGGTGGACGGTGATCACAGTAATACCTCGTCGGAGTTCGTCGGACAGCGAAGTTTCGAGCTCAACTGTGCGCAGCCTAGTGGCGTTCTGGTGAGGGGAGTTGAGGGGAAATGGCCGTGGTGGTGTGGGGATTAAGTAGGCAGAGGCAGGCACTAGAATTACTCGCCGTATCAATGTCAATTAAGCCGCGAAATCAACGGCAGTGAATGGCAGCGGCGACGGGATCTGGGTGCGGGATTTTGGGAAGAAGGAGCTGAGTTGGCTTGGGCCCAGTGGCAGTGGCTGCGGGGTAAGGTGAGCGCGGGTGAGAGAGAGGGGAGGGGGAAACAGCTGGGTGGGCTATTGGGCTAGATCTACGGCTGGGCCAAAATTGCAGCGCTTGTTTATTTTTTTCCTTTTTGCCTTTTCTTTTTCTGTTTGGTTTTTCAGGAATGATTTTCAAACCCTTTTCAAACAAGTTTGATTTCAAATCTTCTTTAGATTTTTATATAGTGAACTTTGCACTCAAATGTGTGTCAAACACTTCTGTTTACTCAAATACACTTTGATCCTTTGAAAATAAAATAAAACCATGCCTTAATGATATATAAATAATAGGCATAAAATTGGTTTTATTTGGAGTTTTGATTTGAAATTTTTTGTGCAAGTCAAGAATGCTATGAATACATGAATGCAATGCATGCTTTTGTAATTCATGAATTTTGGGATGTTACATGCAACGGTCAATATAGTGACAACTTCACTAAACTTCATGTTCATACTAGTTTGAAGAACATTCAAGATTGTCTTACCATAATATGTTGGAAGTGAACCGAGCAGGAGTCTAGTGGCAAATCCCTCAGAAATAATCCATCCACTCTTATCCAACTTCCGAACATGATTAATGATCCTTATCACATGTGTCCCTAGGGAGAGTTTTTATCCAACTTCCATCTATGCATGGATTCCACAATCTCTGTCTAAAAACCTTTAGGCATCCTGATATGAGATTCCAAGTTCCTAATAATGTGGTATATATGGGCGATCATTCATGAAACGCAATCGCATACTAACATCCATGCATGCCAGCATCATGGTTTTCACCTCAGCTTCATTAACCAGCTTGGTGGAAGCAAAAGTATCTGGCTCGTCCACTGTTATACCATATGGATGAACTTCCAAAACATATTATTTCTTGGCCCTCGTAAGGACCATCCTCAGAGTTTGGTTCTAGACCAAAAAATTGTGACCATATCTGGCAGACTTTTATTGTCTAAGCATCAGGTTAATGTAAAATTTATCAAAGTGAACCATCTTCTCTACAAAGTTAAAAACAAGATTATGAGATGACTCTTCAAAATATTGTTTCACTAGTTAAACTAAAATTTTAATTCTCTAAGTGATTACTCCCACTAAGTTCATTATTCCTCAATTAATGCAACTAAGTGGTTCAGGATCCGAGGAGGAAATAAACCATTGATGTGACATCATTGATGGCATATTCTTCACATGGTAGATGACCTTGCCAATTGCATCATTCATGCAACTCTCATTCATATTTCCATTGGTGTGTTCTAAGCTCATGACTATCATGCATGAGTGTCAAAACAACCTAGTGATATAGCCACATGAAGCTTTAATTTGTATTCGCTACAAACATGAAAAATCGTGCGTACCTGGGTGACTTGGCACACCCCGATATGACAAGTAGGGTTATGGTGGCACACTAGGAAGAACACTACAACTTGGTATTTTAGTGAGTACGCACCTTATAAATGACTAAGCGCAAACAAGGAAAAAAGGATAAACACATCACAAGCAATTCATAATTCAGTGATATGGTATAGTCCTTTCTTCTTGTTTGTTTGCGTAGAACACTCTTTCCACCCATGTGCAAAACTCCTTAATTATGCACGCACATCGAACTCACTATCCGTGTACGGTAGGACACCATGATCTACACCAAGTGATCATCATGCTATTGATCTCCGCTTGAACTACTAAAGCTATGAGCTATAGCTAGTAAAGTAAATGCATTACAAAAGGAGGCACACAGGTTACAAAAGACAATCACGTGGATCCAGCCATCATGTCGTATCATGATACATAGATCATGAATTAACATTACATAGTATAGCATCTCATACAAAATCAAATTGATGACGAAGACTATACCACATCACATGGACATCCTTCAAAACAAGTTAGACGACTCTACTCATTGTATTTGCATTTTTTTACATGGTTATGGGTTTCACTAAATCATTCAACATAATTATGTGATGACTACAAGAGCATAGATCGATTGTTGCTAGTTTCGAAATAAGAGTATCGAACCCACAAAGAGCTATTTGGTTAAGGTCTTTATGCCCCTCACCACTATCTACCAAAGGATACTTGTAAGATGCCTTTGATCTCAAGTAAAAGGTGTTTGAAAGGTTTTTTTTGTGTGCAAGAAAGTAATAAAAACAAGTAAATTAAAAAATTAATGGAAGTGTTGGGAAACGGTCTTGATCTTAGTAAGGATAAAATTTTCTCGGGGATGTAGGATACACCACTAGCATATGATAATTATTCATGATTAGGTGGGGTTAAAGGATGGAGCCTCCCCTCCCTTTGGCAATGCTCCAATATCCCAATATATGGGAGATCATCCTCTTCCTTTATTAGAATATTGCCAACTTGACAATCAAGTAAGATCAATACTTTACTCAATTAAAAGATCAAGTAAGATTAGATCCCTTCCATATTATGCAAGGGTGGGCCTAGAGGCCCCATGCGCCACACTAAGGTGGGCCTAACCCCTCTCATCCAATCCACCAACGGAACCTCTTTCGATGCTCTATTTCTGATGTATTTTCTCTCTGATGAATCCGACACCTCGAAACTATAGATAATCCAGAACCTTTTCGAAATATTATTCACCGTCTCGGGATGATAATGATAAAACTCGGAATCGATACCGATCACATCAGAACAACTTTCCTAAATTAGGTTATGTCACTAGAACTATTCTGATTCCTCTCCGAAGTAACACAAAAAAAATCTTGGAACTATTATGGTATGTCCAGATACCATTCCGGACAACAACTCTCTCAACTACCTACCATGTAGGTGACTAGCACAAATTGATTTTTATACCTTAAGTGTGTGACATGCTTGGGTTTTATAGTAAGTAGACATGATACCTAAGACCTTTAGATCAATAACCAACAATGGAGCATGAACGTCCATGATGGTTCCCAATTCACTCTGCGCAAATATCACAAGAAGTGAACCCATTCATTATACAATACTAATTCTTCCGCTTCAGGATATTTGTGTGACAATCAGAGGTGATATATTTGTATCTTCGTGAATCAATTCTTAATCACTATATAGTTTATCCTTGTTATGATTTAACTCTCTTTAACTTGCATATATATTCTGATGTCATTTATGATCACATCATAACTATGTCTGCGCACACGATTGGGTGAGATCTGTCACATCCCAAGATTTTCCAAATCTTGTAATGTGAAAAATAAATAAGCAAAATAAATTATTGTTGAATTTTAGGGTGAAAAGAAACTTTTGTTTCTAAATGGAAACTTAAAATCCCATCTTGAACAAACTTTGGTTAACATTTGAATCCAACAAAATTCAAATCAAGTAAAATGCATTCATCATAAAATGTATCTGGAAATTTAAACACTTGGAAAATAAATCCAAACCCTAAACCCTAATGGAATAAAAATTATTTCCAAGTTATCTCCAGGCCTATGGATTTGATCCATATAAAAATTTATCATCAAACATTTATAAATGATCAAGAATGATAAAAATAAATATATTAAAACCATATAAATTGGTTTCACTTAATTTGGAACCATGGATAAAATCTTATGAATTTATTAAGGTAAGGAAAAGTAAATTCCAAAGGTAATAAAGCACTTATCTAAAATCCATACCAAATGGTGAGTAATTAATCCTAAAGATATTTAAAAGGATAAATAAATATCAAATAAAATTTTACAAATTGGAATCACCACGTTTGGATCTATAAATAAAAAGTTATGGATTTTATAAGATGAAGAAAGAAATATAAAATAAAGAATATTTAAAGACCAAATTAAATCTTGGCAAAAACCATAAGCAAATGGAATGAATTATAATCCAAAACCAAATAAAATAAAAGGATAAAGAATTCCAAAATAAAATAAAAATGGCATTAACCATTCTATCCCTATTCTAATAAAGACAAATCTCTAATAAGAATAATTATTAAATTCATGAGAAAGTAGTACTTTGGAATTTACCCAAGTGGAATAAAATTGTTTAAATTAATATGAATAAAATAAATCTTCCAAATAAAATTTAGGGAATTAAACTATATTTAAATTCCATTGGAATTAAAACAAATACCCAATTCAAATGATTTATGAAACATAATAAATACTTTCCAAATAATTCAAGATGAATTATTTGACACCCTATTAATCCAATAAAAAACTACTGAAAAGATTTGGAAGGTTTTTAGAAACTTAAATGGTGTTTGAAAATATTATTAAATCTTATTTGGTTTAAAACAAGGGCTTATTTGAATAATTAAAAGACCCCAAAAAGAATAAAACTTTATTCCAAAATTGACTTCAGACTATATTACTAATCAGTATTTAAATCTACACAAATTTTGGTTGAGGTTTGAAATCAGTTTGAAGTTTGAAATAATTAAACAAAACCAAAACAGATTAATAGAAATGAAAAAGGGAAAAACAAACAGAACAAAAAAATGAAAAGGAACAAGCCCAGCCTAGCTAGCCCACTAAGCCCAACTCGCAGCCCACCTGCACCCCCTCTGCCGAATCGTTTTTCCACAAAACCTTGCACCCGCAGAGATACCGACAGATGGACCCCATCTCCCCACTCCCTCTCTCTCTGACAGACGGACCCTAGCACCACGTCATCGTCTTCCTCGCGTGAAACCCGCCCCCTCTTTCCTCCCCGGTCGTTCTGTCGCTGTTTCCTCGCGTTAATACACAGTAACTACGCCATTTAACAGCCCCGCGACCAAGCTATCTTAAGTGCCTGCGTTCCCTCCCCATTTCCCCTCTCTCGCCCGTCCCTCTCTACCCCAGGGCTGTTTCAATTCGGAGCCACACCGCCTCTGTCTCCGGCGAGCTCCGCGAGAAATTCCGGCAGCACCGCGTCGCCCCTTGCCTCCTCAACCACACTAGCTTGCTCCCCATAGTTCACTGCATCTCCCCGTAGCGCCAGCTTTTCCCCGCGCGCCCCAGAACCTCGACAACGACGACCTCAAGCTCCACCGCCGTCTGCCATTTCCTCCGGCAAGGTTCTCTGGTAAGCTCGGACCGCCCCGGTGCTTATAGTTGATGCTCGCGTGTTCCCTGGTATCGTGCGCATCTAACCGTACCTTCCACTTGTCGTAGGGTGACCCGTAGCCTCGCCGCCGACGACTTCTGAATGTGCTGACGTCAGGAGCATCTCCGGCGAGGAATTCCGATCAACCTCGTGCGCCCCTTCGACCAACGCGAGCAGGTTGAGCATCCCCGTGCCACGGCGATCACGGTGAGCCACCTCTCTACCTTCCTTGCTTCCTATTTCGCTAGCTCCGCCGCTAGCCGAGCGTCGCCGCCGCGCGCTGCCGCTGAGCGCCGCCAGAGTATGGTCAGATCGTCTCCAGCCGTTAGATGCAGATCGTAGGGATGCGATAGATGACTTAACTGAACCGTTATGGATAGATCTGTGCCGCTCGATCCAACTTAGATCTAACGACTCACAGCGACCGATCCGCGCGAAACGGTACGCACCAATAAGAAAGCGACGCGTGGCCAGTGTGTTGAATTAAAACGGAATTTGATCTATTGAATTAGTAAACTTGCAAAATTCATAACTTTCAAACCACACGTCCAAATTTTACAAATTTTATATCAATGGAATCAGCAAGACAAATAATTTCTGACCATGCACTTTGTTTAGTAAAATGCTTCTGTTAAATTGATTGTTTTTGCAGAAACTTGTGTATGCATGTTTAGAATATAAAATTTGTTCTAAAATGATTTTGAGAATAAAATCTTGGGAAAATGGTTTGTTTTGAACCTACTGACCCTAGGAATCAATTGGTGGTTTCAAAAATGTATTTGGTGAAGCAAAAGAACAAACTCTGGATTTAAACCATTTCTAATCAAATAAAAATAATGTTTATTTATTAAAAATGCTTTTGGGAGAAAATCTTTGGGAAATGTTTTGGAATAAACTCTCTGACCCAAACACCAAGTTTTATGATTTGAAAATGTATATGGTCAACCCCATAAAGATTATTACTTTGCTAACAGCATTTTCAACCACATGAAATAATGATTTGGTTTAAAAATGGTTTAGAGATAGAATCTTTTGCAAATGGATTTGCCACTTTATAAAATGACCAGTAAGTGTTTTATAATGTTTATAACCTATTATAAACCACTTTTGTAAATAAAACAAAGTTTGGCATGCTTGCATGCATTGTTTTGTTTCTATCATTTTATGTGATGAATTGCTTGAATGGTAGATTGAAATATTGTTTGCTTGATTGAATTGTAGTGACTTGAAGATTGTGATTGTTTCAAAGACAAGGAGTGAACTTATACTCTCTACCAAAAAGGCAAGTGATGCTTCATACTTTTGTCCCATTATTTTCACTATGCATTAGTGATATTTCTAAGTAGGACTTGCATGGAATTTTGCTAAGTATAAACCATGCTATGGGAAAACCTAGTAGATGAAACCTTAGTAGAATTTCCTAAGTTAAGGTTCCTACTACTATCATGCTTAGCTTAGCTAGTAGAAAACAAGGGTGGAATATATATTCATACTATGGAAAATTTCTAAGTCTATGGACTTGTGTTTTGTTTAATAAAACAACTAAGTAAATGAATCACCTGGGTGGAATGGAAGGAATGGTTTGTGTTGAGTGGTCATGCAAGTCCAGTATGCTGGGGAAAACTTGGGCATCACCAAGTCCAGTATGCTGGGGAAAACTTGGTGTCTCACTTGTGGAATGCCACCCAGGAACAAAGAGATTTGAGATGTCAAATGTTGAGAAGCTTCAAGTGCATCCACTTGGCATTATGGGCTCTGCCTGGATCATATAGGTTGCAAGAACTTGGCCAAATGGACAGTTGGTGGTAGGGGAATGATAGGTTGGAACGCGTCCATTCTGGTCTAAGGGAAGGCTTCTGAAAGATCTTGTCTTGGGAAACCAAGTCTTGTGGGGAAAGTGCACCACCTCTGCAGAGTGAAAAATCTAAGTACTTAGCCATGTCCCTGGCAAAGAACAATTTGAGCATCAAGACATGGAAGCTATCAAGAATCTCCTCATCCCAATTTCTAAGTTAAAAACTTGTGGGTGAACAAGGGTTGAAGGATCACCAATTTCTATTGGGATATGCCTTGGGAAAGATTTCGTCAAGCAAAAACTTAGTGTTTTCAAATGATAAGGAAAATCTATTCTGAGCAATGCAAGCCTAAGCTCCACTTAGCCAAATGCATATAGATGATAGACTCCACTATACTACCATAGTATCACTTGCCAATACAATTCAAATGTATTGACCCTTGTGGCTGTAACTTGTTATGTTGCAGGTTTGATTGATATTAGTGAAGTTTATTGATTAGGATTACAAGTATACAACCAACATGTCTGGATGTGGCACTTTGAAGATGAAGGACCCCATGCTATTGTTATATTCTGCTGCATTGTAATGAGATAGCCAAATGAGATATGTAAGATGTAATAAATTATTTTATTCCTGGTTATAAAAATGTATTATGACCTTTGTTTCTTGATATTATATCTTAACTGTGGATGCTAGCTATTGATCTAGGGACTAGCATTGTAAACACAGGGATCTCTACCTTATTAAAGGTTGGGAACCTTACAAGATCATAATATTGAATAGGCCTAGAGAATATCTCTCCATCGTTAGGAGGGGCGAGTTCCCACTTGTTGAACTAACCAAGTCCCTAGACATACTTTCTAACTTATCTCAGAATCTCAGGTATTTCCAACTTTGAAGGTGGGTTGGGACAAAACCAAGGACAAACCTTCTGGCATGAGGGTACTTGATATTCTCATGGTCTTGAAGATTTATGCATAATATAATGATCTGATAATTTGACTATTAACTTCATTCTATCTCATAGTAAACCATCCTTTGGATCTGTTTTGTACATGATACGTCCGAAACATATCTATAATTTTTTATGCTCCATGCTTGTTTAGTATCTACTTTGCTTTGCTTTGCTTCGTCTACACTTTGAGGTGTTTTTATATATTTTCTAGACCTAACCTATTAACAAGTTGCCATAGTGCCAGTTTCCTATTTTCTTCTATTTTTGTTTCCAGAAAGGCAGAAAATCAATATCCTCGGAATTGGACGGGACAAAAGACAAAGTCAATATTTTACTGTGGGCAACACGAAGCCAGAAGGCGAGACGGAGAAGGCTCACCAGGGGGCCACACCCCCTGGCCGCACGGGTGGGCCCACCCCGCGCCTGGGGGGTGCAGCCACCCTGGTGGCCCCCCTGGCTCGCCCCTTCGCCTACAAGAAGCCCCCAATGCAGAAAACCTAGGCACCCGATCAAAACTCCACGAAACTGTATGTAGCCGCCGCCACCGTCGTCCCTAGATCGGGGGGTCTGAATTTCTTCCTGGCACCCTGCCAGAGGCGAGATCATCCCGGAGGCCTTCTTCTTCATCATGCCAGCCTCCGGTATGAAGCATGAGTAGTTCCACCTTGGACTACGGGTCCATGTAGTAGCTAGATGGTTGTATATCCTCCTTGTGCTTTCATGTATAGATCTTGTGAGCTCCGTTCATGATCAAGATATAATCTATTTGTAATCATGCATGTTGTGTTTGTGGGGATCCGATGGATATTGAGATTACTATGTCAGATTGATTAATGGTTTTGTCTATTTGATTCTATCATGTGTGTGTTGTTTTTGATCTTGCATGCTCTCCGTTGTTAGTAGCTATCTTGGCCAAGTAGTTGCTAGTGACTCCAAGAGGGGGTATTTATGCTCGATAGTCGGTTCATGCCTCTATTTTCCAAGGGAAGTGACAGAAATCTCTTCGGTTGTAGATGTGTTGTTGCCACTAGGGAGAAAACAACGGTCTCTTATTCATGGAACAAGTGGATTGTTTACCTTACACACTTTGCTTAAAGCAGTTGTCTATTGCTTGCAACTTAATACTGGAGGGGGTTCGGATGATAACCTGAAGGTGGACTTCTAGTCATAGATACAGTTGGATGGCGGTCTATGTATATTGTTGTATTGCCCAGTCGAATCTCATAGGATCTTTTTGTCTAGTATTGCATTGTTATGCCTTGCTCAGTTCCAGTCAATTGCCCAGCTGTAATTTGTTTACCCTTCATGCCATGTTGTTTATCTAAGGAGAGCACCTCTAGTGAACTATGGACCCTGGTCCAACCATTACCATTGATACATTTTCCACTGTTTACTTGCTGCAAACCATCATCACCTTCCACACCATACAATTAATCCTTTGTTACAGCAACCGGTGAGATTGGCAACCTCATTGTTCGTTGGGGAAAGTCTTGAGTTTGTGTTGTGCAGGTTTCCACGTTTCTTGCAACACTTGTGTGACGTTTCCATCCTCCTACTGGTCCGATAACCTCGGTTTCTTATTGAGGGAAGACTTGCTGCTGTGCTGCATCACACCTTGCTCTTGGGGTTTCCTGATGAAGCGCACCTACATCAACTAGGTTGTAGAGTTATGTGATAGCTATATTGTTGAGTTTATTCATGAGGCTACTAAAAATTATTATGAGAGAGCAAAATATGGTTGTAGAAGTTTTCATGGTATCGAAACACCTCCTTATGAGCTGAAAGTTTTGAAGTTACCCTTGTTTCATATTCCTATGCCTTTCACTTTGTTCTTTGTGAATTTATTTGCATACAAGATTCTTATGCATAGGAAGTAGGTTAGACTTAAATGTGTTTTGAATTTGCTTCTTGATGCTCTCTTTTACTTCAATTTATATTTCTAATGTGAGCATCTTTTGAAACTATCAAGCCTAACTTAAAGGCGTTAAAGAAAAGTACTTGTTGCGAGATAACTAAGAGTTTCCTTGAGTCTTGTAAGTTATTAGTTAAGTAATTACCTCTACTTATCCTTTTTGTTTGTTTTTTGTGCCAAGAATGACCTCTAATGAGACGGAAGTAAGATTTGGGGAGTTGCTGTCCCGAAACAGATTTCTGTCCTCCACCATAAAAATTCTTGAGGAGTCTATGTAAGTCGGATTGAGCTGAAAACTTACGAATACATCCACCAGTATGTTAGATAACTTTAGTTACTTCAACACTTTTTTATTTGAGCAACATAAGATTTTCTAAAAAATCGATTTCTACTTGCTGGTCTGTTTTGACAGATTTCTGCCATTATTTGCATTTGCTTCTTATTGATTCCTTTTTTAGTTCTATTTTGGGGAATTGAGCTTTTTGAATGAGTTTCTAAAGTAGCTTGTGTTTTTAGTGAAAGTTTTTGCTGTTCCAAAGCTAAACCCAAAGGTCTATTATCTTTTGAATACACTAATGTTGCTAATGAAGATTGTGTGAAGTTTTGTATGAAGGAAAAATTTTAGGTGTAGAGATAGAATGATGTAATGAGATGAAGAATGGACAAAAGCTCAAGCTTGGGGAAGCCACCCCGGTGTCACCCCAAGAAATATCCAAGAGGTACAAGCATCAAAGCTTGGGGATGCCCAAGGCATCCCTTCTTCATCAATAAAAAGCTTAGGTCTGTCTAGACACTTCGTTTTTATTGTTTCATGCACTGTTGTGTTGTTCTTGGAGCGTCTTAGTTTTCGTTTGCTTTGCTTAGTTTGTTTAGTTTGCTTGAATAAAGTATTTTGGACCCCTGTTCTCGCTGTGAAGTTGATTGGTGTTGGAAAGGAGTAGAAAGTTCTTGCTTGAAAGTGCAAGAGGAGTTTGCATTCACTGTGACTTAGACTTTAGCATGACATGCTAGGTATCTTTTTGACCTTATGCTTAGTGATTATTGTTGTATCATGTCTTGTTCCAAACAATTGGGATTGCTTAGTGTGCCTTGAAAGAATCATGCATTGTTTTAGCATACAAAAGCATAGTATTTTGGTATTCTCCTTTGATGCTTTGTTTGGGTTGACTTGGCACATGCTTACACCATGTTGTGACTATGAACAAGTCACCATAGCCTTTATGCTCATTTAGTCCTTGACTTGTAGTACCACTCTATGCTTTGATTAGTAATGTCTTGTTGCTATGCATGATTATGGCCATTATTGCTCTCTTAGTTCGTTGCTCCCAATCTTTTTCTAGCCTCCACTTGTATGAGTAAGTTCTACTCATGCTTCCAACTCCCAAGAAACCAAGTTATCCCAAAGTGTCCACTATAAATTCCTATGCATGGTGTGTTACACCATTCCAAGTATATTCTTGTTTTCAGCTATCTTCCAATTAAAAAGTATTTTGTTATGTGAAAACTTAGTGATTAAAGCCCTCACAAACTTGATGCCACACTTTATATTATTTTCCCCTAATAAACGTGAATCATTGTGTCATCTTTGTTGTATATGCTTGCACTTATATGTTGGAATTAGCAGAACCATGCTGTCATGGGGAACGTTTTCAACATTGCACTTGTACTTTGTACACAGTTCATATCATGCTCTTTTGTCGATGGATGTCACCGGTGTGAAATAAAGAGGGATCTTGTAAGTCCATGGAGTTATGTATTTTTTGTTAGAGAAACGCCTAGGCCGCTAGCCTAAGCCATGCCTAATCATGGTGAAAACTTGCAGCATCACCATAATGAGCATTCTGTGAAGCATCCTCAATAATAAGCTATGCACATAGTAAATAAAAAGATCGCTGAGATGCTCATTGTCTGATTGCCTTGTCATTTTTGTTATGGGATAGCTCATGTACCATGTGCAAGGGGTACCCCATTGGCAGTTCTCTATGATACACATGTACTTACTATGACAAGAACTTACAGGTGACTGAAGTTGAGTAGCATGAGGTGTGGCCCTTGTATTCAAAGGACATGAGATTTCCAACTTATACTTTGTCAAGCATATACTTCATAGTTTGTTCACTTTAAACTTAATCACTTCAAGATGCTTATGATAGGGGCAATGAGGGCTAAAAGCTAACCAGTACCATAATTTTTGGAAGCTCTTTTTGAAACATGGAATCCCTGCTTCCATTTTTGAAGGTCCTTTCTTCCACTATTATATTGAGTCTCCACCTTCTACTTTTAGGCACCATTAAGAGAGCATAGCTGCCATTCTTAGTTCTATGTGCAGTGTCCCAAAACTTATTGATTGATGCATATTGTGATATTACTTGCTCTTGTGCTATTTGTATCTAGTCACTCTTATGAACTTTGAAGTTGTCCTATGCATCTATTTGCTACTCCATGAGGGACAAGCTGAATGCCACTATGCCATGTTTTCTGTATGTGAAACAAACAAACGTTTTTCAATGCATGTTATTCATGATCTTTGTTTGTATCCTTTCATGTTGCATGCGTAGTTACTTTGTCTTATTGTTAGAACTCCATCTTGCAAGCACATGTTTAGAGTTCTTTGATCCCAGCTTTCCATGTTTGCAAATGGTTTGATCTTGGTTTTGATGGTGCATGTCACCTAAAAAATTATTCATTTATCACTTACCTACTCGAGAACGAGCAGGAGTTAATCTTGGGGATGCTTGATACGTCGAAAAACGTATCTATAATTTTTTTATGCTCCATGATTTTTTAGTATCTACTTTGCTTTGCTTTGTCTACACTTTGAGGTGTTTTTATATGTTTTTTGGAACTAACCTATTAACAAGTTGTCACAGTGTCATTTGTCTGTTTTCTTCTGTTTTTGGTTCCAGAAAGGCAGAAAATCAATATTCTCGGAATTGGACGGGACAAAAACCAAAGTCAATATTTTACCGTGGGCAACACGAAGCCAGAAAACGAGACGGAAAAGGCTCACCAGGGGGCCACACCCCTGGTAGTGCGGGTGGGCCCAACCCGCGGCTGGGGGGTGTAGCCGCCCTGATGGCCCCCTGGCTCGCCCCTTCGCCTATAAGAAGCCCCCGATGCAGAAACCCTGGGCACCCGATCTAAACTCCACGAAACCGTCTGTAGCCGCCGCCACCATCGTCCCTAGATCTGGGGGATTTGAAGTTCTTCCCGGCACCCTGCCGAAGGGGAGATCATCCCGGAGGCCTTCTTCTTCATCATGCCAGCCTCCAGTATGAAGCGTGAGTAGTTCCACCTTGGACTACGGGTCCATGAAGTAGCTAGATGGTCGTATCTCCTCCTTGTGCTTTCATGTATATATCTTGTGAGCTCCGTTCATGATCAAGATCTAATCTATTTGTAATCATGCATGTTGTGTTTGTGGGGATCCAATGGATATTGAGATTACTATGTCAGATTGATTAATGGTTTTGTCTATTTGATTCTATCATGTCTATGTTGTTTGTGATCTTGCATGCTCTCCGTTGTTAGTAGCTATCTTGGCCAAAAGGTTGCTAGTGACTCCAAGAGGGGGTATTTATGTTCGATACTGGGTTCATGCCTCTAGTTTCGAAGGGAAGTGATAGAAATCTCTTTGGTTGTAGATGTGCTGTTGCCACTAGGGAGAAAACAACGGTCTCTTGTTCATGGAACAAGTGGATTGTTTACCTTACACACTTTGCTTAAAGCAGTTGTCTGTTGCTTGCAACTTAATACTGGAAGGGGTTCAGATGATAACCTGAAGGTGGACTTCTAGTCATAGATACAGTTGGATGGCGGTCTATGTATATTGTTGTATTTCCCAATCGAATCTCATAGGATCTTTTTGTCTAGTATTGCATTGTTATGTCTTGCTCAGTTCCTGCCAATTGCCCTGCTGTAATTTGTTTACCCTTCATGCCATGTTGTTTATCTAAGGAGAGCACCTCTAGTGAACTATGGACCCCGGTCCAACCTTTACCATTGATACATTTTCCACTTCTTACTTGCTGCAAACCATCATCACCTTCCACACCATACAGTTAATCCTTTGTTATAGCAACCGGTGAGATTGACAACCTCACTGTTCATTGGGGAAAAGTCTTGAGTTTGTGTTGTGCAGGTTTCCACGTTGCTTGCAACACTTGTGTGATGTTTCCTTCCTCCTACTGGTTTTATAACCTCGGTTTCTTACTAAGGAAATACTTGCTGCTGTGCTGCATCACACCTTTCTCTTGGGGTTTCTTGACGAAGTGCACCTACATCAACTAGGCGCATCAGTACCCTTGTCTCTATAGATAATGTACTCTTATTGTTGGTGGTATACTATATACCATGATTAGGGAACTTTAGCATCACTCAACACATGATATAGTCCTATAGGCTAGACTAGGAACATCTTGGTTAGTTCATCTTTACTACACCTCCATGTAAGGTTTCCTTTGATTCTCACAATCAAGGTTCACAATAGTTCTAGCATAGTTCGATGAAACTATATATTGAACAGGGATTGTATAATAATCATCATGATTATTACCTCTAGTTCACGAATCCCAGCACATACGAGCTAGGCACACCAGCCCCCCAAGGCCCATGCGAAGGAGTTAAAGGGATAAGGCAAAATACCTTGAAAATAGGGGGCTAACATGGTGGAAGACTCACCCCTTGGCCGCCGGCCCTAGGGGATCGGAGGAGGGCCAACGAAGCCTACCCTCACCCTATATAAAGAGGAGGGGAGGGTTGGGATCCACATCAAAGCACTGGACTCCATCACAGCCTCTCTCCCTCCTCCTCTCCGCAGAAGATCGGTGAAACCAAGCTGGAATTTCACCCCACCTCCACCACCACATCGTTGTTCTGCCAGAGTTGATCTGATCTACCTCTCCACCTCTCCTTGCAGGATCAAGAAGTAGGATACATCCTCGAGGTCCATGTGTGCACATGTCAGAGGTGATGTTCTTGCGGTGCTTGATCAGCTTAGATCATGGAGGGGAACTCATCATCAACCATGTTTGGTTATAACGTTTCCAGTCAAGTTCTACAAGGGTATGTAGATCCATCTCTCCATCGTTACTAGCAGAAGTTAGATTGGATCTTGTTTCTTCTTGCACTCTTGTAGGATTTTTTGTTTTCCATGTCGTGAATCCCATAAAAAATAGGGATTCCTATTTTGTTGCCCTTGTTTCCTTGGTTGTACCCAGTTTTCCGCAGGATCTAAACTTTACCTCACTTTTTCCCATGCGCTTCTCTGAAACTCTCACAAAGATCTCGAACAGTAGTTGCCGTCAGGTTGACCGTTATGCTGACGTGTGGGCCCGTGCCGTATGGGACCGTGTGAGGCCAGTAGGTCGTGACCGTGTTATGCTAATGTGTGGGGCCGCGTCATGTGAGACTGTGTGGGCTAGTTGGTCAAGACCATGTTATGCTGATGTGTGGAGCCGCACCGTGTGGGACCATGTGGGGCCGTGTTTGGTAGTTACATGCGCACATCTCGCCTAAATTGGCAGTTTTATTTTTTTATTGTTAATCGGCAGTTTTAAGAGTGTCTTTTTTCCCTCTCTCTCTTGCTAACAATTATTCCTTTTGGCCCACATTTTTTCCCAATCTGGTAGCAAATCCAGAGTAGCAAATCATATCAGAAGCATAAATACATTCAAAAAATAAAACAAATATAGATAAGCTGCTTACAGCAGCTAATATAGGATATACTGGTGATAGATAGTATGGTATTTAATGAGGTTCGATACATTCGCTGCTTAGCCAACACACAAAATATAAAAACAAAATAAGCTGCTTTACAGCAGTAGCACACAAATTCAATACCTCCTAGCCTCCGCCTCCTCACTCTAGCGTTTCCTCCACTTCTTGATGCCCTATACCTTGATCTTGGGCACCTTGGGCGTGATCAGAGGCATGTGACCCTCTCCGATGGCCACCCGCTGGTGGTTGCGGAGGTGAATGCCGAGAGCCTTGTGCTTAGAAAAAAGGCGTAGATGTTCACAGTCTTGCCGAAATTGTGGATGTAGGATATCGTGTCCTCGTCATGCGTCATGAGGAAGTTGAAGTTAGTGGCACCGAGTATCATTTTGCAGAAGGGAAACATGTATACGCCATTAGCAAAGTAGGAGTCATACTGGCCGGACTATAGCCTCCTTAGCACATGACAAGTCTTGGTGTGTATGGACTCGTCGTCGCTGCTCTACACCTATTGGAACAAATAGTAGTGTGCATGTTAATAAGAACATGATTCATATCCCTTGATTATTGAAATTGATTATTTGCATAAATTAAACGATTGAGACCCCATGATTATTTACATAAATTAACTGAGTGGGTTAAATTTTCCAATCCCCAAATATCAAACAAAATCAAATATTGATATCAACTACAGATCGACGCTAGTATTAATTAGGAAAGACCTTAACTACAACTCAAAGCACAAATAAAATAGGATTGAAATGTGAATATGCGGATTCATCAAAACACAAGATCTAACACAAGAAGATTAGCTATTGTAAAAAGATCTAGCATCCTGATACGTCATAAACGTATCTATAATTTTTGATGCTCCATGCTTGTTTTATATCAACTTTCTTATGTTTTGTCTACACTCTGAGGTATTTTTATACATTTTCTAGAACTAACCTATTGACAAGATGTCGCAGTGCAAGTTGCCTGCTTTCTACTGTTTTCTCTTTGATCACTTGAGATTTTAAAAGGAGTTGATACAGTAGCTTGTGTTTTAATAGAAGTTTTACTTGTGTTGAAACTAAACCCAAAGATTTATTATCTTGAATACACTAATGTTGCTAATGAAGATTGTGTGAAGTTTTGTATGAAGGAAATTTTCAAGTGTAGGGGAAGAATGATGTGATGAGATGAAGTATGGACAAAAGCTCAAGCTTGGGGATGCCACCTGTGTCACCCCAAGAAATATTCAAGAGATACAAGCATCAAATATTTGGGATTCCCAAGGAATCCCAAGGAATCCCAGGGAATCCCCTTCTTCATCAATAAAAATGCCAGGTCTCTTTATAGACACTTCATTTTTATTGCTTCATGCACTATTGTGTTTTTCTTGGTGAAGGAAATATGCCCTAGAGGAAATCATAGAGATGATTATATTTCTTATGTATCCATGAGTTATCGTAATGTTCCTTGAATATCCATATCAGACAACTTGTATTGATTGGCAATTATGTGAATTGTTTGTGAAACTCTATACTTGTATGGTTATCTAATAGTTGTCCCTAGTCGGAGTTCATGTGAGGACACACATGAATATTATACTAGCACATCGATTGGTTGATAACTATCTTTCGCAAGTCATAGACATGGAGATGTCAAACCAATGATGTGGACACATGTTATGAACATGGGGTTGGACTGACCCAACTTGAGACTGGCAATTAGACTTGCAGCTCTCTCTCTACACATCGTGTACGTTTTGTCCTTAGACCTGAGATTGTCGCATGTACTTGAGATGTGGATCGACCTACTTTGGGGCTATCAGACGCTTCTTCGTAACTGGGTAGGTATAAAGGTAGCTTTCGGGTTTGTCTTGAAGCATGCTGCAAGGCATGGTCAATCAAGATGGGATTTGCCCCTCTCTGCTTGAGAGAGATATCTTTGGGCCCCTCGAGTGATCGGATCCAGAAATGCATGGCCATGCTACATAAGGTTAAGAGTTAATCTAGTAAAGGGATTCCGAATCACAGTATCGAGAAAGGGAGGTCAGCTTGAAGCTAGACCAAATATCGTGAGGCAAAGGGAAAGACATGTACTAAACCTTGTGATGGTTCGTCCGATATGATCTTTGTGTGCGTTTAGGAGTTGGCATGTCTTGCTAGAGGCTGCTACCAACTATTGATATAATAAGTGTATTCGTGTCATGTCTACACGTATATGAACCTATAGGGTTACACACTTAAGGGGCTAGAAGCCTAATGAGGATTAGATCTGAATTAGACCAGGCTTAGGCTACTAATGGGCTGCTAATGTAGAAGCCCACTAGGGATGCCTATATAAGAGAGGGTGGGGGGAGCTGACCAGGGTTAGACCATTCCACCCAGCCGCCACTCCTCACGCCTGTGTTGCACGTGCGGACCAAGCAGTCCGGCGTCTGACGCTTCCACCCTACACGTGTCGATACCTCGGAGGTGCTTCTTCTGTGGCACTTGGACGAGCCGCGCAAGGGGAGATGCTCGTGGGACGAGGACAAGGAGGAGACGCAGAACATCTACACTGCCTCGACACGTTTCATCAAGTTCCGCAACTACGCGTCTAGTGGTAATCTCGTGATCTATGACAACAGTAATCCTGGTTTACGTGGTAGAAAATTTTGATTTGTGCTAGTGTAGCCTACCTGTATCCCTTCACTTGGAGCGTCTTTGTTTTTATGTTTAGTTTTCTTTTTGCTTGGTTTGCTGGAATAAATTGACCGAACCCCAACACTCTTATTTGGAGAAGTCATGCCTAGTTCTTCATTGTCTAGAACACTTTAGTTTTCACTCTTATTGTTTTGTGAGTGTTCTCTTTTGCTAGCACTTTGTTTAGCTTTAGTTTTTTGTGCTTTTAGCTTAGAACTTCTTAGTTCTTATTTGTAGATGTGTGAGACAAGCTCACTAATCTTTATGGTTTATTATTCATTGTGAGTTGTTTCAAATAAGACGATTGGTGTTGGAAAAGAGTAGGAAGCTTCATGCTTATAGTGGTACAAAAGGGAGCTTGATTTGACTGTGGCTTAGACTTTATCATGTCATGTTAGATGTTGCTTTGACCATATGCTTAGTGATTATTGTTGTAGCATGACTTGTTCCAAACAATTGAGATTGCTTAATGTGCCTTGAAAGAATCATGTGTTGTTTTAGCATACAAAAGCATAATATTGTGGTATTCTCCTTTGATGCTTTATTTGCGTTGACTTGGCACATGCTTACACCATGTTAAGACTATGAACCAGTCACCATAGCCTCTATGATCATTTAGTTTTTGACTTGTGATATTAATTTATGCTTTAATTAATAATGTTTTGGTGCTTTGCATGATTATGGCCATTATTGCTCTCTTAGTTGCTCGCTCCTAGTCTTTTGCGAGCCTCCACTTGTACTGAGTATGAGCTCTACTCTTGCATCCAATTCCCAAGAAACCAAGTTATTCCAAAGAGTCCACTATAAATTCCTATGCATTGTGTGTTACACCATTCCAAGTATATTCATGTTTTTATCCATCTTCCAAATTAAACTTTTGTTATGTGAAAATTAGTGATTAAAGCTCTCACAAACTTGATGGCACACTTTACTTTCTTGCACTTAATAAACTTGAACCATTGTGTCATCTATGTTGCTTATATGCTTGCAAATTATAAGTTGGGAGTTAGCAGAACCATCTTGTCACGGGGAACGCTTTCAACACCTGTACATATTATCCAGTTGATATCATGATCTTTTGTTTATGGATGTCGGTGGTGTGAAATAAAAGGGGAGCTTGTAAGTCCATGGAGTTGTCACATCCCAAAATTTTCCAAATTTTTAAATGTGAAAAATAAATAAACAAAATAAATAATTGTTGAAATTTAGGGTGAGAAGAAACTTTTTGATTCCAAATGGAAATATCAAAAACCCTTCTTGAACAAACTTTGAATGGAAATGGAATCAAACAAAATTTCAATCAAGTGAAATACATTCATCAATAATGTATCTTGAAATTTAAACACTTGGAAAAGATAAACCAAAACCCTAAAACCCTAAAGGAATAATTCATTTCCAAGATCTCTCTAAGACTATGGATTTGATCCATATAAAAATTTGTCAAAAAATAGTTATAAATGATCAAGAATGATAAATAAAAATATTATAAGACCATAGAAATTGGTTTCATTTAATTTGGAGCCATGGATAAAAATTTATGAATTTAATAAGATAAAAGGAAATAATTTCCAAAGCTAATAAAGCCCTGTCTAAAATCCATACCAAATTGTGAGAAAAATAATCCTAAAAGGATTTAAAAAGATAAACAAATGTTAAATAAAATTATACAAATTAGAATCACGAATTTTGGATATTTAAATAAAAAGATATGGATTTTATAAGGCAAAGAAAGAAATAAATAAGAAATATTTAAAAGCGAAATTAAAACTTGTCCAAACAAATGAAATGAAAGATTATTGAATAATAAAATGAGTAAAGGATTATTTATATAAAACCATAAGGATTGATTAATAGCCAATTCTATTTAAATAAAGAAAATTTCCCAATTTAAATGAACATTAAATGATATTAAAGTATTTTAAATAATAATTCAAAGTGAATTTTTTGCACTATTGAATAAATAAAATCTAATGAAAAGGTTTGACAAAAATTGGAATTCAAATAGAAGTTTGAAAACATATTTAAAATCCTATTTGAATAAAGACAAATTCCTATTTTAAATAAATAGTAAACCATAAAAGAATAAAAGAAATTATTCTAAATTGGACTTTAAAACACATTAAAAAAACAGTATAAAACCTACTGAAAAGTTTTGATAAATAAATCTAATTCAAATAAGAGTTTGAATTTGAAAACAGAAAAATCAAAATAGAAAAGGAAAAAGAAATCAGGAAGAAAAAATAGAATTGGACCCAGCCCAGCAAGCCAGGCCCAGCAGCGCAGCCCACTCCTCCCCCTCTCGCGAATAGTTTTTCTCACCAACAGCCCTACCCTCTTATCTCACGGACACGCCGGTCCCGCGCCATGCTGGCATCGTCTTCCCCGCGTGAAACCCGCCCCCCGCTTTTCTCCGACCGTTTCCGCCATTGAAATCGTAGCTTCAATTCGTTTGATAGCGGGAGTAATTCTCGCCAGCGTTCTCGCCCATTTTAGCGCCTATGTCCCCTCTCCATTTCCTCTCACACACTGTTGCCAGAGAGCCGCCAGGCTTCTACAATTTCAACCTCCAACCCCCTCTGCTCCGACGAGCTCCTCCGTCGATTCCGGCGACAACAGCCACCCCCACGGCCCCTGCTTCACATGAGTTTGATTCCCAGCTCCATGCGCATCTACCAGTGGTCTCAGCTTGCCCGCGCGCGCTTTGGAACGTCGGCAAGGACAACCTCTGAACGCCGTCGTCGTATGTGCCCACTCCGACGACCCTTCCCCGTAAGTCCCGTCCTCCCCTCTCTCTCTCGATGATGCACTCATGTTCACCACACTCTCCCGCGTCTAACACCACTCTCCAATCATCTTCTCATGACTCGCAGCCTCGCTTCCGTCCAGACCAAAGCGTGCCCGACACCGACACCATCTCCGGCGAGTAATCTTCGCCGTTCCCGTGCACCCCTTGACAGAAGGAAGCCACCTTGAGCCTCACTGCAACCACGCCAGCACAGTAAGAACCTCCGTTCCCTCTCTTGCTTCCTAGTTCGCCGGCAACGTCACTGACAGAGCCGCGTCACCGCACGGCCGCCGTCTAGCGCCGCCAGTTCCTGGTCGCTATGCTCCAGCCGTTAGATCTTAATCGCATGGCTCAGATTAGATTTAATCGAACCGGTATCAAGCATTGTGTGCCGTGCGATTTAAGTAGATCCAACACACCACATCGGTTGATCCCAGCGAAGCGGTATCATCCAATAAGAATAAGACACGTGGCTGTCCTGTTTAATTAAAATTCCAGAAATGATTTTATATTGTTTAAACTTGTAAAATTCATAACTGTTGTTCTGCTTGGCCAAATTTTGCAAAGTTTATATCAATGGATTCACAAAAATGTAAACTTTCCAAACATGCCATTAGTTTAATATTTTGCTTCTGTAAAATTCATTGTTTTTGCAGAAACATTATTAGGCTTATTCTGTGTATAAAATTTATTCTAAAAATACTTTTTGGATAAAATCTTTTGCAAATGGATTTTTTTGAACCTACTGACCATAAAAACCAACTTGTAGATTTAAAAGTAAATTTTGTGATACTAGGGAATAAATCTTTGAATAAAAGCATTTCTAGTTAAATAAAAATATTGATTATGGTTTAAAAATACTTTTTGAGTAAAACCTTTTGAAAATTGTTTGATTTAAACTCTCTGACCCTAAACACCAAGATTTAGGATTTTAGAAAAATATCTTTGATGAACCCTAGTATATTATTACTTTGTTAAAGGCATTTCTAGCAAATAAAAATATTGTTTTGATTTAAAAATGGAATTTAGGTGAAACCTTTTGCAAAATATTAAACCATTTAACCATAGACACTAACATTTGGGTTCAAAAATATATTTGGCTAAAACTACAAAATATTACTTTGATTTAAATCATTTCTAGCTAAACAAAATGATTTAAATGGCCCATTTTCACTAACTTGGTTTCAAATGATTTTACCACATTTATAAATGACCAATAGGAGTTTTAAAATGTTTATAGCATATTAGAAACCACTTTTCCAAATAAAACAATCTTTTGCATGCTTGCATGCATGGCTTGGTTTTTATTGTTTTATGTGGTGAATTGTTTGAATGCTAGTTTGAATATGTGCTTGCTTGATTGAATTGTAGTGAAATTTGAAGAGTGTGATTATTGAAAGATCAAGGAGTGAACCAATATTCTCTACTAAAAAGTCAAGTGACACTATCATCCATGTCGTACTATTTTCATTACACTTAGTGGTATTTTTGTAGTATGCATGATAGGGCTACTATGTTACTATGTTATACTATGTCCTATTAGGAAACCCTTTATATCTTCCTTAGTGAAAACATCATAGTTGTAGTATGCTTAGCCCTGCTATAGACTTGGGATGGAATACATGATATGATTATATGAAGTGTTGGAAAAATAGATGTTTTATATAATAAAACAAGTACTCAATGAACCACCTGGGTGGAATGTGGATACTCAATTGTGAATAAGGTGGCAACGAAGGGAACCATATCTATGGCTATCTTTTTCGTGTGTACACTAGAAGAATATGTAACATCCCAAAAATATTAAACATGGATCAACAAACTCTAATCATCAAATTTAGGGTTAACAAAAACTTTCCCATCTCAAAATATGAAAGCATTCATATGTATGTGTATTTAAATTAGGAGTTCTTTTGAATTGCCATGGTTCTGTGATTCATTGCTTGTAAAATGATTCTTAGGTGAAATAAACATCATCTAAATCATGCCCAAACTTTTCCCAAAGAAAAACAACTCAAAATGAATAAATGAAGTGAATGGTCATTTTTGCCAAATTAACTATCATGCCTACTTTGGCTATTCCTAGCACTCGAAACTTAACAGAAACAATTGTGGATATTTGCACCCCTTGTTAGTACACATAATAAGGTACCAAGTCCCACTTTGTGATCTTCTAAAAACATTCAAATGCTAAGTTTAAATGACAGTTTAAAATTAAATCTATCTCGTATGGGAAGATCCCACTATTTCAAAAACCACTCAAACAAGCTCAATTTTCAAAACCCAAGCACCCACAGAATCTCAAGCTCATGCCTAGCACACCCACCAAAAATCTTTTCGAAATTCAAAAAGAAGTTTCTTGCGGCCATTTCATCACACTTGGTAGGCAGAATTTAAACCAAATCAATTTCACTATTTCAAATAGTGTACTGGCCAAACTTGTCTCCCATTTAACATTCAATTGATCACATTGTCCCCCCTGGATCAAACCAAGACCTAACTAACCCACTCCCTACCTCCTAGCAGCATGGCCATAGCCAAACCGAGCCCACCTCGCCGGCCAACTTGGTCGCCGTCGCAGCAGACCACCTCCCCCTCTCTCGCCATGTCTGGGAGCTAGCCAGCACCTCACCATCGCCCACTGTCCCCTTCCCGAGCCAAGGCAAGACATGGACCACCGAGAACGCCCCGCTCCTAGTGCCACAACGACATGCCGAGCACGCGCTAGAGCGCTGCACCCGGCACGCGTGCACATGCCGCCCCTCAACCGCAGCCCGTGCCCACCGCGTCGCCACGACCCAATGAACAAGCCAGACACCCCCGTTCACCGTCCAACGCCCCACAGCCACCGCTCGCCGTCGAAGACGCTGCCTCTGTCGCTCAGAGCGCCATCCTCGCCCGACCGTTTACCACCGCCCCTAAGCCCGCATTGAATTCCTAGAGCATCGCCAGGAGACCGCCTGTCGATCTCCACCCTCAGCCATGCCTCTAGCATCCCGTAGCCATGTCGCCACCGTTGCCTGCCCATAACCCTCGGTCTCGCTGTCGAGCCTATAAAGGGAGGCCACCCCCAGCCACTTGCAGTACACCATTCCAGTCCCCTCACCTCACTGATCGTCCCACACCTCTAGCCGGAGCACGGGGAGCAGCAGCTCGCCGGAATTGCACCGGAGCAGGCCGCCTCTGGAGGAGAAGGGGCCGCTGATTGCGACCACCCTCGGAGCTGCCTCGACCGTCCCTGAGCTCGTCGTCGACCACCCGTTCGTTTGCCCACCTCACCGTCGTCGCTAGAGCCCTGGTATGCCTCCTATGCACCCCCACTGAGCCGCTAGGGTTAGAGCTGGCCGGCGACAGGTCCGTCATCGACGACGACCCCCAGCCGTCAATCCCCACTCTAATCCAACGACCCACACATCCCCGTACCGCTTCGCGCGTTATGAGCCGCTGACTGGTAGACCCCCTGTCAGCTGATCCCCGCGCTGCGGAGTGACACTGGGCCGGCCCATTAGAGTCTCCCGCGCAACCCAGCAGTTTGAATTTAGATTTTTCCATTTTAATTCAAACACAGTTCTGTACATAGATTCAAAAATCAACCCAGCTCGATTGAAAGAACCAAATTGCATGAAACCACTTTTGTTAGAAAGGTACTGAAATGCTTAATCCAAGCCCGTTGGATTCAAATCATTTAGATCTGTAGATCAACCTTGGTAAAAAATAACAAGTCAAAAGCTTTTCTGTATTCAAATATTTTTCAAAATTCAACCATAAGAGCTTTTGAGTTGATTCCAACTGTCAAAAATCACATTTGATCATACCTTTCAGAATATATAAAAACATATGGATTTACTTACAGGAATATTGTTCAAGTAATAAAAGAATGCCACATAGGAATTTCTAGAAAATTTATTTATTTAAAATAAAAGGTTAAACCTTATTAAATTGTGACACCACTTTAAATCACATTCCCATGTACTGAAATATGTGGTGATGACATGTGTCAACATGATCCCATGTTTGACTTGGAGAATATTAAATCTTAAGTAGTTTTTCAATGAGTAGAAATTACTTTTCTCAAATTAAAATAAATAAGACAAAAGCTTTAATCTTGTAATGTTAAGTGATGATGCTAGATCATCTATAGCACACCTTTGTGTGATGATTGAAAATAGTTCAGTATTTTTTGGTGATTGTGTACCTCGTATTTATTTATAGACGCTAGTACCGACCAAGGATACGAGGAGGAAGGAGGATACTACGAGGAAGAAGCTGAGGAGAACTTCAACCACTGCTTTGCTCAAGGCAAGCCTATACTGATACTGATGCAAGCCAATACTTTAAACCTTGCAAGCTAACACTTGCAACTAAGAAATTTAGATAACCTAGGAAATGCATTAAGCATGCTTAGTTAGACACATTTGATGATACCCAATCCTAGTTTTACTTACAAGCTCTATACTTTATTTCTTTATCAAAGCTTTCTCTTAGAGTTTACATAGTAAATTGTAGATATTAGAAGGATATTGGAAGGTAGCACAAAGAGCATTAAATTTGGCCTAAGTTAGATAATCTTGATGTCATTCTAAGGCATGAGATTGAACTTAATTAATCTCCACATGTTTACCACCCCTCATTAGTACTTACCCCCACTTGTAGATGCTAGTGCTAAGCATTAAACTTGATCAACTTTAGATGGGAATACTTGGTGGAAATGGTTATGAAAACCTTAGAATGATGAGTCATTCTACTGAAATGTTTTGACATGTGTTCTCGAACACCAGATGATTTTGATGATGAAAATGTTGAGGCATGAGCCTTAGCCCTTGATAAAACTGATGGTTGTCTGGATGCGATACCATTCCAATTTTACCGTACAACCACAATACCCGAAAATTGGGTAGGGATTGACTGGAAACTTATATACCTTAGTATGGGTTCCCTCGCGGCCAAGGTCTGAGCTGAGGCTACCTTGTGAAGATTGTCCACCTGTGCAGTACCTAAGATGACAGTTGGTCATGGTTGGGAGGCCAAACTCACATGAGAGGTGCCTATACTAGGGCGTGTAATTGAAAGGTTAGGATTGATTATCCGCATACTGAGTATGGTGAATTCAGGATTTTTTCCTGACGGATGTATCGAATGTTGTGGTGAAAGTGTACAATCTCTACAGAGTGTCAAACTATTCGAATAGCCGCGTCCGCGGTTATGGATAGTTGGAGTGGCCATACTATTCCCCCGTCATATGTTTTCAAAATGACTTATGAAATGAATTGAGACTTTGACTTGACCACAACAGGATTGTGATATAAAATTCAAGTTCCCACTTAGGTGTTATAAAACTTCAACTAGCTTTCTTTGCTTTTGAACTGAGTAGAGGTAAATCTGGCTTTTTGCAAAACAACCCTAGAGCTTAGTGTCCTACTACAAAAACCCCCTTAACTTGTTAGTATTAGTTTGCGAGTACTTAAAGAGTACTCATGGCTTTGTCCCTGGCTATTCCCATGGCCAGACTATGAAGAGGAGTACCAGGATGATGGACCGCAGGAAGGTTACGACAACTAGGATCATCTCCCATCGTCAGCATTGCCTATGACCCCGAAGATGGAGCTTCGCCTACGCTATCTTTACTATTACGTTATTCCGCTTCTTGAGTTGTATTAAGAACTGGATCATGAGATCCTTATTTTTGTAAGACCTTATGTATGTTTTGTAATGGATGATGTACTGTGATATCCAAATTTGTTATGTCTCGCAAAAATGGTAATCCTGGGATTGCGATGTATGGCATAACAGGCATCTGGGATTAAAAATCCGGGTGTTGACAAGTTGGTATCAGAGCCATCCTGACTATAGGAGACCCTAGTTAGAATGGACGTTTGAATCAAAAACTTAGTTTCAAAACCAAATGAAGCGAGTATTTATAAAAACTTATTCCCATTCTTATCACTTGGATTCTTTCATGAAAATTCATGTTCCTCACAAATTCTTGCAAAATACATAAAATTTGACACACTTGATCACTCTACTAGCTTACTCATCCTATATTCTTATAGATGGACGTGAGGTATAACAAGTTTTATTAGTTGGGGAATGGAGGAGAACTCATCTTTGAGCGTGACTTGGACCAGCTTTCGGAACTTCTGGAGCGTCCGCACCCCGAGTTCTTCAGAGCTCAGCTCAATGATCAGGAAGGAGAAGATCTGTAGTGGCTAGTTGTTGCAAGTCTCCGAGGAAAGATTGAACCTCCCACTGCCGAGGGAATTCAGTTCACCTTAAGAGAGAACAACTGGCTCGATGGACTGGCCAGAGCAATGTAGGAAGCTCTTGCCCGTCTATGTGGGCAGAGTATCAATCAAATCAAGGGTACTCTCTTTAAGTTCTATCCAAGGCATGATGCTATGGGACAGCCACTGGAAGCCCCACATCACCCCGAGCTGAAGACTCATTTGGACCACCTTAGCTTCATGATGTATGATCATCAGCAGGAACTGGACAATGCCCGTGACTACTCCAACCACAAGTCCGCCATTACCCAAAAGAAGGATCAGACCCTCGCCATGCTAGTGAAGGATCGCAAGTCTCGTTGCCGTCAGCTCGATAAGAAGGAGCGCATCATTGCCCGTCTTCGCCACCGTATCACGGATTTGGAGGAGACCATCCACGAGAGAGACATGCAGTTAGAGGAAAGGGAGAATGTCGGAGAAGACCTTCGTGGAGACCCCTACTCCTATCTCAGCGATGATGATGACTTTCTGGAGGATCGGGCCATGGACTTCTTCACAGATGAGGAGGATTTCGCCTTCATTGATGACGATGATGAGGATGATGAGTACACCGACTCCAAGGAGTAGTAGCACTTGAGCACTAGCGTTCATGAGATGTATTCGGTCCCACTGTATCATAGTTTCTAGAATGGTTCTTAAAACCATCTGTTTTCCTTTGTTGTGGTGTGTGTTGTATCGTGTGCTATGAATGAATGAATGAAAAGCAAGTTGCTAGAAAATCTGAGTCAAACTTGAAAAACTTTTCAAAGTCCCTAAACCTTAGAAAAATTCCCTCTTTTCTCATGATCTACCTCAATCTCGAGATGCCTCGCGGAGGAAGCGGATCATCCTCGGACCCGATGTTGCAAATCCTGCAAATGTTGGTTTCTGACCGCGAAGCTGAAAGAGCAGAACGTCAAGCCAACTTAGCCACCCTTGAGCAGATACCTCAGATGGCCAACAACAATCAAGTCCAAGGAAATCAGGACAACCATGGATCTAAGCTCAACAATTTCCAGAACATTAACCCACCGGTTTTCACTAAGTCAGAGGAACCCCTAGATGCAGATGATTGGCTGCAAACAATGGAGAACAATCTGGAAGTCGCAAGAGTGGAAGATAACGAGAAAGTTCTGTTCGCCACCCACTATCTAGCCGGAGATGCAAGAGCATGGTGGAACAGCGTTCGTGCAATGACCGGAGGTCAGATGATGACCTGGAATGAATGCAAGGTCAAGTTCAGCAGAACCCATGTGCCACCGGGTTTGATCAAAAGGATGAGAGATGAATTCAGAGAACTGAAGCAAGGAAGGATGACCGTGGTGGAATACCGTGACAAATTCTTGTTATTAGCTAGGTATGTCCTGGATGAGATTGACACTGAAGCCAAGAAGAAAGAAAGATTCCTGAATGGTTTGCATGATGATATGCAGACGGTGTTGGTCAATATTCCCTTTGCTGATATTGAATCCCTAGTTAACTCTACCATTCAGATGGAAGGAAAGATTAACCAAGCCAACGAGAACCGCAAGCACCGCATGATGCATCAACTAGGAACCAACATCCCCCAAAGTATCACCCCAACCCATCTCCAGGATTTGCCCCGAGAACCAACAGACCCATGATGAACCGTCCGACCTATCCCAACCGTGGAAACCCAAGGCCCGGAGGGAACCACAACAACCCCGGCAACTCTAGCAATTTCAACCGTGCACCACCCAAGTTCAACAACAACAATGCCGCCACCAACACCAACACTGCCCCAAGGACTGGAAGCAATGATGTGCCTATTGCAGCGAAGGACAAGTCGCAAGTGATTTGTTATGACTGTGGAACCAAGAGTCACTACTCCAATGAGTGCCCCAAGAAGAATGCCGCAGCCCCCAATGCAAATGCCCCAGCTCAGCAACAGCGTCATGTTCATCCCAGAAGAAGGTTTGCCCCAGGGAATTCTCTCAACCACAACGGTCGTCTCTTTCTCATTCATGCTGAAGAAGCCCAGGAAGCGCCAGATGTCGTACTGGGTATGTTTTCTGTTAACTCAGTACTTGCAAGAGTGTTGTTTGATTCTGGAGCATCACACTCATTTGTCACCGAAGAATTTGCATGCACTAGTAATATTCAACCAACCAAACTAAAGCATGTTAGGATTGTTCAAATCCCCGGTTCAACCACCAAAGCTAGGCAAATTTGCAAAGCCGTCCCTATCTGAATCCACGGCATAGAATTTTATGCTAATCTGATAGTACTCGGAACTAAAGGTTTGGAAGTAGTACTAGGAATGGATTGGATGTCCAAACATAAAGGATTAATTGACTGTGCTAAGAAAGCCATAACCATGACCATTACAGCCGGAATATCAGTCGAGCATATATCTGAAACCTTACATCATCAATTCAAGTGCAACAAGAGTATAGCCCAACCTACCATTGACCAAGTCCGGATAGTCTGTGAATACCCCGACGTATTTCCAGATGTTTTGCCCGGTATGCCCCCAGATCGGGATATCGAGTTTATCATTGAACTAATCCCTGGAACTGGACCCATAGCCTAGAGACCATATAGTATGAACCCGTCTGAACTAGCAGAACTGAAGAAGCAACTGGATGCCATGCTGGAAATTGGATTGATTCAACCAAGTGCGTTACCATGGAGATCACCTGTTTTGTTCGTGGACAAGAAAGATGGAGGTAACCGTTTGTGTACGGATTATCGGAAGTTGAATGATGTCACTATCAAGAACAAGTACCCATTCCCCAAGATAGAAGATCTATTTGACCAGTTGACTGGTGCCAAGGTGTTTTCTAAGATTGATCTTAGAACTGGCTATCATCAACTCAAGATTCGCGTAGAGGATATTCCCAAGACTGCCTTTACCACCAGATATGGATTATACGAGTATACTACCATGTCTTTTGGATTAACCAATGCCCCCGCTTATTTCATGAATCTCATGAATAAGATTTTTATGGACTTCTTGGATAAGTTTGTCGTTGTTTTCATTGATGACATTCTGATTTATTCCAAATCAGAAGAAGAACATGAGCTACACCTAAGGACCATTCTTGGAACCCTTAGAGAGCATCAGTTGTATGCCAAGTTTAGCAAATGTGAATTCTGGTTACAGGAGGTAGGATTTCTCAGACATATCGTATCAGCCGGAGTAATTGCGGTTGACCCTGCAAAGGTGAAAGATGTCGAAGATTGGCAAGCCCCAACCACCCAAACCCAAGTTCGTGCATTTCTCGGATTGGCGGGATACTACCGCAAGTTCGTAGAAGGATTCTCGAGTATTGCCAGACCCATGACCCAATTGCAGAAGAAGGACAAGAAGTTTGAATGGACGAACAAATGTGAAGCGAGTTTTCAAGAACTCAAGAGAAGACTGATTTCAGCCCCAATCTTAATCATGACAGATATCACGAAGCCCTTCGACGTGTATTGTGACGCATCCAAGATCGGTCTCCGATGTGTGCTAATGCAAGGAGGAAAAGTTATATCCTATCTATCTCGACAACTGAAATAGCATGAACAGAATTACCCAACCCATGACCTCGAGCTCGCAGCCGTAGTTATAGCCCTGAAGACATGGAGGCATTACCTGATGGGAAACCGTTGTGAGATTTATTCGGATCACAAGAGCCTGAAGTATATATTCACTCAGAAGGAGCTGAATATGATACAGAGAAGATGGATTGAGCTAATCAAGGATTACGACCTGGACATTCACTATCACCCCGGTAAAGCCAATGTGGTAGCAGATGCCCTTAGCAGATTGCAGTGCCACTTGAACTCCATGATTTTGAATGAGCAACCAAGTTTGCACAAGGAGATGGAAGATTTCCGAATGGAATTAGTGAGTGCAGGATTTTTGGCTAGCATAGAACTTCAACCCACTTTGATCAGCCAGATAAAGGAGGCACAAAAAGTAAATGCTAGCATCGACAGAATCAAGCGTCGTATCGGTACAGGCAAAGTACCCGGATTTACCGAAGACGAAGAAGGAGTTCTGTGGTATAAAGGACGTCTTTGTGTACTAGCAGATTCAGAGATGAAAGAAGTTATTCTGAAGGAAGCTCATGATACTTTTTATTCTATCCACCCCGGAGGAACGAAGATGTATCAGGATTTGAAGGAACAATTTTGGTGGCATAAGATGAAGAGAGAAATCGGAAGCTATATCGCCAAGTGTGATATATGTCCGAGAGTCAAGGCGGGACATCAAAGACCCACAGGATTGTTGCAACCATTGCAGATTCCGGAATGGAAATGGGATTCCGTTGGAATGGACTTTATCACCGGATTTCCTACTTCTAGTAGGGTAAATGACTCTATTTGGGTCATAGTTGACAGATTGTCCAAAGTTGCCCATTTCTTACCAGTCAAGACCACCTAACAGAGTTCGAAACTAGCTGAGTTATACATCGCTAGAATCGTCAGTTTGCACGGAGTCCCCAAGAACATCGTATCGGATCGAGGAACTCAGTTCACCTCGAGATTCTGGAAGAAAGTCCAAGAAGATTTAGGAACCCGACTAGATTTCAGCACAGCTTATCACCCTTTGACCGACGTTCAAACGGAGCGAGTAAATCAAATACTCGAAGATATGTTGAGAGCATGTGTGTTAGAGTATGGATCTAAATGGTAAGACTGTCTACCGTTTGCGGAATTTTCATACAACAATAGTTATCAAGCTAGTTTGCAAATGGCACCATTTGAATTCATGTATTGACGGAAGTGTCGCACCCCTTTGAATTGGTCGGAAGTAGGAGAGAGTCATATTTTCGGACCCGACATCCTACGAGAAGCAGAAGAGAAAGTTCATAAGATTTGTGAGCACCTCAAGACTGCCCAGTCAAGACAGAAGAGTTACACCGACAAGAGACGTCGAGACCTCGCTTTCAATATCGGAGAGTTTGTGTATCTGAAAGTGTCGCCATTAAAAGGAATGTAGCATTTCCAACTGAAGGGAAAGTTAGCTCCCAGATATATCGGACCCTTCAAGATTCTGAACCGTCGAGGAGAAGTATCATATCAATTCGAACTGCCAGAAGAAATGCCAGCCGTGCACAATGTGTTCCATATCTCACTACTTCGTAAATGCCTCGAAATTTCGGAGAAGACTAAAGTGTTCAAGAATATTGATCATCGGACCATAGAGATCAACGATGACCTGACCTATCCTGATGTAAGATCCCTCCTTTATAAAGGAAAAGGATCCCTGTGATTGCAATGCTAGTCCCTGGATCAATGCTAGCATCCACAGTTTAAGATGAAGTACACAGAAACAAAGGTCATTATTACAGTCCCATTCCAGAGACAAACATAGTCTTTACAACTCCATGGCCACAGGCCTAGTACAAGAGTTTAAATAAGTAAATAGATAAAATTCTTCATCTTCATGTGCCACAGGCAAGCATGTTGAGTGTAGAATCATGACTCCTATTCATCATCAGATTAACCTGCAACATCACAAGTTACAGCCACAGTGGGTCAATACATTGGAATAGTATTGGCAAGTGATACCTTAGTAGAATATTGGTGGACTAGTTACTATATGAAATTTGGCTAAGTGTAGCTTAGGCTTGCTTTGCTCAAAATAGGTTTTTCCTATTAGTTGAAAACATTAAGTTTTTCTTTGTCAAAACTTTTCCCAAGGAACCACCAATAGACATCGGGGTCCTTCACCCTTGTTCACCCACAAGTTTTACTTAGAAATTGGGATGAGGAGATTCTTGATAGCTTCCATGTCTTGATGCTCAAGTTGTCCTTTTCTAGGGACATGGCTAGGTACTTAGATTCTTCCATCTGCAGAGGTTGTGCACTTTCCCCACAAGACTTGATTTTCACCAAGACAGGACCTTTCAGAAGCCTTCCCTTAGACCAAATGGACGCGCTCCAACCTATCAATCCCACTACCACCAACTGTCCAAATGGCTAAGTTATTGCAACCTATATGGTCCAGGCAGAGCCCATATTGCCAAGTGGTTGCACTAGAAGCTTCTTAACACTTGGCCTCTGAAATCCCTTTGTTCCTGGGTGGCTTTCCACAAGTGAGATACACAAGGTACACCATAGAAATGGGCCTTGTGTAACCACTCAACATAAACCATTCCTTCCATTCCACCCAGGTGTTTCATTCACTTCGTGGTTTTATTGAGTAAAAACACAAGTCCAAAGACTTAGAAATATTTTATCATAGCATGAATAATTCACCACCCTTGGTTGCTACTAGCTAGGCTAAGCATGGCATAGATAAGCATTTTAACTTAGAAATTTCTAGCAATTCTACAACTACTAGGATTTCCCAAGCATAGCATATAAGCAAAATATAACCATGCAAGACTGGCAAAATATTTCTAATGCATAGTAGAAAACATAGGAATAAAAACATGAAGCACCACTTGCCTTGGTAGTTTGGAGAGTATCTACACTCCTCACAATCACAATCACTATTTGCACCAAAATCTACACATAAAATCATAGCAACAAATCACATACAAAATAAATACAAGCAAAAATATATGGATGCATTCAATATGATATGTGATGATTTTTTATACTTAAAAATAAAAGTGCACAGTACTGGTTCATAAACAAGTTCAAAACTTGCCAAACAAATAATTAATATACACAAAATAGGCCTACACATGTTTCTGTAAATAAAACCATTTTAACAGAAGCAAACCATTAAACACATTGCATATTTGGAAAGGGATTTCTCTCCTAATTCCATTGATATAAAATTCATCAAATTTGGACGTGGGAATCAAAAGTTATGATTAAAACAAAATCAAACATCTAATAGATTCAAATTCTGTTTTTAAATCTAAATCCTAGCCACGCGTCATGTTCTGATTGGTGCGTACCGGTTCGCTCTGGATCGCGACTGTGAGCCGTCAGATCTAACTTAAACTGCACAGCCCAGATCTATTTGTACCCCTTCGTTTAAGTGTTCTATCTAGCCCGTCAGATCTGGATCCAACGGTGCGCGATCAAACAACCACACTCTGGCGGCGCTAACGGCGACGACTGGTGGCGGCGGCTCTGTCTACGGTGGCGCGGTGGCTACAGGGAGGGCTAGGGTCAGTGGAAGTGCTTACCAGACTCGCAGTGACGTACTGAAGCTCAACGTGGTGGCGGCTTGACAAGGGGCGCGCTGCAGTGGCCGTGGGAGCTCGTCGGAGTTGCTGGCGACGTCAGATGCTTGCTGTCGAAGACGAAGGCGACGCTCTGGGACACGAGGATCCAAACGAAGAGTGTCAGCAGATGCGCTAGATGCAGGCGAACATGTTCATGGGATTCAGAGACGGAGGGGAACACAAGGCTCACCGAATTTTGTCGCCGGAGTTGGAGACGTCGTCGGGAACTTGAAGTGCTTGACGAAGTCGACGACCTGGGGCAGTATAGGATGAACCAAAGACATTAGAAGAAGCGCAAGGATGTTGCGAAGCAGTCTGCATGAATCAGAGAGGAAGGGGCGCACGGTGCTCACTGGGATTGGTCGCCGGAGAGGATTCTGCCTGCGGCGGTGCAAGGGCGATTACGGGCAGCCTAGTGGCAGAGTGGTGGCGTTAGGTGAGGGGAAATGTTCGCAGTGCAGAGGGGGTTAAGTAGGCAGGATGGGGGCGGCGATTACGCGCAGAATCAATGGAAATTAAGCTCGCAGTGACTGCGGCGAGGTAACGACGGAGCGAGCGCCTCGGCCACGCGTGATTGACGACGAGGACGACGTGGTCGCAGGGTCCACTTGCCAGCGAGTGAAACAGAGAGGGGGTGGGGTCCTTGCGTCAGCGACTCTGTGGGTTTGTCTGCGAGTGAGAGAGAGAGAAGGGGAAACCCGGGTGGGCTTAGTGGGCTGGTTCTGTTGTTGGGCTAGAAAGGTGGTGACGGCCCTTTTCTATTTCTTTTCTCCTTTTCTTTTTCTGTTTGCAATTTCAGGAATCAAATTCAAATGATTTCAAAAGTTGTTTGAATTCAAATCTTTTCAGGATTTTTGTAGAGTGCAACACTCACAAATCTGGGCACAAAACCAAGTGGTCACTTTGAATTGGCCTGGTCACTTTAAATAGAATAAAATAAGCAGTGACATAGCACTAGTTTTAAATAGGTTTTGAAATTGGTTTTCAAGTCATATTTGTTTTGAAACTTTGGTTTAAATCCTAGCAATCTAGCAATTCAATCTGGGAGCAATAAGACAACAAGGTTTGGTTCAATGGACAACAATCTCTCATTGGAGAGTAGAATTTGTTTTAAATGTTGAACACATAAAATAATGAGCTCATATGCTCCTGTTTTTGAATTGGTTTGTTTGAAATGAACTCTACATGATCATGAATGCATGGATGATATGCATGAGTTTGAAACATGATTTTAGGGATGTTACAAATCTAACCCCCTTAAGGTGAATCTCACCCTCGAGATTCGGATTGGCTAGCAAATAGGTGAGGGTGGTCTTTCCGAAGATCATCTTCTCTTTCCCATGTTGCTTCTTCTTCAGAATGATGGTTCCATTGGACTTTGCAAAACTTGATGGTCTTAGTCCGTGTAACTCTTTCTACAGTCTCAAGAATCTTGATTGGTTTCTCTTCATAAGTGAGATCACTTTCCAATTGAACCTCTTCCAAAGGTATAGTATCCTTCAAAGAAGTCTCTTCCATTTCTGGATGACATTTCTTAAGCTGACTCACATGAAACACATTATGAACTGCTGACAAAGACTCTGGCAATTCAATCTCATAAGAAACTTCTCCTTTACGACTCAGAATCTTGAAGGGTCCAACATATCTTGGGGCCAATTTACCTTTGACTCCAAATCTTTTCACTCCACGAAGTGGTGACACTCTAAGATAAGCTCTATCACCAACTTCATAGGTGACTTCTCTACGCTTAGGATATGCGTAGCTCTTATGTCGGGACTGTGCTATCTTCAATCTGTCCTTAACCAACTTGACTTTCTCTTCGGCTTCTTTGATTAGTTCTGGTCCGAACAGACTTCTTTCTCCCACACCATTCCATAGCAATGGGGTGGTACACTTTCTCCCATAGAGAAACTAAAATGGTGCCATCTCAATACTTGCTTGATAGCTGTTATTGTAAGAGAATTCTGCGTAAGGCATACTTTCATCCCAACTGGCTCCATAGTCTAGAGCACATGCTTTCAACATATCTTCAAGAATCTGATTAGTCCTTTCTGTCTGTCCATCAGTCTGAGGATGAAAAGCGGTGCTGAATTCCAACCTCGTTCCCAATGACTCATGTAATTGCCTCCAAAACTGAGAAGTGAATTGGGTTCCTCTATCTGACACAATACTCTTGGGTACTCCATGTAGACATACAATTCTACTCATATAGATCTTGGCTAACTTAGCACTTGTATAGGTTGTCTTCACGGGTATGAAATGAGCCACTTTAGTTAGGCGATCCACTACTACCCAAATAGAATCATATCCTGACCGGGTCCTTGGCAATCCGGTAATGAAATCCATACCAATCTTGTCCCACTTCCAATCAGGAATAGGTAGTGGTTGAAGTAAACCTGCTGGTTTCTGATGTTCCGCTTTCACTCTACTACATACATCACACAAAGCAATATGTTCGGCGATGTCCTTCTTGAGATTATTCCACCAAAATCTTTCCTTCATATCCATGTACATTTTGGTGTTACCCGGATGAATGGAATACGGTGAGTTGTGTGCTTCTTGTAAAATCAGTTTCCGAAGCTCCGGATCTTGTGGAACACAGATACGTTTCCCATGCCATAAAGTACCTTATTCGTCTTCATGGAATCCTTTGGCTTTTCCCTTGCCAATCTTTTCCTTGATCTCTTCAATTTCCTTATCAGTCTTCTGGGCTCCTTTGATCTTGTCCAACAAAGTGGGTTGAACATCCAAAGACATGAGGTGTCCTTCAGGCACTATCTCTAATCTGAGATCTCTAAATTGGGCACACAGATCATCTGGCAATTCTCCCTTAGTAAGGCCATTCACCAAAACCTTACGGCTTAGAGCATCCGCTACAACATTTGCTTTACCGGGGTGGTATTGCAAACTTAAGTCATAGTCCTTGATGAGTTCTAGCCATCTTCTTTGTCTCATATTAATTTCTTTCTGGGTGAAGATATACTTCAAACTTTTGTGATCTGTGAACACTTCACAACGCTTTCCCAAAAGATAGTGTCTCCATGTTTTGAGTGCATGGACAACAGAGGCTAACTCTAAATCATGAGTAGGATAGTTCACTTCATGAGTTTTGAGTTATCTCGAGGCATAAGCCACAACTCTTCCTTCTTGCATAAGTACTGCACCTAACCCATGATGAGATGCATCACAATACACTTGGAAATCCTTCTCCAAATCCGGCAAACACAAGACTGGTGCTGTCACAAGTCTCTTCTTCAATTCTTGAAAACTGAGTTCACAACCTTCAGACCAAGCAAATTTCTTGTCTTTCTTTAGCAATTCAGTCATAGGTTTTGCTACCTTGGAGAAATTCTCAATAAACCTTCTTTAGTATCCTGCCAAGCCAAGGAAACTACGAACTTCTTTTACTGACTTAGGTGATTCCCATTCAGTTACAACTGAAACTTTAGCAGGATCAACTGCTACACCATCTCCTGACACAACGTGTCCAAGAAATCCAACTTCATTCAACCAGGATTCACACTTGCTGAATTTGGCATACAGTTTATGCTCTCTAAGCTTCTCTAGTATCAAACGTAGATGTCCTTCATGCTCTTCTTTGCTCTTGGAGTAGATCAAAATGTCATCAATGAAAACGACAACAAAATTATCAAGAAATTCCATGAACACCTTGTTCATCATATTCATGAAGTATGCTGGTGCATTGGTCAAACCAAATGGCATCATGGTATACTCATACAATCCATACCTTGTGGTGAAATCTGTCTTGGGTATGTCTTGTTCCCTTATCTTGAGCTGGAAATAACCTGACCGGAGATCGATCTTTGAGAACACACAAGCTCCTTCTAGCTGATCAAACAAGTCATTGATTCTAGGCAAAGGGTATTTGTTCTTGATAGTCACCTCATTGAGTGAACGGTAATCTATGCATAACCTTTGACTTCTATCTTTCTTTTCCACAAACAAAACTGGTGCTCCCCAAGATGAAGAACTTGGTTGAATAAATCCTTTCTGCAACTGTTCTCCAAGTTGTTTCTTGAGTTCTTTCAGTTCATCATACGACATCTTGTATGGTCTCTTTGCTATTGGTCCAGATCCTGGTAGTAAATCAATAAGAAACTCCACATCTCTATCTGGTGGCATCCCCGGCAACTCTTCCGGGAACACATCCAGATATTCACTCACAATTGGCACACTGTCTATGCTAACCCCCTTAAGAGAATTAAGCTTACTCCCTTTTGATTCAACGTTAGACTTGAATCTAATCCGTTTCTTTTCCGGGGTTGTGAGTGCAACAGTACGATTAGCACAATCTAATACTCCTTCATACTTAGCCATCCAATCCATTCCCAATATTACATCCAGTCCTTGAGAATCTAGGATTATCAGACTCACTGGAAACTTATGTTTTCCAAACTCTATCACTAGATCCCGGCATCCAAGACTTACTATCATATCTCCACCTGGAGAACTAACTTTTATTGGACACCCAATGTTTTCAGTTGGAAACCCATTTCTATCAACAAATGCTTTTGATATGAATGAGTGTGATGCTCTAGTATCAAAAAGAACAAGTGCTGGAATAGAATTGAGTTTGAACTTACCAGCAACAGCATCTGGCTCTTCATAGATTTCCTCCACATTAATGTGGTTCACTTGTCCCTTCTGAAAAGGGTTGGGCTTGTTGGGTCCTTCAACTTTCTTTTCTAGGCATTCATTTGCATAATGCCCCATCTTCTTGCACTTGAAACACTCAACCTGACTAATATCCTTCTTGACAGGCTGGCTTCCACTGCCACTTCCACTACCACTGTGGTGGCTCTTATATCCACCCATGTGATTCTTGTACTTGTCATTGTCATGACTACGGTGATGCTTGTTGTCATGATGACGGTTGTGGTTGTGGTGCTTGTTGAATTTCCCATGCTTGTGGGATCCTGAGCTTCCACTATCATCATAATGGGAACGCTTGTGAGACGATCCCGAGCTGTGCTTGTCCGAGTGCTTTCTCTTCCTGCTTTCCACTTGTTTCATTTTGCTCTCCAATATAGCAGCCTTGTCACAAAGAGACTGGTATGTGGGAACATAGGCCACTGATAGCTACAGGTTCAGTTCATCATTCAACCCTTCAAGGAACTTTTCCTTCCTCTTAGCATCAGTGTCAACTTCATCCGGTGCATAAAGCGCCAGATTGTTGAACTCTTCAATATATTCAGCCACGCTGCCATGGCGCTGCTTCAGATTATGAAACTCTTTCTTCTTCAAACTCATCACTCCGGATGAGATGTGAGCAGTACGGAAACCATCTTCAAAGATATCCCATGTCACATCCTCAATGGGAGTGGTGATTTGGAAGTTATCCCACCAAGTAGCTGCTGGTCCTTCCAACAAGTGAGCTGCAAATATGACTTTCTCTTCATCAGTACAGCCAACTGTTACCAAGTCCTTGTTCATAGAGCGTAGCCAATCATTGGCCACCATAGGATCAGTTGTTCCTGAGAACTTTGCTGGCCTCAATCTCAAGAACCTGGTAAGCATGTCAAAACCAGGTGGGTTGTTCTGATTGTTGTTATTGTTATTGTTGTTGTTTTTGTTGTTTTTGTTCTGATTCTGGATGAACGTAGTCATCATCTGCATCAGCTGAGTCTGAGCTGTCATCATTTGCTGCATCTCAGGGGTGATGTTGTTGTTGTTGGGGTTGGGATTGGAACAAAGGGGAGGCATCTATGGTTTGTTCAATAGAGATAAAAATGAGATACCCATAGATGCTAACATGCACAATACATCACATAAACAATCACCAAACATGCATCATAATAAAAATAGTTCAACAACAAAAACGACATGTTTGCAAAATAAACACACCAATAGCAAGCCATCCACATGTTGGATGGTCATTGCGACTCAATGAAAAGCATGATAAATAAATGATAAATGAGTAGTCATCACTACTCCTCGGCATCAACCTCCTCCTCAACAAAGGTAAGACCTTCATTCTCCATAGCGGTCTTGTATTCCTCGACATTGGTGGTCAAGGTCTCTACTTTGGCTTTGAGAGCCCTCTTCTGAGAACGAAGCCTCTCAATCATAGTCTGCTGATGCTCGAGCTCTAAGTCCTTGTTCTCTAGTTCTGCAGTCATGTCTCGAATCCTCTTGTTCCTATCTTGGACTCGCTTCTCTTGACTCTTGAACTTTCTGTCCTGACTCTCGAACTTTGCCTCCATCTCCTTGACTATCTCATCTTTCTCCGCGAAGAGCTTGTCCTTCTCACGAAGCTGCACCTAGAGTTCGTCATTGTTGAGCATGACGTTGGTCCTATCAGTGTCCACGTGCCTAAGAAGAACCTCTAAGTCCTGGAGGTATAGACGAATCGGCTCTGTTGTCTCCCTCGAAGTGTCCTTGAAGTCGATGGCCTCTCCATCCTCATCACGTCTACCGAAGGCGTGGAAGTGAGTACCTCTAACCTGTCGAGAGTGTCTCTCTAACAGACGTCCTATCAAGTCCTGCATGACCACCTCTAGGCCTCTCTCCTTGTCATCGTGCATGAGCTTGAAGATGATAGCCTCCGTGGTAGGCTCAGTCTGGCATCCTGGCTGATTGACCTTGAAGCCCCAAAGGTCTTTCCTCTCAAACTTGGTGAGGGGAAGCACCATGATGGTAGGAAGAGGGAGATTGAGCAAGGTAGTGAGCTCAATAATACGAGGACCAAAACGAGTTCCCTGGAACTCTTCAACAGTGCTGATGGTAACATTAGGCATCTATTTAAGATAGAAAAAGTTAGAATCAACACAATTTAAGACAAAATACAAGACAAAGCATCACATGCATAACTTTGGAAATCAAAACACACAAGTCATGGCATACATGGATCCATTACAACAACCAAGGTTCAACTTATTTCAAGCAACATTTGGAAAATAAGGTGATAAGTGTGGTGGTCCAACTAAAGAAGTACGCTTACAATCCTATCTCACTTGCCGAGTTGGCTAACGTAATATTTCTAGAAGCAATCAGTCTATCTTGAGCACATGACTCCATTACTAAGTCTATAATGTCTCCTCTTAAAGTTTGGTTGGTAGCCTCCAACTCTTGGGTATGTTTTGTTTTCTTCCTTTAGGTCATTCTGGATGTTGAGCATCCTGCACTTGACTCTATCACCAAGTTCTTTGATGGTCTTCCAAGCTGCATCCCTTGCTGAATCAAAGAATGTAGTGTGCACCACTGAATTGGTGAACATGCAGAATCCTGATTCTTTGTGGTTGTCTTCCTTGTTTTTATACAAGTGAAGTTGCACCCACCAGTACTCAACTCCTTCATCCATCACAGGAAAACCTTTGTACACAGCTGCACCATGTATTCCCATTGAAACCATGAGGTCCTTGAGAGCCCTGGGGAATTCTGTCTCACACTCCAAAGTCATTGTCATGAGTGGTCCTTTCCTTACGGCCTCGTTGATGGAGTTCATCTACAAATAGAGATAAGAAAGAAGTTTAGAAAAGTTTACGAGAAGAAAAGACAAGTGTGGAAGTTGTTGAAAAAATTTCCTTAGTGGTTTCCAATCCTAGGGTCATAATCCTACAGGCAACACAGTGCTCTGATACCATCTATAAGATCCCTCCTTTATAAAGGAAAAGGATCCCTGTGATTGCAATGCTAGTCCCTGGATCAATGCTAGCATCCACAGTTTAAGATGAAGTACACAGAAACAAAGGTCATTATTACAGTCATTCCAGAGACAAACATAGTCTTTACAACTCCATGGCTACAGGCCTAGTACAAGAGTTTAAATAAGTAAATAGATAAAAGTCTTCATCTTCATGTGCCACAGGAAAGCATGTTGAGTGTAGACTCATGACTCCTATTCATCATCAGAGTAACCTACAACATCACAAGTTACAGCCACAGTGGGTCAATACATTGGAATAGTATTGGCAAGTGATACCTTAGTAGAATATTGGTGCACTAGTTACTATATGCAATTTGGCTAAGTGTAGCTTAGGCTTGCTTTGCTCAAAACAAGTTTTGCCTATTAGTTGAAAACATTAAGTTTTTCTTTGTCAAAAAATTTCCCAAGGAACCACCAATAGACATTGGGGTCCTTCACCCTTGTTCACCCACAAGTTTTACTTAGAAATTTGGATGTGGAGATTCTTGATAGCTTCCATGTCTTGATGCTCAACTTGTCCTTTTCCAGGGACATGGCTAAGTACTTAGATTCTTCCATCTGCAGAGGTTGTGCACTTTCCCCACAAGACTTGATTTTCACCAAGATGGGACCTTTCAGAAGCCTTCCCTTAGACCAAATGGACGCGCTCCAACCTATCAATCCCACTACCACCAACTGTCCAAATGGCTAAGTTATTGCAACCTATATGGTCCAGGCAGAGCCCATATTGCCAAGTGGCTGCACTAGAAGCTTCTTAACACTTGGCCTCTCAAATCCCTTTGTTCCTGGGTGGCTTTCCACAAGTGAGATACACAAGGTAAACCATAGAAACGGGCCTTGTGTAACCACTCAACATAAACCATTCCTTCCATTCAACCCAGGTGTTTCATTCACTTCGTGGTTTTATTGAGTAAAAACACAAGTCCAAAGACTTAGAAATATTCTATCATAGCATGAATAATTCACCACCCTTGGTTGCTACTAGCTAGGCTAAGCATGGCATAGATAAGCATTTTAACTTAGAAATTTCTAGCAATTCTACAACTACTAGGATTTCCCAAGCATAGCATATAAGCAAAATATAACCATGCAAGACTAGCAAAATATTTCTAATGCAAAGTAGAAAACATAGGAATAAAAACATGAAGCACCACTTGCCTTGGTAGTTTGAAGAGTAGCTACACTCCTCACAATCGCAATCACTATTTGCACCAAAATCTACACATAAAATCATAGCAACAAATCACATACAAAATAAATACAAGCAAAAATATATGGATGCATTCAATATGATATGTGATGATTTTTTTTATACTTAAAAATACAAGTGCACAGTACTGGTTCATAAACAAGTTCAAAACTTGCCAAACAAACTTTATTTGAACACTAAAACATTTCTCAAATAATTAATATACACAAAATAGGCCTACACATGTTTCTGTAAATAAAACCATTTTAACAGAAGCAAAACATTAAACACATTGCATATTTGGAAAGGGCTTTCTCTCCTGATTCCATTGATATAAAATTCATCAAATTTGGACGTGGGAATCAAAAGTTATGATTAAAACAAAATCAAACATCTAATAGATTCAAATTCTGTTTTTAAATCTAAATCCTAGCCACGCGTCATGTTCTGATTGGTGCGTACCGGTTTGCTCTGGATCGCGTCTGTGAGCCGTCAGATCTAACTTAAACTGCACGGCCCAGATCTATTCGTACCCCTTCGTTTAAGTGTTCTATCTAGCCCGTCAGATCTGGATCCAATGGTGCGCGATCAAACGACCACACTCTGGCGGCGCTAACGGTGACGACTGGTGGCGGCGGCTTTGTCTACGATGGCGCGGTGTCTACAGGGAGGGATGGGGTCAGTGGAAGTGCTTACCAGACTCGCAGTGACGTACTGAAGCTCAACATGGTGGCGGCTTGACAAGGGGCGCGCTGCAGTGGTCGTTGGAGCTTGTCGGAGTTGCTGGCGGCGTCAGATGCTTGCTGGCGAAGACGAAGGCGACGCTCTGGGACGCGAGGATCCAAACGAAGAGTGTCAGCAGATGCGCTAGATGCAGGCGAACATGTTCGTGTGATTCAGAGACGGAGGGGAACACGAGGCTCACCGAATTTTGTCGCCGGAGTTGGAGACGTCGTCGGGAACTTGCAGTGCTTGACGAAGTCGACGACCTGGGGCGGTATAGGATGAACCAAAGACATTAGAAGTAGCGCAAGGATGTTGCAAAGTAGTCTGCATGAATCAGAGAGGAAGGGGCGCACGGTGCTCACCGGTATTGGTCGCCGGAGAGGATTCTGCCTGCGGTGGTGCAAGGGCGATTACGGGCAGCCTGGTGGCAGAGTGGTGGCGTTAGGTGAGGGGAAATGTTCGCGGTGCAGAGGGGGTTAAGTAGGCAGGAGGGGGGCGGCGATTACGCGCAGAATAAATGGCAATTAAGCTCGCAGTGACTGCGGCGAGGTAACGGCGGAGAGAGCGCCCCGGCCGCGCGTGATTGACGACGACAACGAAGTGGTCGCAGGGTGCACTTGCTAGCGAGTGAAACAGAGAGGGGGTGGGGTCCTTGCGTCAGCGACTCTATGGGTTTGTCTGCGAGTGAGAGAGAGAGAAGGGGGAACCCGGGTGGGCTTAGTGGGCTGGTTCTGTTGTTGGGCTAGAAAGGTGGCGCAGGCCCTTTCTATTTCTTTTCTCCTTTTCTTTTTCTGTTTTGAATTTCAGGAATCAAATTCAAATGATTTCAAAAGTTGTTTGAATTCAAATATTTTCAGGATTTTTGTAGAGTGCAACACTCACAAATCTGGGCACAAAACCAAGTGGTCACTTTGAATTGGCCTGGCCACTTGAAATAAAATAAAATAAGCAGTGACATAGCACTAGTTTTAAATAGGTTTTGAAATTGGTTTTCAAGTCATATTTGTTTTGAAACTTTGGTTTAAATCCTAGCAATCTAGCAATTCAATCTGGGAGCAATAAGACAACAAGGTTTGGTTCAATGGACAACAATCTCTCATTGGAGAGTAGCATTTGTTTTAAATGTTGAACACATAAATAATGAGCTCATATGCTCCTGCTTTGAATTGGTTTGTTTGAAATGAACTCTACATGATCATGAATGCATGGATGATATGCATGAGTTTGAAACATGATTTTAGGGATGTTACACCTAACGTACCCATCCGTATTTTGGAAGACGCTTTTAGAACTACCAGGACCCGGAGCATCAATTTTCTCAAGATTCAGTGGAGCAACCACACGGAAGAGGAAGCTACCTGGGAGCGAGAAGATCACATCAGGATGGAGTTCCCGGATCTCTTTAAATCCTAGGTAATCTTTTTCGTCCTTTTTCAAATCTCGGGACGAGATTTTCTTTAAGGGGGGAAGGTTTGTAACATCCCAAAAATATTAAACATGGATCAACAAACTCTAATCATCAAATTTAGGGTTAATAAAAACTTTCCCATCTCAAAATATGAAAGCATTCATATGTATGTGTATTTCAATTAGGAGTTCTTTTGAATTGCCATGGTTCTGTGATTCATTGCTTGTAAAATGATTCTTAGGTGAAATAAACATTATCTAAATCATGCCCAAACTTTTCCCAAAGAAAAACAACTCAAAATGAATAAATGAAGTGAATGGTCATTTTTGCCAAATTAACTATCATGCCTACTTTGGCTATTCCTAGCACTCAAAACTTAACAGAAACAATTGTGGATCTTTGCACCCCTTGTTAGTACACATAATAAGGTACCAAGGCCCACTTTGTGATCTTCCAAAAACATTCAAATGCTAAGTTTAAATGACATTTTAAAATTGAATCCATCTCATATGGGAAGATCCCACTATTTGAAAAACCACTCAAACAAGCTCAATTTTCAAAACCCAAGCACCCACAGAATATCAAGCTCATGCCTAGCACACCCACCAAAAATCTTTTCAAAATTCAAAAAGAAGTTTCTTGCGGCCATTTCATCAAACACTTGGCAGGCAGAATTTAAACCAAATCAATTTCACTATTTCAAATAGTGTACTGGCCAAACTTGTCTCCCATTTAACATTCAATTGATCACATTGTCCCCCTGGATTAAACTAAGATCTAACTAACCCACCCCTACCTCCTAGCAGCATGGCCATGGCCAAACCGAGCCCACCTCGCCGGCCAACTTGGTCGCCGCCGCAGCAGACCACCTCCCCCTCTCTCGCCATGTCTGGGACCCAGCCAGCACCTCACCGCCGCCCACTGTCCCCTTCCCGAGCCAAGGCAAGCGATGGACCACCGAGAATGCCCCGCGCCCAGTGACACAGCGACATGCCGAGACGCGCCAGAGCGCCGCACCCGACACGCTTGCACACGCCGCCCCTCGACCCCAGCCCGTGCCCACCGCGTCGCCACGACCCAAGGAACACGCCAGACACCCCCGTTCACCGTCCAACGCCCCACAGCCACCGCTCGCCGTCGAAGATGCCGCCTCTGCCGCTCAGAGTGCCAGCCTCGCCCGACCGTTTACCACCGCCCCTAAGCCCGCATTGAATTCCTAGAGCATTGCCAGGAGACCGCGCGTCGATCACCACCCTCAGCCATGCCTCTAGCTGCCCGTAGCCATGTCGCCACCGTCGCCTGCCCATCCCTCTCGGTCTTGCCGTCGAGCCTATAAAAGGAGGCCACCCCCAGCCATTTGCAGCACACCATTCCACTCCTCTCACCTCAATGATCGTGCCACACCTCTAGCCGGAGCACGGGGAGCAGCAGCTCGCTGGAATTGCACCGGAGCAGGCCGCCTATGGAGGAGAAGGGCGCCGCTGATTGCGACCACCCCCGAAGCTTCCTCGACCGTCCCTGAGCTCGCCGTCGACCACCTATTCGTTTGCCCTCCTCGTCGTCGTTGCTGGAACCCTGTTACGCCCCCTATGCACCCCCACTGAGCCGCTAGGGTTAGAGCTCGCCGGTGACAGGTCTGTCATCAATGATGATCCCCAGCCGTCGATCCCCACTCTAATCCAACAACCCACATAGCCACGTACCGCTTTGAGCGTTATGAGCCACTGACTGGTAGACCCCCTGCCAGCTGAGCCCCGCGTTGCGGAGTGATACTGGGCCGGCCCATTAGTGTCTCCCGCGCAACCCAGCAGTTTGAATTTAGATTTTTCCATTTTAATTCAAACACAGTTCTGTACATAGATTCAAAAATCAACCCAGCTTGATTGAATGAACCAAATTGCATGAAACCAATTTTGTTAGAAAGGTACTGAAATTCTTAATCCAAGCCCGTTGGATTCAAATCATTTGGATCTGTAGATCAAACTTGGTAAAAAATAACAAGTCAAAAGCTTTTCTGTATTCAAATATTTTTCAAAATTTAACCATAAGAGCTTTTGAGTTGATTCCAATTGTCAAAAATCACATTTGATCATACCTTTCAGAATAGATAAAAACATATGGGTTTACTTACAGGAATATTGTTCAAGTAATAAAAGAATGCCACATAGGCATTTCTAGTCACTTTATTTATTTAAAATAAAAGGTTAAACCTTATTAAATTGTGACACCACTTTAAATCACATTCCCATGTACTAAAATATGTGGTGATGACATGTGTCAACATGATCCCATGTTTGACTTGGAGAATATTAAATCTTAAGTAGTTTTTCAATGAGTAGAAATTACTTTTCTCAAATTAAAATAAATAAGACAAAAGCTTTAATCTTGTAATGTTAAGTGATGATGGTAGATCATCTATAGCACACCTTTGTGTGATGATTGAAAATAGTTAAGTATTGTTTGTTGATTGTGTACCTCGTATTTATTTATAGACGCTAGTACCGACCAAGGATACGAGGAGGAAGGAGGATACTACGAGGAAGAAGCCGAGGATAACTTCAACCACTGCTCTGCTCAAGGCAAGCTTATACTGATACTTATGCAAGCCAATACTTGAAACCTTGCAAGCTAACACTTGCAACTATGAAAGTTATATAACCTTGGCAATGCATTGAGCATGCTTAGCTAGACACATTAAATTTGGCCTAAGTTAGATAATCTTGATGTCATCCTAAGGCATGAGATTGAACTTAATTAATCTCCACCTGTTTACCACCCCTCATTAGTACTTACCCCCACTTGTAGACGCTAGTGCTAAGCATAAAACTTGATCAACTTTAGATGGGAATACTTGGTGGAAATGGTTATGAAAACCTTAGAATGATGAGTCATTCTATTGAAATGTTTTGACATGTGTTCTCGAACACCAGATGATTTTGATGATGAAAATGTTGAGGCATCAGAGTTAGCCCTTGATAAAACTAATGGTTGTCTGGATGCGATACCATTCCAATTTTACCGTACAACCACAATACCCAAAAATTGGGTAGGGCTTGACTAGAAACTTATATACCTTAGTATGGGTTCCCTCGCGGCCAAGGTCTGAGCTGAGGCTACCTTGTGAAGATTGTCCACCTGTGCAGTACCCAAGATGACAGTTGGTCATGGTTGGGAGGCCAAACTCATAGGAGAGGTGCCTGTACTAGGGCGTGTAATTGAAAGGTTAGGATTGATTATCCGCATACTGAGTATGGTGAATTCAGGATTTGTTCCTGACGGATGTATCGAATGTTGTGGTGAAAGTGTACCATCTCTGCAGAGTGTCAAACTATTCGAATAGCCGCGTCCGCGGTTATGGACAATTGGAGTGGCCATATTGTTCCCCCGTCAGATGTTTTCAAAATGACTTATGATATTAATTGAGACTTTGACTTGACAACAACAGGGTTGTGATATAAATTTCAAGTTCCCACTTAGGTGTTATAAAACTTCAACTAGCTTTATTTGCTTCTGAACTGAGTAGAGGTAAATCTGGCTTTTTGCAAAACAACCCTAGAGCTTAGTGTCCTACTACAAAAACCCCCTTAACTTGTTAGTATTAGTTTGCGAGTACTTAAAGAGTACTCATGGCTTTGTCCCTGGCTATTCCCGTGGCCAGACTATGAAGAGGAGTATCAGGAAGACGGACAACAGGAAGGTTACGACAACTAGGATCATCTCCCATCGTCAGCATTGCCTGTGACCACGAAGATGGAGCTTCGCCTACGCTATCGTTATTATTACGTTATTCTGCTGCTTGAATTGTATTAAGACTGGATCATGAGATCCTTATTTGTGTAAGACCTTATGTATGTTTTGTAATGGATGATGTACTGTGATATCCAATCTGATATGTCTCGCAAAAATGGTAATCCTGGGATTGCGATGTATGGCATAACACGCACCTGGGATTAAAAATCCGGGTGTTGACAGAATACCACCCAGGGACTTAGAGATTGAACATGTTTCTCATACAGTGGCTTCCGTGTACAGCCACATGCTAAATGGGATCTGGCTTAGTCAATTATATAGTGGAAGACCCTTGCATTGGTACCTCTTCAGGTTAACTAGAATTATGTATTGGAAGTATATCCTTACATTGGTGCCTGGTAGACATGCTAGCATTATGTATTAGGAGGACTTCTATGGAAAGACTTTGTCACATTCTTGATCTGCCGGTACTCCATTTGGTGTGTACTTATCCAGCGGCCACTGGTGGCGTCAAGACGAGATTGTGTCATGTGGGTAAAGTGTACAACTTCTGCATAAGATCAAATCCTAAGTACTTAGCCGTGTCCTCGGTTATGGACAACTCTGAGCAACTAAGGCCTGAAGCTCTGGAAGATCTCGACATTCCAATTTCTCAAAGTAAAACTTGATGGTGTCAACAAGGGATTAGAAGCACTTGGAGTTTGCCAAAGAAGTTCATCAAGATTGTTAAAAGATCAAAACTATTTTTGAAAAGATAGGATAAAACCATATTGCTTGCTACAAATGAGCCTAAACCCTACTTATCCAAATATGCATGTATTGATAGACTCCAACTTATTTCCACATAGTAGTGAAACTTGCCAATACAATTCAAATGTATTGACCCTTGTGGCTATAACTTATTATGTTACAGGTTTGTTTGATGTTAGTGAAGTGTGTTAAATAGGATTACAAGTCTACAACCAACATGATTGACTGTGGCACTTTGAAGATGAAGGACTCCATGCTATATAGATATTTCTGCTGCATTGTAATAAGATAGCCAAATGAGCTATGTAAGATGTAATGAATTATTTTATTCCTGGTTATAAAGTTGTATTATGACCTTTGTTTCTTGATATTACATCTTAAACTGTGGGTGCTAGCTATTGATCCAGGGACTAGCATTGTAAACACAGGGATCTCTACCTTATCAGGTTGGGACCTTTTACAGGAGTATTATATATGTGTTAGTGAAACGCCTAGGCGGCTAGCTTAAGCCATTCCTAATCATGGTGGAAACTATAGCATAACCATAGTGAGCAATCTGTGAAGCATACTCAATAAAAACCTATGCAAATAGCAAATAAAAAGATCGCTGAGATGCTCATTGTCTCTTGCCTTGTAATTTGGATATGGGATAGCTCCTATGTCATGGGGCAAGGGGTACCCTGTTGGTGGTTCTCTATGATACACATATACTTACAATGACAAGAACTTGTTTGTGACTAAAGTTTAGTAGCATGAGGAACGGCCCTTGTACTCAAGGGACATGGGATTTCCAACTTATGATCTATCAAGCATATACTTCATATTTGTTTCACTTTAACCTTAATAACTTCAAGATGCTTATGATAGGGGCAATAAGAGATGAAAGCTAAAAAGTACCATAATTTTTGGAAAGCTCTTTATGAAACTTGAAATCCCTACTTCCCTCTGTGAAGGGCCTTTCTCTTTACATTTATGTTGACTCTCCATCTTCTACCTTTATGCACCAATTAAGAGAGAATATTTTTCATTCTTAGTTTAATGTGCATTGTACCAAAACTTATTGATTGATTCATAACTTTGATATTGCTTGTTCTTAAATTATTTTTATCTAGTCACCCTTATGAACTTTGAAGGTGTCCTATGCATTTCTGTTTTGCTATACCATGAAGGACAAGCTGAAAACCACTTTTGCTATGTTTTCTATATGTGAAACAAACAAACGTCTTTCAATGCATTGTTATTCATGATCTTTTGTTTGTGTTACCTTTCATGTTACAACATAGTTTCTATGTCTTATTGTTCGAACTACATCTTTCATTCTCATGTTTAGAGTACTTTGATCTCAACTATCAATGCTTTAAAAATACCTTGATCAATTGTGATAGCATGTCACCTCAAAAATTATTCTTTTTATCACTTACCTACTCGAGGACGAGCAGGAGTTAAGCTTGGGGATGCTTGATATGTCGTAAACGTACCTATAATTTTTGATGCTCCATGCTTGTTTTATATCAACTTTCGTGTGTTTTGTCTACACTTTGAGGTATTTTTATACATTTTCTGGAACTAACCTATTGACAAGATGACATAGTGCCAGTTGCCTATTTTCGAAAAGCTAGTAAGGAAATATTCTCGAAATTGGACGGGACAATAGCCAAAGTCAATATTTTATCAGAAGGAACACGGAGTCCGGAGGGGAGACGAAGTGGGGCCACGAGGTGGCCAAACCCTATGGCGGTGTGGCCAAGGCGGGGCACACCAGCCCTAGGTGTGGGCCCCTCGGGCGCCCACCGACCTTGCCCCTTCTCTTATAAAACCACCCCGATGCAGAAACCCTAAGCAACCCAATCAAATATCCACGAAAGAGTTCGTAGCCGCCGCCATCTCCATCCCTAGATTAGGGGATCCGAAGCTCTTCCCGGCACCCTGCAGAAGGGGAGAGATCATCCTAGAGGCCTTCTTCATCACCATGCCAGCCTCCGGAGTGATGTGTGAGTAGCTCACCCTTGGACTACGGGTCCATAAAGTAGCTAGATGGTTGGTTCTCCTCCTTTGTGCTATCATGTTTAGATCTTGTGATCTCCGTTCATGATCAAGATCATCTACTTTGTAATCCTACATGTTGTGTTTGTTGGGATCCGATGGATATTGAGTACTATGTTCAAGATTAATTATTGATTATATATTGTTTGTGTCATTTGTGATCTTGCATGCTCTCCGTTGTTCATAGATGCTTTGGCCAAGTAGATGCTTGCAACTCCAAGAGGGAGTATTTATGCTCGATGGTAGGTTCATGCCTCTAATAATCTAGGGATGTGACAGAAATCTCTAAGGTTGTAGATGTGATGTTGCTACTAGGGAGAAAACAAAAATCCTTTGTCCAAGGGAAATTGTATTGTTTACTTTACACACTTTGCTTAATGCAATTATCCGTTGCTTGCAACTTAATACTAGAAGGGGTTCGGATGATAACCTAAAGGTGGATTATTAGTCATAGATGTAGTTGGATTACGATCTATGTATTATGTTGTAATGCCCAAATGATTTTCATAGGAATCATCATGACTTGTACATGCATATTTATGAATTTTCAATCTATCAATTGCCCAACTACAATTTGTTCACCCAAAGGAGAAACATCTCTAGTGAATTTTAGACCCCGGTCCATTCCTTTATCATTGATATACCATCTACTATTACTGTTTACTTTCTGCAAGAAATTACTATCTTCCACACTATACGTTTAATCATTTGCTTTCAGCAAGCCGATGAGATTGACAACCTCACTATAAGTTGGGGCAAAGTATTGAGTTTGTGTTGTGCAGGTCCCAAGTTTCTAGCAACACCTTGGAGTGGTTTCCTTACTCCTACTGTTTCGATAACCTTGGTTTCATAACTGAGGGAAACTTGCTGATGTGCTCATCATACCTTCCTCTTGGGGTTCCCAACGAGCTCTACATATCTGAGCCATCACATCCAACTATTTAAATGCGAAAGGCCAAAACCTAATAACACAAGATATATCATCCAACGATGAGAATGGGAAAATAACAAGGGAAGGGGGATCAAACCCTAATTACCTCTGACCATGGGTTGACGATCCTGGTGTCGTAGGGGTTCTTCGAATAGATGTACTCCTCCTTCTCGTAGGGGTCCCAATCAAATGGGATCTGCTCACAACCGGTGGCTACAACGGAAGTAGAGACGGGGGCCTAGACGAGGAAAACGGCTTCCTTCGATGCCTCGATGGGGTCATGGATGAATACGGGGGCCTCCTTGCTAGCGGCCTTGGAGGTAACCATGGCCACCACACCCTTCTTCTCCATTGCCGGCATGGTTAGGGTTTTCTTAGGGGGTTTCAGAACGTGATGGGACAATGGAGACGGTTGCGTGAGTGAGTGAGTAAGTGAGTGAGTGAGAGTGAGGAGGCGATGAGGGAGATGGCATCTATAAAGGTGAAGGGAAGGGAAGTCTTGTTGCACTACCGTGCCCTGTGTAACCGCTTATGCTACTCCACCATGCACCAGGACACACGTCTGTTACTACACCGTGTACCATGACACGCGTACGGTGTGTCACATTTTTCCTTCAAGTCTAACCCTGGTGAGTTAGGTGTACTCAAATTATACCCTCGAGAGTAACATTGGTATTTATATATACTCAGTTTTACCCTCGAGTAGTAACACTACCTCACGCAATATACTCAGTTTTACCCTCTGAAGGCTGGTCAACAAAGAGTTAACGAATGGGGTGTACCTAGCTAATTGAGTCATTTTATGCACAACAAATTCAAAAAAAAGATCAAAACATAGTGGCACCTACTCATGGAGTATTTTTTCAGAGAGACTCATGGAGTCTTGTTATGTGACCTTCCACCTAGGAAACCATAAGAAACACAGAGAAATCAAGTTTTTCCCTAAATTTCCACTTCTCAAATCACCTACTCGCTATGAAGGTGCATGGCTTTCGACTCAAACCCCTTTCCAAAAACATAGTTTGTCTAAATGAGGGCATAATTGGCGCACTCATGTATATTTGAATTAAAAACAATTGGATGTAGGCCAATATGTATTTTATTGTATAAAACATGCATTTTCCATTTTTAAATCTGTTTATATTTCTATTTGAATCCCTTAGACTGTTTTGCCCTTGACTTTTTAATAGTACTCAGTTTTGCCCTCTCTCTTAGTCACAAACTCTCACAAAAGCCCAAACTTGTGCTCAGTTTGGTTGCTAAGCTCTGATTGGTCGAGACAGTTGTCACGCAGATCGTGCCCACCAACCATTGATCATCTATGATCTAACGGGCATGATAACCTCTCTCTCGTTGTGCCCCACCCCTCTATATATGCGAAATAACGAGTTTGCCACCAATACTTTACCTCCATAAACAAATGAAATTGAATGTAATCTGAAGGGAAAGTGTTCAAAGGTGTATAATTTTCCTATATGCATGTTCATGCATTAATTTTCACTCTCTAAAAATGATAAACTCTCAATATTTTCTTAGCACAACATTATCATGTTCTAAGTGTAATTTGAAGGGAAAGTGTTCAAGAGTTATATAATTTTCGTATATGCATGTTTATGCATTACTTTTCAATCTCTAAAAATGATAAAACTTCAAGATTTTCTTAGACAACATTATCAAGTCCTAAGTGTGATTTGAAAGTGTTCAAGAGTTGTATATTTTTGGTATATGCATGATACATAAATATTTTAGTGAATGCATTACTTTTCACCCTCTAAAATGATAAACTCTCATTTACATAAAGAGTTGTATAAATTTTTTAAATTTTAAAGTGTTCAAGAGTTGTGTCATTTTCTTATTTCTTATACTTCCATCTCCCTAAATCTTAAAGTTAACTTTCACCTTATAGATTTACTTGATTGCAACCGAGGCACTAACTCGGTAAACAAATTAAATTTAGAGGTCCCTTGAATTTAAATGTAAAACCATATTAAAGTTCAACTGATGAACAACAAGTACAAGAATCCCATACTAATTATACAACAAAAAAATCCCCGAGCCATGAGATTTGCTTGCTTCTTCTAATCGATCAGCTGCCTTAACTATTTGTTAATTTCCTTCAGTTCCACCACTTATGCATTGGGAATCATCGGAACGGCTCCTTTGTCGGACACATTCTCCACAGCAAGCACCCCCTAATTGAGTTCCCTAGTTGCACCAATTGATTCTCTTCAGCAAGTGTCCCCCTCTAATCAGAATAATTTGGTGCGAGATCTAACCTTCCCCACATGTCACGGTTGCCATTGTCATCCTTCATACAGATCAACAGCGCGGCACCATACTACAGTCAAGACGAACGGGAGGCCGAAGTGAAGCTAGATGTAACTCGCTGGCCGAAGAAGGGTTGTCTTCGCCGGAGAAGAAGAAGAAAAGGGAGGCAAAGGCACGGGCACGGGCGCAGGGCTGGCTCGGGTTCCCATCTTGCAACGCTGACCTGGGTAAGTTATGGGTTCGGCGCTCATGTGGATAAGCTATGGGTCTCATGCTGATCCGGATAAGTGAAGAGAGGTGTCCACTACGGGACCCGACCCTACGCAGCCCCACTGATGGTAAGGATGATGGAAAGCGAGTTTCATACTTTCTAAGAATTTTAGACAAGAGGTTAGCCAAAAGTGAGAAAAATTAGTCTTTGGAAAAAAAAGTGAGTACAACTAAAAAAATAAGGGGCACGAAAATAGAAATATCTAAAATATATCTGATTTACCATTTTACAAAAATCAAGGACCATGGCCATGAGATCATTTCTTAGTATCTCCCAAAAATGTTGGTAGAATAAAAAAGGGATTTCTATTTCCGTGCCATTGGTTCGTTAGTTATACTCACTTTTTCCCAGTCGCTTAACTTTTCTTCACTTTTGCCCATCTCCTTGTCTGAAACTCTCGCACGGTCTGAAACTCGATGTCCGGCAACCTTGCCGTACATGCTGACAAGTGGAGCCGCATTCAGTCGGGTCCCATAGTGGACCCTCGCCGTTACTTGCTGACAAGTGGGGTTGCGGTATGTCAAGTCCTGTAGTGGACCCTTGTCGTTACATGCTGACAAGTGGGGTCGTGTTAAGTTGGATCCCGTAGTGGACACCTCTCTTCACTTATCCAGATCAGCATGGGACTCATAGATTATCCACGTGGGTGTCGGACCCACGACTTATTCACGTGAACCAGCCCCGCTCCCGTGCCATTGCATCCCCTTTCTTCTTCTTCTCTGGTGACAGCGGCCCTTCTCCAGCGACGGCGGCCCTTTGCCAAGCTTCACTTTAGCCTCATGTTCATCTTGGTCGTAGTATGGTGTCATCCTGTTGACCTGTATGAAGGATGACAATGGAAACCATGCGCAGAGAAGGTTAGATCTCGCACCAAAATGTTCCGATTAGACGGGGGCGCTTGTTGTGGAGAATGCGGCCGGCGAGCCGTTCCGATGATTTAATTGGTTTATCGAGTTCATGGCTCGGCTGCAATCAAGTGAAAGAGTGTTTATAATTAAAAAATAGGGAGATGGATGTAAAAGAAATAATAAAATGACACAACTCTTGAACACTTTCAAATTAAAAAAATTATACAACTCTTAATGTAAAAGAGTATTTATAATTGACACAACTCTTGAAAACATTCAAATTTAAAAAATTATACAATTATTAATGTAAAATAGTGTTTATAATTGACACAACTCTTGAACACTTTAAATTAAAAAAATTATACAATTCTTAATGTAAAAGAGTGTTTATAATTGACACAACTCTTGAACACTTTCAAATTAAAAAAATTATACAACTCTTAATGTATAAGAGTGTTTATAATTGATAAAACTCTTGAACACTTTCAAATTAAAAAATTATACAACTCTTAATGTAGAAGAGTGTTTATAATTGACACAACTCTTGAACACTTTCAAATTCAAAAAAAATTATACAACTCTTAATATAAAAAAGTGTTTATAATTTAAAAAACTCTTGAACACTTTCAAATTGAAAAAATTATACAACTCTTAATGTAAAAGAGTGTTTATAATTGACACAACTCTTGAACACTTTCAAATTACAATTTGGAAATGATAATGTTGTCCTAAGACAATCTTGAGAGTTTACCATTTTTTAGAGTGTGAAAACTGATCCCTAAACTAAAATATTTATGCCTCGTGCATATACGAAAATTATACACATTTGAACTCTTTGAAATCGCACTTAGGACATGATAATGTTGTGCTAATAAAATCCTGGTCATTTATCATTTTCATGGAGTGAAATATAATTCATAAACTTGGGTATACGAAAATTATAAACCTTTGAACATTGTGAAATCGCACATAATACATGATAATGATGTGCTAATAAAATCTTGAGAGATTATCATTTTCATAGAATGTAATGCATAAACTTGCATATGGAAAAAATTATACACCTTTGAACTCTTTGAAATCGCACTTAGGACATGATAATGTTGTGCTAATAAAATCCTGATCATTTATCATTTTCATGGAGTGAAATATAATGCATAAACTTGCATATACGAAAATTATACACCTTTAAACATTTTCCCTTCAAATTATATTCCAAAACATTTCTTTATGGAGTTAAAGTACCGGTGGCAAACTCATTATTTTGCATGGATAGAGGGTGCCCCCGGCAGATACATGGGTTATCCTGTCCGCTAGATCTTAGTGGATCAGTCAGAGGATCAACCGTTGGTGGGTATGATCCGCATGACAACTATATCGACCAATCAGAGCATAGCAGCCAAGATGAGCATAGGTGTGGGAGTTTGTGACTAAGAGAGAGGGGAAAACTTAGTAGAACTTAAAAACCAATGGCAAAACTAAGTAGAACTTGAAAACCAAGGGCAAAAATAACAAAGGGATTCAAATAGAAAACAGAAAGAGATTTAAGAAATGGAAAATGCTTCTTTTAAACAATAAAATACATCTTGGCATACATCAAACTATTTTTAATTCAAATATATATTAGTTTGACAATTATTGCATTATTTACACAAACTATGTTTTGGGAAGGGATGTTTTGGGAAGAGACTTGAGTAGAAAGACATGAAACTTCATAGATAGTAGGTGATTTGAGAAGTGGTGATTTAGGTTAAAACTTGATTTATATACATTTTTATGGTGGCAGGTCACATAATAAGACTCTCTGGATAGATTCCAATATGTTTTGATCTTTTTGAATTTGTTGTGCATAAAATGACTCAATTAGCTAGCTAAAAACCATTCGTTGACTCTCTGTTGACTAGCCACCGGAGGGTAAAAGTGAGTATATTGCACACGGCAGTGTTAGTACTGGACGATAAAACTGATTACAACCAAACTGCCAGTGTTACACTCAAAGATATAACTGAACACAACTAAGTGGTCAAGGTTAGACACGAGGGAAAAATGTGACGCACGGTACGCGTGTCGTGGTGCACAGGGCGGTAGCGGAACCGTGTGGCCATGCACGGTGCAGTAAAGTACGCGGTTATGCGATGCACGGTGGTGCCACGAAATGTCTCCTCCCTTCACCTTTATAGAGTCCTCCTCACTCTCACTCTCACTCATCACTCGCTCACTCACTCACTCACTCATGCAACCATCTCCACTGTCCCATCACCTTCGACAAACCCCCAAGAAAACCCCAATCACGCCGACGATGGAGAAGAACGGCGCGGTGGCCATCGTCGCCTCCAAGACCGCCGATGAGGAGGCCCCCATCCCCGTACAGGCTCCCGTCGAGGCGTCGAAGGAAGCCTCCGTCCCCGTCTAGACCCCCTTCCCCGTTTCCGTCGTAGCCTCCGGTGAGGAGGCCCCCGCCGGTCTCAGGCAGATCCCGCATGGATGGGACCCCTATGAGGAGGAGGAGGAGGAGTACATGAGGCCGGAGAATGCCTACGACACTAGCATCGCCGACCCATGGTCGGAGGTAACTAGGGTTTTCTCCCATTCCTTTGTTCTTCCCCCATTACCATCGTTGGATACTAGATCATGTGTTATTAGGGTTTGGCTGTTCGTATTTTCAATCGTTGGATGCTAGGTATTTTTACAATAGCTAATCCTCTTGTGTTAGATCTCGTATTTTGATGAATGCCCATGTTTGTATTTCAAACCTATTTTATTGTTTCTCCGAGTTGTAGTTAAGGGATTCCCTAGTTAATACTAACACCGATCTGTAGTTGGGATTAGTATCTGATTTGGTTAGAGATTTGGGGATTGGGAAATAATCAAGGGATCTCAATCGGTTAATTTAAGCAAGTAATCAATCCCGATAATCAAGGTATCTCAATCATGTCCTTATTGCACTCTACTGTTTTTCCAACAGGTGGATAGCAGGGACGTCTGCAGCGACGACGAGTCCACGAACACCATGACTCGTTAGGTGCCGAGGAAGCTGAAGTCCGGCCAGTACGATAGCTTCTTTGCCGGAGACGTCTACAGGTGCCCCTTCTGCATCAGGAGCCTCGCCACCGACTTCAACTCCCTCGTGAAGCATGTTGAGGACGTGAAGACCTGCAGCATGTCCGTGAATGTCCACGGCTTTAGAGCCAAGCACCAGGCACTCGTTTTCACCCCTGCAACCTCTAGAAGGTGGCCATCGAGGAGGTCGCATGCCCCCGATCAAGCCCAAGGCACCCAAGGTCAAGGGACTGGGCAGCAAAAAGTTGAGGAAGCGACAGAGGGAGGAGGCGGAGGCCCTCCTAGTGGAGGCCATGAGGGGCCACTGATATTGTGTTGCTGCTGTAAAGCAGCTTCGTTTGTATCGTTGTCTGTGTTGAACTTGTCCGCTTCTGCTGTTGAGCAGCCTAATTGTCCAACCTCGTTTAAGTACCGTACTATATATATCATATATTAGCTTCTTTATCTACATCTACTTTGTTTATATATCGTATATTAGCTGCTTTATCTACATTTGTTCTGTTTACTGGATGTATTTATGGTGCTGGTTAGATTTGCTGCTCTAAATTTGCTACCAGATTGGGGAAAACGAGGGAAAGGAACCATGACTGAAGACAGAAGTTGTTTTAGATTCGTGATCTTTTTGGGCAAAAAAACACAACTATCAGTGACATAAAGGGGAAATGCGCTCTTAAAAAGACCCATCATAAAGATAAATAAAAAGAAATCTTCTAATTTAGACGACAGGGCACACGTAACTATCAAACGCGTTCCACGTGGTCCCACACCACATCCCCATAACGCGTTCCCAACAAGCCGGCCCTACCTAGTCCAACATGATACTGGCCCACACGTCAGCATAATGCGTTCCTGACCAACCGGACCCACGTGGTCCCATTTGTCAACACGTAACGACGAGGATCCACGACGGGACCCGACTGAACGCAGCTCCACTTATCAGCACGTAACGGCAAGACTGACGAACAGCGGGTTTCAGATTGTGTGAGAGTTTCGGATAAGGAGATAGACAAAAGTGAGAAAAAATTAAGCGGTTAAAAAAAACTGAGTACATCTAATAAATCAGGGGCATAAAAATAAAAATTCCAATAAAAAATAAACCGTCGAGCTCCATCTGAGTATGAGTCAAAAACAGTTTTTTTGATCTCCTCCTGGTAAATGGATCCCACCGTGATACGATGTATGTTTGTCAAAGAAAGTAGAGCAGATTTTTGGAACATGCGTACTCCATATCTGCATGATTGAAAAAATATTAAATAATAATATGAAATATATCATGGATGTAGAGAATATATGCTTTTATGTGCATGTAAATTTGAAACGCTGCCAAGAGTGGCGCGTACCGCTGCCAAGAGTGGCGCTCAGCAAAGCTACACTCAGCAAAAGGGAAATATGTGGATACTCGAGGAGGAATGGTACATGCCCAGTTTTGCCACGTGCCACTTGCAAGACCTTGGCAATCTTCCGTGGTTAGCCAAGTATCTAACACTGAACAAACACAACGCCATGTCCTATAGTTTTCCACCACGTGTATCCTTTGTCAAGTGCAACACTGGATAAACCCTGCAATTCAAATGTTTCATACAGACATATCATCAAATCACATATATACGCATATAGCTTTGTAATTACCAGAGAATAGCACTAGATCACACCAAAGAAGCATAAGATCATCATAGACGCTAAACAAATGTCCAAAGTACACATCAGCTACCATTGGCCTTGACCATCTAGATCCCCTGATTGACTGGCTTGGACTACTAGTCTTCCTATATAGGAATGCTTTTGGTCCAGGCTTGAGATTCATGTCAGTGTATATTCTTGACCTTCGATACTCTGCTTTATGTGTCACTTTACAACACGTGCAAGTTTGGTTAAGTTCTTGGTCGTCGTTTTGGCCCCATTCCTCTCCGTGTCTGCGTCAAGTCGCAGTAATTCCTGAAAGCTACTGCCGCCGCATGCGTCGCATCTTCCTCTTCGACACGTACCTTCTAGTTTCCAGGAGTTCAGGACGCACATGTGCCTTAGTTTCTACTCCCTCCGTTTTAAAATATAAGATGTTTTAGGTTTATGAAGAAAATAAATCTAGACTTATTTTAGTATGTAGGTTCACTCAACTTTGAAATGAATCTATACACTAAAAAAAGTTTAGATTCATTTTTTTCACAAACCTAAAACATCTTATATTTTGAAATCGGAGGGAGTAGCATACTTTAGTGGGTTATACTCTAGCTCACTGTCAGTTGGTTGCAAAATTTCCAGTTTCATGTGCTTTCTAGTGAAATTTTCACATGAATGTTACCTTGTCACCGGAATTGGAATACGATTTAACCCCATATAATTGTGGTTCACTGTGAAGACTGACTCAAGCAAACACTCAAGTCTATTGTGGAATCGGTAAACACTACACCGTTTCCTCTGCATTGATTATTACACAGGCCAAGAATGAGATAAAAGGGAGAGATTACAATAGACAGATTATAGCACACAGCTTGTCGTCATGATATTTGTACGCTTGCAAAGAAGTGCCATGTTTTTTTTGACAATTATGTCCTGTAGACAAAACTAATGCCTCGTTTGACTCCTGAATTTCAAAATCTGACCTCTGGATTTGGTCCCAATTAAAATGGTGCCGAAGTTAGCATGATGCATCACCCAAAGGCGTAATGCTTAGCTCGGCACCATGCCCCTGCCATCTTGGAAATAACCGGCGCCGAACTGCACAATTTTGGCTACATTTTGATTGGCGCCGAATCTGTGATCAGATTTCCAAACAAAAATTGGCTAAGGGATTAGATGAGACATTAGTTTTGTCCATAGGTCCGGATTTTTCAAAAAAAAAATACAAGAAGTAGAGCCTACTAGTTTTCGATGTCCCAAGGGCAAGGCTCCAAAACTTGCTAGCTGTTGTACTGTCACAGTCTCTAGCTTACTCAAACAGTTTCATTTAGTGGCTTAGTGCAACTCTTTTGTACACTTGTTTTGGATCCTTGCATACTTTGTACTAGGCAATATGCCACTAAAATCAATAGTATACGGCATTGTTTTTCGAAACGGAGAATACAGACAACATGACTTCCGGCAGGAGTTGGTAGATTTAAGAGAGCGCCTGATGTGGAAAAGTCGTGCAATCAGACAAAGATGATGCGTAGGTAGAATAGATTGATGGTGCACATTCTGTCGGTATGGTTTACCTTTCAAAGAAAAAAGGTGTAAAGCCTCAAGTCCATGATCCACTCTAGGAACGTCAGTCCAGTGTGCCATTGGCAGTGAGCTAATAATTAACAGCAAACTCTCTCATTCTAAAAGATAAGATGTTTTATCTTTTTTTAATATAAATATATATTTTAATGTGTAGGTTTAAAGAAAAATGAGTGAAACAAAAAGATCGTGCAGATACATGTATTTTAAAAACGACTAAAACATCTTATATTGTAAAACGAAGAGAGTACTAACTGATGACAAAAGCTAGTTTAGGATTGATCGAACATTGATTGATTCAGTTGTATAGAGATACAAGTAGAGAGAGTACAAGTCGTATCTGTTGAGAGCACACGTGAGAGGAGTGCGATCCTACTTCTATGGAGCTAACTAGAGAATAGGAGAAGAGGTTACAACTAAGACAATAAACGTATAACATTTATTCAACACCCCCCGCAGCCTGAACTACTTTCGGAGTGATGTTTAGGCTGGACCGAAACTCCTCAAATACAATGGTTGGCAGTCCTTTAGTGAAGATGTCCGCGAACTGAGATGTTGTGGGAACATGAAGGACTCAGACTTCACCAAGAGCCACGCGATCACGGACAAAATGGAGATCAATCTCTATATGCTTGGTCCGCTGATGATGAACAGGGTTGGATGTCATATACATGGCGGACACATTGTCACAATAAACCACCGTGGCCCGAGATGGGGGATGATGAAGCTCATGAAGGAGCTGCCGTAGCCAACAAGACTCTGCAATGCAATTTGCCACCGCCCGGTACTCTGCCTCAGCGTTGGAACGGGAGACGGTGTTTTGGCGACGAGATGACCAAGAAACAAGATTGTTGCCAATGAACACACAGAAACCAGAAGTAGACTTGCGAGTGTCCGGACAGCCGACCCAGTCAGCATCAGAGTAAGCAATGATGTCCATAGATGATGCTTTGTGTACTTTCAGACCAAAGTGAGATGTGCCCTTGACATACCTCAAAATGCGCTGGATCAGCTGATAATGTATATCCCGGGGAGCATGCATGAATAGACAAACCTGCCGAACCGCATAAGCAATGTCTGGTCATGTGAGGCAAAGGTATAGCAGGGCACCGGCAAGGCTCCTGTATAGGCTCAGGTCTAAAAAGGGAGATCCATCCATGGCAGACACTTTGGGCCGAGTGTCAATAGGAGTGGTGATGGGATGACAGTTCGACATTTTGGCCTGCCCAAGATCTCCAGCGCATACTGTTGCAGCAAAAGAAATAACCCCGCATGTGTGCGGTGAACGTTGATGCCGAGAAAATGATGGATGTCGCCGAGGTCACTCATGGAAAACTCGTGCTTGAGTGAAGAGATAATCTGGTGGAGGAGTGTGGTGGTATTGGCAGTGAGGATAATATCATCGACATACAGCAACAAATATGCAGTGGATGAGTGTTGGTGGAGAACGAATAAGGAGGAGTCACACTTGGAGGCCACAAAACCAATGGATATAATGAAATGGGTGAAGCGATGGAACCAAGTGCGAGGTGCTTGTTTGAGGCCATAAAGGGATTTGTGTAGACGACACACATGGGAGGGATGAGCAGCATCAATGAAACCAGAGGGTTGCTCACAATATACCATCCCCTGAAGATGCCCATGAAGAAAAGCATTCTTGACGTCCATTTGGTGAATAGGCCAATCATGAGATGTAGCAATGCTGAGGACGGTCCGAATAGTTGCAGGCTTGACCACAGGGCTAAAGGTTTCCCCATAGTCCACGCCATGCTGCTGGGTGAAACCTCGAACGACCCAGCGTGCCTTGTACCAAGCAAGAGTGCCATCAGGGTGCAGCTTGTGCCGAAAGATCCATTTTCTAGTCATCACGTTTGCGCCTGTAGGACGAGCAACCAAAGACCAAGTGTCATTCTGAATTAGGTCAGTATATTTATCAAGCATAGCAGCGTGCCAGTTGGGGTCTTTTAGTGCAGAACGGTAGGTGGAAGGAAGGGGTGAAATAGCGGAAGAGGTGGAGTTGTGCAAGGAAAAATGTCGTTTGGGCATGCAATAGCCCATTTTCCCTCGGGTGACCATGGGATGCGAGTTGCTGGGTGGTTGTACCAGGCGAGCATGGGCGGAAAGAGGCGGTTGAGGTGGTGAGGCGGGACTGAGCGAGGGATTGGGTGGGGAAGGTGGTGGGGGAGGGAGCTGCAGTTGGGTGGGGCTAGGGGACCTGGTGTGGGGAGTTGTGGGCGTCGTGGCGGGTGGACGCGGTAGTGCGGGGTGGGGTCACGTGCGGGGCCGGGGCTGGCGGGGCAGTGGGCGAGAGCAATTCTGCTAGGGCAGGTGGCGAGCGAGGAGAGGCGGGCCGGTACGAGGTTGCAGGCGCACGGGATCTGGTGGGGATTTGGCTGGCAAGGGCGCTGGCGGCCGGATTTTTTGTGAGGAACGAATCTATAGGCACAGAAAAATAAGGAAATGAAGCCTCATCAAAAATAACATACCTAGAGATAAAAACGCGTCGGGAGGTGAGATCTAAACACATGTATCCTTTGTGTTCCCGTGGGTACTCGATGAAAACACAGCGCACGGAGCGAGGAGCCAATTTGTGTGGAGTTTGAGCATACAGGTTGGGAAAATAGAGGCACCCAAAAACCCGTAGGTGATCATAGGATGGGGCAAGCCATAAAGGCGATAATGGGGCGTGTCGGAGTGAATGGCTCGGGACGGATGGAGGTTGAGGATATGGGTAGCGGTGTGGAGAGCTTCGACCCAAAAATCAGGTGGTAGATTGGCTTGGAGAAGGAGTGTGCGAATGATATCATTTCTGGTGCGAAGGAGACGCTCAGCCTTACCATTCTGGAGAGACGTATGGGGGCAAGAGAGGCGGAACGAAACACCATGAGTGGCAAAATATTGTCGGAGAGTGGTGGTCAGAAATTCTCCCCCATTGTCACATTCCAGGCAACATATATTGGCGCTAAATTTAGTGTGTATGAGCTGAAAGAAATTATGCAACATGGCACATGTGTCTGATTTATTACGCAACGGAAAAGTCTAGGAATAATGTGTGAAATCATCTAGGACAACAAGATAATATTTGTAGCCTGGAAAACTAACAACCGGAGATGTTCACAAGTCACAATGAACAAGTTGAAAAGCAACGGTGGTACGGGAAGAGGATGTGGTAAAGGGTAGGCGTGGCTGGCGACCAAGTTGACAGGCTTCACAAATTGGGGATGGACTAGTAGGTTTCTTATTACATGAAAGAAAATCAGGAGAAATGCTTGCTAAGGAGGCATTGCTGAGATGCCCAAGTCGTCGATGCCACAAGTCTCCGGTGGAAGTGGTGAGGGCGGTGGGGAGTGAGTCCTTGGCGCCGAAGAAGGGGTACAGATCGCCGTCACTATTGCAGCGAAGGAGCTGTGTCTTGGTGGCTAGGTCCTTCACGGAAAAACCAAAAGGATCAAACTCAATAGAAATATAATTGTCACGGGTAAATTTGCGCACAGAGATGAGGTTTTTAACAATGGGAGGAGAGACCAATACATTGTGGAGTTGAAAAGGAAGATGAGAAATTTGGGCAGATCGAATGGCAATGATGGGAAGTTTAGACCCGTTTTCGACAGTAATATACTGAGAATGCAACCCTAAAGGAGAATGAGAAGTGGCCAGGTTTACCGGTGACGTGGGACGAGGCGCCGGAGTCGAGGATCCACTCGGGCTGAGGGTACGTGAAGCCGGAGTTGCTGGTGGCGGCATGGAGCATGGTGGCGTGGTCGTAGGAGTATGGCGCAGCTGGAGCAGGGGCAGGGGCATAGTACGGCGACGGGGGCTACAGGTGCTGGTGTTGTCCAGCATACAGCATCAGGTACGCCTGGGATGGGGCGCTAGGGCCGGCCCCGAGAACGCCCATGGCGTTCGGGGGCACCCAGGTGGGACGGGACGACGAGAGAGGAGCATCGACCGGCGCAAAATAGCCCACTCAGGGGGTCTGAGAGGCACCACCGCGGCCGCCAGAGAAGTCGCTGGAGCCGCGGCCGACAGGTTGGCCGCGACCACGGCCACGCCCGCCACCGCCGAACTGGGACGTTGGACGCCACCGTTGAACCCGGGGATGGGGTTGTTCCCCCGGTAGTTGGGCTTAAACCGGGAATGTGCGTGGGCCCGTCGTGGGGCTGACCATCCCCGCTGTGCCCGCCTATGGCGGAGCTGCTGCTAGGGTGTCCACCGCCACGGTCACCACTGTCGTGGGCGACGAACACAGAGGTGGATGGCGATTGGCGCAGGTCAATCTCGGCGAGTTGGATCCGGGAGACTGCGTCGGAGAAGGAGGGGAGATTGCTCTTGAGGATCTCCGACTGGAGTTTGTACTGGTCGCCGAGGCCGTCGAGAAATTGCAGGGCGAGATCACGATCGTCCAGGGGGCGGCCGATGGCCGCCAGATCATCAGTGATGGCTTGGAGCTTGCTAGCTTACACCGCGATGGTCATGTCCCCGCGCGGAGTGGTACGGAGCTCCTTGTTGAGGAAAAGGTACCGCGAGGATTCGTTGTCAAGGAAGAAGCGGTGAAGACGCTTCCAGGTGGTGCCGGCCAGGACGTCGCCGCCCTGGACGAGACGGTGGAGGTCATCGGTGAGGGTGGCCATGATCCAGAGGGAGATATGAATGTCGACGGCACGCCAGGTATTGTCGGGAACGCGAGGGGAAGCTCCCTCGGTCACGTGATCCATGGCGTTGTACATGGTAAGGAGGACGAAGGTGTGTCGCCATTTTGAGAAAATTGCGCCCGCCGAATTGACTTGGTATTTGATGTAGTTGGTGATTTGAATGCCGAGAATGGGATGGGAGGGTTGGGTGGGTGGTAGCTGAGAGGGGAAGACCAGGGCGGAGGGAACGCCGAAGGTGGGAAGCACGGGGAGGTTCTCAGAGAAGCCGCGGAAGTTCAGGGGATCGGCATCTGGAGGGGTTGGTGGCGCATGCGGCATTGGGTGACGCTCTGGAAGAGGGGTGGAGGGATCCAGATCGAGAGAAGGAGGAGCTGGTGCACTGGCGGATGCCGGCATGGTGGATGAGGTGGAGGTATAGGTGGTTTTCATGGCGGCGGGAGGTGGGAAAGAGAAGAGGATGGAGGCTCTGACACCAAGCTAGTTTAGGATTGATCGAACATTGATTGATTCAGTTGTACGGAGATACAAATAGAGAGAGTACAAGTCGTGTCTGCTGAGAGCACACGTGAGAGGAGTGTGATCCTACTTCTGTGGAACTAACTAGAGAATAGGAGAAGAGGTTACAAGTAAGATAATAAACGTACAACATTTATTCAACAACAAATAGGAAGTGAACCATCGAAAAGTTTACTAGTATATCCTTCTTGTTTGAAACAGTAACAAGCATGGCCGACAATCTTTGTTCATGACGTGACATCTGTTGAAACTTTTCTCGTGTCATAGTAAGGCATATGAGTTTCCAAAGAATGATATACTTTCTCGGACCTAAAATACATGGAGACTTATTTCAGCTTGGAGGGAGTACATCATTGCAATGCAAATATGGAAAACTTTTGATAAAATATTAAATTATATCACAATGGTTGTAAATGGTTATTAAGAGAATTAAATATTAATAGTTACGAGAAGGAATCTACCAGTAGAAACACTACTATCCAATGCAACTGACATGCTTTGCGGATCAAAATAGAATGCCTTAGATGAGACCACCATTGACGGCTACTCCTTCATCTTCTACTCACAACGATCGATCCATCTTGTTCTAAGGGCGTGTTTGGTTGCCCATTTGAGGTCCGGCTAGACCCAGGGAGATGAAACTAGTCTGATTACTTGCATGTCTGGCCTCACGCGAACCTTAAAGCACCTCAGGCCTGGTCCGCTATAGGAACTACTGATTCCTCCTTTTCCAACGAGCCACCTCGTCATGCACTCCCCAGATGCAAAAGGGGAGATTCCTTGCACGAGCTCAGCCACCCATGGAGATGGTGCGAGTACCCATGCGCCGCAACAAAAAGGAAAAAGGATGGTGAGAAGGATTCCATCACCTCCCGTTGAAACCCTTCCTTTATTTGTACTCTCCATTTTTTCCATCTCCCTTGAGCTCCATTGTCGGGTCGAAGAGCAGGTTAGTTGTGCTCTAATATCCGTTCGGAGGTGGCAGAAGCGGCGAGGTCAAGGCTAGTACCTCCTCTGCCCTCTCCGTAGAGATCTCCTGCACCTCCACCGATGACTCTAAGTAATCACACCTCCACCCCCTTGAATTTCTCCAATTCCTTTCAAGTGTTAGGGCTTGCTTTTGATTTGGGATTTTCCAATTTGTCATTGGTTAAACTTGATTTCATTGCAATTTCATGGTTGTTTGGACCTCACGGACATGGACTATGCTCCAGACTTCATCGAAGACTCAACATTTTGCAACATAGATGTGGATTGTCTCGAGGTTTGCCGTGTCCACAAACTTGCGCCTGTCAATTATGTTACATTTGAAGGAAGAAACACTAGCTAGATATTTTATCTTTATCAAGTGCAGATTGTAAGTTCTTAGCTTCTGATTTATCACGTACTAGCTCATCCACAAGTTGTGAGCAGGAAATTACAAATGTGGATTTGTGGCTTGGTTGGACAGGAATGGCTAGAAACAACAAAAAGTTCATCATGAAAACTCTAGGGAACGTATCATGACAGTAACAATGCATGAATCAATGATAGGTTTCAGAATACAAAGTTCTTGAAGGAGCTAGTAGATGATAAGAACAAGATTGAGAAGAAGTATTCAAGTCTATTAGTTGATGTGGAGAAATTTATGGATGAAACTAAGAAAAGGTTGTTGGAGGAGAACTTGTCTAGGATGAAGGATGACACTCTGAAAGCTGAGGAGAAATAGGTGAAGGAGTATAAGGATATGATTGAAGAGCTGAAGAATGAAGTGCATATGATGAAGCATGTGCATAAATCTCAAGCAGAGATGCTGAAGGCCAAGCAGCAGAAATGGGATGAGGAAAAGGAGGGTATGAGGAAAAGAAGAAGGTTGAGTAGATTCTGTTTGATATGGTAAATGCTAGCGAGGCTAAGAAGTACAGGTTGAAAAGGATCAATAAAATATGTGATGAGTGATGTATAATTTATGTTAATTTCTGCTTGTTGTAGCTAGGTGGTGCTAGAATGGTGAACTAGCGGTGCTAGATTGACACTCACTTTTGATGTGGTGATAGGTTGACACCATGATCCTCTTTTGCTAACAAAAATGCATGTGTTGTGAAATTTTCTTTCCCTGTTACGATTTAAGTGGCGGGTATGCATGGACATGGTAAGCTCGCCATCTATGGATCATGGTAACCATATGCAACCTCTTGTGGATAATCAGAAACCATTTCTTTGCATCGGTGCAGCCAAAAGGCGTGTTGTGCAACATTCCAAGGAAATAAGTGTTAGTTTTCCACCTCAAGCAGCCAAGTGAAAACCGGCCAATCAAAAAAAATGAAGAAGATGCCCCAGACGCCATTTTCACAGGGATATGCCCCACGGGGCCTTGCCCCAGGGAGCCCTAAAATCCATTCGTGATAGCAAACATGTTCTACATGTTCTAGGATGCTTTTGCATGTAGCCAGCAGGTGCCCAATATCATGCACGTCTGGACAAAAAAATCCTCGCTCTACCTCATGTTGGGTTCGCAGCATATAAAACAAAAAATTCCTATGATGGGAACTGTATACGCCATGATCCATCTATCTAGATATAATCAATGGGTGGACATACATCCAGAATACATACTCTTGAGTACCAACAAAGCTTTACGAGTATGGACTCGTTTGTGATGTAGTCGATCTCTTGTCGATCTCAACATCGTGTCGAAGTCCGACAGCCCCGCAACTTAGCAGAGCATCCGTGATCTCACACACGTCTAGAACCGTGATACGTCCAATTTATATCACCATTCTATATCATAATTTGCCTCTATTCATTGATATATTTCTTATTAAGAGGTGTTACTTAGTTCTTTTCATCTGTTTTGCATGTTGGATGATTCTTCGAGGATGGACTGTCGGAGTCAGGATTCTAATGGAAAAAGAGGTGTTTTGATGCAATTTCGCGAAGATCAGAAAATTACCAGAAAAATTATGGAAAATCATATTTTCCCAGAAGACGAAGGAAGCCAGAAGGGGAGGCGGAGATGGGCCACAGGGGGCCCACACCCCCCAGGCGCGGGCCACCCCTGGGCCGCGCCTATAGGGGGTGTGGACCACCTGGCCGGCCTCCGGCTCCGCCCTCTCGCCTATATCTTCTCCTCGAAACCCTAAAACACGGGGAGCAACCATAGAAAGATTCTGCCGCCTCTACGGGGCAGAAAACACCAAGAGAGAAAGAGCTCTCCGGCAGACAGATTTCTGCCGAGGAAATTCCTTCCCGGAGAGGGGAGATCGTCGCCATCATCAAGCTAGAATTCATCGGGATCATTATCATCCACACCATCATCTCCACCAGCACCATCATCACCACTCCATCCCGATGTAACAATTGTGTCGAATACTTGCATAGCTCTTAGGAGAAACTTTCTCGGTGTTGGTTACTATTGTAGTTGATGCTTGTGAGTGGAACCATTGGATTATTGTTTATGTTCAGATTGCTATCCATCACCATATCATCTTTGATATTGATCCATATGATGTCTTATGAGTAGTTCGTTTAGTTCTTGAGGACATGGGAGAAGTCATGTTGTTAGTAGTGGATTTGTGTTGAGATATTATTCAATGGTTTAGTATTTACGTTGTGGTGCTATTCTTCTAGTGGTGTCATGTGAACGTCGACTACATGATACTTCACCATTTATGGGACTAGGGGAATGCATTGTGTATTTGGCTACTAATTGTAGGGTTGCCGGAGTGACAGAAACCTGAACCCCAGTTAGGACACCATTCCACAAGGGGGCGTAGGATTGCGGAGTTTAAGGTTGTGGTTAGGTTTATATATTAATTGCTTTCCTGTAGTTGTGGATGCTTGCAGGGGGTTTAATCACAAGTATGTATTAGTCCAAGTATGGTCGGTACATTAGCACAGGTTCACCCACACAACACTTACAACACCAAAGAAGGGTACTCAGCTATTTGAAGCGAAAGCACTTGATAGAATTCCCATGTGTCCTCGAGAACATTTGGTCCTTATAAGTATTCCCACCGGCTTGTACTTTGTTAAGAAAGGATTGGGCCACTTGCTGCGTATGTTCGTTGTCTTTATTACTTGTACTTTGTTTCTTTGCTTTATCATAAAACCCCTTAAAATCCGTTTGCTAAGTATTTACAGAGACTTCCTGCTCCATACCACTAGTCAACACCTTCTGCTCCTCGTTGGGATGGACACTCGTATTTATCGAAAGTACTATGATACACCCCCTATACTTGTGGGTCATCAAGACTATTTTCTGGCGTCGTTTCCGGGGAGTGAAGCGCTATTGAAGAGTGGAACTGGTAAAGGAAACTTCTACTGTGAGTATTGCTTTTTATTTCTATTTGTTACTTTGTTTCTAATATGGCTAACCCACTTGGTTTTCTATTTGGGAAAACTACTACCACTGTTAGGGTAGTAGATGAACCACCACCTTTTGAGATAGATCCTTTTAAGATACCTACAAGTATTGTTGATCGTGTTATGGATAATTATTATTTAGGGGATGGAATTGTCCACCCCGGTGATCATTTGCTTTTTATCCATGAATTATGCGGGTTGTTTAAGTGTGTAGGTATCACAACTAAACAGGTGAAGAAAAAGTTACTCTCTATATCCTTGAAAGGGAGAGCTAAAGAATGGTATAAGCTACTAAAGAATGGGAAATGCATGGAATGGGGGGAAATAGTACCTCTCTTTTATTCTAAATTATATCCTCCCAGTGAAATTCATAAGGATAGGAATCTCATATAAAACTTTTGGCCTCGTGATGGAGAGAGTACAGCTCAAGCTTGGGGGAGATTGAAGTTACTAATGCTTAAATGTCCTATTCATGAACTCCCTAACAATATTATTATCAATAACTTTTATGCTAGGCTTTCTCTTCGTGATAAAGATTTACTAGATGCTTCTTGTGCTGGATCATTCACACGTATGAAGGAAGAACATAAATGGGATCTCCTAGACCGTATTCAAGAGAACACTGAAGCTTGGGAGAATGACAAAGGAAGAAAGTCAGGTATAAATTATGATTATGAATGAGATATTAGTACTGAGTATGGTCTTGATTCTCAAAGTATTTCCAATTGTTTTAAGGCCTTTGCCTCTTATATTGAAATTCCTATGAAGAAGTGGAACAAGTACCATGCACCTTATAAAGATGTTGTTAATCATGTTCCTGTTAGAAATACCGAAGTTTGTACTACTAATCATATTCTGCATGAACCTTATGTTGAGAAAACACCTTTCCCAGCTAAGGTAAACGAGTACTCTATGATAATTAGTGCGAATAACAAAGGTACAAAGAAAATTGTGGAACCTGGTGAGCAAATAAATATTGAACCTGTGGTAGCTATTGTGAAAGATCTTGTCACTACAAATATAGAGTATGATCACATTGTCTTCTGTGAAGACGCTTCTAATATTATCTTGCATCCTAGTAAAGTTAGAAAATCTAGTGTCCCTGTGCTTTCTGTTAGAATTGGTGATCATTGCTACTATGGTTTATGTGATATTGGTGCTAGTTCTAGTGCTATTCCTTATGAGCTTTACAGGGAAATTATGCATGAAATTGGTCCTTGTGAGCTTGAGGACATTGATGTGGTTATTCACCTTGCTAATAAGGAAACCATTTGCCCTATTGGTATTGTAAGAGATGTGGAGGTTCTCTACGGTAAGATTAAGTATCTTGCTGATTTTCTAGTGCTTAATTCAGCAGCTAGTAAAACTTGTCCTATCATCTTTGGTAGACCTTTCCTGAACACTTGTGGGGCTATTATAGAGTGTAAGAAGGAGAAAGTTTTAACTAAGTTTGATGGAGATTCTTATGAGTTTAACTTTTCCAAATTTGCTAAAGCTCCTTTTGAAAATAGCTTGCCTAATGAAGATTTCAGGATGGAAAAACTTGCTTCTATTGATCCAGTTTATGACCTTGGACCTCTTTTTGATGATTGTAAGTATGCTCATTCTGATGATAAAGTTGTTTCCTGTGATAGTTATATTGTCAACTTTATTCAAAGTGCTACTGAAAGTTATTATGAGAGAGGTAAACATGGTTTTATGCATCTCAATAATGTTAAGTTTCCCCGTTTCATGTTGAAAGCTTTGAAGTTGCATTTGTTTTGTCTTCCTATGCTAGTGGATTTTTGTTTCAACAATTTGTTTTCTCATGATACTCCCTTGCATAGGAAGTGGGTCAGACTCAAATGTGTTGGATATTTTCTTCTTGAAGCTCTCTTTCACTTTAAATCCATATCTCCTATGTGAGCATCTTTGAAATTATCAAGCCTAACTTAAAGGCAATAAAGAAAAGTACTTCTTGGGAGATAACCCAATAGTTTTGTTGAGTCTTGAAAGTTATTACCTCAGTAATAACCGCTCCTTATTATTTTTGTTTTGGTTTTTGTGTCAAGTTCAACTACTTTTGAGAAGTAGAGGAGTTGTGAAAAGTGGTTGTCCTGGGATAGATTTTTGTGTTGCATTGTAAAAATTCTTGAAGGATCTCAGTACTTCAGATGGATCTGTATTTTTTTGTGCTTGTTATCCAAGTTGTTACCCAACTTTTATTAGTTTTGCACTTTTTAATTTGAGCAACAGAAGGTTTTTGAAAAAAAAATCAATTTTTACCTACTGGTCTGTTTTGACAGATTTCTACCATCATTTGCATTTGCCTCTTATATTAATTCCCTTCCAGATTCTTTGGGTTTTTGGAAAGGAGTTGATACAGTAGCTTTTGTTTTGATGGATTTCAGTTGAAATGTGTACCTAAAGGTTTATTGGTTTTGCTTACACTAATGTTGCCATTGAAGTTTATGTAATGCCTTGTGAGAAAAGGAATTTCCAGGAGAAGGAGAAAAGGAATCTGTAGAGTCCGTCTTTGATTAGGTAAAAGTGGTGAAAACAGAAGGTTCGTGAAAACCCTATAATTTTATATTTTTGATATGTTTATTACATACGGAAGGTTACGAGAAAAAACAAAGGAAGAAACGAAGTCCAGGGTGGCCACACCTACCCCAGGCACGGGCCCCAGCTAGCTGCGTCTGGAGGGGGTGTGAGCCCCCTGAGCTCCGTCTCCGCCTTGTTTTTGCACCAGTACCTTCCTTATGCTTTGAAACTGCATAATATATAACCCCCCAGATCCCCCGAGGTTCGTGTATCGTGTTCTCGCCATGTTTTCGTTTTGATCTGTTTTTGTCAGGAAATCTTCTCAAAGTTTAGAGCACCACGGTCACCTCCTCCACGTACCAAGAATCCTTTCCATACTCTTATACATGGGAAATAATACCAACAGGTGCCCAAAGGGAACTTGCCCTCGGTTTGGGATCTGCCTCACTCTAACTATGCAGGGAAAGAACACACTAAGAAGGAAGAGTGGGGAAAGAATAACAAGGACTGGGACTCTCGGTCCGATTTGATCATCAACCGCATTGAGCAAAATTCAGAGTTGATTCGTACTCTGACCTTCGAGATTGAGGATTTGAGGAAACTGATTAAAGAGCTTATCAAGAGAACACCATCACCACCGAAGGAGTAATTCATCATCAGGTTTGGCATCCCCTTGGCTTTCTCCAAGCTTGGGGGAGTGCCGCGATATCACATCAATCTTCTATCGTTTACCTTTTTAGTAGAGCTATATCTTTGGTAGAGAAGTTATCTTATAGGTTGGCTTGCATGTGGAAGTATCTCTCCTTTAGTTGATTATCGATGTATCCCTTGGTGTGAGTGCCTTTATGGAATATTAATGAGAAGTCTCATCTTTTACTTTTTGCACTTCTTATTTTTAGTTTGCAATCTCTATTATATGATTGATCTTGTTGATCAGTATTGGTATCACTTTGGGAGCATCAAGTAGATCTAAATTGGTTTTGGCAAACCGAGCTCTGGTCAGTAGCAACACTTTTGAGATTTGAAAGGAAAATATAAAAAGCTTACAGGTATTTTGTATCATTTATTTTATTTCTTGATTGGCTCATAAACTTAGTATTCTTTATTCAAGATCTTTTGTGTCTTCAAGGAAGATTGCATGTTTGGCTTTATCACTTGTAGGTTTGCTTGTTTCCTTCAACTCTTTTGCTTGCTATCCAGCCTTGCTAGCCAAAAACCTGTTTTGAGAAGGCATACTTCTCATGCATCCAACCCCTTTGAACCAAACATGTGCCATTCGTGTCCACCATATCTACCTATTAGCATTATTGCTATTCCAAGCAAATTCTCAAGCTCCATCAATCTTTCGAATTAAAAATTATTTTGTTATGTGAAAACTAGTTAGTAAAGCTCTCATGAACTTGATGGTACACCTTATTTTCTAGCCCCTAATAAGCTTGAACCATTGTGTCATCGAAGTTGTATATGCTTGCATCTATACGTTGGGATTAGCAGAACCGTGTTATCACGGGGAACGCTTTCAACACCTATGGATTCTTATCCAGTTGATATCATGCTCTTTTGTTTGTGGATGTCGTCGGTGTGAAATAAAACGGGAGCTTGTAAGTCCATGGAGTTATGTATGTGTGTTAGATAAACGCATGGGACGCTAGCCTAAGCCATGCCTAATCATGGTGGAAACTTGCAGCATAACCATAGTGAACAATCTGTGAAGCATCCTCAATAAAAACATATGCAAATAGCAAATAAAAAGATCGCTGAGATGCTCACTGTCTGCTTGCCTTGTCATTTTGATTATGGGATAGCTCCTGTATCATGTGCAAGGGGTACCCCGTTGGCAGTTCTTTATGATACACATGTACTTACAATGGCAAGAACTTACCGGTAACTAAAGTTGAGTAGCATGAGGAGCGGCCCTCGTACTCAAGGGACATGAGATTGTCAGCTTATATTTCGTCAAGCATATACTCCATCTTTGTTCACTTTAACCTTATTCACTTCAAGATGCTTATAATAGGGGCAATGAGGGCTCAAAGCTAGTAAGTACCATAATCTTTTGGAAGCTCTTTATGACTTGAAATCCCTGCTTCCCTCTATGAAGGGACCTTTCTTATATTTCTAAGTTGAGTCAGTAAACCTTCTTCCTCTCTATATCCAGCAAGAATTTGAGTTGTTGTGTTTCAAGAAATCATATGATGATTTATTCAAACATGTTCTCTATCTTCCTTGTTTGCACAAGACTCTTATCTATTGATTATTACTTTGAAAGCCATCATTGTGAAAAACCTTTTATGTTTGAGAAAAGAGTACTCTTGTTGTGAAAACTTCTACAAAAGTTTTTGTGAAACTGTTTGCTAGCTGTTCTCTGACCAAGAATAAAGTTTTCCAATTCCAGTTATGATTTATATTTATGCATCTCTATTGTGACTCATGTACTTGTTGCAAGCTAAGTTATATAATGGTGAGTTGCTTTCTTATATGAGTTGTGTAATGGTATGTGTGACGCTTCTTGTCTGTATTCTTTCATCGACACTTCACTCCATAAACATGTGGACATGTTTAGTGAGCTCAGTTTTCGCTTGGGGACAAGCGAAAGTCTAAGCTTGGGGGAGTTGATACGTCCAATTTGCATCACCATTCTATATCATAATTTTCCTCTATTCATTGATATATTTCTTATTAAGAGGTGTTACTTATGTCTTTTCATCTGTTTTGCATGTTGGATGATTCTTGGAGGATGGACTACCGGAGTCAGGATTCTGATGGGAAAAAAGGTGTTTTGATGCAATTTCGCGAAGATCAGAAAATTACCAGAAAAATTATGGAAAATCATATTTTCCCATAAGACAAAAGAAGCCAGAAGGAGAGGCGGAGATGGGCCACAAGGGGCCCACCCCCCCCCCCCCCCCCCCCACACCACCCCCCAGGCGCGGGCCACCCCTGGGCCGTGCCTACAGGGGTGTGGCCCACCTGGCCGGCCTCCGGCTCCGCCCTCTCGCCTATATCTTCTCCTCGAAACCCTAAAACACGGGGAGCGACCACAGAAATATTCTGCTGCCTCTACGGGCGGAAAACACCGAGAGATAAAGAGCTCTCCGGCAAACAGATTTCTTCCGGGGAAATTCCTCGTCGCCATCAACACCATCATCAAGCTATAATTCATCGGGATCATCATAATCATCCACACCATCATCTCCACCATCACCATCATCACCACTCCATCCCGCTGTAACAATTGTGTTGAATACTTGCATAGTTCTTAGGGGAAACTTTCCCAGTATTGATTACTATTGTAGTTGATGCTTGTGAGTGTAACTATTGGATTATTGTTTATGTTCAGATTGTTATCCATCACCATATCATCTTTAATCTTGATCCATATGATGTCTTGTGAGTAGTTCCTTTAGTTCTTGAGGACATGGGAGAAGTCATGTTGTTAGTAGTGGATTTGTGTTGAGATATTATTCAATGGTTTAGTATTTAAGTTGTGGTGCTATTCTTCTAGTGGTGTCATGTGAACGTTGACTACATGATACTTCACCATTTATGGGCCTAGGGGAATGCATTGTGTATTTGGCTACTAATTGTGGGGTTGCCGGAGTGACAGAAACCTAAACCCCCATTAGGACACCATTGCACAAGGGAGCGTAGGATCTCAGAGTTTAAGGCTGTGGTTAGGTTTATATCTTAATTGCTTTTCTGTAGTTGCGGATGCTTGCAGCGGGTTTAATCACAAGTATGTATTAGTCCAAGTATGGTCGGTACATTAGCATAGGTTCACCCACACAACACTTACAACACCAAAGAAGGATACTCAGCTATTTGAAGCGAAAGCACTTGACAGAATTCCCGTGTGTCCTCGAGAACATTTGGTCCTTATAAGTATTCTCACCGGCTTGTCCTTTGCTAAGAAAGGATTGGGCCACTTGTTGTGTTTGTTTGTTGTCTTTATTACTTGTACTTTGTTTCTTTGCTTTATCAGAAAACCCCTAAAAATCCGTTTGCTAAGTATTTACAAAGATTTCCTGCTCCATACCACTAGTCAACACCTTCTGCTCCTCGTTGGGATCGACACTCCTATTTATCAAAAGTACTATGATACACCCCCTATACTTGTGGGTCAACAAACCGTGACCTTGCTCCAGCAATGAAGCGGAAGTAGCAAATCCTCGCTCCAGTAAAAGCCACCGGGAGCATGTATCTCGCTAGTCCGAGACCATGGGGGAATAATACTAGAGGGGGAGAGAGATCCTTCACGAGGAGGTGTGAGACTGGAGGAGGAGGTGCTCCTTATATAGGGTAGGGGTATTCCCAAGGGGCATGGCCGCCGGCCATAGTGGATGCCCCCACCTCTACCTCATTCATGTGGGTGGAAGCTCCACTCACATAAACACACCTCCACACAAAATTCCACTCACATCCATTAAATTTCCACCAAATTTAATGCAATATCTCATTTAATAAAACTATTTTATTTATTTTATTCAGAATTTTGTTAATTACATTAATTAACAAACATTCACATAAAACCCCTTGCAAAATTTCAATTTCACATGCAGAACCAGTTTCAGCAATTCCACCCGAAACAATTCCGGTTTCCATTGAAATAATTCCAGCTCTTTCATATTCTTTCTCTGGCATTTCATTTGCTCCAAATAGTGTCGATATCCCTTAAGTGTGTCACCCTATGGTTCGCGAATAATGTAGACATGATCGAGACCCCTCTCCAATCAATAATCAGCAGCGGGACCTGGAGATCTGTACCGACTCCCACACATTCAACGATGACTTCTTGTGATCGTGTGAACCTTTAACATTGTAACCAAATCCTTTTGTGTTGTAATATTTTACATGTTGAAGATTCGATCATTGGTATCCCCATACCTAGTTTGATCTCGTTACCGACATGTACTCTTTTCTTGTTCCCGTGATATAACATTCTAGTGATCTCCATCACTTGCTTGCAAGCTATATCAATGTGATATCACCAAGAGGGCCCAGAGTATATATCTTTGTCATTTGGATGGACAAATCCCACTCTTGATCCATGATCCTCTACATAACACTATCGGAGTATCTAAACCCACCTTTATAGTCACTCTGTTACGGTGTGACGTTTGATGTTATCAAGTTACTCTTTCTATGTTATTGATTGACATGATCTCATGGTCTAAGGACTAAAGTTACTTATAATGATGTTATAGAAATTTAAACATAATGACTTTGATCATATTACTATACTTAGGATGAATGTTCATCACATCATTCCACCAATGTCGTGACCTCGTTATTAACAACATCCAATGTCCATGATCAGGAAACCTTGATCATCTTGTTAATCAACGAGCTAGTTTATATGAGAGGAATAACTAGGAACTCTTTATTTGTTTATTAAACACACATGTATTAATGTTTTTGATTAGTACAATTATAGCATGCAAAATAAACATTTATCATAAACAAGGAATACGATAATAACCACCTTATTATTGCCTCTTGGGCATATTCCCTTCACCTCCCTTGTTGCTCAAGGATTACAAAAACACCACAATTGAGGTTAGGTTAGCAAAAAACCATCGGATTAAATTTTGTGTCAAAAACCAAATGGTCCAGCGTAACGATGTTGCATAAGGATTGACCCCATTGCTAATCCCTCCTAACTATGATTCTGACGGGTGAAACCTGATGCTAGGCTGGCATCACAAGTGATGAAAGCTAAGATAGACGGTCGTTAATTGTGCATATGTTGCCCTATCACTGCCCATTAGTACACACTCTCACTCTCTCTCCTGTTGTGTTCTCTCAATCTCTCTCACCCTATTCAATGGCAGCAACAAACCCCCTCGATGGCTAGCCTGAAGATGGTGGTTGTACTGGAGTTAGGGGAAGACTATCTTTGAAGGGGTGCACGTTGGCCAAACGTATCCCATTTGTACACTCTCACTTTATACAGCTTTGTTCTCTCTAACACCATTCAATGGTGGCGACAAATCCCCTCGGGGGCCAGCCCTACGTCAGTGACTCTACCGATGGCGGAGAAGGAGGTCGGGGTGGCTAAGGCGTGGGTGGAGGGGTATCGTGCTTCCTCGTGGAGGAAGACAACTATTGCAGGAGATCAAACCCAGTCGCCCTAAAGTATTGGCCATTTAAGGCGGCCATGGTAGCTGGCCAAGGACTAGAACAAGAAACCGTCATAGATCCACTTCTAGAAAGGTCTCTCAGCGACATAGGGTATTATTCTGCTCGTTTGTCGATTGGTTACTCGAATTGGGGGTTAGGGTTACCAAATTTAAAGAATTAGAAATTAAATGTTGCCAATCTTAATTTATGTAGCTTGGATGATGATGTGTGGGATGTAAGATTCAATATAGAAGGTCATGATAATTTAGAATGGTATGTAATTGTAAAAATCAGGCATCACTTATCTTAATTTATTAGCATTGATTGATATAAAGGGCTATGGATTAACAGATATCATGTACTATGTCAAAGAAGGGGGTGCAGGTTTAGCTGGGATGGAAATAATAGATGGAATGTCCAAGTTGCTGAAGATGGTGGAGAATTATGAGGATAAGAAGTGCCTGAATATGACTGCAATGAAAAGGAAAACTAAGACTTTTTAGACATTAGTAACATTATGGCAGGATAACAACAAGTTCCCTCTCATTGTGTACTCAGTGGATGGTGATAGTGTTTTTGTTCCTCGGCAACAATGTCCATAAGAAAATAAAGATTATAAGATGTTGTATTTGTTCACCCCAACAACAACAATAAGTATATAATTCTAGTTGAAGATAGAGGTACTTTATGTCCCAACAAAGCAACGAAAATCGGAAGGGTAAGAAGGTTTGTGAAGATGAAGAAAATTGATTCCGTAAATTTGGAAGAGAGTCAAGAAGAATATTTTTCACTTTGATATGGGGGAGTACAAAGTTGAAGATCATGAAGAAGCCAAATAGTAGGAAGAAATTGAGTTGATCCAGAGGATAATTGGTATGAATAGGAAGATAGTAGGTGCAATGGTGGACCGTTAAGGTGATACAGAGGTGATTCGTCGGAAACATATCTATTATTTTTTATGTTCCATGCTTGTTTAGTATCTACTTTTCTCTTCTTTGTCTACAGTTTGAGGTGTTTTTATATGTTTTTCTGGACTAAACTATTAACAAGATGCCACAGTGCCAATTGCCTATTTTCTTCTATTTTTGGTTCCAGAAAAGCCAGAAAATCAATATTCTCGAAATTGGACGAGACAAAAGCCAAAGTAAATAATTTACCGTGGGGAACACGGACCCAGAGAACGAGACAGAGGGGAGCCACCAGGGGGCCACACCCCCTGGCCGCGCGGCTAGGGCTAGCCCGCGCCTGGGGGTGCGGCCGCTCTGGCTGCCCCCTGCCTCGCCTCTTCGCCTATAAATACCCCCCCCCCCCCCCCGATACCAAAATCCTAAGTACCCGATCAATATTCCACGAAACCGCATGTAGGCACCGCCACCATCGTCCCTAGATCGGGGGTCTGAAGCTCTTACCGGCACCCTTCCGAAGGGGAGATCATCCCGGAGGCCTTTTTCTTCATCATGTCAGCCTCCGGTATCAAGTGTGAGTAGTTCCACCTTGGACTACGGGTCCATGTAGTAGCTAGATGGTTGTATCTCCTCCTTTGTGCTACCATGTTTAGATCTTGTGAGCTCCGTTCATGATCAAGACCATCTATTTGTAATCATGCATGTTGTGTTTGCGGGGATCTGATGGATATTGAGATTACTATGTCAGATTGATTAATGGTTTTGTCTTATTGATTCTATCATGTCTGTGTTGTTTGAGATCTTGCGTGCTCTCCGTTTCTAGTAGCTATCTTGGCCAAGTAGATGCTAGTGACTCTAAGAGGGGGTATTTATGCTCGATAGTGGGTTCATACCTCTATTTAATCTAAGGGAAGTGACAGAAATCTCTAAGGTTGTAGATGTGTTGTTTCCACTAGGTAGAAAACAACGGTCTCTTGTTCATGGAACAAGTGGATTGTTTACCTTGCACACTTTGCTTAAAGAAGTTATCTATTGCTTGCAACTTAATACTGGAGAGGGTTCGGATGATAACCTGAAGGTGGATTACTAGTCATAGATGCATTTGGATGGCGGTCTATGTATCTTGTTGTATTGCCCAAATCGAATCTCATAGGATCATGAATGTCTAGTATTGCATTGTTATGCCTTGCTCAGTCCTGTTAATTGCCCTGCTGTAATTTGTTTACCCAGCATGCCATGTTTGTTTATCTTAAGGAGAAAGACTCTAGTGAACTATGGACCCCGGTCCAATCTTTACCATTGATACAACTTTCACTATTATTGTTTACCTTTCTGCAAACCACTATTACCTTCCACACCATACAGTTAACCCTTTGTTTTTAGCAAACCGGTGAGATTGACAACCTCACTGTTCGTTGGGGCAAAGTCTTGAGTTTGTGTTGTGCAGGTTTCCAAGTTGCTAGCAATACCTTTGAGTCGTTTCCTTCCTCCTACTGGTTCGATAACCTTGGTTTCTTACTGAGGGAAAACTTGTTGTTGTGCTCATCACACCTTCCTATTGGGGTCTCCCAACGAAGCTTCCGCGCACCATCAAGATTTTTTGGCGTCGTTGCCAGGGAGGCCAAGGACGTCTTCACAAGGGGAGTCCTTCACAACCTTTCTATTTACTTTGTTTTTGTTTTTCTTAGTTTCTTTTGTTTGGTTTTGTTTGCCTCTTTTTATCAAAAACACAAAAAAATAGTTCCTGCTCTAGTTGCTACCATGTCTGGTTTTGGTCCAATCCCTGTGTCACCTATGGAAGGGATCTTTACTTTCAAGCAAGAAAGTGAAGAGAGTTTCAAAGAAGCTTGGTCTAGAATCTCTGATTTATAAAGGAAAACTGGGCCTAATATGAGTCTTAGCTTTGTTATTAATAGTTTCTGTGGTGGCCTTGCACTTTGTTATAGGTATGCTTTGAATGTTGTAGCTGGGAAAGATATTTTTCGATGTACTGGGGATGAAGCTTTGGATTCCATAAAGAAGTTGATTATAATTTATAATATGCCTAGCAAGTCTGATTCTTCCTTTATAAATATTTTGTCACATCCCAAGATTTTCCAAATCTTGTTATGTGAAAAATAAATGAATAAAATAAAATTTTGTTGATTTTCAGGGTGAGAAGAAACTTTTTGAATCCATTTGGAAACTTTCAAAACCCATTTGGATCAAATAAAATCCTAAAGGGATTTAAAAAGATAAATAATTTAATAAAGGAAAATAAAAATATTTTGAATTCCTATTTTTGAATCTTTTAATAAAAAGATTTGGTTTCAAAAGAAAAGGTAGATTTATAAATAAGGATTATTTTATGGAGCCAAAATAAACCTTGGTCAAGATTTTGAAACAAAAGGTTTTGCTTTGATTAAAAGAGTAAAGGTTTATTTAAAATAAAATAATAAGGATTTAATATCCAATTTTATTTAAGTAAAGGTTTTTCCCATTTTAAATAAACACTAAAACTTATTAAATTATTTTAAATAAGTTTTCCAAGTATTTTATATTCTCAAATAAAACCTACTGAAGTGTTTTTGGTTTTGTTATAGATTTCAAAATAAAAAAATTTAATAAAACAAATCCTATTTGAATTAAATGAATAAGGTCTATTCATTTAATTATTATTGGACCCTAAAATAAAAATGTTATTTTATGTTAAACAAGTTTTCTATGTATCTTATATTTTCAAATAAAACCTACTGATTTGGTTTTGAAAATATTTAGATTTCAAATGGAGATTTTAAATAAATTAAAACCCATATGGTTTATTAACTATTGTCCATTTTAATTAATTATAAATGGACTCTCAAATAAAAACATTATTTTATTTTAGGACTTTGGTTTATGTTGTTAAACAGAACCTAAACACCATACAAAGTTTGGTGAATGTTTTGATTTGATTTGTTGAATGATTTGTTGTTTTAATTTCAAAACAGAAATAGGAAATAGAAAAAGAAAAGCTTGATGTACAAAAAAAATATGAGAAGGAGTCAGCCCAGTCGACCCAACCCAGCAGCCCACAAGGCCCAACCAGCCCAGCTTCTCTCCCTCCCGAAGAAAACGTTTGGCACCAACTTACCGACCCGCGTAGACACCGACCGGTGGACCCAACTCTCCTCTCCTCTCTCACGCTGACAAAGGACCCCACCCCTCCTGTTCATCGTTTCCACCCGCCGCTGACCACGCCGCGGCCGTTGCTGCCATTGAAAGCTCGCGATCAATTCGCCATAATGCCGCGCCTTAACCTCGCTGCGACCACGCACGATAAATCGTCTCCCTATCCTCTCTAGTTCCCCTCTGTCGCCCCACCTCGACACGCCCCCAGGCTGTCGAATTTTGCTCAACCACCGCCACTGTCCGACGACGCTCCGGCGAGAATTCCGGCAGCTCCACGCCACCCCGTACCTCCTCGAGCATGCAGCTGTGATCCCCATCTCCTGGCGGACCTGTCCGCATCGCCAGCTCACTCGCGCGCGCCCCTGAGCCTCGGCAACGACAACTCCCAGCGCCGCCACCGTCTGGTTTAACTCCGGCGAGTGCCCCAGGTAGTTCTGTCCACCCCTTCCCCTCTCGTTCACGCACGCAAGTTCTACTCTCCCTCACGCATCTAACAGACCCCTTGTTTCGTCCTCTTGTGCCTTGTAGCCCCGCCTCCGTCATCAACCAGAGCATGCCCGACGCCGAGCGAACTCCGGTGAGCAATCACCACCACAGGCGAGCGCCCCTCCGTCTACAACCAACACGTCGAGCTTCCCCACATCCTTGCGATCATGGTGAGCCTCTCCTCCCCTTCTCTCGCTTCCTGTTACACTAGCGCCGCCGCCATCTGACCGTGCGCCGCCGCCAGCCGCCGTCAGCGCCGCCCGAGTAAGGTCGATCAGATTGTCACCGTTAGATTTTAATCCTGCGGTTGTAATTAGAACAGAGCGAAGCGGTAAGAGCACGCCTGAGCCATGCGATATCAGTTAGATCCAACGGCCTGCAGCACGTGATCCAGACGAACCGGTACCGCCCAATAGGGACTTGACGCGTGGCCAGTTTCTGTTTAAAAACAAAATTTGAATCTGATTTAGATGCAGATTTGAAACTCTTATAACTTTTGATCCACACGTCCAAAAATTACAAACTTTATATCAATGGAATCAGTAGAGCAAGCCCTAGCCAACCATGCCATTTGTTTAGTAAAAAGTTTCTGTTTAAATGTTTGTTTTTGCAGAAACATTTGTATGCTTGTTTATATGTTAAAAATTGTTCAAAAATGATTTTGGGGATAAAATCTTTGGCAAATGGTGTGATTTGAACCTACTGACCATAGGAAACACTTTGTAGATTAAAAAATGTATTTGGTGAAACAAAATAATGATTCTTTGATTTAAAACCATTTCTAGTCAAATAAAAATATAGTTTATTTATTAAAAATAGTTTTGGAAGAAAACCTTTGGGAAATGTTTTGTTTTAAACTCTCTGACCCTAAACACAAAGTTTTATGGTTTGAAAACATATTTTGTGAATCCTATAGATTAATGCCTTAGTAAAAACATTTCTATACCACATAAAATGATACTTTGTTTTGAAAAAGGTTTAGGAAGTGAAATCCCTTGCAAATGACTTTTGCCACTTTATAAAATGACCAAATAGGTGTTTTCAAATGTTCATGACCCATTAGGAACCACTTTTTAAATAAAACAAAGCTTGGCATGCTTGCATGCATTACTTTGACTTTATGATTTTATGTGATTGTTTTGCTTGAATGGTAGATTGAACTTGTGGCTTGCTTGATTGAATTGTAGTGACTTGAAGAGTGTGATTGTAGCAAGGACAAGGAGTGAACCTATACCCTCTACCAAAAAGGCAAGTGATGCTTCATACTTTTTGTCCCATTACTTTCTCTATGCATTAGTGATTTTTCTAAGTAAAACTTGCATGGAACTTTTGCTAAGTATAAACCTTACTATAGGAAAACCTAGTAGATGAAACATTAGTGGAACATTTCCTATGTTAAGATTCCTACTACTATCAAGCTTAGCTTAGCTAATAGAAAACAAGGGTGGAATATATATCCATACTATGAAAAATTTCTAAGTCTGAGGACTTGTGTTTTTGTTTAATAAAACAACTAAGTTAATGAATCACCTGGGTGGAATGGTAATTGCTTGGTGGTTTTTGGTTGAGTGGTTCACAAGGCCCATGTCTATGGTTGACCTTGTGTATCTCACTTGTGGATGGCCACTCAGGAACAAAGAGATTTGAGATGTCAAATGTTGAGAAGCTTCAAGTGCAGCCACTTGGCAATATGGGCTCTGCCTGGATCATATAGGTTGCAAGAACTTAGCCATATGGACAGTTGGTGGTAGTGTTTGATAGGTTGGAACGCGTCCATTTTGGTCTAAGGGAAGGCTTCTGAAAGATCTTGTCTTGGGAAACCAAGTCTTGTGGGGAAAGTGCACCACCTCTGCAGAGTGTAAAATCTAAGTACTTAGCCATGTCCCTGGTAAAGGACAATTTGAGCATCAAGACATGGAAGCAATCAAGAATCTCATCATTCAAATTTCAAAGTTAAAAACTTGTGGTTGAACAAGGGTTATTGAAATCTTCAATCTTTGATTGAGAGATGCCTTGGAAAAGATTTTGTCAAAACCAAAAAAACTTAGTATTTTCAAATGATAAGGAAAAGTATATTTTGAGCAATGCAAGCCTCAACTCCACTTAGCCAAATGCATATAGATGATAGACTCCACTATACTACCATAGTATCACTTGCCAATACAATTCAAATGTATTGACCCTTGTGGCTGTAACTTGTATGTTGCAGGTTTGATTGATTTAGTGAAGTGTGTTGATTAGGATTACAAAGTCTACAACCAACATGTCTGCCTGTGGCACTTTGAAGATGAAGTACCCCCTGCTTATAGTTATTCTGCTGCAATGTAATGTAATAGCCAAATGAGCTATGTAAGATGTAATAATTTATTTTATTCCTGGTTATAAAGTTGTATTATGACCTTTGTTTCTTGATATTACATCTTAACTGTGGATTCTAGCTATTGATCCAGGGACCAGCATTGTAAACACAGGGGACTCTACCTTATTAAAGGTTGGGACCCTTACATATTTATGCTAGGTTGAACACTCTTGAGACCAGTACAGTTGCTTTGAAAGATTTCTATAACATGCTTAGAGAGCACCATGATTATGTTCCAATAAATTCTGAGCCTTCAAAATGGTTTCTTACAATAAATGTTGCTATAAATAGTGAAACTTTTGATGCTCGTTGTGATATCATGTCTGAATTTTGCCTTATGTCTAAAGATATCTATGAGTCTTTGAATCTTTGGGGACTTTTTGAAGGAAGAGAAGAAATATCTCTTACCGATAATGCAACTTTATTACCCATTGGAATAGTTGAAGGTGTGTTTACGAAAATCTCAGGGAAAGTGGTGTCTACTGATTATCTTGTTATTGAATGTGTAGGAAAAGGACAAATTACACTTGGAAGATCCTTGCTGCAACACCTTGGAGCAACAATAGATGTGGGAAAAGACATTATGCATTTTTCTTCTCCAATAAGCAATCATATATTCCCTAAAGAGAAGAAGAGAGGTAAGATAGGTAGGATCAAGAGAGTTGGTGTTAATGCTTCTTCATTTGAAAATACTTGATTCTTGCTTCTTGTGCCTAACTTAAAGGCGTTAAAGAAAAGTACTTATTGGGAGATAACCCAAAAGTTTTCTTGAGTCTTGGAAGTTATTAATTCAGTAATGACCTCTCCTTATCCTTTTTTGTTTTATTTTTGTGCCAAGAATAACCTCTAATAAGAGGGAAGTAAGATTTAGGGAGTTGCTGTCCCAAAACAAATTTTTGTGCTTCACCGTAAAAAATTCGTGTAAAATCTCTATAAGTCAGATTGAGATGATATTCTCCAAATAAATCCCCTAGTATGTTAGCTAACTTTCGTTAGTTCGACACTTTTTGATTTGAGCAACAAAAGGTCTTCGAAAAAATTGGTTTCCACCTTCTGGTCTGTTTTGACAAATTTCTGCCATTATTTGCATTTGCTTCTTATTGATTCCTTTTCAGGTTCTTCTTGGGAAATTGAGCTTTTTGAGGGAATTGCTACAGTAGCTTGTGTTTTTAGTGAAAGTTTTTCTGTTCTAAATCTAAACCCAAAGGTCTATTATCTTTTTAATACACTAATGTTGCTAATGAAGATTTTGTGAAGTTTTGTATGACGGAAAAAATGTTAGGTGTAGAGAAAGAATAATGTAATGTGATGAAGAATGGACAAAATCTCAAGCTTGGGGATGACACACCATGTCACCCCAAGAAATATTCAAGAGTTACAAGCGTCAAAGCTTGGGGATGCCCAAGGCATCCCCTTCTTCATCAATAAAATCTCAGGTCTTTCTAGACACTTCGTTTTTATTGTTTCATGCATTGTTGTGTTCTTGGAGCATCTTAGTTTTCGTTTAGTTTGCTTGAATAAAGTAGTTTGTAAGTTGATTGGTGTTGGAGAGGAGTAGAAAGTTCTTGCTTAAGTAGTACAAGAGGATCTTGCTTTGACTGTGACTTAGACTTTAGCATGCCATGCTAGGTGTTGTTTTGACCTTATGCTAAGTGATTATTATTGTAGCATGACTTGTTCCAAATAATTGGGATTGCTTAATGTGCCTGAAGGAATCATGTATTGTTTTAGCATACAAAAGCATAGTATTGTGGTATTCTCCTTTGATGCTTTGTTTGGGTTGACTTGGCACATGCTCACACCATGTTATGACTATGAACAAGTCACCATAGCCTCTATGATCATTTAGTCCTTGACTTGTAGTACCACTTTATTCTTTGAATAGTAATGTTTTGTCGCTCTACATGATTATGGCCATTATTGCTCTCTTAGTTGGTCGCTCCCAGTCTTTTGCTAGCCTCCACATATATGAGTAAGCTCTACTCATGCATCCAACTCCCAAGAAACCAAGTTATTCCAAAGTGTCCACTATAAATTCCTATGCATGGTATGTTACACCATTCCAAGTATATTATTGTTTTCATCTATCTTCCAATTAAAAAGTCTCTTTATTATGTGAAAACTTAGTGATTAAAGCTCTCACAAACTTGATGGCACATTTTATTTTTCTTGCCCCTAATAAACTTGAACCATTGTGTCATCATGTTGTATATGCTTGCACGTATACGTTGGAATTAGCAGAATCATGTTGTCACGAGGAACGCTTTCAAATTCACTTGTATTTTGTACATAGTTGATATCATGCTCTTTTTTTTATGGATGTCGTCGGTGTGAAATGAAAGGGGAGCTTATAAGTCCATAGAGTTATGTATGTGTGTTAGAGAAACACCTGGGCCGCTAGCCTAAGCCATGCCTAATCATGGTGGAAACTTGCAGCATCACCATAATCACATCTATGAAGCTTTCTTCTTATAAAAAAGAGAGACATATTGAGAAGAGGAAAGAGAGAAAAAATCACCATATTCCCATGGTAAATAAGAAGATTGTTGAGATGCTCATTGTCTGCTTGCCTTGTCATTTTGATTTTGGGATAGCTCATGTATCATGTGCAAGGGGTACCCCATTGGTGGTTCTCTATGATGCACATGTACTAACTATGACAAGATCTTGCAAGTAACTAAACTTGAGTAGCATGAGAAGAGGCCATCGTATTCAAGGGACATGAGATTGCCAACTTATACTTTGTCAAGCATATACTCCATAGTTTGTTCACTTTAACCATAATCACTTCACGATGCTTATGATAGGGGCAATAAGGGCTGAAAGCTAACAAGTACCATAATTTTTGGAAGCTCTTTTTGAAATTTGAAATCCCTGCTTCCCTTTATGAAGGGCCTTTCTTCCACTATTACATTGAGTCTCCACCTTATATCTTTAAGCACCAGTTAAGAGAGCATAGTTGTCATTCTTAGTTCTATGTGCATTGTCCCAAAACTTATTGATTGAATCATATTGTTGATATTTCTTGTTCTTGAACTATTTGTATCTAGTCACCCTTATGAACTTTGAAGGTGTCCTTTGCATTTATGTTTTGCTACTCCATGAGGGACAAGATGAATGCCACTATACTATGTTTTCTGTATGTGAAACAAACAAAAGTCTTTCAATCCATTGTTATTCATGATCTTTGTAACCTTTCATGTTGCATGCATAGTTACTTTGTCTTACTATTAGAACACCATCTTTCATGCTCATGCTTAGAGTTCTTTGATCCTAGCTTTCAATGCTTCAAAATGGTTTGATCTTGATTTTGATGGTGCATGTCACCTCAAAAATTATTCTTTTTATCACTTACCTACTAGAGGACGAGCAGGAGTTAAGCTTGGGGATGCTTAATACGTCAGAAATGTACCTATAATTTTTGATGTTCCATACTTGTTTAGTATCTACTTTCCTCTGCTTTGTCTACACTTTGAGGTGTTTTTATATGTTTTTATGGACTAACCTATTAACAAGATGCCATAGTGACAGTTGCATGTTTTCTTCTGTTTTTGGTTCCAGAAAAGGCAGAAAATCAATATTCTCGGAATTGGATGGGACAAAAGCCAAAGTCAATATTTTACCGTGGGGAACATGGAGCCAGAGTACGAGACGGAGGGGAGCCACTATAGGCCACACCCCCTGGCCGCGCGGCTAGGGCTAGCCTGCTCCTGGGGGTGCAGCCGCCCTGGCTGCCCCCCTGCCTCGCCTCTTCGCCTATAAAGACCCCCCGATACCAAAACCCTAAGTACCCGATCAATATTCCACGAAACCGTCTGTAGCCACCACCATCGTCCCTAGATCGGGGGGATCTGAAGCTCTTCTCGGCACCCTGCCGGAGGGGAGATCATCCCGGAGGCCTTCTTCTTCATCATGCCAGCATCCGGTATGAAGTGTTAGTAGTTCCACCTTGGACTACGGGTCCATGTAGTAGCTAGATGGTTGTATCTCCTCCTTTGTGCTACCATGTTTAGATCTTGTGAGCTCCATTCATGATCAAGATAATCTATATGTAATCATGCATGTTGTGTTTGCGGGGATCCGATGGATATTGAGATTACTATGTCAGATTGATTAATGGTTTTGTCTTATTGATTCTATCATGTCTATGTTGTTTGAGATCTTGTATGCTCTCCGTTTCTAGTAGCTATCTTGGCCAAGATGCTAGGGACTCCAATAGGGGGTATTTATGATCGATAGTGGGTTTATGCCTCTATTTAATCTAAGGGAAGTGACAGAAATCTCTAAGGTTGTAGATGTGTTGTTGCCACTAGGGAGAAAACAACGGTCTCTTGTTCATGGAACAAGTGGATTGTTTACCTTACACACTTTGCTTAAAGAAGTTATCTGTTGCTTGCAACTTAATACTGGAGGGGGTTCGGATGATAACCTGAAGGTGGATTACTAGTCATAGATGCAGTTGGATGGCGGTCTATGTATCTTATTGTATTTCCCAATTGAATCTCATAGGATCATGAATGTCTAGTATTGCATTGTCATGCCTTCCTCAGTCCTGTCAATTATCGTGATATAATTTGTTTACCCAGCATGCCATGTTTGTTTATCTTAAGGAGAACACCTCTAGTGAACTATGGACCCCAGTCCAATCTTTACCATTGATACATTTTCCACTATTACTGTTTACCTTTCTGCAAACCACTATTACCTTACACACCATACAGTTAACCCTTTGTTTTCAGCAAACCGGTGAGATTGACAACCTCACTGTTCAGTGGGGCAAAGTCTTGAGTTTGTGTTGTGCAAGTTTCCAAGTTGCTAGCAACACCTTTGAGTCGTTTCCTTCCTCCTACTGGTTTGATAACCTTGGTTTCTTACTGAGGGAAAACTTGTTGTTGTGCTCATCACACCTTCCTCTTGGGGTCTCCCAACGAAGCTTCCACGCACCATCAAGAGGATGGATATTTTTTTATGAATCACATGGTTCAAAGGATGACATGAACCTGAACCTATAAGGAAGAAGTAGAATCCAATCATGAAAGTGTCGGGAGTATGCCCTAGAGGCAATCATGTATGATGCAATTCCCATTGTATTCATAAAGTTGTTAAGTTGCCCTTGTATAAACATCTGATATGTATCATTAAATATGTGATTCGGTTGTGGAACTATATATTTATGTTTTTGATACTAGATGTCCTTAGTCGTAAAGGTTGGGATCGCACACAACTTAGACTAATGTGAAAGTCGCTTGATGACTCGGTTCCACTTGTCATGGGCATGATGATGCTACTCCGACTTACACGAATTCGACTAAATATTTTAGCGAGTCAGACTAGCTCATATTGAGATACAACGAGTAAGTCGTCAATTGTATGTATCAATCAATGTAATCCTTAGATTTTAGATTGTTGCACAATCCAAGTTGTGGATCAACCGACTTTGGTTCTGTCAAATGTTGTTTATTCACAGGATAGTTATAAAGGTAGAGTTCGGGTTAGCTAAGAATCAATCTACGTGATGTGGATAACTAAGATGAGATTTTGCCCCTCCAACCGAAGAGATATTCTTTGGGCTCTCTCGTGTGATATGATTTGGATAGCATGGTCATGCGCGACTTGGTTAAGTTTTAACCGAGGCGATCGACTAAAAGTTAGTTGTAGAGGTCCCAACCTTTAATAAGGTAGAGATCCCTGTGTTTACAATGCTAGTCCCTGGATCAATAGCTAGCATCCATAGTTAAGATGTAATATCAAGAAACAAAGGTCATAATACAACTTTATAACCAGGAATAAAATAATTCATTACATCTTACATAGCTCATTTGGCTATCTCAATACAATGCAGCAGAAATAACTATAGCATGGAGTCCTTCATCTTCAAAGTGCCACAGGCAATCATTTTGGTTGTAGACTTGTAATCCTAATCAACACACTTCACTAACATCAAACAAACCTACAACATAATAAGTTACAGCCACAAGGGTCAATACATTTGAATTGTATTAGAAAGTGATACTATGGTAGTATAGTGGTAACTATCATCTATATGCATTTGGCTAAGTGGAGCTTAGACTTGCTTTGCTCAAAATAGATTTTCCTTATCATTTGAAAACACTAGGTTTTTGTCTGTCAAAATCCACCCAAGGAACCACCAATAGAAATTGGTGAACCTTCACCCTTGTTCAACCACAAGTTTTTAACTTAGAAATTGGGATGAGGAGATTCTTGATAGCTTCCATGACTTGATGCTCAAATTGTCCTTTGCCAGGGACATGGCTAACTACTTAGATTTTACACTCTGCAGAGGTGGTGCACTTTCCCCACGAGACTTGTTTCACCAAGACAGGACCTTTTAGAAGCCTTCCCTTAGACCAAAATGGACGCGCTCCAAACCTATCAATCCCCTACCACCAACTGTCCATTTGGCTAAGTTATTGCAACCTATATGATCCAGGCAGAGCCCATAATGCCGAGTGGCTGCACTTGAAGCTTCTCAACATTTGACATCTCAAATCTCTTTGTTCCTGGGTGGCATTCCACAAGTGAGATACCAAGTTTTCCCCAGTATACTGGACTTGGTGATGCCCAAGTTTTCCCTAGTATACTGGAGTTGTGTAACCACTCAACACAAACCTTTCTTTCCATTCCACCCAGGTGATTCATTCACTTAGTTGTTTTATTAAACAAAACACAAGTCCTTGACTTAGAAATATTCCATAGCATGAATATAGTCCACCCTTGTTTTGTACTAGCTAAGCTAAGCATGATAGTAGTAGGAATCTTAACTTAGGAAAATTCTAATAAGGTTTCATCTACTAGGATTTCCCATGGCATAGTTTATACTTAGCAAAAAAAATTCCATGCAAGTCCTACATAGAAATAACACTAATGCATAGTGAAAATAATAGGACAAAAGTATGAAGCACCACTTGCCTTTTTGGTAGAGATTATAAGTTCACTCCTTGATCTTGCAATAATCACACTCTTCAAATGTCACTACAATTCAATCAAGCAAGGCACAAATTCAATCTACCATTCAAGCAATCAACACACAGAATAATAAAAACAAAGTTATGCATGCAAGCATGCCAAAGATTGTTTTATTTGGAGAAGTGGTTTCTATTAGGTTATAAACATTTGAAAACACCCATTGGTCAATTATAAAAGTGGTAAAACCATTTCAAGTCAAGTTCGTGGAAATGGCCATTTTAAGTCATTTTTGTTTTGCTAGAAATGGTTCAAATCAAAGTAATATTTTCTAGTGTTTGATAAATATATTTTTAAACACAAATGTTAGTGTTTTATGTTCAAGTGTTTATTATTAAAACTATTTGCAAAAGGTTTTACCTATAGACATTTTTTTAAGTCAAACAACATTTTATTTCATTAGAAATGCCTTTAAACAAAGTAATAATTTTCTAGGTTTCACCAAATATATTTTAAATCTTAAAACTTGGTGTTTAGGGTCAGAGATTTTAAATCAAATCATTTTCCAAAGGTTTTACTCAATAATCATTTTTAAACCATAATCAATATTTTTATTTGGCTAGAAATATTTTTATTCAAATATTTATTCTTTAGCATCCCAAAATATGTTTTTAAAACCAAAAGTTGTGGTCAGTAGGTTCAAAACAAACCAATCTACCAAAGATTTTATCACAAAAATAATTTTAGAATGAATTTTATATTCAAAATATGCCTACACAAGTTTCTGTAAAAACAACCAATTTAACAGAAGCAATTTACTAAACAAAGTGCATAGTTGTAAAGTACTTGTTCTGCTGATTCCATTGATATAAAATTTGCAAAATTTGGACGTGTGGATCAAAAGTTATGTAATTTACAAATTCAAACAACTAATAGAAAGGTTTCTATCTTTTAAATGAAATCAGTGCCACGCGTCTAATTCTTATTGGTCGAAAACGGTTCGGCTGGATCGCGCTGTGTGGTGTGTTGGATTAAAACAGATCGAGTGGCACAGGATCACTCGTACCCCTTCGTTAAGTGGTTCTATCATATCCACGCGATCCAGATCCAACGGCTGTTGTGAGCTTGACCATGAATGAGCAGCGCTAGCGGCGGCGCGGTCAGACGGTGCACTTGCCGGTGATTCAGGAGGCTAGAGAGAGAGAGGAGTAGCTTACAATTATCGCAGGAGTGTGGCGAAGCTCAAGGCGTGCTTGGTTTTCGAAGGGGCGCATGGAGTTTATCTTAATCGCTCGCCGTAGATGTCCCTAGCATCGGGCACGCTCTGATGTTGACAGGGGCGAGGCTACGAAGCGCGCTAGGACACGAAACAGGTGGCATTAGATGCGTACAGGGGAGTGGATCATGCGCGTGTCAACAAGAGGGGAGGTGGTGGTCAGGACATACCGAGGGAGATCGCCGGAGTTGGGGAGGTTCACGGTGCTCTCAGACTTCGAAGTTGTCGAGCCTCTGGTGCATGCACGGCCAAGCTCGGGCTATGGGCAGGTTCGACTGGCGGTGGGGAGCAAGCTGGTGGATGCCAGGGAGTGGAAGGTGGTCTGGCTTCACCGGAATCGGCCGGAAAAGGTCGTCGGGGCAGTGGGTTGCAAACAGGAAATAAGCGCATCCTAGAGGCCAAGAGGAAATGGGGTCTGAGGGGAAAGGTAGGGGAGAGGAAGGCGTCTTTAACGAGCATGGTCTCGGCGAGAATTATTCCTGCATTCAAACAAATTTATGCCTCGAATCAAATGGCAGAAACGGTCGCGAGGTGTGGGGTGAGGTCATCGCGGGGTTGAAGACGGTGATGTGGCTGTGGGGTAGCATCGTCAGTGAGTGAGAGAGGGGGAAGGTGGGGTCCAGCGGTTAGTGGGTTTGCGGGTTTGCTGATGAGTGAAAAACGTTTCGCTCGGGGGAAGAGGGAGTGGGCTGGTTGCTGAGCTAGACTGGCCTGGTTTCCTGGGCTGGTTCCTTTCCATTTTTTTTGTTCTGCTATATTTTTCTTTTTCCATTTTTATTTCTGTTTTGACATTGTTTAAACAATACAAACAACCATTTGAATTTGAAACCCTCCAAACTTTTCAGTAAGTTTTTAATATGTTTTAAACATGTATTTAAAGTCCTTTTTAAGAATAACTCCTTTATTTATTTAGGGTTTATATTTTATTTAAAAAGGGCACTTTCCTTTATTAAACAAGATTTAATTAAATTCTCAAACCTTTATTTGAAATCAAAATTTCACCAAAACTTTTCAGTAGGTTTTTATTTATTTAATAGGGTATTAAATAATTATTCTTGAATTATTTAAAGTATTTTTATATGATTATTAATCATTTCTATTAGGGATTTTGTCTTTAATCAAATGGAATAGAATTTGGTTAAGGCCATTTTATTTTATTTGAATATTATTTATCCTTTTATTTGGATTTGGATTATATTCATTCCATTTTCTTATGGATTTGGCTAAGATTTAATTTGGCTTTTAAATATTCCCTATTTATTTATTCCTTCCTTTGTCTTATAAACCCATATCTTTTTATTTAAAGATCCAAACTTGGTGATTCCAATTTGCATTATTTTATTTGATATTTGTTTATCCTTTTAAATCCTTTAGGATTATTTTTCTCACAAATTGGTATGGATTTTTGATAGGTGCTTTATTAGCTTTGGGAATTCAATTTCCTTATCTTATTAAATTCATAAGATTTTATCTAGGGCTCCAAATTGAATGAAATCAATTCCTATGGTTTTATAATATTTCCATTTGTCATTCTTGATCATTTATAAATGTTTGTTCACAAATTTTTATATGGATCAATCCCATAGTCTTAGAGTAATCTTGGAAATTATTTTCTCCCATTAGGGTTTTAAAGATTTGGTTTATTTTCCAAGTGTTTAAATTTCAAGACGCATTTATGAGGAATGCATTACACCTGTTTTGAATTTTGCTGAACTCCATTTTGTTCAAAGTTTGTTCAAGATGGGTTTTGATGTTTCCATTTGGAATCAAAAAGTTTCTTTTCACCCTAAATTTCAACAATTATTTATTTGGTTTATTTATTTTTCACATTTCAAAATTTGGAAAATTTTGGGATGTGACAGGCTACCACCCTTAAAAGAAATCTCGTCCCGAGATTTGGGAAAGCTAGAGGTTACAAGTTGGTTTCGATCCAACTAGGGTACTACCACCCTTAAAAGTTTTCCACTAGATTACTTCTTGGCTTGCTTGGGGTCTTGATGAATCTTCTCTGGGCAGACATCTGCATAGTGTCCTTTGTTTCCACACTTGAAACATGTGACGAGGCTGAGATCCTTCATAGGCTTGTTTGTCTTGTACTTCATCTTTTCTGGACAATTGCTTGCATAATGCCCTTAGTTACCACAATTGTAACATGTGACAAGGTTGAGTTCTTCACGTATCTTCTGTGGACAAGTTGATACATAATGGCCTAGATCTTTGCAGTTGTTGCACCACACTTGGCTAATTTCCTTATACTTCTTTTTCTTCTCTGGACATTCATTGGCATAGTGTCACATCTCTTTGCAATGGCAACATTGCACTTGGCTGTTGTCCTTCTTCTTATTGGGTTTCTCCAAAGCTAGGAGTTCTTCTAGTTCATGCTCTTCATATCTCACCTCAAAGGTGGGAAAGTCTCCTGGTTTCCTTAATCGTTTCCTTGGATAATACTTATGTTTCTTCTTTTGTCCATCCATGTGAGTCATAATGCATGGAGGTGCAAGCTGAGATTTGCCTTTGTCTTCATCCTTCTTGATAGAAGTTGTTTCCTCATGGGGGTTTTCAAAATTTTGATGCACTCCACCTTGTTTCCTTTGTTGAACTATAGAATAGATGGGGCATTGGATAGGGACATGATTATTTCCTTCACATAGGAAACAAGTAGCTTGAGATGTGGGGCATTGATTAGTTGGATGTTTCTCTTCACAATTAGGGCATTTATCTTCATGCTCTTTGGAAGTGTGATCCATGTCTCCACAAATATAGCAAGTTTGAGTTCCTTCTATAATATCACCCTTAACATCATTGTTGTCACAAACTCCTTGGGAAGGGCTGTCTCCCATGTTGATCATTTGATTTGTCATCCTTTGCAACAATTGGGTTTGGGTTTCCATAAACCTTTTCATGGTTGGGTCTAACTCATTGTTGTTGGCCCAAAATTGAGTTGTCAGTTGGTTTAGCTGGGTTTGGGTTACTATGAGTTCTATCATGTGCATCTCTTGGTTATTGTTGTCACCATTCTTGATGTTGGAGTTTCTTGGGGAAGTTATCTGTTTGGGTTGGGCTGGGATTAGAATAGGCAAATATTTCTAAGGAAGAAGTCTATCACATACAACAATTCACACAATCAATGTGCAAGCAATCACAAACAAACATTCCACTCAAACAACAAGTTTCAAGCACATTTTTAGGCAACAAAATATTTTTGCTACACCACATAAGTTGGTGGGTTCGATCTAAACTAAATATGGTGGTCCAACTATATGGTTCACTTTAGATCATTCCATCTTTCTTAGTTGATTCTTCGTGAACAAGATCATTGTATCCTTGGAGAAATTCTTGTATCTTGGTCACAAACTCCAAAGATGATGATGATTCTTCTAAGTTGTGTTTCCTTAGTTTTCAAGTCTTGAGTAATATTTCTTGTCTCACTTGTAGTCCTTTGTGATATCCAAGTTGAAGTCCTTGGTGAAGATAAAGTTGAATTCCTTGATGATAAAGTCATTTGAGTTGGTGAAATCCTTTGCTCATGGTTGAGGTCTTTGCTCATGGTTGAGGTCGAAGAGATGTAGAATCAAAGCCAAAAAGGTTGAGGAAAGAGTTTACAAGATTGTTTGTAAATAAGTTTTGGAGTAAAAACAACTCCTATTTTTCTAAGGGGTTTTGTCCAATCCTAGAGTTACAATCCTACAGGCAACATAGTGATCTGATACCATCAGTAGAGGTCCCAACCTTTAATAAGGTAGAGATCCATGTGTTTGCAATGCTAGTCCCTGGATCAATAGCTAGCATCCACAGTTAAGATGTAATATCAAGAAACAAAGGTCATAATACAACTTTATAACCAGGAATAAAATAATTCATTACATCTTACATAGCTCATTTGGCTATCTCAATACAATGCAGCAGAAATAACTATAGCATGGAGTCCTTCATCTTCAAAGTGCCACAGGCAATCATGTTGGTTGTAGACTTGTAATCCTAATCAACACACTTCACTAACATCAAACAAACCTACAACATAATAAGTTACAGCCACAAGGGTCAATACATTTGAATTGTATTGGCAAGTGATATTATGGTAGTATAGTGGTAATTATCATCTATATGCATTTGGCTAAGTGGAGATTAGGCTTGCTTTGCTCAAAATAGATTTTCCTTATCATTTGAAAACACTAGGTTTTTGTTTGTCAAAATCCACCCAAGGAACCACCAATAGAAATTGGTGAACCTTCACCCTTGTTCAACCACAAGTTTTTAACTTAGAAATTGGGATGAGGAGATTCTTGATAGCTTCCATGTCTTGATGCTCAAATTGTCCTTTGCCAGGGACATGGCTAAGTACTTAGATTTTACACTCTGCAGAGGTGGTGCACTTTCCCCACGAGACTTGGTTTCACCAAGACAGGACCTTTTAGAATCCTTCCCTTAGACCAAAATGGATGCGCTCCAAACCTATCAATCCCCTACCACCAACTGTCCATTTGGCTAAGTTATTGCAACCTATATGATCCAGGCAGAGCCCATAATGCCAAGTGGCTGCACTTGAAGCTTCTCAACATTTGACATCTCAAATCTCTTTGTTCCTGGGTGGCATTCCACAAGTGAGATACCAAGTTTTCCCCAGTATACTGGACTTGGTGATGCCCAAGTTTTCCCCAGTATACTGGACTTGTGTAACCACTCAACAAAAACCATTCTTCCATTCCACCCAGGTGATTCATTCACTTAGTTGTTTTATTAAACAAAACACAAGTCCTTGACTTAGAAATATTCCATAGCATGAATATAGTCCACCCTTGTTTTCTACTAGCTAAGCTAAGCATGATAGTAGTAGGAATCTTAACTTAGGAAAATTCTAATAAGGTTTCATCTACTAGGATTTCCCATGGCATAGTTTATGCTTAGCAAAAACAGTTCCATGCAAGTCCTACTTAGAAATAACACTAATGCATAGTGAAAATAATAGGACAAAAGTATGAAGCACCACTTGCCTTTTTGGTAGAGATTATAAGTTCACTCCTTGATCTTGCAATAGTCACACTCTTCAAATGTCACTACAATTCAATCAAGCAAGGCACAAATTCAATCTACCATTCAAGCAATCAACACATAGAATAATAAAAACAAAGCTATGCATGCAAGCATGCCAAAGATTGTTTTATTTGGAGAAGTGGTTTCTATTAGGTTATAAACATTTGAAAACACCCATTGGTCAATTATAAAAGTGGTAAAACCATTTCAAGTCAAGTTCGTGGAAATGGCCATTTAAGTCATTTTTGTTTTTCTAGAAATGGTTCAAATCAAAGTAATATTTTCTAGTGTTTGATAAACATATTTTTAAACACAAATGTTAGTGTTTTATGGTCAAGTGTTTATTATTAAAACCATTTGCAAAAGGTTTTACCTATAAACCATTTTTTAAGTCAAACAACATTTTACTTCATTAGAAATGCCTTTAAACAAAGTAATAATTTTCTAGGTTTCACCAAATATATTTTTAAATCTTAAAACTTGGTGTTTAGGGTCAGAGAGTTTAAATCAAATCATTTTCCAAAGGTTTTACTCAATAATCATTTTTAAACCATAATCAATATTTTTATTTGGCTAGAAATGTTTTTATTCAAATATTTATTCTTTAGCATCCCAAAATATGTTTTTAAAACCAAAAGTTGTGGTCAGTAGGTTCAAAACAAACCAATCTACCAAAGATTTTATCACAAAAATAATTTTAGAATGAATTTTATATTCAAAATATGCCAACACAAGTTTCTATAAAAAGAACCAATTTAACCAAAGCAATTTACTAAACAAAGTGCATAGTTGGAAATTACTTGTTCTGCTGATTCCATTGATATAAAATTTGCAAAATTTGGACGTGTGGATCAAAAGTTATGTAATTTACAAATTCAAACAACTAATAGAAAGGTTTATGTCTTTTAAATGAAATCAGTGCCACGCATCTAATTCTTATTGGTCGAAAACGGTTCGGCTGGATCGCGTTGTGTGGTGCGTTGGATTAAAACAGATCGGGCGGCACGAGATCACTCATACCTCTTCGTTAAGTGGTTCTATCCTATGCACGCGATCCAGATCCAACGGCTGCTGTGAGCTTGACCATGAATGAGCGGCGCTGGCAACGGCGAGTGGCGGCGGCGCGGTTAGACGATGCACTTGCCGGTGATTCAGGAGGCTAGAAGGAGAGGAGTAGCTTACAGTGATCGCAGGAGTGTGGCGAAGCTCAAGGCGTGTTTGGTTTTCGAAGGGGCGCACAGAGTTGATCTTAATCGCTCGCCGGAGATGTCCCTAGCATCGGGCACGCTCTGATGTTGATGGGGGCGAGGCTACGAAGAGCGCTAGGACACGAAACAGGCGGTGTTAGATGCGTACAGGGGAGTGGATCATGCGCATGTCAACGAGAGGGGAGGTGGCGGTCAGGACATACTGAGGGAGATCGCCGTAGTTGGGGAGGTTCACGATGCACTCAGACTTCGAAGTTGCCGAGCCTCTAGTGCATGCGTGGCCAAGCTAGGGCTATGGGCAAGTTCTACTGACGGTGGGGAGCAAGCTGGTGGATGCCAGGGAGTGGAAGGTGGTCTGGCTTCGCCGGAATCGGCCGGAAAAGGTCATCGGGGCAGTGGGTTGCAAACGGGAAATCATCGCAGCCTGGAGGCCGAGAGGAAATGGGGTCTGAGGGGAAAGGTAGGGGAGAGGAAGGCGTGTTTAACGAGCATGGTCTCGGCGAGAATTATTCCTGCATTCAAACGAATTTACGCCTCGAATCAAATGGCAGAAATGGTCGCGAGGTGAGGGGCGAGGTCGTCGCGGGGTTGAAGACAGTGACGTGGCTATGGGGTAGCGTTGTCAGTGAGTGAGAGAGGGGGAAGGTGGGGTCCAGCGGTCAGTGGGTTTACGGGTTTGCTGATGAGTGAAGAACGTTTCGCTCGGGGGAAGAGGGAGTGGGCTGGTTGCTGGGCTGGACTGGACTGGGCCTGGTTTGCTGGGCTGGTTCCTTTCCATTTTTTTTTGTTCTGCTACATTTTTCTTTTTCCATTTTCATTTCTATTTTGAATTTGTTTAAACAATACAAACAACCATTTGAATTTAAAACCCTACAAACTTTTCAATAAGTTTTTAATATGTTTTAAACATGTATTTAAAGTCCTTTTTAAGAATAAATCCTTTATTTATTTAGGGTTTATATTTTATTTAAAAAGGGCACTTTCCTTTATTAAACAAGATTTAATTAAATTCTCAAACCCTTATTTGAAATCAAAATTTCACCAAACCTTTTCGGTAGGTTTTTATTTATTTAATAGGGTATTAAATAATTCTCCTTGAATTATTTAAAGTATTTTTATATGATTATTAATAATTTTTATTAGGGATTTTGTCTTTAATCAAATGGAATAGAATTTGGTTAAGGCCATTTTATTTTATTTGAATATTTTTTATCCTTTTATTTGGATTTGGATTATATTCATTCCATTTGCTTATGGATTTGGCTAAGATTTAATTTGGCTTTTAAATATTCCCTATTTATTTATTCCTTCCTTTGTCTTATAAAACCCACATCTTTTTATTTAAAGATCCAAACTTGGTGATTCCAATTTGCATTATTTTATTTGATATTTGTTTATACTTTTAAATCTTTTAGGATTATTTTGCTCACAAATTGGTATGGATTTTTGATAGGTGCTTTATTAGCTTTTTGAATTCAATTTCCTTATCTTATTAAATTCATAAGATTTTATTTAGGGCTCCAAATTGAATGAAATCAATTCCTATGGTTTTATAATATTTCCATTTGTCATTCTTGATCATTTATAAATGTTTGTTGACAAATTTTTATATTGATAAATCCCATAGTCTTAGAGTAATCTTGGAAATGATTTTCTCCCATTAGGGTTTTAGAGATTTGGTTATTTTCCAAGTGTTTAAATTTCAAGATGCATTTATGAGGAATGCATTACACCTGTTTTGAATTTTGCTGAACTCCATTTTGTTCAAAGTTTGTTCAAGATGGGTTTTGATGTTTCCATTTGGAATCAAAAAGTTTCTTTTCACCCTAAATTTCAACAATTATTTATTTGGTTTATTTATTTTTTACATTTCAAAATTTGGAAAACTTTGGGATCATTAGTCAAATGAATCACATATCACGGATCGAGAAGAGAGTTGAGATATTAAAAGTATGACATTAATTCTCTTATAACTCTACAAGGTATATCGTGAGGAAAAAGGACTCAAACCTAATTCGTATTGAAAAGGTATGTCATCATGACTCTATGACACTTGGGAGTCGACATGTTCTGCTAGGAGCCACTACCGATTGATCAATTATGAGTCTGACTCAAATCGTGTCTAAGTCGCCATGAGCCTGCTGGTGCAGCGCTGAGTTAATGTAGGAGCGCTTCGTTGGGAACCCCAAGAGCAAGGTGTGAAGCAACACAACAGCAAGTTTTCCCTCAGTAAGAAACCAAGGTTATCGAACTAGTAGGAGGAAGGAAACGTCACATAGGTGTTGCAAGCAACATGGTAACCTGCACAACACAAACTCAAGACTTTGTCCCAACGAATCAGTGAGGTTGTCAAGCTCACCGGTTTGCTGTAACAAAGGATTAAACGTATGGTGTGGAAGGTAATGGTTTGCAGCAAGTAAACATGTAATAGTGGAAGATGTATCAATGGTAAATATTGGACCGGGGTCCATAGTTCACTAGAGTTGCTCTCCTTAGATAAACAACATGGCATGAAGGGTAAACAAATTACAGCAGGGCAATTGACAGGAACTAATCTAGGCATAACAATCAAATACTAGACAAAAAGATCCTATGAGATTCGATTGGGCAATACAACAATATACATACACCGCCATCCAACTGCATCTATGGCTAGAAGTCCACCTTCAGGTTATCATTCGAACCCCCTCTAGTATTAAGTTGCAAGCAATAGATAACTGTTTTAAGCAAAGTGTGTAAGGTAAACAATCCACTTGTTCTATAAACAAGAGACCGTTGTTTTCCCCCTAGTGGCAACAGCACATCTACAACCGAAGAGATTTCTATAACTTCCCTTGGAAACTAGAGGCATGAACCCACTATCGAGCATAAATACCCCCTCTTGGAGTCACTAGCAACTACTTGGCCAAGATAGCTACTAACAACGGAGAGCATGCAAGATCGCAAACAACACAGACATGATAGTATCAATAAGACAAAACCATTAATCAATCTGACATAGTAATCTCAATATCCATCGGATCCCCGCAAACACAACATGCATGATTACAAATAGATTAGATATTGATCATGAACGGATCTCACAAGATCTATACATGAAAGCACAAGGAGGAGATACAACCATCTAGCTACTACATGGACCCATAGTGCAAGGTGGAACTACTCACGCTTCATACCGGAGAAGAAGGCCTCCAGGATGATCTCTCCTCCGGCAGGGTGCCGGGAAGAACTTCAGATCCCCCCCCCCCAATCTAGGGACAATGCTGGTGGCAGCTACAAAAGGTTTCGTGGAGTTTTGATCGGGTTCCTAGGGTTTCTATATCGGGGGCTTCTTATAGGCGAAGAGGCAAGGCTAGGAGGCGGCCAGAGGGCCCACATCCTGCCTAGGCGCGGGGTGGGCCCACCCACGCCTAGGGGGGTGTGGCGGCCCTGGCTCGCCTCTCTGTCTCTCCTCTGAACTTCGTGTCGCCCACGGTAAAATATTGACTTTGGCGTTTGTCCCGAGAATATTGATTTTCTGCCTTTCTGGAACCAAAAACAGAAGAAAACAGGCAACTGGTACTGTGGCAACTTGTTAACAGGTTAGTTCCAGAAAAGATGTAAAAACCCCTCAAAGTATAAACAAAGCAAAGCAAAGTAGATACTAAACAAGCATGGAGCATCAAAAATTATAGATATGTTTCCGACGTATCAAGCATCCCCAAGCTTTACTCCTGCTCATCCTCGAGTAGGTAAGTGATAAAAAGAATAATTTTTGAGGTGACACGCACCGTCAAAACCAAGATCAAACCATTTGCAAGCATTGAAAACTGGGAACAAAGAACTCTAAACATGTGCATGAAAGAGGGAGTTCTAACAATAGGACATAGTAACTATGCATGCAACATGAAACGCTACAAACAAAGATCATGAATAACATGCATTGAACAACGTTTATTTGTTTCACATACATAAAACATGGCATAGTGGCATTCTGCTTGTCCCTCATGGAGTAGCAAATAGATGCATAGGACACCTTCAAAGTTCATAAGAGTGACTAGATACAAATAGCACAAGAACAAGTAATATAACAATATGCATCAATCAATAAGTTTTGGGACACTGCACATAGAATGGCAACTATGCTCTCTTAATGGTACCTAAAGGTAGAAGGTAGAGACTCAAATAATGGTGGAAGAAATGCCCTTCATAAAGGGAATAAGGGATTTCAAGTTTCAAAAAGAGCTTCCAAAAATTATGGTACTTGTTAGCTTTCAGTCCTCATTGCCCCTATCATAAGCATCTTGAAGTGATTAAGGTTAAAGTGAACAAACTATGGAGTATATGCTTGACAAAGTATAAGTTGGCAATCTCAAGTCCCTTGAATACGAGGGCCACACCTCATGCTACTCAACTTCAGTCACCTGTAAGTTCTTGTCATGGTAAGTACATGCGTATCATAGAGAACCGCCAACGGGGTACCCCTTGCACATGGTACAGGAGCTATCCCATAACCAAAATGACAAGGCAAGCAGACAATGAGTATCTCAGCGATCTTTTTATTTACTATGTGCATAGCTTTTTATTGAGGATGTTTCACAGATAGCTCATTATGGTGATGCTGCAAGTTTCCACCATGATTAGGCATGGCTTAGGCTAGCGGCCCAAGCATTTCTCTAACACAAAATACATAACTCCATGGACTTACAAGCTCCCTCTTTATTTCACACAGGTGACATCCATAGACAAAAGAGCATGATATCAGCTGTGTACAAAGTACAAGTGCAATGTTGAAAACGTTCCCCGTGACAGCACGGTTCTGCTAATTCCAACGTATAAGTGCAAGCATATACAACATAGATGACACAATGGTTCAAGTTTATTAGGGGCAAAGAATATAAAGTGTGCCATCAAGTTTGTGAGGGCTTTAATCACTAAGTTTTCACATAACAAAATACTTTTTAATTGGAAGATAGTTGAAAACAAGAATATACTTGGAATGGTGTAACACACCATGCATAGGAGTTTATAGTGGACACTTTGGAATAACTTGGTTTCTTGGGAGTTGGAAGCATGAGTAGATCTTACTGATACAAGTGGAGGCTAGCAAAAGACTGGGAGAAACCAACTAAGAGAGCAATAATGGCCATAATCATGCAGAGCAACAAAACATTACTAATCAAAGCATAGAGTGGTACTACAAGTCAAGGACTCTATGATCATAAAGGCTATGGTGACTTGTTCATAGTCATAACATGGTGTGAGCATGTGCCAAGTCAACCCAAACAAAGCATCAAAGGAGAATACCACAATACTATGCTTTTGTATGCTAAAACAACGCATAATTTCTTCAAGGCACACTAAGAAATCTCAATTGTTTGGAACAAGACATGCTACAGCAATAATCACTAAGCATAAGATCAAAACAACACCTAGCATGTTATGCTAAAGTCTAAGTCACAGTCAATGCAAGCTCCTCTTGCACTTATCAAGCAAGAACTTCCTACTCCTTTCCAACACCAAGCAACTTATTTCCAACAACACAGTGAGAACGGGGGTCCAAACTACTTTATTCAAGCAAACTAAACAAACTAAGAAAAGCAAACAAAAACTTAGATGCTCCAAGAACAACACAACAATGCATGAAACAATAAAAACGAAGTGTCTAGACAGACCTGAGCTTTTTATTGATGAAGAAGGGGATGCCTTGGGCATCCCCAAGCTTTGACGCTTGTACCTCTTGGACATTTCTTGGGGTGACACCGGAGTGGCATCCCCAAGCTTGAGATTTTGTCCATTATTCTCTCATTGCATCATTCTCTCTCTACACCTGAAATTTTTCCTTCATACAAAACTTCACACAATCTTCATTAGCAACATTAGTGTATTCAAAAGATAATAGACATTTAGGCTAAGCTTTGGAACATAAAACCTTTTCACTAAAAACACAAGCTACTGTAGAAACTCCTTCAAAAAGCTCAATTCCCCAAAAGAGAACTCAAAAAGGAATCAATAAGAAGCAAATGCAAATAATGGCAGAAATCTGTCAAAATAGACCAGCAGGTAGAAACCGATTTTTTCGAAAATCTTATGTTGCTCAAATAAAAAAGTGTTGAACTGATTAAAGTTAGCTAACATACTGGGGGATTTATTCGTAAATCTTTAGCTCAATCCGACTTACAGATACTCCTCACGAATGTTTATGGTGGAGGACAGAAATCTGTTTCGGGATAGCAACTCCCCAAATCTTACTTCCCTCTCATTAGAGGTTATTCTTGGCACAAAAAGCAAACAAAAAGGATAAGTAGAGGTCATTACAGAAGTAATAACTTCCAAGACTCAAGGAAACTCTTGGGTTATCTCCCAACAAGTACTTGTCTTTAATGCCTTTAAGTTAGGCACAAGAAGCAAGAAATCAAGTATTTTCAAATGAAGAAGCATTAACATCAAACCTTGCTTTCAAAGGAGGAGCAAAAATCAACTTCTCTCTCCTCATAGGGAAGTGTTCAATACCTTTCTTGAATGGAAATTGATATTTAATGGTGCCTTCTTTCATACCAATGATGGCACCAACAATTCTAAGAAAAGGTCTTCCCGAAGTAATAGGACAAGAAGCATTGTATTCAACATCCAAAATATAGAAATCAATAGGGACATAAGCATTGTTAACCATGATGAGAACATCATTAATACTCCCCATTAGTTTCTTCTTAGCATTATCATCAAGTGGAACATCCAAATAACAATATTCCAAAGATGGCAAATCAAGCATTTCATAAATCTTCCTAGGCATAATAAAGACACTAGAACCAAGATCACAAGAAGCTTTGAGGTCAAAGTCATTCACTTGCACATTAATAATGGGTTCCCAACTATCTTCTACTTTCCTAGGAATAGAAGCTTTGTGTTTTAGCTTCTCTTCCTTAATCTTAACAAGAGCATCTGTAATGTGTTTGGTGAAAGCAACATGCATATCACTAGCATCAGGACTTCTAGCAAGATTTTGCAAGAACAGAATCACTTCAGAAATATTGCAACCATCTATATCAAAATCAAAATTAGCATCACTAGTAGTAGACTCATTAGGCTTAGGCATTGTAGGAGGAGGAATATGGACTTCTTGTGGTTTAGTGGTATCCATTCTAGTGATGGTGCACGCGCTATTTTTTCTATCAATTTCAGCTTCCCTTTTCCACTTAGCATGAAGTTGGGCTAACAGTCTAACATTTTCATCAATAGTAACTTGTATGGCATGAGTAGAAGCAAAAGTATTTTCCATGGTTTCAGGTTTAGAAGCCATTTTATTAATCAAGGAGGACTGTGCTTCAGACAAAGAGGAAATATTCTTCTCAACAGTTAAAAGTTTTTCCTCCATAGTCTTGTTGAAAGCAGTTTGTTTACTAATAAAGTATTTGAGCATGACTTCAAGTTCAGAGGGCGCACTTCTAGCATTGTTGTAGGAGTTTCCATAGGTATTGCCATTATTAGGAGGATAAGGCCTATAGTTGTTACCACCAAAATTATTCCTATAGGCATTGTTGTTGAAATTGCTGTTTCTAATGAAGTTCACATTAACTTGCTATTCTTGAGCAACCAAAGAGGCTAAGGGAACATTGTTTGGATCTAAAGGAGCTTTCCCATTAACAAGCATAGCTATAATAACATCTATCTTATCACTCAAAAAGGAGGTTTCTTTAACAGAATTTACCTTCTTACCATGTGGAGCTCTCTCAATGTGCCATTTAGAGTAATTAACCATCATATTACCAAGGAGTTTTGTTGCAGCACCCAAAGTGATGTCCATAAAGGTACCTCCAGTAGCAGAATCCAACAGGTTTCTTGAAGAGAAGTTCAAACCTGCATAAAAAGTCTAGATAATCATCCAAGCAGTGAGTCCATGAATGGGACAATTCTTAACCAAAGATTTCATTCTTTCCCAAGCTTGAGCAACATGTTCATTATCAAGTTGTTTAAATTTCATAATGTCACTTCTCATAGATATAATCTTAGCAAGAGGGTAGTACTTTCCAATAAAAGCATCTTTGCACTTAGTCCAAGAATCAATACTATTTCTAGGCAAGGATAGCAACCATTCTTTAGCTTTTCCTCTCAAGGAGAAAGGAAACAGCTTGAGCTTAATAATATCTCCATCTACATCCTTATACTTTTGCATCTCACAAAGTTCAATAAATTTATTGAGATGGGCAACAGCATCATCAGAACTAGCACCAGAAAATTGCTCTCTCATCACAAGATTCAACAAAGCAGGCTTAATTTCATAAAAGGTAGCATCAGGAGCAGGTGGAGCAATAGGAGTGCTAAGGAAATCATTGTTGTTTGTTCCAGTGAAGTCACACAACTTGGTGTTCTCAGCAGAGTTCATTTTGGCAAAGGTGGGCAAGTCAAAAACAGCAGCAGCTAGAGCAGGAACTAATTTTTTTGTATTTTTGATAAGAGAAAGCAAACCAAACTAAACTATTTTTTTTGGAGTTTTTGAAAAGAATCAAACAAAACCAAGCAAAATAAACTAAGCAAACTAAAAACAAAGTAAAGAGAAAGGTTGAGGAGGACTCCCCTTGTGAAGACGTCATTGGCCTCCCCGGCAACGACGCTAGAAAAGCTTGGTGCAGCGTTGAGTTGATGTAGGAGCGCTTCGTTGGGAACCCCAAGAGCAAGGTGTGAAGCAGCACAGCAACAAGTTTCCCTTAGTAAGAAACCAAGGTTATCTAACCAGTGGGAGGAAGGAAACATCACACAGGTGTTGCAAGCAACATGGAAACCTGCACAACACAAACTCAAGACTTTGTCCCAACGAATCAGTGAGGTTGTCAAGCTCACCGGTTTGCTGTAACAAAGGACTAAACGTATGGTGTGGAAGATAATGGTTTGCAGCAAGTAAACAGGTAACAGTGAAAGATGTATCAATGGTAAAGATTGGACCGGGGTCCATAGTTCACTAGAGGTGCTCTCCTTAGATAAACAACATGGCATGAAGGGTAAACAAATTACAGCAGGGCAATTGACAGGAACTGAGCTAGGCATAACAATGCAATACCAGACAAAAAGATCCTATGAGATTCGATTGGGAAATACAACAATATACATAGACCTCCATCCAACTGCATCTATGACTAGAAGTCCACCTTCAGGTTATCATTCGAACCCCCTCTAGTATTAAGTTGCAAGCAATAGATAACTGTTTTAAGCAAAGTGTGTAAGGTAAACAATCCACTTGTTCTATGAACAAGAGACCGTTGTTTTCCCCCTAGTGGCAACAACACATCTACAACCGAAGAGATTTCTGTCACTTCCCTTGGAAGCTTGAGGCATGAACCCACTATCGAGCATAAATACCCCCTCTTGGAGTCACTAGCAACTACTTGGCCAAGATAGCTACTAACAACGGGGAGCATGCAAGATCACAAACAACACAGACATGATAGTATCAATAAGACAAAACCATTAATCAATCTTACATAGTAATCTTAATGTCCATCGGATCCCCGCAAACACAACATGCATGATTACAAATAGATTAGATCTTGATCATGAACGGAGCTCACAAGATCTATACATGAAAGCACAAGGAGGAGATACAACCATCTAGCTACTACATGGACCCGTAGTCCAAGGTGGAACTACTCACGCTTCATACCGGAGAAGAAGGCCTCTGGGATGATCTCCCCTCCGGCAGGGTGCTGGGAAGAACTTTAGATCCCCCGATCTAGGGACGATGGTGGCGGCAGATACATAAGGTTTCGTGGAGTTTTGATCGGGTGCCTAGGGTTTCTATGTCGGGGGCTTCTTATAGGCGAAGAGGCGAGTCTAGGAGGCGGCCAGAGGGCCCACACCCTGCCCAGGCGCGGGGTGGGCCCACCCACGCCTAGGGGGTGTGGAGGCCCTGGCTCGCCTCTCTGTCTCTCATCTGGACTTCGTGTCGCCCACGGTAAAATATTGACTTTGGATTTTGTCCCGTCCAATTCCGAGAATATTGATTTTCTGCCTTTTTGGAATCAAAAACAGAAGAAAACAGGCAACTGGCATTGTGGCAACTTGTTAATAGGTTAGTTCAAGAAAAGATGTAAAAACACCTCAAAGTATAGACAAAGCAAAGCAAAGTAGATACTAAACAAGCATGGAGCATCAAAAATTATAGATACGTTTCCGACTTATCACCTGCAGGGTCACACAATTTTGGAAACTAGTCGGATGTGAATCCGACTAAGAAGTATGTCATTTGGGTTAGACCCGAACCTGACACGGACTGGGTGAGTGAGTTTGACGCGTGGTGACCAGAATAGGTATTTAGTGGATGGGTCACAAGTGTTGTGAATCCCACTACCACTACCTATATATAGTGTGGCGTAGGATGCCCAAGGGGCACTGTTAAGACACTTCCATGTGTTGGAAACCCTATCCCCATTCAGTCCAGCCATTGTGCTGGACCTAGTAGTCCACCGTCCATGCTCCTCCTCCTACGTGTGGATATCGGCAGAGGTGCTACATGTTCAGCAATTAGACGATCGTGGGATCAAATCGGATTGTGGGACTGCATTGCTTCGACGCGCTTCATTGATTCCGCATGTGTGCGTCTAGTGGTAATCCTACATGACCCAACAGAAAGGTCTCACATATAGATCACATTGTAGTCAATAGAACACAACTCCATTTTCTTATGATGAAATTATTGAATTGATGCACTAGCTAACTTAAGCAGAAGTCCAAACTCGTTGAAAAGAGGCCCTAGGAAATATATTTGAACACTCTCCCTCACGTTTAGGATATTTTAGTCCTTAGCCATCAATTCTTTGTAGGCCACATAATCTTTTTTTAATACTATGATGGTAGGATCTTGTACTCAATACTATGTTGGTAGGATCTTGTACTCGAGACCTCTTCACTCTGATACCATATTGAACTGATGCACTAGCATTTAGTCAAAAGTCATGAAAATGGTGTTGGGCAATATATTTCAATAGGCACATCTCTGAGTTGATGACTTGGGTAAGTGAACAAAGAGCAGAAGCCTAGGCAGTGGTATGACGAGAGCAGACTTCGGCCAGAATATCAATTGTGTCTAGGATTCTGCTTCAGTATACCCACTCCTCAAAAAGACATAAACGATAAACACATGGACTGCTCATATTGCCCGATACCCCTTTGGTTCGAAGGGCAGGATGGTCATTCTAAAATATTGAAGCCCTATTAAAACACAACTTTCACATTTAGATTTGTACGCGTGCATACAATTGATATAACCATATTCATAAATTGTTTTCATTAATTATGTGGACGGTGAGGGGAACTTGTTGTGGATGGATTCTATGGAGGAATAATTAATGTGTGCGAACTGAACCAACTCCTTCATCCAAAGGAGACATCAGGAAAGGGAGACGTTATCTAGCACAGCAGCCTCGACAGTGCCGGCGTTCTCGACCACGACTCCGTTTGGTTCATCATGTGTGCATCGCTAGTAGTAGCTTGAACGATGTTGGCAGCTGCTGGCATCGTTGGTTCTACTATCTGTAGCTGAAACTAAGTCGATATGCCGGCGGATGCGAGAATTTAGGATCAATCTTCTTCTAGAACCAGAAAATAGATCGAAGAGAATGGGTGTGGTCTTTCCTACTGCAACGATAGGGGCGAGAACGGCTTAGGTTGCAGGCAGGTCAGAGGAGATGAAGAAAGGGGAGGTGTGTTTGGATTCCAACGGCCCAACTAATTAAGACATGATTAGGGACTAATTAATTATAGAAGATCAAAATGCCCTTTCATCTTTTACAACTTTTGGGGTTTGGGGGTCAACCGAAGCAAATCCCTTTTGTCTCTAAAGATGTGTTTCCTTATGTGTAAACATACTACACATTGCATAACTCGGGAACTTTAAATTGGTGTTACTAGCATCTTTCTATATTATCCAATCTTACGTACTTTGGTTAATTAATCAATAAACTTGGGTCTCTCAGAAGAAGTTAAATCCCACTTGTCTTCACCATCTAGATAGCTTGACCGAGGGTTGACTTCTATTCTTCCCACATACGGAATGCGCTTTTGGTCCAGGCTTGAGATTTCCACATCTTTGTTTGATGGAATGTTCCTGAGCCTCGATACTCTGCATTATGCGTTCACTTTACAACACGTGCAAGTTTGGTTGAGTTCCTGAGTCCGCGTTAAGTCGCAGTAATATGTTTTCGTTACTCAAGCCGACATTCTCGCTTAGATTTGTTGCTAAAATATCGGTATTAAGCCGAACCCTGCAATATATTGGTGATGAGTATATAAAGCAGCTTGCCATTATCATCTTCTGGAACTTTTCTGGAACTTACAATCTTTTCTAGGAAGATGGAACATATTGGGATAATGTATCTTGGTTTTTTTCGGATAACTCCTGAAAGCTTCTCTCTTCTCTCTCTCTTTCTCTCTCAAAAAAAACTCCTGAAAGCCGGCTGCGCCTCTTCAACACGTACCTTCTTGTTTGTTGAGTGGTTTTGGCTCATCAGCAGTTCAGTTCAGGACGCACGCGTGCCTGCGTTGCTCCAGATCACTGTCAATTTCTAGTTAGTTGCAAGAATTCCAGTTTGATGTGCTTCCAAGTGAAAATTTCCACATGGACGTTACGTTGTCACCGGAATTAGAATGTAATTAACCCCCTGTGATTGAGATTCACTTCGAAGACTGAGTCGAGCAACCACTCAAGTCTTGTGGAATCGGTAAACACTACAGGCCTTTTCCTCCGCATTGGTTGCTACAGGCCAAGCAGTGAGAAAAAAATGGAGAGACTATAATAATAGTCTCATAATAGCACACAGCTTCTGATCATGATATTCGTACGTTTGTCAAAGAAGTAGAGCCTACTATTTAGAAAGTCGGTGCGCAAGAGCAAGGCTCCAAAAGTTGCTTGCTGTATTGTCACAGTCTCTAGCTTACTATTCTTTTTTTCTTAAACAAGTCTCTAGCTTACTATAGACACCCCTACTATTGAAATATTGTTTAAAGGTTTAGATAGTTTCAGTTAGAGCAACTCCTCGAAGACTTGTTTTTGGATCCTTGCATACTTTGTAGGCATATGCCACTAAAATCCACAGTAAAGACAACATTTTTTCCCCGAAATCCATAGTACGGTGAACAGTGCGCTGGTTTCCCCGAAATCGACAGTACAGTGTGCAGTGAAGCAGGTTTGTGAAGATCAAGAAGAAAAATAGTTCAGAAAATTTGGAAGAGAAATAAGAAGATTTTTTTCACTTTCATATGGGGGAGTACAGAGTTGAAGATCATGAAGAAACTAGACAGTATGAAACAAGTTGAGCTGAGGCAGAGGATAATTTATATGAAGAGGAAGAGAGTGGATCCAATGGTGAACCGTGAAGGTGATATAGAAGATGACCAATTTTTTTTTTATGACTCAGATGGTTCAGAGGATGACAGTGACTACAATCTTGTACCCGAGCCTATGAGGTAGAAGTAGAATCTAGTTATAAAAAGGGCCCACAGGTAGATCACATTGTAGTCAATAGAGCACAACACAAGAAGATTTTGCTCCATCTTATGATGATGCCACTATTGAATTGATGCACTGGCTAACTTAAATAAAAGTTTACAAACTGATTGGTTAGGGGCTAGGCAATATATTTCAACACTCTTATTTTAGTCTTTACACATGGGTTCGACGTAGGCCACGTACTGCGTTCGCACGATCTTGTACTCGAGATCTTTCTCATGTGTAAAAGCTTTGGAGATACTGCACATTGCATAGCTCGGGAACTTTAATTAAATTGGTGTTGGCATGTTTTTACATTATTGGATCTTATGTACTCAAGCTAATTGATCAAGAAAGTTGGATCTTAGTTAAATCCCACTAGTCTTCACCATCTAGATCCCCTGCTTGACTTCTAGTCTTCCTATGTACGGAACGCTTTTCGTCTAGGATTGAGATTCATGTCAGATTTCCACAGCTTTGTTTGATGGAATGTTCCTGAGCCTCGGTACTCTGCATTATGCGTCACTTTACAACGCGTGCAAGTACTACAGGCCTTTTCCTCATTGGTTGCTACAGGCCAAGCAATGAGAGAAAAATGGAGAGAATATAATACTAGTGAAATAGTCTCATAATAGCACGTTTGTCAAAGAAGTAGAGCTTACTATTTGGAAAGTCGGTGCGCAAGAACAAGGCTCCAAAAGTTGCTAGCTGTATTGTGACAGTCTCTAGCTTACTGTAGACGCCCCTACTGTTGAAATTATGTTTAAGACGTTTAGATAGTTTCAGTTAGAGCAACTCTTCCAAGACTTGTTTTGGATCGTTGCATACTTTGTAGGCATATGCCACTAAAATCCACAGTAAAGACAACCTTTTTTTTTTCCTGATATCGACAGTACAGAGAACAGTGCGCAGGTTCAAGAGAAGTCCTGATATAAAAAGTCATGCAATCAGACAAGGTTGATGCGTAGTAGAAAAGATTGACAGTACACGTTCTGTTAATATGTTTTACCTGTCAAAGAATAAAGTTGTAAACCTAAAGTCCATGTTTCGCAAAATAAAAATATGATTCATTCCAGTGCGGTGCGCCACTGGCAGCGAGCTACAGTAATACAGTATAACAGCTAAAAAATTATTTGGTCACCATATAGTATAATCGTTGTAAAGTGTACCGAAACCTTGTGGTTTAAAGCAGTAACGGACATGGTTGAGAACCTTGGTCTTTACGTGACATCTGTGGTTTGAAACTTTCCTCGTGCTAATATACATCTTCATTAATCTGCAAAGTACAATATCAATCGTTGCAAATATGCAATTTCTGATGATTGGGTCCAAGCCTCCAAGGGCTGGAAAGGACATATTCTTCAGAGACCCAATCCTCCTGGATGTGAACATGAGGGACGATATATCGTCTCCTATGACTGCAGAGGAGGTTCTGAAGCCTAGCAAGATATAAAGAGAATAGAAGCAGCGAGCAATGCTTTCTCTGATGGAGCTAACTGCATTTTGTATGGCCGACTGCCATTCTTTATTCCTGCCATTATCCTTTTGTTTTTCTTACCTTGCAGTAACAGATTGTACCTTGATTGCAAGATTACAGTTGCAATGTCAAAACAAAAAATTCAGGGTACACAATACTGAAATGAAATTTGAATTTCTTGTTTCCAGTACTAGCTTTTTACATCATTTCACAGTGGAATACCAAAAAAGTAAGGTTTCATATAGGCCACCGTCCCTATTGCATTGCCTCCTGGCCTCTCAAATGCCAGAGAAACGTTTAAACTTTACAAGCACGATATTTGAGAGGTGGCCACTTCTCAACTCCATATGTGCCTCAAGCGACAGGTGGCAACATTTACATATCTTCTGCAGATGAATCACAGGGGTGGATCAGTATTTCAGTCAAAGGTCATGGCGCTTTCAAACTAGTTGTTTTTCGCTGCCCTTTTCCCTTTCTGCTTCTGCTTCTGCTTCATTTGAGTGAGGCCGGGTGCAGTGATCTTGGCATTTCCAACAATAGCAGCCACCAATTCAGGATCCGTACATGCCTTCATTAGTTCCTTCTCGCGGTTTGCAGCATCAGGGATGTGCATGAATAAGCTCAAAGCGGTTTTGGCAGCTGAATCCAACAAGCAAAGACATGAGTACACTTGATCTACCAAAAAAAAGGATAAAACACAGGAAAGGCAAAATGGTGTAACTTCCGTATTCCAGAAAGAGGAGAAATGTACCTTTTCCTTTCTTTGCGGTGCCCGGTGTGATCTTTACGCGATATTTGTATGTCTGTAATGCGCTGTAAGGTGCACATACAGGTACGGCGTATAGCAAAATGTCACTTGGCAGTGGAATTCCAGTTAAGTAGTCCAAATCAATCAACTTTTCTTTCTCTTCATCGCCAAGTTCATGGATTTCATCATCATCCATGGCAATGCTGCCACCAACAGGAGCAGCAGTTTTATCCATACCATCTCTGCTCCTACCAACATTGACATCAGTTGAATCCACCGCAGATGTACTTTCAGGGCAATCACGAGATAGATGTCCAGACTTTTTACATTTATAACAAATTTTTAATGAGTCATCTTCGCCTGCAAGGGTCAACGAATTACAGCTCAGCTAAGAAACTAAACTGACCACAAATATAGTAATTTACACCACTCATTCATTCAATATTTGGGTGAACACCCTACTGATATCTTATTTTTATCTAAAATGCAGAGGATTTGTTAACTTGGGAGTCAGGTAGAGGTCCTTATCATGCTATGGAGTAAAATTACAAGTGCAAAATGTAACTGAACAATCACAAGGATAAATTTAAAAAGAAGAGAAAGTTGTGTAAAGTACCAGTTGATGGTTTTGATTGTTTTGCAGTGGTGTCTTCTCCATCTTGTGAAGGTTTGTCCTTTTGAGAAGCTTTTCCAGAAGACTAGCACCAACAAAAGAAGGTTGTCAGTTTAATGCAAAAAGGAGAAGAGCGCAATGGCAAACAAAACAAAAACAAAAGGGTGGGTAGTGTTCTTACCGCAAGCAAAGCCATACGGATTTCTCTTTCTTCTTCATCCTGCTCTGCATACTTCTCTTTAATCTTCTTAAGCTTGCCCTTCTGTCCACGACTTGTTTTAGAATTAGCAACCTTTGTGTTATCCTTGCATTTTTCATGCTGCAAATTATCCACTTTTTTGACAGACTCACCATTAGCAGCCTTTGTGTTATCCTTGCCTTTTTCGTGCTGTGAGTTATCCAGCTTTTTGACATAATCAGCATTCTGGGGGTCACTAGTAGATTCACATGTATTCTGGCCCTTCTTCAGTTTTCTTCTCTCTGCTTTTGATACATATGGTTTCTCTCTTACTGCCGATTTCTTCACATCAAGATCATCAGTTTCTTCGGCTAAACTTGACAGACTGCTGGTGAGCAAAGAGCTTTTACCAGACACACTGGCAGGGCCCAGACCAAGATTCTTATCAAGTAGATCCTCCAGTTGAGATGAAATGGAATCATCCTGTGTTTCTTCCTTGAAAGTGGAAGTTCCATTGTTCTCCACAATTTTGGTTGCAGCAACCTGTTCAGATAAGTCGGCAGTATCCATGTTACTAGAGGCTGTATCATTATTATGGTGAACACTTGTATGGTCCCTGCTTGATTCATTTCCATGAGTTACTTTACTCGTCTCATTGTCAGTAGCAAGTCTGTCATCCGGTTCAAGATTACTTTGGTGCTTTCGAGGCTCGGTCTCGATTTCTGGAAGGGCATCATCTTCACCTCTGATCCTCCTTTCATTTAGATGAGATGCCAAGCAACTCTCATCCAAACGGAAGAGAATACCAAAGCCCATTATAAGGGGATGAGGTGGGAGGAAATTTTTCTTCCCGCGGATCATAAAACTACCAACAGTGAGGTACTCGCCAGTGGGGGCTGTTTTGCTAACTTGATGAGGATATACCCACCAAGCACTTGTAACGATTTTTGAATCCCACGCTTTGCTGTGGCATACCTGCAGAAGAAACTCGTGATAAATAGGGATAATTCATATGAACACTCACCCTTCAGAAGTATTGCCGTAACACATGTAGTAATACACATGATCACTCACAGTGAAACATCCTGCTTGGTTCAATGTCAAGGGTGGTATTGGACTGTCAGGTTTGTGGTTCTTGATTATTGTACTGGAAGCTCCATGTAACTCGGCATGCACATACCTGTTCACGATTGAAAACAAGGCAGCAGCTTTTGTAAGAAACAACAAACATAGCACTACGGTATAAAACTTACGAGGCATGTCAATGGAGTAATATTTCTATGATCAATTGCATAATATCGCACACACGGAAATAAGATGAAATGATAGTTTTGGCAATAAGATTATAAATGGGTAATAGGCTAACAGCTAATAAGTGTACTTACAAATCTCCTTTAGACATATACCGCTTGACAATCAACTCATTCTGTTGAGCATCTCGGCCACTGATAATCAAATAATTTTCACTGCTGATAAACCAATTGAATTTCTCAAACCAGTGAACTTTCCTCATATGAGTTATTGCAGCCACAGTTTTTTCCTACAAACGTCCAGATATGATGGTTATTTCATATAATACAAGACGATGATTCTTGGAATATATTACAGTAAAGACATAATATGAGCATAGTGAACAAGCCAAATACGATTGGTTTTGGGAGACAGGTAAAGCATTCCCTTGTTCATAGTGAAAACCAAATGAAGAATGTAGTTTTTTTCTAGAGGATATAGGATGAGGCTAGTTTGCACTGGCTAATGTACTTACAAGGAAAACTAAAAGTCAATCAACATGTTCTAATATGGAGAAAATGTCAACAGCCATTTTGCTGGTGATGGGGCTCATGATTGATACAAGGGGGTAAACAAATACAAGTAAACACTACAGCAGCAAGGAAGTGAGAAACCTGAGCAAGCTGAAGACGCGTCTTCTTCTCAGCTGCTTTGAAAGCTTTCTCATGCGCTGTGATAGTCTTCTCTTGTTTAGTTTCCTGTTTTTTCTTCATTTCATACCACCGCCTAGCATTTGCATGTGCGGAAAGTGATAAATCAACCTCTACCTAAAATAAATGAAAGAAAGTTTGTCATGAATATAACAAGACAGCATGGAGAATTTAGTAGTGGTAAACTGACTCACAAGCAAAATCCAGGTACAGTGTGTAAGGTCAAATACAGCGTATCCGATTAGCCTACTCATTTCCATTCTGCCACACCCTTTTGTGTAAATACAAATCAACTCCCCATCTTATCAATCTTTGGTATTACAATTCAGGAGAAAATACAAACTCCACGTGATTTTGTAGGACAAATTAAAAACAAACGATAAACTAGTGCAATATAAGTATTGATGAGTAGTGGGTGGCTCTCTGTAAGAAAAAATACTTGGTAAAATTGGCTGTCTAAAGAAATCAAAGGCTAGAAATTTCAAGTTACTCCAGTTATGGCGGACGCATGAGGGGATTAACCAAGTGAAATGTTCAGCTTAAAGAACGTACACCAAATCAGTGAAATGTTAATATAAATACAAATAACAGAGGTAAGATATGCAACAATCCAGAATTCCAGATAGAACTGTTGGTGGAATATGACACCCTAGCCCTTAGGTCACATAATCATACATCCAACATTGCCAATAAGATACAGTTTCAAGCGTTCAAAGAATATTCGTATTTCCATGACAGAGACCATGGCCATGGTATATATTAGGGATTTGTGGAACATACCTTCTCAACAGGTGCAGTTTTCTCATCCTCATCCATGTCATCAAGATTATTGCTAAGAAGTAGACTGATGCAATTTTTTTCAAAACTGAGCTTATCGATTAGACCAGCTACCGGGTTTCCAGCCTTCCTCTCCTCTTTAATCATGCGGGTAAGAGCTTCCCAACTCATTCCATTTGCAAGTGAAACACGAACAGCTGTAATTGCTGCATCAACATCCTCCAAATTGTACTCAATTAGTTCTGCCATAGTGATGCAATGGTCTGCTTCCTTCCTCAATGTATGCACACGATTCTCCTGCATGGCAGAACAGATGAATATACTGCATGTTTGAAAGTGAGAGGTCCTTCAAAAAGAACCAAACTCAAGCAAATTATGAGCAATGTGATTGCAAGGCATGAGATGGAGAGTGAGCTGGGGCGAACCTGGTCCAACTTTATTTTGTTGAGCCTATGGACCGCTGAATCTTCTTTTGCTTTCTGCTGTTGATCCACCCTTTGACTTTCTATTTTGCTGTAGAACTCATCTAAAGCATCGTCAAATGTCTTAAACTCATCATATTCCCTTGACTTAAATTGCTTCAGCAGGATAGGGCAATATTCATCATATATCTGCGTATAGGAGCAAAATAACAATTAATACATTGGTTTGGAATTTACCAAATCATATGCAAATGTTCTGCTGCCTAAACATAAATTAGAAAAAAAAATCCTCTATAGATCTGCAACAGGCATCACTAACAAAGAAACACAAACAACAAATCTGTGCAGTCACATACACAGCAGTACAAAGAGAAAGACGGGAAAACAATGGACCAACCTTCTGGTTAGTAGAAGACCCTTCTGAAGGTGTGATGCTTTTCTTTGCAGCCATCTTATTCTTCATGAGAATGTACCCCTCGGGGATCTTTCCACCAGAGATGATATCTACGAGCCAGTCCTCAAACCTTGTAACAGACTCTACTAGAGACTGAATAGTATGATCATCAATACTGCTCTCTGGATCTTTCCCAACCTTTGTGCTTGGAAGCAATCCAGCATCTAATACGATATGCTCCGCTAGTGCTGGGCCATAAGCCAATGCATCACCAAGAAGTGTCTTCAGAGTAGCTTTATTTGATTGAGCGCCATCACTCGCTTTTGCATTTGAACCTGACTGCTTAATTTTTGCAGCAGACTTCTTTTCTGTTCTATTAGATGGTTCTTCCGATTTGTCAGTAACAGGCACTCCATCATTGGCATGTTCAGAAGGTTGCTGACCATCGACTGAACTAGGTGTAACTTGAGAAGATTCTTTGTCATCGACTGTATTAGAGAGTTTCAGTGTCTCTTTTAACTTTGTTAAGTCAGTCCTTTCAAAGGTACGGCAAGCTTCTACTGGATAGCGATGGCGCGACATGATAGCCAATCCTTTGTTGTCGTCTCTGTAAGTTTCACAGCAAAAGATGAGTAAGCAGCAAAGGTTAAGAGAATTTTTGGATTGCCAATGGAGACTGATAATTTATTGTCCCAAGTCCTCACTTCTGCAACAGAGTAATGGCACCTAATATATACAGTAGATTTAAATAGTGCCGCACGAATTAGACAATGACCTATGAGAACGGAGTAGTGTCATCACTGTGTATTCTGAATCTGTGAGGATGATGTTTCCTTGCGCATAGAGCTCCAGGATTATGAAATGTGCATTACTGCCAAGTCCAAATTGAAAAAGAATCATCTGCAGTTCAAACAAAGACATCATTAACTGTTCAGCCCTCAACAAGTACAAAGCTGCTGAATACAAGAGATTGCCGAAGACGAAGTGAAATTAGAAGAGTACCCTATCATATCCTAACATACGGACATCCTCAAGCCTCTTGCTACGAACGTGCTTCCGCAGCTTGAGAGTGAATCCGGAAGGTGTGCTGCTCTTGTCACTGAAGAAATAGATACACAAAGGGGATCTGTGCATTAATGTTTTGAAACAATTGACATCTGATAAACATATACCAACAGCTGTGAGCAGCATCTCACCGAACATATTGAGTGGTGTGCAGCCTGACACCACTTTCCATCAGCAACAGAACCTTTTCACTTTCCCCTGACTCAGTGATGCCACTGCTGTTCATCAGCTTGAAGATATAAGTCTGCCGAAGCGCAGAAAAGATCATGTTAGACATCACCTAGTAGATAGCAAAACAGATGCAGCTTGCAAGATCGCTACAGCTTGAATGTAATCCACCAAAGGAGGTGGTTTATGGATTGGCCAGCAGTAACTCAGTGAAAACAGCAAAGATTCATAGAACCTTTTTGGTCCTCTAAAAGCACTAGACAACACTATTACCTGAAATGTGTACCAGCATACACATACTTGTAACAAGACAGACAGCAGCAGTACAAAGAATCTAACCATTTTTCACACTAGAAATTTAGAAATACAGCCACATCACAATGAAACATTTACAGAATCCCACACGATGCAACCTTGGAGCATGCCCAAATTGCAAGCAGGGCAGCATACTGGGATGGGCTACGCCTACCCTAGGCCCCAAACTCGTTTGTTATAATAAAGGAACCCATGCCACCAGTGCGCAAAACAATCTACACAAGCCTCCCACTGACAATCCAACTACCAGAAAATCAGAACATAGCCCCCAGGGAAGCCACGTAGAAATCTGCACGAGCCATCGAATCTGATCACCGTCCACTGTATCTACCTACTCGCCTACCCGGAGGGTGAGGCGACGATGCCGCTACGTTCCGTGCCTAGGGTTTGATGCGAGCAGAAGAGGGATAGAGAGGGGGAGGAAGGGCGATGCGGCGTGGTGACCGGATGACCGACCTTGGGGGTGAGGTCGTAGACGTTGGAGAGGCGCATGCCTATGAGGCGGCGGAGGCACTTGACCTCCGCCGCCACGTCCGCCGTCGTCATCCGCGCCTTCACCATCTTCGCCGCCGCCGATGCTTTCCTGCTTCCTTCCTTGTTGCGGAGTTCTCTTCTTCCCTTTTGCCTCGGCCTCTCGACTCCTTAGAGTCGTGGGGGTTGCGACTTGCGAGGTAACTCACGGGGCCGGCTTTCTACGACAGGGCGGCCTGGAGCTGTACCAAAGCACGGCCCGCTTATTATGCTCTGTTTTCTGCTGGGCCTGCCTCATACGCGGCGATCACAACAAAGCCGGTTTTATTAACTTAAAAAAAGGCGGTTTTATTTTTGTATTTTTGTCTTCTATTTTATACATAAGTTTTCTATTTATTTTATTTTTCTCTTCCATTTTTAAGTTTAGTTTTGTGTTTATTTTTCCTGATTTTTTTACTTATTTAATAGTTTTTTTACTTACTGTTTCCCAACTATCTAAATTTTTAAGGAGAAATAAAAAATGATGCAAATTTTTTCTTATATTTTAGAAAAATAATACTTTATTATATAACCGATGACTATTTTTTTCGATAAAGGACAATTTTATTACTTAAGAAGTATTAAGTATTACATCTGGACTCTGCATAACTATGATGCACACAGCCGTCAAAGGTTCGCAATTCAAACATAAGGGAAAAAAATAAGGGAAAAAAATAACGTAAGACGGATTACATATCATAATGAGAAATTGTAAAACGCCGAAGATACTGAAGGTAGCTCTATCCGCAGATTATGTTGCCAGCCATGTCAGATGAACAAATCTCACATCGTGTCCTTCAGTCGCGTACACACCTCCATGAAAAGCTCGCGATGATCCGCATAATGTACTGCAGACCAAAATCAAAGGGTGCCTATGCATCTGTAAATAACCTGTAGAAGTGAATAATTTGCATCGTTAGACACTTCATCATTTCTATATAGCCAAAACGACCATATAATGACAATCGCTCCTATCCTAAAAAGTAACTTATACTTGTGATCTATATCGTGTAACCAATTTCCAAATATATTGGCAATACTACTCGATGGATTCAAGCCAGAAGCTGATTGGTTAACTGACCATATAGATCTGGCGATATTGCATTAGAAAAAAAAAGGTATTTTATTGTCTTGTTATGCTCACAAAATGTGCATCTAGGATCCCCATGCCAATTTCGCTTAATAATATTATCTTTAGCAAGGATAACCCCTCGATGAAGTTACCAAGCAAAGATTTTATTTTTTAAGGTATCTTCATCTTCCAAATCATCCTATTATCTAAAATTGGTAAGACTAGCTGGATTAAGGCATTGTATAAGGAACTAATAGAAAATGAGCCATTCTCACTTAAGTTCCATCGGAATTCATCATGCCCAGCTGACAGTTGAACATCTGTTAACCGATGTAGCAGCATGATACAAGAGTCAAGCCTTGCACCAATTAAATTCCTCCAAAAAGTCACGTTAGGTGGAAAAGATCCCAGCACGCTGGCGACCTTTTCCTCTTTATACCGGACTATGGAATACAAAGCAGGATATTGTTCACGAAGTGAAGTAGTACCAAGCCACTTATCTTTCCAAAACTATATCTGAGACCCATCCTTAATAGAAAATGTACCAAAGCGAATGTTGGGGAGGTGACCCCGGATAGGGTCATGACGGGGAAAGACGAAAGGAGTTTCCCCTGTCAGATTCCGAGTTAATGTCTGTATCGGCCGAATCATGTAAGAGTCGGCCGAGGTAAGCACGAGCATGACACCTATGAGAAGGGTTGAACGTTATTCGGCCAACGTACGGTATAAGTCGGCCAGGTAAGTCCGAATAACCTAAATGCGGGTGAAGGCCAAGCCGAGTTAAGCGAGACAGGGCCGAGTTACATGAAGCTTGCCGGAGAAGGAGGTGCTTATAGTCAAACCCTAGTCACAGGCTAAGAAGAATCTGAATGGAGCCAAGCGCAAAGGACAAGGCGCAGAGCAGCAGAAGGACAGAAGGAGGTCACGGAGGTGACAGTCCAGGAGCCCGAGGCGTGCAAGTGGGGTTCTCTGAAACCTTGTCGTCATTAGAAGGGGGACACGGAAAGGAGGCCGCCGAGTTACTATATTGGGACAAGCATATTCTTCGAATATGCTTGCCACGTCAGCCCTAGAGGAGCCAAGGAACCCCTTTATAAGGAGAGGCTTGGATACAGAGAAAGGGATCGACTCATTCTAGACCGTTAGGCTGGTGAAAGTTCATCCTCTCTTCCTGCATACAGCTCAAGGAGCACTTGTAGTCCGAGAAAGGAGAAATAAAGATCTGAATGATAGTCATTTGTGTGTAGAATTAACTACATCTTCCCTCCCCAGATCCCTCTAGCATCCATTGGCCCCATACTTTAGCCTATCCATGGCATCTGCCGTGCCACCACCACGACAGTTGGCGCCCACCGTGGGGTCAGCAGCGGTGCTAGCTGGAGTCAAGATCCGGACGGGAAACTTCATCAACACTGGCGAGCGCGTTGTCTCTGGCTTAGTTCAGAGATTTGATCTCTGTGACTATGTCAGCGATAACGCAGGCAGCTTCAAGAGAAAGGCTCCTCTGCGCAATGGCGTCTTCGTCAACCTGGGCATGCATCAGATCTACGTCGGCGTCGACACCTCCTGCGTCTACCCTCACCGAGTCATCATTGCAGGCGATCCCCCCCTCAGCTCTACGAACCTTCCACGTGGAGAACGCGTTGTAGGCAGCATCGAGGTAATGGTCACAGCAGGAGTGCAGGTAGCAGCGAGGGGTGCCGGATCAAACAAAGACCCGACGACAGGAGGACAGGTGACCACAAAGCAGGCAGCCCCGCAGCCCACCGAGGTAGATCCTTCGGCAACGAGGCAAGCCGAGGTTCAGGAGATGACCCCGAAGGCGCCAAGGGTAAGATGGCCACCTCTAGAAAGACCAGGAAATATTCTTCAGGCAACTATAGATAATATGACTACGCCTGTAGCGCCGATCCTTGATCCGGCTAATGCTCAGGCAGAATTGGAAGAGACTAGGCAAAAAGTGCTTGTAGAGGCAAAAAAGGTGTCAGCATTGCGGGAGTCCCTAAACAGGACCCTGCGAGAATATGCTAAGGCAAATAAGCTAGATGTTGCCCCTGAGCGGGTTGATGAGTTAAGGTTGATAAGGAAAAACCTCATGAATGATATCAACAAAGAGCATGAAGCTCGTGAGGGAGATTCAGTTGATCTGGGTTTGCCGAGGTATAACACCCCGGTGAAAAACCTAAGGGCTGCGAATGCCGCGGCATTAGAATTGGAAGGGCTGGCTGGTGAAGCCCGGCAAAAATAGCAAGAAAGAGTAAACGAGCTGGTGCGCATTGCGAACCAGCAGAATGAGGAAATGCTTAAGGCAGACCCGGCAAGACCTGGTGCCTCACGCATGGTTCATTCAGCTAGAGCAGCACCTTCCCTTTCAGTGGCAGCTGCATCTTCACCCGGAAACAATCCTCGAAAAGACAGAGCGGTAACTTCAGGAAAAAGAAACAAGCAGATTGTACCGTATGATCCGGCAGTAGCTGAAAAGATCAATGAGAACAGAGGCAATGGAAGCCGAGATAACAATGGCGAAAGAAACTCCCATCGTGCAAACAGAGGCGAGGAAAGCCGAGGAAACGGAGATCCCGGAAGAGGAAATCATGAGAACAATATCCCGGCAGAAGGAAGGAGAGATCCGCCGCCCAACCCACAACCAAGGTATGAACCTCGGCAGGAAAGAGAAGTGAGACCAACTCGCCACAATCAGGCAAATGAGAGATACAATGATGGTTACTCAGATAAGGAATATGCGGGTCATGGTGGGAATAACCATTATGGAATGCAGGAAAGAGTTATGTACAGAGACTTGCCATCAAGTGATGCGAGACTAAAATTAGACTGGTTGTACCGGTCCGAGTTATTAGAAGATCAGGGTCCGCCGGGTCCGGCATGTTTCGGACCACGGATCATGGGCGAGCCGCCAGTGCCGAACTTTCAGCTGGCAAGAGGCACGAAAACATACAACGGAAGCACCAAACCACAGGATTGGTTGATTGACTATGCCACTGCTGTAAAAATAGCAAGTGGAAACTTCCGATGGGCAGTAAGATATGTCCCGCAAATGCTGGAAGGACAGTCCAGAGTATGGCTGAATAATCTGCCTCCAGACAACATCAACTGTTGGTTAAATTTTGAAGAGATGTTTGTCAGCAACTTCACCAGTACTTACAAAAGGCCAAACAGGCCACAGCAGCTAGCAATGTGCAAGCAAATGCCGAATGAGACAGACAGAGAATTCTTGACTCGGTGGTGTAACCTCAGGAATTCATGTGAGGGAGTTATAGAATCACAAGCGATAGCTTGGTTCGCACAAGGATGCCGTTATGCCAGTGTCATGTGGCAACGACTGCAAAGAGATATGCCAACCACCCTGGCAGAAACCATCAGGATAGCAGATTCATATGCATTAGGAGATCCGACGCAGCCAGAGCTGATGTCGGCAGACCATCGGGAACACCAAGATCAATATGCAAGAGATGTCGCCGGATCATCAAGGCGTAATGAGTTCAGAGGTAGAAGAAGAGAAGAAAGACCGGATTATAGATATGCTTCCAGTCAAGTGGCAGCGGTAGCGCAAGATCAGCCGAGTCATGGGAACAATCAGAGGCAGAAGAATGGTCCTCAGCAGTGGACACCGAGGAATGAAGGGAAGAGACAGTGGACACCAGAACAGAAGAAGCAATGGCAGGAAAGACCGAAGTACACGTTTGAATCCATGTTGGATCAACCGTGTAAGTTTCACACTCCAAACCCCGCCAAGCCGGCCAATCATACGACTCGGCAATGCGCCTGGATGAAAAATGCAATGGGGAGCCCGGCGAGCATGCAAGCACCTTCCAATCAGGCACATCAGCAGCAGCAGCCACAGTTGACTGGGGCGAATGCACAACAGCTAATGTTACCCCCTCCTCTCCCGAGGTATTATAACTCAGACCAGAGAGATGCAGTTCATCAAGTGATAAATCAGGTTCAGGGTGGAAGGACAAACCCCGGAAATAATGGACGCAATGATTACAGGGAACATCATCAGTCATATTGCGTGTTCACAACAGAACAACAAGACATGCAAAGTATACAGCACCGACATATGGAAGTAAATGCAGTTATGCCGGCAGTACCAAGATATGTGGCTTGGTCAGATCAGGAGGTAACTTGGAGCATAAGGGATCACCCTAAAATAATGCTGAATCCGGGGTCGTACGCACTCGTACTAGATCCGACATTTGTCGGGCCCAGCATTAATGTGAAATTTTCAAAAGTACTCATTGACAATGGGAGTAGTATCAATATCATGTATAAGGATACAATGCACAAGCTCGGAATATCGGAGAATATGCTCCAGTCCACAAGAACCACGTTCCATGGAATAGTGTCAGGACTTTCATGCGAACCCATTGGAAAGGTCCGAGTAGATGTGTTATTCGGCACAAGAGATAACTGCAGAGCGGAAAATTTGGAGTTTGAGGTGGTGGATCTCGAAAGTTGCTATCATGCTTTACTCGGGCAGCCAGCATTGGCCAAATTCATGAGTAGCTGCCACATCACTTACTTGAAAATGAAGCTACCTGGACCACAAGGGGTGATAACTGTAGCAGGAGATTACAGGAAGTCAATGGAATGTGCTTCGGCCGGGTCAAACCTGGTCGAGTCATTAGTAATCGCAAGAGAAAAAGACGGATTCAGGAGGTAGCAGCCCTCGCTCAATCGGCACAATTGAATATGTCGGCATTAGCCAACCCACATGGAAGTGTCTCGTTCCAACCGACTAAAGAAACAAAGAAGGTCCAGATAGATGAGCAGTTCCTAGAGCGCACAGTCACTATTGGTGCCGGCCTAGATGCCAAATAGGAAGACGAGCTCACCAACTTCCTCCGTGAGAATCGGGATATCTTTGCATGGTCAACTCAAGACCTACAAGGTGTGTCAAGGGAGTTGGCTGAGCACTCTCTGAATGTAAGGCCAGGGGCAAGGACGGTGAAGCAACCTCTCCGTCGCTTTGTCGAAGACAGGAGAAAAATAATAGGGGATGAGATAGCTCGGCTCCTTGCGGCCGGGTTCATCATGGAGGTGCTTTATCCGGATTGGATATCAAATCTGGTGTTAGTAGAAAAGAAAAAAGATGATCCAAATGTAGCCATTGTATGGCGAATGTGCATTGATTACACGAACCTGAACAAGGCGTGTCCCAAAGATTCTTTTCCTTTACCTAGGATAGACCAAGCCATTGCTTCGACCGCTGGTTGTGAGCTGTTATCATTTGTAGAAGCGTACTCTGGTTTCCACCAGATACCGTTAAATCCGGCTGATCAGATAAAGACTGCATTTATTACCCCGTACGGGGCTTATTGTTATCGCACCATGCCATTCGGCCTGCGTAACGCAGGGGCAACATACCAGAGATGTATGCAAAAGTGTCTACATGACCAGATAGGAAAAAATGTACAAGTATACGTAGACGACGTGGTTATCAAAACCAAAGAGAGCAAAACACTACTGGATGATATTCGGCAAATATTCGCGAACCTAAAAAGATTCTGAATGAAGCTTAACCCGGAGAAATGCACCTTCGGTGTACCAGCTGGGAAACTGCTAGGTTTTCTCGTATCCAGCCGAGGTATAGAGGCCAATCCAACTAAGATAAGAGCGGTAGAGAGAATGGAATTGCTGAGATGTCTAAATGACGTACAGAAGTTCACGGGTTGCCTAGCCTCGCTTAGTCAATTTGTATGTCGGCTAGGAGAGAAGGCATTACCACTATATCAACTGATGAAAAAATGAGATAAATTCATTTGGACACCACAAGCAGATAACGCATTTCATGAACTGAAAAAGATGTTGGTCACAGCACCAATCCTGGATTCTCCATTGTCAAAAGAGCCTATGCTACTTTACATAGCCGCCACAAACAGAGTGGTAAGTGCGGTGATCGTTGTGGAACGAATTGAAGATGACAAATCAGTACAAAGACCGGTATATTACCTAAGCGAGGTACTATCAGCCTCGAAACAAAACTACCCATATTATCAGAAGATGGCATATTGAGTATACATGTCGGCAAAGAAAATTAAACATTACTTTGAAGAGCACCCGATCAAAGTTATCTATGAAGCACCCATAGCCGACATATTGAGAAACAAGGATGCAAGTGGCTGAATAGCAAAATGGGCAATTGAACTGTCACCTTATGCTCCGCAGTTTGATAGGCGAGATGCGATCAAATCTCAAGCAGTGCCCGACTTCTTTGTGGATTGGGCCGAAGTACAATATGAGCCACCCTTACCAGATCTGAATTATTGGACAATGCACTTTGACGGTTCCAAGTTGAGGAATGGCTTGGGGGCAGGGATAGTGTTAACCTCGCCAAAAAGAGATCAGCTGAAATATGTGCTACAAATACACTTTACCGCGTCAAACAATGTAGCCGAGTACGAAGAACTCGTCCATGGGTTAAAAGTAGCAAAAGAGATTGGCATACGTCGGATCCTGTGCTACGGAGATTCAGATCTAGTAGTACAGCAAGTATCAGGCAATTGGGACGCGCTAGATGCGAATATGGCCTTATACAGATTTCACGTGCAAAAACTCAGTGGATACTTCGATGGATATGAATTTCATCATGTACCTCGGGCAGAAAATGACGTTGCAGATACACTGTCAAAACTCGGATCAACCAGGCAATCAATTTCCCCAGGTATCGCTCTAGAGCACCTGAGAAAACCATCAATAGCTCCATCACCAGAGTCCGAATCCATCTTTATCCTGGCAAAATCAAGAGAAGATAATATGCCGATGGAAATTAACAAAGAATGTAACCCGGATATGGAAAAATCCGTGTTTGTTATGTCGGCGGAAAATATGGAAATAGATAGCGGAATTATCCTAGAGAAAATCATGCCAACATGGGCGCAACCCATATTTTCCTTCCTTAAGGATGCGACATTGCCGACTAATGAGGTACTGGCTAGACAGACGGTGAGAAGAGCAAAATCTTATACAATCATAAACAATGAGCTATATAAAAGAAGTGTCACAAGCGTGCTTCAAAGATGTGTTGACTCGGCGGAAGGCCAGGAGATCCTCTTAGATATACATCAGGGAGAATGCGGGCATCATGCCTCGTCCAGAGCTTTAGTATCCAAAGCATTTAGGCATGGATTTTATTGGCCGACAGCGTTGAAAGAGGCCAAAGAATTGGTAGAAAAATGTAATGGTTGCCAAAGATATTCCAGCAAGATACATATGCCATCGTCCGAGTTAAAAACAATACCAATTACTTGGCCATTTTCTGTATGGTGCTTAGATATGGTGGGACCATTCAAGCCGGCCCGGGGCGGGATGACCCACATTTTAGTCATGGTCGACAAATTCACAAAATGGATCGAGGTAAAACCAATAAAGAAATGTGATGGACCAACAACAGTAAAATTCCTCAAAGATATTATCTTGAGATATGGTTACCCACACAGTGTTATTACGGACAATGGCACACACTTTGGTGAAGGGGCCTTTGCTAGATTCTGCCAAGAAAAACACATAAGACTAGATGTCGCCTCGGTGGCTCACCCAGCATCTAATGGGCAAGTAGAAAGATCTAATGGACTAGTCTTGTCCGGAATAAAACCCCGACTCGTCGAACCACTGCAAAGGTCGGCAGGGTGCTGGATCGAGGAACTACCAGCGGTACTATGGAGCCTCAGGACTACCCCAAACAGATCAACAGGGTATACGCCATTTTTTCTGGTATATGGAGCAGAAGTCGTGCTTCCAGCCGACATAATACATGACTCGCCAAGGGTAACCCAGTATACAACCGCTGAGGTAAATGAGATAGCTCGGCAAGATGATGTCGATTTGCTGGAAGAAGCCAGGGAGTTGACACTATCAAGGTCAGCTATTTATCAGCAAGATTTACGATGATATCACAGCAGGAAAGTCAATCCAAGAGTATTTAAAGAAGGAGATTTGGTTCTTTGGCTAGTACAACGCACAGCCGGCATGCACAAACTATCACCCCCATGGGAGGGACCATTCATCATGAGCAAAGCATCGCACAATGATGCATATTACTTAATCGATGCTCAGTCACCAGAAAAGAACAAGGCAAACAAAGCCGGCGAAGAGTCGAAAAGACCATGGAACATAGCCTTACTTCATCCATTTTTCTCATAGAAACCATCCATGATACGTTGTAATGGGACGCTTCAAGTCGAAGTATCGACTATGTATTAAATCTCGCCACCTTGAGCAGTGGCTCGGGGACTGTCCTATGTTATTTCTCATTTTGAACTATGTATTAGACCTCGGCACCTTGAGCAGTGACTCAGGGACTGCCTTATGTATCCCTACATCTTTGAGTTCTGTATTGGAACTCGGCATCTCGAGCAGTAACTCGGGGACTGCCCTATATTTTTTTCACATCTTTGCGTTATGTATTAAACTTCGGCACCTTGAGCAATGACTCGGGGACTGCCACTCGATTATTTCCTATTGCTGAATGATGTATTAAATTTCAGGACCTCGAGCGGGAAACTCGGGGACTATGCTGTATTATCCCTTATTTCGGATTGTGCATTAAAACCTCGATTTCTAGGGCGCTGACTAAGGAATTGCCCCTTAGTTGTCTCCTATTCCAAAAACGGACATTAAATTTCGGCACCCGAACGATGGGTCAGAAGCTATCCTTAACGATATTATTTCGCTTTCTTCAAATATGGGCTTCGGGATTTGTAGATTGAATAAAGATCAAAAACACAATGGTAGAACCATCGAGTTTATACAGGCCAGACAATATTAACACCGAACCAAGATGGATCAAATGAAAACACACAATCTGAACTTATGAGATTGAAGGCCATCAAAGCAAAGATTTAAACCAACAAGATCTATTTAGACAGACAAATAACGATTACAATCATAACTGCCTCAGCGGCAAAAGGCAAAAGAGAGTTCATACCACACAGAGAGTCGGACAATTGTTTCACACACTACAGTTTTTTGAACCTAAGGGGCAGCGACTTGGTCAGGCACTGGGCGCTCCGAGGTAGACGGCACCTCGGCCGAAGTTGCTTCACCCTCCACAGAACCAGGAGCAACTTCGGGGGAAGCCCGGGGCTGTTGAGAAACACTAGCTTGAGCTTGAGAATGCCCAGTCCCTTTGGAGGATGATCGCGTGTCGCCGTCCCCATCTGAGCTTGCGCTGGAATCACCAGAAGTGTCCGAGTCGCCCTCACCCTCGTCCTGGTCGGCCGAATTATATTCAGAGGCATCTTCGACTTCGACGTCATCCGCTGGGTCAGGAAGGAAACTCGGCCCTTCAATCCAGTTGTGTACGTCAGCATACTCAACAAGCTGGAAGGCACGAGCTTGTCGGCGAGTGACAAATTCTGGATCCTCAACCCAACAGGAGCCAGTGCGCAAGTTTATCAAGGTATCGAGCGAAATATCCTCGTACCATGACATAATGACTGTGAGCGCCATATCAGCACCAACTCGTCCAGCAGATTCCCTCCAGAGATTTAATTGGTTCTGGGATGCCATTAATCTTTCCACCAGTATCTTGACCTCATCAATATCAGGAGTTCTAGAAGTATTCGGCCAGAGAACATGATAGGCCCGAATGGCTGCTTGCACCAAATCCCGGCCCATAATCTTCATCGGACCAACGACAGCACCAACGGCAACCAAGAAATCTTCCATCGAGTATTCCGGGCTCGCATCTGCGGGAACACCTCGGCGCACGCGAGCATTGATCACCGCTCTAGAGCTCACGGGCTTAGCTTCCGGAAAATGATCTGCGCAGAATAAAAAGTATATCACTCAAAAGTAAGAAAGAGAAGGAGATAACTCGGCCACGGTCAGAGACTTATGATGAATGTAGCTTAGCATTTTCTGAAGGTCTTGAGCCCAATCAACCTTTGTCTTCTCAAAGCGAGTGATCTCCTCGCTCATCGCCCCTGTCTTAAGTTCGGCAGCATCGAGGAGTTCTTTATTTTTCTGCAATTGCAGAGCTAGCCGATTCTTCTCTTCGGAGAACTCCTAGTCAACTTTCTCTAACTCAGACTTCTGAGAGAGCTTGAGGGACTCCACCTTGGCGCGCAAGCGAGTTATCTCGTCATCTTTCTCTTTCAGCTGCGCTGAGTGAGTAGCGGCTTGCTCTAAAAAATGCAGCATCATATCAGGCATGGGTATGCATTCTTGATGTGACGCTGCAAGAGTTTGTAACTCGGCTATACCAAAGCCAGAAGGTTAAAAGGAACCCGGGATAAATTTCGAACAGAAATCTATAAAGAGAAAGGATAACTAACCTTCCAGGGCCTTGACTTTCTTCTCAGACAGATGTTGAGATTGTTGATGTTACCTATTTACCAGCAAAATGAGCTAACACCTCAAGTCGAAAATAATAAGAACTTTAGGGACAATACAAAAGTTTGTTAACTTACCAGCTTTCTTCACCACGGGAATAACTTTTTCATACTTATCTTGCAATTTCTTATGTGCGAAAAGCAACCTTTGGAATTCGGCAGTACGCCGATCATGGGCAACCTAAACGACAAAATAAATCGCAGTGAGATATTCGAAGCTAAGACAGATCCGAATCAAGCAAAGCTTAACTCGGATCTTGGTGGCTGGATATTCGAAGCTAAGACATATCCGAATCAAGCAAAGCTTAACTCGAATCTAGGCGGCTGGATATTCGAAGCTAAGACAGATCCAAATCAACCTAAGCTTAACTCGGATCTAGGTGGCTGGATATTCAAAGCTAAGATAGATCTGAATCAAGCAAAGCTTAACTCGGATCTAGGTGGCTGGATATTCGAAGCTAAGACAGATCCGAATCAAGCAAATCTTAACTCGGATCTAGGTGACTGGATATTTGAACACTAAGACAAATCCGAAACAGGCAAAGCTTAATAAAACTTCCAAACGAATAACAAGTTATTTGGTTGCAAGCTTCGGGGACTAGAGTATATATAATATCATTCGAGTGACTAATCAAACGTCAATAAAAACAATTACCTCATTCATCTTATCACTGTCAAGCACGATCTTGGCAGCAAGATGCAAGCGACTGCTGATGTCGAAGAGTTGAAATGGCTGACTGCTTGGATTGCCCTCGAACTGATCAGCAGCGTTCCAATTGTTGGAATACTCAGCCAACGAACCGATGTTGTTCCCACTCTCAGTGCGAGTCAGGACTTTACCTCGGACGCGTTGTGTAACCACCGCCGCCGCGGGACTCTTGTGAAGGGTGAGCTGAGTATCAGCGGCCGAGGTGACAACGGTCTTGGCAGGGAAACCCCCTTGCGGAGCGCATAGGCAATTGTATGTTGAGAGGAGCTAGCAGGACCTTTCTGAGATGAGGGAGGTTTGGTGACGACGACCTTCTTGGCCTTAGAAGAGGCGTCGGCAGGAGCCGTTACCTCGGCACTAGGGGAGGTGTCCTTGGAAATAGGAGGAACAATAGTTTCTGAGGGCGTCGAGGTGGTGATATCCTCGGTTGGAGTTGGAGTTGTGGTTGAAACTTCGTGGGCCAAAGGAGTCTCGGGGAAAACTCCAGGATTCACGATGGGGGCAGCGGGTTCGGAAGGAGGATCGACTGTCCGGATTGCGTCGGCATCAGCAACCGAAACCACGGGTGTATCTTGCCGAGGTAATGTGTGACTCGAAGTAGGAGGAGAATCCACGCGAGCATGACTAGGAACTCTGGTATCTTCAAGGGGCGGAGGAGAAGGCAGCCGAGTAGTATGACTCGTCATGCTCGGACCACTGGGTCTAACAGAAAGAGGAGCGCTGCAAAAGCACAGAAAGTCAAATCAAAAGACAGAAAAAGAGAAACAAGAAATACAAATAGAAAGGAACTCACCCAGTAACTCCAGGCATAGTTTTGCGCTTCGGAAGATGCTGGGATGACTTTTTAGTTCGCTTCTTAGGAGCGGCATCATAGGCACTTGTTGGAGCAGCACGCTTCCGCGAGGTAGTAGGGGGTTGCGAGGCAAGAGGCTCGGCGTCGTGCACCTGACCGGCCTGATTAGCTGGGGAAGTAGAAGCCGGAAATGCATAAGAGATAGGCATTGCGACAACTACCTCAAGAATTTGGACGTCGTCCGAATCACCTTCCTCCTCGTGAGCCGAGGTCTTGCCACGAGCACGAGCCGGAGCGAGGTCCGACTTGGGAACGAACTCCTCCGAGTCAGGCTCCCCGCTATCCGGGGTGTTCCGATCGGCGGTCCACGGGAGGTCCAGAACCTCGGCATCCTCGGCCTTCTGCTCCACAAACCTCTGCAAGAAAAAAGACAGAGGAATTAGCAAGAAAAATCACAGATGCGATTAAGAGGCAGAACACAAGTGCGTGAACTTACCTCGGGAGGGGGATGCTCGTGGGTGAACGGCTTCAGTCCCCAGGCCCAATCCTCCGGCAACTCCGTCTTAAAGATAGCTCGGACGCGCTTGAAAATAAGGTAATTATCGAGCTTGACCGTTGAGACTCGGTTGGGATCAAGGGGACCGCTCATATAGCAGAGCTTGTGCGTGCGTTGCTGGAAAGGGCAGATCCGGCTGCTGATGAAGGTGGTCATCAGATCCTCGCCACGTAACCCGGCGCGGATCAGCTCCTTCAGCCGAATCTCAAAGGCCTCGGCCAGAGCATGGCTTTTCCTGGGATTATAAGTCTAGTTCTTCTTGGAAGGGGGGCCGATAGAGAAGGCAGGGAGCCGAATCTTGTCTTCCTTCCCAGAATTCTTGACATAGAAAAATGATCTATGCCATTTCTTGCATGACTCGAGACCAGCAACGCGAGGAAACTCGGATTTCCTCCGAGGTGTGATGGACGCGGCTCCACACTGGGTAAGCGATTTCTCGGAAGGATGAAGGGATTTGTCTCGAACGACATTAGATCGGATCTGGAAGAACTTTGACCATACATGCACAGACGGCCAGAGGCCGAGATAAAGGCGGACAGAGAAGCAATGGCGTTAGCCGGAAGATGATGCGGTTGTAGGCCGAAGTAATCGAGAAATTCCCTAGCAAAATCACTAGGGGGAAGTCCAAACCCGCGAGCGAAATGGGACATAAAGACGACGTACTCGCCTTCGTTAAGAACGGGAGAAGATTCGCTGCTGGGCAAGCGACAGGCTACCTCGGCAGGGATCCGCCGAGTTCTAATTAGCCACTCAATCTCTCGGCGGGTAACGGTGGAACCTTGCCAGGAGCCCCGCTCTGGACCTGATGCTACATCGTCATCCTCGATGAGAGCGCCGCTAACTGAGCTCGACATGGGGTCGCCGGAGGAGTCTACAGAAGAAGAGCTAGCGGCGGAGCAAAACCTAGAGGTGCAAGGCCCCGTCGTGGTCCTAGGCGGAAAACAGCGGCGGAGCGGAAAAGGAACCGCCGCGGGAAACCAAGAGGGCGGCAGGTGCGTCTAGAGGAAAGTCTAGGCAGGGAGACCACAAAGAAACTCACCGGCGATGGCGCCGGAGCAAGCGTACGGGGACGAGGTCGATGGAGCAGAGGGATTAGGGCCTCACCATCGAAGATTCCGACGAGCGCACGGCTGCAGAAGCACGAACAGGCGCAAGGGCGAAAGGAAGAAGAAGGGAAACGGTGAGCGAAAGAGGAAAGTAAATCCTCTAGCCTCGTGCCCCTCTTTATAACTGCGTGGCCTGGGCGGTAGTGGGATCGTGCGTACGCGCACTAACCGTGTAGATCGTGTGCGAGGCGTAACCGCTCGCGGCTGAGTGGAGCCACACCGACGACCACACGACGCAGGAGACGATCCGGCCCCCTGACAGAAACGGTGCGCGAGGCATCGCAGCATCGATGTGACAGGCGCAGTAATTACTGTAGCTTGTCAGTGAGCACTGTAGGGGAATAAAAATCTAGAGAAACAATGATAAAGGTTACACGTAGGACGAAGCGTGTACGAGAAGCTGAGCGGATACCTCGGACAGGGGGAAAATAACTCGGAAACAACGAGAAACAGATATTGGGAAACTGATATGGCCCGGCCGAGGTTACAGGCAGGACCACACCAGCTTCGGGGACTAATGTTGGGGAGGTGACCCCGGATAGGGTCATGACGGGGAAAGAGGAAAGGAGTTTCCCCTGTCAGATTCCGAGTTAATGTCTGTATCGGCCGAATCATATAAGAGTCGGCCGAGGTAAGCACGAGCATGACACCTATGAGAAGGGCTGAACGTTACTCGGCCGACGTACGGTATAAGTCGGCCAGGTAAGTCCGAATAACCTAAATGCAGGTGAAGGCCAAGCCGAGTTAAGCGAGACAGGGCCGAGTTACATGAAGCTTGCCGGAGAATGAGGTGCCTATAGTCAAACCCTAGTCACAGGCTAGGAAGAATCTGAATGGAGCCAAGCGCAAAGGACAAGGCGCAGAGCAGCAGAAGGACAGAAGGAGGTCACGGAGGTGACAGTCCAGGAGCCCGAGGCGTGCAGGTGGGGTTCTCTGAAACCTTGCCATCATTAGAAGGGGGACACGGAAAGAAGGCCGCCGAGTTACTATATTGGGACAAGCATATTCTTCGAATATGCTTGCCACGTCAGCCCTAGAGGAGCCAAGGAACCCCTTTATAAGGAGAGGCTTGGATACAGAGAAAGGGATCGGCTCATTCTAGACCGTTAGGCTGGTGAAAGTTCATCCTCTCTTCCTGCATACAGCTCAAGGAGCACTTGTAGTCCGAGAAAGGAGAAATAAATATCTGAATGATAGTCATTTGTGTGTAGAATTAACTACATCTTCCCTCCCCAGATCCCTCTAGCATCCATTGGCCCCATACTTTAGCCTACCCATGGCATCTGCCGTGCCACCACCACGACAGCGAAAAAAATGTTTCTTCGTTGCCATCAGGCCAGCCCAAAAGTGAGAGTCACCAGGTTTTCAAACTATTTGGGACAATGCTTTTGATCCAACGTATTTTTTTTAAAGTAAAGTTTGCCATATCCCCTCTTCAGTTAATAATTTGAAGAGCCATTTACTAAGTAAGACGATATTTTTGATCTCCAGATCATGGATACCCAGGCCTCCCTATTCTTTGGGGCGATAAAGCACACTCCATTTAGTCAGTCTATATTTCTTTTTATCATTATCACCCTACCAAAAGAATCTTGATCGGAAGTAGTCCAACCTTTGCAAGACTCCTTTTGGTAGTTCAAAGAAAGATATCATATATATAGTACAATATTACTGAGTATTAAGTTAATGAGTACCAATCTTCCCCCAATGGAAAATAATTTTCCTTTCCAACTAGAAAGTCTTAGTTGTTATCTTTGTTCAATGATTTTACATTCAGCATTTGTGAGCCTTCGGTAGTGAACTGGAATGCCCAAATACCGAATCCGAAAAATGCCCTGACTACAGCCAAAAAGTCCAGCGTAAAGGTGAACTGCATCATGAGCCTCGCTGAAACATAACAATTCACTTTTATGGAAGTTTATTTTTAATCCTGATAGATGTTCAAAAGCTAAAAGTATGAGTTTAAGGTTCTTGCCTTTTCGAGATCATGTTTCATAAAAAGAATTGTATCGTCCATACTGAAGTATAGATAAGCCTTCATCTACTTGATGGAGAATTAAACCTTCAATTTGGCCCTCGGATTTTGCACGCTCAATCGAAATAGATAACATATCAGCCACTATATTAAATAGCATTGGTGATAGTGAATCTTTCTGTCTAAGCAAATTTTTTTGGTCTGAAAGTAATTGCCAAAGTCATCATTGACTTTTATGGCAACAATACTCCCGACACAAAACTATTGATTAAAGCCCGCCATTCAAAAGAGAAACCTTTCATTCTAAGTCTGTTGAAGAAAAGGCCATTTGAATTTATCATAGGCCTTCTCGAAATCAATTTTTAGGATGACCCTGTTCAGTTTCTTCCTATGTAGTTCATGAATTGTTCGTGTAAGGTAACCACATCGTCAAGTATGTTGTGACCTTGCATGAAGGCAGTTTGAGATGGGTGAACTACATGATCAGCTACTGAATTTAACCTGATAGTAGCAATTTTTGTGAAAATCTTAAAACTAACATTAAGAAGGCAGATTGGTTAGTATTGTGGAATCCGTTCTGCTTCGTTAATCTTAGGTAGTAAGATAATTTCTCCAAAATTCAATCTAACAAGTCTAATTGACCAACGTGCACAGCACCAAACATGTCAAGAAGATCTATTTTGATAACATCCCAAAAGGTTTGGTAAAACTCAGCTGGGAAGCCATCAGGACCAGGGCTTTATTATGTTTCATTTGGAAAAACAACCTTCTTGACCTCCTCCTCCGAATAGGGAGCGGTCAATAGGTCATTTTCCTCATCATAAACCTGAGGTACATCATCTGTCTGGGACTCGTCCAAGGAGAAGGTACCTTCTTCTGGTTAACCAAACAAACATTTATAGTAGTTTGTAATATAGGATTTCAACTACTCATGTCCCTCAGTTGTCTCATCATCTTGCGTTAAAGATCGAATAATTTTCTTCTTGTGTCGGCCATTGGTCACACTATGAAAGTACCTAGTATTCGAATCCCTATGTAAAATAAATTGAGCTTTGGAACATTGATACCATTTGAGTTTCTCTTCACGCAGAAGTCATGCTAACTTCGCATTCGCTTGGCTTTTAAGCTCAATCTCTTGCGTGGTTAACAAACGATTTTCTGCTAAAGCTTTGAGTTCATCTATGATAGACAAAATTCGTTGCTTTTCTTTTTTAAGAATACCAATTGTGTGTCGTGCCCATCCCCCAAGGTGTTTGCGTGTCATCTGCACTTTATTGTTCCACCTCTAGATTGGGGTACTACCCGAAACCGGTCTTTCCCATATTGTTTTGACCATATCCTGGAAACCTTCTCGATGTAACCATCCAAGTTCAAATTTGAAAGGATGAGAACATCGTGTCTGAGGTAAACCAGTAGTCAACAAAATGGGAGTATGGTCAGACAGAGCTTCGATACGTTCTAGAGCGCGTACCGAGACTCGTGGAAAGTGTTCTTCCAAATCAGAGTCCATCAATACGCGATCTAGTTTTTCGTATGTAGGTTCCGGTAGACTGTTAGCCCAAGTAAATTATCATCCAATCATGGTTACTTCCTTCAAGTCAAGACTGTCTATGACAACATTAAATAGGAATGGCCAATGATCATCAAACCGGCCTTTACTCTTTTCGTATGGGAACAAAAGCAGATTAAAATCACCCCTATGAGAGTTGGGTATGGATTATCTTTAGCTACGTTCACCAATTCTCGAAGAAAATCAGCCTTCAACGCATCCTGGGCCGCACCATACACAGTGACAAGGCTCCATGTGAAATTGTTGGTTGTATTACGGATATGGAGTTTTATATGAAACTCTCCTTTCGAACAAGCTAAAATATCCATGGTATCAGCCCCTACACCTAGTAATATGCTACCAGAGCGTCAGGTGGATGGAAATTCCACACAAAGTCAATGTCGCCCGAAAGGCGATCAAGTAAACTTTGTGAGAATTCTCGTCTACCCGTTTCTGAAATAGCTATAAAATGTATATTATGTTCCCTAGCACAAAGTGCGATATGTAGATGTTTAGCCAAGTCACGAAGACCTATGATATTCAAAAACATGCCATTCATTGGGAAACAAAAAATAGACTTTGGAGCTAAATCTCCTTTCCGAGACTTATTGCATTGTTTACCAAAGGAACATTTTCGACCAGAAGCAGTTAGTTCATATACTGAACTTAATCTGTCTTCATCAAAACCAACCTCCAGAACTTCACCAACTAGATGAGATAGGAGCTGACCATCTGTTGTGGCATTCACATCCTCCTCATCATCAGATTAAGTGGAAACAAAAAAGGTCGAAACTTTTGGAACAACCATTAGACGGTCAAATTCCATTCGCCTCAAGACCTTAGTAGAAACAGAAATATCACTAGAATTCTTACCAAGAGAAATACTTACACTATTAAGCTTGGAAGAAATATGTGTAGATGGAAAAGAGATAAAATACTTAGACGATGATATATTACCACTATAATCCAGGTTCTTATCGGCCTTCCTCCGCATGGCCTTCGCCAAGGAGTCTTCATCTGTCGCAGTTGATCCACCTTTGCCCACCGGATGGCGGCCACTCCTACACAGCTCATGGACCACATGAGCATGCTTCGCGATGACTGAAGGAGCTGGTGCAGCAGGTCGATGAACAGGATTAGTAGCACCCACCGCTTGCGAGGAAGACTGTGATGGCATAACCTGCAGAACAACAGCAGGAAGTGGCCCATCAATGGCCAGCAAGAGGCCCTCCTTATGTATCTCCTAGGCAACAGCCAGTCCATCAGCAGCAGACTCCTGGGTAGCAGCATCCGCCCCCCTGGCGACATCGTGGTCTGCTCTGCAGCAACTGGCCCCCCGGCCGGCCCAGCACATTCAGCCAGCATTTCCACTTGGGAAGCAGGTAGCGGCCCGCTCAGGGGCAGCTTGGATACCACCATCTCGATCTGGGCCTTTGGCGTCCGTTGAAATTCTTGTGACCCCGGTAGCATCTCCATAGGCACAGTAACATAGCTGGCAGCCGGTGATTTCTGGTTCGGAGCAAGTACAGGAGGCCCCATCCATGGCATAGAGAGAGAACCAAAGCAGGAATTTGCATGAGCTAAAAATTCCTTGCCTCTAGGTGTTTGGGGAAACTGATTCATGGGAGTTACAACAATAAACGCCTGAGCCAGTCCGATTCTTAACAATATCTACTTCCATATTAGACTCCTAAGGTCTAGAAGATAAGTCCTTTTCTTGAGTGAAATCTTTTTCAGCATCATTGCAGTCGTCTTCATCCTCGGGTTCATCACTCTTGCACCTCCAAAAAAAGGAATAAAATCATCTGCCTCTTGCCGAAAGATAAAGTCATATCCTTTGAGTTTCAGAGTTGCATTGACACCAATATAATGCCCCTTTGAATCCACACTTTTTTGCAAATCCTTGGGGTTCATCATAGCCACACAGATACAAATAATATTATGGCTATGAAGGGTTACCAGATCTACATCCACAGTAGTCCCTAAAAGAGAACCAACAGCCCAAAGACCATGGAAATGACGAATAGTAAAGGGCACACCCTCCACATGAACCCACAACTAAGGTAGCGCAAACTTATGGGGAATGTCCTCCACTGCCCAAGTACTAATCACAATCCTGGCATCATGTGAAATCACTGGCATTTGTATCCCATCGACTCGCTGTAGATCCTCAAAGGAGGGAAAATTGACCAGAAAAGCATTATCATCATGCGGAAGGGCCTCCCACTTCCACTGAGTGTTGAGAGGGAAAATCTTAGTCATATGTGACTCAATGACAGATGCAGGTACACGTGATCCAACAATAGTTACCTTCACCACCGGAGTTCTCTTGGGAGCTAAATGAGCCTTGTAGATACTATCATGGAGCTGATTAAAAGGTGTATCATTTGTACCATTGCCCGCCACAATAGCTGAGGGTCTAGGCAACTTCAGAGTAGGGCATCTATTAGTTGGATGCGCCATATTGTTACAAACAAGACAGTAGTGCTGAACTGGGTAATGTTTGGTTGCATGAGTATCCACTGAACATCTCCAACACTTGACAGCTTTCTTTGGCTTGCTAGATTCGACTAAAAGATTAGGAATCTGATCAACTGCAGCAGTAACTGCATGAGCACCCGCCTCTGTAGTTGCAGACATCTGGCCAATCGGAGGTGGCACAAAAAAGGGTTGTCCTTGTGCAACTGGGGCTGCACCGAGGCTACTTCTCCTCGAGGAGACACAACTGGGCCTTTCTTCTTCTTTCTCTTATTCTTGGTGTTATTTGGTGCAGTGGCAGGAACTTGAAATGCTGGTTGTTGTGCGTACGGAAATAATTGCTGAAATTGATGCGGTGGTATTATTGGATGAAAAAACGGCCTCGAAAAATTGCTTGACGACTGTACGAACTGCTCCCCATCGGCTGCTAAGGCGGCATGTAGGCCGGCGGACCCGGCGCCACGACGGCGGCTATAGCGGCAACAGAGTCGGTTGTAGAGACATCAATGGGGACAGGAACTGCATAAGCGTCGAGGGTGCAGCAAATCCAACCACACCTTGCAACGTCGTTGGGGGCGCCTTGAACTGCACCTGAACCAGCACGCATCGAGGTTGAAGCAGAAGCGACGGCAGTCCTCGACGGCATGGGCGCCAACACCGTGGGGCCCGGCTGCCCCGTGTTATCGGACGGAGCGGACGGTCTCGACATGGCGGTTGGCGAAGCAGAAGCCGTGACCTCCGCGAAGAACCGACGACGGGAACTAACGGCGGAGGATTTTATGGCCTGTGAGGGGGTCGATGAAGAGAAGATCAATGTAGGAGACATCGACAAGGCGGCTATCGAAGATGGAGGCAAGGAGGTTGCGGTGTGGGTAGGTCTAGACAAACGGGTATGCCGGCGTCGAACATAACTCGGAAGCGATCGCCCAAAAACCGATGCATGCTTGTGGGCCCCTCCTACAATTACCACCATAGAGGATCCCGAATCAACGGGAGTGGTAACTACCTCCGCAGAAACCGCCGTATCCACCGCCACCTCCTCCGCCCCATTGACTACACCTTTGTCTGGCAGATGAACATCCCGAGAATAGGCGGCGGAGTCATCCGGTGACCAGGAAGCGGCCCACTCCACTTTCCCATCCAAGGCGGCCTGGTCAGACGCGGGTGAAAGGATAGAGATGCCGCCTAGAGGGAGAAGGGTGAATAGGCGGTTTAAAACTTTTCCAAGAGTGGCTCAACAAAGGCAGAATTAAACTATCATTTACTTTGTCAAGCACAAAACCTAGAACAACTAGGGTTCACCAATATGCACCAACAACTTATGCTAAGCAATACAAGTAACTAAGTGATAGCAAGATATAAACTTTAAGCATGAAGGCTATCAAAAAGTAATATGCATAAGTAAGAGCTCGGGTATAGAGATAACCGAGGCACGCGGTGAAGACGATATTTTACCGAGTTCCTCCCAACATGGAGTATGTCTCGTTTGGAGAGGGGTGGTATCAAACCACCAACGCCACAAAAGGCCTCCCTTATTCTCCTGTGAATCTCACCCCAACGGGATCGATCCACACTTCCACTCTCGGTGCACTTGTCGGTGGCAATCCAGAACCTCTCACAAGGTTGGGGCACTTCTCCACAACTCAATTGGAGGCTCCCAACAAACAAGCTTGGGAAAAGCTCCACAACTTAATTGGAGGCCCCAAGTAATTCACAACCCTGCAAAACAACCAAACCGTCTAGGGTTCCAAGAACCCAATAGTAAAAAGCTTATCACCTTTCACTCAATCGAATCCTCACTGAGAACTCAAACCGATGCACCAAATGCAATGGCAAGAACACAAGAAGTGCTCAAGTCCTTCTCTCACAAATTCCACCAAAGCTACAAAAGCTTGTGGGGGAATAAGAGAGGAAGAACAATGGAGGAAATCCACACAAGAATCCAAGATCTAGATCCCAAGATGTTCCCCTCACTTAGAGGAGAGATTGATTGGTGGGGTTGTAGATCTAGATCTCCTCTTTCAAATTCCTAAAGTATATGCAAGAATCATAGGAGGGATTGAAGGGAAGCAAGCTCAAGAAGGTCAAGAATGGAGGAGAAGGCTTGCAAAAAATCGTGGTGACCAGTAGAAGCCAAAGGTAGAAGAAGGGGCCTTTATATATGCCCCCCTAGAAATATAGCCGTTGGAAGTCACTTACCCCGGATAGTACGGCAAAATACAACCGGACAGTACGGCCTGGCCGGACACTCGGGTTGCAACCAATCGGACACTTCGACCCAGCACAGATTCCGGCCAGAGTCCGGGTGAAGTCCGGGATGGGTTACTGGATGACTCGGGCGCTTCAAAGAATTCCAGGGCCAGACACTCTGGCGCAAACCAGCCGGACATTCCGGCCGGACCGGACATTTCGCCCAAGGCAAAACTAGCAGAAATAGCAAAACTAAAACGACCATAACTTTTGCATCCGGACTCTGATTTTGATGATCTTGGGCTCGTTTTATAGAGGACAATAAGCTATACAAGATCATAAAGAAAAACATCATAGTACAGCAAGGGAGGATAGAACCAAATGATGAAAGGTTTAACCTCTCTCAAAAAGACGAATCGGTAAAACCTCCAACATCAAAAACGCAATAGAGAATCCATATGAAATCTGTTTTCCATGAACTTGAACTTGTAATGGAGATTAACACAAGCTCTAAATCCTCTCATGGATAAGAACCAAGAAAGATGATGCCAACTATGCAAAGGTTTGAGCTTTCTCTGAAAGATATGATCGAGTTACTCACTTGAGAGGCCCTCTTGATAGTACGGTTATATATCCTATAAACCGGTCTCCCCAACTAACACCACGAGACCGGTAAGAAGGAAACCCTATCAAGATCATACATTTTCCTTGCGCATATTCCACTTGATCTTGATGTAGATGATCTTGTCCTTCTTAAGAAGGAACACCTTTCTTGATTGCTCTCGCACGCACTCGCTTGACGGAGACTTGCAAGTTGCTCCCCCATACAACATGGGGAAACCTTTACTTTGACCTTGTCTTCATCGATCCATGATAACCGAGGATGGCAAGCTTCAAGCATGAGATCTTCTAGATATGACACATCTTTAGCTTGCACAACATATCTTCTAACACCATTTGGATTATGTCTTCAAGATACATATGATAAACTCTATCTTCTTCTTCAAGACACCCTTGCAATAGGCTCAACTCTCACATGACCAAGCTATGGATCACTCCTTGAACACCTTGGTCATCACTTGATCTGCTTCACTTTCTTATTCTCCAAACCTTGAAGCCAACATATGGTTCAAGCATTGCCTATGGACAATTCCTACAAGTACAACTTGATACAAGCATTAGTCCATAGAGATTGTCATTAATTACCAAAACCACGCATGGGGGCCACATGTTCTTTCAATATCCCCCATTTTGGTAATTGATGACAATCCCTTTGAGAGGGTTTATATAAGGAATTTAACGAATAAAATGGTTGCAACAATATCAAATACTACACAAGTATGTGATATTGGTACCACCACCATATATAGAGCAAACTCCCCCATAATCTATGCATGTGTGATGAACTTGAATTTCATTGCATATATTGCCAATCATTATTATTGGTGGAGTTTCCTCTATATATACCACATGTTAAGCAACAACAAAGATGCAGAGCATGAAAGGCAAATGCTTAAGAACAAACTCAATGCATAAAACCACTTCCCTTAAACCCTCTAAAACTTCTCCCCCATTGGCATCGATTGCTGAAATGGGTGACAAGTTCTAGAAGGTCAATATAGTAATAATTCATCCAAAGGTGTGCATTCGCACATATTCAGTGATAAATACTTGGGAGTTTCCTATGTGATATCACAAGTATGTGATATTGATACCACCACCATATATAGAGAAAACTCCCCACAATCTATTGATACGTCCAAAACGTATCTACTTTCTCGAACACTTTGCTATTGTTTCTCCTCTAAACTTGTGTGATTTGGATACAACTAACATGGACTGACGCTGTTTTCAGCAGAATTACCTTGGTGTCTTTTTTTTGTGCAGAAAATGAACTATCAGGAAAAATCCCGGAAAATATGCCAAAAATTATATTTCACCAGAAGATCCACGGAGCTAGAAGACGAGACGGAGAGGAGGCCTGGGGGGGGGGCACACCCACCCCATGCGCGGGCCCACCACTGGTCGTGCCTGGAGGGGGTGCAACCACCCAAGGCACCCCCTCGGCCTTCCTCTGCGCCTATAAGTTGTCTTTCGTCCTAAAAACCGAGGGGTGTTCGATAGTTTTCCAGAAAGAGTTCCGCTCCGCCGCCGCCACCAGAAACCAAGATTTGGATCCAGAAACTCCGTTCTGGCACCCTGTCGGGACGGGGAATTTGGAGAAGATCATCGCCATCGTCATCACCAACGCATCTCCATCAACAACCGATGTTTCCCTCATCCATGAGTGAGTAATCCCCCTCTGTAGGCTTGGGGATGGTAGGGATTGGATGAGTTCTATCATGTAATCGAATAAAATCTGTTAGGGCATAGTGCCTAGTATCTCTATTAGTGTTATTTGACTTTGTTGCAACTTGTTGTGCTTATGCTTGTCACTAGGGCCCGAGTGCCATGATCTCAGATCTGAACTTATTATTGAATCATTATGATAGTATTATTTGTGATCTTATCTGCAAGTTGAGTACACATATCATTGTCCGGATCCAAAGGCCCGAAAGTGACAATAATTGGGACAAACGGAGGGGATGGTTGTGGTGTGAGGATCACATGTGTTCATGGAGTATTAATGCTTTGCTCTGGTGATCTATTAAAAGGAGCACCTTAATTGCTAGTAGTTCCCTAGAGGCCCCGCTGCCACGGGCTGGCTGGACAAAAGATGTTGTGCAAGTTCTCATTGCGAGCACGTATGACTATATTTGGAGCACATGCCTAGGATTGTCTAGTACTTGGATGCTTGTTATTATTTATCTGCAATGCCCTGGATCTTGAAGTTACATGTTTAGACTCGTCCATGCAACTCCCGTCCATCCATCCCTATGCCTACCGCACTCGAATCCTACTGTTACCGTTATTGTTACTATTGCTCTTGTTTCACTATTGTTGTTGCTGTTGCTACTACTAAACTATTGCTACTGATAAACTCCTGTGAGCAAGAACTATTTCCAGGTGCAGTTGAACTGACAACTCAGTTGTTAAGGCTTGCAAGTATTCTTTGGCTCCCCTTGTGTCGAATCAATAAATTGGGTAATACTACCCGCGAAGACTGTTGCGATCCCCTACACTTGTGGGTCATCAAGACTATTTTCTGGCGCCGTTGCCGGGGAGCATAACTTTATTTGTAAGTTCACTTGGATCTATTATTGTTCACTGCTACTCCTTTCATCATGGGGAAGTCTCGTGATGGAAAGTTCCCTATTTTACCATCCACTACAAGAAGAGGTATAGTCCTAAACACCTCTGCTGCTCTTGATTCACCGTCTGTTATAAGTAAGCTTGTCACACCACCACCACATACACATGCTACACACACTACTACTACTGTTGAGTTTGAAACTGCTTTTGATACTCATGATGTTACTTCTACTGTGCTTGATGCGAGTGGTTCATTAGGTCCTTTTCTAGATGCTACTATGGCTAGTCTAGGAAATACCGAAACTCCTAGTGAAGACACTGTTACACCTGTTAGCTCACCTGAGTCTAGTGAGAGTTATGATATTAATGATGGTTACATTGAGTTCACTGATGATTTTGTTGAAGAGTGCCGAAACACACATGGTACTAGTGCTCTTAAGAGTCTCCTTTCTATACGTACTATCATGCCTAAGTTGTCCTCTGAACCTAAGTTTGCCACTTCTCCCATAGATATTAAAGATGAAGACTATGATTTCTCTCTTGATTTATCTTATTTAGATATTGTTGAGAAAGAACCTTTTTATGGGACTGAAAATGAGAGTGTTGTGGCTCATATGAATGAGCTTTCTACTATGAGTGCTTTATTCTCTGATGATTTTAAGATGCGCGAGTACTTTGTTACTAAGATCTTCCCTTTTCACTAAAAGGAGAAGCTAGGGATTGGTTTAATAGATTACCTCCTGGTTCCATTAATAGCCCTGATTGCTTGATTGCTTCTTTCTTCCAGAAATATTTTCCTCCTAGTGCTAGACATGCTGCTTTGTATGGACTTTTTGATTTTAAACAGGGAGAAGAAGAGAAATTGCCTGAGTCATGGACAAGGTTATGTGCCTTGATTCATGCACATCCTGGATGTCCATTACCTAAGAATGAGCTTCTTGATATTTATTATAATGGACCAACTGATGATTCTAGGACCTACCTAGATAGCTTTGCTGATTGTGTTTTCAGGAAAAGAACTCCTACAGATGCTGAAGAATTAATGGCTAAGATAAGCAAGAATTATGATGATTGGACTTCAGCTGAGCTGAATGCACCTGAACCTATTACTCCTAAACCAGTTATGCCTGAACCAATTCCAGCACCAACAACAAAGAAGAGGGGAGTTATTGCATTAAATGATGAAGTGATGAAGGAAGATAAGAAGTGTCTAAAGGAGAAAGGTATTAGAGCTAAAGATGTGAAGAATCTACCTCCTATAGAAGAATTATGTAAGCCAATTCCCCACTCATCTACTATTGAGGTACACTCTCTCCAACACTTTGATGAAGGTGATATTCCTTATGGTAAGCCTCCTGATCAATGTTTAGAGGAACTTGACACATTTATTGTTAAGCAAGGGTATTTTAATTAACAAGTTCAGAATCATTTATTGGAAAACTCTAGAGCTATCCATGAGTTGAAAGATATTGTGGAAAGAACTTATAATGATATTAAAATGCTCTATAAACACTTTCAAATGGTTCAAACTCAACTTGATCAACTTGCTAAGGTACAAAAGGATATGCTAGTTAATGCTTCAGGAAATAAACATGCTTATGGAATTAGAACTAGGAGTGGTATAGCTACTCAAGATCCTTTATATCCTGAAGGACACCCTAAAAGAATAGATCATGATTCCCAACAAGGTGAAGATAGTGGTAGTCCTCGTAAGAGGAAGAAAAAGAAACATAAGATAGTCGAGGAACCACTTGAACCTGATGTAGATCCTAATAGTATATCTGTCTCTGATGCTGAAACTGAGAGTGGTAATGATAAAAATGAGTCTCCTGATAAGGAGGAAGGTGAGGAAGAATCTGAGAAGCACACTAAGAACATTAGGTACACAAAAGAAGATTTTATTGCTAATAAACATGGTAAAGAGAGAACCTTGGGTGCAGAAACCTATGCCTTTTCCAGGTAAGAAACACAAGTCAAAGGAGGAGGAACACTATAACAAGTTTTGTGAGTGGATGAAACCTTTATTCTTGCAAATTCCTTTGACTGATGCTATTAAGTTGCCTCCTTATTCAAAGTATATGAAGGATATTGTCTCTAATAAAAGGAATATTCCTAATGAGGAGATTTCTACTTTGCTTGCTAATTACTCCTTCAATGGGTTCCAAAGAAACTTGGTGATCCAGGTATACCAACTATTCTTTGCTCCATTAAGAATAATTATGTTAGAACTGCTTTATGTGATTTGGGAGCTGGAATTAGTGTTATGTCTTTCTCTCTCTACAAGAGACTCTAGCTAGAAAAGTTGATACCAACCGATATATATTTGCAAATGGCTGATAAGTCAACTACTATTCCTGTTGGTATAAGTAAGGATGTTCCTGTTCAAGTTGCTCATAATTGCATGGTTTTAACCGATTTTGTTGTTCTTGAAATGCCTGAAGATGATAATATGTCTATTATTCTCGGGAGACCTTTTCTTAATACTGAAGGTGCTGTCATCAATTGCAATCAAGGAAAAGTAACATTCAATATTAATGACAAAGAGCACACTGTCTATTTCCCCAAGAAAGTTGTTAAGAGCTATTGTCTGAATTCCATTGAAAATATTGAGAGCATCAAGGTTGGAGAAATACATTGTCCCATTCCACAAGAAAATTTTGAAACTATTATGATTGGGACCATTGCTATCAAGTATGATGTAACATAATAACCTCGTGGAATGCAAAGTTTTGCTTCATATAAGATTGTTTTGGTAACAAGACTTGATCAACCTTGTTAACAAAAGGATTTAATGAACAAAATAATGTTTCCACTATGGTTATACTTGCTTTCTTTTACTTTTCTCCTTCCTAGTATTTGCTTTAGCTTTAGTTTTGCTAGTTGTTTGCTTGTTTGAGTTTCTTAGAGCTCCTGTAGTTTGGCTTTTGGTTTGCTTTTGCTTCTTCTGAAAAAACTGTTTCTGCGAGAAAATCAATTTTCATACCCTGAAAATTGGCCAAAAATAAAGTTTCCCAAAAAATCCCAGAAAATTCAAAATAAATTTTTCCTCGAAAAAGGGGCAGAGAGGCACCTGAAGTGACCCAGGGGCCACCCCAGGCCACCACACCCATGGTAGGCACGGCCTACCAGGTGGCGGCGCCTAGGGGGGTCTGGCCCACCTGGGCCCCTCTAGGCTACCTTCTCAAAGCCATCTTCTTTCACTCTCCCGAAAAACACCGGAAAACTTGCTCAAGCTCGAGTTCTTGCTATTCTTGCTCGAGATTTTCGATCTCCTTGTCCAGCCCATCTCAAGTGCTGATTTTTGGAGGGTTTGCTCCTTGGTATGTGCCTTTTCCACTTGTCCAATTAGATTTGTGATTGGTAGATTGTATCTTGAGTATTTTGATGCTATAGGTGACAGGTTGTTTGAGCTTGCTTGCTTGTTCTATGCTTAGAAACTTTGTTTTGATGCATGTGTAGTCCTCTAGTAAGTTCCTATAGTAGTTGCTCATCATTTATCAACTTAGAAATCACTTGGTTTGATGGTTGTTTAAAATTTCAGAAAAAGTGAAGTCATGGACTACCACACATTTGGTGATATATTTGAGAGTGATGCACCTAGAAGGGCAAGGCTTCCAAGGTCATCTACCAGTACTAGACCTCATACAATGAGGATCTCATCACTCCGCGATTTAGTGATGAGGGAGATGAAGGGGATGCGCACCCCTCCACCTTTCCTTGCCAAACTTTTTTGCGAGTTGCTGGGATTCTTAACGATTTTATGACTTTGATTCAGAGGGCTGGACTAACAAGTTACATGCAAGATGAGAGCGCACAATATGCTTTGCTTACTAAAACATTTGTGGAGAGTTTCTCCTTTACTAACAGTGTGTTCAAGCCTACTGTGTCTTTCAAAATTTATGGCAGGGCTCATTCTATGACTTTGAAGCAATTTTGCAAAGCCCTGGGACTTGGTACAGCTGGGTCATCAAATAAGATTTTAGCTCTTCCCGCTAATTTGTTGGAGCTTTATCGAGGAATAACCAATGATGATGACCACGGAGCTCAACGAGGAAAGATAAAGAATATTCAACTCCCAACCATCAGGTACTTTGCCTATTATCTTGCCACCAGTGTTCTTGGTAGGGAGAACACTAGTAATATTTCCAACTATCAATTGGCCTTCTTAGCTGTTGCGCTCAACAATGAGGATAAGTATAATCTTGGTTCTCTCATTGCTCGTCGTTTAGCTGCTAAGGGACCCATTTATGGGGGAATTATTGCTACTCGTGTTGCTGCTGCCTTGAACATTGTTGTTGATCCACATGATACAGTTTTGGCTCCTCAGAGGCTTGATCTTGCTGCCATGAAGGCGCACCACTTTGTCACCACTAGCTCTACTCTTGAGAACTTGGTTTATAGAATGTTGTTTATTGACGGGGAAGAGAGAGAGATCCCTCTACCCCAAACCACTTTGTTCGGTATTTATCAGGGACCTTGGTCACGCTCGAAGGCGGAGATGGATGACAAGCTGCACTCTCTTAACTTCCACGTGCACTATCAGGAGGAAGCACCATCATACGACCCCTCTGCGTATTACACAGGGGAGGCCTCGAGCTCATACCAGGACGAGGGAGTTTCCTCGACATACTACGGAGGTGCATCTACTTGGGCACCATGGGATTGAGCCCCACTTAGGCCAAAAGCCTGAGCTTGGTGGGAGGTACACCGACATCACACTCATATATATATATATCATGTTCGGTCGGTTCTTTGTATATCCATTATTTCTCTTTCTTTTTGGTTTTTGTTGCTTCTTTCTAAAAAAACACAAAAATACCAAAAATATTTTCGTTGTTTCTCTTGGTTTGTTTCTTTGCTTTTTAGCTTTGGTTTGCCTTAAAAGAAAAATCCAAAAATATTTTGCTTTGTTTGCTTCTTGTTTGGTTTTTCTTTGTTTGCTTGTTTCTAAAAAATTCAAAAACACCAAAAATATTTGTTGTTCTTCTTTGGTTTTGTGAGTTCTTTGCAGGGTTCAGCCGTCCTCAGTGGATTTTGGTTTCATGTTAATTATTCAAGTCACACAAGTGAAGGGCAATAATGAAGATTAAGACAACTTGAGGTGTGGTAAGAGGCTGGTAACGAACTCTATTTGTTTCATTTTTGTACATATACTCTTCATTGTGAGCATGCTTAGCCTGTTTGTGTAAGGTGTATGTCATTATGGATGCTTAGTAGTTCTTGCTTGTCTATGATTAGCTCCAACTTGCAAATAGTTTGAGGCATGTCATGTGAATGTTTGCTTGCATTGTTTTATTCATACTTTGGTATGATATTGTGGTATCCTCCTTTGACTGTTCATGTGAATCGACTTGGCACATGCTCACGCATGCATATGACTAACCAATAGTCAGTAAGCCTCGATTATTTATTTTGCCTCAGAGTTCTTGTATCATCTTCATGCCATAATTAGTCCTGTTTGGTTGCAAGCATGATTATGACAGTTATTGCTCTCTCGTTTGTCACTCCCTATCTATTACTAGCCTTCACTTGCACTGAGTATGTGCTCTACCTGTGCTTCCAACTCCCCAAAACCAATATTGCCAGCTGTGTCCACCATACCTACCTATTAGCATCATTTGCTACTTCAGAGCATATTTTATATATGTCGTGTTTTCTTCCAAAATAAAATGTTTGTCTGTTTTGAGAAAGTTAGTTAGTAAAGCTCTCACGAACTTGATGGAACACTTTATTCTTTGCGCTTAATAATTCTGAACCATTGTGACTTCTCCATGAAAGTTATATGCTTGAAAATTATATGCTGGGAGTCAGCAGAACCGTGCAGTCATGGGGAACGCTTTCAACACTTGTTGGATATCCTATCCAGTTGATACCTTGCTCTTTTGTTTACGGATGTCGACGATGTGAAATAAAAGGGGAGGTTGTGAGTTCATGGAGTTTATACATTGTGTTAGAGAAACGCCGAGGCCGCTAGCCTAAGCCATGCCTAATCATGGTGGAAACTTGCAGCATCACTATAATGAGCATCTATGAAGCGTCCTTAATAAAAAGCTATGCATATGGTAAATAAAAAGATTGCTGAGATGCTCATTGTCTGCTTGCCTTGTCATTTTGGTTATGGGAAAGCTCCTGTATCATGTGCAAGGGGTACCCTATTGGCGGTTCTCGATGATATGCATGTATTTATAATGACAAGAACTTTCAGGTGACCAAAGTTGAGTAGCATGCGAAGTGACCCTCGTACTCAAGGGACTTGGGATTTCCAGTCTATGGTCTTTCAAGCATATGATTTAGAGTGGACCTCACTTTCACCTTAACCACATGAAGATGCCTATGATAGGGGCAATGAGAGCTCAAAGCTAATGAGTACCTTCCTTTCAGCATTTGGAAGCCTTTCAAACCTTCACAAAACCGTTTTCACAATCTTGTTGAGTCACCACTTATTCTATGAGCACCTTCTTGAGAGCATAGTTGTCATTCTTGTGTTTGTTCCAAAACTTGGTTAATTATGTCATGACTTTGATGCTTGTATCTCTGATACCTTTACTTCTAGTCTTCATGTGAACTTCAGAGGTGCCTTGGCATTTATTGTTCTCTCCAAACAAAGGCAAGCAATATACCACTCTATCATACCTTATTATGAGCATTGCAATGTTGCTTATGTTTATGTTTCATGCTACTTATTATTATTGAGTTGGTTTCTCTTCATAGCTTGCAATGACTATTGAGTAGACTTAGTTGCATACTCCTTATTAATGAATTGTCTAAGAATCTACTCCTGTGTTGAGAATATTTACATCATATGAAGCAAATTGTTCGTGAAAGTTCTTTTATCAAACTCAGTTTTCAACTGAATTGCTTGAGGACAAGCAATAAGCTACGCTTGGGGGGAGTTGATACGTCTAAAACGTATCTACTTTCTCGAACACTTTGCTATTGTTTCTCCTCTAAACTTGTGTGATTTGGATACAACTAACACAGACTGACGCTGCTTTCAGCAGAATTACCTTGGTGGCTTGTTTTTGTGCAGAAAATGAACTATCAGGAAAAATCCCGAAAATATGCCAAAAATTATATTTCACCAGAAGATCCACGGAGCCAGAAGAAGATACGGAGGGGAGGCCTGGGGGGCCCACACCCACCCCAGGCGCGGGCCCACCACTGGTCGCGCCTGGAGGAGGTGCAGCCACCCTAGGCACCCCCTCGGCCTCCCTCTGCGCCTATAAGTTGCCTTTCGACCTAAAAACCGAGGGGGGTTCGATAGTTTTCCAGAAAGAGTTCCGCTCCGCCGCCGCCACCAGAAACCAAGATTCGGATCCAGAAACTCCGTTCGGCACCCTGTCGGGACAGGGAATTTGGAGAGGTTCATCGCCATCGTCATCACCAACGCATCTCCATCAACCACCGATGTTTCCCTCATCCATGAGTGAGTAATCCCCCTCTGTAGGCTTGGGGATGGTAGGGATTGGATGAGTTCTATCATGTAATCGAATAAGATTGTTAGGGCATAGTGCCTAGTATCTCTATTTGTGCTATTTGACTTTGTTGCAACTTGTTGTACTTAATGCTTGTCACTAGGGCCCGAGTTCCATGATCTTAGATCTGAACTTATTATTGAATCATTATGATAGTAATGTTTGTGGTCTTATCTGCAAGTTGTATACACATATCATTGTCTAGATCCAAAGGCCCCAAAGTGACAATAATTGGAACAACTAGAGGGGATGGCTGTGGTGTGAGGATCACATGTGTTCACGGAGTGTAAATGCTTTGCTCTAGTGCTCTATTAAAAGGAGCACCTTAATTGCCAGTAGTTCCCTAGAGGCCTCGCTGCCACGGGTTGGCTGGACAGAATATGTTGTGCAAGTTCTCATTGCGAGCACGTATGACTATATTTGGAGCACATGCCTAGGATTGTTTAGTACTTGGATGCTTGTTATTATTTATCTGCAATGCCCTAGATCTTGAAGTTACATGTTTAGACTCGTTCATGCAATGCCTGTCCATCCATCCCTGTGCCTAACGCACTCGAATTCTACTGTTACTGTTACTGTTACTATTGCTCCTGTTTCACTGTTGCTGTTGCTGTTGTTGTTGTTGTTGCTTTGCTATTGCTACTGATAAACTTCTGTGAGCAAGAACTATTTCCAGGTGCAGCTGAACTGACAACTCAGTTGTTAAGCTTGCAAGTATTCTTTTGCCCCCATTGTGTCGAATCAATAAATTGGGTAATACTACCCGCGAAGACTGTTGCGATCCCCTATTCTTGTGGGTCATCAATTTCCGTGTTTGTGGATTCTTGCACGACAGCCATTGCATCTTCATGCATCTTCAACGAGTCAGCCCTCTCCTGCTTGAGGATCTTGTTTTTGCTATACAACTCTTGTATGTGCTTGGATTGCTCAACAATGTCCTTGGCCTTGGCAATAGCTTCTGCAAGTCGGACAAATGATAGAGCACAATGAGTAGTCGGAAGTTAACGACACAAGAACAAGTTGAATGTGAAACTGAAAAGAAAAACAGACTCTTGCGCTTGGTGATTTGATCCTTCAAGAAGGCAGTTTTACCCTTTTAGCTTCGAGGTTCGCACTCATCTTGTGGAACTTTTCATTGGCGGCCATCCTCCGAGTATTCTCATTCTGCAAAAATAACAAAGTTACTTAGTCTACTTGGAGCATCTAGTAGGAAAAGTAGCCGCCTAGAAGCTTGGGGGCTACAATACAAGTTTTAAACTCAACGCTATGCTTAGTCTTTCTTTAAGCATCTACTCGGAACTAATTATGTTTCAAATAGAGGCTTGGGGGCTACAGTATTGAAATTCACAAACACTATGTATGCTACTCTAAAAGTATCTAGTCGAATTAATCACTCAAACTACATACTTGGGGGCTATAGTGCAAAGTTTCTAGATTAGTCATTCTTAGAGCATTCAGACCCAAAAGCCTATGGTTTTCCGTCTAAATCCTCGGGGGCTATAGTGGGATACTACATATGAAATGAAAAAGGCATGCAAAACTTACAAGTGCAATGATCTTGAGGTTGCTGGCGCTCTCAGAAAATATCTTGCTAAAAGCAAGAGTGTTTACACGGACAATCTCCGCCTGTTTGAGCAGCTCCTCAAGACAGCACGTAGGAGAAGTCGGCGCAGCACCAGGAGCCAGATTTGAGCTACTCGGTGTGAGCACCGGGTAAACAATCTTGGGAAGCTCGGTTGGCGTCTTGGGTGCAACGGCCTCGCCAACGACAGAAGTTCTGCCTTCCACCACTGCCATACCGTTACCAGTGGCATCCTTATCTGGAGCTTCAGCCATTTTGGAGGATGTGCTTTCCTGCATCGCCTGTTCGCCGGCAACGTGGAGCTTCGCGGTAGCGTCTGGGACCTCCCGAGAAGGAGTTGGGTCCACTTCCATGGCGGAAGGTTCAGATGCTACCTTTGCTGGAGAGCCAGTAGGTGAGGCAGAAGGTTGGACGCTCGGAGTAGGAGGGGCGATGGCGGGAGAAACCTGGACAAACATTTATTTGATGTTTTTAGAAGCCCCCGATGTTTTGGAGGTCTTCTTCAAACTCACACTAGCCTTCTTCCTGAAACATATAGGAATAAGATAAGCAAAAGGCGATGTCGGATGATAAGAAGCTTATACTGTTGGAGATATGCCCTAGAGGCAATAATAAATGTAGTTATTATTATATCTTTGTGTTTATGATAAATGTTTACATTCATGCTATAATAGTATTAACAAGGAAAACATTAATACTTGTGTGATTTGTAAACTTAATTTTGAAGTCCCTAGTAAAGCCTCTATATAATACTAGCTTGTTGGTTAATAGATGATTGTGGTTTCCCTATCATGAACATTGAGATGTTATTAACAACAAGATCATATCGTTAGGAGAATGATATGGTGGACATACTCCTATAGATAAGCGTAGCATAAAGATCAAGTCATTTTAATAGTTCAATTGCTATATGCTTTCTGATACATAGTTATCTAATTCCTTCGACCATGAGATCATGCATATCACCTTTACCGGATGGATGCTTTGATAACATCAAACACCACACCGTAACTGGGTGGCTATAAAGGTGGCATTGAGTGTTCAGAAAGTATTGGTTGAAACACATGGATCAAGAGTGGGATTTGTCCATCCATATGACGGATAGATATACTCTGGGCCCTCTCGGTGAAATGTCATCCAATTAGCTTGCAAGCATGTGACTGGCTCACAAGGGATCACATATCACGGGAACGAGAAAAGAGTACTTATCAGTAACGAGGTTGAACTAGGTATGTAGAGATACCGACGATCATAACCTCGGATAAGTAAACTATCGTGAGACAAAGGGAAATTGATATCGTATGTAAGTGGTTCATTCGATCGCAAAGTAATCGTAGAAATATGTGGGAGCCATATGAATTTCCAGATTCCTCTATTGGTTATTGTTCGGAGAAGTGTCTCGATCATGTCTGCATAATTCACGAACCGTAGGGAGACACACTTAAGGATTCGACGTTGTTTGAGTAGTTATGGAATGATGAGAAAGAGTCCGAATGTTGTTCGGAGTCTCGAATGGGATTCGGGATATCACGAGGAGATCCGGAATGGTCCGGAGAATAAGATTCATATAAGGAAAGTCCCGTTTCGGAGTTGGGGAATGGTTCCGGTGTTTTCATCGGGAATGTTCTAGAATGTTCCGGAATGTCCGGCACTCCGGAAGGGGGAAGGGTACATGAATGTGTCATTTTAAGTTGGAATGATTGCATCATGTACTAGGTGTCATTGCTGTCCAAAATAAAGGGTTTATTTAAATCCTAAATTGAAAAGTCAAACGGGCTAGTTTGAAAGTCAAACGGCAAATTTTGGAAAGAGGAGGAGGAGTGGGAAACCGAGTTGGGGAGGGATTCCCTCCTCCAACCGCCGGCCCACCTCCAAGCCGAGTTGGGGAGGGACTCCCCTCCCCTTGGCCGCGCCTCCCACCTATAAAGGGAGGGGCAGGGCTGCCCCTCCTAGCACACAAGTACCTCTCCTCCAAAGCCCTAGATTGGCGCCACCACCTCCTGCTGCTGCCGCCACCTCCCAGGGTTGCCCTAGCCGCCGACTTGGGGTGCCCCAAACCCTAGCCGCCGGCTCTAGCACCTCCTCCTTGGTGTGTCTAAAACCTAGATCGCCGAGGAGCCCTCTCATACTCCACCATACTCGCTCCGGCTTAAGGCAAAGCCCTGCGAGATCTCCCCTCTACTTCCGGTACCACGCCGTTGTGCTGCCGGAATCGCGAGGAGAGTGCTACAACCTCCGCTGCCTACTGGAACAAGGGAGAGGAAGGTCTTCGTCGAGTACCGAACGTGTGACCGACTGCGGGAGCGCTGCCGGAACGCAGCGCCGGAAGGATCGTCTACGCGATCTTGAGATCGGAAAGAGTACGACTACATCACCCACGAGAATCTGCTCTCGTTAAACACTTTGGAATCTTCGAGGGTGAGTTATTCCATCGACTTGTTGCTACAATCTAGTAGATAGATCTTGGCTTGTTTGTTTGTATGCGGTAGAAATTTTTTGTTTTCCATGCTACGAAACCCAACATATACAACGGTTGGTGCCATTGTCAACGGGATACCGATCATCCTTCTTTTCTCCGCCTCCAGGGAAGCGGTGGATCTCTTGGAGGCTCCACCCTCCGTCTTCTTTCTCTTGCCTCCATCGTCAGCGTAAGAGGTGGAGCTCTTCCGCTTTCGCGCCAATGGGACCTCGTCGTCGCACACGACAGTGACATCCTTCATCTTGGGGTCATAGACTTGGGCAGCCATGCTACCTTCGTCCAAACTCCCTATTTGCTAAGTGAATTCTAAGTGTTAGATGCAAGAGGTATGTGCAAAGACGAAAAAACTGGAGTATATGTCATACACGGAAAATAAACGAGTACCTCTGGGCACTTGCCCTCCTCGAACATATCGTAGGTGATGGTGAAGCCACACTTCTGATCCTTCACCTTGACTATGTCATTGAGGCGAAGCTTTACGGAGTCACTCGAGAAATTGTCCTCGGAGATCCTGAGGCTATCCTTCCTATCCTTGGTGTACTGGTGCATAAGCTTCGCGCGCTGTTGCAGAGGCTGGATCCGCCTGATGAACCAGCATATGGCTAGTTCCAAGCCGGCCAGACCCGTCTCTATGAACCATTCTATTCGCCTTACGGTGCGAGAAGCTTCGTCGTTGGAGGGAAGAAGGGCTTGGGATCTCCATGTCGGGGCTTCGACAGCGGCCCGTCGAAGAAGTTCGGGTACATTCTTTCTCGGCCAGCTAGAGGGATATTTGGGCCGTAGAAATACGTACTCTTCCAATTCTTGCAGGATTCGTGACCTACAATGTCGGGGAACCGCCGACTAGGCCGGATCTTGAAGCTAATAGTTCCGCAGTTCCTAAGCTCCTCTTTGCTCACTCCGGCTTCCCTCTTCACCGTGAAGAAGTAAATGAACAAATCTAACCTAGGCCTAATTCCTAGGTAACCCTCGCATAGCGCCGCGTAGTTGCTAAGCGCGAGGATACCGTTTGGGGAAAGGCTCTGAGGTTGAACCCGGAAGTGGCTAAGGACCTCTATGAAGAAGTAGGAGATTGGGAGAGAGACGCCACACACTAATTGAGCCTTGAGTTATACCTTTTCTCCAACTAAGGGAGAAGGGATGACCTCGCTGGCCAGCGCCGCCCGCCAGACCAGGCCCTCCGTCATGGGGAGGTACCCTTCGGTGACCATCTCCTTGATGTCGTTCTCGGAGATGTCCGAGCCGCGCCACTCCCCTTTATGGGAATCAGCTTCCTCCTCCAGCGGCTCCAGCCCCGCTGGAATTTGTTCGCTGCTGGTGGATTCAACCACCATGGAGCACGACACCACCACGCCCTCTGATGGGACGAGAATAGAGCCTGATGACTTGGCCATGGCATCGCCCGACACCGCCATCGATGGGGCACTGCTGCTGCTAGCCATTGGGGTAGAAGGAAGGTGACTGTGGATTGGAGAAAGGCTAGGGTTTTCTCTGAATGTCTGAGGAGCTCGAGGAGAGGCTTGGCTAGAGGAGGAAGATGACACGAGGAGGAATGAGGTGAAAAGATAAAATTCACCACAGTTATAATATATAGTACTCGGTGTCAAGATTCATGCAAAGTTGATCCGACGATTGATGCGTGGACAATGCGTGCGCGAGCGTACACGGAAATTTCGCCACGTTCTCACCACCGTTTCATATCCTTCGCGCGGCAAAAACGGCTATGATTACGTTCTCTGCATGTGTGAGTTACGAGGCGTCACTGACCTATGGTCTACAACACTCCCATATGAAGATTCCGGCATGGACGGATCCTGTCTGACTGCAAGAAGAGTACGATGGAAGATTCAACAATTCACCGACTTGCATATCGAAGACGGAGAATATCGCAGGGTTCTTGGGAGGACTACAAGATATTGCTTGACGATTTGCCGACATTCACCTAGACGGAGCATTCAACCTAAAGAGGCAAGACAACGCAAGATCTCGGAGTTCTCCGGGGGCTACTGTTGGGGATATGCTAAATGGGTATCACCATTGCATGTCTCTAATCCAGATAACCCGGGTGGCCCACAGTTGGCGGCAAGGCCTATGGCCTGCTGGGTGGCCCAGTTAGATGGATCCCGAAGGGAGGCCCATGCCGGATGAAGGAAGGCTACAGTGGAGTCATCAGCGTACCTAGAGCCTTGGAGTGCAAGACATGTTAGACTAGTTGTATACCGTGTAGGACTCTGTAACCTGTCTGGCTAAGACTTTCCCTGTAACCCTAGGATCTGGCGACTAGATAAGTCGGACCTAGAGGAGCCTTTTAGGGAAACTAGCATAACGCAACAACACAACTCGCGCACAGTGAACCGATCATTGTAACCCGACGTATTGCCGTTATAGTGATTTATAGAAGGAGTAGGATTCCGCCACCGTCGTGGGATCTGAACCTGGGTAAGCTATGTCACCTTGTACCCGTCAACCTTCTGCCTTACCCCACGTCTCTAAACATGCTCTATGAGGACCCCTCCATGGCATACTCGTCGGCAATACCACGACAGACGTTGAGGAAAAGATAGGCAATAAAATTGCTAAATTGACATATTTGGGATTGGTGGATCATATGCATGATTTTGTATAGTACCAATTATATGCACTCATCTCAACTTATACACATTTACAATAGAGAGTTCTCTTAAAACCAAGGCTATAACTACAACCATTATAAATACATGAATTCATGCTAGAAAGCAACTGGCAACCGGTTGGAGTCAAGATAAATATGCATGAGAAAGAGATACTTGTTACCGAGATGTAATTGATAGGATGTAGTAGATATGAGTTCGTCGTACATTTTAGCTTGCATCCAATTGACATGTAGACACCAATTCTTCCTTGTTCAAGATACAAGCATCCAATATATATCTCCAATGTACCTAAATCGCAATTAAGTACAAAATAGTCCCCAAACATATTGGGTCCAAAGTAGTTAGAGAAACTACAATACATAGGAGAGACTCCACATAAATATGTGCATATTGATATAAAATTTAATTTCATGCACGTCTTAGCCGATGGGATTTGGTGGAGTTTCCCTTATATATTGGATCAAAGAAAGCAAGCATGCCATAATATAAACATATAGTAGATATGCATGCACAAGGCTTTCAAGAAGCAAAAAGGAGATACACTTCAAAAAAAACACCAAGTAAACCGAGATGGCACACACACGAGTGTGACACGAGAAATGGTGTCCAAATTGTATCAAAGAACCAATTCAACACATGAAAGATCATAAGTTCAACAAATGAACTAGGTAAAAGCCAAAGAGCAAAAGATAGATAAAAACAAATGCTCAAGGATTTATCTCATTCTAAAATGGTCAAAACATGAAACAAGGAATGAGACAAAATCAACTCCCAGAAAGAGCAAGGTTCCAACAAATAAAGCAAACTCTCCACACTTTTCATGATGGCACAAATACCAAAACAAAAAGATTGAACTTCCAAGAACATAAAACACGATATGTATCAAACAACGAAGCATAAAAGGATTGTTCTAGATAATATAGGAGAGCTCACCCATAAGTAGTACATTATATAGAATTTTGATTTTGAATGCAATATGTACACAAATGAGATCATCACTACTACCTACATTAAATAAAACACAAGAGGATACCAATAGAATAAGAAGATCCAAAAGAAGCAAGGAATACATGGGAGCAACACAAAACATTTTCTTGGCCAAATATAGGATAAAATTAAGCAAAGGCCAAAGTGAATATGATCAATAAATTCTACCATAAATTGAGTACTCATTGTCCAAGGACAAGAAATATTGGGAATAATTTCCCAAGGTAGCTTGCATGGATATCCAAGTTCATAGTCACAACAAGAAGCATATAACAAAATATAAGAATTGAGGTTGATGTTTCGAAAGAGATTCTTGGTGTAGGGTTCGCAACATAGAAAACAAAAAAATTCCTACGATGGGCACAACTATGTACCAAGATCTATCTACTAGATACAAGCAACGGGCGGATATACATCTGTAGAGAACATACCCTTGAAGACCGACAAAGCTTAACAAGGTTGAACTCGTGGTTGATGTAAACAAACTCTTGCCGATCTCAAGATCGAGAGGAAGTCCTAGCGCCGCAAATGAGCAGCACATCCATGATCGCACACACGTCCGAGGCATCGAGCAACCTCCGCCTCCTCTCTATAGCAATGCAGCGGAAGCATAACCCTTTCTTGCCAAAAACCACTGGGAACATGTATCTCGCTAGTTCGCGACCATGTGGGATAAACTAGAGGGGGAGAGAGATCCTTCACGAGGAGGTGTGAGTGAGAGAGAGGGAGAGGGGCTCCTTTTATAGGAGGAGGAGGAACCCCAAGGGGCTGGCCGGTGCATGGGGCTTCCCCCTTGCCCTCCCTCCATTCATGTGGGTGGAAGCTCCACTCACAATTTGGCCCTTCAATTCTCCACTCAAATTCCCATTAAATTTCCACCAAATTTAATGCAAACTCTCTTTAAATAAAACTCCTTTTATTTATTCAGAATTTTGTGAATTACCTTAATGACAAACATTCACATATAACACCTTGCTAGTATTTCATTTCACATGCAGAAACACTTTCTGCAATTTCACTCGAAAACAATTTTGGTGTCTAGTGAAATAAATTCCTGCGCTTTGTTATTCTTTTCAGCATGAAACTATTTGTTCCAAATGGTGTCGGTGTCTCTTAAGTGTGTCAACCTACGGTTTGCGAATAATGTGGACACGATCGAGACCCCTCTCGGATCAATAATCAGAAGCGGGACCTGGAGATCCATTCTGACTCCCACACATTCAACGATGACTTTCTTGTGATCATGAGAACCTTTTACGCTAGTAACTTAATCCCTTTGTCTCGCAATATATTACATGTCTGAGATTCGACCATCAGTCTCCATACCTAATTTGATCTTGTTACTGACATGTACTCTTTTCTCGTTCCCGTGATATAACACTCTAGTGATCAAATCACTTGCTTGCAGGCTAATCAATGAGATATCACCGAGAGGGCCCAGAGTATATCTATCTGTCATCGGGATGAACAAATTTCACTCTCGATCCATGGGCCTCAACATAACACTTTAGTAGTACTGAACCCATCTTTATAATCACCTTGTTACGGTGTGACGTTTGATGTTATCAAGATACTCTTCTAGTGTTAGTGATTGACATGATCTCATGGTATAAGGATTAGGATTACTTCGTATGATGTTATAGCAATATAAACTCAATGACTTTGATCGTAATGCTATAATACGGATGAATGTTCATCACACCATTCCAAAAATGTTGTGACCTTGTTATTAACAACATCCAATGTCCATGATCAGGAAACCTTGATCGTCTTGTTAATCAACGAGCTAGTTTATAAGAGAAGCATAACTAGGAACTTTCTGTTTGTTTATTAAACACACATGTATTAATGTTTCCGTTTAATATTCTTATAGCATGCAAAATAAACATCTATCATATACTTGGAATATACATAATAACCACTTTATTATTGCCTCTCGGGGCATATTCCCTTCAGTCTCCCACTTGCACTAGAGACAATAATCTAGTTACATAGTGATAAATCTAACACCCATGGAGTTCTGGTGTTGATCATGTTTTGCTCTAGGGAGAGTTTTAGTCAACGGATCTGCTACATTGAGATTCGTGTGTACTTTACAAATCTTTATATCTCCATCCTTGACATGCTCGCGGATGGAGTGAAACTGGCGCTTAATATGCTTGGAATTCTTGTGAGACCTTGTTTCTTTGGCATTGGCTATGGCACCATTGTTGTCACAATAGATCACCATTGGGTCCAACATGCTTGCAACCACACCTAGTTCGGTTATTAACTCCTTCATCCAAACTGCTTCCTGAACCGCTTCCGAAGCAGCAACATATTCGGCCTTCGTTGTTGATCCCGCCACCATGGGTTGTTTGGAACTCCTCCAACTAACCGCTCCACCATTCATGATAAATACATATCCGGATTGGGACTTAGAGTCATCCAGATCCGTGTCAAAGCTAGCGTCGACGAAACATATCCTTAGTTCTTCACAAGTACTTAAGGATATTCTTGACCGCTATCCAATGTTCCGATCCTGGATCAGATTGGTATCTACTAGTTAAACTAATAGCATGTGCCACATCCGGTCTTGTACATAGCATGACGTACATTATAGAGCCTATGGCTGAAGCATAGGTGACTTTGTCCATTATCTCTCTTTCTTCCGCCATAGCCGGACTTTGAGTCCTACTCAATGTCTTGACTTGCAACATAGGTAAGAACCCCTTCTTACTTCCATCCATTTTAAATTTCTTTAAAATCTTATCAAGGTATGTACTTTGTGATAGCCCTATTAGGCGCCTAGATCTATCCCTATAGATCTTTATGCCTAATATGTAAGACGCTTCACCTAGGTCCTTCATTGAAAATTTGCTGTTTAGATAACTTTTAACACCGTTTTAAAAGATCTATATCATTTTCGATCAATAATATGTCATCCACATATAATATCAGAAATGCCACATCACTCTCACTCACTTTCTTGTAAATACAAGTCTCTCCATAAGTTTGAATAAATCCAAACTCTTTGATCAACTCATCAAAGCGGAGATTCCAACTCCGGGATGCTTGTTTCAGTCCATAGATGGATTGCTGAAGCTTGCATACCTTGCCAGCATCCTTAGGATTGACAAAACCCTTTGGTTGTACCATATACAACTCTTCTTCAATGTTGCCATTGAGGAACACAGTTTTGACATCCATCTGCCATATCTCATAGTCGAAATATGCAGCAATTGCTAACATAATCCTAACTAACTTTAGCATCGCTACGGGAGAGAATATCTCATGGTACTCAACTCCTTGAATTTGTTGAAACCCCTTTGCGACAAGTCGAGCTTTATAGACGGTTACATTACCATCAACATCAGTTTTTCGTTTGAAAATCCATTTATTCTCCATAGCCTTTTGGTTGTGAGGTTAGTCCAGCAAGGTCCAAACTTGGTTTGCGTACATGGATTCCATCTCGGATTTCATGGCTTCTTGCCATTTATTGGAATCCGGACTCATCATCGCTTCTTCATATGTTGCAGGGTCATCAATTTCATCGACCATGAAATTCATAACAGGATTTCCGTACAGCTCGGGAGCTGCACGCATCCTGCTAGACCTGCAAGGTTCGGTAGTATTCTCTTTCGGAGCTTCATGATCATTATCATTAGTTCCCTCTTCATTTGGTGAAGTCAACTCCGGAATGGCTTCCGGCGCTGCGCTACTGGCCATACTATGAAGAGAAGGTTCTACAACCTCTTCGACTTCTACCTTCCGACTACACACAACTTTCGCGAGAAACTCTTTCTCTAGAAAGGATCCATTCTTGGCAACGAAAACCTTGCCCTCCGATCTATGATAGAAGGAATACCCAATAGTTTCCTTAGGGTATCCTATGAAGACGCATTTTCCGCTTTGGGTTCGATTTTATCCGGTTGAAGTTTCTTCACATAAACATCGCATCCCCAAACTTTAAGAAATGACGGCTTAGGTTTGTTTACAAACCACAAGTCATACGGTGTCTTTTAAACGGATTTAGATGGTGCCCGATTTAAAGTGAATGCGGCAGTTTCTAGTGCATAACCCCAAAATGACAGTGGCAAGTCCGTCAGAGACATCATAGATCGAACCATATCTAGTAAAGTACGATTACAACGTTCCGACACACCATTTCGCTGTGGTGTTCCGATATGTGTGAGTTGTGAAACTATTCCACACTCTTTCATATGTGTGCTAAACTTGTAACTTAGATACTCACCTTCACAGTCGGACCGTAGAGATTTGATCTTTCTATTACGATGATTTTCCACTTCACTCTGAAATTCTTTAAATTTCTCAAAGGTTTCAGACTTGTGTTTCATTAAGTATATATAACCGTATCTACTCAAATCATCCGTGAAAGTAACAAAATAACGATATCCACCTCGCGCTGACACACTCATTGGACCACACACGTCAGAGTGTATGATTTCCAATAAATCTGTCGCCCGTTCCATTGAACCGGAAAACGACGTTCTAGTCATGTTGCCCATAAGGCATGGCTCACATGTATCAAATGATTCGAAATCAAGTGATTCCAAAAGTCCATCCGAGTGGAGCTTCTTCATGTGGTTAACGCCAATATGACCTAGATGGAAGTGCCACTTATTTGCGGATATATCATCATTAAGTTTAATGCTTTTAGCATCAACATTATGAATATGTGTCACACTATTATCGAGATCCAACAAAAATAAACCATTCATCATCAGTGCATGACCATACAAGATATTATTCATATAAATCGAACAATCATTGTTTTTAGATTTAAATGAATAATCACTGCACATCAAACATGATCCGGATACAATGTCCATGCTTAGTGCTGGCACCAGATAACAATTATTCAAGTTTATAACTAATACCGATGGTAAGTGGAGAGGTAGCGTTCCGACGGCGATCACATCACCGCTTGATCCATTGCCGACACGCATCTTGACCTCACCCCTTGCTAGTGGTCGCTTGTTCCACAGCCCCTAATTCGAGTTACAAATATTAGCAACTGAATTGGTATCAAATACCCAGGTGCTACTGCGAGTACTAGTTAATTACACATCAATAACATGTATATCGAATAAACCTTTTATTTGCCTTGTCGGCCTTCTTGTCCGCCAAATACTTGCGGCAGTTGTGCTTCTAGTGGCCAGTCCCCTTGCAATAATAGCACTCGGTATCAGACTTAGGGATAACTCAGGATTTCTTTTCAGGTACAGCAACCGGCTTTCCGCCCTTCTTTCCCTTCTGTTTACCCTTTCTGTCTTTCTTGAAACCGATAGTCTTATTGATCATCAACACTTGATGTTCCTTCTTGATCTCCACTTCTGCAGTTTTAAGCATTGATAGAAGCTCGGGGAGAGACTTCTTCATGCCTTGCATGTTATAGTTCATCATGAAGCTCTTATAGCTAGGTGGCAGAGATTGGAGAACACGATGGATGCCTAAGTCTATGGGAATAGTTATTCCCAAGGACACAAGCTTATCGGCGTAACCCGATATCTTGAGTACATGCTCACTAACGGAGATGTTCTCTTCCATCATGCAGCTAAAGAACTTTTCTGAAGCATTATAACTCTCTACAATAGCATGAGTGTCGAAAATCATTTTCAACTCACCCATTGTATCAAAGGCATTGGCGTTTTCGAAACGCTTTTGGAGTTCTGGCTCTATCCCATACAAAATGCCGCAATGAACTAAGTTGTGGTCCTACTGACGAGTCAGATAGACATTCTTTTCCTCGTCAGGGGCTTCATCAAGTGGTGGGGGGCCTAGAGGCGCTTCTAGCACATATTTCTTTTGTGCAGCAGAGCGGAGAATCCTGAAATTCATGGCCCAGTTGGTAAAGTTGCTACCGTTCGTTGCAAGTTTTTCTTTATCCATGAACACATTAAAATTAAAAGCAGGTGGTGCCATCTACAACAAAATTTGTAAAGTTTAGACTAAGTTTATGATAGATTGATTTCAACTAATCCAAAATTAAGAATGAACTCCCACTAAAAAACGACATCCCTCGTGCCTTTTTGGTGATTACATGAACCAAATCCACTACACCAAGTCCGATCATCACGTGAGTTGGTGTTGCTTCAAAGGCGAGCATCAAATGGGCATCATATATTTCATATGACTCATGCTTAACCTTTTAGTCCGTGTTCCGAGGCCATGTATGCACATGCTAGGCTCGCTAAGTAAGAACCTTAGTATTCGCATGTGTAAACTGTCTTACACCCGAAATATGATCGTGGATCCAAGAGCACCCGATCATCACGTGATGTCTTAGAGCGGTGAAACATAATCGATGCATACTTAAGGGAGAACACATTTTTATCTTGATATCTAAATGAGGGATCATCTTATTATGCTAGTAAAACGCCAAACAAGCAATATAAGATACAACAAACATCTCATGTGAAAAGTGAAATGATATGGTTCTTGCACTTGATCTCCATCATGTGCATCATGCTATGATCGTCATCATTCCTCTATGTGTAAGGCCAAGGTCTATGGAACTTACACGTTATGTGTGTTGTAGGAGTATCGACTCATACTTTTACTTACAACATCACCATATCATGACACTAGCCCCACAACAATCTAAACTAGACGCTTCTGATTTATCCATTGCAAGTTTTATGTGGCTTAGGGCTTTCAAAGATAGAACCGTTCTTACCTACGAACATGAACCACAACGAGGATAACCAAATTGTTGACAACTCGTTGCAAATTATATATTGACTATAGTACGAGAGACAGACACCCGCTAGCCACTTATGCAAAACTAGTTGCATGTCAAGCGTGGAACAGGTCTCATGTGCGAGGACATGTAAAGTTTGTCCGGGACGCTTCATACCACTATGCCACCAATATCAAAAGTACAACTAAGAAGCAATAACATGATCATCATTGCCCACATATACATATGTGTACTACCCGTCCAAAGCATCTACGCATAGATCCGGCTCTTATACCACTGTAGGGTTCGCAACATAGAAAACAAAAAATTTCCTATGATGGGAACAACTATGTACCAAGATCTATCTACTAGATACAAGCAACAAGCGGATATACATCCGTAGAGAACATATCCTTGAAGACCGACAAAGCTTAACGAGGTTGAACTCGTGGTTGATGTAGACGAACTCTTGCCGATCTCAAGATCGAGAGGAAGTCCTAGTGCCGCAAATCAGCGGCGCATCCGTGCTCGCACACACGTCCGAGGCACCGAGCAACCTCCGCCTCCTCGCTCCAGCGATGCAGCGGAAGCACAAATCTTTCTTGCCGAAAATCCACCGGGAACATGTATCTCGCTAGTCCGAGACCATGGGGATAAACTAGAGGGGGAGAGAGATCTGTCACAAGGAGGTGTGAGTGAGAGAGAGGGAGAGGGGCTCCTTTTACAGGAGGAGGGGGGAGCCCCAAGGGGGTGTCCGGCATGGGGGCTGCCCTCTTGCCCTCCCTCCATTCCTGTGGGTGGAAGCTCCACTCAAAATTTGGCCGTTCAATTCTCCACTCAAATTCCCATTAAATTTCCACCAAATTTAATGCAAACTCTCTTTAAATAAAAATCCTTTTATTTATTCATAATTTTGTCAATTACCTTAATGAAAAACATTCACATATAACCCCTTGCTAGTATTTCATTTCACATGCAGAAACACTTTCTGCAATTTCACCTGAAAACAGTTTCGGTGTCTAGTGAAATAAATTCCTGCGCTTTGTTATTCTTTTCAGCATGAAACTATTTGTTCCAAAATGGTGTCGATGTCTCTTAAGTGTGTCACCCTACGGTTTGCGAATAATGTGGACATGATCGAGACCCCTCTCGGATCAATAATCAGAAGCAATACCTGGAGATCCATACTGACTCCCACACATTCAACGATGACTTTCTTGTGATCGTGAGAACCTTTTACGCTAGTAACTTAATCCCTTTGTCTTACGATATATTACATGTACGAGATTCGATCATCGGTATAACCATAACTAGTTTGATCTCGTTACTGACATGTACTCTTTTCTCGTTCCCGTGATATAACATTCTAGTGATCAAATCACTTGCTTGCAAGCTAATCAACGTGATATCACCGAGAGGGCCCAGAGTATATCTATCCGTCATCGGGATGAAAAAATTTCACTCTCGATCCATGGGCCTCAATATAACACTTTAGTAGTACTGAACCCATCTTTATAATCACCCTGTTACGGTGTGACGTTTGATGTTATCAAGATACTCTCTTGTGTTAGTGATTGACATGATCTCATGGTCTAAGGATTAGGATTACTTCGTATGATGTTATAGAAATATAAACTCAATGACTTTGATCGTAATGCTATACTTCGGATGAATGTTCATCACTCCATTCCAATAATGTTGTGACCTCGTTATTAACAACATCCAATGTCCATGATCAGGAAACCTTGATCATCTTGTTAATCAATGAGCTAGTTTTATAAGAGAGGCATAACTAGAAACTTTCTGTTTGTTTATTAAACACACATGTATTAACGTTTCCGTATTAATATTCTTATAGCATGCAAAATAAACATCTATCATATACTTGGAATATACATAATAACCACTTTATTATTGCCTCCCGGGGCATATTCCCTTCACTTGGTAGCTTCCAATAGTCACACAATCACTAGTGATTAGAGTAACTTTAAGCAAATGGTTTCCATGAGGATATAGAGATCTAAATATGAGGAAACACATACCATGAAACACTCTCACACATAAGATCCAAAGATGAGCAATAAAACCATTCAAGCAAAATGGAACTTGTATGAGCTAATGTGCCACATAGGAGCTAGATAATTCTCAATATCAATTCTAAGTGGCACAACCTCGAATTTTCACATTCTCTAGGATTGTAATATGCACTAAGCATATGACTCCCCCATAATGTGATAAACCATAAATATCAACATGAGGTAAATAGATCCAAATAGAGATAATTAATGGACATTATAGAACTTAAATTTCTCATGAGAAACATAACACATAGAGACAAGAAAATATTGCAATATCAATACTAGGTGGTATTCCTCATGTACACACATTTTTAGGATTGTGGAATGCCCAAGCATAACACTCCCCCAAAATGGGGTAGTCCATTAATCTCCCACAAGAGCTAGATAGAATACCAAATATAACCACGAAAGGCTCCAACACAAGAAACACACATACATGGTTTGCCACCCAACATACACAAATATACTTAATAACTCAAGATAATTATGTGGAAGTCACAAAATGTACAAAAACTTGAAAGGTACAAAACTAACACATGCACAAGGGGGCGAGTAACTTTCAATGTAATGAGTTGAGCACATGTTACCGCAAGGAGAAACATTAGAAATATGATAGAGACAATATAATCCACTTGACTTGGCTTTACAAATATAATAGATTAAGTTCCCTCGATTCTTCATGATGTAGTGTCACATCCCAAGATTTTCCAAATCTTGTAATGTGAAAAATAAAATAACAAAATAAATTTTTGTTGAAAATCAGGGTAAAAAGAAACTTTTGTTTCTAAAAGGAGACTTAAAATCCCATCTTGAACAAACTTTGGCAGAAGTTTGAATTCAACAGAAAATCCAAATCAAGGGAAATGCATTCCTCAATGAATGTATCTGGAAATTGAACATTTGGAAAGTAATCCAAAACCCTAAACCCTAATGGAAGGAAATCATTTTCCAAAGTTATCTCCAAATCCATGGATTTGATCCATACCAAAGTTGATCAGCAAATATTCACAAAGGATCAAGAAAGACCTTGGAAATTGGTTTCACTTAGTTTGGAACCATGGACAAAATCTTGTGGATATAAAAAGATAAGGAAATTGAATTTCCAAAAGCTAATAAAGCCCTTACCAAAAGCCCATACCCTTTGGTGAACAAAAATCCTAAAGGGATTAAAAAGATAAACCTTTGTTAAAGGAAAAATAAATTGTTTTGGAAACTCTATTTAAAATCTTTTAATAAAAGACTTTGATTTCAAATGAAAAGATAAGCCAAATTAACTTTGGCCAAACTTTTGAAGTAAAATATTTTGTTTTGATAAAATGAGTAAAGGTTTATTTAGATAAAATAAAGGATTTAAATATCCAATTTTATTTAAGTAAAGGCTTTCCCATTTTAATTAAAACACCAAAACTTATTTATTTATTTAAATAAGTTTCCAAGTATTCCTTATTTTCAAATAAAACCTTCTGGTTTGTTTTTGGAAATAATTGGATTTCAAATGGAAATTTTATTTAAATAAATCAAACACCATTAATAAATCAAAGATCCATTTTATTTAATTATTAAATGGATCCTAAAATAAATAGAAATAATATTTCATTTTGAGATTTGGATTATGTTGCCAAACAGAACCAAATTCAAATGAAAAAGTTTGCTGTTTGAATTGATTGAGTGTTGTTTGGAATTGCTTGAATAATTGTTTGAAATTGAAAACAGAAAATAAAACAGAAAAAGAATTAGAAAAAGGAAAAAGAATTAGACAAAATAAAATAAAATAAGAAATAGACCCAGCCCCAATAGGCCCAATTCCAGCCCAGCTCCCCTCCCCCGAAGTGTTTCTTTTCTCACTCAGATTCAGACCCACTGAGCCAATGACAGCGTGGACCCACTTCCCCCTCTCCCTCACTCGCTGACAACAGACCCCACCTCTCTCAGCCACGCCCCCGAACCGTTTTTCTGCACCGTGAAAGAAACCCGCAGAGTGACTGAACCGTGGACCCCCTTCTCTCTCCCTTTCCCACTGACCGTTGGACCCCACTGCTCCTGTTCTCCTTCCCTACCCGCGCGACCAGTTCTTCTCCTCGTTCTGCCGTTGATTCCTCCAGTTCAATTCACCTTAATGACGCGAGTAAAACCTGCAGTGATCGCGCAGATGGAAACGCCTCCCTCTCCTCTATAAATCCCCTCTGACACCTCGCGCTCGCACGCCCTAGACCGCCTCCAATTTCTCCCCGAGCCACCGCTGTCCGACGACGCTCCGAAGCCGATTCCGGCAGCCCCTCGCCGCCCCTTGCCCCCTCGACCATGCTCACATGTTCCCCAGCCTCTGGCGCACCTCACTGAGCCTCCCGTTCATCCGCGCGAGCATCACAGCGTCGGCAAGGACAAGCTCGACTCGCCGCCACCGTCTGCCTCGTCTCCGTCAAATTTCTCCGGTAAGAGCCGACCACCCCGAGCCCTTTCGTTCATGCACACAGCATCGCCTTGCTCTTGCGCATCTGACCCTACCCTCGGATTGCCCACTCCTGAACTGCAGCGTCGCCTCGTCGTCAACCTGAGCGCCACCGTCTGTCTGCAAACTCCGGCGAAGCCCACCGGTAAGACCAGACCACCCCTTGTCCTTCTGATGTTACTCCTGTGTTCAGTGCACACGCCCGCATCTAATGCCACCTCTATTTTCCTCTGGCGTGCACCGTAGCCTCGCCACCGTCTTCAACAGAGAGCGCCGACGGCAGCAAGGACTCCGACGAGCAATCCATCCCGTGCCAGTGCGCCCCTCGTCGAACCGCGAGTACCTTGAGCATCGCCGTAACCTCCTGAGCCCGGTGAGCATCTCCTCTTTCTCTCTCGCTTCCTGTATCGCCGGCACCGTCATCGACCGACGACTCCGCCGCCGGTAGCCGCCGCAGCGCCGCTCGTCTGTGGTCGAGCACCCCGCAACCGTTCGATCTAGATCCATCGGTTACGATAGATCACTTAACCGCGAAGAGGTACGCCACCTAAGCCGCACGATCTAACTTAGATCCAACGCTCCACAGCGACTGATCCGACCGAACCGGTACCGACGAATAGAATTATGCCACGTGTCCCTATTCTGTTTAAAACAGAATTTGAAAACAGAAACTTTTGCCATTTTCAAACCCTTGTATCTTTTGATCCACACGTCCAAATTTTACAAATTTGATGTCGTTGGAATCAGCAAGACAAGCTCTAACCAACCCTGCCCTTAGTTTAGCAAATAGTAGATGTTAGCTTGTTTGATTTTGTAGATTCTTTTGAGTGCTTGCTAACATTAGAAAAATCATTTAAAAATGATTTTTAGGCTAAAACCTTTGCAAATCAGTTTGCTGTGACCTTACTGACCCTAGGAACCAACCCATAGTTTGGAAAGTGATTTTGGAAATGAATAGGATGGACTAATTAGTTTAGTCCATTTCTAGCTAACTAAAACTATTTGTTTTGTTTATGAAAATGCTTTCATAAAGAAAACTTTGGAGAAAATATTTTGAACCAAACCTACTGACCCAAAACACCAAGTTTTGCAATAGCAACTCATTTGGTAAACCCTATAGACTAAAAGCCTAGTAGACATATTTCTTCACCATATAAAATGACACTTTGTCATGAAAATGGTTTTGAGGTGAAACCTTTTGCTAACAACTTTGCCACTTTGGTAAATGACCAATTTGGATCTTACAAAGTTTAGGAATCTAATAGAGACCCTCTTTGCAAATGACTTTGCCATTTTGGTAAATGACCAATTTGGAACTTACAAAGTTAGAAGCCTAGTGAAGACCATCCCTACATTAGAACCAACCTTTGCATGCTTATGCATGACTTAGATCCCATTACTTTGTGTGAGAGAAATTGTTTGTTTGACTTTGGTTTGGAATGTTAGATGATTTTGTGTTTTGCTTGATTGGTAGATTGAGTTGTACCTTGCTTGATTGATTGTAGTGACTTGAAGAGTGAGACTAGCAAGATCAAGGAGTAAACCTATACCCTCTACCAAAAAGGCAAGTGATACTTCATACTATCTGTCCTATTATTTTCACTATGCATTAGCGTTTTGCTAAGTAAAACTTGCATGGTTCTTATTTAGCTAAGTTTAGACCTTGCTATAGGAAAACTAGTAGAATGAATCCTTAGAAGGATTTACCTAAGTTAAGAATCCTATTACTACCAAGCTTAGCCTAGCTAATAGAAAACCTGGGTGGAATATATTCACACTATGAAAAATATTCTAAGTCTATGGACTTGTGTTTTATTTAACAAAAACAACTAAGTTATTGAATCACCTGGGTGGAAATGGAAGGAATGGTTTATGTTGAGTGGTTCACAAGGCCCATGTCTATGGTTTACCTTAGTGTATCTCACTTGTGGATGGCCACCCAGGAAACAAAGAGATTTGAGATGTCAAATGTTGAGAAGCTTCAAGTGCAACCACTTGGCAATATGGGCTCTGCCATGATCATATAGGTTGCAAGAACTTAGCCACATGGACAGTGGGTGGTAGTGTTTGATAGGTTGGAGCGCGTCCTTGTTGGTCTAAGGGAAAGCTTCTGAAAGATTTTGTCTTGGGAAACCAAGTCTTGTGGGTAAAGTGCACCACCTCTGCAGAGTGTAAAACCTAAGTACTTAGCCATGTCCCTGGAAAAGGACAATTTGAGCATCAAGACATGGAAGCAATCAAGAATCTCATCACTCCAATTTCTAAATTAAAACTTGTGGGTGAACAAGGGTTGTGTGAAATTCTTCAATCTCTGATTGGAAGATGCCTTCTCCAAATCTTCAGTCTCTGATTGGTAGATGCCCTGAGTGGATCTTCAGTCTTTGATTGGTAGGTGCCTTGAGAGGATCTTCAATCTTTGGTTAAGAAAATTGTTTTTGCCAAGTAAATCTTCAGTCTTTGATTGATAGATGCCCTGAGTGGATCTTCAGTCTTTGATTGATAGATGCCTTGGAATTTGTTTTGCCAAACAAAGCTTATTTTCAAAATGATAGGGAAAAATCTATTTTGAGCAATGCAAAGCCTCAACTCCACTTAGCCAATATGCATATAGATGATAGACTCCACTATACTACCAAAGTATCATTTGCCAATACAATCCAAAATGTATTGACCCTTGTGGCTGTAACTTATTATGTTGCAGGTTTGTTTGATTTTAGTGAGGATTGATTGATTAGGATTACAAAGTCTACAACCAACATGTCTGCCTGTGGCACTTTGAAGATGAAGGACCCATGACTATAGATATTCTGCTGCAATGTAATGTAAATAGCCAATGAGCTATGTTTGATGTAATAAAACTATTTTATTCCTGGTTATAAAGTTGTATATGACCTTTGTTTCTTGATATTACATCTAAACTGTGGATGCTAGCTATTGATCCAGGGACTAGCATTGTAAACACAGGGGACTCAATCTTATTAAAGATTGGGGACGCTACAGATGGTATCAGAGCATTGTGTTGCCTGTAGGATTTGTAACCCTAGGATTGGACAAAAACCCTTAGACAATAGGAGTTGTCTTATTCCAAAACTTATTTACAAAAACAATCTTGTAAACTCTTTCCTCAACCATTTTTGTTTTCAACTCTACTTCTCTTCTACTTCAAACTTGATGGAAAAGCCTACCCCATGACCAAAGACTTCATCATGAGCAAAAGACTACTTCAACATCCTCAACTCTAATGACTTCAACTTCTTCAACTTCAATGACTTCAGCATTTTCAGCATGTTCACCAAGGACTTCAACTTGGATACCACTAAGGACTACAAGTAATACAAGAAGTTTGCTCAAGATTTGAAGACCAAGGAAACACAACTTAGAAGAAGCCATCACCACCTTTGAAGTTTTGTGACCAAGACACAAGAATTCTCCAAGGATACAAAGATCTCAATCAAGAAGAATCAACCAAGAAGGATGGAAAGATCACAAGTGAACCATATAGATGGACCACCATATTTTAGTTAAGACAAACCCACCAACTTATGAGGTGTAACAAAAATTATTTTTATTGCCTAAGTATGTGCTTGAAACTTGTTGTTTGAGTGGAGTGTTTGTTTGAAATTGCTTGCACATTGCTTGTGTGAATTGTGATGTGTGTGATTAGGATTAATTCCCTTAGAAATCTTTTGCCTATTCTAATCCCAATCCAACCCCAAACAGATGACTTCTCCTAGAGACTCCAGCATCAAGGATGATGACAACAACAACAATCAAGAGGACAACATGAGAGAACTCCTGGCAACCCAACACCAGTTAAGCCAACTGACAGCTCAGTTCATAGCCAACAATAGTGATAAAGACCCTACCTTGCAAAAGTTTTTGGAAGAACAATCCCAACTGATGCTTAAGGTGACTAATCAAATGATCAGCATGGAAGAAAACTGTCCCAAAAGAGTGTATGACAACAAGGATGACAAGAATGTTATTCTAGATGGATCCCCAGCTTGCAATATTTGTGGAGACAAGGATCATACTTCCAAAGAGCATGAAGATTAATGCCCCAATTGTGAAGAGGAACATCCAGTTGGCCAATGCCCCACATCTCAAGTTACTTGTTACCTTTGTGAAGGAAACGACCATGTTCCTATCCAATGCCCCATCTATGCCATTGTTGAACAAAGGAAACAAGAAGGATCCAAGTATGCCAAGAATGTTGATGACAAAGGAAAAGGACCACTTATACCTCCAAACAAGACAACCCAATTCAAAGGATCAAAGAAGCCCAAGAAACCAAAGCAAGACATGAGCCTTGTGCAATGTCGTAAATGTAAGGAAATGGGACACTACTCCAGTGGATGCCCAGAGAACCCGAAGAATAAAGAGATCGGCCAAGTAGTGTGCAACAACTGCAAAGAGCTAGGCCACTATGTAGCCACTTGTCCACAAGAGCAACGTAAAGAACTCCAAGATATCCACTGTTTCAATTGCAAGGAACCAGGACACTATGTAAGCAATTGTCCAGAAAAGATGAAGAACAAGATGAACAAGCCAAAGGAGAAACCCAACCTTAGCCCATGAGTCAAGAATGGAAATAAAGGACACGATGCAGAAGTTTTCCAAGATTCCAAGCAAGCCAAGATGTAGTTTAGTTGGAAATTTTTTAAGGGTGGTAGTACCCTAGTTGTTTTGAACCTGCTTGTAACCCTAGCCTCCCCAAATCTCGGGACGAGATTTATTTTAAGGGTGGTAGCCTGTCACATCCCAAGATTTTCCAAATCTTGTAATGTGAAAAATAAAATAACAAAATAAATTTTTGTTGAAAATCAGGGTAAAAAGAAACTTTTGTTTCTAAAAGGAGACTTAAAATCCCATCTTGAACAAACTTTGGCAGAAGTTTGAATTCAACAGAAAATCCAAATCAAGGGAAATGCATTCCTCAATGAATGTATCTGGAAATTGAACATTTGGAAAGTAATCCAAAACCCTAAACCCTAATGGAAGGAAATCATTTTCCAAAGTTATCTCCAAATCCATGGATTTGATCCATACCAAAGTTGATCAGCAAATATTCACAAAGGATCAAGAAAGACCTTGGAAATTGGTTTCACTTAGTTTGGAACCATGGACAAAATCTTGTGGATATAAAAAGATAAGGAAATTGAATTTCCAAAAGCTAATAAAGCCCTTACCAAAAGCCCATACCCTTTGGTGAACAAAAATCCTAAAGGGATTAAAAAGATAAACCTTTGTTAAAGGAAAAATAAATTGTTTTGGAAACTCTGTTTAAAATCTTTTAATAAAAGACTTTGATTTCAAATGAAAAGATAAGCCAAATTAACTTTGGCCAAACTTTTGAAGTAAAATATTTTGTTTTGATAAAATGAGTAAAGGTTTATTTAGATAAAATAAAGGATTTAAATATCCAATTTTATTTAAGTAAAGGCTTTCCCATTTTAATTAAAACACCAAAACTTATTTATTTATTTAAATAAGTTTCCAAGTATTCCTTATTTTCAAATAAAACCTTCTGGTTTGTTTTTGGAAATAATTGGATTTCAAATGGAAATTTTATTTAAATAAATCAAACACCATTAATAAATCAAAGATCCATTTTATTTAATTATTAAATGGATCCTAAAATAAATAGAAATAATATTTCATTTTGAGATTTGGATTATGTTGCCAAACAGAACCAAATTCAAATGAAAAAGTTTGCTGTTTGAATTGATTGAGTGTTGTTTGGAATTGCTTGAATAATTGTTTGAAATTGAAAACAGAAAATAAAACAGAAAAAGAATTAGAAAAAGGAAAAAGAATTAGACAAAAAAAAATAAAATAAGAAATAGACCCAGCCCCAATAGGCCCAATTCCAGCCCAGCTCCCCTCCCCCGAAGTGTTTCTTTTCTCACTCAGATTCAGACCCACTGAGCCAATGACAGCGTGGACCCACTTCCCCCTCTCCCTCACTCGCTGACAACAGACCCCACCTCTCTCAGCCACGCCCCCGAACCGTTTTTCTGCACCGTGAAAGAAACCCGCAGAGTGACTGAACCGTGGACCCCCTTCTCTCTCCCTTTCCCACTGACCGTTGGACCCCACTGCTCCTGTTCTCCTTCCCTACCCGCGCGACCAGTTCTTCTCCTCGTTCTGCCGTTGATTCCTCCAGTTCAATTCACCTTAATGACGCGAGTAAAACCTGCAGTGATCGCGCAGATGGAAACGCCTCCCTCTCCTCTATAAATCCCCTCTGACACCTCGCGCTCGCACGCCCTAGACCGCCTCCAATTTCTCCCCGAGCCACCGCTGTCCGACGACGCTCCGAAGCCGATTCCGGCAGCCCCTCGCCGCCCCTTGCCCCCTCGACCATGCTCACATGTTCCCCAGCCTCTGGCGCACCTCACTGAGCCTCCCGTTCATCCGCGCGAGCATCACAGCGTCGGCAAGGACAAGCTCGACTCGCCGCCACCGTCTGCCTCGTCTCCGTCAAATTTCTCCGGTAAGAGCCGACCACCCCGAGCCCTTTCGTTCATGCACACAGCATCGCCTTGCTCTTGCGCATCTGACCCTACCCTCGGATTGCCCACTCCTGAACTGCAGCGTCGCCTCGTCGTCAACCTGAGCGCCACCGTCTGTCTGCAAACTCCGGCGAAGCCCACCGGTAAGACCAGACCACCCCTTGTCCTTCTGATGTTACTCCTGTGTTCAGTGCACACGCCCGCATCTAATGCCACCTCTATTTTCCTCTGGCGTGCACCGTAGCCTCGCCACCGTCTTCAACAGAGAGCGCCGACGGCAGCAAGGACTCCGACGAGCAATCCATCCCGTGCCAGTGCGCCCCTCGTCGAACCGCGAGTACCTTGAGCATCGCCGTAACCTCCTGAGCCCGGTGAGCATCTCCTCTTTCTCTCTCGCTTCCTGTATCGCCGGCACCGTCATCGACCGACGACTCCGCCGCCGGTAGCCGCCGCAGCGCCGCTCGTCTGTGGTCGAGCACCCCGCAACCGTTCGATCTAGATCCATCGGTTACGATAGATCACTTAACCGCGAAGAGGTACGCCACCTAAGCCGCACGATCTAACTTAGATCCAACGCTCCACAGCGACTGATCCGACCGAACCGGTACCGACGAATAGAATTATGCCACGTGTCCCTATTCTGTTTAAAACAGAATTTGAAAACAGAAACTTTTGCCATTTTCAAACCCTTGTATCTTTTGATCCACACGTCCAAATTTTACAAATTTGATGTCGTTGGAATCAGCAAGACAAGCTCTAACCAACCCTGCCCTTAGTTTAGCAAATAGTAGATGTTAGCTTGTTTGATTTTGTAGATTCTTTTGAGTGCTTGCTAACATTAGAAAAATCATTTAAAAATGATTTTTAGGCTAAAACCTTTGCAAATCAGTTTGCTGTGACCTTACTGACCCTAGGAACCAACCCATAGTTTGGAAAGTGATTTTGGAAATGAATAGGATGGACTAATTAGTTTAGTCCATTTCTAGCTAACTAAAACTATTTGTTTTGTTTATGAAAATGCTTTCATAAAGAAAACTTTGGAGAAAATATTTTGAACCAAACCTACTGACCCAAAACACCAAGTTTTGCAATAGCAACTCATTTGGTAAACCCTATAGACTAAAAGCCTAGTAGACATATTTCTTCACCATATAAAATGACACTTTGTCATGAAAATGGTTTTGAGGTGAAACCTTTTGCTAACAACTTTGCCACTTTGGTAAATGACCAATTTGGATCTTACAAAGTTTAGGAATCTAATAGAGACCCTCTTTGCAAATGACTTTGCCATTTTGGTAAATGACCAATTTGGAACTTACAAAGTTAGAAGCCTAGTGAAGACCATCCCTACATTAGAACCAACCTTTGCATGCTTATGCATGACTTAGATCCCATTACTTTGTGTGAGAGAAATTGTTTGTTTGACTTTGGTTTGGAATGTTAGATGATTTTGTGTTTTGCTTGATTGGTAGATTGAGTTGTACCTTGCTTGATTGATTGTAGTGACTTGAAGAGTGAGACTAGCAAGATCAAGGAGTAAACCTATACCCTCTACCAAAAAGGCAAGTGATACTTCATACTATCTGTCCTATTATTTTCACTATGCATTAGCGTTTTGCTAAGTAAAACTTGCATGGTTCTTATTTAGCTAAGTTTAGACCTTGCTATAGGAAAACTAGTAGAATGAATCCTTAGAAGGATTTACCTAAGTTAAGAATCCTATTACTACCAAGCTTAGCCTAGCTAATAGAAAACCTGGGTGGAATATATTCACACTATGAAAAATATTCTAAGTCTATGGACTTGTGTTTTATTTAACAAAAACAACTAAGTTATTGAATCACCTGGGTGGAAATGGAAGGAATGGTTTATGTTGAGTGGTTCACAAGGCCCATGTCTATGGTTTACCTTAGTGTATCTCACTTGTGGATGGCCACCCAGGAAACAAAGAGATTTGAGATGTCAAATGTTGAGAAGCTTCAAGTGCAACCACTTGGCAATATGGGCTCTGCCATGATCATATAGGTTGCAAGAACTTAGCCACATGGACAGTGGGTGGTAGTGTTTGATAGGTTGGAGCGCGTCCATGTTGGTCTAAGGGAAAGCTTCTGAAAGATTTTGTCTTGGGAAACCAAGTCTTGTGGATAAAGTGCACCACCTCTGCAGAGTGTAAAACCTAAGTACTTAGCCATGTCCCTGGAAAAGGACAATTTGAGCATCAAGACATGGAAGCAATCAAGAATCTCATCACTCCAATTTCTAAATTAAAACTTGTGGGTGAACAAGGGTTGTGTGAAATTCTTCAATCTCTGATTGGAAGATGCCTTCTCCAAATCTTCAGTCTCTGATTGGTAGATGCCCTGAGTGGATCTTCAGTCTTTGATTGGTAGGTGCCTTGAGAGGATCTTCAATCTTTGGTTAAGAAAATTGTTTTTGCCAAGTAAATCTTCAGTCTTTGATTGATAGATGCCCTGAGTGGATCTTCAGTCTTTGATTGATAGATGCCTTGGAATTTGTTTTGCCAAACAAAGCTTATTTTCAAAATGATAGGGAAAAATCTATTTTGAGCAATGCAAAGCCTCAACTCCACTTAGCCAATATGCATATAGATGATAGACTCCACTATACTACCAAAGTATCATTTGCCAATACAATCCAAAATGTATTGACCCTTGTGGCTGTAACTTATTATGTTGCAGGTTTGTTTGATTTTAGTGAGGATTGATTGATTAGGATTACAAAGTCTACAACCAACATGTCTGCCTGTGGCACTTTGAAGATGAAGGACCCATGACTATAGATATTCCGCTGCAATGTAATGTAAATAGCCAATGAGCTATGTTTGATGTAATAAAACTATTTTATTCCTGGTTATAAAGTTGTATATGACCTTTGTTTCTTGATATTACATCTAAACTGTGGATGCTAGCTATTGATCCAGGGACTAGCATTGTAAACACAGGGGACTCAATCTTATTAAAGATTGGGGACGCTACATGTAGCCAAGACTCCATTTCTCTCAAAAACACACCTATTGATCAAGTTTTGGCTTGTTGGTCCCCAACCAAGTTGGGTCCTAAGAAGTTAGTCACAATAGGCTCGGTAACCCAAATGGTTCTTTTCTTGACACCACATTGGGCACCAAAAAATTTGACAAACACATTGCTAACCTCATCCTTATGAAGTGAATAAGCATCATCAATCAAGATAGGATGAGATGAGGAGTTACCCATGGTGCATGAGGAAGAAATGTGCCCTTTATTGCGGAAAATGTAGAAAGTTCTTCTCTTGCCATCTTTCTTGTTGGGTGAAGCAACAACTTGAGGAAGACCTTGATTCTTCTTGGGACGAGGCCCCTTTCTAACAAGAGGTAGAGCTTGAGGCCGCTTCCCTTGTTTATTCTTACCAAGGGGCTTCTTCTTCAATGGGCAAGACTTGACATGATGCTCTTGTTCCTTGCACTTGAAGCAAACAATGTTGGCCGGATTCTTGAAGTTATCTTGGCCATTCTTCTTATTGCCCTTCTGCTTCAACTTGATAGTGGACTTGTTCTTGACATTGGAGTTGAATCCAAGCCCACACTTGTCATTGGGGGATTTTTGCACACTCAAGATGTTGTCGAGTGTGACCTTCCCTTTATGACACCTTTTCAAGTCATTCTTCAAAGAAGTGACTTGAGCCTTGAGCTCTTTGATTTCCTCTACATGGTTAGTGTCAACAAAAGTACTAGAGGAAATAGATGCTTCATTGTTAGAGCAACAAGGCATGGAAAGTAATTCATCACAAGATGTAGCAATGTCATGAGTGGATGAATTACAAGGACTAGCACATGGCAATATCACATTAGGAGTAGAAGTAGTGCTAATATCCACATGAGGCTCGTTAGATGTTACCTTTGACATAATGTCCTCATGAGCTAACTTTAGCCTACTATGAGAGACTATAAGATCCTCATGCGAGCTTGAGAGCTTAACATGACTTTCTTATAATTTCCCATAGTTTCTAGTTAGCAAAGCAAGTTGAGCCTTTAGCTCAACATTTTCCTTCAAAATAGATGCTTCACAAGAAATAGAGTTAGTATAACAAGCATCATTATTATTAGCATGAGGTGAGGGTAACTTGGCAAGATCTTTTGAATATGAAGCTTTAAGTTTCTCATGTGACTCGGTGAGTTTGATGAGCTCCCTCTTAACGACCTAAGATACATTTTCGAGGTGCTTAAAATCCTCAACAAGTTTAGCGTCAGCAACTTCAAGTTCATCATTTTTAATCTTGAAGGAGTTTTCCACCGCAAGTTCTCTATCATGGTATTCCTTTACTCTAGATAATTCTAGAGTAAAAGTCTCCTCAAGAGATTCTTTGGTGGTTTGTTCTTCTTCAAGGGATTCCTTTAGTTGTGCAATTTCAAGTGCATACTCACGTTCAAGCACAAACTTTTGAGAAATGATATTTTCTTGCTCCTGAATAAGATCATTGCCTTCAATAGCATAAGTCAAGATTTCAACAAATTTGGAGGAAGCAATTTTATTTTTAACGAGAGCGCAAAAGACAATCTCTCCCATCTCTTTAATAGAGGTAATATCATACTCAACTCGATGATCATCATTATTAACATTATCAACATCATCATCATGAGAAACAATGGGATCCAGTGAGGACACCTTCATTCCTTTAGCCATAAGGCATTTATGAAAACCAGAAGAAGGTGATGATGATATCGCATTTGTATCTCCATTAAAAACCTTGTCTTAGCCCATAGAATCTTCATTTCCTCTACATGGTTAGCAACACAAGCAATAGAGGAAGTAGAAGCATTTTTATCATGGCCACAAGACAACATAAGCATATCATCATGAGATTTATTCAAGCCATTTCTACATGATATACAAGGACTATCAACACAAGCATATAAGGAGTTAGTAGTGCTAGAAGTGTTAAAGTCCAAAGATAGATCATTGCAACTAGATAGATATGAGGGACTACAAATAGTAAGCACACTATCCATCTTGCAATTTCTATCACCACTCACCATATCATTACCTTGTGAAAAATCACATGTTGGTGAAGTGGTAGAGGATGAGAACTCATCTCGACCAGAAGTGGAAGCAACACAATCATCCTCAATAATGTTGGACTTGCTATATTTATCTTGAAGCTTGTTCCATATCTCATGAGCACTCGAATAAGGCATGATAGAAGAAAGAACTACATTGCTCACAATGAGTAAAAGAATTTTAGTAGCTAGAGCATCTATACAAGAGTTCATCTTCTCCTCTAAAGATTCGTTTTGGGGATCCATAGGAGAAGAGAAACCCATATATAGAGTTCCCTCGATAATTGGGTGAATGTCCCGAAATAAATCAAGCATGCGAGATTTCCAAACATCATAATTTGTGCCATCGAATGTGAACATGTCATTATGCACTAATCCCCTAGCCGACATCTTTACTCTCAAGGCGGTGAAGCCTAAATTGAGAGACCTGGCTTTAATAACAATTGAAAGGATACAGATGCCGCCTATAGGGGTGAATAGGCGATTTAAAACTTTTCGAGAGTGGCTCAACAAAGGCGGAATTAAACTATCGTTTACTTTGTCAAGCACAAAACCTAGAAAAACTAGGGTTCACCAATATGCACCAACAACTTATGCTAAGCAAGACAAGTAACTAAGTGATAGCAAGATATAGACTTCAAGCATGAAGGATATCACAAAATAATGTGCATAAGTAAGAGCTCGGGTATAGAGATAACCGAGGCACGCGGTGATGACGATATTTTACCGAGTCCCTCCCAACATGGAGTACGTCTCGTTTGGAGAGGGGGTGGTATCAAACCACCAATGCCACAAAAGGCCTCCCTTATTCTCCTGTGAATCTCACCCCAACGGGATCGATCCACACTTTCACTATCGGCGCACTTGTCGATGGAAATACGGAACCTCTCACAAGGTTGGGGCACTTCTCCACAACTCAATTGGAGGATCCCAACAAACAAGCTTGGGGAAAGCTCCAAAACTTAATTGGAGTCCCCAAGTAATCCACAACCCCGCAAAACAACCAAACCGTCTAGGGTTCCAAGAACCCAAGAGTAAAAAGCTTCTCACCTTTCACTCAATTGAATCCTCACTGAGAACTCAAAGCGATGCACCAAATGCAATGGAAAGAACACAAAAAGTGCTCAAGTCCTTCTCTCCCAAATTCTACCAAAGCTACAAAAGCTTGTGGGGGAATAAGAGAGGAAGAACAATGGAGGAAATCACACAAGACTCCAAGATCTAGATACCAAGAAGTTCTCCTCACTTAGAGGAGATAATATTGATTGGTGGGGTTGTAGATCTAGATCTCCTCTTTCAAATTCCTAAAGTATATACAAGAATCATAGGAGGGATTGAAGGGAAGCAAGCTCAAGAAGGTCAAAAATGGAGAAGAAGGCTTGCAAAAAATCGTGGTGACCAGCAGCAGCCAAAGGTAGAAGAAGGGGCCTTTATATAGGCCCCCTGGAAATAAAGCCGTTGGAAGTCACTTACTTCGGACATTCCGGCAAAATACAACCGGACAGTCCGACCTGGCCGGACACTCCGACCCAACACAGATTCCGGCCAGAGTCCGGGTGGAGTCCGGGATGGGTTACTGGATGACTTGGGCGTTTTGAAGAATTCCAGGGCCGGACACTCCGGCGCGAACCAGCCGGACATTCCAGCCGGACCGGACACTCCGGCTAAAAACGGCCGGACATTCCGCCCAAGGCAAAACTAACAGAAATAGCAAAACCGAAAAGACCATAACTTTTGCATCCGGACTCCGATTTTGATGATCTTGGGCTCGTTTTAAAGAGGACAATAAGCTCTACAATATAATACATAAAAACATCATAGTACATCAAGTTAGGATAGAACCAAATGAATAAAGGTTTAACCTCTCTCAAAAAGACGAATCGGTAAAACCTCCAACATTGAAAACGCAATAGAGAATCCATATGAAATCCGTTTTCGACGAACTTGAACTTGTAATGGAGATTAACACAAGCTCTAAACCTATCATGGATAAGAACCAAATAAGAACCAAGAAATATGATGCCAAGTATGTAAAGGTTTGAGCTTTCTCTAAAAGATACGATCGAGTTCCTCACTTGATAGCCCCTCTTGATAGTATGGTTATCTATCCTATAAACCGGTCTCCCCAACTAACACCACGAGACCGGTAAAGGAAACCCTATCAAGATCATACCTTTGCCTTGCGCATATTCCACTTGATCTTGATGTAGACGATCTTGTCCTTCTCAATATGGGACACCTTTCTTGATTTCTCTCGCACGCACTCGCTTGATGAAGACTTGCAAGTTGCTCCCCCATACGACATGGGAAAACCTTTACTTTGAACTTGTCTTCATCGATCCATGATCACTGAGGATGGCAAGCTTCAAGCATGGGATCTTCTAGATATGGCACATCTTTAGCTTGCACAACATTTCTTCTAACACCATTTGGATTATGTCTTGAAGATACATATGATGAACTCTATCTTCTTCTTCAAGACACCCTTGCAATAGGATCAACTCTCACATGATCAATCTATGGATCACTCCTTGAACACCTTGGTCATCACTTGATCTTCTTCACTTTCTTCTTCTCCAAACCTTGAAGCTAACATATGGTTCAAGCATTGCCTATGGACAATTCCTACAAGTACAACTTGATACAAGCGTTAGTCCATAGAGATTGTCATTCATTACCAAAATCACACATGGCGGCCCACATGTTCTTTCAGAAGGCCAGTAGGGGAGGAAGAAGAACAATGAGCCCTCTCGACCGACGCACGATGCACCGAGGTAGGCGATAGCGACCTAGAACCCTCCGGCGACTTGCAAAAAAAGGATTTCTCACCTGAAGAAACACGATGCGGCGCTCGCCTCTCCCAGAAATGCGACTCCCGCGTAGGGTACCCCGCCCTGCACCAGAAATCTGAAAGAATCTCTGACCTCGATCTTCTCTTCTGATGAACCACCGGAATCCACTCCGGCTTCGCTTCAGAAAAGACTTCCTCCGCGATTCTCACAGCCACATGATCTTCCACCTCGTGGCCATTCGAGATACAGGAGAAACGTGATCCCGCCGGAGAACCAGACGAACACGATGGATAAAAGATCGGTCCAACGTAAGACGGCGCCGGCGAGCCGTCGTTCGCACGCCAGCCTCCATCTTAGGTGAACCCTCTTTCAAATGGCTCGAATCCTCGATGACCATTTCTTACCATTAATATTAACATATTTTAAAATGTTATCAACATTTGTTCACATATAAGAACCAATTTTGGGAAATACATGACACTTGTTTTTACTATACAAACATTATGAGCGAAAACTTCTTCTGGCATATGAGCTCGAGTGATCCCTCTATATAAAAAATTGCAAAAAAACATATTTGTAAGTTATAAAAAAATTATAGACTTTGTTAATAATATATCCTACAAGCATGCAAAATCACGACTCAAAATTCCTTTTGTTATGGGCTACACAAAAATAAGAAAATCTGATATTTTTTGGAGATTTAAAAATGTGATACTTAGATCTATAGTTTTGTCATTTTGTGTAGCCGAAAATTTACATAATTTCCAATTGATAGTTTGCACGTTTGTGGAATACATTACTGGCTATATTATAATTTGTTTTCAATTTTTTTTGAAACTCAGAAATAGGATTTTCGATTTTTTTAAAGGTGATCATTGGTGCCCATATGCACCAAATCTCCGCTCCATTATGAAGGTGTTTGGTTGGAAAAAGGTAACGCAAATGTAAACATAATGAAATACCTCTGGGACACTGTAAACGTAATTGACAAAATCCATAACTTGTTTGGTTCAGCAAGTGTATTGTTAATTGATACCTATGGCTGCTAGCATTGTTGCTTCTCGTGTTAGTATGCCATAGGTCCAAATTAATAACTTGAAAATCTGGAGACTAGAGGAAATTATCAAATCACAAAAAGTAGAATGAACAAATCAGCAAACTGATACTCTGAATTTGATTTAGATGTTGCAGGAATTTCAAAACAAAAAAAAACATGGTTAGTAAGAACTCAACCAAGAAATTACACGGAGAAAGAACATCCATTGCATCGATCTTTGTGTGGATGTATCAATTGAGAAGAGATTAATTAAGCACACACCATCACAACTCACGAGCTCTCCTCCACACCGGCATCTCATCACTCGCTTCGATCAATCCTCACCATGCCAGGTCAAATCCTAGCGCTGCCATGGGATCCATACCGCCAGAAGCTTCAATCAAAGTGACGCCTATTGGCAGAGCGACATCCAAGGCCGAGGCGAGGGCAGCGGCAGCGACACGAAGAGACTCTTGGTTGCGGCCGAGGGGCGACGGCGCACGACGGTGGCGCTCATCAGCCGAGGAGACCAGAAGATAGATGGATTCACGGGCGAGGATCCGCTTACACGAGAGACTTCCTGCGGTGATAACCTCGTAATGGGATTACAGCCCGACCGAACCAAACATGATTTAATGTTATCTCCTAACACTGCAATTGGATTACGTTGCAAATGCTGACATTTGTTAACATTTCCTGTTTCCAGTACAACACTTGAAGTTTTTTCATCTATCAAAGTGATTAATAAAGTTATTAAAATAAATATAATTAATTAGATTGGTATTAAAAAAACATAACCATTGTTCTGCTCTTCTTGTAGCCTTGTTCCAAGTAGCCGACTAAGATGATCCCCAACAGAACCATTGGTCAGTGGCATATTTTTTCGCAGGTTTTCCTGTTAAAGTACAATCACAAAATAAAGTATGTATCTATTGTGTAAGTAACATATTCCATTGGATTTGCAAGTAAAAGAAAATTATCACTGAAGTGTAAGAACAACAACCCTGTTACATTGCACATAATCAAACTCAAATCAAAACAAATGTATATCAGAAACAGGGATCATAATTGGCAAGTCAAATGGTTTCCATCAAGCAGTTCAAAGTTTAAACGTCTACCAATCGGTCCATTCCCTACAGGCATAGGAACAAATTCCAGTGTTCCAAATGAGGCCCTTCAGCATTTAGATGTCGTGGTGGAGCATTTCTAACATGAAGAATCTCAAGGACAAATGTACCACCGATTGATGACCGACGATTGATGACCGACCGAGAGCACTCATTCGGATCCATTACTGAGGCAAATACCACATAATGGGACCACTGAAATGAGCAGATATAAAATGACGCTAAGAACATTCCCCATGGAGTATTCAGCTAATGAAGGTGTCGTTGTAGCGATTTTCAGCACCTCAAAATGAGCACTCATCATGAACCCTGCAAATGAAATGAGACTGGCTGAGCGAGATTTTTTTAGTATGATGGCATTTTCCATGCAGACATTGTCAACCAAAAGAAACAAAAAATGTAGAACCAAACTATGCATGTGGTTTTCATGTTCATCCTGCATTTCATGTACCAGTCTCTACACTTAAACTACACCCAAATAGTAATATATCTGAAATATAAGAACAAAAAATGCATATACAGTGGGTTCCTGCGAGACCAATTTAGTCCATGTCGATTGATTGAACACACAAAGCCTTCCACTGGCAGATGGGTATAGGGTGACAACCTTAATGAGTCAAGCATTCAGGTCAGGGCATTCCATCGGCGTAAGCATCTGGATAATCTGGAGTGCCATGGTATACCCGAAAGCCCTATGAAATGCATGTGAAAGAAGGTCAGATTAACCCCCAAAAAAAGTGATACAAAATGGATTTAGCCTAACGTTTCAGGATATGTCTGACAAAATATTTTACTCACCCAATAGTAAAATCCAGGAAATAAAGCAAAATGGCTTGTGGCATAGAATGAGTATTACCTCAACGATGTCTTACTCCGCTTCTGTCAATTTATGATCCCCATACTCGGTCAAAAAAAATTCATGATCCCCATCCTTCACGATCTCTTCTTCATCCCATCTACTCACTTCAAGAGTGAGATCATCTGAAAGACAGCCAGCGGCATTCTTAACAGCATCCTCCAAGGCCTCCACCTCCCTAACCTTGGCACCAAAACAAACAATCTCGACATGGAGATGCTTGAGAGAAGTAAGATTCTCAATGCCAAAATCAAGATCACCACGCGAAGAGAACACACCATGTGCATTAAATGGGACCCGGAACTTCTCGAGCTCAGGCATGGCTCCTGCTTCAACCATCAGCCCTCTTCCACTCTCCCAGCAGGTGAAATAGAATTCCTTCAGGAATAGGAATCCACTGCTACTGACAATGAGCCTTTGTTTAGGTCTTGCTGTTCTTGAAGTTAACCATAGAAATGAAAGAGAGGGAAGGTCCCCAAGGATTTGAAGTGTTTCCTCATCCACTGGATCGACATAGATGCTTAAGTAAGAGAGGTGGTTAAGTGAGGCTACCCATTTTGGGATTCTGGGAAAATAGTAGTTTATGGACATCTCAAATCTCTGGAGTAGACGAGGAGGGGGAGACCAAGATTCAAGTAAGAAATCAAGGGAACAAGAATGGTAGATTTGGAGTTGTATCCAACGAAGGTTGAGCATGCCTAGTTTACAGAGGGACGTGACCAAGTTGTCTGCTGAAGCTTTCATGCCACTGTTTGTATTACCTACGTGCCAATTCAGGTTCAGTCCAAGTATTCTTAGTTTGGTCAGACTGCAAAGCTCCCGCATAGAGGACAGACAGGTGTTCTGGTTGATTTCAATCTCTGATAACTCCCGCAAAGATTGCATCTTCCCAATCCCTTCAGGCAACTCTGCACTGTTAACCAAAAGACATGCCAGTTGCTGTAGTTGAACAATACTTGCTGGCAACTTTCTTACCCATGTCCATCTTAAGTCTAAGGTCTGTAAATTACGCAACTCCCCTAGTTGTTCAGGAAGTGCAGTAATTCTTCTTACATCGAGACGCAGGTATTTCAGCTTAGAAAGTCTGCTTATGTGCTTAAGATAATCATGTTCCAACACCTCTCTATTTTCTAAATCTAGCGCTCTTAAGGATTGAAGGTTTGAAAGAGAAGGCATATGCTCAGAACATCCAAATATAGTGAGAGATCGAACATGAGACACAATCATGTTCGATGGTACCATAGTATGTTCTCGAGCATGATAGTTGAGGGATAGTCGACGAACCTTCTCATGCTGCAGTGCGTTTAGATTTCTGTCACCAGATAAGGTTACAAAATTTTCTTCAAGTGACTTGGATATAATGAGTTCAAGAATCATATCATGGACGCGGCAAGCATCAGCTCGTCCATCATACTGGATTTCAACCGGTTCAATCAAGCTTCTGTTGATCAGATCACTGAAATAGCCTTCTCCTACTTCCTGCAGATCCTGTCCAGATTCTGTGGTGATGAAACCTTCAGCAATCCATCTCCTTACTAAACGGTCCCTCTTGATCTCGTAGTCTTCAGGAAATACACTTAGATACAGCAAACATGTCTTCAAATGGTAGGGGAGATCATTGTAACTAAGGAACAATATCTTTTTCATCTCTTCCATGTCTGAATCTTTTTCAAGTGCTGAACCAATAGAATTCCGTATCCTCAGCCATTCTTCTTCGATACTAGGTTTGCTTGCCAATAAGCTGGCTACTGTAATGATCGCCAATGGCAAGCCACCACACTTTTTTAATATTTCGTCTGAAATTTTCATCAGTTGAAGAGGGCATCCACCTTCAGAGCCAAAAGCTCGTTTGGAAAATAAGCTCTTAGAGTGAGTTGCACTAAGAGGCTTTATTTCATACACATGATCATGGTGCTGAGAGGCACAATACTTGGCTACTGTGGTGATACGCGTTGTTGTCAGTATTCTACTGGAACAGCTATTTTCAGGAAAAGCACATTTAATTGCCCTCCATGCTGACGTGCTCCAGATATCATCAATTACTATGAAGTACCTATCACAAATTAAAAAATAATTAAAACATGTAGTTCTAAAGTTGCAACCAATGAATAGCAGTAGTAAGCATGAAGTACATATATAATCCTACAGAAAAAATTGATTTAGCACTAACACAAAATGTATTATTGATAACATTACATCATATTAGTTCTAAAACAAGCTTGTCATGACTCATGAGTAAATAAGGTAACATACCTTTTATCCTTGAGGAATTGTCTTATTGTGCTGATGAGTTGCTGCTCATCGCATGCTTCATTGCTGACATGCTCTTGGCCACAGATCTGGAAGAGTATATTTCTCAGAATCTTCTTCAGGTTAGGGGTTTGGGACACTGACACAAAAGCTTGACATTCAAATTTCCCCTCGAGCTTCTGGTATACTTGATTAGCGAGAGTGGTTTTTCCAAGGCCTCCAAATCCAACAATTGACACCACCTTTAGCTGGTGCACCAATGTACCTTCCCCTTCTGTTAGCAACTTGATGAGTTTATCCCTCGGGCCCTCGATGCCAACAAGCCTAGTCATCTCCGTGAAAAATGCTGGTAAGCGAGGGTCTATGCTTGTCCTGCTCAGCCTGGAGACACCATCATCAATCTTGTACCTCGCACGCCGACTGCTAGCCTCCATAGCGCCGCGTTTGAGAACTTTGATTTTCTTGACAACCCAATGGCGTGTCTTGGAATTTGTCAGTAAGTCCATGCACCTGCCAGCGAGACCCTTGAAGCCACGGGGTTTGTAGCTGGAGTCAACACCGAAGGAGAGCATGAAATTGTCAATGCCATCCTCGATGTCATAGGACAGCTCCCGCACCTCCTTAATGGAGCACTTGGACAGCTCATCGGGGTCGTCAACCTCGGACATCTTCTTGAGGAAAGCATGCATGCTCTCAAGCTCAGCCTTCAGAAACATGATATCACGTTTCACCCTAGTGAGAAGCTTGTATTCATCAGAGAGCAAATCACCCAGCTTCCTTAGCAGGGAGACAATGGCTCTATGTGATGCACATACAAGGGCCTCCATCCCTCTACGTGTGTTGGTTTGGGTCTTTTTGTGACTGCCAGTTTGCAGCTCCAAGTCTTATATAGATGCATAATTAGAAAAAGGAAATGAAGATGGTTCCTCAAAGTCAAAAAGACGCAGCGAGCAAACAGGTGAGGCACCCGCAGCATCTTACGGTCTTACCATATAAGAGTGCAAAAATCTTACTAATAATATTTCATAATAGAACTGTTGAGAAGAAAAGAAAGTGTGAACGCTTGCACCACGAATGCAAGGTCGGTCAATTAGTCAAGAGAAGGGGCCATAAGACACCTAGTGAGAAGACTACACAACATATACAGATATTGACATCTCATTAATATAGGAGTATATAAAATCATAAGATAGAAATCACCATACATGGACCTCAACTTGCAATCGGAATGGGAGAAAGGACATGGCAAATGGAACTAAATAAATGGAACAGTTTTCTTGGAGCAAACTGTTATTAATTTGCATGAGGAAATCTACGACTAGCTAAGATTCGAATGGATGATTAGTCACTCGAGACGCTTGTCACAGACGCAAAACACCATGGAAAGAAGATAGCGAATATATAAAACAGGAAAAGGGGCAGGTTTAGGAAGTTTTCTTAAGCAGACAAGACGCACTAGAAATTTCTTGTTTCCGAACCCAAGACTTTTGGGTAGGTGGTCAGGCTCACTCTGAGGAGCGTGACAATACGCTTCTCATCTGTAAGAATATTGTACTCCTCTGTTATCTTTGAGTGCGTGCGTGAAACTTTCTCAAAGATTCCGGACAACCGGTCAAGTTGTGATCAAGAAAGAAAGATAGGAATAGCCCACATTTCACTATCTGATCCAAGCGTCACCTAAGAAAACCGCTCCAACCACCCGGGGGTAGGAAAAGGAACAAAGATGCTATACCCCGTCACCAAATCACCTATCTCAGTCAGTAAAACACATTGCGAAGAATAAGTCACAGGTGAAATGACAAGGGAAATTAAGCTAAAAAGGAGATGGTGGTTCAGGGAGTGAGCAGGTGAGCTGTTGCGCTTCAGGAAATTTCCATACAGGCTGCAGCCTGCAGGAAGCAAAATTAAAGATCAGTCGATTTGTCAATAAAAGGGGATCTTTCACTAACAGAAAACAAGTGAAGTGCACAGCAAGGTAATGCGGATCCACTCAAGGTCGGACAAAATCATCCAATGAGTTCACTCACCAGTGCCTATATGACAAGGCAAATAAAGCTGAGGGGGACACCGGCATGGAAACCTCAGATTTTCCGGCGAATCAAATGGAAGTCGATTTCCTTCTGTGTTGAGACTTGAGAGGAGTGTGGTGTGGGGGGGGTGGGGTGGGGGGGGGGGGGGGGGGTGGGGGGGTGGGGGGGGGGGACTGAGCTTCAGTGACTTCATGCTTTGTACAAGATTGAACCAGATTTTGAACAAAATAATTAAAACTACTCGAATTTTTTTGAAAAATTCTAATAAATAATGAATGTTTCGTTTTGTACTTTGGTGAAATTTCATTTCATTTGGATCACGGAGTTGTAATTAAATAGGTAGTTAGTTTAAACTAGTGCGCAAAAACGTAAAAAGCTATTTTTAATCACAAACTAGTTATCCAAATGAGATGAAACATTCACATATTACAAAACGAGGCATTTACACTTTACTGGATTTTTTTCATTTTTTTAAAATAATTTTAAGTTTTAGTTTAAAATCTGAGACAATCTAGTACGTTAGATCTGAGATGGATGGTGGATATTGGCACCAAGTCACCAGATTTGAGATGGATGGTGGATATTGGCACCAAGTCACGGCGAGACTTGGAAACACCAAGTCATCGAAGCTCCATCCGTGTGGGGGAGGGTGCAGCCGTACAGAGGTACGGTGCCATTCGGTGTAGGTGGATGAGGGAGGAGTGGGGTTACGATACAACGACACCGAGACAGCGTAGGTCGACGGCGCCGCGTCGGTTAGCCGGCGGGGAGAGAGGGCTTGCCTAAGAGAGAAAAGAGGTAGAGCAGAAGGAGGCTTGAGCTGCCGGGCCAAGCTAATGGGCCTAAATGACACCTTGATTGACGGCGACGCCTCCTAGCCCGCTTCTGGGCCACTTTGCCTCACACAGTCACATTTCCGTGCGAGCCTTCCTTACCAGTAGTCCAGTACCAACGACAGTACCAGTACGGCACACACACACACGCTTTTTTACTTTTCTGGTCAACGGCACATTTATTTTTGCGAAATTCCACCTATAAAAATAATATAAATATAATGAAAAATAATAAAAAATAAAATAGGTCAATGAATCACCTAATAACTAGACATGAGCCGAAAGCGTGTTGTCGTCCTTGTTCCTTCGTACTAGAGTTTGACCAGCGTACCATAGTAACAATCATCGCTAAAAAAAATCATAAACGGGAAGAGACCGGCCTTGAATTCACATCAACGAATACGAGAAACGACCGAATTCCAAACGATCCATCGGACACAACACAACTTTATGTCCTCCTCCGACGCACTATCGAGACGAGGTTAAGACGGAGACGGTTTCAAAATGTAGCCAGCACCTCATCATTCCAAAGCATGAACACTAGAGATGGAAAGGACTGAGGCATCGACATCGAGGAAGATGAAACCTAAATGGGTTTTAGGATCGCCATCACAATCGCCTCCTCCTTCTGTCCTCGTATCGTATGTACCGGTTCTTTTCCTCGGGCGAACGGCACGCTGCACTTGCTACAATGTCTTTTTACTACAGTGTCTAATTTGGTTGCATGCGTTTTATTTTTTAACCACATATATTTATTTTCACAATAACTGTATTTCCAAAAACAATTGTGGGTGAACACATATTGACTATAATAATAATGATGCATGTATAATATTTAAAAAAAAGGAAGACACGTAGGAATTTTCTCTGTTGATGCACTGGTGCGCTTGACCCCTTAAGCCACCATCTAGATTCGTTTCCTATATTTTTTCTAAAATTCTCACCGATCTAAGTATAAAGAGCGTTAAAAGTAATAAAAATTATAAATAGGTTATTGGACACCTAGAGACGACTACAAACACTAACACGAGCTGAAGGCACGCCGTCGTCCTCGTCCCTCTATCACTAGAGCCAGCCAAAGCTTGACATAATAGACCTTGTTATAGTAGACATACGAGAAGTCGTCGTGCTAAGGCCACAAAGGACCAGCGTATTAAAGCAGCAACCATTGCCAACGATGACAACCATAGATCGAAAGAGACTGATCTAAAAATAAACCAACCAAGACGAAAACGGACAGAATCCCAGGGGATCCCCCGAACAAACGACTTCACGCATCCTTCGTCGGTGCTGGATGCACCACCAAAGCGAGGATATAGCGGGGAGGACATTATTCCGACTGTAGGACATAGTCGTCGCCTCAACATCCTGAAGAAGATAAGAAAACAGGCTAAACAAAAAACATAAAACCTCTCGCGAACGAGAGGCCATGGTCCGCCACACCTCCAAGGCCCTAGGGCCACCTAAGGCGGATCGACCCAGTAACATCACCGGCGAGAGGTGCGAAACCCTAGATAGGTTTTTCTCCTCCTCGGCGGCTGTAGGTACCAGTTCGTTGCCTTCGCGGCTTCGTCGTCCCGCCCTAGCTATATTTTTGACTGTTAGCATGTACCAGGTAGCCAATTGCAGAAGGTCCTATTGGAAATGTGGAATTTCCTTGAAATTTTGCAAGAATTTTATTGTTGTCTTTTGTTCCACAGAACTACCTGAATATCACTTTGGCCGTCAGGGTTTCCTCGAAACGATCCGGAGTAGTGTCAGAGCCAACCGGACAACTGTCGATACGGTTTGTAGAAATTCTACTGCTATTGCATCGATCGGTTTATGTCCATTCAAATTGCAAGATGAATCTGTTAGAAATATAAGCAATAATCCATATGATTTAATCCGAATAATAAACTGATAAAGCATGATTATACAAACAGTACTAAAACCAATCATACAGATCAACAAAGTGGATGAACAGATTACATCTATACAAGACAAACCTATCACATCTACGCCAAACGCTAGAACTAGAAACTCTAGCATAATCTGAAAGAGAGAGATTGAGATCACATATGATGCAGTTGCGGCAGTAGCCGCAGCGGTAGCAGCAGCAGAGCTGTCGCCCCATTTTGAGATTGCCGAAGAGGTCGCTGACGTCTGGGAAGAAGTCGTCGTTCGGGAACTCGTCACCAGACGATGTTGTGGTTGCCAGTAGTCGCGCTTGAGCGCTCCCCAAAAAGCTGATCGCCCCTCACCCGTACAGGTTCATGAGAGGCGGGGTTTCGGAGGTCTACTGTCCCGATCTGCGGTGCACGCCGCAAGCCGGGATGGGGAAGATGAAAGCGGCGGCGCAAGGTTCTGGAGGTAGGCGCGTGTGTGTGTTGATTCGGTGCCGATTAGGTTTAGCCCGGACACTTATATAGTGCAGGTTAGGAAGATCGTGGGCTCAGCCCATGTCCGAGTCGGTAACAGCCACGTCCATAAAAACTGGAAACGGCTGTAATTAACGCGTCCATTAATGACTCATAATCAGTTTTCCCAACCAGCAAAATAAAACTCGGCTCGGCGAGATTCCCGCAACCCGCGGCGCGCGCGAGTCGTGACGAGGCGAGGCGAGGCGGGCGGCGTCGGAGGAGGAGTGCGCGAGGGCTACTCTTCTTGTCACACCTTAGTGAGGGGAGCAACACTCTACTATATAAGGTGGTCCAACTCCCCTTCAACTAGCAATGTGGGACTAAACTTTAGCACTACTAGCACAGCCATATGCTGCCATATACAAGTGGGCCAAAGAGAATTTCAGAATTTGTCTAATGGACCAACAGCCCAAAACTCATCAAATTCTAACAATCCCCCACAAAGTCTCATTGGCACATCACATTATTTTCCTTCCAGAACATTGTTTTATATACCGGTGTGTAGTGGAGACTGTTAAGTTGAACTTCCACGTTAAACTTCATGCTACACTAGCTAGCAACTTGAATAGTGGACTATGCCTTGAACTACAAGTTTTCTGCGCGCTAGTTTCACACAAAATCTAAACAGGTACAGGGCTACCGTCGGCTCCCCGCGGTTTGGAGCTTATGCGTCATACTCCAGGGCCTTTCATGAGTTTATTAGAGAGCACCCAACTCTCACGGACTGCGACGTTTGACAGTCAAAATCATATACGTGTGTTCCTCAAGAGATGTTCTGCAGGACAACATCTCCTCTTATAAAAAGCCACTTGGAACACATTAAGATAAATATCAACCTGCCATGCAGATTAAGAGAGTATTGCATCTTTATGGAGATGTAAATATAATATAGGAATACTCTCCTCTCAGCTGACCAACAGCTTGTCTTCCAGCTCTAATTCACGGGATCTCCGATCACATAGAGTGGGTTGCCACTGGGATCAACTCATAGCGTGGGTCTCAAACCCATTTCCCTCAATGCATTATCTATCACATTGCGTGATAAACCCTTTGTAAAGGGATCTGCCAGGTTTTTAGATGTTTGGATATAATCCAATGCAATAACTCCGGAGTTTCTCAGTTTCCTGACAGATTTCAATCTCCTCTTCACATGCCTTGATGACTTCATATTATTCTTAGAACTGTTTACTTTGACGATCACAGTTTGATTATCACAGTTTTCATCGGGATGGCGGGTATTGGTTTCTCAACCACAGGTAAGTCCATCAAGAGCTCATGAAGCCACTCTGCTTCAACAGTGGCTGTGTCTAATGCTGTGAGTTCTGCTTCCATTGTTGACCTCGTTAAGATGGTATGCTTGCAAGACTTCCAGGAAACAGCGCCACCACTAAGTGTAAACAAATAACCACTCGTGGCCTTAATCTCATCAGCATCAGATATCCAGTTTGAATCACTATAACCCTAAATTACCCGTGGATACCCGGTATAGTGAATACCATAACTTGCAATGTCTTTCAAATAGCGCAAAACTCTTTCAAGAGCATGCCAATGATCATCTCCAGGATTTGACACAAATCGACTTAGTTTGCTTATAGCAAAGGAGATGTCAGGTCTAGTAGCGCTGGCTAAATACATGAGCGAGCCAATGATTTGAGAATATTTCAATTGATCTTTAGCAGTCCTTCGATTCTTTCGAAGTAGAACACTCGGATCATAAGGCGTTGGAGAAGAATTGCAGTCGCTATACCCGAAGCGACTCAATATCTTTTCCACATAGTGAGACTGAAGTAGTGTAATCCCACCATTGTCATCCTTTAGTAGCTTGATGTTTAAAATTACATCAGCCACTCCCAAGTCCTTCATCTCAAAGCAACGAGATAGGAACTCTTTGACCTCCTTGATAACAACGAGGTTGGTCCCGAATATCAATATGTCATCAACGTAGAGACACATAATAACTCCCTCGCCCCCACCATGGCGATAGTACACACATTTGTCATCTTCGTTTACAACAAATCCTTCAGCAGTTAAAGTTCTTTCAAACTTCTCGTGCCACTGCTTAGGAGCTTGCTTAAGACCATATAAAGACTTCACTAACTTACACACCTTTCCTTCTTGACCATCTACTACAAATCCATCAGGCTGCTCCATATAAATTTCCTCATCTAGCTCTCCATTTAGAAAAGCTGTCTTAACATCCATTTGATGAACGAGAAGACCGTGTGAGGCAGCCAAGGATATTAGTACTTGAATAGTGGTCAATCTGGCTACAGGTGAGTAGGTATCGAAGAAGTCTTCACCTTATTTTTGGGTATAACCCTTGGCCACAAGACGTGCCTTGTACTTTTCAATAGTACCATCAGGTCTAAGCTTTTTCTTGAACACCCACTTACATCCTACAGGTTTGCACCCATAAGGATGATCAGTGATTTCCCAAGTACCATTAGCTAAGATGGAGTCCATCTCGCTTCGGATAGCTTCCTTCCAGTAGTCAGCATCTTGAGATGCATAAGCTTCTGAAATAGAAGTGGGAGTATCATCCACAAGGTACACAATAAAATCATCACCAAATGACTTTGCAGTCCTTTATCTCTTGCTCCTTTTGGGAGCTTCATTGTCATCCTCCAAAGGGTCATCAGGGTATTCTATCGGCATAGTGGGTTCAGGAATTATAGAAATTTCCTGACTAGATGAACTAGTCATCTCCTGATTTGATGAGCTAGACATACCTTTCATAGGAAAGATGTCCTCAAAGAAAGCCGCATCATTCGACTCCATAATTGTACCAACATGCATGTCGGATACCTCAGATTTTACTATCAAAAATCTATAGCCAATGCTATGAAAAGCATATCCCATAAAAACACAATCAACAGTTTTTGGTCCAAGCTTTCGCTTCTTGGGTATTGGAATATTGACTTTCGCCAAACAACCCCAAGTTCGTAAGTACGAGAGTTTAAGCCTTTTCTTTTCCCATTCCTCAAATGGATTCATGGTTTTATCCTTTATAGGAACACAGTTTAGGACATGACACGCAGTCATTAGCGCCTCCCTCCATCATTCCTTGGAAAGACCCGATGTATCTAACATGGCGTTAACCAAATCAGTTAGAGTGCGGTTCTTCCTTTCGGCCACCCCATTTGGCTGAGGTGAGTAAGGAGGCGTCCTCTCATCTATAATACCATGTTCCATACAGAATAAATCAAATTCGTTTGAAAAGTACTCTCCACCACGATCCGACCTTAGCCGCTTGATTTTAAGATCAAGTTGGTTTTCTGCCTCAGCTTTATAGATTTTGAAGTAGTTCAAAGCTTCATATTTAGATTTTAGAAGATAAACATAGCAGTATCTAGTGGAGTCATCAATCAACGTCATAAAGTATCTTTTTCCACCTTTTGTCAACACACCATTGATCTCACAAAGATCTGAATGTATAAGTTCTAGCGGTGCTAAGTTTCTCGGTTCCGCAGTTGTATGAGACTTGCGGGGTTGATTTGCTTGCACACAAACTTGGCACTTAGAACCTTTGACAGTGGTAATTTCGGAATTAAACTCATATTGGCTAGCCGCGTCATGCAACCAAAGTTAATATGACAGAGTCATGAATGCCAAACATTGGACTCATTATCATTGCAAACATGATTAATAACTTTAGTACATGAGTCTAACAAAGACAAGCGGAACAGACCTCCGCACTCATAACCCTTTCCAAAAAATTGTACATACTTAGAAATTACAACTTTATTGGACTCAAAAACCAACTTAAAGCCATCTCGACATAAAAGCGATCCGCTGACGAGATTCTTATTGATGGAGGGAGCGTTCTGCACATTCTTCAGCTGTACGGTCTTCCCCGAAGTAAACTTCAGATCTACCGTACCAACACCATGAACAGAAGCACGTGAGCCGTTTCCCATCAGCACGGAAGAAGTCCTTGAGACCTGATACGAGGAAAACATGGAAATATCAGAACATATATGTGTATTAGCAGCTGTGTCTATCCACCAATCAGGAGAATGACATACTGAAAGGATAGTAGGTAAAATAACGTACCCAGCATCCTTCATCTCAGTATCGCTAATAACAACATTAGCGGCATTGCCGCTGTTCCCATGTTGACGCTTGTCAAAGCGATTGGGGCAGCTAGGAGCCCAATGATTAGGATCACCATAGACGTGGCAAGAGCCTTTCCTCTTATCATTTTTCTTCTTGAAGTTGGTTGAGTGTGTGGCCTTGTTCTTGCCATCAAACTTCCCTTTTCCTTCAGATTTGTTCTTGTTTTTGAACTTGTGGGATTGGAAGTTTTTCTTCTGTACCAAATTGGCACTAGAACCTCCCTCAAATCCTCGAGAAGTTTTGTCCTTTGCTCTCGCCTTCTCTTCCACATGAAGAGACCCAATGAGATCCGTAACGGAAACTCTTGTCTCTTATGTTTCAGAGAAGTAGCATAATTCCTCCACGAGGGAGGAAGCTTGGCAATAATGCCACCAGCCACAAATTTGTCTGGTAAGGAACACTTGAACTGCTCAAGTTCTTTGGCAAGTGATTGTATCTCATGAGCTTGCTCAACGATGGAGAGCTCATCAATCATCTTGTAGTCATAGAATTGCTCCATGACATACAACTCAGTGCCAGCGTCTGAGACCCCAAACTTGGCCTCGAGCGCTTCCCACGCGTCCTTGCCATTATCAAATGACATATAAGGATCAACAATGTTGTCCCCAAGAACACTAAACAAAGCCGCCATAAACATGGTATCGGCTTTCTTAAAGTTCGCTTCCTGCTCAGCAGAAAGATCTCCTTCAGGCTTGCCAAGAGTGGCGCTATAGCAGTTTAGGTTTTCAAACCAGAGAACTGCTCTCTTGCGCCATCTCTTATAGTGCATGCCATCAAAAGGAGGCGGCCTAGTAGCCGCGGCTACACCAGTGGAATTTAGTTGCCTATAATCAGGTTTTTGGATTGTTGGAAATATAAGCAATAATCCATATGATTTAATCCGAATAATAAACTAATAAAGCATGATTATACAAACAGTACTAAAACCAATCATGCAGATCAACAAAGTAGATGAACAGATTACATATATACAAGACAAACCTATCACATCTACGCCAAACGCTAGAACTAGAAACTCTAGCATATCTGAAAGAGAGAGATTAAGATCACATACGATGCAGTTGCGGCAGTAGCCGCATCGACAGCAACAGCAGAGCTGTCGCCCATGTTGAGATTGCCAAAGAGGTCGCTGACGTCCGGGAACAAGTCGTCTTTCGGGAACTCGTCGTCGGACGATGTCGTGGTTGCCAGTAGTCGCGCTTGAGCGTTTCCCAAAAAGCTGATCGCCCCTCACCCGTACAAGTTCACGAGAGGCGGGGTTCCGGAGGCCTACTATCCCGATCTGCGGTGCACGCCGCAAGCCGGGATGGGGAAGACGAAAGCGGCGGCGCAAGGTTCTGGAGGTAGGCGCGTGTGTGTTGATTCGGTGCCGATTAGGTTTAGCCCGAACGCTTATATAGTGCAGGTTAGGAAGATCGTGGGCTCAGCCCACGTCCGAGTCGGTAACAACCACGTCCATAAAAACTGGAAACGACTGTAATTAACGCGTCCGTTCATGACTCATAATCAATTTTCCCAACCAGCAAAATAAAGCTCGGCTCGGCGAGATTCCCGCAATCCGCGGCGCGCGCGCGTCTTTACGAGGCGAGGCGGGAGGCGTCGGAGGAGGAGTGCGCGAGGGCTACTCTTATTGTCACACCTTAGTGAGTGGAGCAACACTCTACTTAATAAGGTGGTCCAACTCCCCTTCAACTAGCAATGTGGGACTAATTTAGCACCACTAGCACAGCCATATGCTGCCATATACAAATGGGCCAAAGAAAATTTCAGAATTTGTCTAATGGGGCAACAGCCCAAAACTCATCAAATTCTAACAGAATCTTTGCACCTTTAAATTGCTTTAGTGGTGCATCGTCGGCAGAGCCTAGTCAGTTGCTCATGCCAGTCAAAAGCATGCCCTCCCACTAGTGTGCTTGTCGATCCATCCCAGATCCAGAGGCCTTTGTGGCCTATAGATATACACATACCGCAGTTGCATGCTGGCGAGTGAGGAAAGGTCATGTTTTGTGTAGGTTAGGCATGAATGTGGATGTGGTTGCTGACCTTGCTTTGAATTAAGTGAATGATCAACTATTTCAGCTAGAGGAGGGAGTGTGAACAAGACTGGCCTCTAACCAAAGTGAATTCCACATATATAAATTCTCTAAAAATGCAACTATAGGAGAAAACACATATGATAGGCAAGAATATCAAGTGGGATTAACTACTAAACAAGTTAGGGTTACACTTAGCACAAACAATGCAAGAGGATAGAACTAACCAATATAGTAGCACAGCAAGACGATGTGGTTTGTGTCCGAGTTTAAATCCTCGGGGGATTCTAATCTTGCCTAGAGAGCCTTGGTCATGAAGTCCACACGACAACAACGTCCTAACACTCATCTCCTTTGAGTTCATACACAAAGTCCAAGCTCGAGCACTACGTGTAGATCTTCAAGTGATCTTCGGATTAGAAACTTGATTTACTAGGCAAATCCACAAGCTTCGAAGCTTCGTTGGACTTTAGCCATATAGGAGTTTCCAAAACTCCAAGAGTAACAAATATGACGAATAACATAAGAGGAAAATGCATTCATCGCTATAAGAAATATTTCCTTTCATAACAACTTGGACCGTCGATCATCTTAGAAGGCGTGTCTTTCACGAAGAATTTCACAGCTCGACCATGGCCGATGGAAAAAAAATCGGTTTCACGCCCTTCTACTACGACAAAACCGCTAAAAAGGTGGACGAAACTCAACGGGCGCATGGCAGAAACAAGATTTTTGGTTCCGCGCGCGATGTTGACTCGTCGAAGTCTTTTTAGACGTGTGGGTCGCGGACGTCAATGACTCTAGCAGACCTTACTTTTCAGCCGTGCCTCCCTGATTTGCACTCGATAATGTTGTTTGACGCGTCTTCGTTTAGTCAGGCTGCTGGGTCCCACATGTCAGCCTCTCATTAGAAGAATCATGTGTATGATGAAATTCGTTTCCTTCCTTGTTCCAAACTTGATAGCGTTGCTCGATGCATCTGCCATTTAATTAGGCTGCTGGGTCCCACATATCATCCTCACACTAGAAGAAACGTGTGCATGATGAATTTTTTTCTTGGCTCGTTCCTCCCTATTTTGAACTCGATAACATTGCTCGATATATCTGCCGTTTAGTCATGCTGCTGGGTCCTCGTGTTAGCTCTCATTAGAAAAATCGTGTGTATGATGGAATTTGTTCCTTCGCTCGCGCTACCCTGTTCCGAACTTGATACTATTGCTCGATACATCTACTATTTAATCACGTATTTGGGTCCTACATGTTATCTTCTCATTAAAAGAAACGTGTGCATGCTATTTTTTATTATTTAGCGCTACCCTATTCCGAACTACATTGCGTTGCTCGCTACATCAACCGTTAATTTAAGTTGGTGGGTCCCTTATGTCAGCCTCACATTAGAAAAACCATGTGTATGATGTAACTTTTTTCTTCTCTAGCACTACCATGTTCCAAACTACATAGCATTGCTCGACGAATCTGTCATTTGGTCACGCTTCTTGGTCTCATATGTCAGCCTCTCATTAAAAGAAGCATGTGCATGCTGGATTTTTTTCGCTCGCGCCTTCGTGTTTCGAAGTTGGCAACATTGCTCGATGCATCAACCGTTGGCAACCAGTAGTCAAAAATCTTGGTGGTTTCTGATATATATATATTAATTGACCGCCCGATGTGGGTACCTCCAAACAATTTTTTAGAAAAAACTCACAAATCAGCCTACGATTTACTAGCAGTAGTCAAATTTTACCTAATTTTGATAAATCGGCATAAAGTCATTCAAGTGGGCGGATTTAGCTAAAAAGTTTGAGAAGTCATAAACATGGGAAATCATAAGTACAATATGTTGGTCTACTGTATATGTCTGAAAACTTGGCTTGTGGTATTTAGATCCATATTTTTTGGACTTTCTTTACGGGAAAGAACAATCTCGTAATCACTCGGAAAATTGAAAATGTTCTTTATTCATAGTTGGAAATTCACACTGACGGCATTGTTTAATATAGTATTATGCACCCATCAACCTACAAAAAAGTATTTAATTCAAGAGCAACCCATCGCACTTATTGGTAGCTCAAGTTTGACCTTATTTCGTTAAATTGTCAAGATGCAAAAATCTTAGCAAGAAGTTGAAGCTACCGTCAAAACTCTCGATGGTTTGATATATTAATTATGCCCCCGATTGGTACCTTCAAAAACTTTTTCGCAAACTTTCAAAGCAACCTACCATTTACTTGTAGTTTTAAATTTAACCTAATTTCGATAAATCAACATAAATTTATTCAAGTGTGGGCTCAGTTAGCTAGGAAGTTTGAAAACTCATAAAACATGGGAATCGTAAGTACAACATATTGGTCCAACATATATATGTTTGTAAACTTGCTTGTGGCATCTAGATCCAATATTCTTCGAACTTTTCTTTATGACAAAGAACTATGTTATCATCACTCAAAAAATTGAGAATTGAATGTTCTTTCCTCGTAGTTCGAAACTCACACCGATGACATTGTTTCCTATAAGAAGATGCACCCCCATTTACCTATGAAAATATATTTAATTCAAGAAAAATCTATTGCGCTTACTCGTGTAGCTCAAATTTGACCAAATTTCATTAAATTGTCAAGATGAAAAATCTCAGCAAGAAGTTGGAACTATCGTCTAAAATATCGGTGATTTCTAATACATTAGTCGTGACTCCCTAGTGGGTACCTCTAAAATATTTTTCGTAAACTTTCAAAGTAACCTAGAATTTACTTGTAGTTCAAAATTTTCACCTAATCTCGTTAAATTGACATAGAGTCAATCAATTGGACAAAGTTAGCTAGGACAAAGTTTGAAGACTCCTAAAACATGGGAATTAATCATAAGTACAACATGTTGGTTCACTATATATCGAAAGCTTGACTTGTGACATTCATATCCATACTCTTCAGACTTTCTTTTCAGAAATGAACAATCTCGATCGTCATCACTCAGAAAAAATTACAATGTTATTTCCTGATGGTTGGAAACTCACACCAACGATATTGTTTACTATAAGAAGATGCACCCATCTACAGCTCTGAAGTTATATTTAATTCGAGAGCAATCTATCACGCTTAATTGTAGCTTAAGTTTGACCTAATTTTGTTAAATTGTCAAGATGAATAATCTTAGCAAGAAGTTGAACCTTTTGTCAAAACTCTCAGTGGTTTTAGATATATTAATTGACCCCCCGATGGGTTCCTCCAAAAGCTTTTCGTAAAACTTTAAAAGCAACCTAAAATTTAGTCGTTGCTCAAATTTGACCTAATTTCGATAAATCGGCATAAAGTCACTCAAGTGGTCAGAGTTAGATAGGGAGATTGAAAACTCATAAAACATGGAAATGTCAATTAAGTAAAACATGTTGGTCCACTAAATATGTCTAGAAGCTTGGCTTGTGGCATTCGGATCCATATTCTCCGGACTTTCTTTACGGAAAAGAACAATCTCGTCATTACTCGGGAAATTGAGAATGTTCTTTCCAGATAATTGGAAACTCACACCGACATCATTGTTTTCTACAATAATACACACTCATCTACCTCTAAAATTACATTTAATTCGAGAGCAATTAATCTACCGCGCTTACTTGTAGTTCAAGGTTGACCTAATTTCGCTGAATCGACAATGAAGTAAGTGAAGTGTGTGCGAAGTTAGCTAGGAAGCTTGAAAAATGGAATTATATAAAAAACCATTGTCCACTTTGTGTGATAATTGGGAGGGTTGCAATTTTATTCTAACTTTTGCAGGCCCCCAGAGCGAGGTGCTTCAGTTAACATGGTCGGTGGAAGTACAAGTTACATCAAGGACCTCGTAAAAAATTAAAATACATCCAAATCCATGCATTTTTACAAGGTCCCTAAAACTAAGAAATGAAGTGTGTTTTGAGGTTTGAACACACTAGCACTTATTGTGCTAAAGACTATCAATATAATCTTCTAGATGCTAAGAATGGAAAAAAGATCCAACGATTAGCAATGTTTGGATTTGCCAGTCTTGATCCAACGTTCCGTGTTCGAATTTTGAAACCGGAAAAATCTTTGAACTTGGGAAACTGTAAGGAAGAATTATCCACTTTGTACAAAAAATTGTTGGGGGCATTCCTTGTTCTTTAATTTATTATATCAGTAAAAATACTTGAAAAACTCATTTGACGGTATGGCCTACTATACCATGTACTCCATGTTTACTTTCTTTGGTTTCAGGACAAATGACCAAGGTTATCGTCCACTTTTTGTGAAAACCGGGTGGTGGCACTATTTTTCTGACCTGGGTATGTCCCGAGGGAGCGAGATGCTTCAATTAACATAGTCATAGGATGTGTATATAAATGTTACACCAAGGATCTCATAAAAGATAAAATTACATCCAGGTCCATACATTTAGCACAAAGGACCCTGAAATCAAGCAAGGAAAAGTAGTAGGATGAGTAAGTTGCACGTGCCTTGCACGTGAGTCTAGTGTAATATATAGAAGTATGCCATATAATTGTAGAGAACACTTAAATCCTAAATATAAACATTATCAGCAAACTCACTTTACAGCCAAAATACACCTTTCCTAGTGCCAAAATAGACCTTATCTCCGAGTACTACTACAGTAATAAGTAAGCCAGTGGAACTATAGAACTAAATTAACTAGTAATACATCATTACCATCGCGTTAGGATCACTAGACGAAGTTTAAGATCAATTCTACCTATCGATGCAAACACATAAAGAGAACACCTTCTGGTATTGTCCAACAGCCGCAGTTATGTACCATGGTGGCACCGTGAGGAACATTAGATCTTCGAGGACGACACTGCGGGGCGACGCGCAGCTCGTTGGCTCCATTACCTTATTGACGATGTCCGTAGAGAAATCCGCCGGTGACTGCGGGCCAGTCGCGCATAGCTTCACCCTGTACCAGGGCCACGAGCACGCGGCCTCCCTGACGCACACCGAGTGTAACATACCAAAAATATTAAACATTGATCATCAAATCTAATCACTAAATTTAGGGTTAACAAAAACTTTGATTAATTTGAATCATATGAATGCATGCGTGTATGAGATGATTTGATAAATGCATGAATGAACTTGTGTGATTAACCTAAATAGCAAGAAATGGTTTAAAGATGAAAATAACATCATATAAAACATTTCCATGCAGAAACAAATCAAGAGAAAATCAAAAACAAATCAAATAAAGCAAATGGTCATTTTTGCCAATCTTGCTCACTAGGTCACTTTGAGTGTTTCTAGTCCAAGATTTCGAACATAAACTTTCCCAATTCTTTTCACCCCTTGCTAGAACAAGTAAAAGTGAATCAAAACCCACCTTTCAAACTTACAGAAACATTTGGTAACCTTATTCAAATCACAATTGAAAATTGAATCTTTATCATATGTGAAGATCACCCATTTTCAAAACCCAACCAAACCAGTGCCCCTTGACTAATCCAACTAACCAGACACTCCCTAGTATGTGTCTAGCAAACCCACCAAGTTTGAATCCAAAATTCAAATTTGAATCTCTTGCGGCCATTTCATCAAACACCTTGCAGATACAAATCAAACAAACATCAAACACTATAGTGTGCAGTAATTTTGGCCTAACTTCTTCCCTATCTAGCTCACTCTACACCCTCAGTAGATCATCTAACTTGTTTAACCCCTCTAGCTCATTGTAAACCAGACCATGTCATTAATGGCAAGCATGCCGAGCCTCACCTTGCCACCCCATTGTCGACAGCAAGCTAGGAGCAGCACTAAGCTTAGCAACCTTGTCTCACAAACGCCGAACCGTCCACCGCCACTCCCTATCCCAACCCCGAGCGCAGATAGCCCCTGGACCACACGACAAGACCATACCAAACCTCTCTGCGTGTGATCCGAGAGCACGCCAGTGCGCCACCCTCGACCAGCACCCATAGACCGCGCGCCGCCCTCGCTGCGTGCGTGCGTGATCACCACCGCCCCAGCAACCCCACAGACATGCCCGTTAGCCTCCGCGCGAACCACGCGCATTGTGCGCCATTAAAATCGCTGACGGACCCGCCCAGAGCGTCGACGCGTTCCGACCGATCAGCACCGCCCCACGCCTCGCCACCACGCTGTTGAGCTTCACCAGGGAGCACAGCACCGCCCCCTACCGTCTCCCATGCCAGTAGCACTCTGTGCTGTCGACCACGACGAGCTTAGCCCGCTCCCGTCAGTCCCCTTCAGCCACTATAAATAGAGGCCTCCACCGCTTGTTTTCTTCACACCAGTTCACTCCCCTCTCCCTCAGAACCACCCCACCTCACTCGAACGCATGGAGAAATTAAGGCAAGGAAGTAATACAAGAGCATGTATGGTGTCGCAGTGGGAGATGAAATGACAAACGTAGTACTTATGCTAGATCCCAACACCGTTCCAATTTGCACTTGATAATATTCAATCTCCGAACCTTATTACAGATAGGTAGTACTAGAGGTTAAATTAAATAAAATTAATCATAAGACTTCTTCTTCTTCTTAGACCTGGATCCTTCCGCTGTCACCTTCCTGTTGGCGTCGTCCTTCCGCTTCCTGTGGCATCCCCAATCTCTCATTGTCTTCTTATTCTTCAAGCCTCCCGTCTCCTTCTCCTTTCTCTTCTTATTGTTAGTGAAGAAGGGATTAAGTGCACTCTTCTTGGACACGACGTCTCGTACCTGGAGATGTGGCCATAGATATTTTGAGCCCTCATCCTCATGCTTTCTCTTCTTCTTGCCAAAGAAGGGTGGATCAAGTGAACTCTTCTTGAAGATGATGGCTCCATCATAGATGAAAGATAAACCATCCTCCTCCTCCTCCATTGTGTTCTCTGGCAGCATCCCCTCCATCAGATGACGGTAAGCAGGGTCCTCGTCATAAAAATTACCTTCCGGTGTGTCAGAATAGTACAACCCGTCAACGGACTCCCCGTTATCACCATGGTAGGGACTGATATCCCCATTGGTCCGTGCGTTGGACTCATCAACGGATGTGCACTGATAGGAGTAGCTGCGCGACATTTTTGTGTGTGAGGTGGCTTGGCTAGCCTAAAGAAAGGGGAAGGGAGGGGAGAGATAGAGAGAAATTTCTTCGGTGTGTGCATAGTGCCTAGATGGGGAGAGGTAGTCGTTGTTAATGGCCGCTTAAAAAGTCTTGCTCGGGACATCCAAATGTTGTCATGTGTCGTAGGAGCAGCGTGGCAGTTTCCTTCCACCGTTGAAAAAAGAACGAACGGGGCCTTAATATATGAAGCGAGCCAATATGAGCCATGGATGATCAATGCCTAATGGGGCCTTAGTTTCTGAACATGGGCCATGGATGATCAGCGATGTGACTGCCTTTGATTCCAGGGAGTATGGCTTAGATTTAGTCGAGCGGGAAAATATCCCGCTTAGATTTTGCGCCCATTTGTTTCAAACATACATGAATTCCCTTTCGACCCCTAGTTAAGGCGGTTCGTTGGGGCTTTAATCATAATTTCCCGGCTCACTACCTCTATAGCCCTCCCTGCCCCCTCCCCCACACACAATCCTCGCCCACAGCTAGGCAAGCCCTGTGGAAAACCCTACATCTAACCTTCACCACCTTACCCTAAATCTGCTTCTTCGCCACTGTCATCCAGTGCTTGGAGCAACCCCTATTCAGCTTCCACAAGCACCGCCAGGAATCTGCTTCTTCGCCATTATCGTCCAGCGCTCGGAGCAACCCCTATTCTGCTTTACCTTCGTCCATAAGCACCGCAACACCCTCGACAACCTCGACGTAACCACCTAGGATGCACAGGATGCCTAAACGCCATCCCGGCCCAGGTAACTAGATCTCTTTTGATTTTCATATGATAAATATGGAGAAGTTAACTGTATTTTGTATTGGAGATACTTTTGTAGTAACTTACAAGTGCTATAGCTGTTATCCGTATCTTCCCAAAAAAACTCTTTATAGTCATGCCTGCCCATAATTAATTCCATTATAATTTCTCTCTAGTTTGGCGTAGGCTATGACACTAACTGTTATTTCCTACCTGATGCTATTCTCTTATATGTGCAGTATACATTTACATTCGTTATACTGTTTCTAGTAATAGGTCGGGTTTATTTGCTTCTGCTTACCCCATGATTTCTAACAGTTTGCTATTGTTACCCAATGAACAAGTGCAGTTTACACTAGAAATCGTAGAATGAAGGGCTCTTATAATCTAGTAAGTATCTATTTCTTTCCTATCACTTTGTGCTAACATCTATCAGATTGGAACCTTTTATGTTTACTATCCGCTGCACCTTTATGCAGAGCACCAACACTGAAGTATGGAGACCACCACTTCAATTACATGATGCAGCAGACATCATCAATAAACATACCTATAACCAGATAAGCTACCGTAAGACTTTATATAGAACTAATGTAAGCACCCCTTCCTCTTTTTTTAAGGTTTAAGTCCCCTGGTTTCAGGCCATTTATTCTAGTTCAGTTTTATTTTTGTTGGAGGCACTAGGATGATTAAAACAAGGCCATATTTGCAACAGAATCCAATATAACAGAAACAAAAGGATCATAATCAACCATTCACTTCAAATCTCACTCTAGTATCTTCCACTTGTCTAACTATTTTAATACGAGGCACACGATAGTTCAACTGGTCTTTGGGCAGACAATCAAAAATTTAATTCTGAATGTTTATGAACCAAACTATTTGATAGATTGTTTCCCATTTCTTTGAAATGATCTGGCTAGTCTATTAGAGGCACACTACTATTCTATTTGTAATTTTACTGAGTTACTATAGTAGTTTGTCGATGATTACAACAATCCTACTTACCTAAGATTCAGATCTAACTACACATTGAGTAGGCTAGTTAATATCAGCCACAATGGTTAAATGCTTATTTTGTTCTTCGGTAAATGCTTCTCTATCAGTTAAGGAGCTCTCATTTGAAGATTTTGATACATTCACAAACCACGCATTCTACTTTGATCAGTTTGCTTGAGGTCCTTAGGTTGAGTGCTTAAATTGCTATATCAGACCAAAATAATATTTTGAGAATGAACAGGTAGTTTTGTTCCTTCGTATGATGTTGTAACTTTTTGTATCTTAGTTTTAGCCTTCATCAAGTAGAGCAGTCATTTTACAGAGAAGAAGTGACAGTTGCACATGATCTCATCCCTCTATAAAGTCGACTATTCCAGTTATTCTAGAAGATGGAGATGTATGAGGCCCTGCTGCTACTAGTTGCCTTCTTCCTTTTAGAAAAGGACTGATTTGAAATTCTTTGGTTTTTGTTTTCCTTCGTAATGATGATATAGGACATTTATTTTTGTTTCATGTTGCAAATATAAATATGAAGGCAGAACATAAAACAACTACTTTAAGTCTAGATCTCTTTGCACAGAGCAACAGTGAGAGTGTGTATTGCTCACGTAGGTACACGATGTCGACTGTTCCATAAGTTCCAGCAGAAAGACTTTTTGGAGCTGCACTCCAAGATGCACTTGATGTAGTTGGATAGAAAACCAATAGAACATATGCAGTAGTCTCCATAACACGGAATTAGTTATCTGAGTTGAAGAACATGCAAGCTTTGACGAAGAAACTACTCAATAATCTCCTCAGCAAGTCCCGTGGTAAGCCCTTAGTTACATGTGAGGTGATGCAAGCTTCCTAAAAGAAACATTTTTGAAACCGAGATTTTGTTTGTTTATCAGTTGCATTGTACTGCGATGATGTTGTTTGAGCTACGGATTTTTTCTGGCCTATAATAATTTACTATATTTATAGTTATAAGTTTTTTCCAAATTTCCTGAATTCTTTTAGTACTCTAGATAATCTAGTACTGGGAATACACCCCCACTTTGCACAGGTTTGTACCAGCCCTTGATGTGCCGCCAATCAAACGTGACGGGCCTTCTATGTCGCCATGTAGTAGTAGTCCGTTACCTTTATCCGTTAAACAGTAAAAGGCCAGAACATTAACTTGCCGTAACAGTAACGTACCATAAAAGGACAAAACAGAAAAAGGCCAAAATAGTAAAGGGCCAAAATAGTAAAAGGCGAGAACAGTAAAAGGACAAAACAGTAACAGACCGTCTATAGCAGACGGCTATGGGTTGTGCTGTATTGAGCGAAGGCTGGCCTTCTTTATGCCATAACAGTAATGGGCCCAAAAGTTTATGGGCCACCGCTGTCTATCAAATTGGGCCCATTCCAAACAGTACAAGACTATACAGTAAGGGCCCCAGAAAGTTACGGGATAGAGCCAACTGTCCAAAGGGGCCGATTTCAAAGAGTAGATGTTGAAACAGTAACGGGTCTGATGTCGTACGAGCCACACAAATGAGCCCATTTCGAACAGTGCGGGTCGAAACAGTAACAGACTAGAAACTTTACGGTCTGCGACATGCAGCACTAATGGGCCCATTTCAAACAGTGCCGGACGAAACATTAATGTGTTGCCTTTCTATTAGGCTCTTATAATGGGTCGGCCCACTTAATAATAATCAGGCCTTGGTTGGGCGTGCCTTCTACCACGGTTTCATTGATAGTTAACCACGCTAACTGGCTGTTAACAACATTCGTTACGTGGCAATTTGCATGATGTCAGCAGTCATCGCAGCTGATAAGCATATCTACGAAGGAACGACTTTTCGTGGATGAAGGGTGCGATCCACCACGGCCGAAAAAACCTGTGACAAGGCTTCTACCACGAAGGGCATCCATCACAGAAGGCTTTTCAGCCGTGAAAACAGGCCTTCAACCACGAAAATCGTCTGTTGTAAAAGGACATTTTTCTTGTAGTGAGGGCGGCTTTGTTTCTCTGGTGTGTTCGTCAGGCGTGTTTGACGAGGATTGATATCGTCAATGCCCATTGTTATGAGCTTGGGTTTTGGAAAAGATGGGGGTGCTTGAGATCGCGGAATGGTTAACAAACAAGCAACCAGGGGACACGAGATTTACCCAGGTTCAGGCCCCCGGAGGGAAAACCATACTCCTGCTTGTCTGCTCTTGATTACGGCAGAACCGAAAGTTACAGGGGTGCGTAGATGCAATCTGGCGTGGAGGTGTGTATGCGGTGGTATGAGAGGTATAGATCTAGATCTGTCTATTGTGTACGTGCCCTCCTCGTTGGACCCTCCTAGCCTTTATATATGGGGAGGCTAGGTCTCAGGTACCGATACGAGTAGGTTACAAGTTGTATTCAAACTCTAGTCTTGAGGTTTCCTTGTCTTGTGCGCTTGGGAGTCCGTGTCCATACGGGCTTCATAGCAGCCGAAACGTCATAGGCGTCATGGACCCTGGTAGGTCATCGAGTGGGCCTTCCATCGGGCTGGACTAGGTAGGCTAATATCGGGTACCCGTAGGGCATATCCATGTCAGTAGCCCCCGAGTGTCCATCTGAAACATAGATTCGGGTGGAGACTTAGTTGTCTTGAACCTTGTATTTGGATGTCAGAGTCGAAAGTTGTGTCGAGTGTGAAGCACTTCACCCGAAAGTTCATCGGGTCAGCTGAATTTGTTCAGTTGTTGTAGATGAGTCATCATTATGGACGTAGTCAACACAATGGACTATAGGGTGCGCGACCAGCGCTCCCTATGGGAGTAGCCCCCGAGTGTCTGTTCGAGTCGTAGACTCGAGCAGAAACTTATTGTCGTTAGTTGCACAATACGGTGATCCGGAAGTTCTTCGGATGATCCTACAGATGCTCTAAATGCCTTCATTTTTTAATGCGCGACCAGTGCTCCCTATGGGAGTATCCCCCGAGTCCTTGGTCAAATCGTTGATTCGGGTGAGGAATCAAAGCGTGCCACTCGAAGATCTTCTATGTGCGTGACCAGTGCTTCAGTTTGGAGTAGCCCCCGAGTGTCTGGCGGAATCGTAGACTCGGGCAGTGACTCGGGTCTTGTATCTTGTAGTTGTAGCCGAAAATCTCGTGGGTGTACCGCTGACCCGGAAGTACATCGGGTGCGCGACCAGCGCTCCTGATAGGAGTAGTCCCTGAGTGTCTAGTCGAGTTGCAGACTCGAGTGGATACTCATGCGAGGAGAAACCACTGACCCGGAAGTGCATCGAGTCTGCGTCTCACACATAAGGGTCCAGAAGTCAACGTAGCAGAGCTGCGCGACGTTTAGCCGGAAGGACTTGATGTTCCAGATGAAGTCGACGCCGTTGCTCCTATCGGGTGCGCGGCCAACGTCGCGTCTTTGTAAGCTGCAGAAAACATAAAGAATTGTGAAGTACTTATATCTTGTAAAGAATATTTGCCTTGCGGCTTGTACAGTAAGATTCTGGTGCCGATCGAGTCGACACTGTTGCACTGTATGCTAGGCCTTTTTGTTAGCCTAATTATCCTTAGTCTCAGTACCTTGCCGAGGCACTTGGAGTTCAAGGATTCGACAATCATGCAGAATCAGCTACTCGGGCTGTCGCGTTCGAGGTGCTCGAGTGCGTGGAGCCGATGGCACATTAGGTTACTCAAAGAGGGCGCATCCCCCGAGTGTTTCGAGTGCGAGTTTAAAAAAGAATTAGCTCCAAGTAGAGGAAAACTTAGCTTTATTACTAGTTGTCGTGGACGAAGTTGATGCGGTAGCGACTCACGTGGTGGACGCAATCGATGCGGCGGAGTCGACGTGATGGCGAGTCGTCCAAGTCAAAGAATGTGGTGGGTCACCTTAGTCGAAGAAATGGTGAGTCGTCGCATCTGAAGACCGTGGCGGGTCGTCGAAGTCAAAGAATCCCCCAGGCCGCCGGAGTCGAAGACCGCGGCGGGTCGCCGAAGCGGAGGAAGCCCCCAAGCCTCCGAGTCGTTGGAGCCGAAGATCACAGCGGGTTGCTAGAGTCGAAGATCGCAGCCGGCCACTGGTCGTTGGAGTAAATGGCGGCAGCGGATTGATGCGGCCCAAGGCTCCGCAGACCACCGCAACCAAAGACCATAGCGGGTCGCCACAGCTGAAGACCGTAGAAGGCCACACGACGAAGTTGGCGCAGCCCCCGAGTGTACCGCGCGGTCGACGGAGACGACGCATCAGACGTGTAGTCCAGGTTGATAGAGTCATGCGGTGAACGTGAAGTCGACCCGAGGGCGAGACCGTGTGGTACGAGAAGTCGAATTTGATGCCGATGTTGTTGCGAGTCAGCCCGTGTAGCCATGTGTAGTTTGGCGATGAATCTTGACTATGTCTTGTTATTCCAAATATTGATGCGTGCATGCGCTGTTGGCCGGAAAATTTCTTGCAACTAATCAGTGCTCTTTGCAGCAAGAAGCTAGCTTATATCCTTTTTCTTGTCCTTGAGCTTGACCGTCAAAAGATCCGATTGCTTGAGAAACTTGGCTTGATCTTAGCCTCACGTGAAGGACAAGATGGCATGTTTCGCGAGGCCTTCCTGCTGATTTTCATGGCCACATGATGTAACTAGTCTTTTGTTTTCCCTTGCCTCAGACTGCACGCCCAGGTTCTTCCATCTCGAGTGTATTTGAACAGCCGGCGATTCTGCTGCTTTTCCTGCCACAAGCCGTGTACGTCTCAAATACGTTGCCGACCTCGGAGAGCTGGAACTTGCCGTCGCTTGAAGTTGGTTGCTGAATCCGCCGGCTTGATCGCCAAAACTCTCTCGTGCAATACTGTCCAACCTCAGCGTAGACGCGTACGCTCGCATGGATGAGATTGGATCCATGAGAATTAATTACTAGCAGCCACCGAATACCTCTAAACTCTCGATTTTGTAGATCTGATTGGAGCCGCCAGAACGTAGATTGTTGATGATGGAATCATCACGACCACACAATCAACGTCCCAGTTTCCCACAGACAGCGTCAATTGACGAGGATTGATCTTGTCAATGCACATTGTTATGAGTTTGAGTTTTGGAGAAGATGGGGGTGCTGGAGATTGCAGAATGGTTAACCGACAAGCAACCAGGGGACACGAGATTTACCCAGGTTCAGGCCCCCGGAAGGAAAACCCTACTCCTGCTTGTCTGCTCTTGATTACGGCAGAACCAAAAGTTACAGGGGTGCGCAGATACAATCTGGCATGGAGGTGTGTATGCGGTGGTATGAGAGGTCTAGATCTAGATCTGTCTATTGTGTACGTGCCCTCCTCGTTGGACCCTCCTAGCCTTTATATATGGGGAGGCTAGGTCTCAGGTACCGATACGAGTAGGTTACAAATTGTATTCAAACTCTAGTCTTAGGTTCCTTGTCTTGTGCGCTTGGGAGTCCGTGTCCATATGGGCTTCATAACAGCCGAAACATCATAGACGTCATGGACCCTGGTAGGTTGTCGAGTGGGCCTTCCGTCGGGCTAGACCAGATAGGCTAACATCGGGTACCCGTAGGGCATATCCATGTCAGTGTTGGTGTGGAGTAGGAGGAGTAGTACATAGGAAGGAAACAACTTTTGTCCTCGATGGCAAAAAATTCAAACTTTTCCTGTTTCGAAATTTTCACTTGCTTTCCAAACATTGGGAGGGAAGGTTATTCAAAAGATCGGCAATTCACAATAGTACTTCTTTCTTGTATTTATCGTGTCTTATCTCTTACAATACCATAGACCACTATATGGTGTACGGATAACTTTGCACATTGACTGTTGGGTCAAGAGTGGCAAATCCAAACATTGCTAACTATTCGATCTTCTTTTCCATTCTTAGCATCTAGAAGATTATATTGATAGAATTTAGCAAAATGAACGTGAGTATGCGCAAACCTTAAAACACACTTCAATGCTTAGTTCGAGGGACCTTGTGCAAAATGCATGGACTTGGATGTAATTTTTATTTTTTAAGAGGTCCTTGATGTAACTTGCACTTCCATCGACCATGTTAACTGAAGCACCTCGCTCCTAAGCGACCTACCATAGTTAGAAGAAAATGCAACACTCCCAATTATCACACAAAGTGGACCACAATTTCTTACATAATTCCATTTTTTAATATTCCTAGCTAACTCCGCACACTTCACTGACTTCTTGCCGATTTAACAATATTAGGTCATACTTGAGCTACAAGTAAACGAGGTAGATTGCTCTTGAATTAAATGTATTTTCGGAGGTAGATGGGTGCATTTTATTGAAGTAAACAATGCCGTCGGTGTGAGTTTCCAACTATCAGGAAAGAACATTCTCAATTTTTCGAGTGATGACAAGATTGTTCCTGTCTGTAAATAAAGTCTAAAGAATATTGGATCCGAATATGCCACAAGCTAAGCTTTCATACATATGTATTGTATCAACATGTTATACTAGTTATGATTTCCATGTTTCATGAGTTTTCAAAATTCGTCCTTGCTAACTCTACCAACTTGAATGATTTTATGCCGATTTATCAAAATTAGGTTAAATTTCAACTACAAGAAAATTGTAGGTTGCTTTGAAAGTTTTATGATTTCTTTGGAGGTAACCATCGGAGGGTCATTTAATATATCACAAACTACCATTGAGAGTTTTGAAAACAGGTTCAACTTCTTGCTAAAATTATGTATCTTGACAATTTAATGAAATTAGGTTAAACTTGACCTACCAGTAAGCGCGATAGATTTCTCTCTAATTAAATATCATTTTAGAGGTTGATGGGTATATCTTATTTTAGTAAACAATGTCGTAGTGCGTGTTTCCAACTAATAGGAAAGAACATTCTCAGTTTTCCAAGTGATGGACTTGAATCTCTTTTTCATTTTCTATAAGGTCCTTGATGCAACCTGTATTTCCACCGACCGTGTTACTGAAGCTTACTGCTCCCATGGGGCCCACATTAGTTAAAAGAAATTGCACCGCCCTAGTTTTCATACATAGTGGACCTTGCTTTCTTACAATTCCCAAGTTTTTTGACGGATTTTTCAAGATTACTAGCTAACTTGGTAGACATAAATGACTTTATATAGATTTAACGAAATTAGGTCAAATTGTTCTTCTATGTAAAGAATATAGCTTAAAATAGAGGGAAAGTCCGAAGAACGATATGACGTGTAATAGCAACTTACTTTTGGGTCTCTTTATACGGTTGTTGATCATTATTAATAGATCGGTCGAATTTCGCAAAAAAATCGAATCTAGCATGGTGGCGAGGGGAGTACAAGACACATGTGTCTAGACAAAAAAGCAAATAATAGGCCTCACTTGGTAGTGTATGACCAAGCTGTAAAACTACTATACAAACATTTGCATCTTAGGTCCAGTAGGTCTCACGAATCGTCTTGTATAGACACTGTCTAAATGGTGGATCTTATGGCATCACCTATGTATATGTCCAAACCCATCTTTAAGATAGTACCCACTTTCTAATACCAAGCTAGTTGATTGCATCACAATGTACCTAGTCAAACTTGTCCATAAGATAGGACCCACATGTAAGATCTACCCTCTCATAGTCTTGCAATTAAAATTTGTTTTTATTGCTATGCGTACAAGATGTAATTTTTTTAATGCTTATGGCTCATGAGCTTAAGGGTGACCCTTAATGTTTTTAGCTTGTGGATAGCTTCCACTATGTATATGGAAGTCCATCACGACTACCTTATTTTCCGTTATGGAAAACATAGTGGATGCCTTACTCGTAGTAGTATTTCTTTGCTTAGACATATACTCATCTCTGTACATGCGTTGTACATGTAGAGAGAATAAAAAGTAGGCAGGGGAAGAGGGAAAAACGAAGAGCAAAGTTATGATGGGTCCTAACACGAGATACTCCTGTCGCCTTTACAGTTATAGTGTATACTATACTAGTAGTAAATTTCAGGACCTATGCACAAAAATGTGTGTTTTCTCTCTTCTTCAATGCTTCTCATGTCTCCACCCCTCTCCCCTCGCTCACCGGCACGGCTTATCTCTCCCTCGTCCACAGCGTGGCGCTACGCACGTGTGCCTTGGTACGACGACTCTGCTTTTTTAGAGGCACTACAAGAAATGTTTCCATCCGCAATGACTGGGTCTATCGGTCGTCATAGAAGGCGCGTCTACCGCGACGAAATTCTCGGCTCGACCGTGGCCGATGCAAAACTTTTTTTCCGGTTTTGCGCCCCTCACTATGACAAAACCGCTAAAAACATGGACGAAGCTCGACGGGCGCGTGGCAGAAGTAAGATTTCCGCTTCCTGGCGAGATGTTGACTTGCCGAACTATTTTTTTGCGTGTGGGCCCCAAAAATCAGTGACTCTAGCGAACCATACTTTTCGGTCGCGCTTCCCTGATTTGAACTCGATAACGTTGTTCGATGCATCTTCCATTTAATCAGGTTGCTGGGTACCGCATGTCTGCCTCACATTAGAGGAATCATGTGTGTGATGCAATTTTTTCCTTTTCTGTTCCGAACTTGATAGCGTCGCTCGATGCATCTTCCGTTTAATCAGGCTGCTGGGTCCCACGTGTCATCCTCACACTACAATAAACGTGTGCATGATGGATTTTTTCCTTGGCTCATGCCTCCCTGATATAAACTCGATAACGTTGCTCGATCTATTTGCCATTAATTATGATGCTGGGTCCTACCTGCCAGTCTCTCATTAGAAGAATCGTGTGTATGATGGATTTTTTCCTTCACTCCCGATACCCTATTCCGAACTTGATAGCGCTGCTAGATACATCTACAGTTTAATCACGTAGCTGGGCCCCACATGTCATCCTCACATTATAAAAAACGTGTGCATGATGATTTTTTCCTTGGCTCGTGCCTCCCTAATATGAACTCGATAACGTTGCTCGATCTATCCGCCGTTAATCACGATGTTGGCTCCCACATGCCAGCCTCTCATTAGAAGAATAGTGTGTATGATAGAATTTTTTCCCTCACTCCCGCTACCCTATTCAAAACTTGATTGCGTTGCCGTTTAATCACGCATCTGGGCCCACATGTCACCCTCTTATTAGAAGAAACGTGTGTATGATGGATTTTTGCCATCAGCCGCGCTACCCTGTTCCGAACTTGATAGCGCTGCCAGATGCATAATCACGCAGCTGAGCCCCATGTGTCATACTATCATTAGAAGAAACATGTGTATGATGGAATTTTTAACCTCGGTCGCGCCTCCATGTTAACTTATTAGCGTTGCTCGCTGCATCGGTCATTTATTCAGGATGGTGGGTCCCATATGTCAGCCTCACATTAGAAGAATCATGTGTATATGATTGAATTTTTTCCTTCTCTAGCGCTACCCTATTCCTAGCTAGATAGCATTGCTCGATGAATCTGTCGTTTGGTCACGCATCTAGGTTCCATATATTAGCATCTCATTAGAAGAACATGTGCATGTTGGACTTTTTTTCTCGCCCGCGCCTCTGTGTTTCGAACTTGGAAATGTTGCTCGATTTATTAGCCATTTATACAGGCTGCTAGGTCCCACATGTCAGCATCTCATTACACGAAATGTGTGCATGTTGGAATTTCTTCACGCTCGCGCCTCCATGTTTCTAACTTGGAAACATTGCTCGATGTATTAGCCGTTTATACAGGCTGGTGGGTCCCATATTTCAGCCTCACATTGTAGGTTGCTTTGAAACTTTTGCGATTTTTTGAGGTGAACATCAGGGGGGGTCATTTAATATATCACGAACCACCACTAGGAGGTTTGAAAACAGGTTCAACTTCTTGCTAAGGTTTTTCATCTTCACAACTAAACGAAATTAGGTCAAAATTGAGGCAGGAGTATGCAGGAGAGATTGCTCTTGAATTAATTTTATTTTCGAAGGTAGATGGGTGCATCTTATTTTAGTAAAATTATCTTTGGTGTGAGTTTCCAACTATCAGGAAAGAACATTCTCAATTTTACGAGTGATGACGAGATTGTTCCTTTCTATAAAGAAAGTCCAGAGAATATTGGATCTGAATATGCCACAAGCCAACCTTTCATACATATATATTGGACCGACATGTTGTACTACTTATGATTTCCATGTTTCATGAGTTTTCAAACTTCGTCCTTGCTAACTCTGCCAACTTGAATGACTTTATGCCGATTTATCGAAATTAGGTCAAATTTGAACTACGTGAAAATTATAGGTTGCTTGGAAAGTTTTGTGTTTTTTTGGAGGTAACCATCAGGGGGTCATTTAATATATCACAAACCACCACTAAAAGTTTTGAAAACAGGTTCAACTTCTTGCTATGATTTTGCATCTTGACAATTTAACGAAATTAGGTCAAACTTGAGCTATGAGTAAGCGCGATAGATTGCTCTCGAATTAAATATCATTTTAGAGGTAGATGGGTACATCGTCTTTTAGTAAACAAGGCCGTCGGTGTGAGTTTCCAACTATCAGGAATGAACATTCTCAATTTCCCGAGTAATGACGAGGTTGTTCTTTTTCATAAAGAAAGTCTGGAGAATATGGATCTGAATGCCACAAGCCAAGCTTCCAGACATATTAAGTGGACCAACATGTTTCACTTATGGTTCCTATGTTTAATTTTACAAGTTTACAAACTTCGTCCTAGCTAATTCTACCCACTTGAATGACTTTATGCCGACTTATCAAAATTAGGTCAAATTTGAACTATAAGAAAATTGTAGGTTGCTTTGAAAGTTTTGTGATTTTTTGAGGTAACCATCGGGGGGCATTTAATATATCACAAACCACCACCGAGAGTTTGACACCAGATTCAACTTCTTGATAATTTTTTTGCATCTTGACAATTTAACAAAATTAGGTCAAACTCGAGTTAACAGTAAGCACGATAGATTGCTCTTGAATTACAAATTCTCTTTTCGAAGGTAGATGGGTGGATCCTATTTTTAGTAAACAGTGCCATCAATGTGAGCATCCAACTATCAGGAAAGAACATTCTTAATTTTCCGAGTGATGACAAGATTGTTACTTTCCATAAAGAAAGTCTGAAGAATATGGATCTGAATGCTACAAGCAAACCTTTCAAATATTTATAGTGGACTGACATGTTGTACTTACATGATATCAAGAGTATTAGGTCATCACTTATGTATATGGCCAAACCTATCTGTAAGATGGTACCCACTTGCTATACCATAAGCTAGTTGATTGCACCACAATGTGTCTAGTCAAACTTGTCCATAAGATAGGACCCACATGTTAGAGCTACCCTCTCGTAGTCCTGTGATTGAAATTTGTTTTCTATTGCTACAATTATTTTTTGAGCTCACTCAATACTTTATGGACGTGGCTCGAAATTATAATTATTTTTTGATATTCACCTATTATAATTATAATTTTATATAAAAAATAATATTGCATACTTTCATTATCTGATTCTCATGTGCAAGGCATGTTCAAGTTTTCTACTCGATTTCTGCATCAAGTACTATATCTCAGTGGAAATGGTATTTCAGTACTCGCGTGGAGACGAAGAGGCCACCTCTCACGGACAGGACCTTCTTCCTCCTCTCTTTGCGACCGTAGTTCTTATCTGCTAGATTGCTTTGCCTGTTTTCATTCCTCTTTGCTATGCTACTTCACCCACATGATTGGGAACAAGTCCCGCCATAGAAGGGCTCGTGTCAAGATGGTGAAGCTGGCTGAAGATAAGAAGCCGGCTTGCTATTTTTCCATGATCAATGGGTCCCAGACGAATTCCTCGGTTGCAAGCGAGAGGTCTGTAACTCAAGGTTCTTCAAAGCTGTCGCAGCCATGGACAGATACCTTCAGGTAAATTTCCGTGCTCGCGCAAGTTTCCACGTCTTTGACTGTTTCTTGATTCGCCCATTTACCTACTAGCACATTCTTCCTCAATGGTGTTTTTAGGCCGGGTGGTCTTCGAATGCCCTCAATACTCCTGCCTGCAGAAACATCTTCACCATCGCCGATGGACGGCGATACCTTCAGGTAAATCTCCGTGCTTGGGCAACTTTCCATGTCTATGACCGTTTCTTGATTTGCTCATTTTCCCTACTAGTAGTACATTCTTTCTCAATGTTCTTTTAGGTCAGGCATTCTTTGCATTCCCGCGGCACTCCTGCATGTAGAATCATCTTCACTGTCGCCAATGGAGGCTGATCGGTACTGCCACAAGGTAAAAATCATTCGAATTGTGATTCTGTGTCTCTCTTCCTTGAGATTTCTCTGGGTACACTTCTGGGTTTTTGCGCCCTATTCATCTAACAGAATATTGGCTTCGAGATCGAGTTTATGGTGAAAAAGGTGATGGGCGATTTTTGTGCCATGACAACAGACAGAAGCACCCTTGTCAAGGAGTGCACTAGACTTTACTCCAAACTCACTGCTGACAAGGTCAGGCTTAGCCTCCTTAGGAATCTCGCCATGGAATACTTGATTGAGGATGACGAGCTAAAGTGACAGAACATCGGCATGGTGGAGATGCTGGGCATAAGCTTCGGATGGATCTAGAACCTCGAGGACCACAAGGACAAACTTATGGCCGAGATGACAAAGCTGAAGCATGAAGCTGTGCTCGATCTCCATGAATGAGCCGGCACGTGAAAGACCTTAAGTTAGTAATCCATATGTTTTCACAATATAAGCCTATTTATAGTGCTAAAACAACTTACTAAATAGACATATATTATGGAACAGAGGGAGTAGTTCATGATATGATAATATGGATTGTAAAATGGCCCCAGTAAATTGAAAAACCTTTATTTAGTAGTATGAAGTTATGATCGTGTACTTACTGGTAAAGTATTTGGTTGTTTGGTGAATGTCACATGCATCACAAGCCACAATATGGCCAGAGCCAAATTTGATGTGATCACCTTTCCTACTGTACTATACTTCGTAGTTAGTTATTACTATTGCTTCCATCCCGAGCGGTATAGTTAACTAAATTTATGGTCAAATTATTTTCTTGATCTACGTATTTGCCTAAATAAACCGAAATGGATGTAGTATACTAGTACTCCTAGTTTTTTCCGAAAAGGGGAGTATAACTAGAGTATGAGTGCTTGAAGCAGAAGCTGTGCTTGGGACTGTGCATAGCTTTTTTGCAGTATGAACAAGGGAAGTCTACACTTGGTAAAGGCTGCTGGTGCGTTCATACCTCCCATCGCATTCGATACACTTCTTCCAGCTCGGCTCCTAGCTAGTGTAGCAATATAGTAGAGATCACTTTGGCAAGATAAAGATCACCAAATTTTGCATTACATTGGCTGGTTTTTCTTTGAACTACCAGGCACCACGCACAATTCAAAAGTTTTGAACATACCACCGGCTCCATTGATACATATAAAAGGTGCCTTATCCCGCATCTCCCACAAATATGGCCTTGCACCACCATCCCTCCTCACCACCACAGCCTCCTCACCAGGTACCATTGTGACTAAAGACACAACTCCCTTGTTTAGCAAGACGTAGTGGCTTCCCCACGATAACGACCACCGCTCCGGACCGTGCACAACGTCTCCAAAAAACACGATGCCCTCGCTGCAAAGTCACGTCTCCTTCACGGACTCCCTGGTCTCCGGCACCAGAGAGATTGGAAAACGACGCCCGCCTCCGCTCGACCGCACCAACGCGAAGCGTAAACCCGTATCCTCCTTAGAAGAAGGTTGTTGAACACTTTATGCTCTCTTTCGTTATGCATTTTATTACTATCAAAAGTACTTCGTCGCTTGTTGTACTGCATTCTTGCTCATATACTCGATCGTTACTAAAGTTTGCTAGAGCATTCCTTACCATCGTTATGAAGCTCCTCTGACATCTGTGGAATTTCTCCTAAAATTATTCTTGTTCGGGCGTAAAGGTCATAGATAGCACAACTGGTATTAGTCAATTCTAGCTGACGTTCTGAGCAGAATTAGTATGTCAACACAGCGGGCATCGAGTGCCCTTCATCTAAGAAAATTAGTTTGATTCGATATTTCGGTGACCCAGCGTACCACTGTATGTGTAGTACACTATAGTTGTTGACATGACATCCACAGAACACCGTTCCATAAATATCACATCCCTTAGAGTGGTACAACAGAAACATTGCTGGTCCATATTACAAACATACACACTTCATTATGATTACAATACTAGAAGCTCGAGACTTCAAGAGATTCAACTTATAAACCAAACTTAAACTGTTTCAGCGGAAGATTCAAAGTTTCAAACTTATACTCCGAATCGAGCTCAACAACTTATTATATAAAGTTTATGCTTCTCGGCTCAATAGGTTTACTAATTACTAAGGCAACTATTCGGACTCGTTGCCCTCCACTCCATAGCGTATTTCATAGTCCACCCCTTCCACTCCTCCGGACAGGTCTGGCTCCTCGTAGTAGACATCCTCTTATCCTTCAGCTGTGTACATCGGAGTGTCTTCTAGCTCCTCCGAGTCTAAGCAGGGGATCAAAGGAAAGAGTGAGTAACAACGTTACCCAACAAGTTCATTATATGCAAGATGGGAAGTTTGATGCACTATCTACCAACTCGGACTATCAGTCCTTGGCACTATGCATTTTTCATAAACATTTCTTCAAAGATTGATTTTATTAAAAAACTATGCCCATCAGCCTTCATAGGTTGACAAGAAATTTCTTGGATTTCCTTTCCTGCTGCATTCGTAGCTCCTTCCCGGAACATGGAGTAACAAGTTATAGTTCTTACACTCTGTAGAGGTACGTTACTTTATCCATGAGAGATCAAATCCTTGTTGCACAACTGGTCATACTTTCCCGTCCAGTCTCCACGACCCCGTATGCCTGCATGATCCTTCGGGGCTGACTACACCTCCGTTAATCCCCCTTTCATGCAGGCTATAACCCTGATGAGTTCCCGAAGACTCTATGAGCTGGTGATGCCCCTGGCAAGTACCATATAGGTCCGGCTATACCTCCAACAACCACTCATAGATAATCAAGACACCAAAATCATGGGTCATAAGGGTGCCCACCCATATGTTGGATCCGCACAAGGAATCACAACGTCACGTTAAGGTCGCCTTGCCTACATACGAAAGGAAAAGGATACGACTGACTTCTCTGTCCCATTCCAAATCTCATGGTTAGTGCGTAATATACGGCACTAGAATCACTGATGTCATTGGTTCTTAATTCCTATGTGATGACTCTCATTGCAACTGGAAACCTAAGTTCCATTGCTCCCTTTATCTTTACCACCACTTTGGATGATACTAACATTTTGTTTATTATTGAAAATAATATTTTCTTTCTTCAGAACATAGATGATAACACACAATTTGCAATAACTTTGATAAAGACTCATCAAAGGACATGATCAAGTGATGAACTTGCCTTATGATTGCAAGGTAGTGAAGTCGGATGCTTGCCCTCGACCTTGAGCTTCTATTTCTAGAAAACACCATTATTGCCTGGTAAGGACAATATTTAAAGAAGAAAAAATGAATATGCATAGTAATGCAATGCATCATTTATTATTTATCTTCTTTGTGTGTTTTACCCATTATATAAATTTCTTGAATTTCTTTATGCAATAAAGAAAGTTATTTAATATTTCTTAATATTTTGTAATATTATATTTATTATTTTTATAATGTAATATATCAGTAACAGAGTTAAAAACTGATTTTTATTTATTTTTAGACCTTATTTTTTTTAATATTCTTTTTAAGAATAAGTATTTTAATTTAGAAGATTTTATTTTGCTACCTTAAATAGCAATTTGGTATTTTTATAAAATACTACACTAACTAAGAATGATAAAAGTAATTTTTATTTATTTTTATAAAATTCCATAAGGAATATATAGTATAAAAATATTTAACCTAAATTTATTCTATTAAAAATAGGATTGTTAATTTTATTAAGTAGCTTGTATTTTTGAACTCATAGATATATTATTTGTATTTTTAGGATTTTTATTTATTTTTTAGGACTTATTAAGTCCTTGGGTATTTTGGTATTTTACTAATTCATTTAAATTTTCCTTTTAATTTTTGGGCCAAGCCCATTGGGTTTACTAGGCCCAAATGGACTGGCCAAGTCCACCCACTAGGATGGTACTGGACCATACCGGCCCAGCACGCACCAATCTCTCTCTCGCTCCCACTGGTTCTTCCTCCTCGCTCTCGACCCGCTGCGGCGTGGTGTCGCTGGCGCCGTTGCCGCTTGATTTCTACCTCTCTGGGCCTCCCCGGCCGCTGCCGTGGCGCAAGGCGAGGGAGTCGATGCCGCTCCGCCATCTGTTCCTACTTGATTCGTCTCTAGGCCCCTCTCCCGTCCAGGCTGACTCCACCCCGAACCCTAGGGTTTGGTGGTTATCGGCGATGTACTTCTCCATCGCTCCTGTGGTGCTGTGTTGTGCTCCTGGTGGCTCTGTGGTGCTGCTAGACCATTGGTGTGGATGTGGCCACCGTGGCATGGCTTGGCGCGGGTTACAACGCCCTCAGGGGCTTCCCGTGCCGCCATGCACTCATTGGCCATTCTGCTTCCTCTACTAAACGTCAGCGAGGACTACGGGTAAGTTTCTCTGTTTCTCCCCTCTTGTTATCTGTCCTCTGCCTCTAATGATAGCCTCAGTGTGCTTGTAGTGAGCAATCCCTAATTAGGATTCATTAGTTCGATTAGGGTTCATTCCCCCTTGTGTTTATTATTGGGGATAATGAATTATTTAGGACTAATGGTGGTGGTTATACTATTCTGGATGATTGTCTATTAAAGAATTTAGGATTGTTAGTGGCTCTGTTAGTACATTTTTGATTGGATATTGGATACTGTCCAAGTGGTGATGCTACTGTGATAAGTTGTTGTCTATTGATTCTAGTGATGTGGATTTCACTATTGTTTAATGTTCTTAGTACTAACAGTGGTACTATCAGTAATTGTTCACTGAATCCTTATACACTGGTCTGTGCTAATATGTTCAGATTGGAGTTGATTTGTTACTCCTATGATTCTCTAATTGTGCAAATGTAAATATGATTCCCGGTTATTCATTCTAGGAAAATGATTGCGTATTTTACTGTAGGTTTACTTGTGAAATCTATGTGTATGATTTGCTTGGTGTAGAATATATACTTGTGACACCTTCCTTGGAATGGTACACAAGTGTCCATTCTAGTACTGGGCTAAATTCTACTTGTCCTAGTGTGACTTGGGCTAAAATGAGTTGAAACTCCCATTGGATAGATTACCCTATGATGCAAATGAATTTTCTTGGGACTATGATGCTGATCTAAGGCATAGCTAGGTAGAAACTAAACTTTTTACCTGCTGTCCCTCACAAATGTGCCTTGATATTGAGTGTAAAACAATGATTCTTTTAGCTCTTTAAGAAAATGATTTGACATCCTTCCTGTTTGATATAGATCCTTAAAATATATTGATTTCTGAGGTGCTACTATTTAAAACATGTGCCCAGAAATCTGTATTTAAGGATGCTGGTATATTTGGATGTAGAAATATGGATTTCTACCCAAGATCAGTGATGCACAGGCTGAGATCTTGGTATTGTTTGCAAATATTGATCATTGGCTTTTATTTAAATTACTTATGTGATGGATACACCCCACTTGGGTGTTTTTCTGAGAAGATTCATATGAAACAACACATGCTCTAATAATCTAAGATGAATTGATCATGTGATGGTTTTATGTGTACTCACCACACAACTTGGTTGTTGGTGATGATGTTCGGGTGCTAGTTAATCTTGCTGGCTTGATCTTGCTAGCTTGTTCTTGTTGGCTTGACCTTGCTCTGCACGTCCTGGTGCTGCTCCTGCTCCTCCTAGCTCCTGTGATCTTGTACTCGACCTTGATATCCACCCGCACCACCCCCTCCTTATGTTACCATCTTGAGGATGATTGGATGATTTGTTGTGTTTTTGGGCTGGTGAATTTGTTTGGGAATTTGGTAGACTCAGTGTGTTCTTGCTTTGTGCTTGACAAGATAGAATGAGTTCCCTGGTAGTTGTGCTATGACAGGGTGTTCTTTTTTGTTTGCTTGTACTGCTGTTGCTGTTTAGACAATACATTACATGCATTTAGGAGACTAAGCTGCCTTACTGTTTGGCCTGGTTGTGGATCAGATCAAGTGAAATGGGTTTTCACTGTTTATCCTTTCACTGATTTCAGTCCTGGCGAAACTTGCCCCTTTACTTTGCTGATGATGTAATATGAACAGTGCACTGCACTGTTCACCACTGAGAGTAAAAATAACTAACTAACTAACCTTTTATTTCCTTTTGAGTTGTTTTTTCTTATTTGCAGGAACAAGATCTGGATGCTCAAGATGTAGTGTAGGAAACATAGGTTTAGATTTTTGTAATCTTCTTTTTTATTCTTTTGTAAAGAATCTTGTAATAATATTCTTATAATTTAATAATATTTCATTTTATTGTAATTCACTTACTTTAATGTGTTCCTTTATTTGTTGTATCATGATTATGGAATAAAGAAAAGAAATAAGAGTTCATTTATTATTTATATTTATTTGTCTTAAACTCTTATTATTGTTTAATATATCTTTAATAGAATCAAAAAATGTTACTAGATCATTTTGGAAAACAACTTAATGTTACGAACTTCTAATTCTCAAATGTTTTCCAAATGATTTAAATTTCAAATTTGAATTCAAATTATCTCCTCCCAAAACTCATTAATTCCTAAAGGTCATGTCAAAATTTATAACAATCACTATAAATAGCTATTCCTACCTCTAAATAGTGAAAGAAACTCTGGTCACTTTAAGTTTTTGTTTGGTGAAAAATTTACCCAGATTTTTACAGATGAATGCATGCACATGCTCAGATTGCTATTTCTATCCTTCATTGGTTCCTAAATGCTCGGGTGTCACAAGTATGTTCAGTTTTTTCTTTGAAACTTCACATCATGCAATTTATGTTATCAGTATTATAGTCAAGGTTGCATATTGGTCGATTCTATTGAAACTTCATGTGGTTTCTTCTCACTCAGGGTGCCATATGGTTAGACTAGCGGAAGTAATTTACCGTACTAGAGTTTTGATTGGAATCATTGCTTTTCGAGCTATCAACTGCTGCAAGTACTCCTAAATAATTTGCTATTTTGCAGACGATTCCATGATAAATCTCAAAAGCTATTTGCATCCAATGCAGGAAACAAAGTCAGAACAAGGTCTCTGACTCCACTTAATCTAGTTGAAAGTGACAACCAGGCCAAAAAAGACAATAATTCAAAACACCGACATAAAAAGTTTCGTCCTAATCCCGCACCAGTGGGTCTAGTTGCACTGGCGGCTATGAATAAAAAAACACATCCCATAGCCGCAAGTATCCAATCCGGTTACCCAGCAACAATTGGCCCAGTTTCAACTACAGGTTCTCAGCAACAAACTGGTAATGATCTCGCAACGACCTTTAGTATTGACAGAGACATATACTCCCTTGCAAATGAGCATGACACCAAATTGATATTTTGATGTAACTTTTATAGTTGCACCACGACGAATATTAACAAGGGGGCCGACGATGGGAAAAAATCTTGAACAGATGCTTGAAATAACTAAATCAAGACTCCCGATCACATCTATAGCAAGATTTAGACAACCATTGGATCCACATGAATCTTCTTATATAGCAACGATCACAGGCGTTTTCGTGAGGAATGATATTCCTATCTTGCCTTTATTGAAACACCACCGAAATACCCCTGATCATTTTGAGGGTTTACTGAAGACGTTACATGTAAGTCATCTGTCTCTTGGACATACTCTGTTGCTCTATGCCTTTTTTTAGCTTGCCATTTTTTATATATGCTACTCATTGTTGTCTATAGAGATGTTTCATGTTCGATGAGAATAGTGAGGATGTAAAAGTTGTTCTCAAAAGAATATTCTCCGCATGTTTGCGCCAGCAGCGCCACAGGCTAAAGAAGCAACACTTCTGTAGCAAGTGTTTTCAGGATGTTACAAGAATGTCTCCTGTGGATCACATGATTGATGATCAGTGGGGTGATCTTCTCCACCACTGGCTTGATCAAAAGAATGAGGTATGCTTTCAAAAGATTGTGAGACTAGATCACATTGTCAATTCCTATTTATGCATGTGTCTTACAAGTCTCCTTTTTTGTAGTTCATCTCTCAAAGGAACTATTCTAGCCGTAATAAAGTACGAGTACTAAGTCGTACAGGATCTTGCAGCATAATTGGGCACCTCTACCAATTGGTAAGGACCTGTTGTTTTGTAATGGTATTAGTATGTAATTGATGTTGTGCAATCTGCATGCATCTTATCTTTTCATCCTCCATTTCAAACACATGATGCAATTTATTTCCGCTTGTTCAAATGCAGAAGAAGTCTAATAGGGATCCAAAAAAACAGTTGACTCTGCTGGATAAATTCGAGGAATGCCACACGAATAGATAGATACGGTGTCATTGTAAATAAAGTTGTTGTAAGTCTTATCTGCGCTTTGTGATGTTGCACTTACAATGATTTGTATGTATATACATTGATATGCAACCGCTTGGACTGCTTTTCAGTTTTGTTTTCACTAACCTTCATGATTTGCAACTAAAGTCAGTTTCAATTTTGAATTGTACAAACTTGTCATATCTCATCTCATAGTGTGTACATAGGAAGACACATTTTTAGTCATGTTAGTAAATGACATAAAAAACATCCACGACAAAATGATCTTTTTACTAAAGTGTATAAGATGCATTATCAGCATTGCCAGTTATAGCAGTTCATGCACATGTTAAACCTGTATGCATGTTTCTCTATAGTAACTAAAAACTTTCCATGCTGACTTCAAAGAGGAGCTTGCAAATCCTGAGAAAGCTTGTTTAGTAAAAACTCCAAAAGAATGTATGGATTTATTTTCCAAGGTTCTACAACGTCGTGCTAAAGCCAAGAACATGTTGTTGTGTGATGCTGGGTTCGGAGTGAGCTCATCAAAGTCCAAGTTCAAGTCCAACTCCAAGGCCATTTCTTTGCATATTCGAGTTCTAGAGGAACAAACCCAAGATAAACGATCTTTATCATCTTCCCTAAGTGTATATAATGACCGTTTGAAGTCCAAATTAGGAGAAGATATAACCCACCTGGAGCACAACATAGAAATTAATGAGAAAGTCATGAAGATGCTCAATAATCAGGGTTGAACACTAACAACTCGGGTTAGTCCCTTTGTTGAGAAATGGAACCTGATGCTGAAAGTACTATTTTGCTGCATTAGTCTGCACTTGTTATGAACTTGGGTCGTTTCCTTGTTGCGACATGTCTATAATTTATACGATACCTTATACTATACTAGCTCTGTTTCCAAATATAACCCTTTTTTATCATGTTGTTTTTTCTTGCTAAAAAGCCTTATATCAATTGTGGAGTAGAGGTACTATTGGCGAATATTGCACCAATATGGAAGTAGTATGATTCTTGAATGTGTGATCCGTGGATGCTAGCTTGCTTAATATTGGTGCTTTATATGCTGTAAGATTGGACTATTGTGTAATATATGTGTGGATACGATCAAACTGGTTATGTGTAGATGCACTAATATGTACTTGTAGTACCTTATGTTACAAGTGCCGCTGTCCTGGATCATTGATCATATTCTGAAAACAATGCCTTACTCGTTGTTGCACACCATATTCATATGTGTGATGTGATAAATGGAACTACATTTTTTAACTGGAGCTCAACATTTTCTTATGCGTCTGAATGGATTCATGAACAGATGGAGTATGACCCTAAAAAAAGACCTTATACAATTTTTCTATTTTATTACTTGGGGTAGTCACATTAAAATCATACTCGAGCGGCAAATCCCCACCCCTCAGTAATATATTTCAATCGGAGATCATGTCCAATTTTCTACATCTGTTTGAATCGGAGGTAGAGTATCCAATGTTGTGCACTTGTGCGTAATTAATATAATGGATGATCAGCTGAGTCTCGGCCTTCATTTCCTGACCAGCTAGCGTACTAATACTAGTCTATAACTACCTTTTTCCATTGATTCGAAAAAAACTACTTTTTCTATTATTACTTGGCCGCTAGCAACAAAACTCAAAATCAGAATCGAGCGGCAAATTCCCCACCGACTTAGATGCATTTCGTGCCCCTCCCTTTCAAACATTTTGAGGCAAAATCTCCTGCTATTTTTATTAGATGGATGCTAGCCAAATTCAAAATCTCAATTGAGCGGTAAAATCACCCACCGACCTTGAAGCATTTCCCGCCCCTCCATTTCAAAAACTTTGAGCCAAAATCTCCCACCATGATTACCATTTTTATATTATTATAAGAATAGAAAATGGGCACTAGCCAAATTCAAAATCTCAATCGAGCGGAAATATCACACGTCAACCTTGAAGTATTTCATGCTCCTCTGTTTCAAAAACTTTTGACTGTAAAATTCCCATTCTACCCTTTGTTCAGACAAAAATGGGCATGCTAAAGTTGGTAGCTTGGGGGCACGATGGTAATTTGTTTCATGTTCACCTCTATGGTCCCTATTCGTGCAGATTTTCCCGCTGGCCATCAAAAATCCCAAGCTCCTATGTCCCCTCGACGACCACCACGTGCTCGGCCGACAGCAATTCCACGCTGGCCTGAGATGCTTGAGTTGTGGTATCGTGCACCGCAGTGGTGCCGCTTCACAGACACCCACCAGATCTAGTTCACTAGGTATCTATGCCACTACACCGGAGCTGCGGTCGATTACCATGCCAATGGCGTCATCGACCGCCCAAGATCTGCTTCCCTACCAACGAATGCTACCCAACCGTAACGAAGCCGCCTCACATGTGTCCATCGGATGGGATCTAGTTCAACAAGTTCCATGTCCATGGCTCCAAACCAGCTGCACGGGCGTCGCCGTTCAGTGCACAGGATCTGCCTCAGTGACGCTCTCATCCATTACCCTCAAGCCAGCATTGACCACCCAAGATCTGCTTCCCCGACCGCCCAAGATCTTCTTCCCTGACCACCCAAGATCTACTTCCCCACAACCGCATCACCCTCGGTGACCTGGACGTCACCCGCATGGTACCAAAGATGCTTATAAGCCTATCCGACCAAGGTAACCAAATCTCTAACCCCTTTTTGTTTTGTCAGCAGTATAGAAGGTTCAAGCTTATCGCAGTGAATTGCATTTTTGTAATTGTGCTAGTACATACAAGTCACTGGGCATGCCTGTTCTTTGTGCTACATACAAGGTCACTAGACATGTTTGTTTCCATTCGCTACTCTACATATTTCAAGTCATGCACATGTTTGTTATTTTGTCATGAACATGTTCTTAGCTACTCCCTACAACAGTAATTGCCTTCTACTATGTAGTTCTTGCAAAATGTAAAGTCAGTGGAAAATATTAGTGTGGATTCCCTACTCCATAGTTACTGAATCTATCTGGTTCATCCTGAGCTAAGTTCCTGCTATTATTACCTCCCTGGCATCGTTATGCTATCATGTAGTACCCATTTAAACTCATTGTACTAGTTCAATTATAATTTTGTTGTTTCCATGTGGATCTTTAAAAGCTGCAACACTGACTATTTTATTTTTCTTTGCATAGATCTCAAAAAGCAAACACTGAACATGTTGGTTTGCACAGCCTCTTCTACAGGTTCACAAGCGATGCCATTGTTTCCTTATCTGGTGCTGGTTCATCCTAAGAAACGACATAACTATCCTCTACTCTATAGTTCATTTGTGGTTTGCATTCCTGCTTACAAATTCTCTTATGATGCCATTATAATTTCTATCCGGTTGAATCCTAGCTACAAAAGTAACTATATGCCCATTGTGTAGCTCACCGCAAATTCTGAGGCACCCAATGTCTCTTGCATTCTAGGATATACTACTTCCATATATATTTGGTGAAACGACTTGGCTAGTTTATATAGACACTCTTTTCGATTGCTCAATTCATTTGTAGGCACACTTGTGTAATGCTTGCTTGTTGATATGTTCATAACGTATCTATAATTTTTGATGGTCTTATGCTATTATTATGCTTTTAACACTTCTTTTTATATAAAGTTCATGAGTTATTTGGACTAACCTACTAATAGTTGCAAAAGTGCACAATGTTCTTGTTTTACACTTTGATGTGTAGGAATTATCAAGAATACAAGTGGAACCCTTGTTGGAGTCAAGTTAGGTTTTTTTAGAAATCTATCTCAGAACTCTTTTTGAAGATGGTCATGTTTCGGGTCGAAGACGGCGTCAAACGGAAAACTCTTCATCTACAAAGTTGTAGGACATTTTGCGGCAATCGTTCTTGACATAAAATTTAGCTGATTGCGAGTCCAGATGGGCCTGCTAGGCCCGATTTACTGCAGGCTAGGATGGGGTGACGGGAATCCGAGAAGCTATATAAAGGGAGGAAACCTAATTCGTGGGGGACACCTCCACCCACAAATTTGCAGCCACCAAAACCACGTTTTTTCCTCCCCCATGGATCCCATCTCCATGGGGAAGGGCTCCCAAGAAGCCATGAAGGAAGGAGGCTAAGGGGCGGTGCTCCCTCACGATACCGGCGGCGGGAAAGGAGTCCCCCGCGCTGCCACCAGCGCCGCCGCCCTCTTCACCATCTTCACCTCCATCTCCATCACCTAATCCTTCTAGTATGCAGTGGTTCATCCTCCAATACACCTATGTATCGTCCTATGTAAACATGGTGTTTGATGTTATAAGTTATAATCCTATGATCTATGTCATGTTTGTGTAGTTTCTTTGTTCTTAGATTGAATGGTTGAACGTCTTTGGTTCATTAGAGTTGTATGTTGATATGATACAGTACTTTGGTTTCCATTATAGTTGTGCGCGCATGGATTAAACATCATACGGTTTGTAGTATGTGTAAGAGGAAGGGGAAAGTTTTGCCGGAGTGACAGAAACCTAAGGACATGAACCAGAACGTTGCACGTATGGAAGTAAGAGGACCTTTAAATTAAGGCTATGGTTGGGGAAACATTAATGCATTGTTATTAATTACGGATGTTTGCTAACAATCCAATCATATAATACATGTAATTCCAAGTAGTAAAGCACATGTATATTTAGCCTGTCAACACCCGGATTTTTAATCCCAGATGCCTGTTATGCCATACATCGCAATCCCAGGATTACCATTTTTGCGAGACATAACAGATTTGGATACCACAGTACATCACTCATTACAAACCATACATAAGGTATTACACAAATAAGGATCTCCTGATCCAGTTCTTAATACAACTCAATCAACGGAAAAACGTAATAATAAAGGTAGCGTAGGCGAAGCTCCATCTTCGGTGTCACGGGCAATGCTGACGATGGGAGATGATCCTAGTTGTCGTAACCTTCCTAGGGTCCTTCGTCCTGGTACTCCTCTTCATAGTCTGGCCACGGGAATATCCAGGGACAAAGCCATGAGTACTCTTTAAGTACTCGCAAACTAATACTAACAAGTTAAGGGGGTTTTTGTAGTAGGACACTAAGCTCTAGGGTTGTTTTGCAAAAAGCCAGATTTACCTCTACTAAGTTCAGAAGCAAGAAAAACAGTTGAAAGTTTCATAACACCTAAGTGGGAATTTGAATTTCATATCACAACTCTGTTGTGGTCAAGTAAAAATCTCAATTCATTCCACAAGTCATTTTGAAAACATCTAACGGGGGAACAGTATGGCCACTCCAACTGTCCATAACCACGGACGCGGCTATTCGAATAGTTTGACACTCTACAGAGATTGTACACTTTCACCACAACATTCGATACATCCGTCAGGAACAAATCCTGAATTCACCATACTCAGTATGCGGATAATCAATTCTAACCTTTCCATTACACGCCTTAGTATAGGCACCTCTCCTATGAGTTTTGCCTCCCAACCATGACCAGCTGTCATCTTAGGTACTGCACAGGTGGACAATCTTCACAAGGTAGCCTCAGCTCAGACCTTGGCCATGAGGGAACCCATACTAAGGTATATAAGTTTCCAGTCAAGCCCCACCCAATTTTCGGGTATTGTGGTTGTACGGTAAAATTGGAATGGTATCGCATCCATACAACCATCAGTTTTATAAAGGGGTAAGGCTCATGCCTCAACATTTTCATCATCAAAATCATCTGGTGTTCGGAAACACATGTCAAAACATCTCAGTAGAATGACTCATCATTCTAAGGTTTTCATAACCATTTTCACCAAGTATTCCCATCTAAAGTTGATCAATTTTTATGCTTAGCACTAGCATCTACAAATGGGGTAAGTTCTAATGAGGGGTGGTAAACGAGTGGAGGTTAACTAAGTTCAATCTCATGCCTTAGGATGACATCAAGATTATCTAGCTTAGGCCAAATTTAATTCTCTTTATGCAACCTTCAATTATCTTCCTAAAATCTAAAAGTTACTTAAGTAAACTCTAAGAAAAAGCTTTGATAAAGAAATAAAGTGTAAAGCTTGCAAGTAAAACTAGGATTGGGTTATCAGGTGGGTATGATCACATATGCTCAAGGCATATAGTTGGCATGGTCACAAGCAAGTATTTGATTGCATAGGTATTAGTATAAGCTTGCTAAGTTAATAGCTTGCAAGTATTGGCTTGCTCAATCAACTAGTAGTATTAGGCTTGCATAGGTAAAGTATCTTGCAAGTGTTAGCTTTCCTTGTGCAGAGCAGTGGTTGAAGTTCTCCTCGGCTTCTTCTTCGTAGTATTCTCCTTCCTCCTCGTATCCTTGGTCGGTACTAGCGTCTATGAATAAATACGAGGTACACAATCACCAAACAATACTTAACTAGTTTCAATCATCACACAAAGGTGTTCTATAGATGATCTAGCATCATCACTAACCTTACAAGAATAAAGCATTTGCATTTTTTTTAGAAAAGTAATTTCTACTCATTGAAAAACTACTTAAGATTTAATATTCTCCAAACCAAACATGGGTCATCACCACATATTTCAGTACATGGGAATGTGATTTAAAGTGGTGTCACAATTTAATAAGGTTTAACCTTTTTATTCTAAATAAAATAAAGTGACTATAAATGCCTATGTGGCATTCTTTTATTACTTGAACATTATTTCTGTAAATAAACCCAAATGTTTTTATATATTCTGAAAGGTATGGTCAAATGTGATTTTTGAGAGTTGCAATCAACTCAAAAGCTATTATGGTTGAAATTTGAAAAATGTTTGAATGCAGAAAAGCTTCTGACTTGTTATTTTTACCAAGGTTGATCTACAGATCCAAATGATTTGAATCCAACGGGCTTGGATTAAGCATTTCAGTACATTTCTAACAAAATTGGTTTCATGCAATTTGGTTCACTAAATCGAGCTGGGTTGATTTTTGAAACTAGGTACAGGACTATGTTTGAATTAAAATGGAAAAAGCTAAATTCAAACGGCTGGGCTGCGCGGGAAACGTTAACGGGCCAGCCCAGTGTCACTCCGCGACATGGGGCTCAGCTGACAGGGGGGTCTACTGGTCAGTGGCTCATAAGACGCGAAGTGGTACGGGGTGATGTGTTGCGTTGGATTAGAAGTGAGATCAATGGCTGAGGGTCGTCGTCGACGATGAACATGTCACCGACGAGCTCGAACCCTAGCGTCTCGGTGGGGGTGCATAGGGGGCATACCGAGGCTCCAGTGACGACATCGAGGCGGGCAAACGACGAAGTCGACGACGGCGAACTCAAGGATGGTCACGACAGCTCCGTGGGTGGTCGAAATCAACGGCTCCCTTCTTCTCCAGAGGCGGCCTGCTCCGGCGCAATTCCGGCGAGCTGCTGCTCCTCGTGCTCTGGCTAAGGGATGGAATGATCAGTGAGGTGAGGGGAGTGAAATGGTGTGCTTCAATCGGCTGGGGGTCGTCTCCTTTTATAGGCTCGACGGCGAGACCGAGAGGGATGGGCAGGCGACGGTGGCGACACGGCTACGGGTGGCTAGAGGCATGGCTGCGGTTGGCGATCGACGGGCGGTCTCCTGGTGATGCTCTAGAGCTTAAATGCACGTGTATGGGCGGTGGCAATTGGTCGGGAACGTGCGGTGCTCTGCGAGGCAGAGGCGGCGAACTCCGCGGCGAGCGGTGGCTACGGGGTACAGGCGATGAAACGAACATGTCTGGTGGTCTCCTGGGACGGTGGGGTGCATGCTGGCGAGCGGCGAGGACTCTTGGTGGTCGGGTTGCGTGGGAACGGCGCGTGCTCTACGGTGCGCGTCAGCATGGTCGACAGCGGCACGGGCGCGAAGTTCCTGACGGTTCTGGGCTCTTTTCTTGAGCTAGGGCTGGTCGAGAGGGGGCGGTGAGGCATGGGCTGCATGCTAGACAAGGTGGGCACGGCTAGTTCTTATCCTAGCTTGCTGTCCACACTGGGGTGACATGGTGAGGCTCGGCCTACTCACCATTGATGGCATTGGCAAGCTCACAGTGGTGATAGATTTTAGTCAAGGTTGCTAGATGATCTACTAAGGCTAGTTGCAACCAGAGAGGGGACAAGGTTTGCCTAAAACACTGCTCAACATAGTGTTTTTGATTTGGTTGATTTGCATCTGCAACCTGTTTGATGAAATGGCCGCATGAACTTGAGTTTTGAATTTGGAAAAGATTTTTGGTGGGTGTGCTAGGCATGTGTTGAGGATTCTTTGGATGCTTGGGTTTTGAAAATTGAGCTTGTTTGAGTGGTTTTTGAAATAGTGGGATCTTCCCATATGAAATAGATTCAATTTTAAACTGTCATTTAAACTAAGCATTTAAATGTTTTTGGATGATCACAAGGTGGACCTTGGTACATTATTATGAGTATTAACAAGGGGTTGAAAGATCCATACATGTTTCTGTTGAGTTTTGAAAATTAGAGATAGCCAAAGTAGGCATGGGAGTTAATTTGGCCAAAGTGACCATTCACTTAATTTATCTGTTTTGACTTGTTTGTCTTTGGGAAAAGTTTGGGAATTGTTTAGATGATGTTTATTTCACCTAAGAATCATTTTACAAGCAAAGAAACACAGAATCATGGCAATTCAAAAGAATCCAAATTTTAATACACACACATATGAATGCTTTTATATTTTTAGTTGGAAAAGTTTTTGTTAACCCTAATTTTGATGATGAGAGTTTGATGATCCAAGTTTAATATTTTTGGGATGTTGCAAACCTTCCCCCATTAAACAAAGTCTCTTCCCGAGATTTGGAAAAAGGAAAAAAGATTACCTAGGATTTGAAGAGATCGGGAAACTCTGTCCTGATGTGATCTTCGCGCTCCCAGGTAGCTTCTTCTTCTGTGTGGTTGCTCCATTGAATCTTGAGAAACTTGATGCTTCGGGTTCTGGTAGTTCTGAAAGCTTCTTCCAAAATACGGATGGGTACTTCGGGATAGGTCAGGTCATCGTTGATTTCTATGGTCCGGTGATCAATGTTCTTGAACACTTCCGTCTTCTCCAGAACTTCGAGGCACTTGCAAAGTAATGAGATATGGAACACATTGTGCACGGTTGACATTTCTTCGGGTAGTTCCAATTGATATGACACTTCTCCTCGACGGTTTAGAATCTTGAAGGGGCCGATATATCTGGGGGCTAACTTTCCTTTCAGCTGGAAACGCTGCATTCCCTTCAATGGCGACACTTTCAGATACACAAAATCTCCTATGTTGAAGGCGAGGTCTCGACGTCTCTTGTCTGCGTAACTCTTCTGTCTGGACTGGGCGGTCTTGAGGTGCTCACGAATCTTGTGAACCCTCTCTTCTGCTTCTCGTAGGATGTCGGGTCCAAAAATCTGACTCTCTCCTACTTCCGACCAGTTCAAAGGGGTGCGACACTTCCTTCCGTACATGAATTCAAATGGGGCCATTTGCAAACTAGCTTGATAACTGTTGTTGTATGAAAATTCTGCAAACGGCAGACAGTCTTCCCATTTAGATCCATACTCTAACACACATGCTCTCAACATGTCTTCGAGTATTTGATTTACTCGCTCTGTTTGTCTGTCGGTCTGAGGGTCATAAGCGGTGCTGAAATCTAGTCGGGTTCCGAAACCTTCTTGGACTTTCTTCTAGAATCTCGAGGTAAACTGAGTTCCTCGATCCGATACGATGTTCTTGGGGACTCCATGCAAACTGACGATTCTAGCGATGTATAACTCCGCTAGCTTCGAACTCTGATATGAGGTCTTGACGGGTAAGAAATGGGCGACTCTGGACAACCTGTCCACTATGACCTAGATAGAGTCATTTCCCCTACTAGAAGTAGGCAATCCGGTGATAAAGTCCATTCCAACGGAATCCCATTTCCATTCCGTAATCTACAAGGGTTGCAACAATCCAACGGGTCTTTGATGTCCTGCCTTGACTCGCTGACATATATCACACTTGGCGATGTAGCTTCCGATTTCTCTCTTCATCTTATTCCACCAAAATTGCTCTTTCAAATCTTGATACATCTTCGTTCCTACGGGGTGGATAGAATAAAGAGTATCATGAGCTTCCTTCAGAATAACTTCTTTCAACTCAGAATCTGCTGGTACACAAAGGCGTCCTTTGTACCACATAACTCCTTCTTCGTCTTCCGTGAATCCGGGTACTTTGCCTGTACCGATACGATGTTTGATTCCGTCGATACTAGCATTTCCTTTCTGCGCCTCCTTGATCTGGCTGATCAAAGTGGGTTGAAGTTCTATGCTAGCCAAAAATCCTTCACTCACTAATTCCATTCGAAAATCTTCCATGTCCTTGTGCAAGCTTGGTTGCTCCTTCAAAATCATGGAGTTCAAGCGGCACGACAATCTGCTAAGGGCATCTGCTACCACATTGGCTTTACCAGGGTGATAGTGAATGTCCAGATCATAATCCTTGATTAGCTCAATCCATCTTCTCTGTCTCATATTCAGCTCCTTCTGAGTGAATATATACTTCAGGCTCTTGTGATCTGAATAAATCTCACAATGATTTCCCATCAGGTAATGCCTCCATGTTTCAGGGCTAGAACTACGGCTGCGAGCTCGAGGTCATGGGTTGGGTAGTTTTGCTCATGTTGTTTAAGTTGTCGGGATAGATAGGATAAAACTTTTCCTTCTTGTATTAGCACACATCCGAGACCGATCTTGGATGCGTCACAATACACGTCAAAGGGCTTCGTGATGTCCGGCATGATTAAGATTGGGGCTAAAATCAATCTTCTCTTGAGTTCTTGAAAACTCGCTTCACATTTGTCCGTCCATTCAAACTTCTTGTCCTTTTTCAGCAATTGAGTCATGGGTCTGGCGATACTCGAGTATCCTTCTATGAACTTGCGGTAGTATCCCGCCAATCCAAGAAATGCACGAACTTGGGTTTGAGTGGTTGGGGCTTGCCATCTTCGACGTCTTTCACTTTTGCAGGGTCAACGGCAATTCCTCCGGCTGATACAATGTGACCGAGGAATCCTACCTCCTGTAACCAGAATTCACAGTTGCTAAACTTGGCATATAACTGATGCTCTCTAAGGGTTCCAAGAATGGTCCTTAGGTGTAGCTCATGTTCTTCTTATGATTTGGAATAAATCATAATGTCATCAATGAAAACAACGACAAACTTATCTAGGAAGTCCATAAAAATCTTATTCATGAGATTCATGAAATAAGCGGGGGCATTGGTTAATCCAAAATACATGACATTATACTCGTATAATCCATATCTGGTGGTAAAGGCAGTCTTTGGAATATCCTCTGCGCGAATTTTGAGTTGATGATAGCCAGTTCTAAGATCAATCTTAGAAAACACTTTGGCACCTGTCAACTGATCAAACAAATCTTCTATCTTGGGCAATGGGTATTTGTTCTTGATAGTGACATCATTCAACTTCCGATAATCCGTACACAAACGGTTACCTCCATCTTTCTTGTCCACAAACAAAACAGGTGATCTCCATGGTGACGCACTTGGTTGAATCAATCCAATTTCCAACATGGCATCCAGTTGCTTTTTCAGTTTTGATACTTTAGACGGGTTCATACTATATGGTCTCTGGGCTATGGGTCCTATTCCGGGGATTAGTTCAATGATAAACTCGATATCCCGATCTGGGGGCATACCGGGCAAAACATCTGGAAATACATCGGGGTATTCACAGACTATCCGGACTTGGTCAAGGGTAGGTTGGGCTATACTCTTGTTGCACTTGAATTGACGAGGTAAGGTTTCAGATATATGCTCGACTGATATTCCGGCGGTACTGGTCATGGTTATGGCTTTCTTGGCACAGTCAATTAATCCTTTATGTTTGGACATCTAATCCATTCCTAGTACTACTTCCAAACCTTTAGTTTCGAGTACTATCATATTAGCATAAAAATCAATGCCATGGATTCGGATAGGGATGGCTTTGCAAATATGCCTAGCTTTGGTGGTTGAACCGGGGATTTGAACAATCATAACATGCTTTAGTTTGGTTGGTTGAATCTTACTAGTGCATGCAAATTCTTCGGTGACAAATGAGTGCGATGCACCAGAATCAAACAACAGTCTAGCAAGTACTGAATTAATAGAAAACATACCTAGCACGACGTCTGGCGCTTCTTGGGCTTTTTCAGCATGCATGAGAAAAAGATGGCCGTTGCCATTGAGTGAATTCCCTGGGGCAAACCTTCTTCCGGGATGAACACGACGCTGCTACTGAGCTGGGGCATTGGCATTGGGGGCTGCGGCATTCTTCTTGGGGCACTCGTTGGAGTAGTGACCCTTATTTCCACAGTCATAACATGTCACTTGCGACTTGTCCTTTGCTGCAACAGGCACATCATTGCTTCCAGTCCTCGGGGCAGTGTTGGTGTTGGTGGCAGCATTGTTGTTGTTGAACTTGGGTGGTGCACGGTTGAAATTTCCAGAGTTGCCGGGGTTGTTGTAATTTCCTCCAGGCCTTGGGTTTCCACGGTTGGGATAGGTCGGACGGTTCATCGGGGATCTGTTGGTTCTCGGGGCAAATCCTGGAGATGGGTTGGGGCGATACTTTGGGGTATGATGGGTTCCTGGCTGATGCATCATGCGATGCTTGCGGTTCTCATTGGCTTGGTTGATCTTTCCTTCCATCTGGATGGCAGAGTCGATGAGGGCTTCAATATCAGCAAAGGGAATATTGACCAACACCGTCTGCATCTCATCGTGCAGACCATTCAAGAATCTTTCTTTCTTCTTGGCTTCCGTGTCGATATCATCCGGGGCATACCTAGCTAATGACAGTAATTTGTCACGGTATTCCACTACAGTCATCCTTCCTTGCTTCAGTTCTCTGAACTCATCTCTCATCCTCTTGATCAAACCCGGTGGCACATGGGTTCTACTGAACTTGACCTTGAATTCCTCCTAGGTGATCATCTGTCCTCTGGTCATTGCACGAACGCTGTTCCACCATGCTCTTGCATCTCCATCTAGATAGTGGGTGGTGAATAGAACTTTCTCGTTGGCTTCCACTCCTGCAACTTCCAGGTTGTTCTCCATGGTCTGCAGCCAATCATCGGCATCTAGGGGCTCTTCCGACTTAGTGAAAACAGGTGGGTTGGTGTTCTGGAAATTCTTGAGCTTAGATCCATGGTTGTCCTGGTTTTCTTGGCCTTGATTGTTGTGGGCTAGCTGAGCTATCTGCTGGAGGGTGGCTAAGTTGGCTTGACGTTCGGCTCTTTCGGCTTCGCGGTCAGAAACCAACATTTGCAGGATCTGCAACATCGGCTCTGGGGATGAACCACTTCCTCCGCGAGGCATCTGAAGATTGAGATAGATCGTGAGAAAAGAGGGAAATTTCTAAGGTTCAGGGACTTTGAAAAGTTTTTAAAGCTTGAATCAGATTTTCTAGCAACTTGCTTTTCATTCATTCATTCATAGCACACGATACAACACAGACCACAACAAAGGTAAACAGATGGTTTTAAGAACCATTCTGGAAACTACGATACAGTGGGACCGAATACAACTCACTAACGCTAGTGCTCAAGTGCTACTACTCCCCGGAGTCAGTGTAGTCGTCATCCTCATCATCCTCATCGTCATCGATGAAGGCAAAATCCTCCTCATCGGTGAAGAAGTCCATGGCCTGATCCTCCAGAAAATCATCATCATCGCTGAGATAGGAGTAGGGGTCTCCACGAAGATCCTCTCTGGCATTCTCCCTTTCCTCCAGCCGCATGTCTCTCTCGTGGATGGTCTCCTCCAAATCCGAGATACGGTGGCGAAGACGGGCAATGATGCGCTCCTTCTTGTCAAGCTGACGGCAGCGAGACTTGCGGTCCTTTGCTAGCATGGCGATGGTCTGATCCTTCGTCCTGATGATGGCGGACTTGTGGTTGGAGTAGTCACAGGCATTGTCCAGTTCTTGTTGACGATCATACATCATGAAGCTAAGGTGGTCCAATTGAGTCTTCAGCTCATGGTGGTATGGGGCTTCCAGTAGCTGTCCCATAGCATCACGCCTTGGACAAAACTCAAAGCGGGTACACTTGATCTGGTTGATACTCTGCCCACACAGACGGGCAAGAGCTTCCTGCATGGCCCTGGCATGTCCATCGAGCTAGTTGTTCTCTCTTAAGGTGAACTTAATTCCCTCGGCAGTGGGAGGTTCAATCTTTCCTCGGAGACTTGCAACAACTAGCCATTGCCGATCTTCTCCTTCCTGATCATTTAGCTGAGCTCCGAAGAACTCGGGGTGTGGGCGCTCCAGAAGTTCCGAAAGCTGGTCCAAATCCCGCTCAAAGATGAGGTCTCATCCATTCCCTAACTGATAAAATTTGCTGTACTTCACGTCCATCTATAAGAATATAGTATGAGTAAGTTAGTAGAGTGATCAAGTGTGTCAAATTTTATGTATTTTTCAAGAATTTTTGAGGGACATGAATTTTCATGAAAGAATCAAAGTGATAAGAATGGGAATAAGTTTTTGTAAATATTTGCTTCCTTTGGTTTTGAAACTAAGTTTTTGATTCAAACGTCCAGTCTAACTAGGGTCTCCTATGGTCAGGATGGCTCTGATACCAACTTGTCAACACCCGGATTTTTAATCCCACATGCCTGTTATGCCATACATCGCAATCCCATGATTACCATTTTTGCGAGACATAACAGATTTGGATACCACAGTACATCATCCATTACAAACCATACATAAGGTCTTACACAAATAAGGATCTCTTGATCTAGTTCTTAATACAACTCAAGCAGAGGAAATACGTAATAATAAAGGTGGCGTAGGCGAAGCTCCATCTTCGGTGTCACAGGCAATGCTGACGGTGGGAGATGATCCTAGTTGTCGTAACCTTCCTGGGGTCCTTCGTCCTGGTACTCCTCTTCATAGTCTGGCCACGGGAATAGCCAGGGACAAAGCCATGAGTACTCTTTAAGTACTCGCAAACTAATACTAACAAGTTAAGGGGGTTTTTGTAGTAGGATACTAAGCTCTAGGGTTGTTTTGCAAAAAGCCAGATTTACCTCTACTAAGTTCAGAAGCAAGAAAAACAGTTGAAAGTTTCATATCACCTAAGTGGGAATTTGAATTTCATATCACAACTCTGTTGTGGTCAAGTAAAAGTCTCAAGTCATTTCACAAGTCATTTTGAAAACATCTGACGGGGGAACAGTATGGCCACTCCAACTGTCCATAACCGCGGACGTGGCTATTCGAATAGTTTGACACTCTGCAGAGATTGTACACTTTCACCACAACATTCGATACATCCGTCAGGAACAAATCCCAAATTAACCATACTCAGTATGCGGATAATCAATCCTAACCTTTCCATTACACGCCCTAGTATAGGCACCTCTCCTGTGAGTTTGGCCTCCCAACCATGACCAACTGTCATCTTGGGTACTGCACAGGTGGACAATCTTCACAAGGTAGCCTCAGCTTAGACCTTGGCCATGAGGGAACCCATACTAAGGTATATAAGTTTCCAGCCAAGCCCTACCCAATTTTCGGGTATTGTGGTTGTACGATAAAATTGGAATGGTATCGCATCCAGACAACCATCAGTTTTATAAAAGGGTAAGGCTCATGCCTCAACATTTTCATCATCAAACTCATCTGGTGTTCGGAAACATATGTCAAAACATCTCAGTAGAATGACTCATCATTCTAAGGTTTTCATAATCATTTTCACCAAGTATTCCCATCTAAAGTTGATCAAGTTTTATGCTTAGCACTAGCATCTACAAATGGGGTAAGTGCTAATGCGGGGTGGTAAACAAGTGGAGTTTAACTAAGTTCAATCTCATGCCTTAGGATGACATCAAGATTATCTAGCTTAGGCCAAATTTAATGCTCTTTATGCAACCTTCAATTATCTTCTTAAAATCTACAAGTTACTTAAGTAAACTCTAAGAAAAAGCTTTGATAAAGAAATAACGTGTAAAGCTTGCAAGTAAAACTAGGATTGGGTTATCAGGTGGGTATGATCACATATGCTTAAGGCATATAGTTGGCATGGTAACAAGAAAGTATTTGATTGCATAGGTATCATTATAAGCTTGCTAAGTTAATAGCTTGCAAGTATTGGCTTGCTCAATCAACTAGTAATATTAGGCTTGCAAAGATAAATTATCTTGCAAGTGTTAACTTGCCTTGTGCAGAGCAGTGGTTGAAGTTCTCCTCGGCTTCTTCTTCGTAGTATCCTCCTCGTATCCTTGGTCGGTACTAGCGTCTATGAATAAATACGAGGTACACAATCACCAAAAAATACTTAACTATTTTCAATCATCACACAAAGGTGTTCTATAGATGATCTAGCATCATCATTAACCTTACAAGAATAAAGCATTTGCATTTGTTTTAGAAAAGTAATTTCTACTCATTGAAAAACTACTTAAGATTTAATATTCTCCAAACCAAACATGGGATCATGTTGACACATGTCATCACCACATATTTCAGTACATGGGAATGTGATTTAAAGTGGTGTCACAATTTAATAAGGTTTAACCTTTTTATTTTAAATAAAATAAAGTGACTATAAATGCCTATGTGGCATTCTTTTATTACTCTAACATTATTTCTGTAAGTAAACCCAAATGTTTTTATATATTCTGAAAGGTATGGTCAAATGAGATTTTTGAGAGTTGGAATCAACTCAAAAGCTATTATGGTTGAAATTTGAAAAATGTTTGAATGCGGAAAAGCTTCTGACTTGTTATTTTTACCAAGGTTGATCTATAGACCCAAATGATTTGAATCCAATGGGTTTGGATTAAGCATTTTAGTACCTTTCTAACAAAATTGGTTTCATGCAATTTGGTTCACTAAATCGATCTAGGTTGATTTTTGAAACTAGGTACAGAACTATGTTTGAATTAAAATGGAAAAAGCTAAATTCAAACGGCTGGGCTGCGCGGGAAAGGTTAACATGCCGGCCCAGTGTCACTCCGCGGCGCGGGGCTCAGCTGACAGGGGGATCTACTGTTCAGTGGCTCATAATACGCGAAGCGGTACGGGGTGATGTGGTGTGTTGGATTAGAATTGAGATCAACGGCTGAGGGTCGTCGTCGACGATGAACATGTCACCGGCGAGCTCGAACCCTAGCGGCTCGGTGGGGGTGCATAGGGGGAATACCGAGGCTCCAGTGACGATGGCGAGGTGGGCAAACGACGAAGTCAATGACGGCGAACTCAGGGATGGTCGCGGCAGCTCCGGGGGTGGTCGAAATCAACGGCTCCCTTCTTCTCCAGTGGCAGCCTGCTCCGACGCAATTCCGGCGAGCTGCTGCTCCTCGTGCTCCGGCTAAGGGATGGAATGATTAGTAAGGTGAGGGGAGTGAAATAGTGTGCTTCAATCGGCTGGGGGTCGTCTCCTTTTATAGGCTCGACGGCGAGACCGAGAGGGATGGTCATGCGACGGTGGCGACAGGGCTACGGGCGGCTAGAGGCATGGCTGCGGTTGGCGATCGACGGGCGGTCTCCTGGTGATGCTCTAGAGTTTAAATGCGCGTGTAGGGGCGATGGCAATTGGTCGGGAACATGCGGTGCTCTGTGAGGCAGAGGCGACGAACTCCGCGACGAGCGGTGGCTACGGGGTACGGGCGGTGAAACGAACATGTCTGGTGGTCTCCTGGGACGGTGGGGTGCATGCTGGCGAGCGGAAAGGGCTCGAGGTGGTCGGGTTGCGTGGGAACGGCGTGTGCTCTGCGGTGCGCGTCAGCATGGTCGACAGCGGCATGGGCGCGGCGTTCCTGGCGGTTCTGGGCTCTTTTCTTGAGTTAGGGCTGGTCGAGAGGGGGCGGTGAGGCATGGGCTGCATGCTAGACAAGGTGGGCACGGCTAGTTCTTATCCTAGCTTGCTGTCCACACTGGGGTGACATGGTGAGGCTCGGCCTGCTCACCATTGATGGCATTGGCAAGATCACAGTGGTGATAGATTTTAGTCAAGGTTTCTAGATGATCTACTAAGGCTAGTTGCAACCAGAGAGAGGACAAGGTTTGCCTAAAACACTGCTCAACATAGTGTTTTTGATTTGGTTGATTTGCATCTGCAACCTGTTTGATGAAATGGCCGCATGAACTTGAGTTTTGAATTTGGAAAATATTTTTGGTGGGTGTGCTAGGCATGTGTTGAGGATTCTTTGGATGCTTGGGTTTTGAAAATTGAGCTTGTTTGAGTGGTTTTTGAAATAGTGGGATCTTCCCATATGAAATAGATTCAATTTTAAACTATCATTTAAACTAAGCATTTAAATGTTTTTGGATGATCACAAGGTGGGCCTTGGTACCTTATTATGAGTATTAACAAGGGGTGCAAAGATCCATACATGTTTCTGTTGAGTTTTGAAAATTAGAGATAGCCAAAGTAGGCATGAGAGTTAATTTGGCCAAAGTGACCATTCACTTAATTTATTTGTTTTGACTTGTTTGTCTTTGGGAAAAGTTTGGGGATTGTTTAGATGATGTTTATTTCACCTAAGAATCATTTTACAAGCAAATAAACACAGAATCATGGCAATTCAAAAGAATCCAAATTTTAATACACACACATATGAATGCTTTCATATTTTTAGTTGGAAAAGTTTTTGTTAACCCTAATTTTGATGATGAGAGTTTGATGATCCAAGTTTAATATTTTTGGGATGTTACATCTCCTACATAGAAAACTGCAAGACAATGAACCAGATTTATTCACCAATTAAACTTGGACAAAGCCACCAAAATTACCACCACTATTTCACACTCATGGTTCTGTTAGTTTAGTGTATTTTATTGCTGCACCAACTAGCTTTACTTTCTTGTTATTTATTATCTTGCAAAGCTTTCTCTAGTACTTGTTTTGTTGCTCTAGTTTTATTTCCTAGATAATGCAAATGTTTAGTGTGCGTAGAGTTGTATTAGTGGTTGATAGAACTTGAGAGAATATTTATCATACCTTTAGATCCTCATTGGGTTCGACACTCTTACTTATCGAAAAGGTTACACAGGATCCCCTATACTTGTGGGATATCAAGACCTTTTCTGGTGCCGTTGCCGGGGAGCAATAGTGTGTGGGTGAATATTCTTGTGTGCACTTGTTTGCTTTATCTCTAAGTAGTTTTTACTTTCAGTTTTAAGTTGGTACCTATCTTAGTATGGATAGGGATTGCGAATTACAAAAAAAATAGTTGTACTTGTTACCTAAAAACTTTTTCAAAAAGGAAAGTGATTGGAAAGACCAGTAATGGTTAAGTGGGGGTCGACCTTGAACATTTGTGTTCATGTCTATGAAACCAAAAAAAAACTTTCCATGGAAGCTTTTCAACTGAAGGAAGGCACCATTAAATATCAATTCCTATTTAAGAAAGGTATTAAAAAAGTTGCTCTTAATGCTTCTTTATTTGAAAATACTTGAATCTTGCTTTTTGTGCCTAACTTAAAGTCGTTAAAGGGAAGTACTTCTTGGAAGATAACCTAATAGTTTTCTTGAGTCTTGGAAGTTATTACTTCTATAATAAACTCTCGTTATCCTTTTTATTTGATTTTTGTGCCAGGAATAATCTCTAATAAGAGGGAAGTAAGATTTGGGGAGTTGCTGTCCTGAAACAGATTTTTGTGCTCCACTGTACAAATTCTTGAAACATCTCTATAAGTCGGATTAAGCTGTAATTTTCTGAATAAATCCCCCAGGTTGTTAGCTAACTTTCGTTAGTTCAATACTTTTTGATTTGAGCAACAGAAGGTCTTCAAAAAAATCGGTTTCTACCTACTGGTCTGTTTTGAGAGATTTCTGCCATTATTTGCATTTGCTTCTTATTGATTCCTTTTTTGGGTTCTTTTTGGGAAATTGAGATTTTTGAGTGAATTACTACAATAGCTTCTGTCTTTAGTGAAAGTTTTGTTGTTCTAAAACTAAACCCAAAGGTATATTATCTTTTGAATGCACTAATGTTGCTAATGAAGATTATGTGAAGTTTTGTATGAAGGAAAATTTTCAAGTGTAAGGAAAGAATGATGTAATGAGATGAAGAATGGACAAAGATCAAGCTTGGGGATGCCACCCCGTGTCACCCCAAGAAATATTCAAGAGTTACAAGCGTCAAAGCTTGGGGATGCCCAAGGCATCCCCTTCTTCATAATAAAAATCTCAGGTCTTTCTAGACACTTCATTTTTGTTGTTTCTTGCACTGTTGTGTTGTTCTTGGAGCGTCTTAGCTTTCGTTTTTTTTTGCTTAGTTTTCTTGAATAAAGTGGTTGGACCCCCGTTTTCGTTGTGTTGTTTCAAATAAGTTGATTGGTGTTGGAGAAGGAGTACGAAGCTTCATGTTTATAAGTGGTACACAAGGAGTTTGTTTTGACTGTGGCCTAGACCTTATCATGTCATGTTTGGTGTTTTTTTGACCCTATTCTTAGTGGTTATTGCTGTAGCTTGACTTGTTCCAAACAATTGGTATTGCTTAATGTTCCTTGAAAGAATCATGTGTTGTTTTACCATACAAAAGCATAATATTGTGGTATTCTCCTTTGATGCTTTGTTTGGGTTGACTTGGCACATGCTCACACCATGTTATGACTATCAACCAGTCACCATAGCTTCTATGATCATTTAGTTTTTGACTTGTGGTACCACTTTATGCTTTGATTAGTAATGTTTTGTCGCTCTACATGATTATGGACATTATTTCTCTCTTAGTTGGTCGCTCCCAGTCTTTTGCTAGCCTCCACTTGTATTGAGTAAGCTCTACTCATGCAACTAACTCCCAAGAAACCAAGTTATTCCAAAGTGTCCACTATAAATTCCTATGCATGGTGTGTTACACCATTCCAAGTATATTCTTGTTTTATCTACCTTCCAATTAAAAAGTCATTTTGTTATGTGAAAATTAGTGATTAAAGCTCTCACAAACTTGATGGCACACATTATTTTTCTTTCCCCTAATAAACTTGAACCATTGTGTCATCTATGTTGTATATGCATGCACTTATAAGTTGGGATTAGCAGAACCGTGCTGTCACAGGGAACAATTTCAACACCTGTAAATATCTACCCAGTTGATATCATGCTCTTTTGTTTATGGATGTCGTCGGTGTGAAATAAAAGGGGAGCTTGTAAGTCCATGAAGTTATGATGTGTGTTAGAGAAACGCCTGGGCGGCTAGCCTAAGCCATGCCTAATCATGGTGGAAACTTGCAGCATCACCATAGTGATAAATCTATGAAGCATTATTCTTCTAAAAAAAGAGATAGACATTGAGAAAAAAGAAAAAAAAGAGATGAGAAAAGAGGAAAGAGAGAAAAAAGCACCATTTTCCCATGGTAAATAAGAAGATTGCTGAGATGCTCATTGTCTGCTTGCCTTGTCATTTTTATATGGGATAGCTCCTGTATCATGTGCAAGGGGTACCCCGTTGGCGGTTCTCTATGATACACATGTACTTACTATGACAAGAACTTACCGGTGACTAAAGTTGAGTAGCATGAGGAGCGGCCCTCGTACTCAAGGGTCATGAGATTACCAACTTATACTTTGTCAAGCATATACTCCATAGTTTGTTCACTTTAACCTTATTCAATTCAAGACTCTTATGATAGGGGCAATGAGAGCTGAAAGCTAACAAGTACCATAATTTTTGGAAACTCTTTATGAAACTTGAAATCCCTGCTTCCCTTTAAAGGGCCTTTCTTCCACTATTATATTGAGTCTCCACCTTCTATCCTTAAGCACCAATTAAGAGAGCATAGTTGCCATTCTTAGTTCTATGTGCATTGTTCCAAAACTTGTTGATTGATTCATATTTTTGATATTGCTTGTTCTTGAACTATTTGTATCTAGTCACCCTTATGAACTTTGAAGGTGTCCTATGCATTTATGATTTTCTATACCATGAGGGACAAGCTGAATACCACTCTTGTTATTTTTTCTTTACGTGAAACAAACAAACGTTTTTCAATGCATTGTTGCTCATGATCTTTGTTTGTAACCTTTTCATGTTGCAACTTGGTTGCTATGTCTTATTGTTAGAACTACGTCTTTCATGCTCATGTTTAGAGTACTTTGATTCCAGCTATCCATGCTTTGAAAATGGTTTGATCAAGATTATGATAGTGCATGTTACCTCAAAAATTATATTGTTTTTATTGTTTACCTACTCGAGGATGAGTAGGGACTAAGCTTGGGGATGTTGATACGTCCATAACGTATCTATAATTTTTTATGGTTTTATGCTATTATTATGCTTTTGACACTTCTTTTTATATGAAGTTCATGAGTTATTTGGACTAACCTACTAATAGATGCAAAAGTGCACAATGTACTTGTTTTAAACTTTGATGTGTAAGAATTATCAAGAATACAAGTGGAACCCTTGTTGGAGTCAAACTGAGATTTTCCAGAAATCTATCTCAGAACTCTTTTTGAAGATGGTCACGTTTTGGGTCGAAGACGGCGTCAAACGGAAAACACTTCATCTACAAAGTTGTAGGAAATTTCACAACAATCGTTCTGGACATAAAATTTAGCTGATTACGAGTCCATACAGAGCCGCTAGGCCCAATTTACTGCAGCCCAAGATGGGGTGACGGGAATCCGAGAAGCTATATAAAGGGAGGAAACCTAATTCGCGGGGACACCTCCACCCATGAATTTGAAGCCACCAAAGCCATGTTTTTTCCTCCCCCATGGATCCCATCTCCTTGGGGGAGGGCTCCCAATAAGCCATGAAGGAAGGGGGCTAAGGGGCGGTGCTCCCCCACGATACAGGCGATGAGGAAGGAGTCCCTCGCGCCGCCGCTGCCCTCTTCACCGTCTTCACCGCCATCTCCATCACCTAATACTCCTAGTATGCAGTGGTTCATCCTCCCACACATCTCTGTACTGTTCTATGTAAACATGGTGTTTGATGCTATAAGTTATAATCCTATGATCTATGTCATGTTTGTGTAGTTTCTTTGTTCTTAGATTGAATGGTTGAACGTTGTTGGTTCATTAGAGTTGTATGTTGATATGGTACGGTCATTTGGTGCCCATTATATTTGTGCGCGCATGGATTAAACATCATAGGGTTTGTAGTATGTGTAATAGGAAGTGGAAATTTTTGCCGGAGTGACAAAAACCTAAGGACACGAATCGGAATGTTGCACGTATGGGAGTAAGAGGACCATTAAATTAAGGCTATGGTTGGGGAAACCTTAATGCATTGTAGTTATGGATGTTAAGAGGACCATTAAATTAAGGCTATGGTTGGGGAAACCTTAATGCATTGCAGGTACGGATGTTTCCTAACAATCCAATCATATAGTACATGTAATTCCAAGTAGTGAAGCGCATGTATATTTAGCCTCTCCCACATAGAAAACTGCATCGAAGACAATGACCCCGATTTATTTGCCAATTAAACTTGGACAAAGCCACCACAATTACCACCACTATTCCACACTCATGGTTCTGGTAGTTTAATGTATTTTATTGCTGCAGCAACTAGCTTTACTTTCTTGTTATTTATTATCTTGCAAAACTTTCTCTAGTACTTGTTTTGTTGCTCTAGTTTTATTTCCTAGACAATATAAACGTTTAGTGTGCGTAGAGTTGTATCAGTGGTTGATAGAACTTGAGAGAATATTTATCCTACCTTTAGCTCCTCATTGGGTTCGACACTCTTACTTATTGAAAAGGCTACACACGATCCCATATACTTGTGGGATATCACTTGTCATGTTCTACAGGTTTACAAGCAACGCCATTATATTTCATATCTAGTGGTTTGTCGTAAGTAACGACATAGGTATCCTCTACTGTATATATAGTTTATTTATGGTTTGCATTCCTGCTCTACAAGGTCTCTTATGATGCTATTATAATTTATATTCAGTTGATTTCTAGCTACGACAGTAATAATAAGGCCCATTGTGTAGCTCACCGCAAATTCTGAGTCACCCAACGTCTCTTGCATTTCAGGATAAACAAATGCTTCCATATATATTTGTTGAAATGACCTGGCTAGTTTATATTTGCTGAAATTCTAAGAAACAATTTGATTTATTGCTCATTTCATTGTAGGCACACTTGTCTAATGCTTGCTTGTCCTGTTCTACAGGTTCATAAGCGATGCCATTTTTTCCTTATCTGGTGCTGGTTCATCCTAAGCAACGACATAACTATCCTCTATTGTGTAGTTCATTCGTGCTTTGCATTCCTTCTCTGCAAGTTATGGTATGATGCCATTATAATTTCTATCTGGTTCATTCTTAGGTACGATAGTAACTGCATGCCATTGTATAGCTCACCGCAAATTCTGAGTCAACCAACGTCTCTTCCTTTTCAGGATATACAATTGCTTCCATATTTTTTTTTGAAATGACCTGGCTAGTTTATATTTGCTGAAATTCTAAGAAACACTTTGTTTGATTGCTCATTTCGTTGTAGGCACACTTGTTTAATGCTTTCCTGTACTATTCTATAGGTTCACAAGCGATGCCATTATGTTTCGTATCTGGTTCTGGTTTGTCCTAAGAAATGACATAACTATCATCTACTGTACAATTCATTTGTGGTTTGCATTCCTGCTCTACAAGTTCCCGCATAATGCTGTTATAATTTCTGTCTCGTTCATTCTTAGCTATGATAGTAACTGCATGCCATTGTTTGGTTTATTTTTCTGGTTTATTCTTCTATATATATTTATTGTATGACCTGGCTAGTTTATATTTGCTTAGATTCTAAACCACACACATTGTTATATTTCTCGTTTCACGGTAGACACACTTGTTTAATGCTTGCTTGTCATGTTTATTTGACGTGATGGTAAATATATTTGAACCATTGACCAGTAGTAAACTCCAATTCATAGCTCCTGTCGTATCAGTTAAATGAGTAGTTTGCCTTGTTTTATGTATTAACTTTTTATTACCTAGTTTTAGACTGCAATTATTGCTATCGCCACCAAAGAGGGGGTTGCAAGATCATGTCTCAAGGTTTTTTCCAATGTAGATGTTACGCTCAAAAGGGAGATGCGGATGATAGATGGAAAAAGCAAATTGAGGACTGTTATCAACCCGATTGTCAACTGAAATGCCAAATTTTCTTTCCCTTGAGTTCATAATGTGTAATTATTTCAAGTAGTTTGCATTTGATGTAATATCTAGGTAAATCGCATAGGTCGTATAGGCATTTAGTTGACGCCATCCACACATAGCGGTAGGAGGTATCATACCTATGCTAGCCAGGTTGATTAGGGTACAATATCGTGATTTGTATTTTCCTGTCTTGTATTAGGCCAACGATGAACAGTAAAAAATGCTCACAATTTGTACACCTTTTATCATATCGGAATGGGCTCCAGAAATGCAGAAGTTGTAAAAGACAGTAAAAGCAACGGGGCTGACCCACATGCGTGCTTAGTAAAAGTAATATGACATAATAGTGAGAGGCCAAAACAGTAACTGACCAAAACAGTAACAAGCCAAAACAGTAACGGACCAAAACAGTAACATGCCGAAACGGTAACAGTCGAAAACAGTAACGGACCAGAACAATAAAGAGCCAGAACCTTAAATGTCCAAAAACAGTAATGTGCCAGAATAGTAGCCTGCTAGGCCAGAAAAAGGGCAGTATTGTAGTAGCCTCAGAACAGTAACATGCCGAATTTGCACCAGGCCAGAACAGTAATAGGCCAAGAAACTTACCAGGCCAGAACAGTAACATGCCAGAATATGAGTAGGCCGTTTATGGGCATGAATAGTAGCAGGCCCAAAACTTTATAGGCCACAACGGTTTACATAAATGGTCCCGTTTCAAATAGCGTAGGACTATATAGTAACAGGCCAGAAAGCTTATGGGCCAAAGCGGGCTTGCCAAACGGGCCCATTTAAAACAGTACATGGCGGAACAGTAACGGGTCCGATAGTTTACGAGCCTTACAAATGGGCCCATTTCAAACAGTGTAGGTCGAAATAGTAATGGGCCCGAAAGTTTACGGGACGCAACGTACATCACTAGTGGGCCTATCTATAATAGTGCAAGACGAAACAATAACGGGCATGATACTATTCGGCTCTCTTAATGGGCTACCATGGTTTCATTGACAGTTAACGACTCTAATTGGTTGTTAACGGTGTCTGCCATGTGGCAATTTGTATGAAGTCAGCAGTCAACGAGGCTGGCGAACAGATCTATGATCGAATGACTTTTCATGGCTGAAGGGTGCGATCCTCCACTATTGCAAAAAAACTGTGCTAGATTCATTTGTGAGGGGGCTTCTACCACGAAGGGCATCCATCGTAGAAGGCTTTTCAACCACGAAAAATGGGCCTTCAACCACGAAAATTTTCCGTGGTAAAAGGACATTTTTCTTGTAGTATGTGTACTCCACGAATCATATCCAAATTCCTAGCTTGAGTGGCAAGGTTCTCACGGAAGCCACGAAGCAACAAATTAGGCAGAAGATGCATGGTCTTGGTCTCGCAAAATATACCATCAGCATTGTAGAGAGGGGCCAACAACCTTACATCGTAGATGCCCGCTGCATTGTGAAGCAGCAAACCATAAGCAAAGTCAAGGAATGAGGCTATGCAGCAGGTTTATCCAGTCATCCAAGTCATATTGATATCCTCGCTAGAGTCAACAACCACAGTTGCAAAGAACTGATGAATGGCATGAATATTCAAATGCTCTTGAGTTTGCATGATCTTGTGTAGGCCAAGCTTGTCAGTGATCCAAAGCAATTCCTCAAAATAGCTCATGCGATTCCTCATGCATGCAAAGTTCAACACGGATTGAGGATAAACCTTGTACTTTGTGAGAGAGCCAAAGAATACCTGGTAGATGACCTCTTGTTCCTTCCTCCAAAATTGAGAATTCTCACAAGTTTGAGGAAGCTCATAGACTTGCGCATCTCAGCATAGTCACTTGGTGACATTCCCTTGACATCGGTGATATCATCATACTTTTGCTTCTTGGCACGCTCATACCTCAACCTTTTGAGCTCCTCCCTATCAGTGGCTCTCGTGTTGCGATGGGATCCTCAGTCACATGGTCCTCCACAAACCTGTTACCAGACTCATCATATGAAAGGGGGTGCCGACGACCACCCCTACCAATCCTTATTGCAACCTTGGTGCGACGGGAGCCACCTGTGAGAGAGAGAGGTAGCAGGGGGATGATGAGTGCATATTTTCATCATGTTTTATACTATTATTTTGCACTGTAGTGGTAGGATCTTTTATTTTACATCGTTCGCATGCATCTTTTATGTTTGTTTTCACCAAGATCAGGACAAATGATGGATACGATGGACACTATTCTTGGACCAGTTGTACTGGAGCGAAAAGGAGTAAAAACAGCATAAATCGCTAATTTGGGAAATATCAATAATACCAGAAGAAAACCCGCGGTGATTGTAGCAGGCAGAGGCTTTAACAACCAACTATACAACGGGAATACTTTTTTCGGCCATATAGTTGCCGATGGATAGTTGCTGCCGCCACCGCCTCTTCAAATAGTTTTGTTCCGTGCAATCAGATCGGAGAGACGACATACATAACACCCAGAAATCACAGAAAACCTCACCTCCAGAAGGGATCTGGAGGGGAACTTGCCCAAGGGATCCATCTTCGCCCTACGCAGATCTGGGAGGCCAAGTCATCGATCTTCATCTTCATCAACCACTGCATCACCAACATCTCCATCCATCCCATCTAGATCTTGTTGTAATTCTCGTACTAGTTGTGGATTCATACACGAACTATTCATCTATGATTGTTTCCATTATCATTGCCATGATGTTGTTTGCCTCCATGTCTGAGTAGATCATTTGTTCTTGGGGAGATGGAGAAACCCTAGCATATGATTGAGATAAGATAGAGATTATCATGTTATACATCATTATGTGTATGTGTTAATTGTTTTCATATTAATGTTGAGAGTTGTGCACCTCTTAATATTTATCTCTTATGGGGACTTTATGAAGGGGATTACTTGTTGGTAGACGGAGGGATGATAGAACTTACTGTGACTATAAATATGTTGTCATTCTTTACGTACTAACTTGGGGAAGAAAGGAGAACTCATTAAGCCATGTCCATGCCATGGGAGAAATCCCTTAATAGCGAGATAATACGATTGATGTCGTTACCTGTCAGTTGTGGTTATGACGGATAATGTGTGCTCGGGTTGCTGTCTATTCGTCCATATATGGAGCTCCTCCCACATACATATATGTCATGAGAATATTTGTTATGATAATCTTGATTACTAATTCAAAATTGCTAGCGGTTTATCCACCACTCCCCAAGAACGCCTTTTCCCCTATTGTAGTTCCAAGATCTCTTACATACGTGATTCCTACTTTCTGCATTAAGTTTTACTTTAGTTTATTTAATTGATTTTCTCAATCAAAAACCCAGAAAACAATCCTTAAAACAATTCTATTTTTCTTGCATCTTAAAATTATTTCTTAAGTACTTTGTTTAGTTTTAGTTAAATCATTTTAGTACTTTGCCCGCTGCTCCCTGTGGGATCGATATCTTTATTTAGAAACTAGCTACAAACGATTTGTGTGCTTGCAGTCATCAAGCTATTTTCTGGCGCCGTTGCTGGGGAGCTTAGCGCTATAAGTCACTTTACTTTTAGTTATTTACCTTCATTATACTAATCTTTGATTTAAGTTGCAGGACCATAACAATGGAAAATACTCAGCATTTAATCCATCTTGAGGTAGTTAGGAAAATGGGTTCGCCCATGGACGCTTTTATAGCTGTGAACAAAAGCATAAATCCTGATGGTATTGAGATCCATCCTTTATTACTTGAATTGCCACACTCTAAGAAATTTGCAGGAACCGATGAAGAGAGTCCATATGGGCACTTACAATTCTTTGAAGATGTTTTTGGTTCCTTTATGTTCAATATCTGTAATCTTGATAGGGTTAAAGTCTAGTTGTTTAGAAAAAACTCTCAAATAATGTTTGCAACTGGTATAGATATTTTTGTACAGAGGCACCAAGTACTTGGACGGAATTGATAATCAATTTCCTATCAAAATATTAATTAGAAAGCAAAGCTCATAGGATGAGAGGTACTATTATCAGTTTCAAAAATAGTCCTGATGAGAGTTTATATGAAGGCTATCTGAGGTATAAAAGTTATCTAGATAATTGCCCCCATCATCGTTTGCGTGATTGGTTAATCACTTACACTTTTTATGGATGGCTTAATGATAAAATAGAACGAGCTTAGATACTGCTTCTAATGGCAGTTTTCTATCCTATACCTATGATGAAGCCTGGGAATTAATAACGAAAATGAGGGAGACAATAGAAAATCTTAAAGATGAGGAGAGCATTATGAATAGTTCTTTTGAATATGTTTGTGTTAACGATTTTCTTGCAGATTAAAAGACTTGTGCAATGATTAAAACCCTCGGTATTGATTCTTACTCAGTAAAGAAAATTATTAAGAATTATGCATGGCATCTATAAGTACCTACAGAATGGAAACCCTATAAGCCCCTCGAAGAAAAGAAGCGTGCAAGAAAAAGTGCACTAATATTATAGTTTTCTTATGAACCTATTCAAGAGAATATCAAGAAAAAGCGTAGAGAGGAAGAACACATAAAGAGAATATTAAATAAACCATAAAAGAACCCCAATGCTACCAATGCAAATATTGTCATATTGAAGGATCTTATGGATGCACGAACCTTGGATAATGAACTGGTTACGCTAGACCTTGAAACTTCAGAATTCATTGAAGGTAAGGTATGAGGTAACGAAACTTCTAAGCCTATGTCTCCTATATAATGCCTTCCACTATAAATATTATGTCTTCATCACTATTAAAATGTCAAATAGAATTAATATAAAACTGGAAGGTGTTATTAGAAACATCTATGTCCTTATTAGAGCACTTATGTACCCCCTTGATTTTCATATTGTTGATATGCCTCAAGATTCTTTTTGTCCTATCCTTTTAGGTAGGCCTTTTGTCTCCATAACCAAAGCTCGAATTGATAATAAGAAGGAGACTATTTCAATGCTGTTTGAAGAAGAGGAAATGACATTCCACTTCACCAAACTAAAGAAGAGGCCATATGAAGAGGAAGCTATCAAGGATGGGAAAACGATTGCCGAGCTAGCCTCAATTCATTTTATCACTCCGCAAGATGAATTAGAGAGGATCCTAATTAATTGGGAGGAGGTACCAGATGATAAGGGAAGAGAATACATGGATGATTACCTTGAGTCCGTTCCGGAAGCGCATAATCCACATGACTATGAAGAACTGGTAAGAAAAGGAGATGAAGAACCTCCGCCGATTGAATTGAAACGACTTCCACACTATATGAGGTATGAGTTCTTAGATAATGAAAATAAATGTCCTATTATTATTAGTAAAAATTTATCAAAAATGAAACAAATAAACTCATTTCAGTCTTGATCAAGCATCGTGAAGCATTTGGATATACTCTAAGTGATATTAAAGGAATAGATCCCTCTATTGCAACACATAAGATTACCATGCTTGATGATGTTGTACTTGTAGTTGACACACAGAGAAGGTTTAATCCGAAAATGAAGAAAGCATTAAGAAAATAAGTTATACACTTATTAGATGTCAGCATAATATATCCTATTTCTGACAGTAAATGGGTTAGCCCAGCTCATTGCATACCAAGACAAGGTGGTCTTGATGCTGCTATGAATGAGGATGGTGAGCTAGTTCCTATAAGACCTATTGTTGGATATCACATGTGCATTGATTTTAGGAAACTAAACCGTGAGACACAGAAAAATCATAAACCTATAACATTTATGGATAAAATTTTAGAAAGACTTAGTAATAATTCTTATTTCTGTTTCCTTGATGATTAATCCGTCTACTCTCAAATTTCTATACAACCAGAAGATCAAGAGAAAATGACTTTCACTTGTCCTTATAGCACATATGCTTATAGATTAATTCTGTTTGGCTTATGTAATGCAGCTGCAACTTTTCAAGAATGTGTTTTAAAAATCTTTGATCATCTTGTTGAGAAGACTATGGAAGTTCTAACAAATGATTTTGTTGTTTGTGGAACAACATTTGATAATTGTCTCTATAATTTAACCAAAGTTTTGCATAGATGCATGCAATCAAACTTGGTTTTGAATTGGGAGCAATATCATTTCATGGTAAGAGAAGGTAAAGTTTTTGGACATAAGGTTTCAGAGGAGGGTATAGAAATAGATAAGTATAATATAAATGCTATAGAAAAACTTCCAGTACCTCAGGACATAAAAAACTTAAAAAGTTTCTGGGACATGCAGGTTTTTATAGGTGTTTTATAAAAGATTTTGCTAAAATAGCTATGCCTCTCACTAACCTTCTTGAGAAAGATACCCCATTCTACTTAGATCATGATTGCATTGCAACTTTTGAAAACCTTAAAAATGAATTAGTTTTAGAACCTATCATGCAATCTCCAAAATGGGATGAACCTTTCGAAATCATGTGTGATGCTAGTGACTATGCTTTAGGAGCTATGTTAGGACAGTGATACGGAAGGAACTTAAATGTTATTAATTACGCTAGTAGAACTCTTAATAAGATTCAGAAAAAATATGCTACTACAGAAAAAGAGTTCCTAGCTATAATTTTTCCCTGTGACAACTTTAGATCTTATATTATAAATTCAAGAGTAATAATTCATACAGATCACTAAGCTTTGCATCACCTCCTTGTGAAAAAGGATGCAAATCCCAAGTTGATTAGATGGGTCTTATTACTGCAATAATATGATTTTCAAATAGTAGATATGAGGGGTAAGGATAATCCGGTAGCAGATCATCTCTCTAGAATGGAGGGAATAATCATTGACCCTGTACCGATAAATGAGTCATTTCTAGGAGAATATTTAGATAATGTTGAAATCGTCGATCCTTGGTTTGCGGATTATGCTAACTATCTTGCAGGAAAATTTCTACCTCCTGGTATGACAAGAAATCAAAGAATGAAATTATTTAATGATCTTAAGTATTACTTTTGGGATGATCCTTATTTATATTGTCATGGACCTGATGGAATGATTTGAAAGTGTGTTCCTAACCATGAAATGAATGCAATTTTTCAAGCTTGTCATGACAGCCCCTATGGAGGACATCATCCAGGCAAGCGAACTGCAGCAAAGGTACTTCAATCCGGATTCTATTGGCCCACCTTGTTCAAGGACGCACACATGTATGTAGAACATTGTGATGCTTGCCAGAAAAGGGGTAATATAGGTAAAAGACAAGAGATGGCAATGAACTATAGTATTATAATTGAACCCTTTGATGTATGGGGAATGGATTACATGGGACTTTTATAGAATCAAATGGTTACACTCATATTCTTGTTGCTATCGATTATGTCACTAAATGAGTTGAAGATGTTCCAACAATCCATGCAGATGCAGCTACTTTCGTGAAGATGATCAAGGATGTCATATTCCCTAGGTTTGGAGTCCCTAGATTTTTAATCACTGACGGTGGTTATCATTTTATGAAAGGAACTTTCAGGAAAATCCTTTACAAATATGGAGTAACTCACCGCGTTGCTTCACCATATCATCCTCAAACAAGTGGTCAAGTGGAACTCTCCAATAGAGAATTAAAGACCATACTCGAGAAGACGGTGGATAAATCAAGAAAAGATTAGTCATACAAGTTGATTGACACTCTTTGGGCATACTATACTACGTTTAAGAATCCAATGGTATGACACCGTATAAGATGGTTTACGGTAAGGCATGCCATTTACCTTCAGAATTGGAACACAAAGCCTTTTGGGCAATCAAGAACATAAATTATGATTTTAAAGCAGGAGGAGAAAAACGCTTATTAGATATTCATGCTTTAGATGAGTTTAGGAGTGAGGCTTATGAAAATGCTAGATTGTTTAAAGAAAAAGTAAAAAGATGGCATGACAGGAAAATAGAAAATAAGGTCTTTAAAATTGGAGACAAGGTGTGGCTCTATAATTCTCGTCTTAAGTTATTTCCAGGAAAGCTCAGATCAAAGTGGGAAGGCCCCTACATAGTTGAAGAAGCCTATTCATCGGGAGCGATGAAGCTCCAGGGAAAAACACCCTCTCTTTCATGGGTGGTGAATGGAAAACACTTGAAACATTATCGAGCAAAAGAATATATAAGTGCAGTCACCATACACGTGATCAGCCTAGAAGAGGTGATTAAGCAAAAAAATATACAAGGAAAGGCAACTGCAAGAAGGATAAAATCGAGCCTAAATGAGCAACATCACGGTCAAGCTATTGGCCATAAAAGAGAGCTTCATGGGAGGCAACCCATGTGAAATAAAGGTTTGAGTAAAGTTTTAAACTTTCAATTAAGTTTTAGTTAAGTTTGTGTTGAATAAGTAACACTTTAAGCTCCAGTGAAGTAGAAGAAGTTTGGTAATGCTAAGATCCCCTTCAATGGATGTTAATGTTGGCCGAAAATTTAAGCTGTCATTTTCTATCAAAACCTGGTGTTTCATTAAGTTTCAGATTAATAAAGAATTCTCAGAGAGACAGGTAAATTTTGGCGACTCCAGAAGATTTAACGACCAACTATACGGCGGGAATAAATTTTTTGGCCGTATAGTTCCGGTCGTATAGATGTTTTTACATCTTCTCTTCTGTTTTCGAAAGGTACAGTAAGTTTAACGACCAACTATAGAGCAGGAATACTTTTTCTGGTCGTATAGTTGTGGCCGTATAGTTATCTACCCCATCTCCGAATTTTTATTCCAGGTTACTGCAAGTTTAACGACCAATTATACAGAGAGAATAAAATTCCCGCTCGTATAATTGCGGTCATATAGTTGGTACCACCGTAGAAGCAAATCTAAGTCGGTTCACAACTATACTGTGGGACATATACGGGCCGCCCCCATATAGTTCCTCGTTATGGGCGGCGGCTAGGATTTTCGACCTCTCCTTTTAAAGATGATTGCATCTAACCTTTTTCATTAAGTTTTCACAGAGCTACAACCTCCAGCCTCGAAAAATCATCGCCATCCCTATACAATATCCTTCTAACAATATCTATGCAGCGAAGCCATGCAGCCTTTTCATGGCAATAAGGTTTGGAGGAAGAAAGAATAGAAGCCCGTGAGGAGGATCGAAGAAGTAGAACCTAAATAAGGATCATCGCCATCCAAGACGGAGATCAAGGATATCAAGCCTCTCCCAAATTGGGAGGACATGTTCCCGTAGAGGATGGAGATGATGAGGCAAGCAGAGCAGAGAAAGAGAAGGGATGAGTATCCCCCTAATCCTTATCATCACAACATAGGATCTTATTATAAACCTCCTTTCAGTCTGTCACCTCTCAAGGCTAAGAAGGTGCGGCCAGATGAGATTCATGATAAGATCTATCAATTGTAAAAGGCCTCGAAAGCATGTGTTGAAACTACTGGAGAAGTATTGACTCCTACTGGATGATGAGTAAAGACCTTGAGCAAAAGTTCCATGACATCGATGCTAGAGTTGGTTTCTTGATTAAAACTATTTTTTACTTGACAGATGAGAAGAAATTCCTCTAAAAGAATATTTTGAAGTTTCAATTCGACATGGCCAAGCTCAGCAGCCGCCTTGTAAGCATAGCTAAGGTATGCAACACAGAGTAAGGCGATGTTCTTCTCACCCATGAGAAGAAATAGGTACCAACAAGGATTTATTTGATCCCGCCTGGCTTGATTCCAAGCTTGGGGAGATCTTTAAGACCTTGTAATCTATCTTATAAGTTTAGCTTTTGCATTAGTTCAAGCTCAAAAATAAATTGTGCATCATTAGAATTCCCTTCCGGAATAGTCGACCCCTTTATGAAATTCCGAGTTTATCATTATATATGGAGTATTATTGAGTTTTGGTTATCCTATTAGATATATGGACAAGATTGAGTATTTTTACTTGCACTTGATGATAGCATTAGTAGTCTTCCACACCCTTGGTATGAATGGAACATACAAAGGTAATTTATTGCTATGTTTTGAGTTCATGGTTTGATTTACAAAGAAAGAATTATCCTAGTAACCAAGTTGAGAAAGAAACCTTGAACAAAGAAGAATTAAAAAGTGTTATCAAATTAGAGTGAGAACAAGATGCGGTAGAATATTCAAGTCATGAAGATACTTCATATACAATTGGAATTTGATAATTGAGATCGTAAATCTTTGAATTCCCTCATGAGGTGTAATGTATGGCTAGCTTATTTGCACAACACTTAAAGATAAAAGTGTGAGCAAAAAGAAAAGAAAATGTGCAAATACCAAATAGGCGTACACCGTTATCTTGTGGTGAGACAAAGAAACGTTTGAGATTTTGAATCCCAAGTGAATATGTTAATCGTAATATACTTGGGACTACCTCGCTAACTCATTCGGTCGAACCAACACAATCTTACATCATATCAAGAGGTAACCTTTTGTGAACTATTAAATACTAAGGTGTGGAAGTCTACTAATATTATTCGGATAGTTCAAGTAAGATACTATTCATGAATTTTTTCTTATACATCTTGTATGATAAGCACATGCTAAAAATGCCTCATTTATTTTATTGACTCAACTTCATGAATATGAGGATCACATCCATTAAGCTATAAACTTGCTCGAGATAAGAAAGAGTCTAAGATTGGGTAAGTTGATAAGTGCATATTGCATCATGTTTTATAATATTATTTTGCACTATAGTGGTAGGATAATGGTATTTTACGGCATTCACATGCATATTTTATGTCTGTTTTCACCAGGATCAGGACAGATGATGGATACGATGGACAAAATTCTTGGACCAGTTGTACTAGAGCAAAAAGGAGTCAAAAACAGCAAAAATCACTAATTTGGGAAATATCAATAATACTAGAAGAAAACCCGCGGCGATCGCATCAAGTAGAGGCTTTAACGACCAACTATACATCGTGAATACTTTTTCCAACTGTATAGTTGCCACCGTATAGTTGCCGCCGCCACCACCTCTTCTAATAGTTTAGCCCCATGCAATCATGTCGGAGAGACGACATAAAGAACACCCAGAAATCACAGAAAACCTCACATCCGGAAGGGATCTGGAGGGGGAACTTGCCCAAGGGATCCATCTTTGCCCTACGCAGATCTGGGAGGCCAAGGCTTCGATCTTCATCTTCATCAACCGCTGCATCACCAACATCTCCATCCATCCCGTCTAGATCTTGTTGTAATTCTCTTACTAGTTGTGGATTCATACAAGAACTATTCATCTATGATTGTTTCCATTACCACTGCCTGTTGGAGATATGCCCAAGAGGCAATAATAAAGTGGTTATTATCATATCTTCATACTTATGATAAATGTTTACATACCATGCTATAATTGTATTAACCGGAAACATTAATACTTGTGTGATTTGTAAACATAAAAGAGTCCCTAGTAAAGCCTCTTGTTAAACTAGCTTGTTGGTTAATAAATGATCATGGTTTCCTGATCATGAACATAGAGATGTTATTAACAACAGGGTCATATCATAAGGAGAATGATGTGATGGACATACTCCTATAGTTAAGCGTAGCATAAAGATCAAGTCATTTAATATAGTTCATTTGCTATAAGCTTTCTGATACATAGTAACCTAATTCCTTCGACCATGAGATCATGCATATCACCATCATCGGAAGGATGCTTTGATGACATCAAACACCACACCGTAACTGGGTGGCTATAAAGGTGGCATTGAGTGTTTGGAAAGTATTGGTTGAGGAACATGGATCAAGAGTGGGATTTGTCCATCCATATGACGGATAGATATACTCTGGGCCCTCTCGGTGGAATGTCATCCAATTATCTTGCAAGCATGTGACTGGCTCACAAGGGATCACATATCGCGGGAACGAGAAAAGAGTACTTATCGGTAACGAGGTTGAACTAGGTATGCAGAGATACCGACGATCAAAACCTCGGATAAGTAAACTATCGTGAGACAAAGGTAAATTGGTATCGTATGTAAGTGGTTCATTCGATCGCAAAGTAATCGTAGAAATATGTGGGAGCCATGTGAATTTCCAGATTCCTCTATTGTTTATTGATCGGAGAAGTGTCTCGATCATGTCCGCATAATTCACGAATCATAGGGAGACACACTTAAGGATTCGATGTTGTTGAGTAGTTATGGAATGATGAGTAAAGAGACCGAATGTTGTTCAGAGTCTCGGATGGGATCCGGGATATCACGAGGAGATCCGGAATGGTCCGGAGAATAAGATTCATATAAGGAAAGTCCTGTTTTGGAGTTCGGGAATGATTCCGGTGTTTTCACCAGGAATATTCTAGAAGGGTCTAGAAGGTCCGGCAGTCCGGAGGGGAAGGGTACATGGATGTGTCATGACAATGTGGAATGGTTGCATCATGTACTAGGTCACTTGGCTGGGAAAAATAAAGAGAAGAAATCAAATTGAAGTTTGAAAGTCAAACGCCAATTTGAAAAAGTCAAATCTCAAGTTTGCTTGGTGGAGGGAGAGTAGGAAACCTACTTGGGGAGGAAGTCCCACTCCCTCCCACCCGCCGGCCATGAGGAGGAGTTGGAGGAGGACTCCCTCCTCCCCAAACCGCATCTCTCCTCCTATATAAGGAGGGGTAGGGCGCCCCCTCTCCCTACACCTAAACCCTAGCCTCTGAGTCGCCGGCCACCTCCAAGACGCCGCCGCCTAGGGCCTCCTCTAAACTCGGCGAGTTAGGGTTTCCCCAAACCCTAGCCGCCGAACAATCCCTCCCCTTGGTTCCCTCTAAACCGTAGATCACCAAGGCCTTTCTCATACTCGCTCCGGCTTAAGGCGAAGCCCTGCGAGATCTCCCCTCTACTTCCGGTACCACGCCGTCGTGCTGCCGGAATCGCGAGGAGAGTGCTACAACCTCCGCTGCCTACTGGAACAAGGGAGAGGAAGGTCTTCATCGAGTACCGAACTTGTGACCGACTGCGGAAGCGCTGCCGGAATGCAGCGCCGGAAGGATCATCTACGCGATCCTGAGATCGGCAAGTGTACGACTACATCACCCACGAGAATCTGCTCTCGTTAACCACTTTGGATCTTCGAGGGTTAGTATTCTATCGACTCGTTTCTACAATATAGTAAATAGATCTTGGCTTGATCATAGATTTGATCTTGATTGTGTGTTCATGCGGTAGAATTTTTTTGTTTTCCATGCTACGAACCCCTACAGTGGTATCAGAGCCGTGTCTATATGTAGATCTGTTGCACGAGTAGAACACAATGGTCATTGTGGGCGTTGATGCTTTTGTTGTCGATTGCTTCTTGTGTACTTTGCATCTTGCGGGATGGTGGGATGAAGCGGCCCGGGCTAACCTTACATGACATCGTTCATGAGACTTGCTCCACGCTTGACATGCAACTTGTATTGCATAAGTGGCTTTGCGGGTGCCTGTTTCTCCCAACATAGTTACGATTCAATTTACAACGGGTGATTGACAATACTAGTATCAATGTTGTGGTTCTTGTTCGTAAGTTAGAACGACACTTATTGAAAGCCCCAAACCACGTAAAACTTGCAAAGAAAATTAGAGGCGTCTAACTTTGTTTTGCAGGGGTATGCTGTGATGTGATATGGCCATGATTGTGATTATATATGATGTATGCAATGTACCTTATTGTAAGTTGCCAACCGGCAGGAGCCATATGATTGTCTTTTAAATTCCGTTAAGACCTGCATGTCTATTCAAAGAAGTTGTAATAGTTGATGCTAGTGGACGACAACCATGAAGCGGCGCCATTGATCTTGACGCCACACCGGTGATGATGGAGATCATGTTCGTGCTTGAAGATGGAGATCGGAAGCACAAGAAGAAAGGCCATATCATATCACATATTATGAATTGCATGTGATGTTAATCCTTTTATGCATCTTGTATTGATTAGTTCACGACGGTAGCATTATAAGATGATCCCTCATGCACATGAATATCAAGTTTTAAAGAGTTCATCCTTAGTAAGCACCGTTGCTAAAGCTTGTTGTTTCGAAGCACCACGTGATGATCGGGTGTGTTAGATTCCGCAAGTGTATACAACGTGAGCAAGCCAGATTTGCTCATGCGGTAGCTAAGGTTTGATCTTGACGAGCCTAGCATGTACAGACATGGTATCGGGAACACGGATCACCGAAAGGTAAAGCATGAGTCATATAGTAGATATGATGAACATGTCGATTGTTCGCCATTGAAGCTACATCAACTCTCGTGATGATCGGTTTTGATGTGGTGGATTTGGTTCGTGTGGTCACTAAAACAATGTGAGGGATATTGTTTTGAGTGGGAGTTCAACGGCAATATGATTAAAAGTTGAACACTATTTATCATAAATTAAATCAAAGTGAATTTGCATATTTGTTGTAGTCATTGGCATCCGTTTACCACCTTGCGCTTAGTTATAATTGAGATGATAGAACTATAGAGTTCTGGTTAGTTACTTTACGAACTGGTATCGTATTGTTTTGAAGTGTTAATCTAAAGTTTAAAAGTCCCATTGCAAACTTTCATTAAGTTCCGGTTACTCCATGAAGTTTAATAATTGGTATTAAATCAAGAGTCACAATTCCAAGTGTTAGTGTATGAGTATCATGTTTATCTCCATGATTCTTGATATTCAAAGGATTGTCTTAATATCAAGGTTATCTAGGATCTGAAAGAGTTGTTTCAGAAACCATGATGTGTGGAAGATATTGTGATATTTGAAACGAAGTTTTGGTTGCAACATGATAGAGTATAATATGGAAAAAGTCATGTTTTCATATTTGATGAGAATTTGCAAAAGGTTGGAGACACTAGTTGTCCTAATCCTACAAAAGGTTTTGGAAAGCAACATTATACTCGCGATTCATCGTTATAAGCTAAAAGTAGCTTGATCATGGATAATTCCATGATAAGGGTGAATTTTTGATGTAGGTAAAATGTTTACTACACCAAGAGATTAATAAAGAAAGGAATTTGAAAGAACACCAAACATTTGATGATGGTGCAAGTCCAAAGACATTGGTATTTTACTATACATGCTTTGGACTATGTGTCATGTATATGGCTCCACTATTGATGTTGACAGATTCTTTCAAACAGAAAAGGAAATACTGAAAGAGAATCTCATAAAATATGGCAGAAAAGAAAAGACTAGAATTGTTCAGCTTAAGTATATAGATGATATACATGTTATGGCTATATTCTTTGCTTATTAAACAATGTGGTTCTTAAGTATTTGATACTGAATTTGTTGGTGTGAATCGTCATACGAAACAACACAATTCATGAACTACAATGGCCTAAGTAACTAGCAAAAGAATATGTGATGATGTTCATCGAGAACAAATAAAGGGTTATTGTGCTGCTTGTTAAACATCAAAGCTTTCCTTCAAGATTTGTTTTATCAGGTATTATGAGAACAAAAGGGTTGTTCAAATAATTGCCGTAATCCATAAAAGATGGATGATTCACAAATCTCGTTGGAGAAATCACATCCATAAAACTAGTGCTAAAAATGTCGAAAGACAAATTGATTGAAAGATCACTTAGGAAGTGACATCCCCGTTTAAATTATATTAGAAAGAAAACATGAAGAAACTCCATGTGGATGGAAATTTTGGAGTCTTTTTGATTTTTGATCAAATGACGCTTGTGAAACTTTCCTAGAGATAATTAAAACTTCGTTCATAGGCCAAAAGGGAACGAATGACTAGCTTATTGGAACTTGTACATATTGTTGTATGAAGTCCATTATGTGTAGTCAAGAGCGATGGATTTCAACTTCATATGTTTTCTCCTAAAATTTGAGTGAATATATGCATATTTACTTAATAAGGATGAAGTATGAAACATTTGAAAAGTTCAAAGATTTTCAAGATGAAGTGCAAAATCATTGTAACAAGAATATAAATAGTTTATGATAAGATCATAAAGGAAGATATTTGAGTTACAATTTTAGCATAATACCTAAGATTTAAGGAATCGTTCCGTGGATTTGGATTTCCCGAAACACCATAAGAGTATGGAGCGTTCGAGATATGTAATTAAACCTTGTTTGACATGGTAAGATCAAAGGTGTAATTCATAAAACTGTCATTATATTTTAAAGATTAAAAGCTTTAGAGACTACCGTTTTTCCGCTGAAAAGAGCTCCATCATAATCCGTTGAAATGACACCATATAAAGTTATGGTTTGGGATAAAACCCAAGTTGTCCTTTCTTAAACATTGGTATGCTATGCATAAGAAAGATGTTTGCAACCAAAGTCGGATGAACCTGTCTTTGTATGTTATTTTGAATAACTATTCCTCCATAACATCGGAGACAAAAGTGTTTGTCGCTTAAAACGTCAAGTTTCTTTGAGAAGGAATTTTTTGTGAAAAGATAAGTGGGAGGACAATAGAACTTTGATAAGGTTAAAAGAACCTTAGCTATATGTGCAATGTTGCGCAGCGCCGAAAAGTGTTCCGGAGGCAGCAACAATGCTCATGGCTCACGTGCCTCAAAGGTTGTGGTCACAGAGATCTATGTTCCTATTGAAACAAGTAGGTCGGGTAAACAATCAAATACCAAGATTTGAGAGTTAAATCATTACAATAATGATCCGACTACATGCAAAGAAGCGATGATGGGCCCTGACTCCGTCAAATGGCTTGAAGCCATAAAATTCGTGATAGTTCCATATGCGAGAGATCAAGCTTTGAACTTAAAAGACCCTCTGGAAAGGTACAAGACCTTAGAGTTGTATTTGGATCTATAAAGAAATAGACATGGATGTTTCACATCTATGAAATAGTCGACATGTTGGGAAAGAGTTCACAAATGTTGAAAGGTTGTATATGACAAGATTTGATCTTTCGTAGCGATATTTAGTCTAGACGGATTAATGTAGCAACCACTACATATAATTTTGTTATGTGGTAGATGAATAAACAAAACAAGTTCTTATAATAGAATTGTTACCTAGGACGTGTGCATAACACGGTCCAAAGGGTTTTGTTAATTCAATGGATGCTTAAAAACATATGCAAACTTCAATGGTTGAAGTGAGCATCGTGGAGTTGGAATCTTCATCATGATGAAATTGTTAAAAGAGTTTAAATTCATCAGAGATGATAAAGATGCTTGTATTTGCAAGAAATTAAGTGGGAGCGCTAAGACATATTTCTAATACATTATGTGGAAGACATATTGTGGATTGGAAATGATGTATCTTTTATTAACACATATTAAGAATTTCATCCTGATAAAAGACTTAGGCAAAACCCAAATATTTGGCATCAATAGACGCTAATATGGTTGTGCCAAAAGTACATAGATGATATATTGAATGAGTTCAATATAGAAACTACAAGAAAGGTTCTTGTCGCACAGAAAGGATTGAATGAGTTCAATATTGATGATATATTCAAGTGTATTGACACTTGGTAAGTGAAACAAAGATTCAAGTATAGATTGATACTTGATGTATGAAATCACAAAGAGTATTTATATCAATCATGTTGTGATATGTACAAATCCAGATATGTCCTATGCTCTAAATGATGTGAGCATATACCAGAATGATTCATAAGATGATCATTGGACAATAGTAAGGATTTTCTTATGATCTTTTGGAAGAACTAAGAATATATTGTTTTGTAGAAGTGACAAATAGATGGTTAGTTCATTGTAAAAGTACTACATTGATACTAGTTTTGTCACAAAGTACAAATTAAGTTTATCTCAATCTAAACTAAGGGTGGCATGATATAATGGAAAGTAAGTTCCATATTGGATTTGGACGAGTTCCAAAGTTAAGACATTGTGACAGATACTACAAGGCTAAGTATATAACTGCTATTGTAGCAGCAAAAGAGGGCATTTGTGTCAATTAGTTTTTTTATCAAACTAGGTGTGGTTCACAGCGGGATAGTGCTATGAAGATATATTGTACGACAATATTATCAACATGTTTTAACCCCAAAGAACTAAAGGTCTCACCAAAGGACCAAATTTATACAAAGCCATCTCATTAGAGAATGAGTGATGCGTAGAGACGCAAAGACATGCAATTACACACGGACCTGAAAGTGTCGGATCCGGAGATCAGTTGATCACTATCAATCGTGTAAATACAACACTGGAAAGCCATAGGTGTTGAATGCACAAAGGTTTGAAACTAGAATATTGACTCTAGTGCAAGTGGGAGACTGTTGGAGATATGCCGAAGAGGCAATAATAAATTGATTATTATCATATTTTCATACTTATGATAAATGTTTACATACATGCTATAATTGTATTAACCAGAAACATTAATACTTGTGTGATTTGTAAACATAAAAGAGTCCCTAGTAAAGCCTCTTGTTAAACTAGCTTGTTGGTTAATAAATGATCATGGTTTCCTGATCATGAACATAGAGATGTTATTAACAACAGGGTCATATCATAAGGAGAATGATGTGATGGACATACTCCTATAGTTAAGCGTAGCATAAAGATCAAGTCATTTAATATAGTTCATTTGCTATAAGCTTTCTGATACATAGTAACCTAATTCCTTCGACCATGAGATCATGTTAATCACCATCACCGGAAGGATGCTTTGATGACATCAAACACCACACCATAACTGGGTGGCTATAAAGGTGGCATTGAGAGTTTGGAAAGTATGGGTTAAGGCACATGGATCAAGAGTGGGATTTTTCCATCCATATGACGGATAGATATACTCTAGGACCTCTCGGTGGAATGTCATCCAATTATCTTGCAAGCATGTGACTGTCTCACAAGGGATCACATATCACGGGAACGAGAAAAGAGTACTTATCGGTAACGAGGTTGAACTAGGTATGCAGAGATGCCGACGATCAAAACCTCGGATAAGTAAACTATCGTGAGACAAAGGGAAATTGGTATCGTATGTAAGTGGTTCATTCGATCGCAAAGTAATCGTAGAAATATGTGGGAGCCATATGAATTTCCAGATTCCTCTATTGGTTATTGATCGGAGAAGTGTCTCGATCATGTACGCATAATTCACGAATCGTAGGGAGACACACTTAAGGATTCGATGTTGTTGAGTAGTTATGGAATGATGAGTAAAGAGACTGAACGTTGTTCGGAATCTCGGATGGGATCCGGGATATCACGAGGAGATCCGGAATGGTCCGGAGAATAAGATTCATATAAGGAAAGTCATGTTTCGGAGTTCGGGAATGATTCCGGTGTTTTCACTAGGAATATTCTAGAAGGGTCTGGAAGGTCCGGCACTCCGGAGGGGAAGGGTACATGGATGTGTCATGACAATGTGGAATGGTTGCATCATGTACGAGGTCACTTGGCTGGGCAAAATAAAGAGAAGAAACCAAATAGAAGTTTGAAAGTCAAACGCCAATTTGAAAAAGTCAAATCTCAAGTTTGCTTGGTGGAGGGAGAGTAGGAAACCTACTTGGGGAGGAAGTCCCACTCCCTCCCACCCGCCGTCCATGAGGAGGAGTTGGAGGAGGACTCCCTCCTCCCCAAACCGCCTCTCCCCTCCTATATAAGGAGGGGTAGGGCGCCCCCTCTCCCTACACCTAAACCCTAGCCTCTAAGTCGCCGGCCACCTCCAAGCCGCCGCCTAGGGCCTCCTCTAAACTCGGCGAGTTATGGTTTCCCCAAACCCTAGACGCCGACCAAGCCCTCCCCTTGGTGCCCTCTAAACCGTAGAACACCAAGGCCTCTCTCATACTCCACCATACTCGCTCCGACTTAAGGCGAAGCCCTGCGAGATCTCCCCTCTTCTTCCGGTACCACGCCGTTGTGCTGCCAGAATCGTGAGGAGAGTGCTACAACCTCCACTGCCTGCTGGAACAAGGGAGAGGAAGGTCTTCATCGAGTACTGAACGTGTGACCGACTGTGGAAGCGCTGCCGGAACGCAGCGCCGGAAGGATCGTCTACGCGATCTTGAGATCGGCAAGTGTACGACTACATCACCCACGAGAATCTGCTCTAGTTAACCGCTTTGGATCTTCGAGGGTTAGTATTCTATCGACTCGTCGCTACAATCTAGTAAATAGATCTTGGCTTGATCATAGATTAGATCTTGATTGTGTGTTCATGCGGTAGAATTTTTTTGTTTTCCATGCTATGAACCCCTACACTGCCATGATGTTGTTTGCCTCCATGTCTAAGTAGATCATTAGCTCTTGGGGAGATGGAGAAACCCTAGCATATGATTGAGATAAGATAGAGATTATCATGTTATACATCATTATGTGTATGTGTTAATTGTCTTCATATTAATGTTGAGAGTTGTGCACCTATTAATATTTGCCTCTTATGGGGACTTGATGTAGGGGATTACTTGTTGGTAGACTGAGGGATGATAGCACTTACTGTGACTATAAATTTGTTGTCATTCTTTACGTACTAACTTGGGTAAGAAAGGAGAACTCATTAAGCCATGTCCATGCCACGGGAGAAATCCCTTAATAGCGAGATAATATGATTGTGTTGTTTACTTATCAGTTGTGGTTATGACGGATGATGTGTGCAGTGGTTGCTGCCTATTCGTCCATATATAGAGCTCCTCCCACATAAATATGTCATGAGAATATTTGTTATGATAATCTTGATTACTCTATCTAAATTGCTAGTTGTGTATCCACCACTCCCAGAGAACGCCTTTTCACTATTGTAGTTCCAAGCTCTCTTACATACGCGATTCCTACTTTTTTGCTTTAATTTTTACTTTAGTTTATTTAATTTCTTTGCTCAATAAAAAACCCCAAAACAATCCTTAAAACAATTCTATTTTTCTTGCATCTTAAAATTATTTCTTAAGTACTTCATTTAGTTTTAGTTAAAAGCATTTTAGTCTTTTGCCTTCTGCTCCCTCTGGGATCAATATCTTTATTTCGAAACTAGCTAGAATAGATCTGTGCACTTGCAGTCATCAGGGGATAAGCACACATGTCCAGGAGAACAAGGACCAACAACTATATCAAACCCGATAGCCATATGACCATGCATAATAGTTTCTGCCATAGCAGCACTGGATTCTCCGGGCGGGGCGGAAATTCCCGGCCTGAGCAGCCAGAATTTCCGCCTCAACTGGAGTTTCCGGTCCAGACGACCAGGAGTTTTTGGCCAGAGACTTGGATGCATGGGTGAAACTTTAGTGGTATAGGAAAATGACAGATCGGGGTTGAGGAAGTTGCTAGGAACCCACAATGCACACAGTATGAGGACCCATTGGCCAATAAACACCAAGAATCCCATCTCTAAGGCGTTTCTAGGGCAAACCCTAGAAAATGAAGAGAGAGGATGTACCCGGGGCATCCATGGGGTGCTTGGCTGGTGGGGAAGAGCCCATTAGCGGAGAGGAGGAGAGGGTCGGTGGCAACGACGGGATCCAGGGGCAGGGGTGCACCCAGCGGCACAGTTGGAGGAGGGAGGCGGCGGTATGCGAGAGGATGGACTCGAGGTGGAGTGAGGAAGGAAAGGGACCTCTAGTACTTTAAGTTTAAAACGAAAACCGCCCAGATCCGGAGTCTCCGGGAGCACACGGTCGGAGTCTCCAGCCCAGCCGGAGATTCCGGTATAAAAACCGGAGTCTCCGACTCAGCCGGATATTCTGGTGTGTGGACACCAAAGTCTCCAAACCCCTTAACCAAAAACGCACATGACAAGATGGACAAGTGTGTGGCAAGAAGAGCAAGGCTGTAGGGAAGATAAAAGATGCTTATGATATATTTCCAACCTCATATAGGGACAAATGCACTCTAACAAGGAGAATCAATACAACAACCAAACGGGAGTGCATGTCCCAACAACCAACCAAAAACCAAAAAGATGACAAACATGAGGAAAAAGCAACCTCTCATGAGGAGAGGGCAGTGGCCTAGGACACCATGTTTGAGTATACTTGGCTTGGCATCCCGAATATATATCTTGGGTCAATTACCAAAACTCATCATTGAAGCTCACATATCACTAAGTGATATTAAGAGAATGATTTTTTTATCACTTTGGGCATAATGGGGGGAGGGATAGCCCAATCAATTAGGACCACACTCCCCCTATTTCCATGCCTACATCTAGATAGAATCATCATATGAATGCATGGGTATGGGTGCATGGTCTCATGCCACATTGCTCGAATCTATCATATTTAGCTCATGCCTTAACTCTCGGAATCTATTCTCATCAAGGGGCTTTGTGAATAAATCCGTAAGGTTCTTCTCATTGCTCAGATAAAGGGAGGGGGATATAGAGAGAAAGTTCTTTGGTGTGTGCATCATGCCTGGATGGGGATAGGTGGTCGTTGTTGATGGCCGCTTAAAAAGGCTTGCTCGGTACATCCAAATGTTGCCACATGTCATAGGAGCAGCCTGGAAGTTCCCTTCCACCATTGAAAAAAGATCGAACGGGGCCTTAATATATGAAGCGAGCCAATATGATCCATGGATGATCAATGCCTAATGGGGCCTCAATTTCTGAACATGGGACATGGATGATCAGCGATGTGACTGCCTTTGATTCCAGGGAGTATGGCTTAGATTTAGTCGAGCGGGAAAATCTCCCGCTATCCCCGAAATATTTTGCACCCCTGTGTTTCAAACATACTAGAATTCCTTTCCAACCCTAGTTAAGGCGGTTCGTTGGGGCTTCAATCATAATTTCCTGGCTCACTACCTCTATAACCGTCCCTTCCCCCTCCCCCACCCCTAACCCCCCACCCCCCCACACACACAATCCTTGCCCGTGGCTGGGCAAGGCCTGCGGAAAACCCTAGATCTAACCTTCACCGCCTTACCCTAAATCTGCTTCTTCGCCACTGTCATCTAGTGCTCGAAGCAACCCCTCTTCAGCTTCCACAAGCACCACCAGGAATATGCTTCTTCGCCGCTGTCATCCAGCACTCGGAGCAACCCCTGTTCTGCTTCACCTTCATCCATAAGCACCGCAACACCGTCGATAATCTCAACGTAACCACCTAGGATGCCTAAATGCCATCCCGACCCATGTAACTAGACCTCTTTTGATTTTTGTATGATAAATATGGAGAAGTTAAGTGTATTTTGTATTGGAGACACTTTTGTAGTAACTTACAAGTGCTATACTTGTTATCCATATCTTCCCAAATAAAATCTTTATAGTCAGGTTTAACTGTAAGGTGTTGAACTATGATTTTGGTTGTCATGAAGAAATATGAGCCAACGAACGGTGAACAAATTTGTTTCCACTATCCCCTTTATTAAAGTGCCCACCCATAATTGATTCCATTATAATTTCTCTCTAGTTTGGCGTAGGCTGTGGCACTAACTGTTATTTCCTGCCTGATGCTATTCTCTTATTTGTGCAGTTCATACATCGTAAACGTATCTATAATTTTTTATGCTCCATGATTGTTTAGTATCAACTTTGTCATGTTTTGTCTACACTTTGAGGTATTTTTATACTTTTTTGGGACTAACCTATTAACAAGATGTCGCAGTGCTAGTTGCATGTTTTCTGCTGTTTTTGGTTTCAAAAAAGCTAGGAAGGAAATATTCTCGGAATTGGACGGGACAAAGCCAAAGTCAATATTTTACCGGAGCAAATACGGAGTCAAAAGGGCAGCCGAAGTGGGGCCACGAGGTGGCCACACCTTGGGATGGCACGGCCTGGGGGGCGCCGCCACCAGGTGTGGGCCCCTCAGGCGCCCACCGACCTTGCCCCTTTGCCTATAAAATCACCCCAATGCAGAAACCCTAAGCACCTGATCACATCTCCACGAAATAGTCCATAGCCGTCGCCACCATTGTCCCTAGATCACGGGGATCTGAAGCTCTTCCCGGCACCCTGCCGGAGGGGAGAGATCATCCTGGAGGCCTTCTTCATCACCATGCCAGCCTCTGGAGTGATGTGTGAGTAGTTCACCCTTGGACTATGGGTCCATACAGTAGCTAGATGGTTGTTTCTTCTCCTTTGTGCTATCATGTTTAGATCTTGTGAGATCCGTTCATGATCAAGATCATCTATTTGTAATCATACATGTTGTGCTTGCGGGGATCCGATGGAAATTGAGATACTATGTTAGGTTGATTATTGATTCTATCATGTCTATGTTATTTGTGATCTGCATGCTCTCCGTTGTTAGTAGCTATCTTGGCCAAGTGGATGCTTGCAACTCCAAGAAGGAGTATTTATGCTCGATAGTAGGTTCATGCCTCTAGTAATCTAGGGAAGTGACAGAAATATCTAAGATTGTAGATGTGCTGTTGCTACTAGGGAGAAAACAACAATCCTTTGTTCATGGAACAATTGAATTGTTTACTTTACACACATTTCTTAATGCAATTATCTATTGCTTGCAACTTAATACTGGAAGGAGTTCGGATGATAACCTGAAGGTGGCTTATTAGTCATAGATGCAGTTGGTTTACGGTCTATGTATTATGTTGTAATGCCCAATCAAATATCGTAGGAGTCAAGATGTCTAGTATATGCATTTTTATGCTTTCTCAATCTGTCAATTGCCCCGCTGTAATTTGTTCACCCACCATGCTATCTATCTTAAGGAGAACACATCTAGTGGACAGTGGACCCCGGTCAAATCTTTATCATTGATATTCCATCTACTGTTACTGTTTACTTTCTGCAAGTAATCACTATCTTCCACACTATACGTTTAATCCTTTGTTTTCAACAAACCAGTGAGATTGACAACCTCACTGTAAGTTGGGGCAAAGTTTTGAGTTTGTGTTGTGCAGGTTCCAAGTTGTTAGCAACACCTTGGAGTTGTTTCCTTACTCCTACTGGTTCGATAACCTTTGTTTCATAACTGAGGTAAAACTTGCTGCTGTGCTCATCACACTTTTATCTTGGGGTATCCCAACGAGGCTCTACAGTAAACTGAGCCACATCAAGATTTTCTGGGGTGTTGCCGAGGAGTTAAGGACAGCTTCAATCTCTTCCTCCTCGTTAGTCACCTTTCAGGGAGAAATAAGATTCTCACAAGGGGAGTCTCTCACAACCAATATCTTTACTTTGTTTTTGTTTTGCTTAGTTTCTTTTGCTTATTTCTCTTTTTCAAAAATACAAAAAAATTATTTTTGTTTGGCTTGCTTTTTTTATCAAAACACACACAAAAATTAGTCACTACTTTTGTTGGCTTTCTTCACTTTTGCAAAAATGAATACTCCTCAAACACCAAGTTGTGTGACTTCACTAGCACAAACAACAATGATTTCCTTTGCACACCTATTGCTCCACCTGCTCCTGATGTTACCTTTTATGAAATTAAACCTGCTTTGCTGAATCTTGTTATGAAAGAGCAATTTTCTGGTGCTAGTTCTGATGATGTTGCTGCTCACCTTAATAATTTTGTTGAACTTTGTGAGATGCAAAACTATAAGGATGTAGATGGACATATTATTAAGCTTAAATTGTTTCCTTTCTCCTTGAGAGGAAAAGCTAAAGAATGGTTGCTATCTTTGCCTAGAAATAGTATTGATTCTTGGATTAAATGCAACGATGCTTTTATTGGAAAATACTATCCTCCTACTAAGATTATATCTATGAGAAGTGAAATAATGAAATTTAAACAACTTGATAATGAACATGGTGCTCAAGCTTGGGAAGGAACTAAATCTTTGGTAAAGAATTGTCCCACTCATGGATTGACTGCTCAGATGATTATCCAAACTTTTTATGCAGGATTGAATTTCTCTTCAAGAAATCTGTTGGATTTTGCTGCTGGAGGTACCTTTATGACCATTAATTTGGGTGCTGCAACAAAGCTCCTTGACAATATGATGGTTAACTACTCTGAATGGCACACTGAGAGAGATCCACAAGGTAAGAAGGTAAATTCTGTTGAAGAAACCTCCTCCTTGAGTGATAAAATTGATGTTATTATGTCTATGCTTGTTAATGGAAAGGCTCATATTGATCCAAACAACTTTCCTTTAGCCTCCTTGGTTGCTCAAGAAGAGAAAGTTTATGTGAACTTCATTAGAAATAAAAAATTTAGCAACAATGCCTATAGGAATAATTTTGGTAATAATAATTATAGGAATATCCTCCCAATAATGGTAATGCTTATGGAAATTCCTACAGCAATAATAGAAGAGCTCCCTCTGAACTTGAAGTCATGCTTAAAGACTTTATTAGTAAATAAACTACTTTCAACAAAACTGTGGAGGAAAATCTTTTGAATGTTGAAACAAATATTTCATCTTTGTCTGAAGCACGATCCTCTTTGATTAATAAAATGGCTGCTAAACCTGAAACCATGGAAAATGCCTTTACTATTGCTCATGCCATTCAAGTTAGAATTGATGAAAATGTTAGGCTGTTAGCTAAATTGCATGATAAGTGGGAGAGAAAAGATGAAATTGCTAGAAATAATAGTATTTGTACTATTACCACCACCAATGTTGATGCTAGCAGATCACAAGAAGTCCCCACTTCCTTTGCAACAATGCCTAAACCCAACAAGAATGCTGAAATTTTTCGAAATATGGGAAACAATAGTTCTACTACCTTGGATGCTAAGTTTGATTTTGATCTTGATGGTTGCAATATTCCTGAAGTAATTATGTTCCTAAAAAAGCTTGCTAGAAGTCCTAATGCTAGTGCTATGAATATGGCTTTTACAAAACTCATTATAGATGCTCTCATGAAAATTAAGTGTAACATACCACCCTTTTGTGTAATATTAATAAAGACATGTTTGAGCATTGCATGCATACATAACATTTGCACTTTGGTTTAATCAATAAAGAACAAACAAAACCCTAAACCCTAATAGCTTCCCCTCTTTCTCTGAATCGATTCAAATGGTTTCTATATTTCTAAAATTCTCAAAACAAATGGAGCCCAAATTGTGTTGAGGGCCCCTTAGTGTTTTCAGTTATAATATAAAAGTTCATGTGATTTGAAATTATTCAAAACAGATTTGAAATTATTCAAAACAGATTTGAATTCAAAATACAAAAGGGGAAATCAGAAAATAGAAATAGAAAAACATTTAGCTAACATCAAAAGGTAGAAATAGAAATGGAGCCCAACAAGCTTGCCTACCAATTGGATCTACCTTCAACTTTTCTAGAGGTTCATGATGTTTTTAATGTGTCTCAACTCAAGCGTTGCTTCAAAGATCCCATTTGTGGTGTGGACCATGAAACTTTGGATCTTCAAGATGATCTAACCTACCGAGAATACCCTATTCATATTCTTGATGAAACCGAGCGCAAGACTCGTCGTCAAACTATCAAGTTCCTGAAAGCTCAATGGTCTCATCACTCTGAGTCAGAAGCAACCTAGGAAGGCGAAGATAGTCTTCGATCTGAGTACCCTGCCTTCTTTTCCAAAACCTAGGAATCTCGGGTCGAGATTCTTGTAACTGGGGTAGAGCTATAACATACCACCCTTTTGTGTAATATTAATAAAGACATGTTTGAGCATTGCATGCATACATAACATTTGCACTTTGGTTTAATCAAGAAAGAACAAACAAAACCCTAAACCCTAATAGCTTCCCCTCTTTCTCTGAATCGATTCAAATGGTTTCTATATTTCTAAAATTCTCAAAACAAATGGAGCCCAAATTGTGTTGAGGGCCCCTTAGTGTTTTCAGTTATAATATAAAAGTTCATGTGATTTGAAATTATTCAAAACAGATTTGAATTCAAAATACAAAAGGGGAAATCAGAAAATAGAAATAGAAAAACATTTCTGGAAATAAAAAAAACATCTGTCTACTCTAACTGGGCCGATCCCACCTTTCTCTCTATTTCTGCTGCCAGCAGCCAGCCCAGCCGAAGCCCATGCGCAGCCTAAGTCGGCCCGTACCCGTTCGCGTGTCTGTTCTTTCTTCTTCCTCGCGCAGAGGAGAAGTTGCTGCGTGCCCGAGCATCGGCCGTCGATCCTCCTTGCACTGTGATGCACACCGCCGCTTGAGAGGGAGAGGATAAGAACCGCCGAGCTGCACGCTCTCTCCCCATACCCATCTCGTCGCCTCTCGCCCTCTCTGCTGGTTTCACCCCTCTGGCCAAACCCTAGACCGGCTAGAGCTTCGTGCCGCCGCTGATTGAAGCTTCCCCGAGCCCCGACGAGACGTCCTGGAGAACCGATGTGCTCCCCTCATCCACCCTCTGGAAGGAATCGTCCTCGGGGTCCCTCAATCGACGCCCGTGACCCCTTCTTCCTCGCGGCCAACCAAGCTCTGCCTTGACGTAGTCGATGCCTATGACCTCGTCTCGCCTCCTCGGCCTGCCTATCGTACTCCTGGTGAGCTCACGGTTCTAACGGACCCCTCCACACTCGCCCTCTCGCTCTCTAGCTTCTTCCCGACGAGCACCGTCGCTCGCCGCCTCTGTCCATCGTCGCATCGCCGCCTCCGGCGACCATTTTCTGGCGGCGCCACCATGGTTCGACTCGTCGTGTTTCCCTCTTTCCAACGCCCACCCCTGCAGTCTCTCGCGTGCGCCCAATCGCCGGCTCCATCGTCGATCTCCAAGCAAGCCATTGATGATGTCAGCATGACATCATCATGATGTCATATTTTTTTATTTCTTTTAATGTTTTCTGTAATTGTTTTATTAAATGGAAAATGTATGACAGGTGGGCCCTGCCTGTCAGGGTTTTAATATTTTCTGTAAATGTTTTCTGAAATTAATAAAAGTCTGACATGTGGGCCCAACTTTGGAAATTATTTTAGATATTTCGAAAATGATTTAAAATGAATTAAAATTTGGGAAATTCATAACTAATTCATTTTAAATCAGAAAAATACAAATAATATACCAAAATGATCAGAAAAATGAAACCTATCTAACTAAGCTATAATCATACATTGTTAATCAACTTTGATGAAAGTTTAATTAGAAGAACCAATTGAACCCCATAGGTGATTCCGAGGATCCCCTGTTCTAGGGTTTGGACCTTTCGGACTCCCTTTAAAGTGATCAAGCATGTTTTAGGATTCAATTCAACACTATCCAACTTGTCATATCATCCATATTGTAGGAGCATTGCACATGCCATGTGTTGAGTGTTCCTTTCTCTTTTCTGGTTATTGGTTCTCGCGAATAGGAACCGAACCCGAAGCTGAAGTCAACGCCACCGAAGAGCAGTACCAGTCCAACAACGGACAAGGAAAGCGAGCCCCACTCATACATATGAATCCTATGATTACAAAGTGTTTCATTCTCGTCATATGCATTCGGTTCAACAGTCTTTTATCAGTAGACAGAGTAATCCTATCTGATGCATGTTTTCCTTTGTGAACTATATTGCCTGATCCACCACTCCTGGCATAACTAGGGTTTGGCTTATGAGCATCGCTAGTGCCATAGTTCAGTCAAGCTTAGCCATGCTTAGTGGTCTGTTGCTGATCATTCATGTGATGCACCGGAGATGCGGATGAATCTAGTATGGTAGGATATGTGATGTGATCAGAGTTGGATAATAAACATGCTAAGGATTGTATGGGAGGCCACATGGGTTGTGGTTTTTGCAGTCCCATACTTGCCACCCTTAGGACCTGATGTTCTCGCCTCTTGAACCAAGATGAGCGTACAACCACACGGGGTCCTGGAAATCCCCTCGACTCACTAACTTGCCTAGTAGATTCCATGAGTCACATAGTTCGGGCTTTCCATTTGACATACGCATATTGGTTGTTCTTGAATGGAGGTGAAGGAGGTGCATTCATATAGGTAGGTAAGCGTGGCAGGTAATGGGAGATGCCCGGCATCCGTAATCTGAAACCCTGTTCACATCGCTAGGGACCGACTTTGGGACTCGACCCGTTACGGCGGCATCTCCTTAGTGTGTGACTCATGGTCTCGGTGAAAGCAAGGTAAAGGTCGTGGTCAACCACTCTCTGCCGGCCTTCCAAGGAAGAGGGCTGAAAATTAGGCATTAAGAATCGGTTGGTACGGGTGGGTAAAGTTGTGCACCCCTGTAGGGTTATAATATTTTCGAAAAGCCATGTCCACGGTTATGACGACTTGGGAACGGATTCTGTGATCATAGAAAACTATAACCGAATGATAAAACTTGCCAACTAATGTGAGATCCGGAGTACTTCCTCGGGGTTGTTTGAGGGGGTAGTCTGGGAAGAGAGGTTCAGTTGATGATGATACTTGGTGGATATCAAAGATGATTCTAAGAGCTAGAGTTGAAGTCTTCTTATCCCCTTTTGAAAATGATCTCACTAGACGAGTTTCTTCTCCCTCTTGTTTTGAAAACAAAAGATGGCTTTATGCAAAATAACTCCACTAGCCATAAGTCTTGCGAAGTACACCCTGTACTCAGCCTCGCTTTGTTGATGTTTTTATACAGATGATGCTACTCCAACTGAAGGTGGTTTCTACATCGAAGTCGACGAGTAGTTGTGGTTCCCGGGCAGCAGCCTAGGATCTATGGAAGGGTCGCTACTTCTGTTTAAGGCCTCTTAGGCCTTTTGCTAAGTTTGTTGTTTAGAACAACTTGTTTGCTTCCGTTGTTTGATGTAATGATGGGTCTGTGACCCCTGGCTTGTATGACTGGTTTGTAACTCTCTTAAGAGTTTACCTTATTAATGTATGGTCTGTATGTTCTGTAATGTTACCGATCTTTCCCTGCGCGTTTCAGAATTTGTGTTAGGCTTATATCAGATGAGGATCTGGTATTTGTCTAGCCCTGATCCCAGGTCGTGACAAATTTTGGTATCAGAGCAGGACTGCCTATAGGAAACCCTTCTAGCTGGTCGATGTTGAGTCTAGAGTTTGAGAAAACTATTTGAAAGCCAAAAACTATTTGCAAAACTCTGAATAGGACTCTTTTTACGCCTTATCCAAGGTTGTTCTATTGTTGAGTTATCTTACCTCGTTTGATTTGCAAGGTTTTCACTTCTCGTCTATCATTTCAAGCCTTCAGGATATACGGGTTTGGGTTGTTTTTCCCTAAGTACTCCGTACTTGGTTGCAAGGCTCAGAGTTTCTAAGATATATTTGTGCAGCTGAAGCATTATTTTTCAACTTTGCTAAGGATGCCTCCAACCCCGCTCTCTGTTCTTTTGTGATCTGTTGGTATTATATCATGCTTGCATTCCATTGTTATGGTTTGTATCTAAGTTGGTAGTGTATACGTTTCGTATGCTTGTTCTACTACCATACTTAATGCATTGATATAATTTTCATCCACATGTTCACCTCTACCATGATCTTTTGATATGGTTTTGCCATCCTTTGTTGTACCCTTTTTGGTGAATCCATTCTCATGGTTTCTGTTTTCTCCTCAGGATGTCGTCTGGTACTCGTGGTTCTGTTGGCCGTCGAGGAAACAACAATGCTGATCAGGAACTTCCACCACCTCCCACAATGGCCGAGGTTCTCAACAACATTGAGACCAACCGTCTGAGGAATGAACGCCTTCTAGAGCGAGTGGCGCAGAACACTGAACGTCGTCCTGACGACTGTGTCACACTTTGAGATTTCATCCGCTCTTTTCCTCCAATCTTCACCCACTCCAGGGAGCCCCTTGAAGTTGATGATTGGCTCCGCACCATAGAGCGCAAGTTTAGTGCTCTCCGTGTCCGTCCCGCTGACCGTGTCAACTTTGCCACCTATCAACTTGAAGGTGAGGCTGGTGTTTAGTGGGAAGGTTTTCAGAATCTGCAAGCTCAGGGACATGTTGTTACCTGGGAGGAGTTTGTTGCAGCATTTCGTGCCTCCTATATCCCTAAGCCCATCATGGACCTCAAAAGGAGGGAGTTTCTGGATCTAACTCAGGGGCACAATGATATTGAAACCTATGGGCGTGAGTTCACTCGCCTGGCTCGTTATGCAACCAGGGATGTGACCAATGATGAAGATAAGCAAGAGTTGTTCCATAAGGGACTTAACCCTGCACTTCTCTACGAGTTGTTGCCCTTCAAGTTCCAGTCTTTCCAGGACTTGCACAATCAGTCTCTTAACTTGGAGCATGGAAGGAAGGACATGGAAGTCTCTCAGAAGCGTGAAGAAGGAAACTCTCGTGCTTGTTCCTCTGGTAACAAGAAGCGCCGTGTCTTTGTTCCATACAGTGATGTGCCTCGTGTTCCTTATGCACCCAAGTCCTCTGGCAATAATTCTCGTTAGTCACAGCCAAATAATGGTGGAGTAAATTCTTGTTCTCCTGCTGGTTCTCACACCGGAGTTACCTACTATTCCTGTGGTCAGCCTGGTCACTACTCAAGGGAGTGTTCCCAAAGGGCTGTCGGACGCAATGATCAGCAGGCAAAGAAGAACTATAAATCTCAAGGTGTTGGACATGGTCGTCTGACCCATGTCACTATTGAGGAAGCTCATGAAGATCCACGCATCATTCTGGGTACGCTCCGTTTCACGCAACAGTTCTGTTTGATTCTCGAGCATCGCATACATTCATGTCAAATTTGTTTGCTCAAGAGTATGGGATAAATTTTGAACCCCTGTCCACCCCTTTGACCATCCATTCCCCGGGTTCTAGCTGGTTCACCACTATGGTTAGTCACGGGAATGAGATTGATATAGCCTACCAGAAGTTCCCCACTTCTTTCATTGCACTCAAGTCATGTGACATTGATGTCATTCTGGGCATGGACTGGTTAACCAAGTATCAAGCCGTCATTGACTGTGCACTCAGAATAGTTTCTGTGACCTCTCCTGCTGGCATAACTGTCAAGTATTGGACTGATGGTTCAAAGTCTCCGTCAGCAATCCTTAAACCTTTTTCAGAGTTGTATGCCATGGATGTTTTACCCACTCTCGAGGTCCAAGATGTCCATGTAGTCTGTGATTTCCCGGATGTCTTCCCTGAAGAGTTGCCTGGCATGCCACCTGATCGAAGTGTGGAGTTTGTCATAGAGCTAGTTCCTGGAACGGATCCTATCTCCAAAAGACCTTACCGCATGCCTCATCATGAGTTGGTTGAGTTGAAGAAGCAACTTGAAGAGTTAGAGGGTCTAGGATACATCCAACCTAGTACATCCTCTTGGGGTCGCCCTACCATCTTTGTCAAGAAGCGGGATACAAATATTCCAAGATTGGTGGTTGATTACCGTCCACTCAACGCGGTGACAATCAAGAATAAGTACCCACTTCCCCGGATAAATGACCTCTTTGATCAATTATGTGGTGCCACTGTCTTCTCCAAAATGGACTTAAGATCAGGGTATCATCAAATCAAGATCAGAAAGGAAGATATCCCAAAGACAGCATTCACAACTCGTTATGGTCTTTATGAGTATACAGTGATGTCCTTCGGGTTAACCAATGCCCCTGCCACATTTATGAGGCTCATGAACTCCATCTTCATGGAGTATCTCGACAAGTTCGTCGTGGTATACATTGATGACATTCTAATCTACTCCAAGACCGAAGAAGAGCATGCCGAACATCTACGTTTGGTATTGACTAAACTTCGTGAACATCACCTCTATGCCAAGTTCTCCAAATGTGAGTTTTGGCTACAAGAGCTCGTCTTCCTTGGTCATGTTATGTATGCAAGTGGTGTGCTGTCATACCGAATAAGGTTCAGACCATTCTGGAATGGAAGTCACCTACCTCAGTCAAGGAAGTCTGAAGTTTTCTTCGAATGGCAGGATATTACCGTCGATTCATCGAGAACTTCTCCAAGATAGCCAAGCCTATGACCGATCTTCTTAAGAAATATAAGAAGTTTGAATGGTCAGAAAAGTCAGAAGAAAGCTTTCAAGCTTTGAAAACTAAGCTAACCACCGCCCATGTGTTCGTCCTTCCGGACACAAGCAAGGACTTCGTCATCTACTATGACGCTTCTCTCCAAGGGCTCGGTTGTGTGCTGATGCAAGATGGTCATGTAGTGGCCTATGCTTCTCGGCAGTTGAAGCCACATGAGAACAATTATCCAACCCATGATCTCGAGCTCGCTGCTGTTGTTCATGCTCTCAAGCAATGGCGACATTATCTCATTGGTAACCATTGCGAACTTTACTCGGATCATCAAAGCCTGAAATATCTTTTTACCCAGCCAGATCTGAATCTCAGGCAAAGATGATGGTTGGAACTCATCAAAGATTATGATTTGGGTCTCAACTATCAAGCCGGCAAAGCCAACGTCGTTGCTGATGTGCTAAGTCGGAAGTCTTATTGCGACAATCTGATGATTTCACAAGCCCAACCTGCTCTCTACGAGGAAATCAAGCGTCTTAACCTTGAAGTAGTTCCTTGTGGATTCCTTGTAAACCTTGAAATAAAATCTTCTCTCGAGGAGCAAATAAAGGAAGCTCAAAAGCAAGATGATGAAGTTACCAAGATCAAGGAACGTGTTGCAAGCGGTGAAGCTAAATGTTTCTCCGTCAATGATCAAGGTATCCTATACTTCAGTAACCGGCTAGTGGTTCCAAACAGTCGGAAAATCAAAGATCTAATCCTACTAGAAGCTCATGAATCCCCTCTGTCTATCCATCCTGGTGGTACCAAGATGTACCGAGATCTCTGTCAAAGATTCTGATGGAGTGGAATGAAACCAGAAATCGCTCGGTTTGTTGTAGAGTGCGATGTTTGCCGCCGTGTGAAGGCTGAACACCAAAGGCTTGCTGGACTTCTGCAGCCATTGAAATTTCCTGAGTGGAAATGGGATGAAATTGGTATGGATTTCATCACTGGACTCCCAAGGACACAAGCAGGAAATGATGCCATATGGGTAATAGTTGATCGGTTATCTAAAGTTGCTCATTTCCTTCCAGTTCGTGAAACTATCCGTGCTAGTCAAATGGCTGACCTATACATCTCTCGGATCGTCGTTCTTCATGGTGTTCCCAAAAAGATCATCTCTAATCGTGGAAGTTTGTTTACTTCCAAATTCTGGCAAAGTTTGCAACAAGCAATGGGAACTCAAGTTTCCTTCAGTACAGCTTATCATCCTAAAACCGATGGTCAGACTGAAAGAGTGAATCAAATTCTTGAAGACATGCTTAGAGCGTGTGTCGTATCCTTTGTAAAGAACTGGGAGAAATGTCTTCCTTTTGCGGAGTTCTCCTATAACAATAGTTTTCAATCCAGTTTGGGCATGGCACCTTTCCAATTTCTGTATGGGAGAACATGTCGAACACCTCTCAACTGGACAGAAACCGGTAAAGACAATTCTTTGGTCCGGATATGATCCAAGAAGCAGAAGATCAAGTTCGCATAATTCGAGAGCGTCTGAAGGCCACTCAATCTCGTCAGAAGTCCAACTACGATCGTCATCGTCTTGATGTTCATTATGAAGTTCGTGATCAAGTTTATCTCCGGGTCACTCCTCTGAAGGGTGTCCATCGATTCGGTATCAAAGGCAAATTGGCTCCTCGCTACGTTGATCCCTTTTGCATTCTCTCCAAGCGGGGTGAGCTTGCCTACCAATTGGATCTACCTTCAACTTTTCCAAAGGTTCATGATGTTTTTCATGTGTCTCAACTCAAGCGTTGCTTCAAAGATCCCATTCGTGGTGTGGACCATGAAACTTTGGATCTTTAAGATGATCTAACCTACCGAGAATACCCTATTCATATTCTTGATGAAACCGAGCGCAAGACTCATCGTCAAACTATCAAGTTCCTGAAAGCTCAATGGTCTCATCACTCTGAGTCAGAAGCAACCTGGGAACGCGAAGATAGTCTTCGATCTGAGTACCCTGCCTTCTTTTCCAAAACCTAGGAATCTCGGGTCGAGATTCTTGTAAGTGGCGTAGAGATGTAACATACCACCCTTTTGTGTAATATTAATAAAGACATGTTTGAGCATTGCATGCATACATAACATTTGCACTTTGGTTTAATCAAGAAAGAACAAACAAAACCCAAAACCATAATAGCTTCCCCTCTTTCTCTGAATCGATTCAAATGGTTTCTATATTTATAAAATTCTCAAACAAATGGAGCCCAAATTGTGTTGAGGGCCCCTTAGTGTTTTCAGTTATAATATAAAAGTTCCTGTGATTTGAAATTATTCAAAACAGATTTGAATTCAAAATACAAAAGGGGAAATCAGAAAATAGAAATAGAAAAACATTTCTGGAAATAAAAAAAACATCTGTCTACTCTAACTGGGTCGAGCCCACCTTTCTCTCTCTCTTTCTGCCGCCAGCAGCCAGCCCAGCCGAAGCCCATGCGCAGCCCAAGTCGGCCCGTACCCGTTCGCGTGTCTGTTCTTTCTTCTTCCTCGCACAGAGGAGAAGCTGCTGCGTTCCCGAGCGCCGGCCGTCGATCCTCCTCGCGCTGTGATGCGTGCCGCCGCTTGAGAGGGAGAGGATATGAACCGCCGCACTGCGCTCTCTCTCCCTATACCCATCTCGTTGCCTCTCACCCTCTCTGCTGGTTTTCCCCCTCTGGCCAAACCCTAGCCCGGCCAGAGCTTCGTGTCGCCGCTGATTGAAGCTTCCCCGAGCCCTGACGAGACGTCCTGGAGAACCGCCGTTCTCCCCTCGTCCACCCTCTGGAAGGAATCGTCCTCGGGAGCCCTCAATCGACGCCCGTGACCCCTTCTTCCTCGCGGCTGACCAAGCTCCGTTGTGACGTAGTCGAAGCCTCCGACCTCGCCTCGCCTCCTCGGCCTTCCTACCGTACTCTTGGTGAGCTCATGGTTCTAATGGACCCCTCCAAACTCGACCTCTCGCTCCCTAGCTTCTTCCCGATGAGCACCGCCGCTCGCCACATCTGTCCGTCGTCGCATCGCCGTCTCCGGCGACCATTTTCTGGCGGCGCCACCACGGTTCGACTCTCCGTGTTTCCCTCTTTCCAATGCCCACCCCGCCAGCCTCTCGCGTGCGCCCAATCGCTGGCTCCATCGTCGATCTGCAAGCAAGCCATTGATGATGTCAGCATGACATCATCATGATGTCATATTTTTTATTTCTTTTAATGTTTTCTGTAATTGTTTTATTAAATGGAAAATGTATGACAGGTGGGCCCTGCCTGTCAGGGTTTTAATATTTTCTGTAAATGTTTTCTGAAATTAATAAAAGTCTGACATGTGGGCCCAACTTTGGAAATTATTTTAAATATTTCAAAAATGATTTAAAATGAATTAAAATTTGGGAAATTCATAACTAATTCATTTTAAATCATAAAAATACAAATAATATACCAAAATGATCAGAAAAATGAAACCTATCTAACTAAGCTATAATCATACATTGTTAATCAACTTTGATGGAAAGTTTAATTAGAAGAACCAATTGAACCCCATAGGTGATTCCGAGGATCCCCCTGTTCTAGGGTTTGGACCTTTCGGACTCCCTTTAAAGTGATCAAGCATGTTTTAGGGTTCAATTCAACACTATCCAACTTGTCATATCATCCATATTGTAGGAGCATTGCACATGCCATGTGTTGAGTGTTCCTTTCTCTTTTCTGGTTATTGGTTCTCGCGAATAGGAACCGAACCCGAAGCTGAAGTCAACGCCATCGAAGAGCAGTACCAGTCCAACAACAGACAAGGAAAGCGAAGCCCCACTCATACATATGAATCCTATGATTACAAAGTTTTTCATTATTGTCATATGCATTCGGTTCAACAGTCTTTTATCAGTAGATAGAGTAATCCTATCTGATGCATGTTTTCCTTTGTGAACTATATTACCTGATCCACCGCTCCTAGCATAACTAGGGTTTGGCTTATGAGAATCTCTAGTGCCACAGTTTAGTCAAGCTTAGCCATGCTTAGTGGTCTGTTGCTGATCATTCATGTGATGCACCGGAGATGCGGATGAATCTAGTATGGTAAGATATGTGATGTGATAAGAGTTGGATAATAAACATGCTAAGGCTTGTATGGGAGGCCACGTGGGTTGTGGTTTTTGCAGTACCATACTTGCCACCCTTAGGACCTGATGTTCTCGCCTCTTGAACCAAGATGAGCGTACAACCACACGGGGGCCTGGAAACCCCCTCGACTCACTAACTTACCTAGTAGATTCCATGAGTCACATAGTTCGGGCTTTCCATTCGACATACGCATATTGGTTGTTCTTGAATGGAGGTGAAGGAGGTGCATTCATACAGGTAGGTAAGCGTGGCAGGGAATGGGAGATGCCTGGCATCCGTAATCTCAAACCCTGTTCACATCGCTAGGGACCGACTTCGGGACTCGACCCGTTACGGCGGCATCTCCTTAGTGCGTGACTCAACCACTCTCTGCCGGCCTTCCAAGGAAGAGGGCTAAAAATTAGGCATTAAGAATCGGTTGGTACGTGTAGGTAAAGTTGTGCACCCCTGTAGGGTTATAATATTTTCGAAAAGCCGTGTCCACGGTTATGGATGACTTGGGAACGGATTATGTGATCATAGAAAACTATAACCGAATGATAAAACTTGCCAACTAATGTGAGATCCGGAGTACTTCCTCGGGGTTGTTTGAGGGGGTAGTCTGGGAAGAGAGGTTCAGTTGATGATGATACTTGGTGGATATCAAAGATGATTCTAAGAGCTAGAGTTGAAGTCTTCTTATCCCCTTTTGAAAATGATCTCACTAGACGAGTTTCTTCTCCCTCTTGTTTTGAAAACAAAAGATGGCTTTATGCAAAATAACTCCATTAGCCATAAGTCTTGCGGAGTACACCCTGTACTCAGCCTCGCTTCGTTGATGTTTTTATACAGATGATGCTACTCCAACTGAAGGTGGTTTCTACGTCGAAGTCGACGAGTAGCTGGGGTTCCCGGGCAGTAGCCTAGGATCTATGGAAGGGTCTCTACTTCTATTTAAGGCCTCTTAGGCCCTTTGCTAAGTTTGTTGTTTAGAACAACTTGTTTGCTTCCGTTGTTTGATGTAATGATGGGTCTGTGACCCCTGGCTTATATGACTAGTTTGTAACTCTCTTAAGAGTTTACCTTATTAATGTATGGTTTGTATGTTCTGTAATGTTACCGATCTTTCCCTGTGCGTTTCGGAATTTAGGTTAGGCTTATATCATATGAGGATCTGGTATTTGTCTAGCCCTGATCCCGGGTCGTGACATTAAGGAAGAAAAAGTGAAACATAAAGCTTCTGTTCCTAGGAAATTAGAAGATGGTTGGTAACCCATCATTAATATGAAAGTGAATTATTTTGATCTCAAAGCTTTATGTGACCTTGGTTCTAGTGTCTCTATTATGCCTAGAAAAATTTATGAAATGCTTGATTTACCACCATTGGAAGATTGTTATATGGATGTACATCTTGATGATAATGCTAAAAAGAAACTTATTGGGAGCATTAAGGATGTTATTATTATGGTTAACAATGCCTTTGTCCCTGTTGATTTCTATGTTTTGGATGTTGAATGCAATGCTTCTTGTCCTATTATTTTGGGAAGATATTTTGTTAGAACTGTTGGTGCCAGTATTGATATGAAGGAAGGCACCATTAAATATCAACTCCCACTCAAGAAAGGTATAGAACAGTTCCCTAAGAAGAGAGATAAGATTCCTTTTGGTCCTCCTATTAAAGCAAAATTTGATGTTAATGTTTCTTCATTTGAAAATACTTGATTCTTGCTTTCCATGCCTAACTTAAAGGCGATAAAGAAAAGTACTAATTGGGAGATAACCCAAATTTTGTTAGGTTTTTCTTTTGGTGAGTCTTGGAAGTTATTACTTCTGTAATAACCTCTTCTTATCCTTTTTGTGTGGTTTTTGTGCCAAGAATAAACTCAAATGAGAGAGAAGTAAGATTTGGGGAAGTTGCTGTCCTGAAACAGATTTTTATGCTTCACTGTAAAAATTAGTGAAAAATCCTTGTATGTCAGATTGAGCTGTAATGTTCTGATATTATGCCCAAGGTTATTATCTAACTTTAGTTATTTCAACACTTCTCGATTTGAGCAACATACGGGCTTCAAAAAATCGGTTTCTACCTGCTGGTCTGTTTTGACAGATTTCTGCCATTATTTGCATTTGCCTCTTATCGGCTTCTTTTCTGAGTTCTCTTTGATCACTTGAGATCTTACAAGGAATTTCTATAGTAGCTTGTGTTTTAATGAAAGTTTTACTTGTGTTAAAACTAAACCCAGAGGGTTATTATCTTGAATACACTAATGTTGCTAATGAAGATTGTGTGAGGTTTTGTATGAAGGAAAATTTTCAAGTGTAGGGAAGAACGATGTAATGAGATGAAGAATGGACAAAATCTCAAGCTTGGGGATGCCACCCCGTGTCACCCCAAGAAATATTCAAGAAGTATAAGCGTCAAAGCTTGGGGATGCCCAAGGCATCCCCTTCTTCATCAATAAAAATCTCAGATTTTCTTTCAAAACACTTCATTTTTTTTGTTTCATGCACTGTTGTGTTGTTCTTGGAGCATCTTAGTTTTCCTTTTGGTTTTATTTTGTTTGGTTTGCTTGAATAAATTAGTTGTACCCTCACTTTCATGTTTTGTTTCAAATAAGTTGATTGGTGTTGGAAAGGAGTAGAAAGTTTCATGCTTAAGTGGTACAAAAGGAGCATTGTTTTGACTGTGGCTTAGACTTTATCATGTCATGCTAGTTGTTGCTTTTACCTTATGCTTAGTGATTATTGTTGTAGCATGACTTGTTCCAAACAATTGAGATTGGTTAATGTGCCTTGAAAGAATCATGCGTTGTTTTAGCATAAAAAAGCATGATACTGTGGTATTCTCCTTTGATGCTTTATTTGGGTTGACTTGGCACATGCTTACACCATGTTAATACTAACCAGTCACCTTAGCCTCAAAGATCATTTAGTTTTTGACTTGTGGTACCACTTTATGCTTTAATTGATAATGTTTTGTCGCTCTGCATGATTATGGCCATTATTGCTCTCTTAGTTGGTCGCTCCCAGTCTTTTGCTAGCCTCCACTTGTACTGTGTAAGCTCTACTCATGCATCCAACTCCCAAGAAACCAAGTTATTCCAAAAAGTCCACTATAAAGTCCTATTCATGGTGTGTTTACACCATTCCAAGTATATTCATGTTTTTATCTATCTTCCAAATTAAACTTGTTATGTGAAAATTAGTGATTAAAGCTCTCACAAACTTGATGGCACACTTTGACATGGATATACCCTACGAGGTACACGATATTAGTATACCTGGTCCAGTCCAAGGAAGGCCCACAAGAACATACGCGGCCTGCAGAGACTTTCGGGTGGCCCAAGCCCATGACGCCTTCGGATCCTTGGAGAACAAGAGTAGAGTAGATAGAATTTCAAAAGGGCAAACCCTAATATGTAACCGACTCGACCTATGTCCGGGACCTGCCTATCTATATAAAGGCTAGGAGGGCACGGCGAGGAGGGCACCTCAACTCACCGCATACACACCTCCACGCCAGATTACATCTGCGCACCCCGGTAACTTTTGGTTCCGCCGTAATCAAGAGCAGACAAGCAGGAGTAGGGTTTTCCCTCTGGGGGCTGAACCTGGGTAAACTTCGTGCCCCCGTGTTGCTTGTTTGCTAACCATTCCGCGATCTCTAGCATACGCATCTTCTCCAAAACCCAAGTCCATAACAATGGGCATTGACGAGATCGAACCTCGTCAATTGGAGCCGTCTATGGGAACTGGGGGCGCTGATTGTGCGATCGTGACAGTCCCAACCAAAGCGATCTACAACTCCTCGGTGACGGATAGCCACCTCCTCTTCGGTGCTTTCGACTTCACCGCCCACTCGCCACCCACCATGAGGGATTTCGAGCCCGTAGGCAACGGACTCAAAATTCTGTTTGGGAGCTTCTGCTTCCAGCTGGGCAGACCCGCACTCTCCGCCTCCCAGAGCGGGTGCAGCCACCATCCATCAGGCCCGCCTCATGGACAACGCACCCTAGCGTGTTACGCACGTCAACTCTGATAGACGAGTCATACGACAGCAGCAACTGCAACTCAGATCTGTGCGGTCCTCCATCAGATGAAGGAACCTACGGTTTCGGATCCGAAAGCTGCAGCAGCAACGATCCAATCCGCGAGTGTTATCAGTGTGCCATGGTCGTCCAGACTGAATCGGAACTGCCACCAGGTTCGGGTGCCCACATTCCGCCACCCAATCCACCGCCCAACCCGCAGGATGGAAACGGAGGAAACGAAGGGAAACCGCCCCTCCAGCAAAACGAAGGTGACGCTAATGCCTACCAGAAGATCAAACTCAACGAGGATGGATGGCGCCAGGCACACGAAGCCGTGGCGGGAAATACGATCCTACGTGTGAATGCTTCACGGGATCTGCTGATGGCATACCACCTGCTCCTCATCGGCGAGCATAACCGGTAGGTAAAGATGCAGGAGGACCTCTACAAACGCAAGCAGGCGGCCTCAGAGTCCAGCGCACGGTGAGCTGCACTCTCCGCCACTGGCGGCTCCAGTTCGCACGGCAACCATGCCAACAAGCATCGCTCTCGCACAGAGCACATGGACCCCGCCGCACGTCGCGAGGTCACCAGAACCCTCAATACGTCCTTCATGGCGATGGACGCCAATGGCGTCGTTACGACAAAAATGCCACAGGCTGCGATCATGTCAGCCACCACTTATCTCGCGTCCCATCCGCCTCCAGCGGACGACCCGAAGATGGCCATGCACAAGTCCGCATTAGACGGACTTAGACTCATAGGAGTTGCGCTCCACGATGAGGCTCCCGCGGAGCCGAAAAAGAAAGCTGCCTTCAGATTCAACCGCAGCCCCACACCCTCATCTGACGAGGACGAGCATGATCTGCCTTGACGCCCCACACCCCCAAGGCGTCGCAGCAGCGACTACGACGCTCGAAACAACCTCACCCAACGCAAGGTCGACAAGGCGCGCACCAAGCGTGCGTTCTCAAGCGAGTCTGAGGAACAAGATGACGAAGAACTATGTGGATCCAGATGCTTCAGCAGATCCGTTCGGCGAACGCGGATGCCGAAAATTTCAAGCTCCCTTTGGAGACTCCAAAATTTGATGGGACGCAGGACCCAAAAGCCTGGCTCAGCGACCACTTGTAATCCGTCAAGCTGCACGGTGGTAACAGGAACACCGCCCTACAATTCCTTCAGCTGTAGCTGACAGGCGCAGCTCGCATCTAGCTCAGCAGCCTGTCCTCAGGCTCCATCCGAAGCTGGGAGGAGCTGTCATACAGTTTCATCTGAAACTTCAAAGGCACCAGCCAGAGGCCAGCCTCGATCGAGGAACTACGAGCCTACACCCAACGAACGGGCGAATCCATTCGCTCGTACATACTATGCTAGTCCAACATCAAGAATTCCACGGCGCACATCTCCGAGGAGAGGATGATCAACGCCTTCAAGAAAGGTGTCAAACGCCCGAACTTCAAGGAAGAACTTGGGCGCATCAAGCCCAAGACACTCGACCACCTCATGGACATCACCAATAGGTGGGCAGATGGCGAGGAGTCCCTCCATCGAACACATTCGGATGACGAGGATGACTACGACCGCAGGCGCGAACGTCGTAGTAAATGAAGGTCACGCATCTACGATGATCGTGACGGACCTGACATGGTTGCGACTGGCTATGCCGACTGCCACAACAACAACAACTGCAGCAACAGAGGATATCGCGGAGGCAACTTCCGCGATAGAGGAAGCCCCACACAAGCATGGCAACGCCGCAGCCGTGACGACGAGCCCTCGGCATACGACAAGTTTTCTGGCCCCTGCACCATCCACTTCTACATCGACAAGCAGGATGGCAAAAGAAGGCCAGCCACATGCTAAAGGGCTGCCGCGAGTTCCAGAAACTCATCGAGGGCCTCACCCAAATGCGATGCCATATCGTGAACCCTAGGTTTGGGCCCGCACCTGCACCACGTGACATCGCCCACGGAGCTCCTCCACCACCACCCGATAAACCTTATAATCCAGTAATCGCACCTGCACCAAACAATGGTACAGGAGGATACCCGCAACCAAAGGGAACCCTGATGATCTAGAAGGGGCGCCCAACAAATAGGGTGCAAAAGAAGATCACCCGCCTAGTTAGCCTGGCCGTGACTGCTCCACCTGCAATCCCTGAGTACCTCAGCGACTCGGAGTCCTGCATCACGTTCGATCGTTTGGATCACCCCGGCCAGATCCCTCGCCTAGGTCATGCCGCCCTGGTGCTCGAGGCGCGGATCGGAGGGTTCGAGATGAGCCGCGTATTCATGGACGGCGGCAGCGGCATCAACTTGATGTTTGCCAGCACCCTAGCAGCAATGCGGATCCCGCTGTGCAGCCTGGAACAATCCAACACAACGTTCCACAACATAGTCCCAGGGAAGGGCATATACCCCCTAGGAAAGATATGGCTCGACGTCATCTTCGGCAAGCCTGACAACTTCCGATGTGAGCGGCTAGAATTCAAAGTGGTAGACTAGCCATCCCAGTACCACGCCATCCTCGGGCGTGTGGCGTTCCCAAGATTCCTGGCAGTACCGCACTACGCGTACCTGCTGCTCAAGATGCCAGGGCCTAGGGGCGTCATCACACTCCAGGTCAGCTTCACCCGATCCAACCACTGCGACAGAGACTTCAACCGAATCTCCTAGTCGTTCGGTATGAAGGAGGAGCTTACGAGGCTCCGAGAAGTGACAGACAATGGGGCACCCCCAGTCTCCAGGCAAAACGCACCTGACATGTCAGTTGACTCCATAGTCAACACGAAAAAGGTGCATGTCCACCCAACGGACGCCTCCAAGACGGAGCTGATTGCCAACGACCTCAGCCCCACATAGGAAAGCGCACTCGTGGAATTCCTCCGTGAGCACTGGGAAATCTTCGCCTGGTGTCCTGTGGACATGCCAGGAGTTCCCAGAGAATTCCCCGAGCATGCACTCAATGTGTTTCTGGATGCGAAACCAGTCAAGCAGTCGATCCGATGACTGTCCAAACCAAGAGCCAAAGTAGTTGGAATTGAAGTCAACAGACTGCTCGATGCCAACTTCATCCGAGAAATCAAGGAGAGCGAGTGGCTGGCCAACACTGTGTTGGTCCCCAAAAAGGACACAGACATCCTGTGGATGTGCGTGGACTTCACATCACTCAACAAACACTGCCCCAAGGACCACTTCCCCTTCCATGGATCGATCAGATCATCGACTCAACTGCAGGATGCGAGAAACTCTCCTTCCTTGATGCCTACTCAGGCTATAATCAGATTCGGCTGAAAGTCGAAAATCAGGAGAAAACGGCGTTCATCACGCCGTTCGAAGTGTTTTGCTACAACACAATGCCTTTCGGGCTAAAGAACGCATGTGCCACATACCATAGGTGCATGCAGGCGTGTCTGAAAAAACAGATCGATCGCAACATCCAAGTCTATGTCGACGACATAGTCATCAAAACCAGGGAAGCCAAGACACTCATCACCGATCTCCGCGAGATGTTCGATAACCTTGATCACTACAAGATCAAGTTGAATCCAGAAAAGTGCACCTTTGGCGTCCCATATGGCCAACTACTCGGCTACTTCATATCCCAACGGGGGATCGAGGAGAATCCGAAGAAAATCCGGGCCATACTGACCATGGAAAAGCCGAAGAACCTCAAAGGTGTCCAGCAGCTAGCTGGGCGCATCGCGGCGCTGAGAAAATTCATCAGTCGCATGGGTGAGAAGGCCCTGCCTTTCTACCAGCTATTACGCAAAGCAAACAAATTCGAGTGGACACCCGAAGCAGACGATGCATTAGAAGACCTGAAGCGGCTGCTCTCTACCTCGCCTGTTCTGGTCACGCCAAAGGAACATGAGCCTTTGCTGCTATACATTGCATCCACGCACCAGGTGGTAAGCACCGTACTCGTGGTCGAACGACCCGAACAAGGCAAGACCCATGGGGTCCAACGCCCAATCTACTACCTCAGTGAGGTACTGACCCAACAAAGCAGAGGTACCCTCACTACCAAAAGCTCGCCTACGGCGTATTCATGACGGCTCGTCGGCTGAGCCTCTACTTCCAGGAACACCGGATAATGGTTGTTAACAAGGCGCCACTGTCCAACATCCTGAACAACCCTGAAGCTACGGGACGCGTAGCCCTGTGGGGCATCAAGCTATCCCCTCTAGACATAGTCTACGAGCGGCGCAAGGCGATCAAATCTCAGGTCCTCCCTGTCATGGTGTGGAACACGACAGAGCCATCGGGGATGGCAAAGAAGGGACACACGGATGCATTTGGTGGCTCAAGCAACGGGTTGGGCATGGTGCACTACAAACACAGGGACGTACCCAGGTTCGGGGCCCTCTTGGCGAGGTAACACCCCTACACCTGCAAGATGAACTATGTATGGGAGCTTGATTCTCAGTACAGGTGCTCCTTGAGCTGTTTCCTTAGCTACTATCAGAGGCTAGAGGAAGATGGGGACTTGATGCTAACACTTCTATCCTTCTATTGTTGCCTCCCTAGAACCCCCGCTCTGCCCTTCCTTATATACTGGTCTGGGGGGTAGATTACAGATAGGGTCCTAGGGTTTACTGTTTGGATATGGGTTTACAGGGCAGGGCCGGCTGCAGGGCCCAGCCAGTGGGCCAGGACCCAGTCCGCCCTTCTTTTAGCGTCATCCTTCTCTTTAGTGGTCACCCGGGCTTCCTTTGGGGCGTCACCCCTGCTTTAACGGTCACCCGGACTGCTTTCGCCAGTCTAGCCGACCGTCTCGCTTTATCTTCGTCGGGTAGCGCTGGTCATGACGGCATGCCAGCTTCCTTGATGATGAGAGAGAGCCAGAAGCGTACCCCGCACGGAGCGTCAGTCCTTCCGTGCTCTCCATCGAATCCGAGGTGAGCTGGGTGGGAATGGCCACCCGGCCGGTTCTTCTGGCCACCGGCTAGACGGGCCAACCGGGAAGGTTATAAGCCGAGTCGGGCTTGGTTGCCAGTCGACTAGAGTTGTCTTTCCTAGAGGCCAGGCGGCCTGCATCTTCTGGAGTCGGCCTACTTATGCCTGGCTTTCCCCACCCGGGGGTTATCCCCCCGACACTCCCTGATGGCCGCCCGGCTGGAGACGATGGTGGAGATGGGGAGGCTCACCGCCTGGGACATCACCTTGTCGTGGATGGTGCGTCGCGTGCTTCCGCTGCAGAAGCGGTCGCACAAGATGTGCCACCTTTCGACCGCCAACGATCCGACGAGGAAGTCGCAGAAGGATGTGCCATACCAGGACCTGCGGAACTGGATCTCCATGATCTCCAAGTTCCGCATCGAGGCCAACTGGGCATACTCCTGCCCCCGTACCATCGTGGCCGCCTGCCGCCTCAGGTAAGCTTTTCTCTGGTTGTTTTGCGTCTCCCTTCTTGTTATTGCTAGCTTTCCTTGGGTGCCTTATGCCCCCCTTTTTGATTAGTTGTTCATGGCGTAGCTGGCTGAGGATGGCATGGGTGACTTCCCGCTTCCGTCCTTCTTGGAGGACAGGAAACCGAAGAAGTACCCCCAGACGGAGCCCGAAGGGTTTCCCGTCCGGGCGGACGACGGCCCCTCGGATCCTCATGGTAGGTTGTTAACCGTAGCTCTTTATTTCTCCTTTGTTTTTGAGGTTATGGTTTTTACTCTTTGCTTGTGTCGCAGTCGATGTCACCGACGAGGAGGGTGGCCGAGATAAACCCGCAGCGAGAGCCCGGGGAAAGAGGGCGGCACCTGTTGTCGCTCCCGCTCCAGTTGAGACAAAAAAGACGTGCCGAGGGAGTCAGGTTGTTGCTCCACCGTCCGCCGCTGGGTTAGTATCTCTCTTTCCCTTGCTTGACACTCTGCGGTTTTGCTGGTTTCTCCTTTGACCCTTCGTTTCGCGCAGCGAGGCCATGGTGCATGGCGATGTTGGTGCCACCGTCATTGCTCCTCCGCCTCCTCCGCCGGTTGAAGAGGTGGCGAGGTCGCCGGCTGCGCATGCGCCAGCTGTGGCTGGCCCGGCTGCGGCCAGCCCGGCTGCAGCCGTCGTGCCATCTCCGCCCAGGGCGCCTGAGGGCTCTCCGACCATGGGGCTGCTGCACCAGGCGCCCGCGTCCTCACGGTTGGGCCAGCTATTTGCGGCTGCGCAGGACCCGGACACCCCCCTCCTTCGTCCTGGGGCTGGCGTGAACCCATCTTGGAGTGATGCTACAAGCAGCTTCACCATGCCCGTCATTACAGAAGTGACAAAGGGAGTTGGGGCCGCGCAGGCGGCTGCGGCGGATGCCGACCAGCCGGGTGGTGGTCAACCGGCTGGGAAGGAGTTGGTGGTGGCTGCGCCTTCGGGTGTGGCTGCCGATGATGACGAGGTTATCGTCACCGGCATAAGGCTAGCTTCGGCTGTGCTGACACTGGGTGCGATCCTTTCCCAGCTCTCCGTCTCGGCGCCTGTTGCACTCAGCCAGGTTCGCCACCTGGTTGAGGGAATGGAAAGGGGCCTTGGCGAGGCCAAAAAATTGTCTGTTTTGATGGAGGTAAGTCATTGCCCTTCACACGTTTTCCGTTCTTTCATCCGGTTTGCTTCTCTGTTGCTCATTTCCTTTCTTGCTGCAGAAAGCGTTTGTGGAGTCTGTGAAGAACACTCGGGACCTTGGCCGTAAGATTGCTTCTTCAGATCTGTCTTGGCGATTGGCTCCCTTTTCCCGTTTTTTGTTGACGATCGGGTATCCTCCTATAACCATGACCCAGGACAAGGAGAGGGAGGTGGAACGCCTCAAAGCTGAGGTTGCTCGGCTGGAGGAATCAAACAAGGCGCGACAAGCGGAGTTCGATCAACTTGCCACGGCCAAGCACCATCTTGAGGTTAGCATGGAGCAGGGCAAGAAGACAGCTGACATCCGGGCGGAGTCACTGAAGAACTTTGAGATGATCTCCACCCAACAGGAGGAGACAATCCAGGTTCTTCGCCATAGGGAGGAGGAACTTACTCAGCACCTCCAGAACGTCTCGGAGATGGTCATCAGTAAGTTTTTTCAGCTTCCTTCTTCCGTTGTGTTGTGACTTGTTCGATCTTGTCCGTTTATTCTGCTTTGTGCCTGGCTGCAACTCATTATCCTGAGGCTACCGAGATGGCCATGGAGAAGCTGCCCATGGAAGAGGTTGGCCGTGACCTGACTGCCCTCGACTTGGTCAAGGTGGTGGCGGAGGAGACCAATGGCTTGCGTGCCATTGGCAATGATCTCTTCCACTACATCTGGCCGGACGTGGGCGATGTGCACGATATGGCCAGCCTAGCTGTGGCTCTGTCCAAGGGCATCGACGTGCTGGACGTGCACAAAGAGTGGGCTGCTCGAGGCGGAGTGGAGATGGCGCTTGCTCTGGTGAAGTCGTGGTACCCTGGTGTCGACCTGAGCGTGCTCACCCGCGGCTTCCGCCTTGGGACGACCTACGAGGGTCTTTGCACCAGCATTCCTGCGTTCCAGGCATGCGGGGTGAAGATTGGCACCTACGTGGACTTGGAGCGTGACTTCAGCGCCCCCTGGAGAGCCACGGCCGTTCCACTGGGTCCCGGCACCTTGGAATCCCCTTGACGTCGCCTCTAGCAGCCAGCCTCCTTCCACTGACGCCGGTGCCGCCCCTGTTGATCCAGCCCATGCTCCTGCTCCTTCTACTTCGCTAGCTCCGGACTCTTGATCCCCGGGATGCCGGGTGTATTTGTGAAAGTTGTTACTTGTTGTGCTACACTTCGGCTGACTTCTGTCACCGAATTTTGAATCTGCACGGAGCCTTCGTGCTCCGCTTTATGGCTTGGTGCCTTTTGCTTATCTTTGTTTATGTCTTCATCATTTGCGGTCTTTTATGCTCGCGCCGGCTGGGATAGCCATCCGGGTTCGAGCTCTTTTGTCGTCCTGACTTGATTTTGTGGGTGCGCGGGAGCGCGTCCACTGTGTGTAGTCCCCGAGGTTCGGGACGGATGGGTAGCCAGCCGGGGCGAAGCTCTTTTGGCTACGTTAACTTGAGTTTGTGGGTGCGCGGGAGCGTGTCCACTGAGTGTAGTCCCCGAGGTTTGGGCCGGCTGGGGTAGCCATCCGGGGCGAAGCTCTTTTGGCTACCTTGACTTGAGTTTGTGGGTGCGCGGGAGCACGTCCACTGGGTGTAGTCCCCGAGGTTCGGGCCGACTGGGGTAGTCAGCCGGGGCGAAGCTCTTTTGGCTACCTTGACTTGTGTTTGTGGGTGCGCAGGAGCGCGTCCACTGGGTGTAGTCGTCAAGGTTTGGGCCGACTGGGGTAGCCAGCCGGGGCGAAGCTCTTTTGGCTACCTTGACTTGAGTTTGTGGGTGCGCGGGAGCGCGTTCACTGGGTGTAGTCCCCGAGGTTCGGGCCGGCTGGGGTAGCCAGCCGGGGCGAAGCTCTTTTGCCACCTTGTTTCCTGCCAACTTGTGACTCGGGTCATGCAAGACAAAGCGTTGCTTTGGGTTAGTTTTCTTGTGCACATGCTCATGCGTTAGTTGGTAATTATCGTAAAAGGAAAATAGATATGCGCCCATTCGAGTTAGGCCGCTAGAAAATCCCCTTTTCTCAGCGAGTATTGGCCCTTCGAGCCTTTTTCGTTGCCGGCTGTCAGCCGGGTTGCGGTCTGCAGCCGGAACCGAAGGACTGGCTATGTTGGCGTGCCTCGCGATACTTCGGTTTGTTGTTGTTGGCTTAACTCTTGTAGGGCGCGACCGGTTCGCTTGGACGCCCTTGCTTTCTATGCCGGCATATTCTTGCCACGTGTGCTTTAAGTTTTTGCTCTTGCCGGGTCGACACCCGACATGCGTACTGAAGCTAGAACCGAAGAGGTTACTCTAGACGCCGCGTGCAATATTTTGCCATCTGTAGGAATCGTGGGGCCTAGGCCCGCCAGTACAAAATGCAGATGGTGTGCAGAATTGGGACAAAGTCCCTAGAATTGTGCCAAGGCATTCCATGGGCACTCTGTCTCCTCGTCTGAGCGATCTGCCTTGTTCTTCGTCGGCTGCTGCGCGTCGATCAGATAGTATGAATTGTTGTGGAGTGCTCGGCTGACGATGAATGGTCCCTCCCATGGCGGGGACAGCTTGTGCATTCCTTTGGTGCTCTGGACCAGGCGCAGCACCAGGTCTCCCTCGCGGAAAGATGTGGGCCGGATCTGGCTGGCGTGGTATCGGCGCAAGTCTTGTTGGTAAATTGCTGATCTGGACAAATCCAACTCGCGTGCCTCCTCGAGCAAGTCCACGATGTCCTCCCTAGCCTCCTTGGCTTCCTGCTCCGTGTAGAGCTGCTTGCGAGGTGCGTCAAACTGGATGTCTGTGGGGAGAATGGCTTCTGCCCCATAGACGAGGAAGAACGGCGTGAAGCCGGTTGAGCGATTAGGTGTGGTGCGTAGGCTCCAGAGCACTGCTGGAAGCTCCTCTATCTAGCAGCCGGGTGACCTGACGAGTGGTTCAATGAGCCTCGGCTTGATTCCGTCTAGCACCAAACCATTAGCGCGCTCGCATTGTCCGTTGGACTATGGGTGTTCGACTGATGCCAGATCCAGGCGGATCCCTTTTTCCCCACAGAAACGAGCGAAGACTCCTTTCGGAAAGTTGGTTCCATTGTTAGTAATGATGTTGTGCGGGTAGCCGAACCGGATGATGATGTCTATGAAGAACTTGATCATCGTCGCACCATCCAGCTTCTTGATTGGCTTCGCCTCGATCCACTTGGTGAACTTGTCCACGGCTACGAGTAGGTGCATCATACCGGATCGAGCTGTCTTGAATGGCCCAACCATATCCAGGCCCCAGACCGCAAATGGCCAGGTAATCGGTATTGTCTTGAGCGCCGCAGACGGCATGTGCCTCAACTGGCTGAATCGCTGGCAGCCGCTGCATGTCTTGACTATTTCTTCGGTGTCCTTTAGCGCCATCGGCAAATAGAAACCATGCCGAAGGGCCTTGGCTACTATTGCCCTTAACGAGGCATGGTGGCCACACTCGCCCTAGTGTATGTCCGTTAGAAGCTTGGCTCCTTCCTCTCGACTGACGCATCGCTGGTAGATGCCTCCGACGCTGCGCTTGTACAGCTCGTTGTTGATGATGGTGTAGGCGCTTGCCCTTCGTCGCACTTGTCGTGCTGCCACCTCTTATGTTGGGAGTTCACCCTTGGCCAGGAAATCCATGTACGGCTTTGCCCAGTCGAGCGCCTCCCGTATGGTGTGCACCGTCTGTATGATGAACTTGATCTCCTCATGGATGGCCGACTCCAGAGTGTCGGGAGGCCTGCCGGGTGGAAGGGTGCTGATGTCGACCGCGGGCTGCATCGTGGTAGTTTCTGGATGCGGCGAGGCAGTCCTCGGGTGCGGCATGGCAGTCCTCGGGTGCGATGTAGCAGTCCCCCGGTGCAATGCAGCATTCCCCGGGTGCGGCGCGGCAGTCCCCGGGTACGGTGCAACATTCCCTGAGTGCGGCGCGGCAGTCCCCGGGCGTGCCATGGCACCGGCTATTCCTGGGTCCGCGCCAAGTACGATGGAGTCGGACTCTGGTGAGGGAGTGATGGAGGGCTTGCGCAGGTGCTCGAGGGAAACTCCAGGCGGTATGGCTTGTCTTGTTGACCCGACCCTGGCCAAAGCGTTAGGGGCTTCATTGTTGGCTCTGGGTACATGGTGAAACTCACATCCTTCGAAACAGGCGCGCAGCTACTGGATGAAGAAGCGGTAAAGGGCCATGTTCGCGTCCCTGGCATCCCATTCGCCAGATACTTGTTGCACCAATAAGTCCGAATCTCCGAAGCACAACACCCTCTGAATGCCTATCTGCTTGGCCATTTTGAGCCCATGGATGAGTGCTTCGTACTCGGCGACGTTGTTGGAAGCTTTGAAGTGGATCTGGAGAACGTATTCCAGCCGGTCGCCTTTGGGCGAGGTTATCACGATTCCGGCTCCGAGTCCTCCCCTCATTTTAGACCCATCAAAGTGTAGCTTCCAGTAACTTGAGTCCGGCACTGGAGGCATGTATTGTGTCTCCGCCCAATCGACGATGAAATCATCCAATGCTTGCGGATTGATTGTTGTGCGTGGCTCGTACTGGATGTTATGCGCAGCGAGCTTGATGGCCCATTTCCCCACGCGGCCAGTGGCATCTTTATTGCCGATGATCTCCGCGAGTGGGGCCAATGCTACCACCCGGATGGAATGCTCCTGGAAGTAGTGCTTGAGTTTCTTGGCGGCCATGTACACACTGTACACCAGCTTCTGGTAGTGAGGGTAGTTCTGCTTGGATAGCGAGAGCACCTCACTCAGGTAGTATACGGGGCGCTGGACCATTTGAGCCTTTCCTTCCTCTGGTCGCTCCACGACCAGTACCACGCTGACCACTCTATTTGTGGCAGCGGTGTACATCAGCATGGGCTCCTATGCGGCTGGCGCCGCCAGGACGGGTGGCGAGGTGAGCATGCGCTTTAGGTCGCGGAAAGCATCATCCGCCTGAGCTGTCCAGACAAATTTGTCTGTCTTCTTCATCAGCTGGTACAGGGGAAGAGCCTTCTCTCCCAGCCAGCTAACGAACCGGCTGAGTGAAGTGAGGCACCCGGTGAACTTCTGTACGTCACGCAGGTTCTGTGGTAGCTCCATGCGCTCGATTGCTCCGATATTCTCCGGGTTTGCCTCGATTCCACGCTCGGAGATGAGAAAGCCCAGGAGATTGTCGGCTGGGACACCAAACACGCACTTTCTGGGTTCATCTTGATCTGGAAACAGCGGAGGTTGTCGAACGTTTCCTTCAGATCCTCAAGGAGCGTGCGCCATTCCTTGGTCTTGATGACGACGTCGTCGACGTAGGCATGTACATTCTTTCCAATCTCCGTCTGCAGGCATTTCTGCATGCAGCGCTGATAGGTTGCGCCTGCGTTCTTCAATCCGAAGGGTATGGTGGTGTAGCAGTATGCTCCATACGGGGTTATGAATGTTGTCTTTATTTGATCGGTTACATTGAGCTTGATCTGGTGGTAGCCCGAGTAAGCGTCCAGAAAAGACAACAAATCGCACCCGGCGGTGGAGTCGATGACCTGATCAATTTGCGGCAGGGCGAAAGGATCTTTGGGGCAGGCCTTGTTAAGACTGGTATAGTCGACGCACATGCGCCATGTCTTGTTCTTCTTCAGCACCAGCACCGGGTTGGCGAGCCATTCCGGGTGAAAAACTTCCATGATGAAGCCGGCCATGAGGAGCCGTGTGATCTCCTCACCAATGGTTCTTCTTTTTTCTTCTGCGAAGCGGCGTAAAGATTGTTTGACCGGCTTCGCGTCCGGTCGAACATGAAGGGAGTGCTCGGCGAGTTCCCTCGGGAAACCTGGCATGTCTTTAGGGCACCATGCGAAAATGTCCCGATTCTCACAGAGGAAATCAACGAGCGCGCTTTCCTATTTGCTGTCCAGGTCATCTCCGACCGGGACGAACTTGCTTGGGTCCTCCTCGTTCAGCAGGATCTTCCTTGTCCCCTGCGAGGGCTTGAACTGCGATTCTCTAGCCGGTTTTGGCTCTCTAGCCGGCATGTCTTTCTGCAGAGCCGCCACGTTCTGCATTATGACGTGCTTCTCTTCAGTGATGATCATTGCTTCGTCTAGCATAGATCCGTCTAAAGCGCATTCGATCGAACGCTTGTAGCATCCATCGACGGTGATCACTCCCTTTGGGCCTGGAAGCTTCATCTTGAGGTATGCGTAGTGCGGTACTCCCATGAACTTGGTCAGAGCTGGGTGCCCTAGTATGGCGTGGTAGGCGCTGGAGAAATTCATGAACTCAAACCAATTTGGCTCGCGACGGAAATTGTTCTCGCTGCCAAAGATGACGTCCAGCCGGATCTTGCCGATTGGGGAGTGTGATGGCCATGGTACTGCTCCATGGAATGAAGTGCTTGAGGGTTCCAGCTGGGACTCACTGATGCCCAGCCTCTCGTGGCTGCTCCGGTAAAGGAGGTTGATGCTGCTCCCTCCATTGATCAGTACCCGAGAGAAGCGGCATGAATGCTTCTTGGAGATGATGATGGGGTCCAGGACCAACCGTAGCTGCCAGGGCTTGGTAACACGGCCGGCTGATCCTCCTTGCTCCAGGTGATCGCCTGATCGGACCAGTGTAGGTACTGGGGGACGGGTGGGACGATTGCGTTCACCTCCGCCTCACGTCTTCGCTTCGCGTGCTTCGTTTTTGGCTCCGCCAGGAATATGTGGTAATTACCCACCTGCCGCAGGTAACCATCCTCGTCATCCTCACGGAGGTTGCGTTGTTCCCTGTTATCCGGTGGGCCTCCAGCTGGCGGTGGAGGTGGTGGTGGGAGTCCACCGGCTTCGGCCATTTTCTTTGTCTAGCTGCATTGGCGCGTCGTGTGATTCGCGGGCTTGTTGCCGCCGCTGTGAAACTTGCATGGCCCGTTGAGCATGGACTCCATGGTGTACTTAGGCCGAGGCGCCCTGTCGTCCGGCCTCTCCCTCCGACTGCCCCTGCAGCCGGATCCTCATGCACCGCGGCTACCTGTTTGGTGCCGTACCGGTTATCCGGCTGGTCGTCTTTCCTCTTGCCGTGACAGTTGTCGTGACTGTGCCGCCTGGGATGATGGCCGCCCGGCTGGCGTCGCTCCGCCTGCTCGTCCATGACGATTTGGCCTTGGTCGTCCACCACGATGGGCTTCTTCATTGCTGCGTCCGCGGTGGCGTACTTGTCTGCGATGGCCATGACCTGAGCCATGGTTTGCGGGTCTGCCCGGCTAAGTTTATGCTTTAGCATGGTGCTGTCTCGGCAACCGTTGGTGAAGAAGTCTATCGCCTGGTGCTCACGCACCCCTTCACACGAATTGTGCATGCTGGTCCACCGGGTGAGGTAGGCGCGATCCGACTCGTCCTTGCCCTGTACACAGAGGGTGAGCTCACGAGGCCGACCCGGCCGCTTGTATGTTCCGGTGAAGTTGCGGATGAACGCGTCTTCAAAGTCTAGCCACGCGTTGATGCTGTTGTTGGGGAGGCTGTTGAGCCATGTCCTTGCCGGGTCGATGAGCATGAGGGGGACGTAGCGGACGGCCAGGCGAAGGTTGCCATTGGCAATTCCCACAGCGGTGGTGTAATCGACCAAACAATCCTCAGGCTTGACGGTCCCGTTGTACTTTGGGGTGTCTCTTGGGAGCGAAAATCCTTTCAGAAACGGCTTGTTCCGGATGCGCGGGCCGAAACACTTTGGGCCAGCCGGACTTTCCTCCTCCAAGGTGCGTGACTGCACCAGGAGGTCGATGCGCTCCTGCGCATCAGTCAGTTCTCGGGGACAGATCCGGCCCTTCAAACATGATGCAGGCGGGTCCTTGTTCACGTCTGCTTCCTCCTCCAGTGCTCGCATCTTTTTCACCTGGGAGACTCCGCCTGCGCGACTAACGCTAGAGGCAGTGGCGTCCCGGTTGTGGCGACCGTGGTTTCCAGATTCGCCATGCGGGCGGCTGTTTTGCCCAAACCCTCCTGGAGAAGAGGCTTGTTGATGCTTGCTTCCTCCATGCGTCGTCTGGTCTGCGCCTTTGTAGACGACGATGTCGCGGGAGTTTCCCACCTGGCTGGGGACGCCCTCGGCCTGTTGCTTGTTAGCAGTGGCCACAAGGAGCTGCACACGCTCCTGCTGGCGACGAAGTTCCTTGCCCTCTAGGTGCTTTAGATCCGCAGCCGCTGCCTTGGCTGCCCTCATGTTCTTGGCGGGAGTGTTGTAGACGGGCCGCGCCACACCTGCATGTGAGTCGGCGGCGCGGTCTAGTTCCGACGCCAGGTCGCGCCCTCGGTGCTGGATCTTCCTGACGAAGCCGTGAGCTGTGTTGTACTCGTGCAAAGTGGCGTTCAGCCGACGCTGGTTAGCAGCGACCTTAGTGGCTTCCTCCAGGAGTTTTTGGCGTGTAGCTTCGAGTGTTGCAGCCGCAGCCGCTGGATCCGTATCGACGACGACCGGAGCGCGCAGGTGCTGGATGGAGGCGGTGAGCGGGTCTTGCTCTTGCTCGAGCGCGGAGTTTTCTCCTCCTGCCCGACGTTCTTGAGGCTTCCGATGGTTTTTGTGAGCGTTTACCATCATCACTTCGACGCGAGCCCTCCCTACGGCTGGGACGCGGGCGAGGGGCACGTTGAGGAAAGGGGTGACCACGCTGGGAAAACCCTCAGCGACAGTGGCGACGTAGACGCGGACGTCTCCAAAATGCATGATGGAGCCGTCGGCGGGGAAGGTGTTCCCAGCGAAACATGCTGCATTATTGATGACGCAGTCGAAGGCACCGAGCGAGAAAACGAGGACAGAGGCCACGCGTTCGCCGGCGACGAGCGGAAGTCCCGTGCGGAAGATGATCCCAGCCAAAGCGATGTGCCCCACTGTGGGCGCCAGCTTCCTGGCTCTTAACCTTGTGGTCATGGGTTTGAGCCCCACGGTGGGCGCCAACTGTCGTCATGTGGAACACGGCAGAGCCATCGGGGATGGCAAAGAAGGGACACACGGGTGCATTCGGTAGCTCACGCAATGGGTTGGGCACGGTGCACTGCAAACGCAGGGACGTACCTAGGTTCGGGGCCCTCTTGGCGAGGTAACACCCCTACTCCTGCAAGATGAACTATGTATGGGAGCTTGATGCTCAGTACAGGTGCTCCTTGAGCTGTTTCCTTAGCTAGTATCGGAGGCTAGAGGAAGATGGGAACTTGATGCTAACACTTCTATCCTTCTATTGTTGCCTCCCTAGAACCCTGGCTCTGCCCTCCCTTATATACTGGTCTGGGGGGCAGATTACAGATCGGGTCCTAGGGTTTACTGTTTGGATATGGGTTTACAGGGCAGGGCCGGCTGCAGGGCCCAGTCGATGGGCCAATACCCAGTCCGCCCTTCTTTTAGCGTCATCCTTCTCTTTAGCGGTCACCCTGGCTTCCTTTGGGGCGTCACCCCTGCTTTAACGGTCACCCGGACTTCTTTCGCCAGTCTAGCCGACCGTCTCGCTTTATCTTCGTCGGCTAGCGCTGGTCATGAGGGCATGCCAGCTTCCTTGATGACGAGGGAGAGCCAGAAGCGTACCCCGCAATGAGCGTCAGTCCTTCCGTGCTCTCCATCGAATCCGAGGTGAACCGGGTGGGAACGGCCACTCGGCCAGTTCTTCTGGCCACCGGCTAGACGGGCCAGCCGGGAAGGTTATAAGCCCAGCCGGGCTTGGTTACCAGTCGAATAGAGTTGTGTTTCCTGGAGGCCAGGTGGCCTGCATCTTCTGGAGTCGGCCTACTTATGCCTGGCTTTCCCCACCCGGGGGTTATCCCCCCGACACTCCCTGACTTCCTCGTCCACCGGATGGAGCTTCAGCTGCCAGACACCCCGGACATGACGTAGTCATGGATGATGCACTTCTACGGCTCCAAGCGTGAGGCTGGAGCAGGAGATGGCGTCATACTGATGTCCCCGCAAGGCGATAAGATGAAATGCGTCCTTCGAATGAAATTTCGCGACTCCAACAATGAGGCCAAATACGAGGCCCTCATCCACGACATGAGGATGGCCAATATCTACGGCGCAACATGCCTAGTCATCTACGGTGACTCGAACCTCGTCGTCCAGCAGACGATGAACGAGTGCGACGCCCACGCCGCCAACATGATCGCATACCGCGTGCTCTACAACTCACTCGAAGGAGACTTCAACGGCTGCGAGCTTCGCCACGTTGGAAGGGAAAGCAACGAGGAGGCCGATAGACTCGCTAACCTCGGCTCCACCTGCGCACGGGTGCCACCAGGCGTGTTCCTCGAACAAATCTGTGTACCCTCTATCAAAAGGAAATTCCCCAAGGGATCACCCGAAGAAGCGGAGCACTCGGGGGTTGCACCACCCGAAGGACAAGAAGGACCCGAAAAACTCGACAACGAGGTCGAGCTTGTCAGTCTGATGCAGGTCACGGCAATCGAAGAAACATGGACACAGCCTTACCTTCGATACCTAATAAATAGAGAACTGCCTGATGATCCGACAGATGCCCGACGCATATCTCGCCGGTCCAAGGCTTTCACCATCATCAATGGCGAGATGTACAAGCGCAGCATTTCGGGTGTACTCCAACGATGTGTCACCATCGGTGATGGCAAAACCATCCTCCAAGACATCCACGAGGGCATCTACGACCATCATGCAGGCAGCCGCGCCCTCGTCGCCAAAGCTCTGCGAGCTGGATTCTATTGGCCCACGGCCATGAACGATGCCAAGGACATCGTCCAACGGTGCAACGGCTGCCAAAGGTTCACAGACAAGCCACATGCACCAGGATCGGAGCTCAGGCCCATACCACTAGCCTGGCCCTTCTCCCAATGGGGCCTTGACATGATTGGCAAACTGCCCAAATCTTCGAAAGGAGGCCATGTCTACCTCCTGGTCGCAGTAGACAAGTTCACCAAGTGGATCGAGGCCATGCCCGTCACCAACCAAAAGGGCAAAACGGCCTTCAAGTTCTTAGAGTCCATAGTTTACAGGTTCGGCGTGCCGCACAACATCATAATAGACAACGTTTCGAACTTCATCTCAAAGGAATTCCAGGACTTCTGCGAGGGCCTTGGCATCAACATATCATACGCCTCCGTGGCGCACCCACAGACCAACAGGAAGGTCGAACGGCCTCATAGGCGGTGGCATCAAAAAACGCCTGCTCAGCCCACTCGAACGAATTGCGGGAGCCTGGGCAGAGGAGCTACCCTCCGTCCTCTAGAGCCTACGTACGACGCAAAACAACTCAACTGGCTACACACCATTCTACATGGTGCATGGAGCCGAAGCCGTGCTACCTGCAGAAGTACGCCACAAAGCCCCGCGAGTCGTCTACTATAGCGAAGCCGAATCATCGGCCGCACTCGAAGACGCCGTCGACACACTCGACGAAGCATGTGACATCACCGTGGCTCGCTCAGCGGTCTACCAGGAGAGCCTCCGCAACTACCACAGCCGCCGGCTGCGCCCAAGGTCCTTCGTGGAAGGAGACCTCGTCCTACGACTCAAGCAAGAGCGGCCAAAGAAGCTTGAGTTACCCTGGGAGGGACCCTACATCATCACTGAAGTCATCCCAGGTGGCGCTTATCGCCTCAAGGACGTCAACTCAGGAGTCGCATACTCCAACCCATGGAACGTTGCACAACTACAACGCTTCTACCCCTAGCTATCTCTTTACTTTCAATAAGGCTACTCAGCCAAGGCTACTCAGCCGAATAATGTACCTCCTTGTTACGATATGAATAAAAGCTAAGTCCCCCGCCCGAAAATTTCTCTTATCTTGCATTACTTTTTTCTATAACACGCTCGGGGGCTCCGCCTCACCTCACGACTTCGTCGACTAAAAATAATGCATGTAAACCTGAGTAGCTGACACGTCAGGCTAATGAAAAGGGCATGCACACAATAAAAGCACCATGTGCTAGCACAAATAAACTTTACAAAAAATATCACAACAAGCCCACTTGAATATATACAAGTTTTACATCTATCTTTTTATAGGGTCTATCTATTCTGAAGAATCACGCGTGCCCGATGCTCAAAGAGATCCACGATCTCTTCGGCATACTTCCTAACAGCCGCATAATGCGGGCACATGTCCTAGAGGCTACCGTCTGGTCGAAGAGGCAGCCCAGTCGCCACCACCGCGAGGTCAACATCAGGGCGATGCAGCCAAACAAGCGAAAGGGCAGCTTTCACCCCTACAACCAGCTGGTGCCGCACCAACTCCCTCACGTGACCCACGTCTCGAAACTTCGACAACAAACCCCAAAGAGTGGAAGGTGCATCATCTAGGGGGAACATGACGTACAGAATCGATGCCATGGAAGTTTTCGCCTTCTTTAGCACCCATGAAACCTGATGCACATGATCCTGCACCATCGCAAGGACGGTGGCCCGGTCACGGTCCATCCAGAAGAAGTCGCCAGCTTCCAAGTCCTGTTGGGTCAAACAATTGATATGAACCGCAAGGCGCTCCTTCTCCTCCCTCGAAACAAGGTTGACACCTGTAGCCAACTCATGATAAGGTGACAAGCAAACAAGGTGCATTCGAAAATGAGCATCAGCTCAAGAAGACTCACATTGCAGTTGCTCGCTCAACTGCCGTAGCTCCCCCATCAGAAACTCCTCCCTGGAGGTAGCTCGCTCAGCCTTCGACTTCCACACGTCTGCATGGCCTTGAACGCCAAGGATCTCCTTCTCCGGGCTGCGGACGCGGTCACGAAGGAAAACAAGCTGTGACGCATCATCCAAAGATGGTCGCGGCTGAGGGACAGTCGAAGTATTCACGGGAACCCCACCCGAAGGTCCCTAAAGAAAAGCAAGTAAGGATATGAACATCACACACATCTTTGGTGACAGCTCGAAATATAATTTATATACATCAAAAGCCACTGCGTGGCACAAGGAGAAGTTGTTCTCTAGCAAAATCTTACAACAAAAGAAAGAAGATAAACTACCCTAAACTACAGCACCAGCGCCTAGGCATCAGCATACAGAGTGGCCTCAGAACCAGAGTGCCTGCTCTTGGCCTCTCCCTGTTGCTTTGCCGCATAGTCCGCCAGCAGGTCAATGAGCTTCGGCCATACCGCTTACAGCGAGAGGCGAAGAGAGCGAAGGCTACCTTTGAGCCGTCGAGCGTTGTTGGCATCAAGGAGGTGACATGTGGAAGATCCAGCTCCGCTCCGGACGCCATGGCCATGTCCAGCCCCATGGAGGCGCCAATGCCTTTCTGCTTGCGCTTGTAGGCCGCAGGGGCGTCCTCCGACAAGGCATCCGCCAAAGCATCGACATCCTCCAGAGCAGTGCCCTTGGGAACGATCTCCTTGTAGAAGCGTCGGAGCACCCCCTTGGCCTTCGCCGGAGAACTACCAGTAGTGCTGCAGCGATCTTCGACCACTGTGGTGGCATCATCCAGAGCACTCCCATACTCCAGGGCACCGCGATCAAACGTGATGCCTGAAGCATCTGAGGAAAAGAAGAAACAAAAGAGCTGAATAAGAATGTGACAAGGAGCGGCCGAAAATTCCACGATGAAATCAAGCATGAGATACTCACCGGAGAAAGCCTTGGACGCTGCCATTAGCCTATCGGCCATCTCCTTCTCGCGCGCAGCCACAACAGTCGCGAGCTGCTCCTTGCGATTAGAAGCCTCCCACTGCAGGCGCTCCTTAGCTTCGGCAGCATCAGCCACCTCCTTTTCCAGGCGCTCCTTCGCTTCTGTAGCATCTGCAGCCTTCTTCTCTGCTCGGGCGAGGCTCTTTTTGAGAGCATCCAGCTGGTGAAGGGCCACATTATTCTCATCTGCAAAGCACCAAAAGCACACATGAGCAACACAAGCATTATTCATGCGACAGACGAAACAAACAAGAATAGGTAGAACACATACCTCGAAGCTGCCGCATGCTGGCCTCCAGCGCCAGATGCTGCTGAATGAGAAGGTTCGCGCCGTGCACACGATCAAAGAAAGCATCAGAAAATGGGCTCGGGGGCTACGCCCCAAACAAAGCAAAAACATTCAACAAAGCCACCCGAAAAGGGCTCAGGGGATCCCCCAGGATGATAAAAGAGAACAACCTACGTGCTCAGATGGAGACTCCGAAGGTCCATAAGGGGTCTTCTGAGTAATGACCATTCGATCCTCTAGCGGACATGGATTCAGAGCGTCATCCTCAGAGTCGACCACCATCTGAGAGGGAGGCGCCGTCGGCTTCGACTCCCCTACGGCCTCCTGAGTGCCCTCAGCAAGAGAACCCTCCGAGGAGTGGCTGCAAGGAAAATATTGATCAAGAGAAGAAGCAACATTGCACATGCAAAGTACAGAACAAAAAGCATCTGAAGATACTTACGAGTCAATGTCACTCAAATTGAAGACAGGCGACGCCTTCTCCTTTTTATTCTTCTTGGCCGGCGGCTGCGGCGCCATCGCCCGAATGGGCACAGCCGGGAACGATGCGGATGAAGCACCGTCATCCTCGCCGTGGCGCTCGAGGAAGGATAGACCCCTAGGCATCGGTGGGGTCGAGGCATCCGAAGACTCGCTCAGACTCCATGCACGCTTGCGGGTCTGCCCCTCGCTCGCCTCGGGGGCTTCATGGGTTGGAGATTGCACCGGCGGAAGCTCGGACTCAGAGTCCACAACCTCATTGTCCGGCGCAACCGGAAAGTTCTCAGGCAGCGGCGGCATCATGCCAGCTACGTTCAGCTCCTGCACACAAATACAAAATTCGTGATTAGCAACAATATTACAGCATTCGAACAATAATAAGGAGCAACGCGCATAACGCAATTCTACACCTGAGGGACTGGCTTTGAAGGGCTGAAGGGGGCGGTCAGTGACTTCCCCGGGAGATCTTCATCACCCTTGTACTTCAGAAGTGGCCAAAGAACTCTATCAAGGTCGCCCTGGAGTGCTCTTCAGCAGAAACCCTTGTCGTGGCAGCCAGTGTAAATAAACATCGGATGCGCCCTCGCTTGGAGCGGCTGCACCCGATGTTTGAGGAAGGTGCGTATAATATCCACACCATTTACCTCCTTCTCAGCAACCATCTGGAGCGCCTCCACCCGACGCTAGAGCTCCTCCATCTCCGATTCCTCGCCCTCCAGGACGTGGTTCTTCCAGGACCTCTTTGCAACAATTTCCTGGGAGGAGTCGAAAGGAGCGAGGCCAAATTCTTGCCCATCCACTGTGGAGTCATGGATATAAAACCACTTCTTCCGCCAGTATTGGATGGACTCACACATGAAAAAAGAAAAGAAGAGAACAGAAGATCGGATGGAAATAATGCAGCTGCCGAGCGGGTAGACCCCGCCGGTGCCGGACTGCCTCTTCACGGAATAGAGCTTCCAGAAGAGGCCAAACTGTGGCTCGATACCGAGCCGGCACTCGCAAAAAGTGATGAAACAGTCGATGTGGAGAAGAGAGTTGGGCGAAAGATGATGAAGTTGGATGCCATAGAAAAAAGGAGTCCACGAAGAAAATCATGGACAGGGAGCAACAAGCCGCGAAGAACAAAAGCGATAAACATCACCCGAAACCCTGCGGGTGGACGGGGAATTACCTCATCGCCTGGAAGCCTCACAGCCCCCTTGTCATGCGGGATCAGACCCGCCTCGCACAGTTTGCGCAGGTCATCTTCGCGCGCCTCTGTGCGCTTCTAGTTGCCGTCGGTGATGCGCGTGGCGCCGACAACCATCTTGCCGCCGCCGGCGGCGCTCGAACCCGCTCCGGCGGAGGTCTTCTTCGACTTGCCCATTGCAAAGTGTCGACGATGACGGTGCGTGCACAGGAACGAAGAGGGAAAGGATCGGAGGATGTCTAGTGCGCGTGAGGCAGTGCTCGTGAAAATGGAGGCAGTGGTGAAAGCAAATGGCAAGGGGTGAAAACAAATCACTATTTTCCCCACGGTTATAAGGATGAGGACGATGAGCAGGAACCGTTCATCCAGAAGCCCTAACGCTAGGGACAGATCCAACCGTCCACGTGTCAACTTAGCAGCGAACCGTCGCCCGCACGCCGTCCACTACGCACGGAAACCAAGGAGACACCGTAATTATCGCCACATCGTGCATGACTAGTCAAGTCCAAGTCAGGAAGTGGGACCCACATTCGTCCTGTTACGTCACCTCTGGCGCCGTAGACGGTTGAGGTCATCGCTCATCAGCACTGACGTCATCAAGCAGTCTAGCAACGACTGGAATTCTTCGACTAATAAAGCAAGTACTTCCTCGAATCTACGATTCGAACAACTACTAGGGGGCTACTCCTATTAGGAGCGCTGGCCGCGCACCTGAGAAAATGATTGAAGAACTATAACTCCCGACTATCTTCGAGTCCCACATCGAGTCTACGACTTCACTATGGACTCGGGGACTACTCCCATAGGGAGGATTGATCAAAAATCCAAAAAAATTGTGTCCTACGAACCCGAAGCTAAAAACAACTGAATTAAAAGTCTTTGCTCGAGTCTACGACTCGACCAGACACTCGGGGGCTACTCCCATAGGGAGCGCTAGTCGCGCACCCTATGAATTCTTCGACAGCGATCCTTCGGATCAAGATACAAAAAACTTTTTGGCAACTTTGGCCAAACAAACGCTAAGTGGGAAACATTTTCCGTAGCCACCCGAAACACCTCCGTGGCGATAACATTTCGGATGTTGTGTCTACAACAGTAAGATAAGACCTACAGGTATCATCTGATGGCCTAGTAACGCACCTGACTGTGCTCTGCCAGTAAAATACCGTGTCAACAGACACGATGAAAAATCCTGACGGACGCGTTGGGTACATCACTCGAAAAATACTGGTATTCGACTCTTGTAAGACCTCAGCGGCCTGAGTCGAATTATGCCAGAATTCGTTCTAGATTCGACTCTAGGGACTCGAGTCTGAAGAAGATCGTGTTGTTTTGTCCTAAGATAGTTAGCTGGCCCTGATCCGTCAGGAGAGTCAGGCACACGCATCAACAATCCCTACAAACTAAAATCATTTCTTTCTCTTATAAACAGGATCAACTGCACCCGAAAGATTGAAGAGTCCTCAGCCGAATCTACGATTCGACTGAACACTCGGGGGCTACTGACATGGTTATACCCTACGGGTACATGATATTAGTATACCTGGTCCAGTCGAAGGAAGGCCCACAAGAACATACGCAGCATGCGGAGACTTTCGGGTGGCCCAAGCCCATGACGCCTTCGGATCCTTGGAGAACAAGACTAGAGTAGATAGAATTTCAAAAGGGCAAACCTTAATCTGTAACCAACTCGACCTATGCCCAGGACCTTCCTATCTATATAAAGGCTAGGAGGGCAAGGCGAGTAGGGAACCTCAACTCACCGCATACACACCTCCACGCCAGATTGCATCTGCGCACCCCTGTAACTTTCGGTTCCACCGTAATCAAGAGCAGACAAGCGGGAGTAGGGTTTTCCCTTCGGGGGAATAAACTTGGGTAAACTTCGTGTCCCCGCGTTGCTTGTTTGCTAACTGTTCCGCGATCTCCAGCATCTCCATCTTCTCCAAAACCCAAGTCCATAACAATGGGCATTGACGAGATCGAACCTCGTCACACTTTATTTCTTGCACCTATTAAACTTGAACCATTATGTCATATATGTTGTATATGCTTGCACTTATAAGTTGGGAATTAGTAGAACCATGCTATCATGGGGAACGCTTTCAACAATTGTACATATTACCTAGTTCATATCATGATCTTCTGTTTACGGATGTCGGTGGTGTGAAATAAAAGGGGAGCTTGTAAGTTCATGGAGTTATGTATATGTGTTAGAGAAACGCCTGGGCGGCTAGCCTAAGCCATGCCTAATCATGGTGGAAACTTGCAGCATAACCATAGTGAGCAATCTATGAAGCATCTTCAGAGAAAAAATATACATAAAATAAAAAAGAGAAGCACCATACTCATGGTAAATAAGAAGATCGCTGAGATGCTCATTGTCTGTTGCCTTGTCATTTTGATATGGGATAGCTCCTGTGTCATGGGGCAAGGGGTACCCCGTTGGCGGTTCTCTATAATACACATATACTTACAATGACAAATACTTGATTGTGACTAAAGTTGAGTAGCATGAGGAACGGCCCTCGTACTCAAGGGACATTAGATTGCCATTTTATGATTTGTCAAGCATATACTCCATATTTTTTTCACTTTAACCTTAATCACTTCAAGATGCTTACACATGGGCCCATTTCAAACAGTGTAGGTCGAAATAGTAACGGGCCCGAAAGTTTACGGGCCACAGCGGACAACACTAGTGGGCCTATTTGTAACAGTACAGGATAAAACAGTAATGGGCCATGATACTATTGGGCTCTCTTAATGGGCCAGCCCACTTAATAATTATTAGGCCTTGGCTGGGCCTAGATTCTACCATGGTTTCATTGACAGTTAACATCTCTAACTGGTCGTTAACGGCGCCCGCCACGTGGCAATTTGCATGAAGTCAGTAGTCAACGTGGCTGGCAAACAGATCTACGATGGAACGACTATTCGTGGCTGAAGGGTGCGATCGACCACTATCAAAAAAACTGTGGTAGATTCATTTGCGATGGGGATTTTACCACGAAGGGCATCCGTCGTAGAAGGATTTTCAACCACGAAAAACAGGCCTTCAACCACAAAATTGTTCGTGGTAAAAGGACATTTTTCTTGTAGTGTGTGTACTCCACGAATCATATCCAAATTTCTAGCTTGAGTGGCAAGGTTCTCACGGAAGCCATGAAGCAACAAAATAGGCATAAGATGCATGGTATTTGTCTCGCCAAAGATACCATCAGCATTGTATAGAGGGGCCAACTTCCTTACATCGTATATGACCGCTACATTGTGAAGCCGCAAACCACAAGGAGTGGAGCGGCCTTCTAAAGGGAGCTCCAGAATACGAGCAAAGTCACGGAATGAGGCTATGCAGCAGGTTTCTCCAGTCATCCAAGTCATATTGATATCCTCACTAGAGTCAACAACCACCCTAGATTCTACCATGATATCCTCATACTTTTTCTTCTTGGCACGCTCATCCCTCAACCTTTTGAGATCCTCTCTATCGGTGGCTCTAGTGTTGTGACGGGCATCCTTAGTCACATGTTCCTCCACAAACCTGTCACCAGACTCATCATATGAAAGGGGGTGCCGACGAACACCCCTACCAATCCTTATTGCAACCTTGGTGCGATGGGAGCCACCTGTGAAAAAGAGAGAGATGTAGCAGGGGATAAGCACACATGTACAAGAGAACAAGGACCAACAACTAGATCAAACCAGATAGCCAGATGACCATGCACCGGAGTTTCCGCCGTAGCAGCCCTGGAGTCTCCGGGCGGGGCAGAAATTTTGGGCCTGAGCAACCGGAATTTCTGCCTCAACCAGATTTTCCGGTCCAGAGAACCATGAGTTTTCGGCTGGAGACTTGGATGCACAGGTGAAACTTTAGTGCGACGGGCAAATGACATATCGGGGTTGAGGAAGTTGTTAGGAACCCACAATGCATGCAGTATGAGGACCCATTGACCAAGAAACACCAAGAATCCCATCTCTAAGGCGTTTCTAGGTCAAACCCTAGAAAAGGAAGAGAGAGGAGGTACTCGAGGCATCCGTGGGGGGGGGGGGCTCGACCGGTGGGAAAGTGCCCAGTAGCGGAGAGGAGGAGAGGGCCGATGGCAACAACGGGATCCGGGGGCAGGGATGCACCCGGTGGCATAGTTGGAGGAGGGAGGCGGCGGTATGAGAGAGGATGGACTCGAGGTGGGGTGAGGAAGCAAAGGGACCTCAAGTACTTTAAGTTTAAAACGAAAAGTGCCCAGATCCGGAGGCTCATGGAGCACACGGCCGGAGTCTCCGGCCTAGCCGGAGATTCCGGTATAAAAACCGGAGTCTCCGACTCAGCCAAATATTCTGGTGTGTGGACACCGGAGTCTCTGAACCCCTCGACCAAAAACGCACGGGACAAGCGGGACAAGTGTGTGCCAACAATAGCAAGGCTGTAGGGAAGAGAAAACATGCTTAGGATAGATTTCCAATGTAATATAGGGACAAATGCACTCTAACAAGGAGAATCAATACAAGAACCAAACAGGAGTGCATGTCCCAACAACCAACCAAAAATGAAAAAGATGACAAACATGAGGAAAAACCAACCTCTCATGAGGAGAGGGCAGTGGCCTAGGCCACCATGTTTGCATATACTTGGCTTGGCACTGCGAAGATATATCTTGGGTCCATTACCAAACTCATCATTGAAGCTCACATATCACCAAGTGATATTAAGAGAATGCTTTTTTTATCACTTTGGGCATAATGGGGGGAGGGATAGCCCAATCAATTAGGACCATACTCCCCCTATTTCCATGCCTACATCTAGATAGAATCATCATATGAATGCATGGGTAAGGGTGCATGGTATCAAGCCACATTGCTCGAATCTATGATATTTAGCTCATGCCTTAACTCTCAGAATCTCTTCTCATCAAGGGGCTTGGTGAATAAATCTACAAGGTTCTTCTTGGTGCTCACATAAGAGAGATCAATATCACCATTGGTCACATGCTCATGATGAAATGATGATGAATATCAATATGCTTCAACCTTGTGTGTTGCACCGGGTTGTAGGCGATCTTGATTACACTTTCATTATCACAAAGAAGAGGCACTTTATCACAAGTGACATCGTAATCCTTTAGAGTTTGCCTCATCCACAAAAATTATGCACAACAACTAGCGGCCGCAATATAGTCGGCTTCAACAGAAGGCAAGGAGACACAATTTTGTTTCTTAGATGACCAACACACCAAGGACCTACCAAGGAATTGTCAAGCCCTGGAGGTGGATTTCCTTCCAAATTTTGCTGTCGCCCAATTCGAATCCGTGAAACCATGAAGAACAAATCTTGGGCCCTTGGGATAACATAAGCCAAAGTTTGGGGTATCTACTAAATATCGAAAGATTCGCTTGACCGCCAAAAGGTGGATTTATTTTGGGGCGTCTTGAAACCATGCACAAATACCCACACTCAACATGATATCCGGTCTAGGTGCACAAAGGTAAATAAAAGAACCAATCATAGAATGGTATACCTTCTGATCCATGATACGTCGGAAATGTATCAATAATTTTTTATGCTCCATGCTTGTTTAGTATCATTTGTCTTATGTTTTGTCTATACTTTGAGGTATTTTTATACTCTTTCTGGAACTAACCTATTAACAAGATGCCATAGTGCCAGTTACCTGTTTTCTTCTGTTTTTTGGTTCCAGAAAAGGCAGAAAATCAATATTCTCAGAATTGGACAGGACAAAAGCCAATCTTCCTATTTTTCCTGGAGAAACACGGAACCACGAAATAGAGGTGGAGGAGGACACCAGGGTGGCCTCACCCTCCTAGGTGCAAGCAAGCCCTAGTGGTGCCCATACGGGGTGTGGGACCCCTGGCCCTCCACTGACCTTGCCTTCTTTGCCTATAAGAAGCCTCTGACCCGAAACCCTAAATCATCTGACCAAAAATCCATGAAAAGTTCCGCTGCGCCTCCACCACCGAAGGGGAGATTCGGGGGGACACAAAGTCTCTGTTCTGGCACCCTGTCGGGACGGGGAAGTGCCCCCGGAGCCATCTCCATCGATCTCCACCACCATATCCATCACCGTTGCTGATTCCCATGATGAGGAGGGAGTAGTTCTTCCTCAAGGTTAAGGGCTCTACCGGTAGCTATGTGTTCTCTCTATGCATGATCTTGTTGTGGTCATGAGCTTTGTAATCAAGTAGATATACCTTGCTACTCAAGTGTTTCGATAGATCTCTGCTCTCCCCATGTGTGTGTAAGTGACAGCATGCATACCGTGGTGGCACTTAGGCTAGAGGTTACATAAATACTCATCATGCTTTAATAGATCTATGCTTTTACCCATGTCTGTGACAGTGACAGTGACAGTGTGCGCGTCGTGTGTGGCACTTATGCTAGATTATATATATATATTTGTTATGAGTTATATTTGGAGTTGGATGTCTCTATGAAATTGTGGTGTTTGTTGGAACCATCTAGCGCTCAAGGTGATAGTGTGGGGTTATCTAGATTGGGGAAGGCCCTACCATGGATTAGAGTGTCCAACCGGAGAGTAGTTAAGAGTAGTATCATGAAGAGAGGATATTTATATGAGATAGTGTTCACTAGTGAAAGTATGATCCCTAGGCCTTGTTTCTAAACATTGGAACACCGTTTGCATCTAGATCTGTTGCATGTTTGCTTGCTTCCATCCTTTTGCCTGTAGTCTTTACCTCACTGTCAAGCTATTTTCTGGCACTCACACACGTTGCCCCATGTCAACAGCAAGCCAGAAGCTATTTTATTGCACCGTTACCACTTGTATTTCACTATCTCTTCGCTGAACTAGTGCACCTATATAGCTGACAAGTGTATTGGGTGTGTTGGGGACACAAGAGACTTCTTGTATCTTGATTGCAGGGTTGCTTGAGAGGGATACCTTTGACCACTTCCTCCCTGAGTTCGATAAACCTTGGGTAATCCACTTAAGGGAAACTTGCTGCTGTTCTACAAACCTCTTCACTTGGAGGCCCAACAACTGTCTACAAGAATAGAAGTGCGTAGACATCAAGCTATTTTCTGGTGTCGTTGCCGGGGGGTAAGGTAAAAGGTACTCACACGCTCCGGTGTGAGTGCTCAAAGTTATTTCCTTTAGATTCTACAATTTTGTCTTTTTGTTTCTTGTTTTCACTAGTTAGGCTTAATGGAAAACAACAACAAAATTAGAGAGCTTTTTAGTATTTTTCCTAAGTTAGAACTTGAGTGGTTTGAAAAGAAAATTAAAAAACCTATGGAACTTTCTTTGCATGCTAATAGCAATGTTATTAGTATGAATTTTTTGAACACCATTGTTACTAATGGTATGGAAACGTCTAAGCTTGGGGAAGCTAGTTTTTATGAGAAAGATCTTTTTAGTTCCCCAGCTTTAGGGCTGCTATTTTGGAGATGGAACTGTCCATCCTAGTGATCATTTACTCTTTATACTTGAATTATGCGGGTTGTTCAAGTGTGCAGGTATTTCAATGGAACAAGTTAAGAGTAAGCTATTCCCTTTCTCACTTAGGGACAAAGCAAGGGAGTGGTATGATCTACTAGATGATCCTCATCATTTGGAGTGGAAGGAACTTGAATCTCTCTTTTACTCATAAAGATAGGAATTATATTTATAATTTTCATCCTCATGAGGGAGAAAGTATTGCCCAAGATTGGGGGAGACTGAAGTCACTAATGCTCAAATGTCCCATTCATGAGCTCCCCAGTAATATTGTTATTAATATTTTCTATGCAAGGCTTTTAGGACATTACAAGGACTATCTAGATACTTGTTTAGAGGGATCCTTCACAAGTAAGGAGGTCAAAGCTAAGTGGGATCTTCTTGAAAAAATTCAAAGCAATACTGAAGATTGGGATAACGACAAAGTTAAAGAACCAAGTATAAACTATGACTATGATTGCATTAAGTCTTTCGCTGAAACTACTGATTTTCAAGAGCTTAGTGCCAAATATGGTCTTGATCCTCAAATTCTTGTTAGATATTATAGAGCCTTTGCTTCCCATATTAATGCTCCTAAAGAAAAATGGGACATGTATCATGAACCTTTTAAAGACACTTGCATGGAAAAAGAAAATGTTATTAATGATTGCAATAAACATGCTCAAACTTATGAAAGTACTATTTCTTATAATCATGCTAATTTTTGTGGTATGCATAGACCTTGTGAGAAGAATCAAATAGAATAAGAATATTGTATCACCCACTAGAATCAAAAAAATAGAACTTGGTATAAGGCTCTAAATGATCTTGGTAAAAAAATTGTGCCCTCTCCCCTTTTATTTGTGAACTCTGCTATGAAGTGGGTCATTTAAATTTTCAATGCTCAGGCCATAATAATAACCTTTATAATCCAATGAATACTGAAAGCTTGTATTGTGATAACGCGATCACTGATAATCAACATGATGAACTTACATTGTTTTTGGGGTGTGAAGAGTTATCAAGAAAAACTTCTTTGGTAGACATGACTGCTTTTGGTATGAATTGCGTCCTGCATGGGTGTCATATTTATTGTGTTGATAATTGCCACGCAAATACATACATACAAAATCTTATAAAAGATGATATTTTACCAAATTATGACAGGACTGATATGAGTTTTGTTCTTATTGATGAAAAGGAGGAATCCTCCAAAGTTTCTTCTATTGTCTCTATAATAAACCAGGGTATATGGAGAAGCTTCCTTTCAACCATCTCCCTCCTAAAGAGGAGAAGAAGAAGAATAAGAAGAAGAAGAAGAAGAGTAAAAGGAGAGAGGAAACGATATTGTCCTCTAAGCATGTTGCTCCTATCATAGTTTTTGCTGACGAGTTTGAACTAGATGATGTTCATATGCCTGTTACCTATAGTAGTGATCATGATTGGGAAAAGCACACCACTTTTGATATTGAAAATCTCTTTGGTACCAATTCTGAAAATGATGATATTAATAGTTGTTGTGCTATTAGTGCTATCCATGTTCCTTCCAATGATGATATGTTTACAAATGAACACACTTGGGAAGATAGCTATTCTATTGCTTATGGTGATACTATACCTCCAATTTATGATGTTTACAAAGATGAATATGATATTTTCAGTCCACCTACTATTGAGGAGAAAATTTATTGTGATTACAATATGCCTCCTATATTTGATGATTATGGTGATGAGAATAATAGTGATAGCTATTTTGTTGAATTTGCTCCCACTACAATTAATAAGAATGACTATTCTTCTATGGAGAGTAATAATTATTATATGCATGTGGCTCATGATAAAAATGTTTTATGTGATAGTTATATTGTTAATTTTATTCATGCTGCTATTAAAAGTTATTATGAGAGAGGGAAACGTGGTTTTATGCATCTCAATAATATCAAGTTTCTCCGCTTTATGTTGAAAATCTTGAAGTTGCACTTGTTTTGATTTCATATGCTTGTTGCCTTGTGCTTTTATGACTTATTTCTTTACAAGATTCCTATGCATAGGAAGTGGGCTAGACTTAAATGTCTTTTGAATTTGCTTCTTGATGCTCTCTTTCACTTCAATTCATATTTCTTATGTAAGCATCTTTTCTCAAACTATCAAGCCTAACTTAAAGGCGTTAAAGAAAAGTACTTGTTGGGAGATAACCCAAGAGTTTTCTTGAGTCTTGGAAGTTATTACTTCAGTAATGACCTCTCCTTATCCTTTTTGTTTGCTTTTTGTGCCAAGAATGACCTCTAATGAGAGGTAAGTAAGATTTGGGGAGTTGCTGACCCGAAACAGATTTCTATCCTCCACTATAAAAATTCGTGAGCAGTCTCTGTAAGTAAAATTTACGCATAAATCCCCCAGTATGTTAGCTAAATTTCGTTAGTTCACCACTTTTTTATTTGAGTAACAGAAGGTCTTCGAAAAAATCGGTTTCTACCTGATGTTCTATTTTGAAAGATTTCTGCCATTATTTGCATTTGCTTCTTATTGATTCCTTTTTTGGGAAATTGAGCTTTTTGAGGGAATTGCTACATTAGCTTGTGTTTTTAGTGAAAGTTTTGCTGTTCTAAAGCTAAAACCAAAGGTTTATTATCTTTTGAATAGACTAATGTTGCTAATGAAGATTGTGTGAAGTTTTGTATGAATGAAAATTTTCAGGTGTAGAGAAAGAATGATGTAATGAGATGAAGAATGGACAAAAGCTCAATCTTGGTGAAGCCACCCCGTGTCACCCCAAGAAATATTCAAGAGGTACAAGCGTCAAAGCTTGGGGATGCCCAAGGCATCCCCTTCTTCATCAATAAAAATCTCAGGTCTTTCTAGACACTTCGTTTTTATTGTTTCATGCACTGTTGTGTTGTTCTTGGAGCGCCTTAGTTTTTGTTTTTGGTTTTTGTTTGCTTAGTTTGCTTGAACAAAGTTGGTTGGATCACAGCACACTTATTTTGGAGAGAGACACACTCTGTTTTCATTGCTTAGAACACTCTAGTTTTCACTCTTATTGTTCTGTGAGTGTTCTCTTTTGCTAGCACTGTGTTTAGCCTTAGTTTTCTTGTGCTTTAAGCTTAGAACTTTTTAGTTCTTCTTTGTGGATTTGTGAGACAAGCTCACTAATCTTTGTTGATTATTATCTTTGTGAGTTGTTTCAAATAAGTCGATTGGTGTTGGAAAAGAGTAGGAAGTTCTTGCTTGACTAGTACAAGAGGAGCTTGCTTTGACTGTGACTTAGACTTTATCATGCCATGCTGGATGTTGTTTTGACCTTATGCTTAGTGATTATTGCCGTAGCATGACTTGCTCCAAATCATTGAGAGTGCTTACTGTGCCTTGAAGGAATCATGCGTTGTTTTAGCATACAAAAGCGTAGTATTGTGGTATTCTCCTTTGATGCTTTGTTTGGGTTCACTTGGCACATGCTCAAACCATGTTATGACTATGAACAAGTCACCATAGACTCTATGATAATTTAGTCCTTGACTTGTAGTACCACTTTATGCTTTGATTAGTAATGTTTTGTCGCTCTGCATGATTATGGACATTATTGCTCTCTTAGTTGGTCGCTCCCGGTCTTTTGCTAGCCTCCACTTGTATGAGTAAACTCTACTCATGCATCCAACTCCCAAGAAACCAAGTTATTCCAAAGTGTCCACTATAAATTCCTATGCATGGTGTGTCACACCATTCCAAGTATATTCTTGTTTTCATCTATCTTCCAATTAAAAAGTATTTTGTTATGTGAAAACTTAGTGATTAAAGCCCCTACGAACTTGATGGCACACTTTATATTCTTTGCCCCTAATAAACTTGAACCATTGTGTCATCTATGTTGTATATGCTTGCACTTATATGTTGGAATTAGCAGAACCATGTTGTCATGGGGAACGTTTTCAACATTGCACTTGTACTTTGTACACAGTTGATATCATGCTCTTATGTCTATGGATGTCACCGGTGTGAAATAAAGAGGGATCTTGTAAGTCCATGGAGTTATGTATTTTGTGTTAGAGAAACGCCTGGGCCGCTAGCCTAAGCGATGCCTAATCATGGTGGAAACTTGCAGTATCACCATAATGAGCTATATGTGAAGCATCCTCAATAAAAAGCTATGCACATAGTAAATAAAAAGATCGCTAAGATGCTCATTGTCTGCTTGCCTTGTCATTTTGGTTATAGGATAGCTCCTGTACCATGTACAAGGGGTACCCCGTTGGCGGTTCTCTATGATACGCATGTACTTACTATGACAAGAACTTAGAGGTGACTGAAGTTGAGTAGCATGAGGTGTGGCCCTCGTATTCAAGGGACATGAGATTGCCAACTTATACTTTGTCAAGCATATACTCCATAGTTTGTTAGCTTTAACCTTAATCACTTCAAGATGCTTATGATAGGGGCAATGAGGGCTTAAAGCTAACAAGTACCATAGTTTTTGGAAGCTCTTTTTGAAACTTGAAATCCCTGCTTCCCTTTATGAAGGGCCTTTCTTCCACTGTTATATTGACTCCACCTTCTACCTTTAGGCACCATTAAGAGAGCATAGTTGTCATTCTTTGTTTTATGTGCAGTGTCCCAAAACTTATTGATTGATGCATATTGTGTTATTACTTGTTCTTGTGCTATTTGTATCTAGTCACTCTTATGAACTCTGAAGGTGTCCTATGCATCTATTTGCTACTCTATGAGGAACAAGCTGATTGCCACTATGCCATGTTTTCTGTATGTGAAACAAACAAACATTTTTCAATGCATGATATTCATGATCTTTGTTTGTAGCCTTTCATCGTGCATGCATAGTTACTCTGTCCTATTGTTAGAACTCCATCTTTCATGCACATGTTAGAGTAATTTGATCCCAGCTTTCAATGCTTTGCAAATGTTTGATCTTGATTTTGATGGTGCATGTCACCTCAAAAATTATTCTTTTTATCACTTACCTACTCGAGGACGAGCAGGAGTTAAGCTTGGGGATGCTTGATATGTCGGAAACGTATCAATAATTTTTGATGCTCCATGCTTGTTTAGTATCATTTGTCTTATGTTTTGTCTATACTTTTAGGTATTTTTATACACTTTCTAGAACTAACCTATTAACAAGATGCCATAGTGCCAATTGCATGTTTTCTTCTGTTTTTGGTTCCAGAAAAGGAAGAAAATCAATATTCTCGGAATTGGACGGGACAAAAACCAAGCTTCCTATTTTTCCCGGAGCAACACGGAACCACGAAGCAGAGGTGGAGGAGGACACCAGGGTGGCCACACCCCCTAGGCGCGGGCAAGCCCTGGTGGTGCCCTAGGGGGTGTGGGCCCCCTGGTCCTCCACCGACCTTGCCTCCTTCGCCTATAAGAAAGCTCCGACCCGAAAACCCTAAATCATCTGACCAAAAATCCATGAATAGTTCCGATGCGCCGTCGCCACCGAAGGGGAGATTCGGGGGACAGAAAGTCTCTGTTCTGGCACCCTTCCGGGACAGGGAAGTACCCCCGGAGCCATCTCCATCGATCTCCACCACCATCTCCATCATCGTTGTTGATTCCCATGATGAGGAGGGAGTAGTTCTTCCTCAAGGCTAAGGGCTCTACCGGTAGCTATGTGTTCATCTCTCTCTATGCATGATCTTGTTGTGGTCATGAGCTTTGTAATCGTAGATCTACCTTGTTACTCAAGTGCTTCAATAGATCTCTGCTCTCCCCACGTGTGTGTAAGTGATAGCGTGCATACCGTGGTGGCGCTTAGGCTAGAGGTTACATAAATACTCATCGTGCTTTAATAGATCTATGCTTTTCCCCATGTGTGTGATAGTGACAGCGTGCGCGCCGTGTGTGGCACTTAAGCTAGATTATATATATTTGTTATGAGTTATATTTGGAGTTGGATGTCTCTATGAAATTGTGGTGTTTGTTGGAACCATCTAGCGCTCAAGGTGACAGTGTGGGGTTATCTAGATTGGGGAAGGCCCTACCATGGATTAGAGTGTCCAACTGGAGAGTAGTTAAGAGTAGTATCATGAAGAGAGGATATTTATATGAGAGAGTGTTCACTAGTGAAAGTATGATCCCTAGGCCTTGTTTCTAAACATTGGAACACCGTTTGCATCTAGATCTTTTGCATGTTTGCTTGCGTCCATCCTTTTTCCTTTAGTCTTTACCTCACCGTCAATCTATTTTCTGGCACTCACACACGTTGCCCCACGTCAACAGCAAGCCAGAAGCTATTTTCTTACACCGTTACCACTTGGATTTCACTATCTCTTCGCTGAACTAGTGACCTATACACCTGACAAGTGTATTGGGTGTGTTGGGGACACAAGAGACTTCTTGTATCTTGATTGCAGGGTTGCTTGAGAGGGATACCTTTGACCACTTCCTCTCTGAGTTCGATAAACCTTGGGTAATCCACTTAAGGGAAACTTGCTGCTGTTCTACAAACCTCTGCACTTGGAGTCCCAACAACTGTCTACAAGAATAGAAGTGCGTAGACATCAATCCACATCTTTACCCTTAGTATCGAGAGTGCGATCACACTTGAGGGGCATGGGAGTCTTGGGTCTAATTAGATCCGTCAACTTGAACCTCTTGAGCATATCTTAAATTTATTTGGCTTGATTAATGAAGATACCTCCAAATAATTGCCTCACTTCAATCCAAGAAAGAATTTCAATTCTCCCATTATAGACATTTCAAACTCATCGGTCATTAGCTTAGAAAATACATCATTGAAAGCTCTATTAGAGAACCAAAGATAATGTCATCAACATATATTTGGCATATGAACACGTTTCCTCCAACTCTCTTAGTAAAAAAGAGTGGGGTCAATGAGCCCAACTTTGAAACCATGATCTACCAACAACTTTCTAAGGTGCCTGTACCATGCACGAGGAGCTTGTTTAAGCCCATAGAGCACCTTATCAAGTTTGTAAAAATGATTTGGAAACTTGGGATCCTCAAAACCCGGAGGTTGCTTGCCATACACCAACTCGTTTAAGGGACCATAAAGAAATGCACTTTTAACATCCATTTGTTGTAACTTGAAGTAATGATGAAATGCATATGCAAGCAAGATATGAATAGACTCAATATGAGCAACGGGGGCAAAAGTTTCACCGTAGTCAAAACCTTGACTTGGGATAAGCCTTGAGCCACCATCTTGCCTTGTTACAAATGACCATTCCGCTTGCATCTTTCTTGTTCTTAAAGATCCACTTGGTTCCAATGACATTATGGCACAACTTGGGTCTCTCCACTAATGACCACACCTTGTTGCGCTTGAAGTTCCTAAGTTCTTCATGCATGGCTTCAACCCAATCTGGATCTTTAAGCGCCTCATACACCTTTTGGGGCTCTACACAAGAAATGAAACTATTGTGTGCAACAAAGTTAGTGTAATACCTTGGACACTACGCTCTAAGCAACAAGCCAGGAATGAACCCAAAGTGCATAAGGTGTCTTACCGAGGAGGCCCAAGGTCCACCCACTTGTAGGTCCTGTTCGAGCGGAACAGGGCACGGTACCGGCCAACCACCCTATCCCCTTTGCAAGAACATCGTGACAAGTGCGAGCGGCCTAGTCGACAGGTATGCGAAAGACAAGCATACACAAGTGTGTATGCCTTCGACATACAATAGTACATCAGAGACAATCCATCTAAAAGAAATAGAAATATTGCAATGCCATACAGTAAGATCCAAAATACTAGATAGTTCTAATAGTTTAGGATACATCCTCATACATCACACAACAGATTAACAAGCATAAGCGGAAAACAAGATCCGAGTACGGATAAGAGGCAAATTGGCATAAGATGCCTAGAAATAAGCACATCCTTGCCATAGATCCACGGATGTCCAATCCCCAGAATATACACCTAACGGTCGTTGCCACCATCATCGGTCTCCTCGACCCAGTAAACTTCTCGCGGATATACCTGTCCATTTGAACCAATATTTTATCGTGTGAAACCCTAAGGGACCCAGCAAGTCTTTATACATTGATGACTGCAAGTGCGCAGATCAATTGTAGCTAGTTTTGAAATAAAGATATCTAACCCACAGAGATCTATTGGTAAAGGTCTTTATGCCCCTCGTCACTATCTACCAAAGGATACTTGTAAATTGCCTTTGATCTCAAGTAAAGAGTGTTTGACAGGTTTTTGGTTGTGTGCAGAAAAGTAATTGAAACAATTAAAAGAAAGCAGGTAGCAAGTTCGCATGAAAGTGTGGTGGAATGCAATAGGGCTAAAACGTTCTCGGGGATGTAGGATACTCCTCTAGCATGGTGTTTTCATTATTAATAATTTAAGATAACATACTTCTTGTGTCATAAAATTTGCGGAGAGAGCTCCATAATAAGATGTTCCTACATGGCTCGTAGGAAGCCACTTTGTTGAGCCAAGAGTGAGGTCACCTCTAAATAACCACTGCGATGCCTGAGAGAGGTCACCCATACAGACCACCACAATTAAGGGTTTCCCCGTGGATATCGTAATTAGATTATGGAGTCCATATTTATTCCTCCTTTTACCGCGTAGTTCACGATCCAGCGTCAATCTGTCATGGGGTTATTCCGGGTATGATCCCAAAGCACGTCCAAAGGATTTCTCCCTTCCTTTTCTCCCAAGGGCAAATGGTATGTGGTCTACTTTCACATACCATCTAAAGAGAGAGAGATCACACACAATCATAAATCAATCATAAACTGGCAAGTCATATGGACACAAGATCATATCATCTTTATTGCAAATTCATAATAGTGCTAGGGTTTCTCCATATCCCCAAGAACAAAGGAACTACTCACACATGAAAGCAATCAACAACAACATCATAATCAAATGGATGGATGAAAGTTATGAAATAGATCTAGTGCAAACAACAATTGAATGTAGAATTACAACAAGATCTAATGGTTGAAGGATGATAGTGATGGTGGTGATGCAGATGCAGCGATTGATGATGAAGGGGATGATGCATTGTCCTCCAATGATCCGTGGAACAGCATGGATTTCTCCTCAGCCAAGTTCCTCCTTCAGATCTCTTTCAGATATGGTTTTTCATGGTTTCTGGTGGCTGTGAATGTCGGATCCCCCTACCGTCTTCTCCAAGAGAAACTATTTGACGAGGCGAACCCGTCGGCAGCTGGTACGGGCGGATGGTACGGGCGGGCCCCGCCCGTACCATTAGTCGTTATGGGCTCTGTATGCCTCTCCCCGCTTAGTATTTTCCCAGATGCGAAGGTAAATCCACAAAATGACTTTTATCACTTAAAAATACCATATTATAGTATAATATGACAACTTTAATTGATATGTTCATAATAGATTCAGTGATTTGGGATCCTTCTAAAATAAAGACAAAAGGTGCGCGCGAACACAGTGAAATACAAAGATCCCTACTCTATTTATGCAAAAATGGTAAATATGCTTAAATTTTGGAGTCATCATGCATCTAAAGGGAACAACCCGAGGGTGACGCAATTGCAGCGAAAATAAAGCATAGCGGTTCTATAGAGACATGCTACAACATCCGCCTAACCAATAATAGACGGACGCTCGTGAATTAATCGATAGTTAATTACCCAACAGATATATATATATATATATCAACATAAGTAAGCGTTGCTCGCGCACCTCCCCGTTCCCGAACGAGACGGCGGAAGAACATCTCATCCGTTGGTAGTTTTATTAATCATTTCATAAATATTGCACTATTACTAGTCAAGTTTTAGTCAATTTAAAAGCGGTACTTTAGTCATGCTTGTCTATGATCGAGAAACTGTGCTTCAAGTCGTCCATAACCGCGGACACGGCTTTCAAAAATGTTTATCCTACAGGGGTGCACAAATAGCAACACACGCACGATCAACCTCGAAAAAACCAAATGAAAACCCAACAAGGCATCATGAAAAAGCATTCACAAGATTCATAGATGATTTTAGGGGGCTACCCCACTAAGCTACCCGCTAAGATGTCGGTCGGGCTCCGAGACGGACCAAGGGGTTTGCGACGACGGCTGTAAACGACTAGGAACCCTAAAGTGTGACTAGGCTTGTCGATACCGCGTAAACGTGGCGTAGGGTTTCAAAATAGTACAGTAATAAACGCTCCTCGAGCAACAGTAGTAAATAAAGCAGTAAAGCATAGCATAAGTACATGATAGTAATAACACCCCAAACTACCCGTGGCCCCAAGAAATTAAATGCAACTCAATCTAAGACTAAGGGGATTTATGGTCCACATATGGATAGTGCGATAGTCAAGGAACAGGAATCAAGTACTTGGAGTCCTACGGGACACAAGTGAGCATAAAGAACCAAATAGCAGATATTGCCCACCGGTGCGGCTCTCTAGTAATCCTATTATTACTCAATTCAGTTGTTTACATACCTCATTATTCGAAGACTCTTCACAAACCCTACACATGCAATTTTATGACTCGTGTGGCTCAAGGAACTCCTGTAGTAATTGCTCATAGGTTTGAGGGAACAAGATTTAGTGGGGTTTAAAAGTAAATGCTATACAGTACTTGGGATTGCAATTTAATTTGTGACTCGATTATGATGCAAGAATAAGATATATGCAATAGGTATTATATGTAGTGCAAGCATGGGGAATTGCTTGCATGTAAGTTCAGTTCTAGAATAGGCGAGATCCGGGTAATACTCCATAGGCTCCCGATAGTTTCCTTGCTCAGTGTCTATCCGAATAAAACCAAACACATAACGGGCCAAAATAAATACATTGCACAATCATATAAAACATATTCAACAAGCAAACAATGTATGTCATGATAAAATGATACACAATTACATGGTATAACATAGCTGGCATGGGTGAGGTCTGGGGTATAAGAATAAAGCATCTTATTAAGTGTTTAGTCATGTTTTACTTCCATAAACCTTGATACCCTTTTAATATTTATATAATGCATGCTTCAATTCATACCATGGAATGCATAGTTAGAATTACATCGTCGCGCTGATCGATTTAGATATATTATTTGTCGAATTCGGAGTTACGAAATCAAAGTTATGGAATTATGAAGAATTGGCATTTAAGTATTATTTAATAATTCGAAAATTTTATTTGCCTAGAATATATTTTAAATATAATATTCATATTCATGGCATTTTCTGATTCAAAGACATATATTATTTGTATTATTTGGAAATGTGAATTTAAATCAATATTAAATACAAAATAATTTAAATGTGGTAAAATATCAAAGGTTTGACTAGATAGAGTCAACCCCATCAAATTTGAAAATATGGTTGAATTCACATATGAAAAACATTCATATTTGATTTTTTAAGTTTCTGCAAATTCAAAACATTTCAAAAGATATGAATTTATTTGATATAAAACATTTACTGAAATTTTATTTGAATTTGAAATTCTATGGGGCTTTTTCTACACATGTGAAGCTACCCACAGCGGATGACAGGTGGGGCCACGGTGCGGGTGGGGCCACTGCGAGCTTGATGAACTCGATGCTGACACATGGCATGGGAAAGACTGCGGGTTGAGGCTGAAAGACGGCGAGGGATATTTAGAAAAGCGTCTGAAGGTTGTTGTGAACTTAATTTTAGATCTGGCCGATTGAAATGAAATTGACCCGAGTTCCGAAGAAGATGGCGACCAAACAGGTCAGAAATTGTATATTCTGAAAAAACTAAAGTTGTAGATCCCCTGAAGATATATGAATTGCAGCAGGAAGTTTCCTCAAAGGACCAACGTGCGCAAAGGAAAATGTTGACGAACTTTCCGAATTCAGATAAAACGCGATAGATTTTCAGAAACGTAGAAAAGTACTAAAATTCATCGGAAGATATCTTCGCCTGTGGTGATCCAAATCGAGTTTCGTTTCTTCCTAGAGGTAGATGGTAGATATGGATTCAAGTTTTGTGTTCGTAGTTTTGTAAAAGGGAGCCTTTATTCGCCGGGAAAATAGGGGAACAGAGGACCCGGGAGTAGTTTGGGCTGCTGTCAGAGAATGCCGCGAGATGCAGCGGTTTTCACCGGAAGCTTGCGACCAGCTCAGGTTGCGGATTTGGTCGCCGTCGGATGCAATATAAAGAGGGAACATTAGGGAACGTTCTAATCCAGGCGACGTTGACGGAGGTGAACTGGGCTCGCCAGAAAACAAGGAGGAACATGCTTGACTGGCGGTGTTATGCTGAGCGCGCGCGTGCTGCCGTTTGCGGCGAGCGTGTAAGGCACGTGGCGTGCGAGCATCGGCTGCGTGCAACGTCGACGAGAAGCAAAGCAATCAGAGAGGGACGAGACGACTAGGTGCTCACCGGGGCGCTGATAATGAAGCAACCTGTTAGGTCCCACTTCCTGGTGGTGAAGGTTGTGGTTAGTGTTCCTGGAAAGGGGATCAGGAGGAGAGAAGCTTGGAGAGGAAGAAGATCACGACAGGAGTAGTTCATTCATTTTCGTCCTATCTATCACAGTACAACGGTGGCTGTTATATCGACAGACCACACCTGGCCCAAACTTGGCCCACACAACCTCACGGCCCATGCCACACACGCACGCCCTATTCTGAACCCCGCACAGGAGTGACACAACCAGGGAGGAAGGAGCCACCGACGGGAAGAAGACATAGCTGCGGGGCATCCGGTGCATGGGATGACGGGAACGGCTGGGCTTAGTGACGCCTCCTCCTCGTCGATCCCTGAAGAAAGGATGATGCTGATGACGACTCGTGGTGCTCCTGGCGTCGCAGTGAAGCTTGAGGTGGTGCGGATCAAGCCACAGCGAGGAGGACGAGCTCATGGCCATGCCGAGACCCGATCTGGATTGGCTTGGAGAGGGGGCAAAAGAGGGGAGGGGATGTAGTGGTTGGGAGAGGGTCTGCCTAGGCTGCCCTATGGTGCTGCTTTTAGGCCTTCCACAACGTAATCGGTGCTCAAAACCGGAAAATGTAATCAATGCCCCAACAAAAATATATGGCACTGGTCTCACAGCGTGGTAGATTCCTGGAAAAAATTGCGGGACCCACGATAAGATAAAATACATGAGCTGGAGTTGCCCTTCCGCGGCTACTACTTTAGCAAGGACAAGATGCTCCTACGTGTCCATGGCGCAGCGTGGCCGTTGCAACTTTACAGTTATTAAAACTAATATTCTATCAGCCATCGAGTTGGGGCATCGGAGCACCTAGGTGCTCCGGTTCCCTGGAAAATTTGTGTGGCACCGCGTGGGCAACGGAGAGAACCGATGGTCGATGCTTAAAAGAAGTTTTGGGCACCGATTTGGCCATACGCTGTGGAAGGCCTTAGAGGACGCGAGGGAGGTAGGCACGGCTCGGCGTCGAGCACATGAACACAGCCAGGGAGAAGAGGAACATGGCCGGTCGGTGTCTGCAGTTGATCGAGCCAGACCGCCAGGGGATCGAACCAGGGTGAAACCAGGAGGGGAGGGCGTTTTGCGGGACACCCGCGGACCATCCCACTTGCAGCCTGACTCGGTCCATCGGTATGCAGCTGGGGTGTAGCCCGATCCAGAGAACACGGACATGGTTCAGCTTGAAGCAAAAAACAAAGCTAGTTGCCTAGCTAGCTTCGGTGGTTGGGGTTGAGATTTTTGGACGGTGTGGTGTGTTCGTATGTGGATTACACGCACTCAAGAGCATGATTTAGGGTAGTGCAGAAGAGTGTTTGAATTCTCAAGTAACAACGTGCAAAAAAAGAATTAAAAGGAAGATGATATGTTCCCATATTGCATGTGACATGCAATAAAGATGTACATGACTAGTGCAAACAGCTCCATGCATCCCAGTTGCTAAGGGGCTTTAGTCCCGATTGCCCAACTGGGACGGGGCAATCGGGAATAAAGTCGTGACCCTTTAGTTCTGGTTAGGCCACGAACAAGGAGAAAATGTGGTCCACGTGACCGCTGCTCCGCGCGAGGGGAGGAGTAACCGTCCCGGTTTGTAAGATCCCTCCTTTGTAAAGGAAAAGATCCCTGTGATTGCAATGCTAGTCCCTGGATCAATGCTAGCATCCACAGTTTAAGATGAAGTACACAGATACAAAGGTCGTTTATTACAGTCATTCCAGAGATAAAAATAGTCTTTTACAACTCATGGCCAAAGGCCTAATACAAGAGTTTATGGAATAAGTAAATAAACATAAGTCTTCATCTTCATGTGCCACAGGCAAGCATGTTGAGTGTAGACTCATGACTCCTAATCATCATCGGAGTAACCTGCAACATTACAAGTTACAGCCACAGAGGGTCAATACTTTGGAATAGTATTGGCAAGTGATACCTTAGTATATATTTAAGTGGACTATAATACTATATGCATTTGGCTGGTGGAGCTTAGGCTAGCATTGCTCAAAATAGATTTTTTTTCCTACATTTTTGAAAATACTAAGTTTTTGAAAGGCACAAAACACCCAAGGCATCTACCAATCAAAGACTGAAGATCCACTCAGGGCATCTACCAATCAAGGACTGAAGATCCTTTTAACCCTTGTTCACCCACAAGTTTTATTTAGAAATTGGAGTGATGAGATTCTTGAAGTTTCCATGTCTTGATGCTCAAATTTTCCTTTACCAGGGACATGGCTAACTACTTAGGTTTTACACTCTGAAGAGGTGGTGCACTTTCCCCACAAGACTTGATTTCCCAAGACAAGATCCTCCAGTAGCCTTTCCTTAGTCAAATGGACGCGCTCCAACCTATCATCCCATCTACCACCCACTGTCTAAGAGACTAAGTTCTAGCATCCTAAGATCATGGCAGAGCCCATAATGCCAAGTGGTTGCACTTGAAGCTTCTCAACATTTGACATCTCAAATCTCTTTTGTTCCTGGGTGGCCATCCACAAGTGAGATACACAAGCCAAGTCCATGGCCTTGTGAACCACTCAACATAAACCATTCCTTCCATTCCACCCAGGTGATTCATTAACTTAGTTGTTTTGTTAAAATAAAACACAAGTCCAAAGACTTAGAATAATTTTTCAAAATGTGAATATATAAACCACCCTTGTTTTCTAGTAGCTAGGCTAAGCATGATAGTATTAGGATTCTTGACTTAGGTAATTTTCACTAAGGTTTCACCTAATAGGTTTTCCCATAGCATAGTTTAATCTTAGCAGAACTCCATGCAAGTCCTATACTTAGAAAAATAATACTAATGCATATATAAAAATATAGGAATGGAATATTCATGATAATATCACTTGCCTTGGTAGTGTGGAGAGTAGCACTCGTCACAATCACAATCACTAGCAAAATCTACACACAAAGTTGTAGCACACAATTACACACAAATATATACAAACAAAGATATTATGAATGCATGCATGCATGAATCTACTAAGTGGTGATTTTTTGAAAATTCTACCAAGCAAGTGCATATTTACAGAATCTAAACAAGTCACAAAGTAACCAAAGACAAACTTATTTAACCCTAAAACAAAATACTAAACTAAATCTATACTCAAAAAGGCCTCAAACAAGTTTCTGCAATTTAAGCCAAACTAATGGTTACTATTTGCTAAACAAAAAGGATAGGCAGATAGGTCTTGTTTTACTGAATCCAACGGTATAAAGTTTGCAAAATTCCAACGTGGAATTCAAAAGATATAGGCATTTGAATTTGGATCAAATTTCTGGTTTTAAATCTATTTTCAGACCTAACCCTAGCCACGCGTCACTGTCTAATTGGTCGGTACCGGTTCGTCTGGATCGAGTGATACAGACCGCTGGATTTAAAGGGGCAGGTGCGGCTCAGATCAACGCGTACCCCTTCGATTAGTCATTCTATCCAAGCCATCAGATGCAGATCTAACGGTTCCTATTGCCCTGGCCAAAATCTGGCGGCGGAGCGGTGGCTACCGGTGGCGGAACGATCGGTCGACGACGGAGGCGACGATGCAGGAGGCGAGTGAGAAAGAAGAGTAGCTCACCGGGCTCAGGGGGTCACGGTGATGCTCGTCGTACTCGCGGTTGGTCAAGGGGCGCTCGGGTTCAGCCGCGATTCCTCGACGGAGTGGAGGACAGCGTCGATGCGTCGGGTGGTCGTCGTGGACGTCGCTGTGAATCACCCCAAGGCAAGGCGAAGACACGGTTAGATTCACAGAGTCGAGACAGAGTCGTGTGCGCGAACTAGAAGGCGCGGGGCGGTCTGGGCTTACCACTAGAGCTCGCCGGAGTTCGTACAGAAGACGGTGGCGGCCAGTCGACGATGCTGCCGGAGCTACGGTTCATGCGAAGGCAAACGAAATGTGTTAAAAGAAGCGCAGAGATTCACTGAACCAGTTTGCAAGAACGATAGGCAGAGGGAAGCTCAGAACTCACCGGAATTCGCCGGCGCAGTCGTCGGAGACGGCGGGGCTACAGAGAGTAATGCTCGCAGCCTGGTGGCGCTCTGGGTTCGGGGTTTGAGGGAGAAGAGAGAGGGGGCAGAGGGGATTCTTATAGCCTGGTCACGAGTGAGAATTACTCGGCCATTTAATCGAATTAACGCCGCGGATTAAACACAGAAAACGCCCGCATTGATTTGGGGATGAACTGGTCGTGCGGGGGAGACGATGCTGACGTGGAGGAGGCCCGCTTGTCAGCGAGGTGCGCGGAGTGGAAGTGGGGCCTGGCTGTCAGCGTCTGTTTGCGTGTGCTTGCGCGTGAGAGAAGAAAAGGAAGGTCCCCGGGTGGGCTTGCGGGGCTCGATTTGCTGCTGGGCCAGAACTCTGCCGCGCGGCCTTTTTCTTTTGAGAATTCCTTTTCTTTTTCTAATTCCATTTTTCTGAATTGATTTTGATATGAATTCAAATCCTTTTGAATACAAACTGCTTTGGGAATTTTTGCAGGGTTCTGTGGGTTCAAAATCAATCAAATAACCAAGTGGTTACCTTGCAAAGGCTTGGTCAAGCTTGGGTTTCAAAATAAACAGAGACTTGCTCTAGTTTGCAAATGTTTTTGAGAAGGGATTTGAAAATATTTCTAAATTGGATACTTGGGTTTAAAATCTTCACCTAGTCTTTCCATCAATGGAGGCAAACAAACAAGTACCTAAACATTCAAATCTCAAAGGGTGATGGCCAATTGAGTTGAATTGCACACATGAAATCATAGCTCAAACTTCTGTCTCTAAATGATTTTGAGAAAAACCCTATATGAATGAATGATGCAAGAATGATATGAATGAGTTTTGAAATATGATTTTTGGGATTTTACAAATCTAACCCCCTTAAAATGAATCTCGCCCTCGAGATTCGGATTGGCTAGCAAATAGGTGAGGGTGGTCTTTCCGAAGATCATCTTCTCTTTCCCATGTTGCTTCCTTTTCGGAATGATGATTCCATTGTACTTTACAAAATTTGATAGTCTTTGTCCTTGTGACTCTTTCTGCGGTCTCAAGAATCTTGACAGGCTTTTCTTCATAGGTGAGATCACTTTCTAGATGAACTTCCTCCAAAGATATGGTATCCTTTAAAGAAGATCCTTCCATCTCCGGGTGACATTTCTTAAGCTGACTCACATGAAAAACATTATGGATTGCTGATAAAGATATTGGCAATTCAACTTCATATGCAACTTCTCCCTTGCGACTTAGAATGTTGAATGGTCCCACATATCTTGGTGCTAACTTTCCTTTGACTCCAAATCTCTTCACTCCACGAAGTGGTGATACTCTAAGATAAGCTCTATCTCCAACTTCGTAGGTGACTTCTCTACGCTTAGCATCTGCGTAGCTTTTCTGTCGAGACTGGGCTATCTTCAACCTGTCCCTAACCAATTTGACTTTTTCTTCGGCGTCTTTGATAAGATCTGGTCCAAACAAACTTCTTTCTCCCACACCATTCCATAGCAATGGGGTGGTACACTTCCTTCCATATAGAAACTCAAATGGTGCCATCCCAATACTAGATTGGTGACTGTTGTTGTAAGAGAACTCTGCGTAAGGCAGACTTTCATCCCAACTTGCTCCATAGTCTAGGGCACATGCCCTCAACATGTCTTCAAGAATTTGATTAGTCCTTTCTGTTTGTCCATCAGTTTCAGGATGAAAAGCAGTGCTGAATTCCAACCTTGTTCCTAAAGATTCATGAAGCTGTCTCCAAAAGTGAGAAGCGAACTGAGTTCCTCTATCAGATACAATGCTCTTTGGCACACCGTGAAGGCATACTATTCTGCTCATGTAGATTTTGGCTAACTTGGCACTGGTATAAGTTGTCTTTACGGGTATAAAATGAGCCACTTTAGTTAGGCGATCCACTACTACCCATATGGAATCATACCCTAACCTGGTCCTTGGCAACCCGGTAATGAAATCCATACCAATATTTTCCCACTTCCATTCAGGAATAGGCATTGGTTGAAGCAAACCTGCTGGTTTCTGATGCTCCGCTTTCACTCTACTACACACATCACACAAAGCAATGTGTTCGGCGATGTCTCTTTTGAGATTGTTCCACCAAAATCTTTCTTTCATATCCATGTACATTTTGGTGTTTCCTGGGTGAATAGAATATGGAGAGTTATGGGCCTCTTGTAGAATCAGTTTCCGCAATTCCGGATCTTGTGGAACACAAATACGTTTCCCGTGCCATAAAGTGCCTTGTTCGTCCTTATGGAAACTTTGAGCTTTCCCCTGGCTAATCTTTTCCTTAATCTCTTCGATTTCTTTATCCGTCTTTTGAGCTTCTTTAATCTTATCCAACAGAGTGGGTTGAACATCCAAAGACATAAGATGTCCTTCTGGCACAATCTCCAACCTGAGTTCCTTGAATTGCTTACACAAGTCATTTGGCAATTCACCTTTGGTAAGACCATTTACAAACGCTTTACGACTTAGAGCATCTGCTACTACATTTTCTTTACCGGGGTGGTATTGCAAACTCAAGTCGTAATCCTTGATAAGTTCTAGCCATCTCCTTTGCCTCATATTGATTTCCTTCTGGGTGAAGATATACTTCAAACTCTTATGATCGGTGAATACTTCACAACGTTTTCCCAAAAGGTAATGTCTCCATGTTTTGAGTGCATGGACAACAGCGGCTAACTCTAAATCATGAGTAGGATAGTTTACTTCATGAGTTTTGAGTTGTCTCGAGGCGTAAGCCACAACTTTCCCGCCTTGCATAAGTACGGCACCTAATCCTTGATGTGAAGCATCACAATACACTTGGAAATCCTTTTCTAAATCTGGTAGGCACAAAACTGGTGCTGACACAAGTCTCTTCTTTAATTCTTTAAAGCTGAGTTCACAACCTTCAGACCAAGCAAATTTCTTATCTTTCTTTAACAATTCTGTCATTGGTTTAGCAACCTTTGAAAAAATTTCTATGAACCTTCTGTAGTAACCAGCTAAACCAAGGAAACTACGAACCTCTTTTACGTTCTTAGGAGATTCCCATTCTGTCACAGCTGAAACTTTAGCAGGATCAACTGCTACACCATCCTTTGTCATAACATGACCAAGAAATCCAACTTCCTCTAACCAAAACTCACACTTGCTGAATTTGGCATAAAGCTTATGTTCCCTTAGTTTCTCAAGTATCAAACGTAGATGTCTTTCATGCTCTTCCTTGCTCTTGGAGTAGACCAAGATGTCATCGATGAAAACGACAACGAACTTGTCGAGAAATTCCATGAACACTTTGTTCATCATATTCATGAAGTATGCTGGAGCGTTGGTTAAACCAAAAGGCATCACAGTGTACTCATACAATCCATACCTTGTGGTGAATGCTGTTTTAGGTATGTCTTGCTCTCTTATCTTGAGTTGAAAATAGCCTGACCGAAGATCAATCTTCGAGAACACACATGCTCCTTCTAGCTGATCAAACAAGTCATTTATTCTTGGCAAAGGATATTTGTTCTTGATGGTTACCTCGTTGAGAGAACGGTAATCTATGCATAATCTTTGAGTTCTGTCTCTCTTTTCTACGAACAAAACTGGAGCTCCCCAAGATGAAGAACTTGGCTGGATGAATCCTTTCTGCAATTGTTCTCCAAGTTGTTTCTTGAGTTCCTTAAGTTCGTCAACTGACATTTTATAAGGCCTCTTTGCCCTTGGTCTAGAACCTGGTACCAAATAGAGTATAAACTCCACATCTCTATCTGGTGGCATTCCTGGCAACTCTTTCGGAAACACATCCGGATATTCACACACAATTGGCACACTGTCCATGCTAACCCCCTTAAGAGAATTTAGCTTACTTCCTTTAGATTTAAAATTGGACTTAAATTTTATCCTCTTACCTTCAGGGGTTGTGAGTGAGACTGTATGATTGGCACAATCTAGTACTCCCTCATACTTAGCCATCCAATCCATTCCCAAAATCACATCCAATCCTTGGGAATTCAGGATTATTAAGTTTACTGGAAACTTATGTTTTCCAAACTCTAAGACTAGATCCCGGCATCCAAGACTCACTATCATATCTCCTCCCGGAGAGCTAACTTTTATCGGACACCCAATGTTTTCAGATGCAAACCCATTTCTATCAACAAATGCTTTTGATATGAATGAATGAGATGCACCAGTATCAAAGAGTACAAATGCTGAGATGGAATTGAGTCTGAACTTACCAGCAACAGCATCAGGCTCTTCATAGATTTCCTCCACATTGATGTGGTTGACCTGTCCTTTCTGAAAAGGATTGGGCTTGTTAGGTCCTTCAACTTTCTTCTCAGGACACTCATTAGCATAATGCCCCAGCTTCTTGCATTTGTAGCACTCAACCTGACTGATGTCCGTCTTAGGCTGACTTCTACTTCCACTTCCACCCCCACTATGGTGGCTCTTATGTCCACTCTTGTGGTTCTTGTACTTATCATTTTCATGACTGCGATGATGCTTGTTGTCATGACGGTTGTGGTTGTGGTGCTTGTTAAATTTCCCATGCTTGTGGGATCCTGAGCTGACACTATCATCATAGTGAGATCGTTTAAGAGACGATCCCGAGCTGTGCTTGTCGGAGTGTTTCCTCTTCCTACTCTCAACTTGCTTCATTTTATTCTCCACAATAACAGCCTTGTCACACAGCGACTGATAAGTTGGAACATATGCCACGGACAACTGCAGATTCAGCTCATCATTTAAGCCTTCTAGAAACTTTTCCTTTCTTTTGGCATCAGTGTCAACCTCATCCGGTGCATAGTGCGCCAGATTGTTGAATTCTTCAATATATTCAGCCACACTGTGGTGGCGCTGCTTCAGGTTGTGAAACTCCTTCTTTTTCAGGCTCATCATTCCTGGTGAGATATGAGTGGTACGAAAGCCATCTTCAAAGATAGCCCAAGTCACCTCATCAATAGGTGTGGTGATCTGGAAATTGTCCCACCATGCGGCGGCTGGTCCTTCCAACAAATGTGCCGCGAACCTGACTTTTTCGGCATCCGTGCATCCTACGGTCACTAAGTCTTTGTTCACAGAACGTAGCCAATCATTGGCCACCATGGGATCAGTCGTTCCCGAAAACTTAGCTGGCCTCAGACGCAGAAATCTGGTGAGCATATCAAAACCTGGAGGGTTGTTGTTATTGTTGTTATTGTTGTTGTTGTTGGGGTTGTTGTTGTTGTTCTGGTTCTGGATGAATGTCGTCATCATTTGCATAAGCTGTGTCTGCGCATTCATCATTTGTTGCATTTTCGGGGTAATGTTGGGGTTGGGGTTTGCGCGACGGGGAGGCATCTGTGGTTTATTCATATAGAGATAAGAATGAGATACCCTTACATGATTTATGCACAATACATTGCACAAGCAAACACATAGCATGCAACACAGGATAAAAGTTAACAACAAGATAACAAAAGTCTCAAAGTAAAAACACACAAGTGGCAAGCCATCCACATGTCGGATGGTCCAATAATAAGTTCACAAATAACAAGTGCGGTAAATAAAGATAACTGAGTAGTCAAATCTACTCGTCAGCCTCAATCTCCTCCTCGACAAAGGTAAGACCTGCGTTCTCCATTGCGGTCTTGTTCTCCTCGATGGTAGTGGTCAAAGAGTCAATCTTGGCCTTGAGAGCCCTCTTCTGGGAACGAAGCCTCTGAATCACTGTCTGCTGCTGCTCTAACTCGAAGTCCTTGGACTGCAATTCCTCGGTCATATCACGAATCCTCTTGTTCCTATCCTGGACACGCTTCTCTTGACTCTTGAACTTACGGTCTTGGGTCTCGAACTTTGCCTCCATCTCCTTGACTATCTCGTCCTGCTGCGCGAAGAGCTTGTCCTTCTCGCGAAGCTGCACCTGGAGCTCGTCATTACTAAGCATGACGTTGGTCCTATCGGTATCCACGTGCCTAATAAGAGTCTCTAAGTCCTGGAGGTACAGGCGTATCGGCTCTGCTGTGACCCTCGAGTCATCCTCAAAGTCGATGGACTCTCCGTCATCATCACGCCTTCTGAAGGCGTGGAAGTGAGTGCCTCTAACCTGTCAGGAGTGACGGCCTAACAGTCGTCCTATCAGATCCTGCATGACAACCTCCATGCCTCTCTCCCTGTCATCGTGCATAAGCTTGAAGACGATGGCCTCCGTGGTAGGCTCGGTCTGGCGTCCTGGCTGGTTCACCTTGAAGCCCCAGAGGTCCTTCCTCTCAAACTTGGTGAGTGGGTGCACCATAATGATAGGAAGAGGGAGATCGAGTAAAGTAGTAAGCTCTACGATACGAGGACCAAAACGGGTAGCCTGGAACTCCTCAACAGTGCTGATGGCAATAGGCATCTATTTATAAGATTGAAAATGTTAGAACAACACAATTTAAGATAATCAAGTCAACATTCAAACACATTCTTGGAACACACAAAAAAAAATCATACAAGTCATGCATACAAGAATCCATTACATCAACCAAGGTTCAAACTTATTAAGGTATCATTTTGGAAAATAAGGTGATAGGTGGTGGTCCAACTAACGAAGTGCGCTTACAATCCTATCTCACTGGATCTGGTGGCTAACACAATGTTCCTAGTGGCAATCACCCTATCTTGTTCACATGCTTCTATCACTAAGTCTATAATATCTCCTCTTAAGTTTTCGTTGGTGACTTCCAACTCTTGGGTATGTTCCTTCTATTTCTCTAAGTCTTTTTGGAGGTTGAGCATCCTGCACTTGACTCTAGCACTTAGTTCTTTGATAGTTTTCCAAGCTGCTTCTTTTGCTGACTCAAAGAATGTGGTGTGCATAAAAGTGTTGGTGTATATGCAGAAGCCCTTTTCTTTGTGGTTGTCTTCCTTGTTCTTGTACAAGTGAAGTTGCACCCACCAATACTCCACTCCTTCCTCCATCACTGGAAAGCCCTTGTACACTGCTGCACCATGTACTCCCATGGTCTCCATGAGGTCCTTGAGAATCTTGGGAAACTCAGTCTCACACTCCAAGGTCATGGTCATGAGTGGTCCTTTCTTCACGGCTTCATTGATGGAGTTCATCTACAAATAGAGATGAGAATGAGAAGATTAGAAAAGTTTACGAGAAGAATAGACAAGTGTAGAAGAAGTTAAAAAAATTTCCTTAGTGGTTTCAAATCCTAGGGTCATAATCCTACAGGCAACACAATGCTCTGATACCATCTGTAAGATCCCTCCTTTGTAAAGGAAAAGATCCCTGTGATTGCAATGCTAGTCCCTGGATCAATGCTAGCATCCACAGTTTAAGATGAAGTACACAGATACAAAGGTCGTTTATTACAGTCATTCCAGAGATAAAACATAGTCTTTTACAACTCATGGCCAAAGGCCTAATACAAGAGTTTATGGAATAAGTAAATAAACATAAGTCTTCATCTTCATGTGCCACAGGCAAGCATGTTGAGTGTAGACTCATGACTCCTAATCATCATCGGAGTAACCTGCAACATTACAAGTTACAGCCACAGAGGGTCAATACTTTGGAATAGTATTGGCAAGTGATACCTTAGTATATATTTAAGTGGAATATAATACTATATGCATTTGGCTGGTGGAGCTTAGGCTTGCATTGCTCAAAATAGATTTTTTTTCCTACATTTTTGAAAATACTAAGTTTTTGAAAGGCACAAAACACCCAAGGCATCTACCAATCAAAGACTGAAGATCCACTCAGGGCATCTACCAATCAAGGACTGAAGATCCCTTTAACCCTTGTTCACCCACAAGTTTTATTTAGAAATTGGAGTGATGAGATTCTTGAAGTTTCCATGTCTTGATGCTCAAATTGTCCTTTACCAGGGACATGGCTAAGTACTTAGGTTTTACACTCTGCAGAGGTGGTGCACTTTCCCCACAAGACTTGGTTTCCCAAGACAAGATCCTTCAGTAGCCTTTCCTTAGTCAAATGGACGCGCTCCAACCTATCATCCCATCTACCACCCACTGTCCAAGAGACTAAGTTCTAGCATCCTAAGATCATGGCAGAGCCCATAATGCCAAGTGGTTGCACTTGAAGCTTCTCAACATTTGACATCTCAAATCTCTTTTGTTCCTGGGTGGCCATCCACAAGTGAGATACACAAGCCAAGTCCATGGCCTTGTGAACCACTCAACATAAACCATTCCTTCCATTCCACCCAGGTGATTCATTAACTTAGTTGTTTTGTTAAAATAAAACACAAGTCCAAAGACTTAGAATAATTTTTCAAAATGTGAATATATAAACCACCCTTGTTTTCTAGTAGCTAGGCTAAGCATGATAGTATTAGGATTCTTGACTTAGGTAATTTTCACTAAGGTTTCACCTAATAGGTTTTCCCATAGCATAGTTTAATCTTAGCAGAACTCCATGCAAGTCCTATACTTAGAAAAATAATACTAATGCATATATAAAAATATAGGAATGGAATATTCATGATAATATCACTTGCCTTGATAGTGTGGAGAGTAGCACTCGTCACAATCACAATCACTAGCAAAATCTACACACAAAGTTGTAGCACACAATTACACACAAATATATACAAACAAAGATATTATGAATGCATGCATGCATGAATCTACTAAGTGGTGATTTTTTGAAAATTCTACCAAGCAAGTGCATGTTTACAGAATTTAAACAAGTCACAAAGTAACCAAGACAAACTTATTTAACCCTAAAACAAAATACAAAACTAAATCTATACTCAAAAAGGCCTCAAACAAGTTTCTGCAATTTAAGCCAAACTAATGGTTACTATTTGCTAAACAAAAAGGATAGGCAGATAGGTCTTGTTTTACTGAATCCAACGGTATAAAGTTTGCAAAATTCCAACGTGGAATTCAAAAGATATAGGCATTTGAATTTGGATCAAATTTCTGGTTTTAAATCTATTTTCAGACCTAACCCTAGCCACGCGTCACTGTCTAATTGGTCGGTACCGGTTCGTCTGGATCGGGTGATACAGACCGCTGGATTTAAAGGGGCAGGTGCGGCTCAGATCAACGCGTACCCCTTCGATTAGTCATTCTATCCAAGCCATCAGATGCAGATCTAACGGTTCCTATTGCCCTGGCCAAAATCTGGCGGCGGAGCGGTGGCTACCGGCGGCGGAACGGTCGGTCGACGACGGAGGCGACGATGCAGGAGGCGAGTGAGAAAGAAGAGTAGCTCACCGGGCTCAGGGGGTCACGGTGATGCTCGTCATACTCGCGGTTGGTCAAGGGGCGCTCGGGTTCAGCCGCGATTCCTCGACGGAGTGGAGGACAGCGTCGATGCGTCGGGTGGTCGTCGTGGACGTCGCTGTGAATCACCCCAAGGCAAGGCGAAGACACGGTTAGATTCACAGAGTCGAGACAGAGTCGTGTGCGTGAACTAGAAGGCGCGGGGCGGTCTGGGCTTACCACTAGAGCTCGCCGGAGTTCGTACAGAAGACGGTGGCGGCCAGTCGACGATGCTGCCGGAGCTATGGTTCATGCGAAGGCAAACGAAATGTGTTAAAAGAAGCGCAGAGATTCACTGAACCAGTTTGCAAGAACGATAGGCAGAGGGAAGCTCAGAACTCACCGGAATTCGCCGGCGCAGTCGTCGGAGACGGCGGGGCTACAGAGAGTAATGCTCGCAGCCTGGTGGCGCTCTGGGTTCGGGGTTTGAGGGAGAAGAGAGAGGGGGCAGAGGGGATTCTTATAGCCTGGTCACGAGCGAGAATTACTCGGCCATTTAATCGAATTAACGCCGCGGATTAAACACAGAAAACGCCCGCGTTGATTTGGGGATGAACTGGTCGTGCGGGGGAGACGATGCTGACGTGGAGGAGGCCCGCTTGTCAGCGAGGTGCGCGGAGTGGAAGTGGGGCCTGGCTGTCAGCGTCTGTTTGCGTGTGCTTGCACGTGAGAGAAGAAAAGGAAGGTCCCCGGGTGGGCTTGCGGGGCTCGATTTGCTGCTGGGCCAGAACTCTGCCGCGCGGCCTTTTTCTTTTGAGAATTCCTTTCTTTTTCTAATTCCATTTTTCTGAATTGATTTTGATATGAATTCAAATCCTTTTGAATACAAACTTCTTTGGGAATTTTTGCAGGGTTCTGTGGGTTCAAAATCAATCAAATAACCAAGTGGTTACCTTGCAAAGGCTTGGTCAAGCTTGGGTTTCAAAATAAACAGAGACTTGCTCTAGTTTGCAAATGTTTTTGAGAAGGGATTTGAAAATATTTCTAAATTGGATACTTGGGTTTAAAAGCTTCACCTAGTCTTTCCATCAATGGAGGCAAGCAAACAAGTACCTAAACATTCAAATCTCAAAGGGTGATGGCCAATTGAGTTGAATTGCACACATGAAATCATAGCTCAAACTTCTGTCTCTAAATGATTTTGAGAAAAACCCTATATGAATGAATGATGCAAGAATGATATGAATGAGTTTTGAAATATGATTTTTGGGATGTTACACGGTTCGTAACACGAACCAAAAAAATCACTCTTTACCGCAGCAGAGATTTGGTACATTTCTTTGCCACGGCAGAGAATTCATTTTGACCACATTTTTTTGCCGTGGCAGAGAATTCATTTATACTGTTTTATTTTTTATTTTGTCTTTTTCACTCATCAATGAAGGAACTATTATATTATACAATATCATCATGACAATAGAGATCCAAGTGTCGAACATATTACATTCGATACACAGGTTTCGTGCACATATATACATACAAAATAATCTCTTTGTACAGTCCCTATTTCCTATACACCCGGTGTCGTATAGTATTCTCCTTTTGGGTTTAGGACTTACTGCATCCAAGAATCCCGCCAGTTCCTTCTGAATTGTTCGTATGCGATCTTTTGGCAGAAGACCATCCCGCAGCCGTTCGAGCTAATTTAATAAAGGAGTCAACCTATATGAATGAAACTAAACACAATTTGATGGTAATAAAAAACTATGAAAATTGTTTACGTACGTTAAGTTGCTCTAAATTTCTGTCCTTCTCATAGCATGTCTGACGGATGAACTCGCAAACATAGTATCCACATAAATTATTCTCTGGTCCATGCGTCAGGCACTTTACGAGAACAGATTTCAATCAAAATAATAATCAAGCATGATAATGGTATCAAAACTAGAATCGAAGATATGCGCGGATATAGCTAGTGGTACTTACATCTAGTGGTTTAAATGTAAGCTCCTCTTTCCAAACACCCCTAGGCTTCTTGGTGAACCGTTTCCAAGGGATGTCCGACGAAGAAAACGAATAAAAGGAGTTATTAATTACTTGATATATATATCATAAAATTCACAAACATTGCCGATATAGTGTCGTAATGATTAGAATTACCACTGGAGAATCATCTGCATATCCGCCCACGTCTCAAGGGGTTTATGTTTCGAGTCCATAACTAGTACCCGCCCTTTGTTATGTTGAATGATTAACATAATATAGTGGAAGTTACGCATGCATAACTCATCAATTATACACATAACGTCGAGTAAGCGAAATAGAAAGTGTATAAAAGACAATAACACTCACTCGAAGTTGTAAGGAAATAGTATTTCCCTTCTGATTTCTTGAAACCTTAACGCGTGTACAATATTATCCTCCGTATGCTAGGGACTTGCTTTGAGATTAGCTTGATGAACAAAATATGGGTCAACGAACCCAGTGTCATAGATTTGTCCTCTGCTACATTCGAGAATCTTCATTCTGCATATTATAGTATGATTATATACATGCAATAAACGAGGTGAGATAGCTAGAGACTTAATTAATTACAGAATTAGTACTTACAGATAATAGACACTAATGATCGATTTGTCCAAGGCGTCTTGATTGAATAATTGAAATAGTTCAACAAATTCAATGGCTACCACGTCATCTGCTTCTTTCCTGTAATGATTTTTTGTAACCCTTAGCAGTATCCAGTTAGCCACGGCCTTTGTGGCATTCATGTACCAGTTATGCAATCTTCACATTTTTGTTAGTAGATTCTTTACCTCCTCAGGTTTGACGAGAGGTTTCCCGTACTGATATTTGTATGCTACTTCACCCACAGGAAAGTACTGTAACTGTAGGGTTCGCAGCATAGAAAACAAAAAAATTCCTACGATGGGAACAACTATGTACCAAGATCTATCTACTAGATACAAACAATGGGTGGATGTATATTCGTAGAGAACATACCCTTCAAGACCGACAAAGCTTAACGAGTTCAAACTCGTGGTTGATGTAGACGATCTCTTGCCGATCTCAAGATAGATAGGAAGTCCTTAGCACCGCAACTTAGCAGCGCATCCGTGCTCGCACACACGTCCGAGGCACCGAGCAACCTCCGCCTCCTCGCTCTAGTGATGTAGCGGAAGCACAACTCTTTCTTGCCGAATAGCCACCAAGAACATGTATCTCGCTAGTCCGAGACCATGGGAGATAAATACTAGAGAGGGAGAGAGATCCTTCACGAGGAGGTGTGAGTGAGAGAGAGGAGGGGGCACCCAAGGGGTGGCCGCCGGCCATGGGGCTGCCCCCTCCCCTCCTTTCATTCATGTGGGTGGACACTCCACTCACACAAATTCCTTTCAGTTCCCTCCACTCAAAAACCCACTCAAATTCCCATTAAATTTCTACCAAATTTAATGCAAACTCTCATTAAATAAAACTCCTTTTATTTATTCAGAATTTTGTCAATTACTTTAATGGCAAACATTCTCATATAACCCCTTGCTAGTATTGTTAGAGATATGCCCTAGAGGCAATAATAAATGTAGTTATTATTATATCTTTGTGTTTATGATAAATGTTTACATTCATGCTATAATGGTATTAACAAGGAAACATTAATACTTGTGTGATTTGTAAACTGAAATAGAGTCCCTAGTATAGCCTCTATATAATACTAGCTTGTTGGTTAATAAATGATTGTGGTTTCCCTATCATGAACATTGAGATGTTATTAACAACAAGATCATATCATTAGGAGAATGATATGGTGGACATACTCCTATAGATAAGCGTAGCATAAAGATCAAGTCATTTCAAATAGTTCAATTGCTATATGCTTTCTGATACATAGTAACCTAATTCCTTCGACCTTGAGATCATGCATATCACCTTCACCGGAAGGATGCTTTGATGACATCAAACACCACACCGTAACTGGGTGGCTATAAAGGTGGCATTGAGTATTCAGAAAGTGTTGGTTGAAACACATGGATCAAGAGTGGGATTTGTCCATCCATATGACGGATAGATATACTCTGGGCCCTCTCGGTGAAATGTCATCCAATTAGCTTGCAAGCATGTGACTGGCTCACAAGGGATCACATATCACGGGAACGAGAAAAGAGTACTTATCAGTAACGAGGTTGAACTAGGTATGCAGAGATACCGACGATCATAACCTCGGATAAGTAAACTATCATGAGACAAAGGGAAATTGGTATCGCATGTAAATGGTTCATTCGATCGCAAAGTAATCGTAGAAATATGTGGGAGCCATATGAATTTCCAGATTCCTCTATTGGTTATTGTTCGGAGAAGTGTCTCGATCATGTCCGCATAATTCACGAACCGTAGGGAGACACACTTAAGGATTCGACGTTGTTTCAGTAGTTATGGAATAATGAGAAAGAGACCGAATGTTGTTCAGAGTCTCGGATGGGATCCGGGATATCACGAGGAGATTCGGAATGGTCCGGAGAATAAGATTCATATAAGGAAAGTCTTGTTTCGGAGTTGGAGAATGATTCCGGTGTTTTCATCGGGAATGTTCTAGAAGGTTCCGAAATGTCCGGCACTCCGGAGGGGAAGGGTACATGAATGTGTCATATCAAGTTGGAATGATTGCATCATGTACTAGGTGTCTTCGCTGAACAAAATAGAGGGTTTAATCAAATCCTAGTTTGAAAAAGTCAAACGCCAATTTGAAAGTCAAACGGCTATTTTGGGAAGTGGAGGGAGAGGTGGAAACCGAGTTGGGGAGGAGTTCCCTCCTCCAACCGCCGGCCCACCTCCAAGCAGAGTTGGGGAGGGACTCCCCTCCCCTTGGCCGCGCCTCCCACCTATAAAGGGAGGGGCAGGGCTGCCCCTCCCAATACACAAGTTCCCTACCTCTAAACCCTAGCCGCCGGCGCCACCACCTGCTGCTGCTGCCGCCGCCCTAGGGAAAGCCGCCGCCGCCGCCTAGCTAACCCTAGACGCCGGCCAAGCCTCCTCCTTGGTGTGTCTAAACCCTAGAACACCGAGGATCTCTCTCATAGTCCACCATACCTGCTCCGGCTTAAGGCGAAGCCCTGCGGGATCTTCCCTCTACTTCCGGTACCACGCCGTTGTGCTTCCGGAATCACGAGGAGAGTGCTACAACCTCCGCTGCCTGCTGGAACAAGGGAGAGGAAAGTCTTCGTCGAGTACCGAACGTGTGACCGACTGCGGGAGCGCTGCCGGAACGCAGCGCCGGAAGGATCGTCTACGCGATCTTGAGATCGGGAAGAGTACGACTACATCACCCACGAGAATCCGCTCTCGTTAAACACTTTGGAATCTTCGAGGGTGAGTTATTCCATCGACTCGTTGCTACAATCTAGTAGATAGATCTTGGCTTGTTTGTTTGTATGCGATAGAAAATTTTTGTTTTCCATGCTACGAACCCCTACAGTGGTATCAGAGCCGTGTCTATATGTAGATCTGTTGCACGAGTAGAACACAATGGTCATTGTGGGCATTGATGCTTTTGTTGTCGATTGCTTCTTGTGTACTTTGCATCTTGCGGGATGTTGGGATGAAGCGGCCCGGGCTAACCTTACATGACATCGTTCATGAGACTTGCTCCACGCTTGACATGCAACTTGTATTGCATAAGTGGCTTTGCGGGTGCATGTTTCTCCCAACATAGTTAAGATTCAATTTACAACGGGTAATTGACAATACTAGTATCAATGTTGTGGTTCTTGTTCGTAAGTTAGAACGACACTTATTGAAAGCCCCAAACCACGTAAAACATGCAAAGAAAGTAGAGGCGTCTAACTTTGTTTTGCAGGGGTGTGCTGTGATGTGATATGGCCATGATTGTGATTATATTTGATGTATGCAATGTTCCTTATTGTAAGTTGGCAACCGGCAGGAGCCATATGGTTGTCTTTAAATTCCGTTAAGACCTGCGTGTCTATTCAAAGTAGTTGTAATAGTTGAAGCTGGTGGACAACAATCATGGAGAAGCGTCATTGACCTTGATGCAATGCCGGTGATGATGGAGATCATGTTCGTGCTTGAAGATGGAGATCGGAAGCACAAAGAAGAAAGGCCATATCATATCACATATTATGAATTGCATGTGATGTTAATCCTTTATGCATCTTGTATTGCTTAGTTGACGATGGTAGCATTATAAGATGATCCCTCATGCACATGAATATCAAGTTCCAGAGTGTTCACCCTTAGTAAGCACCGTTGCTAAAGCTTGTTGTTTCGAAGCACCACGTGATGATCGGGTGTGTTAGATTCCGCAAGTGTATACAACGTCAGCAAGCCAGATTTGCTCATGCGGAAGCTAAGGTTTGATCTTGACGAGCCTAGCATGTACAAACATGGTCTCGGGAACACGGATCACCGAAAGGTAAAGCATGAGTCATATAGTAGATATGATGAACATGTTGATTGTTCGCCATTGAAGCTCCATCAACTCTCGTGATGATCGGTGTTGATGTGGTGGATTTGGTTCGTGTGATCACTAAGACAATGTGAGGGATATTGTTTTGAGTGGGAGTTCACCTAGATTAATTTAACCATTAACTAGAACTCAATTTGTCATAAACTTAGTCTAAACTATTGCAAATATGTTTGTAGATCAATGGCAGCCCCTACCATCAATTTTAATGCGTTCCTAGAGAAAGAGAAGTTGAAAAACAATGGAAGCAACTTCGCGGATTGATTCCGCAACTTGAGGATTGTCCTCACAGCTGGTAATTTGACCTATGTGCTGGATGCACCGCTGGGTGACCCGCCTGCAGCTACTGCTACCGATGAAGTAAAGAATGTTTACCTTGCTCGGAAGACTCAGTACTCCACAGTTCAGTGTGCTATCTTGTATGGTTTAGAATCGGAGCTTCAGAAAAGGTTTGAGAATTCAGACCCACATGATATTGTCCGTGAACTCAAATTGATCTTTGAGACTCACGCGGCAATTGAGAGCTATGAGGCTTCTGAAAAGTTCTTTAACTGCAAGATGGAAGAGGGCAGCTCCGTCAGTTAGCATGTGCTTAAGATGTCTGGGCACGCAAACAAACTTCAAAGCTTGGGTATAGTGATTCCTAATGCTTTGGGGATTTACTGTGTCCTCCAATCACTGCCACCAAGTTACAAGAACTTTGTGATGAACTACAATATGCAAAACATGAACAAGCAGTTGCCAGAACTCTTTGCCATGTTGAAATCTGCAGAAGTGGAGATCAAGAAAGAGCACCAAGTGTTGATGGTCAATAAGACCACCAAATTCAAGAAAGGCAAGTCTAAGCAAAAGGGACACTTCAAGAAGGGTGGTAAGAAAGTTACCGTGCCGATGAAGAAGACCAAGGCTGGACCTAAGCCTGATACTGAGTGTTTTTACTGCAAGGGAGAAGGTCACTGGAAGCGGAATTGCCCAAAGTACTTGGCGGATTTGACGAACGGCAACATCAAGAAGAAAGGTATATCCGATATACATGTTATTGATGTGTATCTCACTAGTACTCGTAGTAGTGCCTGGGTATTTGATACTGGTTCGGTTGCTCATATTTGTAACTCGAAACAGGTGCTGCAGAATAAACAGAAGCTAGCGAAGAATGAGGTGACGATGCGCGTGGGAAACGGATCAAAGGTTGATGTGATCGCGGTCGGCACGCTACCTCTTCATCTACCATCGGGATTAGTTTTATACTTAAATAATTGTTATTTGGTGTCTGCGTTGAGCATGAACATTATATTAGGATCTTGTTTATTGCGAGACGGTTACTTGTTTAAGTCCGAGAATAATGGTTGTTCGATTTATATGAGTAATATGTTTTATGCACATGCAACTTTGATAGATGGTATATTCTTATTGAATCTCGATAGTGGAAATACACATATTAATAACATTGAGGCTAAACGTTTGAAATCAAGCGATAACTCGACCTATGTGTGGCACTGTCGTCTTGGTCACATTGGAGTGAAGTGTATGAAGAAACTCCATTCCGATGGACTTCTTGAATCACTTGATTTCGAATCACTTGAAAGATGCAAAGCATGTTTGATGGGTAAAATGACTAAGACTCCATTTTCTGGTATGATGGAGCGAGCTACGGACTTATTGGAAATCATACATACCGATATGTGTGGTCCAATGAGTGTAGCATCGCGCGGTGGTTATTGTTATGTTCTTACCTTCACGGATGACTTGAGTAGATATGGGTATATCTATTTCATGAAACATAAGTCCGAAACTTTCGAGAAGTTTAAGGAATTTCAAAGTGAGGTAGAGAATCAACGTAACAAGAAGATTAAATTTCTACGTTCTGATCGTGGAGGTGAATATCTAAGTTACGATTTTGGCGAGCATTTGAAGAAATGCGGGATACTTTCACAATTGACACCGCCGGGAACACCACAGCGTAATGGTGTGTCCGAACGTCGTAATCGAACTCTCTTAGATATGGTTCGTTCTATGATGTCACTTACAGATTTACCGCTATCATTTTGGGGTTATGCATTAGAAACATCCGCATTCACTTTAAATAGGGCACCATCTAAATCCGTTAAAACGACACCGTATGAATTATGGTTTGGGAAGAAACCTAAATTGTCGTTTCTGAAAGTTTGGGGTTGCGAAGCCTATGTAAAGAAGTTACAGCCGGACAAGCTTGAACCCAAAGCAGAAAAATGCATCTTCATAGGATACCCAAAGGAGACTATTGGGTATACCTTCTATCATAGACCCGAAGGCAAAATCTTCGTTGCCAAGAATGGATCTTTTCTAGAGAAGGAGTTTCTCTCGAAAGAAGTGACTGGAAGGAAAGTAGAACTCGACGAGGTTGTCGAACCTTCTCTCGAACTTGCGAGTAGCGTAGCACCGGAAGTAGTTCCTGTGGCGTCTACAACAATAAGGGAGGAAGCTAATGATGATGATCATGAAACTTCGGTTGAAGTTGCTACAGAGCCTCGCAGGTCAAAGAGAACTCGTACCACTCCTGATTGGTATGATCCCGTTATGAGTGTCATGTTGGTGGACAACACCGATGACCCTGCGACATATGAGGAAGCGATGATGAGCCCAGATTCCAATAAATGGCAAGAAGCCATGAAATCCGAGATTGGATCCATGTACGAAAACCAAGTGTGGACTTTGGTGGACTTACCGGATGGCCGGAAGGCTATCAAGAACAAATGGATTTTCAAGAAGAAAACAGATGCTGATGGTAATGTTACTGTCTATAAAGCCCGACTTGTCGCAAAAGGGTTTCGACAAATTCAAGGAGTTGACTATGATGAGACTTTCTCACCGGTAGCGAAGCTAAAGTCTGTGAGGATTTTGTTAGCAATCGCTGCATATTATGATTATGAGATATGGCAGATGGATGTCAAAACAGCGTTCCTCAATGGAGACATTGATGAAGAGTTGTATATGATGCAACCCAAAGGTTTTGTCGATCCTAAGGATGCTAACAAGGTATGCAAACTTCAACGGTCCATCTATGGATTGAAGCAAGCATCCCAAAGTTGGAATCAACGTTTTGATAAGGTGATCAAAAGTTTTGGTTTTATACAAACTTATGGAGAAGCTTGTATTTACAAGAAAGTGAGTGGGAGCTCTGTAGCATTCTTAATACTATATGTAGATGATATATTGTTGATTGGGAATGATGTAGACCTTCTTAATAGTGTCAAGGAATATTTGAATAATAGTTTTTCAATGAAAGATCTTGGCGAAGCAGCTTACATATTAGGCATAAAGATTTATAGACATAGATCAAGACGCCTAATATCATTGTCACAAAGTACATATTTGGACAAAGTTCTAAAGAGGTTTGGAATGGAAGATAGCAAGAAAGGGTTCTTGCCCATGTTGCCCAATACGACCTTGAGTAAAACTCAAAGTCCAGCAACGGCAGAAGATAGAGAAAGGATGAGTAAGACTCCCTATGCCTCAGCCATAGGATCTCTAATGTATGCCATGCTATGTACTAGACCCGACATTTCATATGCTGTTAGTTTAACTAGCAGATATCAAAGTGATCCAGGAGTGGATCATTGGACAGCGGTCAAAAACATCCTTAAGTACTTGAGAAGAACTAAGGATATGGTTCTTTCTTATGGAGGTGATGAACAGCTCGTTGTTAATGGTTACACCGATGCTAGTTGGAACACCGATCCAGATGACTCTAAATCACAATCTGGATATGTATTTATTTTGAATGGTGTAGCAGTTAGCTGGAGGAGTGCAAAGCAAAGCGTTGTGGCGAGATCTTCAACTGAGTCGGAATACATAGCTGCTTCGGAGGCTTCACAAGAAGCAATATGGATGAAGGAGTTCATTACAGAGCTTGGTGTGGTTCCAAGTGCGCTGGACCCAATGTCTATCTACTGTGATAACATGGGTGCCATAGCCAATGCGCAAGAACCAAGGTCACACAAGAAGCTGAAGCATATCAAGCTATGTTTTCACGCTATTCGAGAACATGTCCAAGATGGTGACATAAAGATTTGCAAAGTACACACAGATCTGAATGTGGCGGATCCGTTGACTAAACCTCTCCCGAGGGCAAAACATGACCAGCACCAAACTGCCATGGGTGTTCGGTATATTACCATGTAATCTAGATTAGTTGACTCTAGTGCAAGTGGGAGACTGTTGGAGATATGCCCTAGAGGCAATAATAAATGTAGTTATTATTATATCTTTGTGTTTATGATAAATGTTTACATTCATGCTATAATGGTATTAACAAGGAAACATTAATACTTGTGTGATTTCTAAACTGAAATAGAGTCCCTAGTATAGCCTCTATATAATACTAGCTTGTTGGTTAATAAATGATTGTGGTTTCCCTATCATGAACATTGAGATGTTATTAACAACAAGATCATATCATTAGGAGAATGATATGGTGGACATACTCCTAGAGATAAGCGTAGCATAAAGATCAAGTCATTTAAAATAGTTCAATTGCTATATGCTTTCTGATATATAGTAACCTAATTCCTTCGACCATGAGATCATGCATATCACCTTCACCGGAAGGATGCTTTGATGACATCAAACACCACACCGTAACTGGGTGGCTATAAAGGTGGCATTGAGTATTCAGAAAGTGTTGGTTGAAACACATGGATCAAGAGTGGGATTTGTCCATCCATATGACGGATAGATATACTCTGGGCCCTCTCGGTGAAATATCATCCAATTAGCTTGCAAGAATGTGACTGGCTCACAAGGGATCACATATAACGGGAACGAGAAAAGAGTACTTATCAGTAACGAGGTTGAACTAGGTATGCAGAGATACCGACGATCATAACCTCGGATAAGTAAACTATCGTGAGACAAAGGGAAATTGGTATCGTATGTAAATGGTTCATTCGATCGCAAAGTAATCGTAGAAATATATGGGAGCCATATGAATTTCCAGATTCCTCTATTGGTTATTGTTCGGAGAAGTGTCTCGATCATGTCCGCATAATTCACGAACCGTAGGGAGACACACTTAAGGATTCGACGTTGTTTGAGTAGTTATGGAATAATGAGAAAGAGACCGAATGTTGTTCGGAGTCTCGGATGGGATCCGGGATATCACGAGGAGATCCGGAATGGTCCGGAGAATAAGATTCATATAAGGAAAGTCTTGTTTCGGAGTTGGAGAATGATTCCGGTGTTTTCATCGGGAATGTTCCAGAAGGTTCCGGAATGTCCGGCACTCCGGAGGGGAAGGGTACATGAATGTTTCATATCAAGTTGGAATGATTGCATCATGTACTAGGTGTCTTCGCTGAACAAAATAGAGGGTTTAATCAAATCCTAGTTTGAAAAAGTCAAACGCCAATTTGAAAGTCAAACGGCTATTTTGGGAAGTGGAGGGAGAGGTGGAAACCGAGTTGGGGAGGAGTTCCATCCTCCAACCGCCGGCCCACCTCCAAGCCGAGTTGGGGAGGGACTCCCCTCCCCTTGGCCGCGCCTCCCACCTATAAAGGGAGGGGCAGGGCTGCCCCTCCCAATACACAAGTTCCCTACCTCTAAACCCTAGCCGCCGGCGCCACCACCTGCTGCTGCTGCCGCCGCCCTAGGGAAAGCCGCCGCCGCCTAGCTAACCCTAGCCGCCGGCCAAGCCTCCTCCTTGGTGTGTCTAAACCCTAGAAAACCGAGGATCTCTCTCATAGTCCACCATACCTGCTCCGGCTTAAGGCGAAGCCCTGCGGGATCTTCCCTCTACTTCCGGTACCACGCCGTTGTGCTGCCGGAATCACGAGGAGAGTGCTACAACCTCCGCTGCCTGCTGGAACAAGGGAGAGGAAGGTCTTCGTCGAGTACCGAACGTGTGACCTACTGCGGGAGCGCTGCCGGAACGCAGCGCCGGAAGGATCGTCTACGTGATCTTGAGATCGGGAAGAGTACGACTACATCACCCACGAGAATCCGCTCTCGTTAAACACTTTGGAATCTTCGAGGGTGAGTTACTCCATCGACTCGTTGCTACAATCTAGTAGATAGATCTTGGCTTGTTTATTTGTATGTGATAGAATTTTTTTTTCCATGCTACGAACCCCTACAAGTATTTCATTTCACATGCAAAAACACTTTCTGCAATTTCACCCGAAAACCCGTTTCGGTATCTAGTGAAATAAATTCCTACACTTGTTATTCTTTTCGGCATGAAACTTTTGCTCCAAATGGATGTCGGTGTCCCTTAAGTGTGTCACCCTACGGTTCGCGAATAATGCGGACATGATCGAGACCCCTCTCGGATCAATAATCAGAAGTGGGATCTAGAGACCCATACTGACTTCCACACATTCATTGATGACTTTCTTGTGATCGCGAGAACCTTTTACGCTAGTAACTTAATCCCTTTGTTTAGCGATATATTACATGTCCGATATTCGATCATCGGTATCTCCATACCTAGTTTGATCTCGTTACTAACATGCACTCTTTTCTCGTTCCTGTGATATAACATTCTAGTGATCAAATGACTTTGTAAGTTATTATAGCAATATAAACTCAATGACTTTGATCATAATACTATACTTCGGATGAATGTTCATCACACCATTACACTAATGTTGTGAACTCGTTATTAACAACATCCAATGTCCATGATCAGGAAACCTTGATCATCTTGTTAATCAATGAGCTAGTTTATGAGAGAGACATAACTAGGAACTTTCTGTTTGTTTATTAAACACACATGTATTAACGTTTCTGTATTAATACAATTATAGCATGCAAAATAAACATTTATCATAAACAAGGAATACGATAATAACCACTTTATTATTGCCTCTCGGGCATATTCCCTTCAGTTTCCCACTTGCGCTAGAGACAATAATCTAGTTAGAAAACTTTGCGTATTGAACACCTATGGCTTTCTAGTGTTCCATATACGCGATTGCAAGTGGTTAACATAATCTACGGATCTGACGCTTTAGGTTCGTGTGTATTTACATGTCTTTGCGTCTTCACGCATCACTCATTCTCCAATGAGATGTCATTGTATAAATTTGGTCTTTTGGTGAGACCTTTAGTTCCTTGGGGTTAAATCATGTCAATACTATTGTCATACAATATATGTTTAGTGTTAGCCCTTTGCGAACCACACCTTAGTTTGATAACAAACTACTTGACACAAATGCCCTCCTTTGCTGCTACTATAGCAGTCATATACTTAGCCTTTTGTTATAGTATCCGTCACAATGTCTTAACTTTGGAATTCATCCAAATCCATCATGGAATATCCTTTCCATTACATTGTGCCACCCATAGTTTAAATTGAGATAAACTTAATTTGTATCTTGTGACAAAACTAGTATCAATGTAACGCTTTACAATGAACTATTTGTCTCTTATACAAATGGAATATATTCTTAATTATTCCAAAAGATTATAAGAATATCCTTACTATCGTCCAATGATCATTTTATGATTCATTCTGGTATATGCCCATAACACTTAGATCATAGGACATATCTGGATGTGTACATATCATGGTATGATTGATCAAAACATTCTTGTGATTTCACTCATCAAGTGTCAAAGCACTTGAATCTTATTTCACTTATCAAGTGTCGATACACTTGAATCTTGATTCAATTCTTTTCCATGCGACAAGAAACTTTTCTCGTCGTTTCTATATTTAACTCCTTCAATATCTCATATATGTACATTTGGCATAACCATATTAGTGTTACAGTCTATCCATGTAGACATTCATGCTAAATATTCGGGTTTTTCCTAAGTCTTTCATCGAAATGAAATTCTTAACCTTTGTCAATAAAAGATACATCATTTCCAATCAACAAGACATCCTCCACATAATGTATTAGAAATATGTCTTAGCGCTCCCACTTAATTTCTTGCAAATGCAAGCATCTTCATCGTCTCTTGATGAAAACTCCTCTTTCATCATGGTGAAGATTCCAACTCCGTGATGCTTACTTCAACCATTGAAGTTTGCATGCCATTTTTAACATCCTTTGAATTAACAAAACCCTTTGGATCGTGTCTTGTACACGTCCTAGGTAACCATTCTATTAGAAGAATTTTGTTTTGTTCATTCATCTACCATATACCAAATTATATGTAGTGGTTTCAACTTTAATCTGTCCAGAATAAATATCGATATGAAAGATCAAATCTTGTCATAGTCAACTTCTTGAACATTGTCGTAAAATATTTTACCGACATGTCGACTATTTTATAGATGTGAAACATCCATGTCTATTTCTTTATAGATCCAAATACAGTCGATAGTTTTTTACACCTTTCCGGAGGGTCTTCCAAGTTCAAAAAACATGATTTCTCGTATATGGAACTATCATGGATTTCATGGCTTCAAGCCATTTGACGGAGTTAGGGCCAATCATCGCTTCTTTGCATGTAGTCGGTTCATCATAGTCAAACAATAATGATTTACTCTAAAATCTTAGCATTTGATTGTATATCCGACCTACTTGATTTAATAGGAACTTAGACCTCCGTGACCATAACCTTTGACTCACGTGAGCCATGAGCATTCTGGCTGCCTCTGGAACGTTTTCCGGCGCTGCGCAACTCAGCACATATAGCTAAGGTTCGTTAACCTTATCAAATTTCTATTGTCCTCCCACTTAACTTTTACAAAAAAAATCCTTTTTCAAGAAACATGACGTTTCAAGCGACAAACCCTTTTATCCTCGGTGTTATGGAGGAATACCCAATGGTTATTCAAAACAACCTACAAAGACATGCTCATCCGACTTTAGTTGTAAACATCTTACTTATGCTTAACATACCAAAATTTAAGAAAAGACAACTTGGGTTTTACGCCAAACCATAACTCATATGGTGTCATTTCAACGGATCAAGATGGAGATAATTTCAGTGTAAAAGCGGTAGTCTCTAAACGTTTAATATTTTAAAACATAATGGCAGTTTTATAAATAATACCTTCGATCCAACCATGTCACACAAGGTTTCATTACAAATCTCAAACACTCCATATTCCTATGGTGTTTCGGGAGATGCAAATCTAGGTGTTATTTATAAACTTGTAACTAAAATAAATACCTTTATGATAAAATCATAAATTATTTATTTTCTTGTTACATCTGCAACTCAAATAAATCCCTTATGATAAAATTATAAATCATTTATTTTCTTGTCACAATGATTTTCCACTTCATCTTGAAAGTCTTTGAACGTTTTCAAATATTCCATACTTCTTTCTCATTAAGTGAATATTCACTCAAATTTCCGGAGAAAGCATATGAAGTTGAAATCCATCGCTTACGACTATACATAATGGACTACGTACATCGATATGTATAAATTCCAATATTTTAGTCGTTCGTTCTTCTTTGGCCTTTGAATGAAGTACTAATTATCCCGAGGAAAGTCTCACAAGCGTCACTTGATCAAATCAAAGACTCCAAAAATCCATGAAAATGGAGTTTCTTCATGTTTTCTTTCCAATATAATTTAAACGGTGATGTCACTTCATAAGTGATCTTTCAATCATTTGTCTTGCGATATTTTAGCATTAGTTTTATGGATGTGATTTCTCCAACTAGATTTGTAAATCATCCATCTTTTATGGAATATGGTAATTATTTGAACAATCTTTGTTCTCATAATACCTGAGTTAAATAACTATTATTAAAACAAATCTTGAAGGCAAGCTTTGATGTCAACGAGAAATACAAACAATGGTTTGTTTGTTTGTTTTCGATGAACATCATCACATATTCTCTTGCTAGTTACTTGGGCCATTGTGGTTCATGAATGGCGTTGTTCTGTATGAAATTTCATACCAACCAATTCGGTATCTAATACCCAAGAACCACATTGTTTAACAAGCAAAGAATACAACCATAACATGTATATCATCTATATACCTAAATTGGATATTTCCAATCTTTTCTTTTCTGCCAAATATATCTTATAGGTTCTCTTTCAGCATTTCCTTTTCCTGTTAAAAGAATCTATCAACATCAACGGTGGAGCCATATACATGACACATAGTCCAAAGCATGTATATTCAAATAATAATACCTTTGGACTTGCACTTTGAAGTAGATCACCATCATCAAATGATCGGCGTTCTTTAAAAATCCATTCTTTAGTAATCTTTTAGTGTAGTAAACACTTTACATACATCTTCTATTCATTCTTAGCATGACAACTTTCATGATCAAGCTACTGTAGCTTATAAAGGAGAATCGTGAATATAACATTACTTTCCAAAACCCTTTTGGATGATTAGGATGTCTAGCATCTCCAACCTTTGCAAATTCTCATCCAATATGAGAACATATATTATACTCTATCATATTGCAGCCAAAACATTGTTTCAGATATCGTTATATCTGTCACACATGATGGTTTCTGAAATAATTCTTTCAGCTCCTAGATAATCTCGATATTTAAATCAAGAATCATGGAGGCAAACATGATACTTAAGATACTAACACTGGAATTGTTACTCTCGATTTAATACTAATTATTAAACTTCATGGAGTAAACAGAGTTTGCTGAAAGTTTGCAATTGGACTTTAAACTTTGGATTGACACTCAACACAATATGATACCAGTTCGTAAAGTAAATATACAGAATTCTATAGTTATATTATCTCAATTATAACTATGCATAAGGTGGTGAACGAATGACAATGACTACAACAAGTTATGCAAATTCACTTTGATTAATTTATGATAAATTTAGTTCTACTAATCCAAATTAGAAATGAACTCCCACTCAAAAACGACATCCCTCGTGTCTTTTTGGTGATTACATGAACCAAATCCACTACACCAAGTCCGATCATCACGTGAGTCGGTGTAGCTTCAAAGGCGAGCATCAAATGGGCATCATATCTTCCATATGAATCATGCTTAACCTTTCGGTCCGCGTTCCGAGGCCATGTCTGTACATGCTAGGCTCGTCAAGTAAGAACCTTAGTATTTGCGTGTGTAACTGTCTTACACCCGAAATATGATTGTGGATCCAAGAACACCCGATCATCACGTGATGTCTTGGAGAGACGAAACATAATCGGTGCATACTTAAGGGAGAACACATTTTTATCTTGATATCTAAATGAGAGATCATCTTATTATGCTAATAAAATGCCAAACAAGCAATAATAAGATGCAACAAATATCACATGTTAATAAGTTAAATGATATGGTTCTTGCACTTGATCTCCATCATGTGCATCATGGTATGATCGCCATCATACCTCTATGTGTAAGGCCAAGGTCTATGGAACTTACACGTTATGTGTGTTGTAAGAGTATCGACTTATACTTCTACTTACAACATCACCATATCATGACACTAGCCCAGCAACAATCTAAACTAGACGCCTCTAATTTATCCATTGCAAGTCTTACTTGGCTTAGGGCTTTCGAAGATAGGACCGTTCTTACCTACGAACATGAACCACAACGAGGATAACCAAATTGTTGACAACTCGTTGCAAATTGGATATTGACTATAGTAGGAGAGACAGACACCCGCTAGCCACTTATGCAAAACTAGTTGCATGTCAAGCGTGGAACAGGTCTCATGTGCGAGGACATGTAAAGTTTGTCCGGGCCGCTTCATCCCACTATGCCACCAATATCCAAAGTACAACTAAGAAGCAATAAAATGATCATCATCGCCCACATACTCATATGTGTACTACCCATGCAAAGCATCTACGCATAGATCCATCTCTGATACCACTATAGGGTTCGAAGCATAGAAAACAAAAAAAATTGTACGATGTGAACAACTATGTACCAAGATCTATCTACTAGATACAAACAACGGGCGGATGTATATCCGTAGAGAACATACCCTTGAAGACCAACAAAGCTTAACGAGTTCATACTCGTGGTTGATGTAGACGATCTCTTGCCGATCTCAAGATCGAGAGGAAGTCCTTAGCACCGCAACTTAGCGGCGCATCCATGCTAGCACACACGTCCGAGGCACCGAGCAACCTTCGCCTCCTTGCTCCAGCGATGCAGCGGAAGCACAACTCTTCCTTGCCGAATAGCCACCGGGAACATGTATCTCACTAGTCTGAGACCATGGGGGATAAATACTAGAGGGGGAGAGAGATCCTTCATGAGGAGGTGTGAGTGAGAGAGAATAGAGGGGGCTCCTTTTATAGGAGGAGGGGGCACCCAAGGGGGTGGCCGCCGGCCATGGGGCTGACCCTCCCCCTCCTTTCATTCATGTGGGTGGACACTCCACTCACACAAATGCCTTTCAATTTCCTCCACTCAAAAACCCACTCAAATTCCCATTAAATTTCCACCAAATTTAATGCAAACTCTCATTAAATAAAACTCCTTTTATTTATTCAGAATTTTGTCAATTACTTTAATGACAAACATTCTCATATAACCCCTTGCTAGTATTTCATTTCACCTGCAAAAACACTTTCTGCAATTTCACCCGAAAACCCGTTTCGGTATCTAGTGAAAATAAATTCCTGCCCTTGTTATTCTTTCCGGCATGAAACTTTTGCTCCAAATGGATGTCGGCGTCTCTTAAGTGTGTTACCCTACGGTTCGCGAATAATGCGGACATGATCGATACCCCTCTCAGATCAATAATCAGAAGCGGTATCTAGAGACCCATACTGACTCCCACACATTCAGCGATGACTTTCTTGTGATCGGGAGAACCTTTTATGCTATTATCTTAATCCCTTTGTTTCGCGATATATTACATGTCCGAGATTCGATCATCAGTATCTCCATACCTAGTTTGATCTCGTTACTAACATGCGCTCTTTTCTCGTTCCCGTGATATAACATTCTAGTGATCAAATCACTTGATTGCAAGCTAATCAATGTGATATCACCGAGAGGGCCCAGAGAATATATATCCATCATCAGGATGAACAAATTCCACTCTCGATCCATGGGCCTCAACATAACACTTTAGTAGTTCTGAACCCATCTTTATAATCACCCTGTTATGGTGTGACATTTGATGTTATCAAGAAACTCTTCCGGTGTTAGTGATTGACATGATCTCATGGTCTAAGTATTAGGATCACTTCGTAAGTTGTTATAGCAATATAAACTCAATGACTTTGATCGTAATGATATACTTCGGATGAATGTTCATCACACCATTACACTAATGTTGTGACCTTGTTATTAACAACATCCAATGTCCATGATCAGGAAACCTTGATCATCTTGTTAATCAACGAGCTAGTTTATGAGAGAGGCATAACTAGGAACTTTCTGTTTGTTTATTAAACACACATGTATTAACGTTTTCGTATTAATACAATTATAGCATGAAAAATAAACATTTATCATAAACAAGGAATACAATAATAACCACTTTATTATTGCCTCTCGGGCATATTCCCTTCAGTAACTGGGATAAGTAGTGGGCAATACTCATACCTTGAGCAGCGGCCGCTTCTCTGTATAGTGCAACTACATCTAGATCATACTGCTCTTCGACCGCATATTTGCTCGACCCCACATTGGTATGGGAAATCACCTTGAGAGGGGCGCAAGATTGTTTTGTTTGTTCTTCGAGCTGGGCAACAGATTTCCCGCTTGCACTAGTTCTCTTCGACAGTTGTTGTGCCGCATGTGACTTGAGAATAGAGCGCTCATAGTCTGATGATAGCTTTGGATCGGGTTGGTGAAGGCCCTTTAGCATTTTGAACACTCGGGCTTTATCTTCTTCGGTGCTAGGGAACTCTGGCTCTTTCGGCTGCTTCAGCTTAGCGAAAAATGCTTTCGTTTCCGCCTCGACAATCATCGTAGTCTCCTCTTGAGTACAGTCATAAGCTCTCTTGGGAGGAACCTTTGGTACTTTTGGAAGAGGCTCATGTTTACATGTCGGCGATCGCTTAACACTCCTCAGAGTAGCAGTGGTACACTTACGCTATTTTTCCTAAGGCTTCGGCGATGGCTGCCGCGGCGGCGACGGCTACGCTGGAGACTGGTGAGGCGACAAAGACTGGTGAGGCAACGGAGACGGCTGCCATGGCAGCGAGGGCTGTGCTGGAGACGGGTGAGGAGGCGGCGAAGATGGCCTTGGCGTCTAATTTGGAAGCACGATACATTCCTTTGGCCATAGAATGGTGACGTTTGTTGCTTCTCCCTGTTCAGTCACATCCCCTTCACCTGCAGGGTAGTCAAGCTTCAAACCTTGAAAGTTGGGCATGACTTCATCCACCCCGACAACAGCGTAGCCCTGTGGAACCGGACGACAATGGTAAGTTGGTGCAGGTCCAATTGGTAAGGCATAGCCGACCGCCACCTTCATTGTTATGTTCACAACTTTGTCATGTAGCTTGCAGTGTGTCATCTGCGTGATATCATCCACTGGGTAGCCAACATGATCCATCGTCGGTGCACCATCGTCATCGTCATCACCCGGGACCTTGGTGGAAGCCACACTGCTTTTTCGATTATTCGATAGGCCGGTAGCATCGAATGCAGGTTCTACCACCATGTGCTGCTGAGATGGGCCGTTAGTACCTTGCTCGCTAAGTGCGTTAATTTGATCTTGTTGTTGCTTTATTTGTTCTTCAATTTTACGCATCCGGTCTGCCTGAATATTTGGTTCAACTTCCGCCTTGTCCTTTCTCCTCTTACGGCTTCTATCTGGATATTTCTTCCTCTCTTAGGGAAACCCAGTGCTCCATGGTTGGGAGCCTATTGTGCCTCGTGTTCGTCCATCGTGTTCCTTATTCCTAAGGGCGAGTGTGAGCTCGTCATTATCTCTATCGGGAATGAAGTCCCCGTCTACAACAGCCTTTACTGCTTTTCTTATCTTCTTGATTGACAAGGGGTCTTCTTTATGTCTTATGTTATATATACACTTCCCTTCTGAGTCCAATGTTCCCCCATGCCCGTAAAACCAATTCTTTGTATGTTCGATCCAATCGTCTGTCTCTGGGATGACCTTGTTAGCACGCAGTTCATCCTCAAGTTTCTTCCACTTAGGAATGACAACCAAGTAGCCACCTTGCCCCATAGTATGGTGATACTTCTTGTTAGCAGCATTTAGCTTATTCGTTTCAGACATTTTCTTAGCTTTTTCTGATGTCTTGTAATTCACAAACTCAGTCCAGAATGGTTTTAACTTCTGATACTGAATCTTCTCAAAATCCGGAGTCTTATCTTTCATGACATAGTCAAGGTGCAATCTTTTCTTCCAGTTGGTGAATTGCCGGGCCATCTTCAAAGCCCACTCCCTGACCTTCATCTGCATGGCTTTGGTATGTTGCTTGGCCTCCTCAATTGGATCCTCCGCATTTGGATCCAGCTCTACCTTCGGTAGGGTGAAATTAAGCATGAGCCTCTTCCATAGTAAATATTTGGCCACATAAGGGAGAAATAAAGACGTTCCCTCTTGTTCCGCATTAGCAGGCCTATTCCAATTTCGAATGGTGATCGGGACGAAGTCCCTAACGATTACTCCGCATTGTGCCACAAATTTGTTTGCGACAACAAGGGGAGCCATCGGTTTGTCATCGTCACCGACTTCTTCGATCCTGAACCTCTCATGGTTTTCCAACTTTTTGGTTGGGCCTCCTTTGCTCTTTTTAGTAGATTTGCTCGATCCGGAGAGCTAAAAGAAGAAAGATCATCGTTAATATTTGTATATAGACAGCAGATGATTAATTAATTATATTACATGCACCTACCCGGAGTTTGTAATATTGAAGGTTCCCTCCGGATCACAGAAGGCATCGCCTTCTCCCTAGCGGAAGGCATCACCTTCTCCCTCAAAGAAGTCGTCTCTTCCGGCAAAAAGAGGATCACCCTCACCGGAGTTGTTCAGAAACATCGATACATCTATATTTTCTTCCCCGCGGATCACACCTTGGATGAACTCTTCCTTTTCTTCGTCTCTGCCATGTGGTTCCATATTTTCTGCATAGGTGGAAAAGCGAATAAGTCAAAGCGGCTAAGGGACAAGGTTAGGTAGGGTGTTGAGAGATATAAACCCTAATTCGGAGAAACCCTAATATATACATACACAATAATAAAAATGAATTTATAATATTTACAATAATAAAAATCAACTAAAATCAATATTCCGGAGTTCCGATGGGTGTAAAAACTAGTTCGGAGAAACCTCAGATGCATATGAGAGGGATCACTTAGGTATACTAGGAGCAGTGGAACATGAGTATAAGGCTACAAAAGGGAAACTATGCAGCAGATAGGTAACTCTAGCTACCGACAAAAGACCACATTGGAATCGTGTGCAACATAGCGAGAAAGTAAATACTTTGTAAAACATAGGTTCAGAATGAGAGGTTGCGCTTGCCTTGTCCTTCAGTAGACATATATGGATCTTCGGTGTCATTGACTTCTGTCTCGGGCTCGGATCCTATCGCGAAGAACCAATACCGGAAAGAAAGGCGGCAATCAATGCATGGCATAATGCAATACGTAATCAATATATATGACATGTCAGATTTAGAGATCCTACACTAACCCTAGGTGCAACATCGATTTAAAAGGGTTTGGGATGCCCTGGCAAGGACACAACGGCGTACCCACATGTACATAAGGGGTGTAGATGTTTCTTTACCTAAAACTTTCTGTACCACATGAAATCTATCCACAGAGGCTGGCAGTTGGGCCCCTGGCCACGTCGGCTTGCCACGGTGGACACGGCGGCACCACCTGGCGCTATGGTCATCAGCGGCGACACAGCGCGCCCCAGCGAGCGTGGCTAGGCGCGTTAGAACTGCACGGAGAAGGCGATGAACCTAGCACTAGCGCTGCCCCTTTTTGGTCACTGAAACCTCGTCGGTGGCGAGCTCCTATGGCGGCATAGTGACATCAAGACGACGCGACTACCTAAAACAGGTGGCGCCGCTACTAAATGGCCACCGGAGGCCGCGGTCGAGCGACGCGGTTGCTCTGGTAACATATATCACACTTAATATTTGGAATTATTAGTTTTAAACATTATTTAAATCATTTATAAAAAGTTAGACTAAACATACATTTGAAAATAAAACACATTTCAGATTTGAACTAAACCTAATTAACTAATTAACCTATCTAATTTCTAACTAACCATATATTAACTAAACCTAATAATCCCTAACTAAACCTAATTATCGCTAATATTCCAAATCCCTAACTAAACCTAATTAACCTAGCTAGTATACGTACTGCCGACGGCAAGAGGGGGCAAACAAGGAGGAGGAGGGCAGCAGCGCACCTTTTGGTGGTGGTGGAGGCCGGGTCGGGCGTACGCGTGGGCGACAACGGTGGCGCCGTGGTGGTCGCAGTCGGGCGAGGCTCCTCTGCTTGCGCGGACACGGAGGCGGCCGGGGAGCGAGCGGACAACGACGGGGGTGGTGGCGGCCGGGACGCGCGGGCGGTGGCGAGCTCGGGCAGCCTGTCGACGTCGTGGGGTTCGGGGGCGGCGTTCCTGTTTGTGCGTCGATGAAGCAGAGAAATGAGATGGGGAAGAAGAAGAACAAGCGGGCCAGTTATAAAGGAAGGACATTTTGTCCCGGTTGGTGGCTCCACTTTTTTTCATATTTTAGGCTGAGACCAAGCGGCGCGCGCAGGTGGCCTTTAGTCCCGGTTGGATCCATAAACTGGGACTAAAGGTCCTGTTTCAAATTTTTCACAAATTATCTCTCTATTCCCGCCTTATTTTTTATTTTGGGGTTTAAATTTATAATATTTTTAAAATGATAATTGATTTGGAATATTGAAAAACTTTAAACATAAAAAGTGTGAATAACAAATTCAAAACCATTTTCTGTTTTTAAAAATAATTAATGTAACCATTTAAACTATTAACCATTTTAAATTAAAAATGAATTAACTTATATTTTTGCATATTAATTTGGAATATTGGAAAACTTTAAACATAAAAAGTGTTTGAATTTTAATAACTAATTCAAAACCATTTTTGTTTTTAAAAATAATTAATGTAACCATTTAAACTATTAACCATTTTAAATTAAAAATGAATTAACTTATATTTTTTGCATATTAATTTGGAATATTGAAAAACTTTAAACATAAAAAGTGTTTGAATTTGAATAACTAATTCAAAACCATTTTATGTTTTTAAAAATAATTAATATAACCATTTAAACTATTAACCATTTTAAATTAAAAATGAATTAACTTATATTTTTGCATATTAATTTGGAATATTGAAAAACTTTAAACATAACAAGTGTTTAAATTTGAATAACTAAATCAAAACCATTTTCTGTTTTTAAAAATAATTAATGTAACCATTTAAACTATTAACCATTTGAATTTCTTATGCCCATTTTGAATTTTTTCCCTTTTCAAACTAAGGTCGAACCGGCGTGCATGAAGATAGGGGACGAGCCTCGTTAGAACTTGCATTGGATCTCTGAAGAAACCACATATTGCGAGTCTAAAAATGATTTTTTTCAAAAAATCATGGGCGTTAGATCATGTACATGTAGTACAAACCGGACCCACTTCCTACCGATTCGGCAGACATTTGTCCTTTTCACCCGGAATGGGCGGAAAGGTTTGAGATGTCTCGGTTGGGAGGTAGCACATGTAAGGTGGTCTAGTATTTTATAAAAATGGGACGGATTCTGAAACAGCATTTTGGTGGTTGCTTCACAAAACGACTTGTTTTTTGTGCAAAGAAAATGGAAAATGTTTTTCCGTGCGCGAAAAGGTAAACTTCCTCATGCAACATTGTTCTCCATCCCAATGTCCACATGCATGCATAATATGGGCACAGTATCACAAACTATGCCGCGATTCAGCACATAACATCGGTCATTTGGACCGAAAGCCATGAAACCTCGAACATGATAGGTCATTTTGTAAAGGTTTTTTCAAGACATGATCAATATACCAAGTCTGGTATTTTTCCTTACAACTATGTCACATAATATGACACCACGCGAAGGATTTACTATGTTCGGGCCTTTTTTGAATTTCTTATGCTCGTTTTGAACCGGCGTGCATGAATATAGGGGACGAGCCTCGTTAGAACTTGCATTGGATCTCTGAAGAAACCACATATTGCATGTCTAAAAATGATTTTTTTCAAAAAATCACGGGCGTTATATCATGTACCTGTAGTACAAACTGGACCCACTTCCTACCGATTCGGCAGACATATGTCCTTTTTCACCCGGGATGGACGGAAAGATTTGAGATGTCCCGGTTGGGAGATAGTCCATGTAAGGTGGTCTAGTATTTTAGAAAAATGGGATGGTAGCATTCTGAAACAACATTTTGGTGGTTGCTTCACAAAACGACCCGTTTTTTGCGCTCAGAAAATGGAAAATGGCTTTTCCGTGCGACGAAAAGGAAAATTTCCTCCTATAACATTGTTCTCCATCCCACTGTCCACATGCATGCGTAATATGGGCACAGTATCACAAACTACGTCGCAATTCAGCACATTACATCGGTCATTTGGACCGAAAGCGATGAAACCTCGAACATGATAGGTCATTTTCTGAAGGTTTTTTCGAGACATGATAAATATACCAAGTCTGGTATTTTTCCTTGTAACTATGTCACATAATATGACACCACGCGAAGGATTTACATTATTCAGACCTTTTTTGAATTTCTTATGTCTGTTTTGAATTTTTCCCTTTTCGAACTAAGGTCGAACCAGCGTGCATGAAGATAGGGGAAGAGACTCATTAGAACTTGCATTGGATATCTGAAGAAACCACATATTGCGAGTCTAAAAATGATTTTTTCAAAAAATTATGGGCGTTAGATCATGTACCTGTAGTATAAACCGGACCCACTTCCTACCGATTCGGCAGACATTTGTCCTTTTCATCCAAGATAGACGGAAAGGTTTGAGATGTCCTAGTTGGGAGATATTCCATGTAAGGTAGTCTAGTATTTAGAAAAATGGGACGGTAGCATTCTAAAACAGAATTTTTTTGGTTAATTCACAAAACGACCCCTTTTTTGCGCTCGGAAAATGGAAAATGGCTTTTCCGTGCGACGAAAAGGAAAATTTCCTCCTGCAGCATTGTTCTCCATCCCAATGTCCACATGCATGCATAATATGGGCACAGTATCACAAACTATGCCGCGATTCAGCACATAACATCGGTCATTTGGACCGAAAGCCATGAAACCTCGAACATGATAGGTCAGGCTGAGGTGGGCAGCCTATAAATAGAGGGAAAGACCTATAAATAGAGGGAAAGGGTTCATCTTTAGTCCCGGTTGGAGGGATTTCGACAGGCTGGGCCAAGCAGCACTAATGATAGGGGTGAGTGTCGACATTATGTCGTGCGGCTTGTACCTTGTCCCGGATGGTGTCACCAATTGGGACTAAAGATGAACCGTTAGTCCCAGTTGGAGACACCAACCGGGAAAAAACATGAGTCAGCACTAATAATAGGGGTGAGTGTCGACACTATGCTGAGCTGCTTGTACTATAAATAGGCATCCTTGTGACTCTAGTCCTCCAGCCATATTGAGGCATCTCCAAGATGGTTTTCGAGAGCAGGGACACCACTACGGCCAGTTTCAGGGAGATGCCGCCAGAGCCCAGTCCTCCGGCATTTCTAAGAAACTGGTCATAGAGGCACTGTGAAATTAGTTAGCTCCTAGGCGTATTGATCTAGTTAGAGAAGTTACAAGATACAAGATGGTGTGCGAGAGCAGGGACACCACTACGGCCAGTTTGAGGGAGATGCCGCCGGATCCCAGTCCTCCGGCATCTCCAACAAACTGGTCATATAGGCACTCCCTAATATGTGACCACACGCGTTTGGAGATCAGATCTTAATGGTAAGTAAGAATCGGGACAACTTCTTCATAGTTTGGGAAAGTCGTTCTATGAATTGGGACTAAAGGCCCCCCTTTAGTCTCGGTCCAGCCACAAAATGGGAGTAACACTCAAGACATTTATTAATATTAAAAACTGAGACAATAAAATCGGGACTAAAGGCCCCCCTATAGTCCCGGTCTAGCCACAAACCGGGACTAACACAATATGAGCATGAACTTCTTGGCGTATGTCCTTCCTTATGATTGCTTCAGACATAACCATGAAGCATCTTATTTACTTAATGGAATGCTTGGGTCAGTTTTCACTGTGAAGGGCGGAATTTTATCAAACTTATTATAATCTTCTGGCATGTCTGTCTTGTCCTTGATTCCCACGATGTTTCTTTTCTTTGAAAGAACTATGTGACGCTTTGGCTCATCATATGATGTATTCGTTTGCTTATTTTTTTTATTTTTTTCGGTCTGGAGGACATGTCCTTCACATAGAAAACCTGAGACACATCATTGGCTAGGATGAATGGTTCATCTCTGTAACCAAGATTGTTGAGATCCACTGTTGTCATTCCATATAACTGGTCTATCTTTACCCCTTCCCCATTCAGGTTGACCCATTTGCAGTGAAACAAAGGGACCTTAAAAGAGACTCCATAGTCAAGTTCCCATATCTCCTCTATGTAACCATAGTATGTGTTTTTTTCCCATTCTCGTCCGTTGCATCAAAGCGGACACTACTGTTTTGGTTGGTGCTCTTTTTATCTTGGGCGATCGTGTAGAATGTATTCCCATTTATTTTGTACCCTTGGAAATTCAATATCGTAGAAGATGGTGACGCGGAAAACAAGTATAGCTGATCTCCAACAGTGGTGTCATTCAAGAGATGTGTCTGCATCCAACCGCCAAAAGACTTCATGTGTTCATCTGTAATCCATGAGTCAGGCTTCCCCGGGTTTTTGGAGCGTACAATATTCTTGTGTTCCTCGATATACGGAGTTGCGAAGGTGGAATTATGTAGAACTGTATAGTGTGTTTTAGTGAAAGATTCATGTCCCTACATATCATTGCTTTCTTTCCTAGCGTGCCTTTTCCACTTAGTCTTCCCTCATGCCACGAGTCAGGAGCACCAATCGGCTTAAGGTCAGGAATAAAGTCAACGCAAAACTCAATGACCTCCTTTGTTCCATATCCCTTGGAGATGCTTCCTTCTGGTCTAGCACGGTTATGAACATATTTCTTTAAGACTCCCATGAACCTCTCAAAGGGGAACATATTGTGTAGAAATACAGGACCAAGAATGGAAATCTCTTCCACTAGGTGAACCAGGAGATGCGTTGTCAACACCCGGATTTTTAATCCCAGATGCATGTTATGCCATACATCGCAATCCCAGGATTACCATTTTTGTGAGACATAACAGATTTGGATACCACAGTACATCATCCATTACAAACCATACATAAGGTCTTACACAAATAAGGATCTCATGATCCAGTTCTTAATACAACTCAAGCAGCGGAAATACTTAATAATAAAGGTAGCGTAGGCGAAGCTCCATCTTCGGGGTGACAGGCAATGCTGCCGATGGGAGATGATCCTAGTTGTCGTAACCTTCCTGGGGTCCATCCTCCAGGTACTGCTCTTCATAGTCTGGCCACGGGAATAGCCAGGGACAAAGCCATGAGTACTCTTTAAGTACTAGCAAACTAATACTAACAAGTGAAGGGGGTTTTTGTAATAGGACACTAAGCTCTAGGGTTGTTTTGCAAAAGCCAGATTTACCTCTACTAAGTTCAGAAGCAAGAGAAATCTAGTTAAATTTTATAACACCTAAGTGGGAAATTGTATCTCATGCCACAACTCTGTTGTGGTCAAGTAAAAGTTTCAAGTCATTTCACAAGTCATTTTGAAAACATCTGACGGGGGAACAGTATGGCCACTCCAACTGTCCATAACCGCGGACGCGGCTATTCGAATAGTTTGACACTCTGCAGAGATTGTACACTTTCACCACAACATTCGATACATCCGTCAGGAACAAACCCTGAATTCACCATACTCAGTATGCGGATAATCAATCCAAACCTTTCAATTACACGCCCTAGTATAAGCACCTCTCCTGTGAGTTTGGCCTCCCAACCATGACCAATTGTCATCTTGGGTACTGCACAGGTGGACAAACTTCAAAAGGTAGCCTCAGCTCAGACCTTGGCCATGAGGGAACCAATACTAAGGTATAATTTTCCAGTCAAGCCCTACCCAATTTTCGGGTATTGTGGTTGTACGGTAAAATTGGAATGATATCGCATCCAGACAACTATCAATTTTATAAAGTGCTCAGGCTCATGCCTCAACATTTTCATCACCAAAATCATCTGGTGTTTGGAAACACATGTCAAAACATCTTAGTAGAATGATCCATCATTCCAAGGTTTTCATAACCATTTTTCCACCAAGTATTCCCATCTAAAGTTGATCAAGTTTTATGCTTAGCACTAGCATCTACAGGTGGGGGTAAGTACTAATGAGGGGTGGTAAATTAGTGGAGTTTAACTAAGTTCAATCTCATGCCTTAGGAGGACATAAAGATTATCTAGCTTAGGCCTAGTTTTATGCTCTTTATGCAACCTTCAGTTATCTATCTAGTATCTACAATTCACTTAAGTAAGCTCTAAGTATTAGCTTTGATAAAGAAATAAAGTATAAACTTTGCAAGTAAAACTAGGATTGGGTATCATCAAATGTATCTAACCAAGCATGCTTAGTGCATTGCATAGGTTATTTTACTCTCATAATTGCAAGTGTTAGCTTGCTCAATCAACTAGTAGTATTAGGCTTGCTAAATTTCAAGTGTTAGCTTGCCTTGTGCAGAGCAGTGGTTGAAGTTCTCCTCCGCTTCTTCTTCGTAGTATCCTCCTTCCTCCTCGTATCCTTGGTCGGTACTAGCGTCTATGAATAAATACGAGGTACACAATCACCAAACAATACTTAACTATTTTCAATCATCACACAAAAGGGTCCTATAGATGATCTAGCATCATCACTAACATTACAAGATTAAAGCTTGGTTTACTTTTTTTATTTTTAGAAAAGTAATTTCTACTCATTGAAAAACTATTTAAGATTTAATATTCTTCAAACCAAACATGGGATCATGTTGACACATGTCATCACCACACATTTCAGTACATGGGAATGTGATTAAAGTGGTGTCACAATTTAATAAGGTTTAACCTTTTTATTTTAAATAAAATAAGTGACTAGAAAGGCCTATGTGGCATTCTTTTATTACTTGAGCATTATTTTTGTAAGTAAACCCAAATGTTTTTATATATTCTGAAAGGTATGATCAAATGTGATTTTTGAGAGTTGGAATCAACTCAAAAGCTATTATGGTTTAAATTTGAAAAATGTTTGAATGCAGAAAAGGTTCTGCCTTGTTATTTTTACCAAGGTTGATCTATATATTCAAATGATTTGAATCCAATGGGCTTGGATTAAGCATTTCAATATCTTTCTAATGAAATTGGTTTCATTCAATTTGGTTCATTGAATCGAGATGGGTTGATTTTTGAAACTAGGTACAGAACTGTGTTTGAATTAAAATAGAAAAAGTTAAATTCAAACGACTGGGCTGCGCGGGAAATGATAATGGGCCGGCCTGCTACGCCCAGCGCTTACGCGGGCTGGTTAAGCTGCTGTCCCCACGCGTCAGTGAGACAGGGGGTGCGAAGCGGTACAGGGCAACGTGGTGTGTTGGATTAGAAGTATGATCAACGGCTGAGGGTCGTCGTCGACGATGAACTAGTCACCGGCGAGCTCGAACCCTAGCGGCGCAGTGGGGGTCGTGGGAGGCTCACCGGGGCTCAGGCGAGGGTCGGCGATGCGAGCGAACGACGAAGTCGACGACGGCGAACCTCCTGGTACCGGCAGCTTCTCCTAGGGTGGACGAAATCGACGGAGTCCTTCTTCTCTAGAGGCGGCCTGCTCCGGCGCAATTCCAGTGATGCGCTGCTCGCCTTGCTCCGGGAACGGGGTGGAACAATCAGTGAGGAGAGGGGAGTGAGATGGTATGAAGAGTTTGAGCGGGGGAGGCCCCTATTTATAGTCTCGACGACGAGATCGAACGGGATGGGCAGGCGACGGTGGCGACATGGCTACAGGCTGCTAGAGGCATGGCCGGCGGTGGCGATCGATCGGTGGTCTCCTGGCGATTCTCTATGGCTTTAATACGCGTGTAGGGGCGATGGAAAACGGTCTGGAACATGCGATGCTCTGCGCGGCAGAGGCGGCGTCTTCGACGGCGAGCGGTGGCTGTGAGGCATGGGGCGGCAAACGGGAATGTCTGGCGGTCTCCTAGGACGGTGGTGATCGCGTATGCACACGGCGAGGGCGGCGCGTGGTCTGTGGGCGTGTGTCGAGGGTGGCGCTCTGGCGCGCTCTCGGCATGCGCTCAGAGAAGCTTGGCATGGCTTGGGCGTGTGGTCCAGTGGCTGGCAGGGTTCGAGCGCTAGATAGGGAGTGGCAGTGGAGACAAGGGTGATCAATGGTGAACATTGCTTAGCCAAATTACTGCTCAAAATAGTGAAGTTAGGCCATTTTGATTTGTTGTCTCCAAGTGTTTGATGAAATGGCCACAAGAACTCAAGTTTTGAATTTTGAAAAGATTTTTGGTGGGTGTGCTAGGCATGTGCTGGTGAGTCTGTGGATGCTTGGGTTTTGAAAGTTGATCTTGTTTGAGTGGTTTTTGAAAAAGTGGGATCTTCCCATAGGATAAAGATTCAATTTTGAACTGTCCTTTAAACTATGCATTCAAATGTTTTTGGATGATCACAAAGTGGGCCTTGATACTTTGTTATGAGTACTATCAAGGGGTGCAAAGATCCAAACAAGTTTCTGTTAAGTTCTGAAAGTTAGAGACAGCCAAAGTAGGCATGGGAGTTAATTTGGCAAAAGTGACCATTCCTTGATTTTGTTTGTTTTGATTTATTTGTCTTTGGGAAAAGTGTGGGGATTGTTTAGATGATGTTTATTTCACCTAAGAATCCTTTTACAAGCAAAGAAACACATAAACAAGGCAATTCAAAAGAATTCAAAATGGGATGCATACACACATGCATGCTTTCTATTTTTATTTAGAATTTTTTTTTTGTTAACCCTAATTTTGAAGATTAGAGTTTGATGATTCTAGTTTAATATTTTTGGGATGTTACAAACCTTCCCCCTTTAAACAAAATCTCGTCCCGAGATTTGAAAAAGGACGAAAAGATTACCTAGGATTTGAAGAGATCGGGAAACTCCGTCCTAATGTGATCTTTGCGCTCCCAGGTAGCTTCCTCTTCAGTGTGGTTGCTCCACTAAATCTTGAGAAAACTTGATGCTTAGGGTTCTGGTAGTTCAGAAAGCTTCTTCCAAAATACGGATGGGTAGTTCGGGATAGGTCAGGTCATCGTTGATCTCTATGATCCGGTGATCGATATTCTTGAACACTTCCGTCTTCTCCGGAACTTCGAGGCACTTGAGAAGTAATGAGATAAGGAACACATTGTGCACGGCTGACATCTCTACGGGCAGTTCGTATGAAACGACACTTCTCCTCGACGGTTCAGAATCTTGAAGGGTCCGATATATCTGGGGGCTAACTTTCCTTTTAGCTGGAAACGCTGCATTCCCTTCAATGGCGACACTTTCAGATATACAAAATCTCCTATGTTGAAGGAGAGGTCTCGACGTCTCTTGTCGGCGTAACTCTTCTGTCGAGACTGGGCTGTCTTGAGGTGCTCACGAATCTTGTGAACCTTCTCTTCTGCTTCTCGTAGGATATCAGGTCCGAAAATCTGACGCTCTCCTACTTCCGACCAATTCAAAGGGGTGCGACACTTCCTTCCGTACATAAATTCAAATGGGGCCATTTGCAAACTAGCTTGATAACTATTGTTGTATGAAAATTCTGCGAACGGCAGACAGTCTTCCCACTTAGATCCATATTCTAACACACATGCTCTCAGCATATCTTCGAGTATTTGATTTACTCGCTCCGTTTGTCTGTCGGTCTGAGGGTGATAAGCGGTACTGAAATCTAGTCGGGTTCCTAAATCTTCTTGGACTTTCTTACAGAATCTCGAGGTAAATTGAGTTCCTCGATCTGATAGATGTTCTTGGGGACTCCATGCAAACTAACGATTCTAGCGATGTATAACTCCGCTAGCTTCGAACTCTGATATGTGGTCTTGACGGGTAAGAAATGGGCGACTTTGGACAATCTGTCCAATATGACCCAGATAGAGTCATTTCCCCTACTAGAAGTAGGCAATCCGGTGATAAAGTCCATTCCAACGGAATCCCATTTCCATTCTGGAATCTGCAAGGGTTGCAATAATCCAGCGGGTCTTTGATGTCCTGCCTTGACTCGCTGACATATATCACACTTGGCGATATAGCTTCCGATTTCTCTCTTCATCTTATGCCACAAAAATTGCTCTTTCAAATCTTGATACATCTTAGTTCCTCCGGGGTGGATAGAATAAAGAGTATCATGAGCTTCCTTCAGAATAACTTCTTTCAACTCAGAATCTTCTGGTACACAAAGGCGTCCTTTATACCACAGAACTCCTTCTTCGTCTTCGGTGAATCCAGGTACTTTGCCTATACCGATACGACGCTTGATTCCGTCAATACTAGCATTTCCTTTCTGCACCTCTTTGATCTGGCTGATCAAAGTGGGTTGAAGTTCTATGCTAACCAAAAATCCTTTACTCACTAGTTCCATTCGAAAATCTTCCATCTCTTTGTGCAAGCTTGGTTGCTCCTTCAAAATCATGGAGTTCAATCGGCACGGCAATCTGCTAAGGGCATCTGCTACCACATTGGCTTTACCGGGGTGATAGTGAATGTCCAGGTCATAATCCTTGATTAGCTCAATCCATCTTCTCTGCCTCATATTCAGCTCTTTCTGAGTGAATATATACTTTAGGCTCTTGTGATCCGAATAAATCTCACAACGGTTTCCCATGAGGTAATGCCTCCATGTGTTCGGCTAGAACTACGACTGCGAGTTCGAGGTCATGGGTTGGGTAATTTTGCTCATGTTGTTTCAGTTGTCGAGATAGATAAGAGATAACTTTGCCTTCTTGCATTAGCACACATCCGAGACCGACCTTGGATGCATCACAATACACGTCGAAGGGCTTCGTGATATCCGGCATGATTAGGATTGGGGCTGAAATCAATCTCCTCTTGAGTTCTTGAAAACTCGCTTCACATTTGTCGGTCCATTCAAACTTCTTGTCCTTCTTCAGCAATTGGGTCATGGGTCTGGCGATACTCGAGAATCCTTCTAGGAACTTGCGGTAATATCCCGCTAATCCGAGAAATGCACGAACTTGGGTTTGAGTGGTTGGGGCTTGCCAATCTTTGACATTTTTCACCTTTGCAGGGTCCACGGCAATTCCTCCGGCTGATACAATGTGACCGGGGAATCCTACCTCCTGTAACCAGAATTCACATTTGCTAAACTTGGCATATAGCTGATGCTCTCTAAGGGTTCCAAGAATGGTCCTTAGGTGTGGCTCATGTTCTTCTTCCGATTTGGAATAAATCAGAATGTCATCGATGAAAACAACGACAAACTTATCCAGGAAGTCCATAAAAATCTTATTCATGATATTCATGAAATAAGCGGGGGCATTGGTTAATCCAAAAGACATAATGGTATACTCGTATAATCCATATCTGGTGGTAAAGGCAGTCTTTGGAATATCCTCTGCACGAATTTTGAGTTGATGATAGCCAGTCCTAAGATCAATCTTAGAAAACACTTTGGCACCGGTCAACTGATCAAACAAATCTTCTATCTTGGGCAACGGGTACTTGTTTTTGATGGTGACATCATTCAACTTCCGATAATCCGTACACAAACGGTTACCTCCATCTTTCTTGTCCACAAACAAAACAGGTGATCTCCATGGTGACGCACTTGGTTATCAATCCAATTTCCAGCATGGCATCCAGTTGCTTCTTCAGTTCTTCTAGTTCAGACGGGTTCATACTATATGGTCTCTGGGCTATGGGTCCTGCTCTGGGGATTAGTTCAATGATAAACTCGATATCCCGATCTGGGGCATACTGGGCAAAACATCTGGAAATACATCGAGGTATTCATAGACTATCCGGACTTGGTCAATGGTAGGTTGGGCTATACTCTTGTTGCACTTGAATTGACGAGGTAAGGTTTCAGATATATGCTCGACTGATATTCCGGCTGTACTGGTCATGGTTATGGCTTTCTTGGAACAGTCAATCAATCCTTTATGTTTGGACATCCAATCCATTCCTAGTACTACTTCCAAACCTTTAGTTCCGAGTACTATCAGATTAGCATAAAAATCTATGCCATGGATTTGGATAGGGACGGCTTTGCAAATTTGCCTAGCTTTGGTGGTTGAACCGGGAATTTGAACGATCAAAACATGCTTCAGTTTGGTTGGTTGGATTTTACTAGTGCATGCAAATTCTTCGGTGACAAATGAGTGCGATGCACCAGAATCAAACAACACTCGAGCAAGTACTGAATTAACAGAAAACATACCCAGCACGACGTCTGGCGCTTCCTGAGCTCCTTCAGCATGCATGAGAAAAAGACGGCCATTCAGGTTGAGCGAATTCCCTGGGGCAAACCTTCTTCCTAGCTGAACACGACGCTGCTACTGAGCTGGGGCATTTGCATTGGGGGCTGCGACATTCTTCTTGTTGGGGCACTCGTTGGAGTAGTGACCCTTATTTCCACAGTCATAACAAGTCACTTGCGACTTGTCCTTTGCTGCAACAAGCACAGCATTGCTTCCAGTCCTCGGGGAAGTGTTGGTGTTAGCGGTAGCATTGTTGTTGTTGAACTTGGGTGGGGCACGGTTGAAATTGCTAGAGTTGCCGGGGTTGTTGTGATTTCCTCCGGGCCTAGGGTTTCCACGGTTGGGATAGGTCGGACGGTTCATCGGGGGTCTGTTGGTTCTCAGGGCAAATCCTGGATATGGGTTGGGGCGATACTTTGGGTCTGATGGGTTCCTGGTTGATGCATCATGCGACGCTTGTGGTTCTCATTGGCTTGGTTGATCTTTCCTTCCATCTGGATGGCAGAGTCGACAAGGGCTTCAATATCAGCAAAGGGGATATTGACTAACATTGTCTGCATCTCATCGTGCAGACCATTCAGGAATCTTTCTTTCTTCTTGGCTTCGGTGTCAATCTCATCCGGGGCATACCTAGCTAATGACAAGAATTTGTCACGGTATTCCACTACGGTCATCCGTCCTTGCTTCAGTTCTCTGAATTTGTCTCTCATTCTCTTGATCAAACCCGGTGGCACATGGGTTCTGCTGAACATGACCTTGAATTCCTCCCATGTCATCATCTGTCCTCCGGTCATTGCACGAACGCTGTTCCACCATGCTCTGGCATCTCCGGCTAGGTAGTGGGTGGCGAATAGAACTTTCTTGTTAGCTTCCACTCCGGCGACTTCTAGGTTGTTTTCCATGGTCTGCAGCCAATCATCGGCATCTAGGGGCTCTTCAGACTTAGTGAAAACCGGTGGGTTGGTGTTCTGGAAATTCTTGAGCTTAGATACATGGTTGTCCTGATTTCCGTGGCCTTGATTGTTGTGGGCTAGCTAGGCTATCTGTTGAAGGGTGGCTAAGTTGGCCTGACGTTCGGCTCTTTCAGCTTCGTGGTCAAAAACCAACATTTGCAGGATCTGCAACATCGGGTCCAGGGATGAACCACTTTCTCCGCGTGGCATCTGAAGATTGAGATAGATCATGAGAAAAGAGGGAAATTTCTAAGGTTCAGGGACTTTGAAAAGTTTTTTTAAAGTTTGACTCGGATTCTCTAGCAACTTGCTTTTCATTCATTCATTCATAGCACACGATACAAACACACACCACAAAACAAGAAAAACAGATGGTTTTAAGAACCATTCTGGAAACTATGATACAGTGGGACCGAATACTACTCCCTACGCTAGTGATCAAGTGCTACTACTCCTCGGAGTCGGTGTAGTCATCATCCTCATCATCATCGTCGTCATTGATGAAGGCGAAATCATCCTCATCGGTGAAGAAGTCCATAGCCTGATCCTCCAGAAAATCATCATCATCGCTAAGATAGGAGTAGGGGTCTCCACGAAGATCCTCTCCGGCATTCTCCCTTTCCTCCAACTGCATGTCTCTCTCGTGGATGGTCTCCTCTAAAGACGAGATACGGTGGCGAAGACAGGCAATGATGCGCTCCTTCTTGTCGAGCTGACGGCGGCGAGACTTGCGATCCTTTGCTAGCATGGTGATGGTCTGAACCTTTGTCTTGATGATGGCGGACTTGTGGTTGGAGTAGTCACGGCAATTATCCAACTCCTGCTGAAGATCGTACATCATGAAGCTAAGGTGGTCCAACTGAGTCTTCAGCTCGTGGTGGTATGGGGCTTCCAGTGGTTGTCCATTAGCATAATGCCTTGGGCAAAACTCAAAGCGGGTACCCTTGATCTGGTTGATACTCTGCCCACACAGACGGGCAAGAGCTTCCTGCATGGCCCTGGCAAGTCCATCGAGCCAGTTGTTCTCTCTTAAGGTGAACTGAATTCCCTCAGCAGTGGGAGGTTCAATCTTTCCTCGGAGACTTGCAACAATTAGCCACTGCAGATCTTCTCCTCCTTGATCATTGAGCTGAGCTCCGAAGAACTCAGGGTGCGGACGCTCCAGAAGTTCTAAAAGCTGGTCCAAATCCCTCTCAAAGATAAGGTCTCCGCCATTCCCCAACTGATAAAACTTGTTGTACTTCACGTCCATCTATAAGAATATAGGATGAGTAAGTTAGTAGAGTGATCAAGTGTGTCAAATTTTATGTATTTTGCAAGAGTTTTTGAGGAACATGAATTTTTATAAAAGAATCAAGGTGATAAGAATGGGAATAAGTTTTTTTACATATTTGCTTCCTTTGGTTTTGAAACTAAGTTTTTGATTCAACGTCCATTCTAACTAGGGTCTCCTATGGTCAGGATGGCTCTGATACCAACTTGTCAACACCCGGATTTTTAATCCCAGATGCCTGTTATGCCATACATCGCAATCCCAGGATTACCATTTTTGCGAGACATAACAGATTTGGATACCACAGTACATCACCCATTACAAACCATACATAAGGTCTTACACAAATAAGGATCTCCTGATCCAGTTCTTAATACAACTCAAGCAACGGAAATACGTAATAATAAAGGTAGCGTAGGCGAAGCTCCATCTTCGGTGTCACGGGCAATGCTGACGATGGGAGATGATCCTAGTTGTCGTAACCTTCCTGGGGTCCTTCGTCCTGGTACTCCTCTTCATAGTCTGGCCACGGGAATATCCAGGGACAAAGCCATGAGTACTCTTTAAGTACTCGCAAACTAATACTAACAAGTGAAGGGGGTTTTTGTAATAGAACACTAAGCTCTAGGGTTGTTTTGCAAAAGCCAGATTTACCTCTACTAAGTTCAGAAGCAAGAGAAAGCTAGTTAAATTTTATAACACCTAAGTGGGAAATTGTATCTCATGCCACAACTCTGTTGTGGTCAAGTAAAAGTCTCAAGTCATTTCACAAGTCATTTTGAAAACATCTGACGGGGGAACAGTATGGCCACTCCAACTGTCCATAACCGCGGACGCGGCTATTCGAATAGTTTGACACTCTGCAGAGATTGTACACTTTCACCACAACATTCGATACATCCGTCAGGAACAAACCCTGAATTCACCATACTCAGTATGCGGATAATCAATCCTAACCTTTCAATTACACGCCCTAGTATAAGCACCTCTCCTGTGAGTTTGGCCTCCCAACCATGACCAACTGTCATCTTGGGTACTGCATAGGTGGACAATCTTCACAAGGTAGCCTCAGCTCAGACCTTGGCCGTGAGGGAACCAATACTAAGGTATATAAGTTTCCAGTCAAGCCCTACCCAATTTTCGGGTATTGTGGTTGTACGGTAAAATTGGAATGATATCGCATCCAGACAACCATCAGTTTTATAAAGGGCTCAGGCTCATGCCTCAACATTTTCATCAGGGTCCTATAGATGATCTAGCATCATCACTAACATTACAAGATTAAAGCTTGGTTTACTTTCTTTTATTTTTAGAAAAGTAATTTCTACTCATTAAAAAACTACTTAAGATTTAATATTCTTCAAACCAAACATGGGATCTTGTTGCACATGTCATCACCACACATTTCAGTACATGGGATTGTGATTTAAAGTAGTGTCACAATTTAATAAGTTTTAACCTTTTTATTTTAAATAAAATAAGTGACTAGAAAGGCCTATGTGGCATTCTTTTATTACTTGAGAATTATTTCTGTAAGTAAACCCAAATGTTTTTATATATTCTGAAAGGTATGATCAAATGTGAATTTTGAGAGTTGGAATCAACTCAAAAGCTATTATGGTTTAAATTTGAAAAATGTTTGAATGCAGAAAAGGTTATGCCTTGTTATTTTTACCAAAGTTGATCTATAGATTCAAATGATTTAAATCCAATGGGCTTGGATTAAGCATTTCAATATCTTTCTAACGAAATTGGTTTCATTCAATTTGGTTCACTGAATCGAGCTGGGTTGATTTTTGAAACTAGATACAGAACTGTGTTTGAATTAAAATGGAAAAAAGTTAAATTCAAACGACTGGGCTGCGCGGGAAACGATAATGGGCCGGCTTGCTACGCATAGCGCTTACGCGGGCTGGTTAAGTTGTTGTCCCCACGCGTTAGTGAGACAGGGGGTGTGAAGCGGTACGGGGCAACGTGGTGTGTTGGATTAGAAGTAAGATCAACGGCCGAGGGTCGTCGTCGACGATGAACTAGTCACCGGCGAGCTCGAACCCTAGCGGCGCAGTGGGTGTCGTGGGAGGCTCACCGGGGCTCAGGCGAGGGTCAGTGATGCGGGCGCCCGACGAAGTAGACGACGGCGAACCTCCTGGTACCGGCAGCTTCTCCTGGGGTGGACGAAATCGACGGCGCCCTTCTTCTCCAAAGGCGGCCTGCTCCAGCGCAATTCCAGCGATGCGCTGCTCGCCTTGCTCCGGGAACAGGGTGGAACGATCAGTGAGGAGAGGGGAGTGAGATGGTGTGAAGAGTTTGAGCGGGGGAGGCCTCTATTTATAGTCTCGACGACGAAACTGAAGGGATGGGCAGGCGACGGTGGCGACATGGCTATGGGCTGCTAGAGTCATGGCCGGCGGTGGCGATCGATCGGTGGTCTCCTGGCGATGCTCTATGGCTTTAATGCGCGTGTAGGGGCGGTGGCAAACGGTCTGGAACATGCGATGCTCTGCACTACAGAGGCGGCGTCTTCGATGGCGAGCGGTGGCTGTGAGGCATGGGGCGGCGAACGGGGATGTCTGGCGGTCTCCTGGGACGGTGGTGATCGCGTATGCACGCGGCGAGGGCGGCGCGCGGTCTGTGGGCGTGTGTCGAGGGTGGCGCTCTGGCGCTCTCTTGGCATGCGCTTAGAGAAGCTTGGCATGTCTTGGGCATGTGGTCCAGTGGCTGGCAGGGTTCGAGCGCTGGACAGGGGGTGGCGGTGGATGGTGGGCTATGTCCTAGACATGCTGTTTAGGCTTGGTGCTTGCTCTGGCTAGCTAGCCATGGTCGGCTGGCAAGGGGGTGCTCGGGTTGGCATGGCATTGGGCAAAGGGTAGGGGCTAGGGTTTGTCCAAGCACTGGTTGTCACTGAGGGAGACAAGGGTCACCAATGGTGAACATTGCTTAGCCAAATTACTGCTCAAAATAGTGAAGTTAGGACAGTTTGATTTGTTGTCTCCAAGTGTTTGATGAAATGGCCGCAAGAACTCAAGTTTTGAATTTTGAAAAGATTTTTGGTGGGTGTGCTAGGCATGTGCTGGTGAGTCTGTGGATGCTTGGGTTTTGAAAGTTGAGCTTGTTTGAGTGGTTTTTGAAAAAGAGGGATCTTCCCATAGGATAAAGATTCAATTTTGAACTGTCCTTTAAACTATGCATTCAAATGTTTTTGGATGATCACAAAGTGGGCCTTGATACTTTGTTATGAGTACTATCAACGGTGCAAAGATCCAAACAAGTTTCTATTAAGTTCTGAAAGTTAGAGACAGCCAAAGTAGGCATGGGAGTTAGTTTGGCAAAAGTGACCATTCCTTGATTTTGTTTGTTTTGATTTATTTGTCTTTGGGAAAAGTGTGGGGATTGTCATGATGTTTATTTCACCTAAGAATCCTTTTAAAGCAAAGAAACACATAAACAAGGCAATTCAAAAGAATTCAAAATGGGATGCATACACACATGCATGCTTTCCTATTTTTATTTAGAATTTTTTTTTGTTAACCCTAATTTTGAAGATTAGAGTTTGATGATTCTAGTTTAATATTTTTGGGATGTTACATGCGTCATAATATTGAAGAAGGATGGTGGGAACACCAACTCAAAACTAACAAGACATTGTACCACATGCTTCTGTAACCTTGGTAGAATATCTGGATTGATTACCTTATGAGATATTTCATTGAGGAATGCACACAGCTTCACAATGGGTACTCAAACATTTTCTGGTAGAAGCCCCCTCAATGCAATCGGAAGCAACTGCATCATAATCACGTGACAGTCATGAGACTTCAGGTTTTGGAACTTTTTCTCTGCTATATTTATTATCCCCTTTATATTAGATGAGAAGCCAGATGACACCTTGATACTGTAAAGGACTTCAAAAAAGATTTCCTTCTCTGCTTTGGTAAGAGCATAGCTGGCACGACTTAAGTGACGCCATTTATCCGTTTTGTTCTATGTATGCATGTTCTTTGGGTCTTTCATAACTTGCTGGTCCTCCCGTGCTTCTGGTGTATCTTTTGTCTTCCCATACACGCCCAGGAATCCTAGCAGGTTCGTGCAAAGATTCTTCGTCACGTGCATCATGTCGATTGAAGAGCGGACACGTAGGACTTTCCAATATGGCAGCTCCCAAAATATAGATTTCTTCTTCCGCATGGGCGCGTGTCCAGTAGCGACGTTGTTCGTAACTGATTGAACGCCAGGACCCTTTCCAAAGATTACTTCTATGTCCTTGACCATACCAAATATATAATCACCGGCAGGGAGTTCAGGCTTCTTCCGGTGATCTGCCTCACCTTTGAAATGCTTGCCTTTCTTTCTTACGAGATGATTGGTCAGAAAAATCATCGATTCCCCAGGTACACAACCTTCGTGCATTTATGCAAATATGTACCTTCATTCTATCTAAACAGTGTGTGCATGCCTTATATCCCTTGTTTGTATGTCCTGAAAGATTATTCAGAGCAGACCAATCATTGATGGTTACGAAAAGTGATACGTCAGAAACGTATCTATAATTTTTGATGCTCCATGCTTATTTAGTATCTACTTTGCTTTGTCTACACTTTGAGGTGATTTTTACATGTTTTCTGGTACTAACCTATTAACAAGTTGCCACAGTGCCAGTTGCCTATTTTCTGCTATTTTTGGTTTCAGAAAAGCTAGTAAGGAAATATTCTCGGAATTGGACGGGACAAATTTCAAAGTCAATAACTTTCCACGGGGAACAAGAAGTCCAGAGGGGAGATGAAGAAGTGCGCCAGGGCGCCCAGACCCCTCCTAGGTGTGGGTGGGCCCTACCCCGCACCTAGGCAGGGTGTGGGGCCCCTGGTCGCCTCCTTGGCCTCCCCCTTCGCCTATAAGAAGCCCCCAATGCAGAAACCCTAAGCATCCGATCAATATTCCACGAAACCTTTTGTAGCCGCCGCCACTGTCGTCCCTAGATCAGGGGGATCTGAAGTTCTTCCCGGCACCCTGCCGGAGGGGAGATCCTCCCGGAGGCCTTCTCTCCGGTATGATGTGTGAGTAGTTCCACCTTGGACTATGGGTCCATGTAGTATCTATATGGTTGTATCTACTCCTTGTGCTTTCATGGATAGATCTTGTGAGCTCCGTTCATGATCAAGATCTAATCTATTTGTAATCATGCACATTGTGCTTGCGGGGATCCGATGGATATTGAGATTATTATGTTGGTTTGATTAATGGTTTTGTATTTATGATTCTATCATGTGTGTGTTGTTTGTGATCTTGCATGCTCTCCGTTGTTAGTAGCTATCTTGGCCATGTAGTTGCTAGTGACTCCAAGAGGGGGTATTTATGCTCGATAGTGGGTTCATGCCTCTAGTTTCCAAGGGAAGTGACAGAAATCTCTTCGGTTGTAGATGTGTTGTTGCCACTAGGGATAAAACAACGGTCTATTGTTCATGGAACATGTGGACTGTTTACCTTACACACTTTGCTTAAAGCAGTTGTCTGTTGCTTGCAACTTAATACTGGAGGGGGTTCGGATGATAACCTGAAGGTGGACTTCTAGTCATAGATGCAGTTGGATGGCGGTCTATATATCTTGTTGTATTGCCCAATCGAATCTCATAGGATCTTTCTGACTAGTAATTGCATTGTTATGCCTTGCTCAGTTCCTGTCAATTGCCCTGCTGTAATTTGTTTACCCTTCATGCCATGTTGTTTATCTAAGGAGAGAACCTCTAGTGAACTATGGACCCGGTCCAATCTTTACCATTGATACATCTTCCACTGTTACTTGTTTACTTGTTGCAAACATTACCTTCCACACCATACAATTAATCATTTGTTACAGCAAACCGGTGAGCTTGACAACCTCATTGATTCGTTGGGGAAAAGTCTTGATTTGTGTTGTGCAGGTCTCCGCGTTGCTAGCAACACCTGTGTGACGTTTCCTTCCTCCTACTGGTTCGAAAACCTTGGTTTCTTACTGAGGGAAAACTTGTTGTTGTGCTGCTTCACACCTTTCTCTTGGGGTTCCCAACAAGCTCCATGTTAACCGTGCTAGCCATCATCAAACTTTCTGGCGCCGTTGTCGGGGAGGCTAAGGACGTCTTCACTAGGGAGTCCTTCACTTCCTTTCTCTTTACTTTGTTTTTAGTTTGCTTTGTTTCTTTTGCTTGGTTTTTTTTGCCTCTTTTCAAAAAACCCAAAAATATTTAGTCTAGTTTGGTTTGCTTTCTTTATTCAAAAACACAAAAAAATAGTTCCTACTCTAGTTTCCACCATGTCTGGTTTTGGACCAACCTTTATTTCCCCTATGGAAGAGATCTCCACTTTTAAGCAAAAAAGTGAAGAAAGTTTTAAAGAAGCTTGGTCTAGAATCTCTGCTTTACAGAGGGAAACTAAGACTAAGGTGAGCCTTAGCTTGGTTATTGATAGTTTTTACCGCGGTATTGCTCTTCGTTATAGATATGCTTTGGATGCTATGGCTGAGAAAGATTTTCTGCTATGTACTGAGGATGAAGCTTTTGATGCCAAAAAGAAATTGATCATGATTTATGGTACACCTGGCAAGTATGATTCCTCTTTCACAAATATTTTTGCTAGGTTGAACACTCATGAGACCGGTATTGCTGCTATGAATAGTTGCTATCACATGCTTAGGGCTTACCATGATTATGTTCCCATAAATTCCGAGCCTTCAAAGTGGTTTCCCACAATCATAGTCTCAATAAACACTACACTTTTTTATGCCCGCTGTGATATCATGTCTGAATTTTGCCTCATGCCTAAAGATAGTTATGATTCCTTGAGTCTTTGGGGGCTTACTGAAGGAGGAGAGGAAATATCTCTTACTAACAATGCCACTCTATTACCCATTGGAATAGCCGAAGGTGTGTTTACAAAAATCTCAGGGAAAATGGTGACTACTGATTATCTTGTTATTGAATGTGTAGGCAAGGGACAGATTACACTTGGAAGATCCCTACTGAAACACCTTGGAGCGGTAATAGATGTGGGAAAAGGCATTATGCATTTTGCTCCTCGAGTGAGCAACCATATTTTCCCTAATGAGAAGAAGAAAGGTAAGAAAGGAAAGAACAAGAAGGTTGCTTCTTCATTTGAAAATACTCGATTCTTCTTGCTTCTTGTGCCTAACTTAAAGGCGTTAAAGAAAAGTACTTGTTGGGAGAAACCCAAGAGTTTACTTGAGTCTTGGAAGTTATTACTCAGTAATGACCTCTCCTTATCCTTTTTGTTTGCTTTTTGTGCCAAGAATGACCTCTAATGAGAGGGAAGTAAGATTTGGGGAGTTGCTGTCCTGAAACAGATTTCTGTCCTCCACCATAAACATTCGTGAGGAGTCTCTGTAACTCAGATTGAGCTCAAAATTTACGAATAAATCCCCTAGTATGTTAGATAACTTTCGTTAGTTCAACACTTTTTGATTTGAGCAACAGAATATGTTTGGAAAAATCGGTTTCTACCTGCTGGTCTGTTTTGATAGATTTCTGCCATTATTTGCATTTGCTTCTTATTGATTCCTTTTTAGTTCTCTTTTGGGGAATTGGGCTTTTTGAAGGAGTTACTACAGTATCTTCTGTTTTAGTGAAAATATTTGTTGTTCCAAAGCTTTTCCAGAGGTCTAATATGTTTTTAATAAACTAATGTTGCTAATGAAGATTGTATGAAGTTTTGTATGAAGGAAAAATTTCAGGTATAGAGAGAGAATGATGCAATGATATGAAGAATGGACAAAATCTCAAGCTTGGGGATGCCACCATGGTGTCACCCCAAGAAATATCCAAGAGTTACAAGCGTCAAAGCTTGGGGATGCCCAAGGCATCCCTTCTTCATCAATAAAAAGCTCAGGTCTGTCTAGACACTTCGTTTTTATTGTTTCATGCATAGTTGTGTTGTTCTTGGAGCGTCTTAGTTTTCGTTTTCTTTGCTTAGGTTGTTTAGTTTGCTCGAATAAACTAGTTTGGACCCCCATTCTCGTTGTGTTGTTTTGCAAATAAGTTGCTTGGTGTTGGAAAGGAGTAGTAAGTTCTTGCTTATAAGTGCAAGAGGAGCTTGCATTGACTCTGACTTAGACTTTAGCATGACATGTTAGGTATTGTTTTGACCTTATTCTTAGTGATTATTGCTGTAGCATGTATTTTTCCAAACAATTGGGATTGCTTAGTGTGTCTTAAAGAAATTATGCGTTGTTTTAGCATGCAAAAGCATAGTATTGTGGTATTCTCCTTTGATGCTTTGTTTGGGTTGACTTGGCACATGCTCACACCATGTTATGACTATGACAAGTCACCATAGCCTCTATGATCATTTAGTCCTTGACTTGTAGTACCACTCTATGATTTGATTAGTAATGCTTTGTTGCTCTGCATGATTATGGACATTATGCTCTCTTAGATGGTTGCTCCCAGACTTTTGCTAGCCTCCACTTGTATGAGTAAGATCTACTCATGCTTCCAACTCCCAAGAAACCAAGTTATTCCAAAGTTTCCAGTATAAATTCCTATGCATGGTGTGTTACACCATTCCAAGTATATTCTTGTTTTCAGCTATCTTCCAATTAAAAACTATTTTGTTATGTGAAAACTTAGTAATCAAAGCCCTCACGAACTTGATGGCACACTTTATATTCTTTGCCCCTAATAAACTTGAACCATTGTGTCATCTATGTTGTATATGCTTGCACTTATACGTTGGAATTAGTAGAAACGTGCTATCACGGGGAACATTTTCGACATTGCACTTGTACTTTGTACTCAGTTGATATCATGCTCTTATGTCTATGGATGTCACCGGTGTGAAATAAAGAGGGAACTTGTAAGTCCATGGAGTTTGTATTCCTTGTTAGAGAAACGCCTGGGCCGCTAGCCTAAGCCATGCCTAATCATGGTCGAAACTTGCAGCATCACCATAGTGAGCTATCTATGAAGCATCCTCAATAAAAAAGCTATGCATATGGTAAATAAAAAGATTGCTGAGATGCTCATTGTCTGCTTGCCTTGTCATTTTGGTTATGGGAAAGCTCTTGTACCATGTGCAAGGGGTACCCCGTTGGCGGTTCTCTATGATATGCAAATACTTACAATGAAAAGAACTTACAGGTGACTGAAGTTGAGTAGCATGAGGTGTGGCCCTCGTATTCAAGGGACTTGAGATTGCCAACTTATACTTCGTCAAGCATATACTCCATCTTTGTTCACTTTAACCTTAATCACTTCAAGATGCTTATGATAGGGGAAATGAGGGCTAAAAGCTAACAAGTACCATAATTTTTGGAAGCTCTTTTTGAAACTTGAAATCCCTACTTCCTTTATAAAAGGCCTTTCTTCCACTACTATTGAGTCTCCACCTTCTACCTTTAGGAACCATTAAGGGAGCATAGTTGTCATTCTGTGTGCAGTGTTCCAAAGCTTATTGATTGATGCATGTTGTGATATTACTTGTTCTTATGCTATTTGTTTCTAGTCACCCTTGTGAACTTTGAAGGTGTCATATGCATCTATTTGCTACTCTATGAGGGACAAGCTGATTGCCACTATGCCATGTTTTCTGTATGTGAAACAAACAAACGTTTTTCAATGCATGTTATTCATGATATTTGTTTGTAGCCTTTCATGTTGCATGCATAGTTACTATGTCCTATTGTTAGAACTCCATCTTTCATGCACATGTTTAGAGTTCTTTGATCCTAGCTTTCAATGCTTGCAAATGGTTAGATATTTATTGTGAGGGTGCATATCACCTCAAAAATTATTCTTTTATCACTTACCTACTCGAGGACGAGCAGGAGTTAAGCTGGGGGATGCTTGATACGTCAGAAAAGTATCTATAATTTTTGATGATCCATGCTTGTTTAGTATCTACTTTGCTTTGCTTTGTCTACACTTTGAGGTGCTTTTTACATGTTTTCTGGTACTAACCTATTAACAAGTTGCCACAATGCAAGTTGCCTGTTTTTTGCTGTTTTTGGTTCCAGAAAAGCTAGTAAGGAAATATTCTCGGAATTGGATGGGAAAAACGTCAAACTCAATAACTTTCCATGGGGAACAAGAAGTCCAGAGGGGAGACGGAGAAGCGGGCCAGGGCGCCCAGACCCCCCACCCCTTGACACGGGTGGGCCTTGCCCCACGCCTAGGCAGGGTGTGGGGCCCCTGGCCGCCTCCTCGCCCTCCCCCTTCGCCTATAAGAAGCCCCCGATGTAGAAATTCTAAGCACCCGATCAATATTCCACGAAACCTTCTGTAGCCGCTGCCACCGTCATCCCTAGATCCGGGGGATCTGAAGTTCTTCCTGGCACCCTGCCGGAGGGGATATCATCCTGGAGGCCTTCTCTCCGGTATGATGTGTGAGTAGTTCCACCTTGTACTATGGGTCCATGTAGTAGCTAGATGGTTGTATCTCATCCTTGTGCTTTCGTATAGATCTTGTGAGCTCCGTTCATGATCAAGATCTAATCTATTTTTAATCATGCATGTTGTGTTTGTGGAGATCCGATGGATATTGAGATTATTATGTTGGTTTGATTAATGGTTTTGTCTTTATGATTCTATCATGTCTGTGTTGTTTGTGATCTTGCATGCTCTCTGTTGTTAGTAGCTATCTTGGCCAAGTAGTTGCTAGTGACTCCAAGAGGGGGTATTTTTGCTCGATAGTCGGTTCATGCCTCTAGTTTCCATGGGAAGTGACAAAAATCTCTTCGGTTGTAGATGTGTTGTTGCCACTAGGGATAAAACAACGGTCTCTTGTTCATGGAACATGTGGACTGTTTACCTTACACACTTTGCTTAAAGCAGTTGTATGTTGCTTGTAACTTAATACTGGAGGGGGTTCGGATGATAACCTAAACGTGGACTTCTAGTCATAGATGCAGTTGGAAGGCGGTCTATATATCTTGTTGTATTGCCCAATCGAATCTCATAGGATCTTTCTGACTAGTAATTGCATTGTTATGCCTTGCTCAGTTCCTGTAAATTGCCCTGCTGTAATTTGTTTACCCTTCATGCCATGTTGTTTATCTAAGGAGAGCACCTCTAGTGAACTATGGACCCCGGTCCAATCATTACCATTGATAAATCTTCCACTGTTACTTTTTTACTTGCTGCAAACCATTACCTTCCGCACCATACGTTTAATCCTTTGTTACAGCAAACCGGTGATCTTGACAACCTCACTGATTCGTTGGGGCAAAGTCTTGAGTTTGTGTTGGGTAGGTCTCCGTGTTGCTAGCAACACCTGTGTGGCATTTCCTTCCTCCTACTGGTTCGATAACCTCGGTTTCTTACTGAGGGAAAACTTGTTGTTGTGCTGCTTCACACCTTGATCTTGGTGTTCCCAACAGGCTCCACGTCAACCGTGCTAGCCATCATCAAAAATCAACCCTCGTAGGTCAAATGGATCCTGTTTGTTCTCATCCCACGCATGTACACCTGGTTTGCCCCACAGTTGTAAGAGTTCTTCAAATAATGGCCTTAGGTACACATCAATGTCGTTGCCCGGTTGCTTCGGGCCTTGGATGAGCACTGGCATCATAATAAACTTACGCTTCATGCACAACCAAGGAGGAAGGTTGTAGATACATAGAGTCACAGGCCAGGTGTTGTGACTGCATCTCTGCTACCCAAAAGGATTTATGCCATCCGTAATTAGACCAAACCATAAGTTCCTTGCATCACCTACAAAGTCCGGGAAGTCTCTCTCGATTTTTCTCAATTGCGACCCATTAGCGGGGTGTCTCAACTTCCTGTCTTTCTTACGGTCTTCTTTGTGCCATCGCAACAACCTGGCATGCTCTTTGTTTCTGAACATGTGTTTCAACCTTGGTATTATAGGAGCATACCACATAACCTTAGCAGGAACCCTCTTCCGGGGGGCTCTCCCCCAACATCACCATGGTCATCTCGTCTGATCTTATACCGCAATGCATTGCATACTGGGCATTTATCTAAATTCTAATACTGCTTACTGCGGTATAGGATGCAGTCATTAATGCATGCATGTATCTTCTGCACATCTAATCCTAGAGGGCAGAGAGTCTTCTTTGCTTCGTACGTACTCTCGGGAAGTTTGTTATGCTTTGGAAACTTCGGCTTCATTATTTTCAGCATATTTTCAAATGCAGAGTCAGTTAGACCACACTCTGCCTTCCATCACAGCAATTCCAGTGTGGTACCGAGCTTTGTGCTGCCATCTTTGCAATTTGGGTACAACAATTTCTTGTGATCTTCTAACATGCCCTCCAACTTCAACTTCTCCTTTTCTATTTCACAGTCTCGCTTTGCATCAGAAATGACCCTACCAAGTTCATCAGCGGGCTCATCTGATGCTTGTTCTTCGCCTCCTTCCTCTTTATTGTCTTCCATTGCAGTATCACCGTATTCAGGAAACATATGATGATAGTTGTTATCATCATCTTCTTCTTCATTGTCTTCCATCATAACCCCTCTTTACTCGTGCTTAGTCCAGCAATTATAGCTGGGCATGAAACCTTTCATAACCAGGTGGCCACGAATGATTTTCGAGGAAGATTACTCTTTGTTGCTCCGACATTGAACACATGGACAACACATAAAACCATTCTCTTTGTTTGCCGTAGCCACATCGATAAATTTATCCACACATTTAATGCACCCAGGTTCACGCCGGTCACCGTACATCCATTCCCGACCGTTCATCTGCATCATATAATTAAGTTTATCAAAAATGAAACATCATAAATAGTGAAATGACCAATTCACATCGACACATGCATTGTATCAATGACGGATGAAAAGATAAGATTGCTAACCTCGATCGAGGAGGAAAGAAAGAGGAGAAAGCTCAAGTGCGTCTCGGGCACCTCCTAAATTTTTGTTTTGTGAGAAATTTAACGAGATCATTCACTCAAACATTTCATCAAACACCTCGCATGCATGCATAGGAAAAAAATAAACTAGCACACCTCTCACACCTTCCACCAAGAAAAAATAGAGGGGAGGCAGAGGGCTGGAGCGTCATATTTACAAACCGGGACTAAAGGTGTGTGGTAGGCCACGTGTCTAGCACCCATACTTTAGTCCTGGTTTGTGTTACAAACCGGGACGCATGCTCCCTCACCAACCGAGACGCATGCCTCTGGCCCCCATGCGGCAGGCCGGCCCGCTTGAACCGGGACGCAAGCTAGCATTAGTCCCGGTTCGTGGCGGAACCGGGACTGACGCCGTTGGCGGGCGTGAACGGATAGAATGTTTTCTACTAGTGCATGCATGCGGTGAGCTAAAAGATTTGCCACTTTGATCTATTGCAAAAAAACAAGGATTTGAGAAATTCCAAGCTCAAGGTGGATTTTAAACAACATAAAAAGAAATAGAGACAGGAAGAGGATAAAATGAGGTGGTGCTCTATATTGTAGGCGACATGTATTTGAGAGTATACATGCATGTGAGATTATTTAGTGAGAACTAAATATGTCCCATGCATGTGGGATAAAAGAGTGTTAGAAACAAGATTTGCAACGAAACAAAGGTTTGGGAGTTTAATAACTACATGGCTTTTTATTTGGTTTGGATCATATATACCATAGTTTAGCCATGTATGATATAGAAGTGGAACCTTTCATATGTAGGTGCGACTTGAATTAAATACCAAGTAAAATGAAATGCCACATACATATGTAGGGTAGAGCTAAGATGATATTGAAGAGAAGTTGACATGACAAGTTTGAAGATGGAGTGAACTAAAGAGATATGCCCTCAACTCAAATTGGGCATTTACCATATATCAAAATACAAATACAAATACAAGATATCAAGAAGCAAATACAATTTATAAACCCAATGCCATATGAGAGGAAGAACCAAATTGAAGGGGGTTTTATATGATGCTCAAATGCAAGGTGACATGGTGACATGAGTATGATATAATGATGAAGCAATAAATTATATGTAGGAAGTAGCAATATATAGACTAGGCAAGTAGCATTGCAATTGTTGGACAATTGGGATGCTATAGTTAGCCACTTGGTTACGAGTAAAAATGCCCCTTTTAAGGTCACCAACAACGTTACCAAGGGTAATCCCTTCATGAACAAGCTTGGCGATCCTTCTTGCTTCACGACGAGCATCGGCTTCTTTAATGGATTCTTGAGAAACCTCTTAGGCTTAAAACTGAGCTTGCTCCTCGTCTTGAGCTTGCTCGACATTTTGGCCTTGTCCAACTTCATGAGCTTGACCTTGATCATGAGTTATCTCTTCAACTAGGGTATCTTGAGGGCTATGGGATTGATGAAGATCTTGATTAGGTGAGGGCTCCACATAAGTAGAGCATTGTCCTTCTCCTTCCACCACAAGAGGTTCCTCAACGGGGCGGAATAATCCCACACCCATTCTTCTTATGGATTGAGGAGGAATTTCATCACCTACATCACCAAGATCAAGTTGCCCCACTTGGGAGCCATTATGCTCAATGAATCTCACGTTACAAGAGACTATAACTTGTCTGATGGACTTGTTATACACTCTATAAGCGTGAGAATCCGAAGCATATCCAACAAAGATACCTTCAATAGCATGAGACTCTAATTTAGATAATTGGTTACCTTTCTTGAGAATGAAGCACCTACACCCAAATACCCGATGGTATTGGATATTTGGTTTCTTGCCGGTGAGGACTAATAAGGGGTCATTTCCAAATACTTGTCGATATACACACATTTGGCAACATGACAAGCGCTTGAGATAGCTACGTGTTGGGGATATGCTATATGGGTATCCTCATAGCATGTCTCTTATCCGACTAACCCGGGTGGCCCATAGTCGGTAGCATGGCCTATGGCCTGCTGGGCGGCCCAGTTAGATGGATCCAGAAGGGAGGCCCATGCTGGATAAAGGAAGGCTACGGTGGAGTCACCAGCGTACCCGGAGCCTTGGAGTGCAAGATACACAAGACTAGTAATAGACGGTGTAGAACTCTATAACCTGTCCGGCTAGGACTTTTCCCTGTAACCCTAGGATCTGACGACTATATAAGTCGGGCCTATGGGAGACTTTAGGGCACGACAACCTAGTATCGTTTTACATACACCTCGCACAGCGAACCTAATCTCTGTAAGTCGGCGTATTGCCCTTATAGTGATTTATAGCAGGAGTAGGATTCCGCCACCATTGTGGGATCTGAACCTGGGTAAGTTGTGTTACCTCGTACCCGTCAACCGTCTGCCTTCCCCCACGTCTCTAAACACGCACTGTGAGGACCCCTCCATGGCGTACTCGTCGGCAATACCACGACAATTGGCGCCCACCGTGGGGCAAGAGACGCTTCAGGCTCTTCAGCGGGCGAGGACCAAGATCTTCGCAGGAATCGGTGAAACCGTAGCCATCGGCCGTGTTCTCTTCTCTGGCAATGTTCCGATCGTCCCCCCCGACGAGTTCTGGATCCCGGCAAAGACGAACCCTACGCGGTGCTCGATCGTTCCTATCAGAGACATCCACCTCTTCATCGGCAAAACCGACTCGGGCACTAGTTCCCTGGGAGTCGGAGGAGCATCAAGACCCGCACGGACCGCCTACGGGCAGGATACGTTCGCGGAAGGATCGATGTCGGATCTCTCTTCGGAGTTTGCCGGCAAAGATCGGAAAGCATCAAGACCCGCATGGACCGCCTATGGGCAGGATACGCTCGCGGAAGGATCGATGTCGGATCTCTCCTTGGAGTTTGCCGGCAAAGATCGGAAAAATTCAAGACCCACCCAAACCGCCCTTGTGCAGGATATAAAGGTGGAAGATCACTGCAAATCCGCCGGCTTTGTCCGTGCGTCTGGACAGCAGAGATCCAAGTTCGTCGGTGTGGTTAGCATCTTTGATTTGGCGCGCTGCGTTCAGAGAGAAGGCGAAAACCCCCGCGACTACCTGGCCAGGTGGCTCCGTATACGAGCCGATCTAGCCCACTACCCCAATGATGATGCCATCTATCACTTTGTGGAAGGATTGGACCATGGCGCGCTTCTCCGACACTCTCTAAGACGGCAATAGGCGTCAGGACGCCTTACCTTCGAAGGCATGGTAAACACCGTCAACAACTACGCGGAGGCTGAAGCGGCAGCTCAGACAGCGCCTGCGCTCATTGACGGAGCACCTCCGATTCAGCCACCACCGCCTCCGGCCGCCATTATCGCAGCAGCGCCACCACCTCCAATCATCATCGAAGCCGTTGCACCTCCACCGCCCGTCATCAAGGAAGTCCTGGCACCCTCCGACTCTGTCATTGACGCACTTTATGCTGATTTCAGTGCAGATTCAGAGGAAATAGACTTCAGTCCAGAAGAGCTAGACTCCACTATGCAGGAGATGGAGGAGGAGGAGTACTCGCGCGACGAACACCGTCATGTCCTGAGGGGTGTTCGTCACCATTGGGACAGCGATGGATGAAGACCAGCCCGGGCAAGCTCTGCCTACGGCGCTGGATAAGGGGAAAGGACCACTTATTGCCGCCGACGCTGCTCGCGCAAAGGTCATGCCTCCCCCGCCTAATCCAGTGCAATAGCCGCAGGAACTCGGCACCGGTCCGAGCAACAACAACACCGCAAACTTGCCGCCTCCAGCATCCACGTCGGCAGCAGCCCATGTTACCCCAGCCGATAGAGTGATGTACGGCAATCTCCTCGTTGAGCCACTAACTGTTGATCATATCCGGAATGTGACTCAGCTTGACGAGAAGCGCCAGCAGCTGCTGGAGGAAGCACAGGCCATCGCGGAGCAAGGCGCTAAACTAGATCGAGATTTGGTCAACGCGCAAAAGTCCATAGAAAACGCTAGAGCAATGGAGGCCGAGTACAAGACTCTGCTATAGCAGCAGAAGGCTAAGAAAGCTCCGGCTCGCGTCATCAACGATCCTGGTGTACGGCGCAACCTAGGATGGGCTCCCTCAAAGCCGGCACAGGCCAAGCCATACATTGACAGTGAAGGCAAACAGGTGATGCCCACCCCACTCCTTAACCTCGCCGTCGCCAAGACCCTTCTGGAGAAGGATAGATCGCCTGAGGCAGTACAACAGGTTTATGACCTAGTGGCCAAGGCGGTAAAGCAGCAGGAAAAGGCCACCTCTCAGAGGTTTGAGTCTGACCCAGCGCTCTGCCGATCTAGCCAGTACAAACCGCCAAGGGATGGATCTCCTTAGGATGTCGGATCACGGACGGGTTCATCAGAACGAAGACGGAGGGATGCACGCAACAGGAAGGATGCTATTCCCATATCTTCCGACCACGGAGAAAGAGCCCAACCTCGCCGTCCATCGCCACCGCTCTGATCCCCCCGACATCAGGAAGACTACAAGACTCACCATCGCACGGATATGCCTCCACCAAGGCAGCGCGGCATCGTCATCCGCGACAACGCGGCACATACCCGTCATGATGAAGAGCACCACCAAGGACATAAGAGCAGGTCGCACCACGACCCTCCGCGTTCGACAATCAACCGCGACAGGCGGGGGGCATCGCAGGAGGGTAACAGCAAGAAGGCTAACCCACGGCCACCTCCGCCTCCGTCGCCGCCAAGCAGTCACCATGGCGGAAGAGGCCCGCGTCGTTCACGCAGCCCATCCCCTGTTGACAACAAGAAGAAGAACCCGGAGCCATACGATGCACGTTCGCGGATCGATGAGATCCACGAGGCCCGGGAAGGACCATACCTGGGACCACGTTGCTTTGGACCTGCAATACGGTCCGCAACTTACCCCAAAGGTTTCCGGATTGACAAGACCATCAAGCCCTATGACGGCACCGCCAAGCCTGCCACATGGTTGCAGGACTACGGCAACACGGTGGAGATTGCCGGAGGCAACCCAACGTCGCCGTCAAGTACCTCCCGTTAATGTTGGCGGGCACGGCCCATCAATGGATCGACGACTTGCCGGAGAAATCTATTTACAACCGGCTGGATATGCAAGAAGCATTCACCAAAAACTTTGAGGGTACATACAAGCGTCCCTGCACGGTGGGCGATCTATAGCGGTGTGTGCAAGAGAAAGACGAGACATCTCGCGCCTACCTCTCCCGCTGGCTGGATATGCAAAATTCCTGCGCAGGAGTGCACGCCCAGACCGCCATGGCCGCCTTCATCGATGGATTCGAAAGGGGTACGTTGCTCCGACATAAGCTAAAGCGCTTGCAGGACAATCATCAGCTTGACTTGAATCAGATGATTCAGTTAGCTAGTGAGTTCGCAGCTGCCGACGACGATGCTCGTGGCTCTTTGCCGGCAACGGCCATTCCAACCCAAGCTCGGAGGAACAGCAGTACAAAGCGGAAAACCGCTCCAGAATAAAATCAATCTACCGACATGGTCGCCATGACTTTCGCAGGACGAGGCGAAGGCGGACAACGTGGCCGAGGGAGGGGAGCAGGCCGCGGGCAGCAGCGAGGAAGCGAAACCAACTCGGCGCCGCTCCGCGTTCCCCAAACCTACGAAGAGTACCGCGATATGCCGTGCCTCGTACACCTCGACGCCAATGTCAAGGCCACCCATACCAATCGACACTGCAAATTCGTCAACGACCTCAAGGAAGACCCGGAGTCCGGCTATAAGCGAAGTCGGAAGAACAGACCGCAAGGCAAGGGCAAGGGGAAGAAGAAGGAGGAGGAGTCCAAGGATTCAAGTGACATGGACGAGGACGTTGACCCCAAGCACGCCGCCAAGGGCGACGACAAGGGCAAGAACCCCTTCGCAAAGAAGGCCCCAGTCTACCACACTTACCTTGGCACCCCCACCGTCCGACAACAGAAGACCTCTCTAAGGATCCTGATGGCTACTCTCCCCCTAGTCCCCCAATACCTGCGCTGGTCGGAGGTTCCAATCACTTGGGACGGGACGGACCACCTAGACCTTGTGCCCACGGAGAACCAGTACGCCATGGTTATCAACCCACTGATTGACGGCGTGGAGTTCACCAAGTGCATGGTGGATAGTGGAAGCAGCATCAACATCATGTACCTGGATACACTGCAGAAGATGAACTTGACGGAGGCAAACCTAAGGCGGACCAACACCGTGTTCCATGGCGTAGTTCCTGGTCGGGAGGCTCGGTCCCTTGGGTGCATCACACTTCAGGTAGCCTTTGGCGACGTTAATAATTACCGCCAAGAGCGCATGACCTTTGAGGTGGTCCCCTTCAAGAGCGTGTACCACGTCATATTCGGCCGCGACATATTCCACACGTTCATGGCCAAACCATGCTTCGTCTACAACAAACTCAAGATACCCGGACCAAACGGTGTCATCACCGTATCCGGAAGCTTTACCAAGGCAAGGGACTGCGAGATCAATGAAGCAGCCATTGCAGAAGCTGTCCTCTACAGCGAAGAATTCAAGGAGATCCAGAGCAAGGTCAATGACTCAGAGATGCCCGTGTCGAAGAAGCAGATCTCCGACTCCGCTCCTGCGTTCAAGGCCGCCATCGAGACCAAGCCGGTAGAACTTGTGGTAGGCGATGCCTCCAAGACTGTCGCCATTGGGACGAACCTGGATCCCAAATAGGAAAGCGCGCTCGTCGAGTTCCTCCGTGAGAATAGGGACATCTTTGCCTGGCAACCTGCCGACATGAAAGGTGTACCTAGGGAACTTGCCGAGCACAGCTTAAACATTGATCCAAAATGTAAACCAGTGAAACAACCTCTACGACGCTTCAGAGATGAGAAGAGACGCGCCATTGGCAAAGAGATAGCTAGGTTACTTAAGGCTGAGTTTATCCGAGAAGTCCTTCACACCCGATGGGTGGCCAATCCCATACTTGTCCCCAAAAAGGGAACCAATGAATTAAGAATGTGCGTTGATTACACCGGCTTGAACAAAGCATGTCCCAAAGATCCGTTTGCTTTGCCTCGCATTGACCAAGTCATTGACTCGACAGCTGGCTCGGAACTTTTGTGTTTTCTCGATGCATACTCAGGATACCACCAGATCAAGATGAGGAAGTCGGACCAATTGGCCACTTCGTTCACTACCCCTTACGGCACGTTTTGCTACGTCACGATGCCCTTTGGGCTGAAAAACGCAGGTGCCACCTACCAGCAGACAATGCAACATTGCCTCCACGACCAAATTGGTCGGAACGTTCACGCTTATGTGGATGATATCGCGGTGATGTCTAAAAAATCTAGCGACTTAATCTCTGACTTGAAAGAAACCTTTGATAATCTCCGGAAATACAACATGATGCTCAACCCTAAGAAATGCGTCTTCGGGGTTCCAGCCGGCAAACTGTTAGGCTTCATCGTTTCCCAGCGCGGAATCAAGGTCAACCCGGAGAAAATCAAGGCCATCTTAAACATAAACCGTCCGACATGCCTAAAGGACATTCAACGACTAACAGGTTGTGTTGCAGCAGCTAGTCGGTTCATCAGCCGACTTGGAGAGAAGGCTTTGCTGTTGTACAAGTTGCTTAAGAAGGCGGACAAATTCACGTGGATGGACGAAGCAGAGGCAGCATTGAAGCAGCTCAAGGAGATTCTTTCCTCAGCGCCCATCCTTGCAGCACCCGAGCCTGGTGAGCCCCTGTTAATCTACATGGCGGCAACCAACCGGGTTATCAGCATCGTCGTCGTCGTAGAGCGGAAGGAACCAGGCTATGAGCACGGAGTTCAACGACCAGTTTACTATGTAAGCGAAGTCTTGACGGAGTCCAAGCAGCGTTACCCACACTACCAAAAGATAGCTTACGGAGTATTCCTCGCTTCGCGGAAGCTGAGGCATTACTTTCAGGAGCACCCAATCACAGTAGTGAGCAAGACTCCCCTGTCCGACATCATCAACAACAGCGACGCTACAGGAAGGGTCGTGAAGTGGGGCATTGAACTTGCCGCCTTCGAGATCACCTACAAGAGACGCGACGCTATCAAGTCACAATCCGTGGCGGATTTCATTGCAGATATGAAGATGCCATATGCCACTCCGTTGCCGGAGCCAGAATACTGGGTGATGCACTTTGACGGATCAATGCTGCTCAACGGCTCGGGGGCTGGTGTATAGCTATAGTCACCAAAAGGAGACAAGCTACACTACGTTCTGCAGATCCACTTCGAGGATACAAACAACATGGCGGAGTATGAAGCACTCATTTACGGATTACGTGTAGCCAAGGATATTGGCATCAAGCGCATAGTTTGCTGCGAAGATTCCGACTTGGTTGCCCAGCAGGTAGCTGGCACCTGGAATGCGCGGAACCCTATGATGGCGGCATATCGCGACGAAGTGGATGAAATAGCCAAGAGCTTCTTGGGCTACGAAGTCAAGTATGTGCCTAGGGAGCAAAACGAGGCGGCTGATCTACTGTCTAAACTTGGATCAGGGCGCAAGCAAATTCCGCCAGGAGTTTTCCTAGAGCATCTGCGCACACCATCCGTGAAGGGAGCCGACATCGACAACCCGGACAGAGCTGACTCTTTCATCAACATGGTGACAAAGATCCCTCCAGCTTGGACAAAACCGTTCATGGAATATATCGAACACGGAACTTTTCCCGACGACGAGGTCGAAAGACGGCAAATAGTACGGCGAGCAAAGGGTTATACCATAATCAATGGGAAACTCTATAAAAGGAGCACTACTGGGGTATACCTAAAGTGGCTAGAAGGAATGGAAATCCTACGCGAAATCCATCTCGGAGATTGCGGGCATCATGTCACTCCTTGATCATTGGTCGCGAAAGCCTTCCGGCAAGGATTCTACTGGCTGACCGCGAAGGCGGACGCCGACAAGCTGGTTGAGACATGCACAGGATGCCAGTATTATGCCCGACAACCACATGTTCCTGCTGAAGAATTGCTAACAATACCAATAACTTGGTCGTTTGCAGTCTGGGGGCTAGACATGGTAGGACCGTTACAGACGGCACCATGTGGATTTACGCATCTGCTTGTAGCAGTTGACAAGTTCACCAAATGGATAGAAGCTAAACCCATTAGAAAGCTTGATGGGGCAACTGCCCTCAGATTTGTCCGGGATCTAGTGGTGAGGTTTGGTCTCCCACATAGCATCATCACCGACAACGGAAGCAACTTGTCACTCGGAGAAGTGGAGGCCTATTGCTGGGACAAAGGCATCCGCCTTGACCTTGCATCTGTGGCACATCCACAATCCAATGGCCAAGTTGAGCGAGCCAATGGATTAATTCTGCAGGGAATCAAGCCACGTCTTGAGGCACCGCTACATAGAGCAGCTAGAGCCTGGGCGGAAGAATTGCCATCTGTGCTGTGGAGTTTACGAACTACACCCAACAGATCCACCGGGTACACCCCCTATTTCATGGTATATGGAGCAGAAGCCATCCTACCTTCCGACATCCTCCACGATGCACCAAGAGTTGCCGCCTACGACGAAGATGACGCTGAAGAATCCAGACGCCTAGATGTGGACCTTCTCGAGGAGGAGCGCGTTTTGGCATGCCAAAGATCCGCCATCTACCAGCAGAAGCTACGCAGCTACCATAGTCGCCGCGTTCGGCATCGCTCGTTTAAAGAGGGGGATTTGGTGCTCCGACTTAAGCAGAATAAGTCACACAAATTATCCCCGCTGCTCAATGGGTGCTGCTCAATGGGTCTTACTACCTTGTCGACAATCGTGAGCTCAAGGATAGGCCCAACGAGGATCATAAGCGTAAGCGACGTGACCCGGATGATATCTACCCGGAGCTTGATCGGCCATGGAACATAGCACAGCTACATCCTTTCTACACTTAGCATTTTTTATCTAATCGTGTACCTCTTATATGATCAATGGAATAAAGCTCTTTGGTTCACTCATGTTGCTGAGTCTTTTACCTCCTTTAGTGTTCATTTTTGGATCATATAAACCTTTATGCACAAGCTTTGCGATTGCACTTGTGAAAATTCCGCCTACGGGCGTTAGCTTAAGTTTTCTGGTCTACACGTTCTTTGTTGTTTTTATGTGGATTCTGGAGTAGTGACTTTCGGCACTCATTGTCGGCGATTTTGTGCTTAGGTTATTGACGGTGCCATTGGGCATCATCACCTAAAGCGCATAGTTCCGACAACGAGTCTTCCGACTCACGAAAAGTCAAGCATACGAACCAAAGTAATGGATAAGCCAGCACTTGCTTAAAAAATATATACATGCTGAAGCTTAATTTTTAAGTAGCAAGGATACGATAACCATTGTTTTCCGCCTTAAAAATTACATCAACAAAGTTTTTTCCGCGTATACTCCAAAGGTGAAACAGAAATTACAAAGTGTTTTTTCACTCTTTGGGCGCAGGAGACTTGGAGGCCGCATCATCACCAGCTGGAGAATCACTCTCAGCATCGGTGCTATGGTGAGACTCGGAGGATTCCGGGTTGGCATTGTCGAGAAAGTTCCTGGGCACGAAGACGTCCACATCCACCAACTCGGCAACCCTGGTATCATACCCCGCGAGCGATGACAAGATGGCTTCGTGATCGATCTATTTGCCGTCCTCATCCACGTCGGGGATATCAGATGTCACCGTGTCGATGTCAGCATCTTCATAGTGTGCCTTCACCATAGACAGTGCCATCCTTGCGCCAGCCCGTGCACATGAAGCTTTCTAGCTTGCAATACACTCGGGGGCTCGGCGCAGAATCTCCGAGTACTTCACCACGGAGTCCGATGCCTTGATATAAATCTGGAGGAGCTTGGCGATCTCCTTGGCTTGATCGATGGCGGTGTTGATGAAGTTGCCGGAAAGAATCATGCATTCCTTGTCCGAAGGAGGCGAGCGGGTTAAGCCCATGGGCGCTGAAAATTCCGACAACGACTGCATGAGTTCAAAAATTCTAAGTATCCATACTACAGAACTACAAGGCGGAGGACACTTACTGAAGATGCTGGCCGTAGCCTGCCAGACGACGTCCGCCAAGATTTCCTTCTCTTGTTGGAGGAGCTTAAACGCCTCGCTATGGCGAAGGTTTTGCTCATCGGCAGCTTGCTTCTGATCCTTTAGGATCGCAAGCTCCTCCTTCAAGCGATTGATCTCAGCGGAGGCGGAGTCCTGCAGGGCTTTCATTAAATCCTCGTGCATCTGTAGCATTTCTTCTCTCTCCTTCTTAAGGATCTTGTCCTCGCTGTCCAGCTGCTGGATATGCTTGGACTGCTCGACAATATCCTTCGCCTTGGCAACATGTTCTGCAAGTCGTAGAAAAACAAAGTACACATTGAGTACTCGGAGATTATGGGCACAAAAGTAAGAAGGAAATGCGCAAAAAGAAAACAGACTCTTGTTTTTATGATCTGTTCCTTCAAGACGGCGGTTTTACCCTTTCAGCTTCAAGGTCCGCATGCATCTTTTGGTACTTCTCGTTGGCCATGCCCCTCCGAGCGTTATCGTTCTGTGGAAACAAATATAAAATTAAGTCGTTGTTTCATCTGCTTGGACCTTCTAGTCGGAAATTTTCCACCTAGATGCTCGGGGGCTACAGCAAGAGATTTTAACTTAGCAATATGCTTAGCTTTTCTTTAAGCATCTAGTCGGAGCTAATTCAGTTCTCAACTAGAGGCTTGGGGGCTACAGTATAAAGTTTTAACCCGGAAAATGCTTAGCTTTTCTTTAAGTATCTAGTCGGAACTAATTCAGTTACAACTAGAGGCTCGGGGGCTACAGCACTTAAAATTATGAACACCGTGGATGCTACTCTTAAAGCATCTAGTCGGAATAATTCATTCCATCTAAATGCTTGGGGGCTACAGTGAGAGTTCTTTCTAACTTAGTTTCTCTTAGAGCATATAGATACAAAACCTATGGTTTTCCGTCTACATCCTCGGGGGCTACAGTGGTATACTCATATAAAATGCAAAAGATAAAGTAAAACTTACAAGTGCAATGATCTTGAGGTTTGTAGCGCTCTCGGCCAGCAGCTTGCCAAAGGAAACGCTGTTTCCTCGCAAGATGTCTGCTTGTCGGAGCAGCTCCTCAATACCGCACGTTGGAGATGACGGCACTCCTCCAGGAACCATAGTTGTGTTACCCGGCAGGAGCGCCGGGTAAACTATCTTCGGGAACTCGAAGGGTTTTTGGGGAGCGGAGGTGCCGCCTTCGGCTGAGGTACCAGCTCCCACCACCGCCTTGCCGCTACCGATGGCATCCTTAGACGGAGCTTCAGCCATTTGTAGAGCAGTGCTCTCCTGCGTCGCCTGCTCGCCGACAACAGCGAGCTCGGTAGAGGCGCCAGAATCCACTTCCATGGCGGAAGGGCCTGGTGCCTCCTAGACTTGGGAGCTTGTCGGGTCAGAGGAGGGCTTGACGGCAGGAGTGGTAGGGGCGATGGCGGGAGAGGAGTCGCGATGCAGTATATCTTTTATATTTCTAGAAGCCCCAAGAGTCTTGGAGGACTTCTTGAGGCTGGTTGTGGCTTTCTTCCTGAAACGTGCAAAATGCATAAGTACAGGAATAAGACAGATAAATGAGACAATGTCGGAGGATAAGAAGCTTACACTAGGGGGGCGCTTTGGCAAACATCCCGGTGGCTTTCTTCTTTTCCGCCTCCAGGGCGCCTGTACTCTTTTTGGAGGCTCCACCCTCCGTCTTCTTCTTCTTGCCTCCGTCAGCAGCGTCAGAGGTGGAGCTCTTCCGCTTTCGTGCCAACGGGACATCATCGTCGGACACGACCGTGACTTCCTTCATCTTTGGATCATATATTTGGGCAGCCACGTTGCCCTCGTCTAGATCGCTAAGCTGTTAAGTGAAGAAATCATCGTGTTAGACAAGATGATATTAGCAAGACGGAAAAATTGGAGCAATGTCATACACGGAAAATAAATGTCTACCTTTGGGCACTTTCCGTCTACGAACATGTCGTAGGTGAGGGTGAAGCCATGCTTCTTATCCTTCACCTTGATGATGTCCTTGAGACGGAACTTGACGGAGTCGCTCGAGAAGTTATCCTCGGAGATCCGGAGGGTATCCCTGCGGTCGCTGGTGTACTCGTGCATAAACTTCGTGCGGTGCTGCAGAGGTTGGATCCGCCTGATGAACCAGCACATGGCTAGGTCCAAGCCGGTCAGACCCGTCTCTACGAACCACTCGATCCGCCTTATGGCGCGAGAAGCGTTGAGGTCGGAGGGGAGGGAGGCATGAGACCGCCATGTGGAGACCTCGGCGGCGGCTCCGTCCACGAAGTCTGGCTACGTTGCTTCTCGGCCCGCCAAAGGAATGTCGGGGCCGTAGAAGTACGTCCGCTGCCAGTTTTTGCAGGACTCGTGGCCGACGATGTCGGGGAATCGCCGGCCATGACGGATCTTGAAGCTTATGGTGCCGCAGTTTCTCAGCTCCTCCCTACTGTGTCCGGCTTCACGCTTGACGGTGAAGAAGTACACAAACAGATCTAACCTAGGCCTAATCCCTAGGTAACCCTCACAAAGTGCCGCGAAGTTGCTAAGCACTAAGATACTATTGGGGGAGAGGTTGTGGGGTTGGACCTTGTAGTGGTTCAAGACGGGGAGAAAGAAGTGGGAGATGGGTAGAGAAACGCCGCGTACCAATTGTGCCTTGAGGTACACCTTCTCTCCGGCTTGGGGAGAAGGGGTCACCTCGCCGGCCGGCGCCACCCGTCGAGCAAGCCCCTCCGCCGCGGGGAGGTAGCCCTCGGCGACCATCTCTTGGATGTCGCGGCCGGTGATGTCTGAGTCGCGCCAGTCACCTTTGTGCGAGTCTGGTTCCTCGTCCAGAGGCTCCAGCGCCGCCAGTTTTTGGTCACCGCTGGTGGTTTCAATCACCGCCGATGCAGGGATGACCAGCCCCTCTGGCGGCACGATGACGGAGCTCGCCGGCTTCGCCGTGGCTTCGCTCGACGCCGCCATCGACGGGGAAGAACTGTTGCTAGCCATGGAGGGTTGGGAGGAAGCGACTGGTGCAGAGAGAGAGGCTAGGGTTTTCTCGAGGTTTTCACGGAGAGCTCGAGGAGGCGCGCGGCTAGAGGAAGAAGACGATGACGCGAGAATGGGGTGAAAAATTGGAAGTGTCCCACAGTTACTATTTATCCTACTCTGCATCAAGATTCGTGCAGCTAATCAGACGGTTGCCGCGTAGACGACGTGTTCGTGAAACGTGCGTGGTAATTTTGCCACGTCTCCAACCGCCGCCGCCAACGGTTTGTATTGCTCGCGCGGGAAAATCGGACATGATTGCGTTCTCTGCATGTGTGAGTTACGAGGCGTCGCTGACCTAAGCCTACTTCATCCTAGCTGACATGAGTAGATGAGCCGTCGCATCGAAGATTCCGGCATGGACGGATTTAATCCGACAACGGGAGCGTATGATGGAAGGTTCAGCATTTCTCCGACTTACTGATAGAAGACGGAGAAAACATTGCAGGGTTCTTTGGGAGGACTACAAGATGTTGCTTGACGATTTGCCGACATCCATCTAGACGGATCATTCCACGTGAAGAGGCAAGACAGCGCAAGATCTCGGAGTTCTCCGGGGGCTACTGTTGGGGATATGCTATATGGGTATCCTCATAGCATGTCTCTTATCCGACTAACCCGGGTGGCCCATAGTCGGTAGCATGGCCTATGGCCTGCTGGGCGGCCCAGTTAGGTGGATCCAGAAGGGAGGCCCATGCCGGATAAAGGAAGGCTACGGTGGAGTCACCAGCGTACCCGGAGCCTTGGAGTGCAAGATACATAAGACTAGTAATAGACGGTGTAGAACTCTGTAACCTGTCCGGCTAGGACTTTTCCCTGTAACCCTAGGATCTGACAACTATATAAGTCGGGCCTATGGGAGCCTTTAGGGCACAACAACCTAGTATTGTTTTACATACACCTCGCACAGCGAACCTAATCTCTGTAAGTCAGCGTATTGCCCTTATAGTGATTTATAGCAGGAGTAGGATTCCGCCACCGTTGTGGGATCTGAACCTGGGTAAGTTGTGTTACCTCGTACCCGTCAACCGTTCGCCTTCCCCCACGTCTCTAAACACGCACTGTGAGGACCCCTCCATGGCGTACTCGTCGGCAATACCACGACACTACGGCCCAAAAATTTTAAGGAGACTTGAACTCCATAATCATGGTTCTTACCATATCCAATAGGGTCCGCTTCTTCCTTTCCTCCACACCTTTTTGTTGAGGTGTATATGGAGCGGAATATTGATGCTTGATTCCCCCATCACTAATGAACTCATCCAATGTATAGTGCTTGAACTCGGTACCATTGTCACTTCTAATGGCCAAGATTTTCTTGTTATGTTGATGTTGAACTTCATTGGCAAAGTTGATGTCCGTTTGTTGAGTTTCACTCTTATTCTTGAAGAAATATACCCAAGTGTATATTGAATAGTCATCCATGATAATCAAGCCATACTTCTTCCCCCAAGACTATCAAAGGATGGAGGACCAAAGAGGTCCATGTGAAGGACCTCCAAGATCCCATTGGAATAGATGGTAGTTGTGGGGGGATGCGCCGACTCATGGAGCTTTCCTTCAATACAAGCCCTACACCCACGGTCTTTGACAAAACGAACGTTATATTTTAGTCCAAGGATGTGACCTCCCGTGAGGAGACTTTGCAAAGCCCTCATGTTGACGTGGGCAAGACGGCGATGCCAAAGCCATCCCATGTCACTGTTAGCCATTAGGAAAGCCGCGGAGGAGTGGGTTTCTTATAAAAATCTACCACATACAAGCCGTTCTTGGCATGCCCAACAAAGGCTATAGAGAGAGAGTCTTGCTCCACATGAGAATCACAACCTTGGGGTAAAGTAAGCACCGAACCCATGAGTGTAAGTTGATGAATGGAAATAAGATTGTATGAGAGGGTTTTGACAAGCATAATGTCCACAATGGAAATATCCGGTGTGACCAATACCTTACCCAAACCCAATACCTTATAGGTTGATCCATCTCCATAAGTGACACACGTGTTGGAAGAATTTGGCTTTATCTCATTGAGCACATCTTTGATCCCGGTCATATGACTACTGGCACCACTATCAACCACCCATTGCCTTCCACCGGAAGCACAGTCCTACAAAATAAATCAATGCTTGGTTTTAGGTACCCACCGATGGGTCCTCTTTTGGTAGTTACAAGTATCTTAGAAACCCAAATGGCCCAATAGTAATCATCACCATATGAGGTTCCTACATATTTAGCATAGACATGACCATCATAAGATTTCATAAGGACATAAGATGGATTGTATTTTCATGCAAAGTCATTGTGAGATGGTTTATCACCATATTTAATCACACATTTATCTTTCCTTTTGCCTTCTCCCCCTCCTTCACAAACGTAATAATTTTGGAAGGAGGAGTAGGCAAAATCTTCCTCTTGTTCTTGCCCTTGTTCCTCTTCTTAGCCTTGGGTGCAAAACCAAGCCCTTCCTTAGTCACATTGTCCCTTTGATTGCTCAAAAGGGCATTTAGACTTCTCTCACCATGTATGTACAATACTATACCTTTATCAATTGTCGCCTTCAACCTATTGTTCTCCTTAATAAGATCTCCATGCTCACAACAAAGGTTAGTAGAACAAGAAACAACACTAGTTTACGCAATTGAACTTTCTTTTGTCACTTGAGTTGAAGTTGTTCATGAGACTTTGAAAGAATAGAGAATTTTCTCAATAGGACCCCATGGTCCTCCTTGAGTTTCTCAAGATCTTCATTTAGTCTAGCATGACCAACCCCAAACTCAAGTTTCTCCTTTTTAAGAACTTTACTTAAGACAAGAGCATGATCACGTTCCTTAGTAAGTTTTGAGACATTCAAGTTATATGATTCTTCATGAGAAACATTGGTTCCTTCTAGAATGACTCTTTTACTTTGCTCTTCCTCAAGAGCATCAGATAGAGCAGATATCTCCATGGCGGCCTCACGAGCATGCCCAAACATATCCGAGATGGTATCATCTCTTTCATCAATGATATAGTGTGCTTCACCTAGTTGACTCATGAGGGATTCAACACACATCTTAACACACCTTCCAAGTTATTTAAGAAGTTAGTGGATTCAACCACTTCCTTCTTAATCCTGAGACCTATCTCATCATCACATGAAGGAGCATCAAGAGAGGGAGTTGAGGGTTTAGGAGTTACCATGGATTTGTTAGCCATGAGGCATGTGGCCTTGGTGACGAGTTTGTTTTCATTGGGAGAGTCTAAGAGAGATGTTCGTGCAGTAGTTGAGGTAGATGCAGAAGCGGTTGGAATAGCGGTAGCAATAGTGGAAATGGCGGCTGATACGCGCAATTTGCATCACCATCCTATATCATAATTTACCTCTATTCATTGATATATGTCTTATTATGGGGTATTACTTATGTCTTTTCATCTGTTTATGCATGTTGGGTGATTTTTGGAGGATGAACTGTCGGAGTCTGGATTCTGATGGAAAAGAAGACGTTTTGATGCAATTTCGCAAAGATCAAAAAAATACCAGAAAAATATGGGAAAATTATATTTTTCCAGAAGACCGAGGAAGCCGGAAGGAGGGACGAAGAAGGGCCACAGGGGGCCCACACCCCCTAGGCGCGGGCCCACCCTGGACCGCGCCTAGGGCAGGTGTGGCCCACCTGCCTGACTCCCGACTCTGCCCCTTCGCCTATATCTTCCCTACATAACCCTAAGGCTAGGGGAGCGACCACAGATAGATTTCCGCCGCCTCTGCGGGGCGGAAAACACCAAGAGAGAAAGATCTCTCCGACAGACAGATTTCTACCAGGGAAATTCCTTTCCGAAGAGGGGAGATCGTCGCCATCAACACCATCATCAAGCTAGGCTATATCAGGATCATCATCATCATCCACACCATCATCTCCACCAGCACCATCATCACCACTCCATCCCGCTGTAACAATTGTGTTGGATATTGCTTTAGTTCATTAGGGGAAACCTTCTCGTTGTTAATTACTATTGTAGTTGATGCTTGTGAGTGGAACCATTGGATTATTGTTTATGTTCAGATTGTTATCCATTACCATATCATCTTTGATCTTTATCCATATGATGTCTTGTGAGTAGTTCGTTTAGTTCTTGAGGACATGGGAGAATTCATGTTGTTACTAGTGGATTTGTGTTGAGTTATTATTCAATGGTTTAGTATTTAAGTTGTGGTGCTATTCTTCTAGTGGTGTCATGTGAACATCGACTACATGATACTTCACCATTTATGGGCCTAGGGGAATGAATTGTGTATTTGGCTACTAATTGTGGGGTTGCCGGAGTGACAGAAACCTAAACCCCCGTTAGGACACCTTTGCACAAGGGAGTGTAGGATCTCAGAGTTAAAGGTTGTGGTTAGATTTATATCTTAATTACTTTCATGTAGTTACGGATGTTTGCAGGGGGTTTAATCACAAGTATGTATTAGTCCAAGTAAGGTAGATACATTAGCACAGGTTCACCCACACAACACTTACAACACCAAATAAGAGTACTCAGCTATTTGAAGCGAAAGCACTTGACAGAATTCCCATGTGTCCTCGAGAACGTTGGTCCTTATAAGTATTTCCACCAGCTTGTCCTTTGCTAAGAAAGGATTGGGCCACTTGCTCCGTTTGTTCGTTGTCTTTATTACTTGCTCTTTGTTTTGTTGCCTTATCAGAAAACCACTAAAATTCCGTTTGCTAAGTATTTATAGAGAGTTCCTGCTCTATACCACTGTTCAGCACCTTTTGCTCCTCGTTGGGATTGACACTCCTATTTATCAAAAGTACTACGATACACCCCCTATACTTGTGGGTAATCAAGACTATTTTCTGGCCACTCCCACAATTTGTCCTTCTTCATCATCACTCTTATCATCTTGAGTTTCTTCATATTCTTCACGAACCATCAATACATATTTTTGTGGTTCCTTCTTGTTTGGGAAATTCTTGTTGTCGAAGTTCTTGTTTTGTACTTTCTTGACGAAGTTCTTGTTTGTAGTGGGCCTGTAATTGGATTTCAACACATGCCTTACTCCATGGTCTTGTCTCTTCTCATATGGGCATTCGACAACAAAGTGGCTTGTTTCTTGGCAATTGTAGCATGACCTCAACTTGGGTCTTTGGTTACTTGTGTTGACTCTTGAGGCCATCCCCTTTCCTTGGTTCCTCCAAAAGGTCCTTGAAGCTAGAGCTAGGTGCTCATGCAAGGCACGCTTGATGTCTTGGGCATCACCTCCTATCACCTCCAAGCCATCATCTTCTTCCTCATAGACATGGGCCTTGGCATTCAAAGTAAGGGTAGGAGAATCCATCCTCCGAGCATGAGCAAGAGCATCATCAGCGGTCTTATTGATGATTCCAAGAGACACAAACTCACTTAACACTTCATCTGAAGACAAGGAATAGAAATCCGCTCTTGAGCTAATGTTGTTAGTGAAGTCTCTTCAAAATGGCAAGATAGCTTGCGTGAACTTGTGTTTGATCCACTTTTCATCCACATCCTTGATTCCATGGGCAATCATCCTAATTGAGAGAGCGACGACCCTTAGATAGAGTTCTTCGGGAGTCTCATCTTCCTTTCCAACAAAGGCATCGACTTCATAGTGCATTTCTTTGAACTTGGAGCTTTGGATGCTCTTGTTGCCAAGATAGAAACGCTCAAGAGAGTTCCAAGCACCCTTGGCGGTCTCATAGGAGCGAATGTGAGTCATTTGCTCATGGGTCAAGGCATCTTGGAGAATGGTCAAGGCTATGGCATTGATTTGATAGTTGATCTCTTTCTTGGGCCTCATGTTGTAGGGATCGCGCGGGTTGAATCCATATTCCACAACCTTCCAAAGATGAGCACTTGAACTTTTGAAGTGAGAATGCATAAGATATTGCTAACTGGCAAAATTAGATTCATCAATCTTAGGAGGATCACCACGATGGTTGATATGAGGCATAGGAAGGGGAGCATTATTGTAGCTAGGTGGTGGAGGCACACTTCCATGAGGTTTATCCTTTTAATTGTTGGCACCCTCACCGGCGGACGCGTCCTTGTAAGACTCATCCGTCGGTTTGATGCCACTTGATGGACCATCAAGGGCATCGGCGACAACAACATCCCTTTTTTCCAAAATATGACTCAAGCAAGGCTTTCATATCTTCTCTAACCGAATTTATAGAGTCGGAAATATATTTCTTAGAGATGGGAGAGTTTTCATTAGGGGATTCATCCCCCTTATGCTCGTCGCTCATACTTCTCTTTGGCGGTTAAGCCAAAGTAAGAGCCGAGGCTCTGATACCAATTGAAATATCGGTATAAGCGAGTAGAGGAGGGGGTGAATAGGCGCTACTCAATTTTTAATTTATTTTTCAATTTAAGGCTTGACACAAATTAAGGTCTCTAGATATGCAACTAAGTGGGAGAACCTATATGACAAGAAAGCAAGCAACAATAACAATAAGCAGAAAAGGATATAAGTCACTGAGAGTTGACACGGTGATGTTATCCCGAAGTTCCTTCCTTTTGAGGGGAAGTAGGTATCCGTTGGAGGGGTGAGCAGTACTAAGACCACGAGCGCCACGAAAGGCCTCACCCTATTATCCCGCGCACCCGCCTCACGGAAAGCACACGATCCACTATACGGTGGCCTTCAAGGTGGTGACCGAAACCTTGTACAAATCCTTGGGGCACATCTCCACAACTAAATTGGAGGATCCCAAGATGACCCCGAAGCTCTTACACACGAGGATGAGCTATGGAGTGTGACTTCTTCAAGTTAGGGTTTCCTCAAACCCTAGGGCAACAACAACTTACACAAATGGTGGGGAAACACAAATCCCTTTGGTGGAAAGCTAGGTCTAGGTCTCCTCCTTTGATTCCCCAAAGGGCATCAAGTTATCGTGGCTAGGGAGGGAGAACTAGGAAGTTGAAGCTCAGCAACAATGGAGGAGAGAGAGTAGAAGCCGACCTGCCCTTGTAGAAGAAGGGGTATAAATAGCCCCCTCGAAATATAGCCGTTGCAGGTGACTTAACCCGGAGACTCCAGCTTCCACCAGCCAGAAACTCCGCCCGAAATGGCGGAGATTCCGAGGCGAATACAGGGGCTCGCAATAGCTTGACCTTGTGAGCTGGGCGGATATTCTGGACGAGGACCAGCTGGAAACTACGGAGAGGCCAAAATCTCCGACGCCAGACGTGGAAACTCCGAGCCACTTCCAAGGGCTAGAAGTAGACTATCCTGATGAAGCACGCTGTAGTTTCTGACATGGTGGAGGCGGAAACTCCGGCTCAGGGGCCAGAAATTCCGAGAAGACTCCTAGGGCTGGCAGCAACTTGTTGAGAAAAACTTCACGGAAACTCTCCTTTTACTTCTGAAAAAAGACTAACAAGAGTAATGACATGAACACACCTGAAACCACTTAGCACACGGTTAGTCCAACAATGTGTTGTTAATCAAACACCAAAACACAAAATTAGGGAAACGCACTTTTAGCTATTTTATTCCATGAATATAAGCATAAATCTTGAATATTATTGAAAATTCCCTAACCCTAAACCCCTAAAAACTCTAAACCCTAAACCCCTAAATGACCCTGACCAAGGAGGGCATTATATATTAATAAAATCAGGAATCTCCTTTTGTAAACATTGATTGAAATCCTAAGATACACCGATCTACCAAATATGGACACGTTATCATAAACTATGGAAGATATATGGTCGTGAACTTGGTCATCTTGTTTGAAAGCCTTCAAAATATAATGTTTATCAATTTTGGCAAATCTGTGGAAACTCATATAAATGCTAGTGAGCATGCTGTCGCTGGCGTGTGGGTCTAGACAGTGCCAGCACATGAGGATCAGCCACATCGCAGTAGCGTACGTCGAAAGATTCAACCTCAAAATTTTTGCACAACGCCAAAACATCCTGCACATCTATTCAAAAATCTCGCCCCGTTTTTTGCGAATGCAAAATTCCTCTTATGTGCGTCATCCCACCTATACTCCCCCCCCATCGTCTCTTCGTCGCCCACCCCCTCCGACCTCCACCTTCCTCTATTTGCTTCACAACCAGCCCTCTCTTCCACATAGGAGCTCCTTCCCCACTGACGCTCTCTTCCACATGGGAGGATCTTCACCGCCCAATGCACCGGATCCACCTCGAAATTCCTAGACGCCGCCCCCGCCACCCTCTTGCCCATCCCACCCATCCCCGCCACACAACGGTTCTCTTGCTCGTTTGTTATTTTTTTGGTACTCGTAAGCTACTAAAGCGTTAGAATGTTTCTTAATATCCTGCATGCTATTGCCATTTAGTTTGCACCCACATCTGGTAGTTCCTATCCACATCATAAGCTTGTCGCTATTATTTCCTTTTTTGCATTCTCATACTATCAGTATAATCCAGCAACACTAACTCATAGATGTTATTCTTTCCGAGCGCTCGAATGGGTCATGTGAATAACAAATAAAGGATCCAACACTGACAATCTGACGCCAAGCAAGGCTAAAGTGCGAGGTTTATGTGTGTTACTTAGGTCAGCTTCTTGTCATGTTAATAAGTTATATTCCATGCATGAATATTAAGTTAATAGGCTATTCTACCTGAAAACTTGTCATGACATTTCCATTCATGTTTTGTTGTGTTTCTATCTACGAATGCTTAATTCATAAAATGTCCATCTGGTATTTTTAATGCTATCTTTTTGGTGTTCTCAACTGCTTTCATCCTTCCAAATCAGCTAGCTAGTTTGAATCATACATATGGTTATATTTAATGCTATCTTTTTGGTGTTTTTCAAGTGCTTTCATACTTCCAAACCAGCTAAATCGATTTTAAATGCCATGCCTTAATGCAGAGAAAGGACAATGGAGTATAAGTACCAGAGTTCCAGCTGCTCGACTCAGATATTGCTAGCAGATTAACCAGTAGTCACACCCGCTTGAGAAGGAGCTACTGTCAGCCAGAACGAGCTACTGTAAGTTCATACTTACTTAAAGCTTATGGGTCACCCTTAAACTTTTTGGCTTGTGTACAAGGTCCACTATGTATATAGATAGCTCTTAAGTTGCACTTTTTGGCTTATGGTGTGGTTTATTCATACATAGTGGATGCCCAACATGTGTAGCGTTGGAAATTTGGGGTGTCTAAGAGAGTCTTTTTCTTACTAGACCTAGGTCTAAACATTGGAGAGGGTGAGTCTAGCTAAGTTTTTTTTGGACCCTGGGTCTAGTACAAGACCCATGCCTTTATTATTTCTTTCTACTCGGATGAGTGGGTCCCCTATCTGGTGTAAACGGTGAAGCAAATTTTATTTTCTTAGACGCGAGCCTAGTAAATTTCTTAGCCACATCTAGTAAGGCTCACCTTGTGTTTGCTCTTAAATGATCTCTAATTTATATAATACTACTTTTTCCTTGTTCTTTGTTTTAACCACTTTCACCATATTTTATCAGGCTGCAGTTAAAACCAAGCAGGAGTCATCAGAAGGTAGGACTGAAAGTTGTGACCCCTCTTCTCATTCATCCTCCCATTGCATTTCTGAAGCAAACAACTTACTTAACAGTCCACCGAGAAGACCTCCTGCAGGTGATAGATATATGAATGTTGTGTTGCATGCAAAAAGAAAGGGTGTAGCTGCTGTTAGATCTGTAGCTGAAATGTTGAAGAAGAGGACGTATGGTACATTAAAGCGAATCGTCATGTACAGATGTCTTATTAAGGATACCAACACTCTGTAATATTTTAGAATACAGATCTTGTTTAATGATCTGTTTTAATAAACTTTTATTGTTGTGTAATAAGTAGTTTAAATTTTCTTATGTATATTAATTGGCGTCTTAGCATTCATGTGCTGTTCTGAAAAATAAGTCGGCGCTTCCAAAAAAGACCAAAATAGTAACATGCCGGAACAGAACGATCAATGAAACGACGCGAGCATGAACGTGAGCGTGAATAATAAAAGAGTAAAAGACCGAAATATTAGAAGTACAAAACATTAAATGGCCAAATAGTAAAAGGCCAGAATAGTAAAATGCCAGAACAGTGAAGGGCCGTAACAGTAGAAGGCCATAACAGTAAATTTCCATAACAGTGAAACGCCATAACAGTGAAAGGTCAGAACAGTAGCATGCCAGAACAGTAGTAGGCCGAAACACTAACATACGAAAACAGTAATAGGCCAAAACAGTAATAGTCTAGAACAGTAATAGGAGAGAACAATAACACGCCGGAATAGTAACTGACCTAAAGAACCAAAAGGCCATAACAATAAATGGCTTGAACAGTACCATGACCAAAATCCTGAAGGACTGGAACTGTAACATGCCTGGATACTAATAGATCTGAACAGTAAAAGGTTAGATGTTCAGCATGCCGAAACAGTAAAATGTCAGATTCACAGCAGACCGGAACACTAAAAGCAGATTCACATCATACCGGAATAGTAGAAGGCCAGATTCACCAACATGCCAAAATAGTAAAATACCAGATTCATAGCAGGACGAAACAGTATCGGCCGCAAGTGGCTGCACAATCTTGGGTTGTCGTGGGCCTTATGTAGGCCAAAAAGTAGCGGGCCTAAAAGTTTACAGGCCACACTGATGGGCCCATTTTAAATAGTGCTGGTCGAAACAGTAACAGACCGTCTTCCTATTGGGCTCACATAATGGGCCAGTCCACTTATTAATTATTAGGCTTTAGCTAGGCCTAACTTTGTACCACAGTTTGCATGGAAGTTAACGGCAGTAGCTGACTGTTAACGTGTTTGCCATGTGGCAGTTTGCATGACATCAACGGTCAACGCGGCTGGCGAACATATCTACGACGGAACAAGTTTTCGTGTCTGAAGGGTGCGCCGCCACGGACTAGAAAAAATCATAGATTCATTTGTGACGAGGCTTTTACCATGAAGGGCTCACGAAAATTGTCCGTTATAAAATCCGATTTTTCTTATAGTGCATGTTAGTTGGTGGAATGACCGGTCTAGATCTCCTCTCTTTCCACTTACTTAGAGTGAACAATGGAGCTTTGGGGAAGGAGCAATGAGCTTATTTATAATGGAAAAACAGAGACCATTTTCATTAGGGAAGAAGATCCTAGTATATAGGGTCACCCGTTCTTGCCCATTAATAGCTTCCTATGAATCACTTAGAGTTTTGGGTTGTTTCTGGCTAAATATCCATGTGTTTTTCCAATAGCTGCTAGATTCACCGAGGCCTCCGAACCATACACATGGACATAGAAATTGTAAAACTACTCATTGTGGTGGTTTCTCTCATGTATTCTAAGTGTATATAGGCATATTTTAGGGATGAATCCCTGCTTTTTGTCCTTCATCAAAACCCCTCCTAATAGTACAACTTCCTATGACTTGATAGAGATATAAATAAAAACATAATGTCTTGTTTTTCTCTGTTACTTCCATGGACAAAAACCTAATCAAATACCTCATGAATATCATTGGTTCCCTAATCTCCTTTCATTAACACAAAAGCAAAATTAGGGCAAAGAGATCCTTTCAATCTCCTATTTTGGTTCTTGATGATAACATGACGAGCGCTCGAAAAGGATATATATGATATGTTTTTGGATTTCTTATTATATAGAGTTTCATTCTCTAAGTTTGTGGATTATTTAAAATGTTTCTTTTCAATCACAGAATATAAAAATAGAGTTGAAATGAGCACCCACCCCTACATATTTAGAATCCACAGGGTGCAAAGTGTATAAAATATTAATCTGTCCACAAGGGTGTGTGATACGGCAAATGATTAATAGATGAAACGTGGTAATATATGACATGGAGGGAGATCAATATATAACACATGATAGCACTTAAACATAGTTCCATGATTAAAAAACTAGAAAACACATAATCTCACAAATAAGTTAATATGGTAGCAAGCTATCACACACATAGTATAACAATGGTACAAAATACTTAAAAGTTTCACAAGCCTAATAAGATCCAAGTGACATGATGCTGGTATGTGATTGTGTGACACATATAAGAAATACCTGGAGCAAACTAATATAGAACTTACCTCCCACCACCACCACCACCACCACCACCACACACACACACACACATTGGGATCAAAACACAGAAAAATTGAAGGAAGAAAAAGAGATGCTAATACACATTACTTCCTATGTTTGGGTTTATTAGTCCGGAGAGCTTTTTCAGGTATTTCGAGATTATAAGACTGGAGTATTAACTTTCCTTAATTCTCGTGCGTTAATTAATTTCTGAACGAGAAAGCCGCACATGAGGCAGATGTAGATGACCCCATGGTCTCCCTCCCTCATCGTTGATTGGCCGATGGAAGAAAAAGGACTGCATGTCTATTTCGGTGGAGTTGATTTCGCCGCAATTAAGAGGCAGCTTTAACGTTCTCGGTGTTTCTCACTCATTTTCTAGCCTATATCTTGGTATTAGCAACGTGGCCCTTCAGCCTAATAAACCCGAACGGAGGGAGTATTATGTTTTAGGACATTTTTTGCATATGTGTAACCCCAAATATTCAATTTCCTCGACAATGATGGTGCCTTGCATAAGTGAACATACACATACACATTATGTTTTAGGACATTTTTGATCCCGCAAAAATCTGTAGTGATATATTTATGTGATTTTTATTCTTATATTTTTAAGTTCTAGCTTGTGGGTGGGACGGAAGGGACCTGTTTCATTATCTAAATACAGGTCAAAGCTTAGAGCATCTCCACTCGGCTACCCAGGACGCTGATCCAGACGTCGAATTTTGGTCCGAACGCCGAAAATCGGTCCAGTCGTGTATCCAGGAACCTCTTTTTGTCTGGATTTGGGCCAACTTTGGTCCGGACTCCTCAGGCCATACCCAGGATCCCGGGTACGCCCTGGGAACGCCAAATGAAGCGAATTGGCCGAGTGGACCAGCCTGTCAGCGACAGAAGCCGAGTTGTCGTCATTCTTCCCGTTGTTTCCCTTTTCCCGCCCTCGCCGCTACACCCCTCCCGCCCTCGCCACCGAACTCAGCCTATAAAAGACGTACATCTAGCCGTCTCCCTTCACAGTCTCTCACACCGCTCCCAACTCCGGCGAACTCCAGACGCTCGCACCTTTCTACCTCCTCAACTTCGCTGAAAAGCCATGGCCGAGAGATTTTCCGGAGACATCGCGGCGGCGAGCGACCGACGCACGCTACAGACGTGGAAAGCCCGGCTGCTCCACGAGGCGGGCTATATGGCGCCGCCGGACTATCGTCTCCCCTTCGCCTGGCAACTCAGCGCCGGCGGGATCCTATTTCGCTGGTGCCAGCCGATGAGGACATCGCCGGAGAGATCCAGACGGCTATCACCGCCATAAAATACCCAGATCTCGCCGAGGATCCTGGCAACCTGGTCTTCTGGAGGCAGTTTTTCGCCGACAGACGCCTCCGGGATCTCGCCCGACACGATGGACCGTCGGGCTCGCCGCCGCCGCGTCACAATGCGGCTTTTCGTCGCCGCTGGTGGAGCGTTTCAGGGCGAACTCTGGCCGCCGTCATGGAGCACATTCAGGCCGGCAACCACACCCGCCTCGGCTTGTAGAAGCGGCGTCCATCATCGACCACGGCGACGGCGGCCTTTTTCTAGTTAAATTCGATGTAATATGTGCGTCCTTACCTTAGTTAATGAAATCCGTCTATATTCGCCAAATTTCGCCGTGTTTAACTGAATTTCGCCGAACCTGAAAACTCGGCATAGAAACGCGAGTGGAAAACTCGGCGTTACCAATAAAAAACGAGTTTACTAAAATTTTTTTTTGAATTTCGCCAAGAATGGGGATGCTCTTAGTGGAGACGTGATAGGGTCAGCAAATCCGGCCGTTGACCGACTTTTCTCACACTGCCTCCGCACTTGCGGTGCCAATAGTTCTGCTATCCGAGAAGCAAAAACTTCCACTCCTTCCTCTGTCCTCTGATCCACTCCATTGCCGCCGCTCCCCGCGGCCACCACCACGACTGAGGCCTCTGCTCCCACCTGTCGAGCGCACTGATCCCACTCTCCGCCCCGGCGGTGCATCTCGCAGTCGCCGCTGCGGCTTTGCCGATCTCGCCGGCGCCGACGCTGGCCTGACTTGCTACGAACAGGTATTTGGCTGTGCATGTGTGCGTGAGAGAGAAGAGAAGCTAGTCTCTCTATGCGTGTGCGGTGAATTTCGTCGGTGTTAGGATTTGTGCGGCATCTTGGTGGCGGGCTGATTAATACGTGATGCGCTCCTTTTATGGCGTATCTTGTTGCATTTCAGTGCCATAGATCTGGCTGAAATCGATTTGACAGTAACAAGTTAACTGGCACCATCCTACTTTGATACACTCATGTCATTTTTTTTCGAACCATGCAGGAGAGGTGCATGTATATATTAAGATAAGAAAAGACCCAGAGAAGGGCCAGAGTACAGATAACAGAGAGCGAGCGACCCGACTAAGGCAAACAATGACATAAACGACCCAACCTACTCATCTACAGCTAAAAACAAACAGAACTAAAAGACTATAATTGCTGCTAACCAACCAAAACGAAAAACTACTGGTCAGGCAAACTGAAACGACCCTTGCTCGCGATAGCCCACATCTTGGCATTAGATTTAACCTCCTGGATAATCGTGACAATCGGCTTGTAAGCGTTGTCGAAAACCCTTATGTTCCTTTCGCGCCAAATACTCCAGGTGACCAACATGACAAGGGAGTTAAACCTTGCTTGACTTTCTCCTTACAATCTTGAGCTGGTCGATGAGCACTATATAGTAGTACTATTTATTGTTTATTATTGTGCATGAACTGGTGGTTAGAAAACATCTATTCACACAGTAATTTCCACAAACATATGCAGTTAGATTCCTAATTCTATTTCTTGTACACTTTGTCTAGCAACACAAAGGGAATTGAACCCATATTTGCACTTCTTTTAATCTAGCAATGGTCACAATTCATAATAGAAAGGAATATATACCTATTTACATAACAAATCCTATGACAGGTCATAAATTGGGGGAAATTGTGCCCGCTCGGTATTTTACGAGTTATGAAAAATGCAAGAAATGATACTAGATCTCGTTGTTAACTGAATTCAGAATAGAAAAATTCAGAACAAACGATTCAAAATAAAGTAAAGGTAGATGGGGAATAACCTTACTTTTTTTATTGAATAACCTTACTTATGACACAGTTTCAAACTAGTAAAGTATATCCCTAGGAGAAAGATGAACAAAAGTGGGCTAAGGAAACTCGCAAGGAAAGTTCCAACTGATCGGGTACTTAAGTTTGAGCATGTTTTCAAAGCACAAAAACTTATATCTATCTCTGTAAGCACAAAGAGTTCTTGATGAGATTCGCTGGAGTTACTACGAGGACTTCCTATTTCTTTCTATTGAGATGAAAGTGGATTTATAGTCACAGACTGCAAAATTCAGAACAAATTGGGACCATTAACTAGAATTCTCGTTTTTTAATTGCAGTAGTGAACGACTCCTAAATAGGTATTCTCTCCCCTTTAATGTCATAATAAATTAGAATGAGTTTATGCCTAATTCGTGTGTAGGTAAACTCAAGTTTGGGGCCTACTACTATTCGAATCGTTCCAATAAATAACTGGTCCTCATTACATAATTAAAATGTCCTTGCATGCTATACGTACATGTCTATGTACCATGAGTTCATGTCTGTTATGTTTGCGCCACTTGGTGAGCAATTGATTTAGATAGAATGGAAGGTTCACATGTGCATCTAGAGGGCATATTTCTTCTTCTTCTTTTGCTATTTTATTAGATTGGGGTTTGTGCTTTTCTAGCATTCTTGTACACTTTGGTTGGTATTCAGCATGGTACCTACCTCTGCTGATGATGCATACCTGCATCTCCAGGTATTTGCTTTGTTCTGCTGAAGCTTGGGGTTAGATCTGCTACGAAATTGGGCATTTTGCCAGATAAAGCCATCAAAGTTCCAACAGATGGTGAGCGTCTTAGCAGGGGTGATAACATCTGTCATTGGCAAACTCACGGCCCTGCTTGGGGAGGAGTACACAAAACTGAAGGGTGTACGCAGAGAGGTGGAGTTCATGAAAGATGAGCTGAGCAGCATGAACGCGCTCCTTCATAGGTTGGCAGAGGTAGATTGTGATCTTGATGTGCAGACGAAGGAATGGAGGAACCAAGTCCGGGAGATGTCTTATGACATCGAGGATTGCATCGACGACTTTATGAAAAATCTTGCTCAAACTGACATGGCTAAGGCTGCAGGGCTCGTCCAAAGTTTGGTCCAGCAGCTCAAGGCGCTGAGGGCGCGCCATCAAATCTCCAGCCAAATCCAGGGGCTCAAGGCACGTGTTGAAGATGCAAGCAAGCGAAGTATGAGGTATAAGCTCGATGAGTGCACCTTCGAGCCTAGAATTTCAAGGTACATTGACCCTCGTTTGCCTTCGCTCTACGCTGAGCCAGATGGGCTTGTTGGTATTGACAAGCCACGGGATCAGCTAGTCAAGTGGCTAATGGAGGGGGTGGGTTTGTCAGTGCAGCAGCTAAAGGTGATGTCCATTGTGGGTTCCGGGGGTCTCGGTAAAACTACACTTGCGAATGAGGTCTACCGTAAACTGGAGGGCCAGTTCCAGTGTCGATCTTTTGTTTCTTTGTCACAACAGCCTGATGTGAAGAAGATCCTAAGAAGTATACTCTCTCAAGTCAGCCAACAAGAGTATGCTAACATAAATATCTGGGACGAGGAAAAGCTCATCAATGCAATCCGAGAATTTCTAAAGAACAAAAGGTACACACTAATTTTAGATGCTTACTTGGCTGTTGATATTTGTAGTGCATCATACTTTGATCCACATCTATTCAGTACCTTCAACAATGGTTGATTTACTGGATTAAGGTATATAAGCCATTCTATTACTTTCGATTGTTGTACTGTTGTTCAACTAAATCAAATAGAATAGAAAATTGTTTTTCTACTTCTAGAGAAATGCATATATACTGAACGTATGTGCCTATAGTTCATATTCGCTTATGATTGTTGTAGTTTTGTTTTCAGGAGAACTGAAAAAATTCACGTTTTCACTTGTTTCTATTATCAAACTTTAGGGGATAATGATCATTAGTGATACACACAAAAGTGATCCAGTATTCCATTAGCAGATAAAAATCCTGATTCCTGAAGCACATGTTCTTTGTGTAGCACAGAAGCATTTTTCTTTACTTAGTTACTTCATACTCCCTCCATATCACTACATCTGTGCCCAGTCTAGGGAAATTCCTTTCAGTATTTCTGTCTATTAAGGAAATCAAGAGTACAGTTATTGCAGAGTTCCAGTTTGTACCCCTATTTATTGCTTTGGAGTGTTTATTAGTCTAGCATGCTATTTAATGTTTATCTTCTGTTAAATCCTTAGGTTTTAGTGCTTCCTAGATCTGTTCGCATGGTGGCATTGAGGACAGATATAGTGAAACACGGGAGTTATCCCACAAGATTTAACATTTGACACTAAGAAGTTGTGTCCATTTTTATTTGTTAGTACCTACTAATTTATAATAGCTTTCATGGAGCATCCATTTGAATTTTCATATTGTAGGTACTTTGTCATCATTGATGATATTTGGAGTAGTCAAGCATGGAAGATTATCAAATGTGCTTTGTTTCCGAATAATGTTGGAAGCAAAATAATGACAACAACTCGCAGTATTACTATAGCCAAGTCATGTTGCTCTCCTCACCATGATCATGTCTATGAAATATCGCCTCTTACTGAATCTAACTCCATGAGTTTATTTGTGAGACGTATATTTGGCTCGGGAGATATATGCCCTCCTCAATTAGAAGAAATATCCTCTGAAATATTGAAAAAATGTGGTGGTTCGCCATTGGCAATTATTACAGTAGCTAGCTTATTGGCTAATAAAGCTAGTACAAGCGAAGAATGGGAGAGAGTATATAATTCAATTGGTTCGACAATGGAAAAAGATGACAGTGTAGAAGAGATGAGAAGGATATTATCCCTCAGCTATGATGATCTTCCCCACCATTTGAAGACATGTTTACTGTACCTGAGTATATTTCCAGAAGACTATGAAATTCAGAGGGATCGATTAATAAGGAGGTGGATTGCTGAAGGATTTATTAATACAGAGGGTGGACAAGATTTGGAGGAAATAGCAGAGCGTTATTTTAATGACCTTATCAATAGAAGTATGATTCAGCCTGTGAAAATTCAGTTTGATGGTCGAGTTGATTCATGCCGAGTCCATGATATGGTTCTTGATCTCCTTATATCCAAGTCAATTGAAGAAAAACTTTGCCACCTTCGTTGGTGACCAAAATCAGAAACTAGTGCTGCAACATAAGATTCGTAGACTATCTCTCAACTGTTATTCCCAAGAGAACGTCATAGTTCCACCAACAGCGATCATATCCCATTGTCGGTCGCTCAGTATTTTTGGGTACACTGAACAGATGCCTTCTCTTTCAAAGTTTCGATTTCTGCGAGTACTTGATATAGAAAATGGTGAGGAGATGGAAAGCAGCTGTATTGAACATGTAAGGAAGCTTTGTCAGTTGAAATATCTGCGACTCGATGTTAGAACCATTTCTGCATTCCCTGAACAATTAGGAGAACTGCAGAATTTGCAGACTCTGGATATAAGATGGACAAAGATAAGAAAATTGCCCAAAGACATTGTTCAACTGCAAAACTTGACCTGTTTGCGTGTCAACAGTCTGGAATTACCTGAAGGGATTGGGAATTTGCATGCTCTGCAGGAGCTAAGAGAGATCAAAGTCAAGTGGGACAGTTTGGCATCTTCTTTGTTGGAGCTGGGAAGACTGACCAAACTGAGAATTCTTGGGCTGCGTTGGTGCATCGTCAATACACACAGTAACAAAGAAACTTTTGCAGAGAACTTGGTCTCATCGCTCCGTAAACTGGGCAGACTCAACCTTCGGTCTCTATGCATTAGGGGTGATTATGGGTATTCCATTCCTCTAAAAGAAATGTATGGTTATTCCATAGATTTCTTGTTGGACTCTTGGTTCCCGTCCCCTCATCTCCTCCAGAAGTTCCAGATGGACGCCTACTATTTCTTTCCCAGGGTTCCGGCTTGGATTGCATCACTTGACAACCTGACATGCCTACATATCAATATTAACCCAGTAAAGGAGGACACATTTGAGATCCTTGGAGCGCTACCTGCTTTGCTGTTTCTCTGGTTGTCATCAGAATCAGCTGCTCCCAAACAAAGACTCTTCATAAGCAGCAACATGTTCATGTGCCTGAAGGAGCTCCGCTTCACCTGCTGGAGCAACGGGAAAGGCCTGATGTTTGAAGCTGGGGCCATGCCCAGCCTTGAAAAGCTGGAGGTTCCATTAGATGCTGGCAGGGATCTTGATTTTGGCATCCAGCACCTCACTTCTGTTACACATATTATCGCCAAGATCATTTGCACTGGTGCCACGGTTCGGGAGGTGGAGGCATCAGAGGATGCCATCAGGAATACAGCTACTCTGCTTCTGAACCACCCCACAGTGGAAATCCGAACCTGGGGCGATGAAAATATGAAGGAGGAGGACCAAGGCAAGGTTGAAGAGGAGATCCAGACAAGCGGGTGAAAATCAGTCTGCAGTATATGTAAGTGTACACAATGCACAATTCATTTGACACTTTTTCAAGTTTATTTTTTCCTTCCATAGGCTGCATATTTTTGTTTGTGAGTTTCCTTGGACCAAATTACATTATGGATCACTGAGCTAGTACTGATGGTTCAACTTTCAAGTATTTCTCTGATCTCCAAACTTGCATATCTTTGTCACTGAACTTCAACGGGACCACTCTAGGTAGTCTAGGTCAGCACCATTCTATTCTAGGTATGAGTGTATGATTGATGGCATGACACGTTCGCTGGTGCAAGTGTGCACATGTGTGTAGTCTACAAATCTTGTTGAAAAAACGCTCATTGTAGACTGGATGTATCCCCTCCGACCAATTTTGCGATGAGCATTTCCTGGTGTCCACACCACAGGTGACAAAGGAACCCGCCTCCTCTCACCTGAATATATTTCCCCGTCATCTCGAGTGACTTTAGCGCTGTCATGTCCTCTTTGATTATAGTTAATCTAGGAACATGTATTAAATTATTACCATATCATTTGGTCAGCCTGTTTTTAGATGAAGTTAGCCAACTTAATTCTTCAGAAGGCTGCTGAAGTTTTTGTTGCTTTGGGGAGAAACAAGCCTCTCAATTTACAATTCTACTTTCTTGTTTGATATGATGCATAGAAAGTAAACCGAACATGATCTTCTAAGGATGAATAAAAGATGGCTCTGTCCTTTTATGCTAGAAATTCACCAAGCATTTCAACAATTTCCAGTCTCTGGTGTTAATTTGTAGCAAGGAAAATAGTTCATAGTTGACTGATTTAGCACACTTTGCTGCTATTATCTATTCTTCAGCCCTCTAGTGCTAATTTTCTCATGTCCTGCATTACTAGATGAGATCGGGTTCATTGTTTTCTGTAAAAACAAACTAACACATTATCAGTCATAACTCAGTGGAAGTTTTGATTCTGCGGTGGATTTAACTCATGAAATCGTGTTTATCTGCCAGGTGATGAACTTGTTTGTCATTTAGCTTGTCTTGTCAATAAGCATGCTATTTGCCCTGTAGGTTCCTTCAAGTTGACTGTAAGACAAGGGAAATCTTAGCAAGTTGATGGTGGAAGTTTCAGCAGGCTGACTCCATTCCAGTGGCAACTCAGAATGCAACACGCACATAATGCATCGTTTCCTTTATTTTCTAGTCCACATTTCTCTTTATTGACAGAACGTGTGTTGCTTGGTTGGCTAGAAATGCCTGTGTTCCCCAAGCCGGTTCGAGGCCTGGCCAAAGCAACAAAAAAGAAAATTCCAAAACACAATCAACCTTTTTCGCTGTTAAACATAATTGTCATAGTAAGTGTATTGTTGTTGTCATTATTTTTCTCTATCACTAGATGTTAATCTTGATGTTAAATGTCGCTGACGCATTTGTTTCAGAATTGTAATAGCATCAGTATTGTTGTCACTCTCTTTTTTACCCATGGACTCATGGTCCACCATGCACATGAGGCCCAAGCCTATCCACATATTCGGCACGATTGCATGAATATATTTGCAGTGATGTGCTGGCAAATTAGTTTGTACTCCCTCCGTTTAGAAATAAGATGTTTTAGGTTTGTGAGTAAGATGTATCTAGACATTTTTAGTGTCTAGATTTATTTGAACCTATACACTAAAAGGTGTCTAGATACGTCTCTTTTACAAAACTAAAACATCTTATATTTATAAACGAAGGAAGTACTAGTTTTTTTGTGTGTGTTCCTTTTGCACAATTAAGGGGGTCTCTATCTTACTTAGTCACAGAGAAGCAACATTATGAGCTGCAAGTCCAGTTCATTCTAGGTTGGTCGTCATTTTTAGAATTACACTCGTATGCTAATACCGTGTTTTTGTTGTATGCTTGTTTGTGTTTCTAATTTCCAACTGAACTGTGTTAATTATAATTAGCAATTTCTAGATCGATGGTCACATGAATTATTTCCCACGTCGGAGAATTCAGGTAGATCGAGCACGAGGGTTCATAGTTCATAGTATGCCACACCATACATGTGCAGAATTGCTAGGATTGTGTTTTTGTTTTACCCTAAACATTGGTCTTTGTTTGGACGAGGGTCAACTTTTTGGCATGCAATGGTACTTCTCGAATCAGGCTTTCACCCCAGCCACCGTAGGTCAAGTAGCCGTCGGCGCCGAGAAGGGGGTCGCCGCCATCCTCAAGACCCGAAGAGTGCCGTTGAAGGGCGTCCGGTCACGTTGACGCACCAGGTGGGACCACTGCTGAAGAAAGGCAAGAAACATAAAGATAGAGTCAGATGCACGGGTAGGATAGATCTTCTCAACCATCATCTTATTTCGCACGTTCCAAAGGGTCCAAGACATGGCCGCGAACACAAGCCAGAAGAGGCGGCGCCCTCCTCCGGCCTGGGACTGCAGGAACTCGCCGAGCTCCTGCGCCTGCCAAGCATCACCCAACGCCTCTGGAACAAAACTCCAAAGGAACTGAGCCTCCGAGCAAGATAACAAAATATGGGCACAGGTCTCCGGAGTCCCACATAGGGGACAAAGGCCATTTCCTGGGCCATTACATTTGTCCACCTCCACCCCGGAGGGAAGGCGGTCATGGAGCAACTGCCGAACAAAGATGCGGATGCTAAGGGGGGTGGGGGCTTTCCAAAGGGGCACCGTCCATCGCAACTCCGAGCCCTGGAACAGGGCCCGTTAGGCCGAGCCCACCGAGAACTCCCCCGAGGGGTGGAGGAGCCAAGATGCCGAATCCGGTTCCTCGGCCAAGGCAGCCGGAAGGGCCGCCATTAGCTATTGGAAGCTCGTTGCTTCGGCCATATTAAGGGATCGACGGAACAAGATGTTCCAGCGGCCCTCACGAAAGGCCTCAGCAACAAGACCCGACGGGGAGGCGGAGATGGCAAAGAGGGTAGAAAACTGCACCGTGAGAGGAACTAACGTGAGCCATGGGTCCAACCAGAATCGCACCCCGCTGCCACTGCCGATCGCAAATGATATGCCCAAACTGATGAACGTTTTGATCTCTTGAATGGCTCTCCAGAACTGAGAGTCCTCTCTACGCTCACAGGCTAACAGGGGCCGGCCCCGGAGGTATTTGGCCTTGATGAGCTGCAGCAAAAGACCCCCATCATCCCGAAGGATGCGCCAAACCCATTTAAGCATCATGGCCACGTTAAAGCGGCGCGAATTGAGGATCCCTATGCCCCCAAGGCTCTTGGGGGTGCAGACGTCTGCCCATTTAACCATATGGTATTTCTGATGGCCATTTCGGGCTGCCCAAAAGAACCTAGATAACTCCTTAGCGAAGTAGGCATGGGTCCCTTCCGGCAGTAGGTATAGCCCCATCTGGTACATGGGCAGACTTGAGAGACAGGAGTTGATCAGAACCGTCTTGCTCCCCTTGGATGTGAGGCGCGCTCTCCAGGGCTCAGCCTTGGAGCGTACCCTCGATACCAAGGGTGCCAGATCTCTGATTAGAACTCTAGTCTCCCGGATGGGCATCCCAAGGTACGTAACAGGGAAATCAGCCAACTTATAGTTGAGATTATCCGCAATCCACTGGTGGTCCTCCTCGGAGTGTCCAAGGATCATAACCTCACTCTTGTCGAAGTTGATCTTAAGCCCAATCATGGACTCGAAGCATATAAGCAGGAACTTAAGGTTGATGATGTCCCGCTCTAAGCCCTCCACCATGATCATGGTATCGTCCGCATATTGGAGGTGTGAGATACCCCCACCAGGAATAAGATGCCTAACCACACCCGAAATGTGGCCAGCGATTTTGGCTCTATCCAAAATCTCTGCAAGGGCATCCACCGCAGGATCCCCTTGTCTAACCCCGTAGGACGGACTAAAGTAGGGGCCAATCTCACCATTGACGTTGATCGCCGTTCGTCCACTCATCACAAACTACATGATCCAGCAGATCACGCGGTCATCGAACCCCCTCCTCTCTAGAACTAGCCTCAAGAAGGACCAGTCCAAGCGGTCATAGGACTTCTAGAAGCCCATCTTAAGGAACACCCCCTTCTGATGGCGTGCCTTCACTTCATGAATAATTTTATGAAGCGCCAGGACATCGTCATGAATCAGGCGTCTCTTAAGAAAGGCGAACTGGAGAGGATGTGTGAGCCTCTCCAATACTGGGGCGAGACGAAGGGCACAGACCTTGGCGAACAGATGCTGGATGAAATTGATCACCATGATCAGGTGGAACTGGCGGATATCCGTGGCCCCCACTACCTTGGGGATCAGGGTAATCACCCCAAAATCCAGCTGTGACATCACAAAAGTACCCGTGTAGAACTCCTGAAACATCTGCATGATCACCGGGAGGAGCTGGGCCCAGAAGGTCTGGAATAAGCTCACAGGAAGCCCATCGGGGATGGGGTAGAACCGATCCTCATGGACTTCAAGGCGGAGGCCGCCTCCTCCGGGAGAAAAGGACTAGTGAGGTCCACATTCTTAGCCGGGGAGACCAACGCCTCACCGGTCCAGAAATCCGGCACAAGAGAGAGGCCCTAAGGTGACGACGCCGAGAAAAGGTCCTTGTAGAAGGCATAAATATGGGAGGAGAGCGCTTGAGGGGATTCCAATAAAGAGTCCCCCTCCTAGAGGCATGGGATCGAGCACTTCCTCCTCCTTCCATTGGCAATGGCATGGAAGTAGGCAATGTTCGATTCCCCATGGACAGTCTAGTTCTGGCGACTCCGCTGTCGCCAAAACGCCTCCTCTCCCTTGTAGATCTCCATAATGGAGGTCTCAAGGGAATACCTATGGGACCAAGCCTCGGGAGAAAAGCCACACAGCTCAGCCTCCCGATTCAAGGCCTGGATTTCCCGCAAGATGGCGTCCTTTTGGGTTCTGAGTTCAGCCCCCAAGTTGGCACCCCAACCCCTCATGAACTATCGGGATAGCTTAGCACAGTGGTGCCAGATATCCACCGCACAGTAGATCCGGGGTGGATGCCGCCACCGATAGCCACCTAGCCTGAATAGCCTCGACGAATCCTTGCTTCTGCAGCCAGAAGGATTCAAAGTGGAGTCGATTGAGCCTAGGCGGATGGCCCCCTCCAGAGGAGAGGAGCGGGGTGTGATCAGACCCAACCCTGGTGACCGCCCTGAGAGAGCAGAGAGGGAAGGCCATCTCCCAATCGACAGAAACGAAGACACAGTCGAGAACACTGCAAATCGGGTCCCACTGTTTATTGGTCCAGGTATATGTAGATCTCACCCGCGCAATCTCGTGGAGTGCAAGATCGGCAATGCAGTCGTTGAACACACGCATCCTAGGGAGGTCCACATTTGTCGAACTCTTGTTGTCAGCGGAACGGATCAGGTTGAAGTCACCGGTCACCACCACCGGGAGAACCGCCCGTTCCACTTTCGATTTGAGCTCTAGCAAGAAATCAGCGGACCTCCTATGGTCTGCGGGGCCATAGACAATAATCACCTCCCATTTGAAGCGAGTCTGTCTATGGGTAAGTGCCATACTCACAAAGAATTCCCTACGGTCCATATCATCTATGGCGAAGGTATCCTCCTTCGCCCTAGAAGGATACCCCCGAGTGACCAGACACCGGGAGCCAAGACCAGGAGAACTTGCAGCGGCTGAGACCATCTAACTCCTCGATGGAAAAATCCTGACAAATAGTCTCCTGAAGGATGACAATATCCGGCGCTTCCAAACGGATGTATTCCTTAATCTGGCAACATCGGCCCTCTTGCCCGAACCCTCGGATGTTCCAAATGAATGCCCAGATGGCCCGGAGGATGTCCATAGGATACCTCGGGCCAGGGGGTCCCCATAGCGGGGACTGAGCGGGCACGAGTAGTAGGGGGACGGACCATAGGAGCCTTGGGAGGTCTCCCACGTGGTCTACCCCGAGGGGTAGACTTGTGAGCAACCTCCCGCTCATCAGGAGCAGGGGGCTCCTCGTTGGAGCCTGGTCCGGGGGACCTAGCCTCGGCGAGGATCCGGGGGCGTTCCCGATCCCAAGCGTCACGCGCCCGGGCAGCAGCGATCGCTCCTGCATACCCCTTCCGTGCCTTAATGGCAGCAATCTGGTACATCTTCATCCCTCTCTCGCCACTGGAGACAATCCTGCGGTCATCTGCAACTTCGCCTAGGTGGGCCAGCGGAACCTCGGAGAGCACACAAAACGGCGAGCCAGGAAGACCAGAAGGAACGGTGACAGAAGGTGTAGCAGGGGAGTAGGAGGAGGTAGTACCTGGAAACTCATCACGAGCCGCCACACGGAGGGAAGCCCGCTCCGCCACCGTCGGCTCGAGACCAAACAGGCCTGTCCAAGTCCCCGCAAGGCGGACACTATGGCGGGAGGGGGTGGCGGCCTGGGGGCCCTGGACCGGCGTAGATTGGAAGCTACCGCAGGGGAGTCGGCGAGCGCGGCGGCCGATAGCACCAGCGGGTCAGGGGTATCCGGTGCGAGAGAGTAGCAAACCACCCCAGGAGATCGCAGGGACAGGTCCGCACACACCACCAGACCCACACTCCCAGAGGTCTCCTCCTCCAGGGACGTCTGAGCTGGCGGAGACACGGGGCGGAGGGAGTGACCCAAGGCGAGGTTGGAGCCGTACTGCGCGATGTCGAGGCTGATGGAGGGAGTGGGATCAGGGCGGGGACACCGGTTTCAGCTTGGACAGCGTGCTCTGCGACAAGCGACGCCCCTCAGGGGCGGGAGGAGGCTCCCTCGAGTGCCCAACCACCAAAGGGGGGGCCGTGACGCCCCCAGAGGCCCCTTGCGGAGGCTGAGCAGGGGACGGCGACGCGTCGGTGGCGAGGGGCGACTCTAGGTCAGACCCCGAGTCACTTTTGTCCGAACGTCTCGCCCCCGCACCGCCACCCCCGCTCCCGTGTCATCGCCGGCAGGGGAGGGGAAGGGGATGGGGCTGGCCTTCGGACCCACCACCTCATCGAGCTCCACCAGTAGGTCCCTGCCCACCCGGTCGAAGAAGAAGCGTGGCAGGGACACAGGGAAGACAGAGTGATCCGGGCAAAGGAGTCTCATACGAGCCGCACCGAGCCCCGAGAGGGATCCCAAGTCCACCTCCAGGACCTTGCCCACATGTAACATCCCAAAAATATTGAACAATGATTATCCAATTCCAATCACCAAATTTAGTGTTAACAAAAACTTTGTAAATTAAAATCATATGAATGCATGAGTGTATGTGATGATTGTATGAATGCATGAATGGACTTGTGTGATTGATCTAAATAGCAAGGAATGATTGAAAGGTGAAAACAACATCATCTAAATCATTTCCAAGCAAAAACAAATCAAGAGAAAATCAAAAACAAACCAAATAAAGCAAATGGTCATTTTTGCCAATCTTGCTCACTAGACCACTTTGAGTGTTTCTAGTCCAAGATTTCAAATAGAAACAATTCTATTTATTTTCACCCCTTGCTAGACCAAGTAAATGTGAATCAAATCCCACATTTCAAACTCACAGAAACATTTGGCAACTTGATTCAAATGACATTTCAAAACTGAATCTGGTTCATATGGGAAGATCACCCATTTTCAAAAACCAACCAAACCAGTACCCCTTGACCTTTCCAACTAACCAGAGACTACTAAGTATGTAACTAGTACACCCACAAAGTTTGAATCAAAAATTCAAATTTGAATCTCTTTCGGCCATTTCATCAAACACCTTGCAGCCACAAAACAAACAAACATCAAACACTATAGTGAGCAGTGATTTTGGCCTAACTTGTTCCCTCTCTGGCTCACAACAGGCTATTAGTAGATCATATAGCCCAATTAACAAGCTCTAGCACCACTGTGAGCTTGCCATTGCCATCAATGGTGACCATGCCGACCTCAACTTGCCACCTCTCAGTCGACAGCAAGCTAGAAGCTTCTCTAGCCTCGCCAACCATGTCTGGGACACTGACCATCATCCATCGCCACCCCCTGTCCAACGCCAATGAGCAGCAAGCCACTAGAGCACTCTAGAAACGCCGCTCCCTATGCCTCTGCACCATGCCGAGAGCGCGCCAGCGCGCCGCACGCGACACACGCCCACAGACCGCGTGCCATCCTCGCTGCGTGCAAGCGTGATCACCACCGTCCCAGGAGACCGCCAGACAACCCCGTTCATCGTCGCACGACCCGTAGCCACGGTGCGCCATTAAAACTTCCGGAGCCGCCCAGAGCGTCGATGTGTTCCGACCGTCTCGCACCGCCCCACGCCATGTAACCACGCCGTTGAGCTTTCCCAGGCAACACAGCACCATCCCCTACCTTCGCCCATGCCAGTAGCTTGTTGTGTCAATGACCACGGCGAGCTCCAGTCGCGCCCTTCGGTCCCCTCATAGCACTATAAATAAAGGCCACCCCTGCTTGATTTCTTCACACCAACACACTCCCCTCTCTCCCAGAATCACCCCACCTCACCCCCGGAGCAAGGCGAGCAGCACATCGCCAAATTTGGCCGGAGTCTGCCGTGGAGGAGGAAGAAAGGAGCCAGCGATTGGAGCCGCCCTAGAACAAGCTGCCGGTACCAGGAGGTTCGCCGTCGTCGACTTTGTCGTTTGCCCCCATCGCCGACCTTCGCCTGAGCCCCGGTGATCACCCGTAGACCTCCACTGGCCGTGCTAGGGTTCTGTCTCGCCAGAGTTACCCGACGGAGACGATAGGTCCCAGCCATTCGATTATAGTTTGATCGCACAGCCTAGATCACCCTGTACCACTTTGCACCCCCTGTCTCGTTGACTGGTGGGGTCATTCACTTAAACCCACCCACGCATGCACTATGCACCGTGGGCCGGCCTAGTTAACATCCCGTGCAACCCAGTTAGTTTGAATTTATATTTTCCAATTAAGTTTCAAACCTAGTCCTCTACCTAGATTTAAAAATCAACCCAGGTCGATTCACTGAACCAAATTGCATGAAATCAATTTTGTTAGAAAGATACTGGAATTCTTAATCCAAGCCCGTTGGATTCAAAGATATTGGATTTGTAGATCACCCATGGTAAAAATATCAAGGCAGAAGCTTTTCTACATTCAAACATTTTTAAAAATTCAACCACAAAAGCTTTTGAGTTGATTCCAACTCTCAAAAATCGCATTTAACAATACCTTTCTAAATATATAAAAATCTCTAGGTTTACTTACATAAATAATGGACAAGTAATAAAAGAATGCCTCATAGGACATTCTAGTCACTTTATTTAATTCAAATAAAAAGGTTAAACCTTATTAAATTGTGACACCACTTTAAATCACATTCCCAAGTACTAAAATATGTGGTGATGACATGTGTCACCATGATCCCATGTTTTAGTTGGAGAATATTAAATCTTAAGTATTTTTTCAATGAGTAGAAATTACTTTTCCAAAATAAAATAAATAAGACAAGTGCTTTGATGATTGTAATGTTTGTGATGATGCTAGATCATCTAGTGAAAACCTTGGTGTGATAAATAAAAGTAGTTAAGTATTGATTGGTGATTGTGTACCTCGTATTTATTTATAGATGCTAGTACCGACCAAGGATACGAGGAGGAAGGAGAATACTACGAGGAAGAAGCCGAGGAGAACTTCAACCACTGCTCTGCACAAGGCAAGCTAATATCTGCAAGCTATTAACTGAGCAAGCTAAACCTTGCAAGCTATTGACTTTGCAAGTTAACCCTTGCATGACAACACTGCAAACTAGATGCCTTAAGCATATGTGATTATACCCACTTGATGATACCCAATCCTAGTTTTACTTGCAAGCTTAGTATTTTATTTCTTTATCAAAGCTTTCTTTTAGAATTACTTAGTGACTTGTAGAGTTTAGAAAGATGTTTTAAGGTAGCATAAAGAGCATAAAACTTGACCTAAGTTATATAGATCTTGATGTCATCCTAAGGCATGAGATTGAACTGAGATAAGATATACTTGTTTACCACCCCTCATTAGTATTTACCCCCACTTGTAAATGCTAGTGCTAAGCATAAAACTTGATCACTTTAGATGGGAATACTTGGTGAAAATGGTTATGAAAACCTTAGAATGATGAGTCATTGTAACATCCCAAAACTATTGATCATGATCATCAAACTCTAATCACTAAAATTAGGGTTAACAAAAACTTTGATTAAATGAAAACCAAATGAATGCATGTGTGTATGTGATGATTTGATGAATGCATGAATGGACTTGTGTGATTAACCTAAATAGCAAGGAATGGTTTAAGGATGAAAATAACATCATCTAAAACATTTCCAAGCAGAAACAAATCAAGAGAAAATCAAAAACAAATCAAATAAGGCAAATGGTCATTTTTGCCAATCTTGCTCACTAGGTCACTTTGAGTGTTTCTAGTCCAAGATTTCAAACCGAAACTTTTCCAATTCTTTTCACCCCTTGCAAGACCAAGTAAAAGTAAATCAAATCCCACCTTTCAAACTTGCAGAAACTTTTGGCAACCTCATTCAAATCACAATTCAAAATTGAATCTTTATCATATGTGAAGATCACACCTTTTCAAAACCCAATCAAACCAGTGCATCTTGACCAATCCAACTAACCCAATAATCCCTAGTATGTGCCTAGCAAACCCACCAAGTTTGAATCCAAAATTCAAATTTGAATTTCTTGTGGCCATTTCATCAAACACCTTGTGATTAGCAAACAATAAAACATCAAACACTATTTGCAGCAGTGAATTTGGCCAACCTTGTTCCCTCTCTGGTTGCAACAAGCTTTTAGTAGATCATATAGCCTCTTTAACAATCCTTAGCACCACTGTGAGCAAGCCTAGCCATTAATTGTGACCATGCCGAGAGCACCATTGTCACCCCCATGTCGCCAGCGAGCTAGAGGAAGCACTAGCCTCGCCAACCTTGTCTAGAGCACTGACCACCGTCCACCGCCACCCGCTGTCCAAGCCCCTAGCGCAGCTAGCCACTGGACCACCCGCCAAGCACGCGCCCAGTCTCTCTGCTTGCGAGCCGAGAGCGCGCCAGTGCGCCGTCAGCGACATCATCCCACAGACCGCGTGTTGCCCTCGCCGCTTGCAAACGTGCTCGCCAGTATCCCAACACCCCGCCAGACAACCCCGTTTGCCGCCGCGCGGACCACGCATGTTGTGCGCCATTAAAATTGCTGTCAGACCTGCCCAGAGCGCCGCGACGTTCCGACCGTTCAGCACCACCCCATGCTGCGTGACCGTGCCGATGAGCTTCGCCAGGGAGCACAGCACCGCCCCTATCGTCGCCCATGCCAGTAGCACTCCGTGCCATCGACCACGACGAGATCAACCCGCGACCGTCGGTCCCTTTCAGTCACTATAAAAGGATGCCACCCCCGCTCGAACTGAGCACACCATCTCACTCCCCACCTCTCACTGAGCATACTACGAAGAGGAGTATCAGGAAGACGGACAGCAAGAAGGTTACGACAACTAGGATCATCTCCTATCGTTAGCATTGCCTGTGACCATGAACAGTGGCGAAGCCTGGATTTCTGTATTGGGTATGCGAAGTTACAATAGAATACAAAAAGTACAATATAATCAATGAAACTAGAAATTCCCATTGAATGTAATACTCGTAACAATGATCAAATTATTTAGTTACAATACAAGAAGGATAAAAATAGAATTTATATATTACTTTTTACACCTACAAATCAACAATATACATAAAAAGGTTTTTGTTTAAATTCCCATTGAATACTATGCTAGAATTAATCTATAGATACAATCTATTGATCATCTATTCCCAACTGGGAGAATCAGAAATTACATAGTTTTTTAGCAAAATAAAAATTTACAAAGTTGACGAAGAGGCAGAGCTCGTTCTATGCACTTGGGCCGGCCTTTTTGAGAAAATGATCGACGTTTCCAACTAGGGTAGCAGCCGAAAGTGCAGATAGGCCCAGAGTTAGTGCACAAAACATGGAACAAAAGGGATCTGCCCGTCTCAATTTTTCCTGTGTTCTACGCGCGAGAAAGCTACCAATACGTATATACCTTTGTATATGAGTTTTTGCACTGATTTATTTTCACAAAAATATTGGGTATTCATTTCATACCTTTGAATAAGGCTAGCTACGCCCTATGAGCATGAAGATGGAGTTTCGCCTACGCTATCGTTATTATTACGTTATTCCGCTGCTATGATTGTATTAAAACTAGATCATGAGATCCGTATTTGTGTAATACCTTATGTATGGTTTGTAATGGATGATGTACTATGATATCCAATCTGTTATGTCTCGCAAAAATGGTAATCCTGGGATTGCGATGTATGACATAACAGGCATCTGTGATTAAAAATCCAGGTGTTGACAGTCATTTTACTGAAATGTTTTGCCATGTGTTCTTGAACACCAGAGGATTTTGAGGATGAAAATGTTAAGGCATGAGACTTAGCCCTTTATAAAACTAATGGTTGTCTGGATGCGATACCATTCCAATTTTACCGTACAACCACAATACCTGAAATTTGTATAGGGCTTGACTGAAAATTTATATACCTTAGTATGGGTTCCCTTGCGGCCAAGGTTTGAGCTGAGGCTACCTTGTGAAGATTGTCCACCTGTGCAGTTCCCAAGATGACAGTTGGTCATGGTTGGGAGGCCAAACTCACAGGAGAGGTGCTTATACTAGGGCGTGTAATTGAAAGGTTAGGATTAATTATTCGCATACTGAGTATGGTGAATTCAGGATTGTTCCTGACAGATGTATCGAATGTTGTGGTGAAAGTGTACCACCTTTGCAGAGTGTCAAACTATTCGAATAGTCGCGTTCGCGGTTATGGACAGTTGGAGTGGCCATACTGTTACGTCGTCAGATGTTTTCAAAATGACTTATGAAATGATTTATGACTTTGACTTGACCACAACAGAGTTGTGATATGAAATTCAAGTTCCCACTTAGGTGTTATAAAACTTTTAACTAGTTTTCTTTGCTTCTGAACTCAGTAGAGATAAATCTGGCCTTTTGCAAAACAACTTCGAGCCTAGTACTTCCTACTCCAAAACCACTTCACTTGTTAGTATTAGTTTGCGAGTACTTAAAGAGTACTCATGGCTTTATCCCTGGCTATTCCCGTGGCCAGACTATGAAGAGGACTATCAGGAGGATGGACAGCAGTAAGGTTACGACAACTAGGATCATCTCCCATCGTCAGCATTGCCTGTGACCATGAAGATGGAGTCTCGCCTATGCTACTGTTACTATTACGTTATTCCGCTGCTATGATTGTATTAAGACTAGATCATGAGATCCTTTATTTGTCATAAGAACTTATGTATGGTTTGTAATGGATGATGCACTGTGATATTCAATCTGTTATGTCTCGCAAAAATGGTAATCCTGGGATTGTGATGTATGGCATAACAGACATCTGGGATTAAAAATCCGGGTGTTGACAAGTTGGTATCAGAGCCATCCTGACCATAGGAGACCCTAGTTTAGAATGGACGTTTGAATCAAAAATTTAAGTTTCAAAATCAAGGAAGTGAGTATTTATGAAAAATTATTCTCATTCTTACCACTTGGATTCTTTCATGAAAAATTCATGTTCCTCAAAAATTCTTGCAAACTTTCATAAAATTTGACACACTTGATCACTCTACTAACTTACCCATCCTATATTCTTATAGATGGACGTGAACTATAGCAAGTTCTATTAGTTGGGGAATGGAGGAGACCTCATCCTTGAGCGTGACTTGGACCAGCTGTCAGAAATGCTGGAGCGTCTGCACCCCGAGTTCTTCGGAGCTTAGCTCAACGATCAGGAAGGAGAAGAATTGCAAGTCTCCTAGGAAAGATTGAAGCCCCCACCTCAGAGGGAATTCAGTTCACCTTGAGAGAAAACAACTGGCTCGATGGACTTGCCAGGGCCATGCATGAAGCTCTTGCCCGTCTGTGTGGACAGAGTATCAATCAGATCAAGGGTACCCGCTTTGAGTTCTATCTAAGGCGTGATGTTATGGGACAGCCACTGGAGGCACCATATCACCATGAGCTGAAGAGTAAATTGGACCACCTCAGCTTCATGATGTATAACCGTCAGAAGGAGTTAGACAATGCCCGCTCCTATGCCAACCACAAGTATGCCATCGCTGCCAAGAAGGATCAGACCATTGCCATGCTAGTGAAGGATCGCCAGTCTCATTGCCGTCAGCTTGACAAGAAGGAGGGCATCATTGACCGTCTTCGTCACCGGATCACGGACTTGGAGGAGACCATCCACGAGAGAGACATGCAGCTTGAGGAGAGGGAGAATGCAGGGGAAGACCTTCGTGGAGACCGCTACTCTTTTCTTAGTGATGATGATGAATTTCTGGAGGATCAGGCCATGGACTTCTTCACCGATGAGGATGACTTCGCCTTCATTGATGATGATGATGAGTATGAGGAGGACACTGACTCCGAGGAGTAGTAGCACTTGAGCACTAGCGTTATTGAGTTGTATTCGGTCCCACTGTATCGTAGTTTCTCTAGAATGGTTCTTAAAACCATCTGTTTTTCCTTGTTGTGGTGTGTGTTTTATTGTGTGCTATGAATGAATGAAAAGCAAGTTGCTAGAAAAATCTGAGTCAAACTTCAAAAACTTTTCAAAACCCTAAACCTTAGAAATTTCCCTCTTTTCTCATGATCTATCTCAATCTTCAGATGCCTCGCGGAGGAAGCAATTCATGCCTTGCAAATGTTGGTTTCTGACCGTGAAGCTGAAAGAGCCGAACGTCAAGCCAACTTAGCCACCCTTCAGCACATAGCCCAGATGGCCAACAACAACAACCAAGGCCATGGAAGTCAGGATAACCATGGATCAAAGCTCAAGAACTTCCAGAACACCAATCCACCCATTTTCACTAAGTTTGAAGAGCCCCTAGATGTCGATGATTGGCTGCAAACCATGGAGAACAACTTAGAGGTTGCAGGAGTGGAAGCCAACGAGAAGGTACTGTTTGCCACCCACTACCTGGCCGAAGATGCAAGAGCATGGTGGAACAACGTTCGTGCCATGAATGGAGGTCAAATGATGACTTGGGAAGAGTTCAAAATCAAGTTCAGTAGAACCCATGTGCTACCGGGTTTGATCAAAAGGATGAGAGATGAATTCAGAGAACTGAAGCAGGGAAGGATGACCGTAGTTGAGTACCGTGACAAATTTTTGTCATTGGCCAGGTATGTACCGGATGAGATAGATACTGAAGCTAAGAAGAAGGAGAGATTCCTGAATGGTCTGCATGATAGGATGCAGACAATGTCAGTCAATATCACATTTGCTGATATTGAAGCCTTAGTTGACTCTGCCATTCAGATGGAAGGCAAGATCAACAAAGCTAATGAGAACCGCAAGCGTCGCATGATGCATCAACCGGGAACCCACCATACACCAAAGTATCGCCCCAACCTGTCTCCAGGATTTGCCCCAAGAAACAATAGACCCCCGATGAACCGTCCAACCCATCCCAACCGTGGAAACCCAAGACCCGGAGGAAATCACAACGCCGGCAACCCCAACAATTTCAATCATGCACCACCCAAGTTCAACAACAACAATGCCGCACCCAACACCAACACTGCCCCGAGGACTGGAAGCAATGTTGTGCCTACTGCAGCAAAGGGCAAGTCGCAAGTGACTTGTTATGAATGTGGAACCAAGGGTCACTATTCCAATGAGTGCCCCAAGAAGATTGCCGCAGCCCCCAATGCAAATGCCCCGGCCCAGCAGCAGCGTCGTGTTCATCCTGGAAGAAGGTTTGCCCTAGGAAATTCGCTCAACCGCAACGGTCGTCTCTTTCTCATGCATGCTGAAGAAGCCCAAGAAGCGCTAGATGTCGTCCTGGGTATGTTTTCTGTTAACTCAGTACTTGCAAGAGTGTTGTTTGATTCTGGAGTATCGCACTCGTTTGTTACTGAAGAATTTGCATGCACTAGTAAGATTCAACCCACCAAATTGAAGCATGTTATGATAGTTCAAATACCTGGTTCAACCACCAAAGCTAGACAAATTTGCAAGGCCGTACCTATCTGAATCCATGGCATAGATTTTTATGCTAATCTAATAGTACTCGGAACTAAAGGTTTGGAAGTAGTACTAGGAATGGATTGGATGTCCAAACATAAAGGATTAATCGACTGTGCCAAGAAAGCCATAACCATGACCAGTACAACCGGAATATCAGTAGAGCATGTATCGGATACCTTGCCCCATCAATTCAATTGCAACAAGAGTCTAGCCCAACCAACCATTGACCAAGTCAGAGTAGTCTGTGAATACCCCGATGTATTTCCAGAGGTTTTGCCCGGTATGCCCCTAGATCGGGATATCGAGTTTATCATTGAACTAATACCTGGAACCGGACCCATAGCCCAGAGACCGTATAGAATGAACTCGTCTGAACTAGTGGAGCTGAAGAAGCAACTGGATGCTATGTTGGAGATAGGATTGATCCAACCAAGTGCGTCGCCATGGAGATCACCTGTCCTGTTTGTGGACAAGAAAGATGGAGGTAACCATTTATGTACGGATTATCGGAAGTTGAATGATGTCACCATCAAGAACAAGTACCCACTACCAAAAATAGAAGACCTGTTTGACCAGTTGACTGGTGCCCAAGTGTTTTCTAAGATTGATCTTAGAACTGGTTATTATCAACTCAAGATTCGCGTAGAGGATATTCCAAAGACTGCCTTTACCTCCAGATATGGACTGTATGAGTATACTATCATGTTCTTTGGATTAACCAATGCCCCCGCTTATTTCATGAACCTCATGAATAATATTTTTATGGAATTCCTAGATAAGTTTGTCGTTGTTTTCATCGATGACATTCTGATTTAGTCCAAATCAGAAGAAGAACATGAGCTACACCTGAGGACCATCCTTGGAACCCTTAGGGAGCATCAGTTGTATGCCAAGTTTAGCAAATGTGAATTCTGGTTATAGGAGGTAGGATTCCTCGGCCATATTGTATCAGCCGAAGGAATTGCCGTTGACCCTGCAAAGGAGAAGGATGTTGAAGAGTGGCAAGCCACAACCACTCAAACCCAAGTTCATGCATTTCTCGGATTAGCGGGATATTACCGCAAGTTCGTAGAAGGATTATCGAGTATCTCAAGACCCATGACCCAATTGCTGAAGAAGGATAAGAAGTTTGAATGGACGGACAAATGTGAAGCGAGTTTTCAAGAACTCAAGAGGAGATTGATTTCAGCCCCAATCTTGATCATGTCGGATATTACGAAGCCTTTTGATGTGTATTGTGACGCATCCAAGATTGGTCTCGGATGTGTGCTAATGCGAGAAGGCAAAGTTATATCTTATCTATCTCGACAACTGAAGCAGCATGAACAGAATTATCCTACCCATGCCCTTGAACTAGCAGCTGTAGTTCTAGCCCTGAAGACATGTAGGCATTACCTTATGGGAAACCGTTGTGAGATTTATTCGGATCACAAGAGCCTGAAGTATATATTCACTCAGAAGGAGCTGAACATGAGGCAGAGAAGATGGATAGAGCTAATCAAGGACTATGATCTAGACATTCACTATCACCCCAGTAAAGCCAATGTGGTAGCCGATGCCCTTAGCAAATTGTTGTGCCGCTTGAACTCCATGATTCTGAAGAAGCAACCAAGTCTGCACAAGGAGATGGAAGATTTTAGAATGGAATTAGTAAGTGAAGGATTTTTGGCTAGCATAGAACTTCAACCCACTTTGATCAGTCAGATCAAGGAGGCGCAGAAAGGAAATGCTAGTATCAACGGAATTAAACATCGTATTGGTACATGCAAGGTACCTGGATTCACCGAGGACGAAGAAGGAGTTTTGTGGAACAAAGGAAGTCTCTGTGTACCAGCAGACTCAAAATTGAAGGAGGCTATTTTGAAGGAAGCCCATGATACTCTTTATTCTATCCACCCCGGAGGAACGAAGATGTACTAGGATTTAAAGGAGCAATTTTGGTGGCATAAGATGAAGAGAGAAATCGGGAGCTATATCGCCAAGTGTGATATTTGTCATAGAGTCAAGGCGGGACATCAGAGCCCTGCATGACTGTTGCAACCACTGCAGATTCCAAAATGGAAGTGGGATTCAGTTGGAATGGACTTTATCACCGGATTGCCTACTTCTAGTAGGGGAAATGACTCTATTTGGGTCATAGTTGACAGATTGTCCAAGGTAGCCCATTTCTTACCCGTCAAGACCACCTACCAGATATCAAAGCTAGAGGAGTTGTATATCGCTAGAATCGTCAGTTTGCACACAGTCCCCAAGAACATCATGTCGGATCGAGGAACTCAGTTTACCTTGAGATTCTAGAAGAAAGTCCAAGAAGGATTAGGAACCCGACTAGATTTCAGCACAACGTATCACCCTCAGACCGATGGACAAACGGAGCAAGTAAATCAAATAATCAAAGATATGTTGAGAGCCTGTGTGCTAGAGTATGGATCTAAATGGGAAGACTGTCTGCCATTCATAGAATTTTCATACAACAACAGTTATCAAGCCAGCTTGCAAATGGCCCCATTTGAGTTCATGTATGGAAGGAAGTGTCGTACCCCTTTGAATTGGTCAGAAGTAGGAGAGATTTAGATTTTCGGACCCGACATACTACGAGAAGCAGAAGAGAAAGTTCACAAGATCTATGAGCACCTCAAGACCGCCCAATCCAGACAGAAGAGTTATGCCGACAAGAGACGTCGCGACCTCGCTTTCAATATCGGAGATTTTGTATATCTCAAAGTGTCGCCTTTGAAAGGAATGCATCGTTTCTAGCTCAAAGGAAAGTTAACCCCCAAATATATCGGACCCTTCAAGATTCTAAATCGTCGAGGAGAAGTATCATATCAACTGGAACTGCCAGAGGAGATGTCAGCGGTGCATAATGTGTTTTATATATCGTTGCTTCGCAAATGCCTAGAAGTCCCGGAGAAGACTGAAGTTTTCAAGAACATTGATCACCGCACCATAGAGATCAACGATGACCTGACATATCCTGAAGTACCCATCCGTATTTTGGAGGAAGCTTTCAGAACCACCAGGACCCGAAGCATCAAGTTTCTCAAGATTCAGTGGAGTAACCACACTAAAGAAGAAGCTACCTGGGAGCAAGAAGATCACATTAAGACGGAGTTTCCCGATCTTTTTAAATCCTAGTTTTCTTCTTTCTTCTTTCTCAAATCTCGGGACGAGATTTTGTTTAAGGAGGGAAGGTTTGTAACATCCCAAAAATATTGAACAATGATTATCCAATTCCAATCACCAAATTTAGGGTTAATAAAAACTTTGTTAATTAAAATCATATGAATGCATGTGTGTATGTGATGATTGTATGAATGCATGAATGGACTTGTGTAATTGATCTAAATAGCAAGGAATGATTGAAAGGTGAAAACAACATCATCTAAATCATTTCCAAGCAAAAACAAATCAAGAGAAAATCAAAAACAAACCAAATAAAGCAAATGGTCATTTTGTCAATCTTGCTCACTAGACCACTTTGAGTGTTTCTAGTCCAAGATTTCAAACAGAAACAATTCTATTTCTTTTCACCCCTTGCTATACCAAGTAAAAGTGAATCAAAGCCCACCTTTCAAACTCACAGAAACATTTGGCAACTTGATTCAAATGACATTTCAAAACTGAATCTGGTTCATATGGGAAGATCACCCATTTTCAAAAACCAACCAAACCATTACTCCTTTACCTTTCCAACTAACCAGAGACTACTGAGTATGTAACTAGTACACCCACAAAGTTTGAATCAAAAATTCAAATTTGAATCTCTTTCGGCCATTTCATCAAACACCTTGTACACACAAAACAAACAAACATCAAACACTATAGTGAGCGGTGATTTTGGCCTAACTTATTCCCACTCTGGCTCACAACAGGCTATTAGTAGATCATATAGCCTAATTAACAAGTTCTAGCAACACTGTGAGCTTGCCATTGCCATCAATGGTGACCATGCCGAGCTCAACTTGCCATCCCTCAGTCGACAGCAAGCTAGAAGCTTCTCTAGCCTCGTCAACCATGTCTGGGACACTGACCACCGTCCATCGCCACCCCCTGTCCAACACCAACGAGCAGCAAGCCACTGGACCACTCTAGAAACGTCGCGCCCTATGCCTCTGTGCAATGCCGAGAGCGCGCCAGCGCGCCGCACGTGACACACGCCACACATACCACGCGCCACCCTCGCCGCGTGCAAGCGTGATCACCACCGTACCAGGAGACCGCCAGACAACCCCGTTCGCCGCCGCGTGACCCGTAGCCACGGTGCACCATTAAAACTTCCGTCGGAGCCATCCAGAGCGTCAACGTGTTTCGACCGTCTCGCACTGCCCCACGCCGCGTAACCATGCCGTTGAGCTTCACCAGGGAACACAGCACCATCCCCTACCTTCGCCCATGCCAGTAGCTTGCTGGGCCGAGGACCACGACGAGCTCCACCCGCGCCCTTCGGTCCCCTCGCAGCACTATAAATAGAGGCCACCCCTGCTCAATTTCTTCACACCAACACACTCCCCTCTCTCCCAGAATCACCCCACCTCACCCCTGGAGCAAGGCGAGCAGCACATCGCCGGAATTTGGCTGGAGTCTGCCCCGGAGGAGGAAGAAAGGAGCCAGCGATTGGAGCCGCCCAGGAGAAGCCGCCGGTACTAGGAGGTTCACCGTCATCGACTTCGTCGTTCGCCCCCATCGCCGACCTTTGCCTGAGCCCCAGTGAGCCCCCGTAGACCCCCACTGGCCACACTAGGGTTCTGTCTCACTCGAGATACCCAACAGAGACGATAGGTCACAGCCATTCGATTAGAGTTTGATCGCACGGCCTAGATCACCCTGTACCGCTTCACACCCCTATCTCACTGACTGGTGGGGTCATTCACTTAAACCCACCTGCGCGTGCGCTGTGCACCGTGGGCCGACCCAGTTAACATCCCGCGCAACCCAGTTAGTTTGAATTTATATTTTCCAATTTAGTTTCAAACCTAGTTCTGTACCTAGATTCAAAAATCAACCCAGGTCGATTCACTGAACCAAATTGCATGAAACCAATTTTGTTAGAAAGATACTGGAATTCTTAATCCAAGCCCGTTGGATTCAAACCAATTGGATTTGTAGATCACCCATGGTAAAAATATCAAGGCAGAAGCTTTTCTACATTCAAACATTTTTAAAAATTCAACCACAAAAGCTTTTCAGTTGATTCCAACTCTCAAAAATCACATTTAACAAGACCTTTCTGAATATATAAAATTCTCTAGGTTTACTTACAGAAATAATGGACAAGTAATAAAAGAATGCCTCATAGGCCATTCTAGTCACTTTATTTAATTCAAAAAAGGTTAAACCTTATTAAATTGTGACACCACTTTAAATCACATTCCCAAGTACTAAAATATGTGGTGATGACATGTGTCAACATGATCCCATGTTTTTAGTTGGAGAATATTAAATCTTATGTAGTTTTTCAATGAGTAGAAAATACTTTTCCAAAATAAAATAAATAAGACAAGTGCTTTGATGATTGTAATGTTTGTGATGATGCTAGATCATCTAGTGAAAACCTTGGTGTGATAAATAAAAGTAGATAAGTATTGATTGGTGATTGTGTACCTCGTATTTATTTATAGACACTAGTATTGACCAAGGATACGAGGAGGAAGGAGAATACTACGAGGAAGAAGCCAAGGAGAACTTCAACCACTGCTCCGCACAAGGCAAGCTAATATCTGCAAGCTATTAGCTGAGCAAGCTAAACCTTGCAAGCTATTGACTTTGCAAGTTAACTTTTGCATGACAACATTGCAAACTAGATGCCTTAAGCATATGTGATTATACCCACTTGATGATACCCAATCCTAGTTTTACTTGCAAGCTTGGTATTTTATTTCTTTATCAAAGCTTTCTTTTAAAATTACTTAGTGACTCGTAGAGTTTAGAAAGATGTTTTAAAGGTAGCATAAAGAGCATAAAACTTGACCTAAGTTAGATAGATCTTGATGTCATCCTGAGGCATGATATTGAACTTAGATAAGATATACTTGTTTACCACCCCTCATTAGTATTTACCCCCACTTGTAGATGCTAGTGCTAAGCATAAAACTTGATCACTTTAGATGGGAATACTTGGTGAAAATGGATATGAAAACCTTAGAATGATGAGTCATTCTACTGAAATGTTTTGCCATGTGTTATTGAACACCAGAGGATTTTGAGGATGAAAATGTTAAGGCATGAGCCTTAGCCCTTTATAAAACTGATGGTTGTCTGGATGCGATACCATTCCAATTTTACCGTACAACCACAATACCCAAAATTTGGGTAGGGCTTGACTGAAAATTTATATACCTTAGTATGGGTTCCCTTGCGGCCAAGGTTTGAGGTGAGGCTATCTTGTGAAGATTGTCCACCTGTGCAGTTCCCAAGATGACAGTTGGTCATGGTTGGGAGGCCAAACTCATAGGAGAGGTGCCTATACTAGGGCGTGTAATTGAAAGGTTAGGATTAATTATCCGCATACTGAGTATGGTGAATTCAGGATTGTTCTTGACGGATGTATCGAATGTTGTGGTGAAAGTGTACCACCTCTGCAGAGTGTCAAACTATTCGAATAGCCGCGTCCGCAGTTATGGTCAGTTGGAGTGGCCATAGTGTTACGTCATCAGATGTTTTCAAAATGACTTGTGAAATGATTTATGACTTTTAATTGACCACAACATAGTTGTGATATGAAATTCAAGTTCCCACTTAGGTGTTATAAAACTTTCAACTAGTTTTCTTTGCTTCTGAACTCAGTAGAGATAAATCTGGATTTTTGCAAAACAACTTCGAGCCTAGTACTTCCTACTCCAAAACCACTTCACTTGTTAGTATTAGTTTGCGAGTACTTAAATAGTACTCATGGCTTTGTCCCTGTCTATTCCCGTGGCCAGACTATGAAGAGGACTATCAGGAGGATGGATAGCAGGAAGGTTACGACAACTAGGATCATCTCCCATCATCAGCATTGCCTGTGACCATGAAGATGGAGTCTCGCCTACGCTACTGTGACTATTACGTTATTCCGCTGCTATGATTGTATTAAGACTGGATCATGAGATCTTTTATTTATTGTAAGACCTTATGTATGGTTTGTAATGGATGATGTACTGTGATATCCAATCTGTTATGTCTCGCAAAAATGGTAATCCTGGGATTGCGATGTATGGCATAACAGGCATCTGGGATTAAAAATCCGGGTGTTGACACCATAACTTGCCCAATGAGGGAAACAAGCTCGGGCCTCCGAGCCTCATCCGGGATCCCCAGAAGACGCACCCACACCTCAGAGAGAGACGCCACGGACCCCTGGTCGGCCGAGGACGGCTGGATGGAGACCTTTAGCTGGTGGATGGGGATAGTGAAGGAGGTGCCATAGGCGCACATCCTCAGAATATCCACCGACGAGAACGAGACTGCAAACTCAGAATTGGAGATGCGGCGCACCGGCCACTCATGGCTCGAGAGGACCGCGGACTGCTCCTCCTGGATCAGCGCCTCAGTCACCTCCACCGCAAGAGGGGGGTCCTGGACCGGGAGCACCATCACCATCGCCAAGGTCTCCGGTATAGTCATCTGGACCCCTCCCATGTCAATCAAATAGAATCCCCCATTCACTCTGTGGCCATAGTACTCTAGACATTCCTTGCCGCGTGAGGACGGCGGGATCCACGAGGCCTCGCCCATCCGCCCGGCGCTGGGTAAGCTAGCCCCAGAGGCCGTGGCAGACAGGTCCTTCTTCTTCTTCTTCTTGCTCTTCTTCTTCTTAGTCCCCACAGCCTCAGCAGGACCTCCCGCGCGGCCGGCCGCCCCTAGAGCGGAGGGGACGGCGCTTGCCTATCGCGCCAGTACGGGGCATCCGCTCGACCCATGCTCGGACAACCCCGCGGCTCCCCCTCTCTAGCCCAGAGGGCCTCCTCCCGCAGGCGAGCCTCCCGCTCGAGATCAACATGGTGAGGGGACCTGTCCAGCGGGGCCTCAATACGACGCTGAGCCCGTGGAGGGGACCTCGAGGGGCGTCGACCATGCATGGCCCGACCCATAGGAGGAGAACGATGCATCGAGGAGGGAGACCAACACATCGGTGGTGGGGACCTACGGCCATGGAAGCGGTAGGCCCCACACTGGCCCCTGTCCGGCTGGGGGTGCCTCCCCTGGACAGGAGCTCCATGAGCCGCAACGTGGCCGACGCAGGGTGAGGGCGGACGCGATCCTGCCGATGGGCTAGGAGGGCGGCGCGACATGAGGACGTCGCGGAAGGAGCGGGCGAGGGGAGCGGCCGGGCGGGAGCCCGACGTGGGTGGGAGGAGAGGGCGGCGGCAGAGCAGCAAATGTGGTGGAGGGCGGCGGGGTGTGTGAGATAGAGGGAGACGGGGACGAACCCCGAGGGTTTCTGAGGGTCGGGCAGCGTCGGGCCCTTATTGGGCTGAGGCTCTAGGGAATGGCCCGTGGGCAAGGCAGGCCACTAGGCCGGTCGGACCAGACCACCCACGGGCGAGGGCCCGCGAGCGGCCCATCTAACCAGGCCACCTGGGCTCCCCCTTCCTGGGCCAACCATTGCCCCCGACCGCACCAGCCCACCCCAGGCGTCCCCCTCCTCTCTCCATCCATCCCCTGCCACGGCGCCGGGCGGGCAACCGCCATCGGAGTCCCCCCGCAACGGCGAGGCTGCCTCGCGACGACCTTGTCCAGCGGGAGGAACTCCCCGAGGGAAGGGTGAATGATGGGATAAAGGCACCGGGGGGTCGGGACCCCGCGTTCCTCGACAAACCGGTCTCCGGCCATAGCCCGCACCCACTCCGGCAAGGGGCCCTACACCAGGAGGTCGTCGTCCCAACACCGGCCTCCTCCTCGACGTCCCCCCACGCCAGCCCGTGGAGGTTGGCGAGATCTGCGACCTGCGCCAGCGAGAACGGCCGCGGCGGCGGCAAGATCGACTTCGGGGGAGAGGACAGGGAAAGAGGGGCTCCAGCGAGAGGGCAGATGCGGCATCCTACCTTGACCCGGAGCGCACGGAAGAGGAGCATAGCGGCCTGCTGCACGAACTCGCCCCGACAGTGGTCACAGGCGTCCACGACCACGCCGCAACCGTTAAGGAGCACCAGCCGCCCCTTCGCCGGGCGCAGGACCACCGTCGCCAGCGACCACCCTGGTCGGCAGCCCTCGAACACCGAGGCAGACGAAGCCCGCCAGCAAAGGGGGACCACCGCCGGGGAGGGAGGTCGCACGACCATGGTCAAGCAGGGGTCACCGGCGGCAGCGCGGCCTCAGAATTCAAAAATCGCCCGCACCAATGCCCCACTCCCGTGACGTCATCCCCATCCCACGAATCTCTCTCTTGTTGCATGTCTTCGCTAACCCTAGTTCATTTTCTCTAGACTCTAGCCAATATTCTTATTGGCAAGCAGAACCTGAACCAAAACTCCGTCTAGCCATCTGGGTATAAATGGAACACACCTAGCCCCAGTTGACATCCAAACGACCACGTGTTAGATTTGGGTTGCATCGTGCATCCAAACCATCAGTTCATGATTCACATCATACCCAACCCCCACCCACACATGTGCGTGCATCTCGGGTCGCTCCCCACGTGGGCAATCGAGACACTAAAACCCTAACCCTGCCACCGTCAGCGAGTGCCTGTTGTGTAGTGGTGGTGGGATCTGTCCTACCTAGTGTCGGGCTTCACTTCAGGAGGGAGCGGCTGGCGGCGGTGCGACATAGCGATGGAGACGAGTTCGACCGGCGGCGCGACAAGGTGTGTGGTCCTTGGGCGATGCGGTAGTGGGGCTACTCCTGGTCGTGGCGCGCACGCCTCGGCTGGTGCCCGGCTCGAGGGTGTGCGATAGCAGCAGCATGGCCGAGGACCGCCGTCTCCCGTCGGGACATGGTGTCATAGCCAGCGTGGATGCGACGGACGATGGCGGCCTGGCTACAACATCGCGGTGGTGGAGCTAATAGAGCCTGATTTGCGCTTAATCAGCACTGCTGTTGCGTCCGGACGACAATAACCGTAGGTGATGGAATAAAGTTTATCTCTTGTAGGTTGTGTTGGAATTTTTGCCTAAATAGACCCAGCTCATTTATTACTTGCCAATAAATTCCTAAAATCCTATAGGTCCACTTGGCCCATTTATGCAAGGCAAGAGGTGGGACAAAAAGTTTAGTCCCACATTGCTAGTTGAGTGGAAGTTGGATCATTTTATAAGGAGAGCTCTTCTACCATTTGTATGAGCTTAAAGAGAAGACATATACACGTGCGCTCCTCCTCGCTCGTCTCGCCACGCCACTCCATGTTGCGGGCTGCAGGAATCTCGCCGAGCCGAGCTTTATTTTGCCACGCATGAATAATATATGAACAATTGTACAGAAGCTAAAACGTTTTGGTTGAGTGGATTTTTAATACGAGCTAAGTGGAAATGAATGCGAACTGAGTGGAGGTTGTCCGGTTTTTGGCTGCCGCCTCTTCGTTTCATCTCCTGCGCAGCTTGTTTGCCTTTCCTTTGTGCCTATAAAAGAGAGAGGTCACGCCTTCTCTCAGACACACCATCACACACCCCTTTGTGCCTCCAGTTTCAAAGCACTACGCTACCTAGATCTTTCCCATCCCGTCTTGCGGCGTGCACAGCGAGCCGAGACAGTAGGCCTCCGAGACCCTGCTTCGAGTCCTGTACGGGAGAAGGGCGATAAGGTTTTTGGGGAACGCTATTGGCGCGACTACTGGCTTTATCGCGAACTCCTTCACGGATAGCGACAACGGCGATGACTTCTTGCCCGACATCAGCAACCTCTTCCTTGACGACATGGCTGATGATAGTGCCAACGCTAATCGTTTCTCTGCTGTGATGTACATTCTCTTTCTCAACCTTGTTCTGCTCTTATCTCAAGTTCTATGCCTTGCAATCCGTTTGGTTATCTATCTTATTCTGTATTTTCTAACTTACATAATTAGTTTAATTTCTATTATTCTATTTATATTTTATCTAGCGTTTATCATAATTAATTCTCATGATAAATTGCTCTTTATTCAACAGGTTGTCGTGTGGTTTGATACATGTAGGATGACTGGTGTTGACCTACTCCGTCCTACCCGTCTACTTGGCGATGTGGCGTTGGTCGAAGCTTTGACTTGAATTTGTGGATGCCAGGACAGCGTCCTTGGAATGTGGATTACGCGGACGACTCTATGACGAACGATGTGGCCACGGTGGGGTTTCTCTCTTCGGTCATGTGGATAGCAAAAAGCGGAAGTTGGGGGACCTTGGTGTTGGCGGCGCTTCGGCTTTGGCAGCTCCTAGGACGTCGTGTGTCGTAGGCCTAACTCGGGGACAGCGGGAGATGGGGCGGTGCGAAGGTTTTTCTGGAAAAAATCCCAGTGCTTCGACACCAACGGCGGCTATGCCTGTGGGTATCGTAATCCTCTTGGAGCCGCCGCTGCGGCTACCTTCTCCGCGATAGGGCTTTGGATAAAAACCATTGACCGTCCGTTTCGTCGGCAGTGGTGCGGTGGGTCGTTATCCTCTTGGGCGTGTCGTCGTGGAGTTCTGGTTCACCCCGTCCTTGCGTCGATATCTTCGATAGACAAGTTTTGGTCTTTTGTATTTTTCCTGTTTACTTTTATATGCTTCGTAAAGAGTGTGTATCACCTTGTATTGTTTTGATCAATATGATTTTTGATATAAAGCTGGAAGAAAGCTTGTCTCAAGAAACAGCAGTTCATTATACCATCTTCATCTTGGATAGGGCCACCCGTTTTTACCCAGATGAATCAAGACGACGGCGATGGTGCCGTGAGCGACTCGTCGGCCGGCCGGCCGGCTCGCAGCCCCATCCAACACGTAGGAAATGGAAGCCATTCGTTTGCGTCCGTCGTGGAGAGATCCGCACCCCTACCTGGTTTACGCCGCCTGTCGCTCCCTCACGTACGCGTATCGCATCATCGCAGAAACAACAACGTTCATGCACACTTTCATTTGGCTCGTGCAAAGCTATCACTTTCATTTTCTTTCTTTTAACTGGTCGACGTTTTCTCGATCCATAGATATCTTCTCCTCTACAGACTTTCGACGGGATAGACCCGATATGTCACGTCTCTCTGCATACCGTGTATGGTCGAAACTGCCAAACTGGGACTGTTTGGTTGAGCTTAAATTTGTTTCTTTTTTTCCGGTTTATAAGCTAATGGTTTGATTTTTGGCTTTTAACTGGATATATGGATGTATGATGATATAAAGCAACAACCAAAATCAAAAGTGTCTTATAAACCAAGATCCAAAAGGCTAGATTTAAGCTCAATCAAACATCCCAAACACATGAATAAAATCCTTGGAAATTACGGAGCAGAAATCCAGAACGGTACAAAGTATAAGCTGGCATAAACCACGTCTCTACGCCTATCTAACTTGCCATCTTGTCACGGCACAACACAAATTGCGTGTTCTATATTTCCATGTGAAGTGTGTCTTTCTTTTGACCGAGAGGTTGTCAATTGCCTCACTAGTACTCCAAACGAGGAACTAGATCGTCCTCCGAAAGCATGATCTTCTCGATAATACTTTCTCCTTCATGAAAATTAGATATTTTGAGACAGAAAGTAGAAGGAGGAGAAGCGAATGAATTGTAAAACATAACCCGAAGCTTTCATTCCGGCTACGGGTAGGGATGTAGACGGACACGTAAACGGGCAACACGGACAGTCCGTATATCTTTTCTGTTTACACCGGCTATACTACACATATGAATTTTTCTTCTAGTATAATACGAATCAGGATTTAAACAGACTGTCCGTATTGTCCGTGTAACTATTCGTCTACATCCCTGGCGGGTGAACAATTATTACAACGAGACCCATCACTTTTGCACAGAACACCCTAACAGAGATTGCAGAAACGCAAGTGAGTCTCTAAACGCCGCCGGCAACCGAATTTCAAAATTTGGCGTCTCAGGATAGTGACGGCGGATGCTTTCCCAGTCACAAACAACCTTATTTCAAAACAAAAATCGCAGACAACCGAAAATTCCGGACCGTGCGATCTGAATCAGACGGCCGTAAGACATCCTTTTATCTCCCCCTCTATCCTCTTCGGCTCTCCCTCTCTCCTCCCCACTGCCTCAGTTGGCATTGGCAACTTGGCGCTTCCTTCCCTCTCTCCTCCACCTCATCAGGATAAGGCAGGCGGGGTGCAGGTGCAGGCCACGCTTCCGGCTCCTCCATCTTCCTCCAAGCGCGACCCGCCGCCAGCACCCGGTTCTGGAGAGGCTGCATGCATGAGTAGTCGCGCTGCCGCCGCCGCTGCCGCCGTCGCCCAGGAGCCATGGGAATGGTCACCGCCTCCTCAGCCGTCCTCGCTCCCTCGACGCATTCGCTACGCTGCCGCGGGACTCTCTCCGGCGTGCCGAGGCTGCGCCTGAGGCCCGCCTCCCCCGGCGTCGGCGCGCTCAGGTGACTGCTTGCTGCTACCCGTGCGTCGCATAGGCCGCTACTTTTGGTTTGTTTGAGATGCACTGCTGGGTGAGGAGTTCACTTTTCTGGAAGCTTGACGCGGATTACAAGCGAGATGTTGGAGTTTAGGTCGATCAATTTTAGCTGGGGGTGAAATTGGGTTCTTGGTTTTTTTTTTTTTTTCAAAATGAGGCATTAGACCCCGGCCTCTGCATCAATAGATGCACACAGCCCTTTATTAATAAGTTTCAGAAGTAGAAGTTGGGGGTAGATTTAGGATTCTCTAGAAGCTTGGTATAGGAACTAGGGAATGCAGGTGGTATTTTACTTGATCTTTTTTCCGAATGATAATGAAGTTTGTAAGGAAGAGAGGAAATTAATTAACGTCAGTATTGTCTTGTTGGTATATTTTCGATTGAGCTTGTGTGCTAATTCATAGAACCAATCATCCAGTGGAGTCATGAAAAAAGAGCAATTCGATCAGTAAAACATTAGCAATGTTAGTGGATTGAGCTTGTGATGTTATTGTGTTTGTTCTGGCTTCTGAATTATGATTCTTAAATTAACATGTTAGTATTTTTCCAGGTTAGACAATTTTGTCCGAAGGTGTTATGTCGCAAATGTTGAGGTGGATGTTGGTAATCTAAATAAGGAAGAGGCTTTTGATGATCACGCATCATTACTGCCGGGTTGCTCCATTCCAGTTGTTCATATCCTAGGAGATGTTCTAGACTCTAGTCCTTTTCCTTTGCTTGATAGTACTCCCCATCCTATCGACTTTGAAGAGTTGCCGGTAATGATCCTCTTTACTCCTCTACATTTTTTGGCGAAATTCTTTACTCCTCTACATTGTCTGTTAAATACTTTTATGTTGTCCTCTTCTTACAGTCTGTTTATGATTCAGGTATTGTCTGAAGGAGAGCAAAATACATTGGCCGCTACTCCAGCTCACCCTGCTGGACTATATGGTAAGTGTGGTCTCATGGTAACGTTCACACTTTACGTACTATGCTATGCAGTATCTAGACATCTAATTCGAGACGGAGGGAGTACTATACTTTTTATTTTATGCATGTTAACCAAAATAACTGCAAGTTAATATTTCACAATTGCAGCTGATTAATGTTTAAAGTTTTCAAGGTCTAGCATTTGAGAAGCAGTGCATACCTGAACCCATGATTTATTATTAATTTAAAATTTTCTAGATAGTGAAAGGGCAAGCCTCTCGATGATCTATCTATGGTGGAACTTTAATACTACCCCCTTTAACATCTTGATGCAGCTCTGTATGCTAGCTACTTGTTTGGTAACCTTGTGGAGCAACTCTGGAATTTTGCCTGGCCTGCTGCCCTGGCAATTCTTCATCCAAGCCTATTGCCTATCGCTATTGTCGGGTTTTTCGGGAAGGTACTCGTCACTGTACTGATCTCAAGGGATATCACTAGAATCAACAATCTGATTTGTTTTATGATATCCAGCTCTCAGTATTTGTTGGGGCACCAATAGTTGGCAAGCTTATGGATCATTTCCCCCGAATACCCATGTATACAGGATTGAATGCTGTCCAGGTGATTGTCTTTGTGTTCACTTGTCTATTTTCTCAGATTACAGGCCAAGAATTTTTTGAATGTTTTAGATTATATTATAATGTTATGTCAGTGCAAAATAATCCATGCCTGCTCAACTGGTTTGGCAGGTAGCTACTCAGTTGATATCAGCTGCCATGGTCATATATGCTCTGGAAAGCATGGGCCATGCTTCTACATCAGCTTTGCTTCTCAGACCTTGGTTCATTGCACTAGTGGCGGCCGGAGCTATTGAAAGGCTTGCAGGATTGGCACTTGGAGTTTCCATGGAGAGGGACTGGGTTGTATTGGTACGGTTACTAATACACATATTATTTTTGTAGATTCTTTCTTTTTCATTATATTGAAAACTTGTAATCGTAAGAAACACTAAAGATGATAGCTTGCTTTCTTGTTGAATCTGACCAACTGAGAACTGTCTCCCTTACTTTTGTTTGTTTGTTTGTTTGTTTGTGAAGTTAGCTGGCACAAACAGGCCTGTTGCACTAGCTCAAGCTAATGCTATGCTTAATCGAATTGATCTTCTTTGTGAGGTGAGATGATTCTAACGTTATTGAGCATGCATGTCATTATCAGCATCTTCTTAAATTCATGAAAAATTCCACAGACAACAAGGTTGCTGTTTGGTCGATCTTGTTGTTCTATTAGTCTGTTCTTTAATCACTGCATGCAACCATCAGTGTATAGTTGAGTTGAAAAACTATAGTTGCATAACACGCGTGACTGTTTTGGATGTCGCAGACCCTTGGTGCTTCGATTTTTGGTTTTCTGCTGACCAAATACGACCCAGTAACCTGTTTGAAGATTTCTTGTGGTCTAATGATATGCAGTTTTCCCCTTCTGGTAAAATGCATATATATTCTTAAGCTGAATCATGAATCGACAGCTGTAGCATATACTTATACTCACAAGATGCTGTATGGTCTTTCTAGGTTATGTTGGGTCATGTAATTAACAGCGTCTCCTGTCATGCGCTTGATACGTCGAGAACCCCCAGTGATGAATCTATTTGTGCTGATCTATTGGATGTCCGCAAAATAGGTGAGGAAGTTTTTTTGGAGAATGTGTAAAAGCTTTGCAATCTTATCATTAAGCAGAAAAGCGAGTAATTTACTAGACTGCAACAAGGATTCTTCATCCAAAGCAAAGGAAAAACCCAACACTAAACCTAGCAACGCACCCTAATGCCTACATATCATAGGGGGTCATCCCAGTGAGGAAGTTAGATCGTTGATCACTTATTTTCAGGTTTGGTTCTGTGGATTGTCTAATACTTTCTCTAACGTCCAGTTAAAAATGGCCTGGGTTCTATCAAGCATGGCTGGAATGAGTATAAGCAGCAGACAGTTCTACCTGCAAGTGTAGCTACTGTGTTTCTAAATTTCAACGTCGCACTTGCTCCTGGCGCCATAATGACTGCATTATTGATGCATCGTGGTATGTTTTCACTTCCCCAGCTCAAATTTGTAACTCTGGAGAGGTGGCTTGAAATTAATAACCAATGTTTAACAGGTATTAGTCCATCCATTGTCGGTGCTTTTAGTGGATTGTGTTCTGTTATGGGCCTTGTTGCTACATTCATCTCATCAAGCCTGGTGAAAAGAGTTGGAATTCTAAAGGTTCGACTTGGACCTATAGTTCGTTGGTTCCATTTATTCTTCTTCCTTTTCCGAGAAAACGCAAAATGCTTTCCTTCTTGATGTGTATAGTTCAATTTCTATATTATTTGTCACAATTGGCGTGAACTGCTTATGTTATACTACCAGGCGGGAGCAGCTGGATTGATATTTCAAGCTGCACTCTTGTCAATTGCTCTCACAGTGTATTGGGCTGGATCCATTTCACAGAGAACACCTCTACTCATCTTCCTTGCTTCCATTGTGAGAATTACATCTTCGCTACAAATCACCCTCAATTAAGATTTGGTGAATACAATGGAGTAAACATTGTGCTTGTTTCTTGTTAACTTGCAGGCATTATCTCGGCTGGGGCACATGTCTTATGATGTTGTTGGGACACAGATAATCCAAACTGGAGTGCCGGCTTCAAAAGCAAATCTTATTGGAGGAATGGAGGTTTCAATTGCAAGCCTTGCAGAGTTGGTCATGCTTGCGATGGCTATAATTGCAAACGACGTCTCCCATTTCGGCTTCCTGGCTATCCTGTCTGTATCATCTGTTGCTGGGGCAGCGTGGATGTTCTGTCGGTGGTTGGGAAATCCAACAGATGAACAGAGGGAACTCTTCATTTTCGATCCTCACTTCCAACTTCAAGCAACGTAAGTACTGAATCATGTGCTATGTCCCCAGTATTCCTGTAAGAGCTTTTGTAGTCTTCTACATATAAGACTGGAACTGATCAGGATGGAAGTAAAAGAAAGTGTTATCTACACACATCTAATCATGATAAGACATGGGCATCAGACCGTCATGCAAACACATGTTTATAATTCAACTGTCCAGATGTGGCAGTTCAACATCCCAACAGAACTGCTACACCTTACAAATGACAATTTCATAGAGCATCCTGTTCTTATCTCGCAGATAGAAGTGGGAGCAGAGCAGTGTCCGATTGAGGGCCGAGTTGGCTTGCTGTCGCTCGTGCTTGGGCCCAACATCTCAGTAGAACGAACTGCCGCTACATTGAAAAAGCGACAGTTTCATACAGCCTATTCCAATCTCTTACTGGGGCCTGCGCCATTCATTTGCTTGTGCTCAGAGTCGAAACTGGGGCCTGCGCCGCAATGATCTGAAGACGTGGTTCTTTGACTGAATACACAATACACACACTTAGGACTTAGGACACCCATTCGTTCCTGCTAGTCTGAGCCATCAACAGGATCCACTTGTACACTTCATTTTTTTTCTCTGCATCTGTTGTATAGTTGCATCTGCTATCAGTTACGTCAGCGTTGCTTGGTCTAGCTGAGGCAGAACGAACGTGACTGTCCATATTAGTAACATGAAATGTGTACATCTTCCGTTCTTGGGCTGATACCATTCAGCTGCTCCCTCCGAAACCATCAACGATCTAACTAACGGACCGTGAAATTGATTTACAACCCTATATATTGACGCTTGAGTAAAATCCACCATTAGTATCTAAACTTGACATACGGTCGGACGCTAGAGTAAAATCTACCATTAGTACCTAAACTTGACACAACATTTTGATACGGTCGCGGACCTTAGAAATACGGATTTACAGTCATTAAATACGGGATATGGGGCTTGTCTCATTACGGTCACTTGCTGACTCCATCTGTCAGCCCCTAAGCACTCAACAAAGACTTTTTTATATCAAAAAAATAGCAAGGGCAAATTTAAAAAATGGCAAAGGAAATTCCACCACCATGTCATCCCGACCCACCTCCCTCCGCCGTCGGAACCACATCGTGCGTGCCCTCGCCGCGGCCCCAAACCCTGCTCATGCCGCCAGCCCCATCCCTTACTTCGGGTCTCGTGTGCATCGAAGAAGGAGGTGAGGGAGGGCTGCACGGGTCTCCGCCGCATCACTGGCCGAGGCCGAGGCTCAGGCTCTGGCGGCATCGTCCGCCGGCGTGCCTCTGCCTATCCTCACCGAGTCACCGGCGCGCAGCCCTTGCTCCTCATTGACGACACCTTCGCATGGTTCCTGCTGCCTCCACGCCTGCGTCTGGCCCATCTTCCTCGACGAGTTCATGGACGGCGAGCTTCTCTGGTTGCCTCCCAAGTGCAGGCATGCATTGCATGTGTTAACACCCGGATTTTTAATCTCAGATGTCTGTTATGCCATACATCGCAATCCTAAGATTATCATTTTGTGAGACATAACAGATTGGTACCATAGTTTATCATCCATTATAAACCATAGTAAAGGTCTTACAAATAAAGGATCTCATGATCCAGTCTTAATACAATCAACGCAGCGAAATAATATAATAACGGTAGCGTGGGCGAAGCTCCATCTTCAGGGTCACAGGCAATGCTGACGATGGGAGATGATCCTAGTTGTCGTAGACTTCCTGTTGTTTATCATCCTGGTAATCCTTCCCATAGTCTGGCCATAGGAATAGCTAGGGGCAAAGTCATGAGTACACTTTAAGTACTCACAAACTACCATTAACAAGTAACGTGGTTCAAGTAGGAATACTAAGCTTTAGGTTGTTTTGCAAAAAGCCAGGTTTATCTCTAACTGAGTTTAGAAGTAAAGAAAGCTAATTTAATGTTTTATAACACCTAAGTGGGAACTTATCTTTCACTTTCACAACCTTGTTGTGGTCAAGTCAAAGTCATGATTCATTTCACAAGTCATTTTGAAAACATCTGATGACGTAACAGTATGGCCACTCCAACTGTCCATAACCACGGACGCGGCTATTCAAATAGTTTGGCACTCTGCAGAGGTGGTACACTTTCACCACAACATTCGATACATCTATCAGGAACAATCCAAAATCACCATACTCAGTATGCGGATAATCAAGCATAACCTTTCAATTACACACCCTAGTATAGGCACCTCCCATATGAGTTTGGCCTCCCAACCATGACCATCTGTCATCTTGGGAACTGCACAGGTGGACAATCATCACGAGGTAGCCTCAGCTCAAACCTCGGCCGCAAGGGAACCCATACTAAGATATATAAACTTCCAGTCAAGCCCTACCCAAATTCGGTTATTGTGGTTGTACGGTAAAATTGGAATGGTATCGCATCCAAACTCAACCATCAGTTTTATAAAAGGTGCTAAGGCTCATGCCTCAACATTTTCATCATCAAAATCATCTAGTGTCATAGCACATGTCAAAACATTTCATTAGAATGACTCATCATTCCAAGGTTTTCACAATCATTTTCACCAAGTATTCCCATCTGAAGTGATCAGGTTTTATGCTTAGCACTAGCCACTAAGGTTGAGGGTAATCCCTAATGAGGGGTGCTAATCAAGTGTGACTTATCCAAATCTAATTTCATGCCTTAGTATGACATCTATTTTTATCTAACTTAGGCCAAGTTTTATGCTCTTTATGCTACCTCTAATATCCTTCCAAAATTCACAAGTCACTAAGTAAACATAAATAAGGAGCTTTGATAAAGAAATAAAATAATCAAACTTGCAAGTAAAACTGGGATTTAGTATACTCAAGGCTGTCTAATCAAAGCATGCCTAATGCATTGCATAAGTTATCTAGCTTGCAAAGTTGCAAGTGTTAGCTTGCTAGGATGGCTTGCCTTGAGCAGTGCAGTGGTTGAAGTTCTCCTCTGCTTCCTCTTCGTAGTAGTCCCCTTCCTCTTCGTATCCTTGGTCGGTACTAGCGTATATAAATAAATACGAGGTACACAATCACCAAACAATACTTAACTACTTCTATTTAGCACACAAAGGTTCACAATAGATGATCTAGCATCATCACAATTATCACAAGGATTAAAGACTTAGTCTTATTTATTTTTAGAAAAGTAATTTCTACTCATTGAAAACTACTTAAGATTTAATATTCTCCAATTAAAATATGGGGTCATATTGACACATGTCATCACCACATATTTTAATACTTGGGAATGTGATTTAAAGTGGTGTCACAATTTAATAAGGTTTAACATTATTATTTTAATTAATTAAAGTGACTAGAAATGCCTATGAGGCATTCTTTTAATACTTGTCCATTTTTACTGCAAGTAAACCTAGATTTTTTTTATATATTCAGAAAGGTCTTATCAAATGTGATTTTTGAGAGTTGGAATCAACTCAAAAGCATTTATGGTTGATTTTTGAAAAAAATTTGAATGCAGAAAAGTATCTGCCTTGTTATTTTTACCATAGGTGATCTATAATTTCAAATGGTTTGAATCCAACGGGTTTGGATTAAGAATTTTAATATCCTTCTAACAAAATTAGTTTCATGCAACTTGGTTTAATGAAACTGTCTGAATTGATTTTTGAATCAACAGACAAAACTAGGGTTTGAATTAAATTGAAAAATCTAAGTTTGAACTAACTGGGTTGCGCGGGAGAGCTAGATGGGTCGGCCCACTGCGCACAACGCGCGCAGGCTGGTTTAAGTGGTGTCCCCACCCGTCAGTGAGACAGGGGGTGCCGAAGGGGCATGGGATGCTTTTGGCCATATGATTAGATCCAAGATAAACGGCTCACGGACATCTTCCTCATCGGAACAGGACACGACGGGGACGAACCCTAGCATATCCAGTGAGGGTCGGGGAGGCTCACCGGAGCTCTGGCGAGGGTCGATGACAGGGTCAAATGGGGTTGTCGACGACGACGGTTCTCCTGGTACTGGAGGCTTCTCCTATGGTGGCCTGAATCAACGGAGCCCTTCTCCTCTAGCAGCGGCAGGCTCCGGCCAAATTTCGACAAGGTAGAGCTCGCCTTGCTCCGGGAAGAAGTGGGGAAGGATCAGTGAGGAGTGGTGAGCGTTGGAGTGTGGAGAAATGGTGCGGGGGAGGCCTCCTTTTATAGGCGAGCGAGAGGGGCAGCGCGGCGTGGGCAGAGGTTGACGGAGGCGACGACACAACAAGCTAGCGGCATGGCTCGGGCGCTAGGACGGTGGGCGGTTGCCTGGCGGTCATCACGGGCATCGTGGCTCAGTAAATGGCGGTCTACAGCGGTCGGAACGGGGCGGTGCTCAGCGCGGTACCGACGGCGAACTTCGCAGCGTGCGGTGGCTACGGGGCACGGTCGAGGGAATGGGCATGTCTGGTGGTCTCCTAGGACGGTGGTGATCGTGTAGACGGGCGGCGAGAGCTCTAGGTGGTCGGGTTGAGTGGAAACGAAACGTGAACTGCGGTGCGCATCGGCATGGTCGACAACGGCGCGGGCACGGCATTTCCGACATCTCCTCTCTCTGTCCTCGAGCTAGGGCTGGTCTAGAGGGGGCAGTGAGGCACGGGCAGCATGCCAGACATGGCTGACGAGGCTGGCGACGCTTGCATCGTGCTGTCGACGGTGGGGGTGGCAAATGTGCTAGGCCATGGTGGACATTGATGAAATGGTCGTGTATACAGTGTGCTAGGGCTGCATAGACAAGGTGGGTGACATACGGGGAGTGTTGTGAGGGCTGTAGAGGGAACAAGTTTGGCAAAAACACTACTCAACATAGTGTTTGTTGTTTTATTTGATTTGTTCTCAGAAGGTGTTTGATGAAATGGCCGAAATAAATTTATATTTGAATTTTTGGATGAAACCTGGTGAGTGTACTGGGAACATACTTGGTAGTCTCTGGTTGCTTGGATTTGTCAAGGTGAACTGGTTTGGTTGGGTTTTGAGAAATGGTGATCTTACCATATGAACTAGATTAAATTTTGAATTGTCCTTGGCATAGATTTGTAAAATGTTTCTGTGGGTTTGCAAGGTGGGCTTGGGTTCACTTTTACTTGGTCTAGCAAGGGGTGAAAAGAATTCGATTTGTTTCTGTTAGGAATTTTGGACTAGAAACACTCAAAGTGGTCTAGTGGTTAACTTTGGTCAAAATGACCATTAGCTCATATTGTTTGTTTTTGAATTTCTATTGATTTGATTCTGCTTGGAAATGATTTAGATGATGTTGTTTTCATCTTTAAACCAATCCTTGCTAATTCATAACTATCACACAAGTCATTGCAAGCATTCATGCATTCATCACATACAAATATGCATTCATATTGATTTTAATTAACAAAAGTTTTTGTTAACCCTAAACTTGGGTGATTGGAACTTGATAACGTTGATTAATATTTTTGGGATGTTACAAACCTTCCCTCTTTAAACAAAATCTCGTCCCGAGATGTGAGAAAAAGAAAACTAGGATTTAAAGAGATCTGAAAACTCGGTCCTAATGTAATCTTCTCGCTCCCAGGTAGCTTCTTCTTCAGTGTGGTTACTCACTGGATCTTGAGAAACTTGATAATACGGGTTATGGTGGTCCTGAAAGCTTATTCCAAAATACGAATGGATACTTGGGGATATGTTAGCTCATCGTTGATCTCTATGGTCCTGTGATCAATATTCTTGAAAACTTCGGTCTTCTCCAGGACTTCTAGGCATTTGCGAAGTAACGAGATATGAAACACATTATGCACGGCTGAGATCTCCTCCGACAGTTCCAGTTGATATGATACTTCTCCTCGATGATTCAAAATCTTGAAGGGTCCGATATATCTGGGGGCTAACTTTCCTTTGAGTTGGAAACATTGCATTCCTTTCAAAGGTGATACTTTGAGATACACAAAATCTCTGATATTGAAGGCTAGGTCTCGACGTTTCTTGTCGGCATAACTCTTCTGTCTGGATCGGGCGGTCTTGAGGTGCTCACGAATCTTGTGAACTTTCTCTTCTGCTTCTCGTAGGACGTCGGGTCCAAAAATCTGACTCTCTCCTACTTCCGACCAATTCAAAGGGGTAGGACACTTCCTTCCATACATGAATTCAAATGGGGCCATTTGCAAACTGGCTTGGTAACTGTTGTTGTATGAAAATTCTGCGAAAGGCAGTCAGTCTTCCCATTTTGATCCATATTCTAACACATAAGCTCTCAACATATCTTCGAGTATTTGGTTTACTCGCTCCATTTGTCCATCAGTTTGAGGGTGATAATCTATGCTGAAATCCAGTCTTTTTCCTAATCCTTCTTGGACTTTCTTCCGAAACCTCGAGGTAAACTAGGTTCCTCGATCTGACATGATGTTCTTGGGGACTCCATGCAAACTGACTATCCTAGCAATGTACAACTCTGCTAGCTTCGAACTATGGTAAGTGGTCTTGACTGGTAGAAAATGGGCGACTTTGGATAGTCTATCCACTATGACCCAGATAGATTCATTTCCCCTACTAGATGTAGGAAAACCGGTGATAAAATCCATTCCGACTGAATCCCATTTCCATTCCGAAATCTGCAATGGTTGGAACAGTTTTGCGGGTCTCTGATGTCCCGCTTTGACTCTCTGACAGATATCACACTTGGCTATATAGCTTCTGATTTCTCTCTTCATCTTATGCCACCAAAATTGCTCCTTCAAATCTTGATACATCTTTGTTCCTCCGGGGTGGATAGAATAAGGAGTATCATGAGCTTCTTTCAAAATAGATTGCTTCAATTCTGAATCTGCTGGCACACAGATACGTACTTTGTACCAAAAAACTCCTTCTTCATCTTCGGTGAATCCGGGTACCTTCCCTGTACCAATACGACGTTTGATTCCGTTGATACTAGCATTTCCTTTCTGTGCCTCCTTGATCTGACTAATCAAAGTGGGTTGAAGTTCTATGCTAGCCAAAAATCCTTCACTTACTAGCTCCATTCTGAAATCTTCCAACTCCTTGTGCAAACTTGGTTTCTCTTTCAGAACCATGGTGTTCAATCGACACAACAATCTGCTAAGAGCATCTGCTACCACATTGGCTTTGTCGGGGTGATAGTGAATGTGAAGATCATAGTCCTTGATTAGCTCTATCCATCTCCTTTGCCTCATATTTAGCTCCTTCTAGGTGAAAATATACTTTAGACTCTTGTGATCTGAGTAAATTTCACAACGGTTTCCCATGAGGTAATGCCGCCATGTCTTCAAGGCTAAAACTACGGCTGCTAGTTCAAGGACATGGGTAGGGTAATTCTGCTCATGTTGCTTCAGTTGTCGGGATAGATAAGATATGACTTTGCCTTCTTGCATTAGCACACATCCGAGACCAATCTTGGATGCGTCACAATACACATCAAAAGGCTTCATGATATCCAGCATAATCAAGATTGGGGCTGAGATCAATCTCTTCTTAAGCTTTTGAAAACTTGCTTCACATTTGTCCGTCCATTCAAACTTCTTATCTTTCTTAAATAATTGGGTCATGGGTCTTGCTATACTCGAGAATCCTTCTACGAACTTGCGGTAATATCCCTCTAATCCGATAAATGCACGAACTTGGGTTTGAGTGGTTGGGGCTTGCCATTCTTCAACATCCTTAACCCTGGGTCGACAACAATTCCTCTGGCTGATACGATATGTCAGAGGAATCCTACTTACTTTAACCAAAACTCACATTTGCTAAACTTGGCATACAACTGATGCTCCCTAATGGTTTCAAGGATGGTCCTTAGGTGTATCTCATGTTCTTCTTCTGATTTGGAATAGATCAGAATGTCATCGATGAAAACAACGACAAACTTATCTAGGAAGTCCATAAAAATCTTACTCATGAGATTCATGAAATAAGCGGGGGCATTGGTTAATCCAAAAGACATGAAAAGTGTACTCATACAGTCCATATCTGGTGGTGAAGGCAGTCTTTGGAATATCCTATGCGCGAATCTTGAGTTGATGATAACCAGTTCTAAGATCAATCATAGAAAACACTTTGGCACCGGTCAACTAGTCAAACAAATCTTCTATCTTCGGTAGTGGGTACTTGTTATTAATGGTGACATCATTCAGCTTCCGATAATCCGTACACAAACGGTTACCTCCATCTTTCTTATCCACAAACAAGACAAGTGATCTCCATGGCGACACACTTGGTTGAATCAGGACTATCTCCAACATAGCATCCAGTTGCTTCTTCAGCTCCACTAATTCAGATGGGTTCATACTATAAGGTCTCTGAGCTATGGGTCCGGTTCCAGGGATTAATTCAATGATAAACTCGATATCCCGATCTGGGGGCATACCGGGCAATACATCTAGGAATACGTCGGGGTATTCACAGACTACTCTGACTTGGTCAATGGTTGGTTGGGCTAGACTCTTGTTGCACTTTAATTGACGGGGCAAGGTTTCAGATACATGCTCTACTGATACTCCAGCAGTACTAGTTATGGTTATGGCTTTCTTGGCATAGTCGATTAATCCTTTATGTTTCGACATCCAATCTATTCCTAGTACTACTTCCAAACCTTTGGTTCCAAGTACTATTAGATTAGCATAAAAATCTATGCTATGGATTCTGATAGGTATGACCTTGCAAATTTGTCTAGCTTTGGTGGTCGAACCAGGTATTTGAACTATCATAACATGCTTCAATTCTGTTGGTTGAATCTTACTAGTGCATGCAAATTCTTCTGTAACAAACGAGTGCGATGCTCTAGAATCAAACAACACTCTTGCAAGTACTGAGTTAACAGAAAACATACCCAGCACGACTGACGCTTCTTGGGATTCTTCAGCATTCATGTGAAATAGACGGCCGTTGCGGTTGAGTGAGTTCCCTGGGGCAAATCTCTTCCAAGCTGAACACGGCGCTGCTGCTGAGCTGGTGCATTCACGTTGGGGGCTGCTGCAAGCTTCTTGGGGCACTCATTGGAGTAGTGACCCTTGGTTCCGCATTCATAACAAGTAACCCGAGACTTGTCTTTTCCTACAACAGGCACGACATTGCTTCCAGTTCTTGGGGCAGTATTGGTGTTGGTGGGGTTGTGGACTTTGGGCGGTGCATGATTGAAGTTGTTGGTGTTGCCGGGGTTGTTGTGGTGGTTTCCTCCGGGCCTTGGGTTTCCTCCTCCACGGTTGGGATAGTTTGGACGGTTCATCGGGGGTCTATTGTTTCTTGGGGCATATCCTGCAGATAGGTTGGGGCGATACTTCGAGGTATGGTGTGTTCCTGGTTGATGCATCATTCTATGCTTGCTATTCTCATTAGCTTGATTTATCTTGCCTTCCATCTGGATTGCAGAATCCACTAAGGCTTCAAGGTTAGCAAATAGGATATTGACTAACACTTTCTGCATCTCATCATGCAGACCATTCAAGAATCTCTCCTTCTTCTTGGCCTTAGTGCTAATCTCATCAGTGGCATACCTACACAGAGATATTAATTTGTCACGGTACTCTACCACAATCATTCTTCCCTACTTCAGCTCCTTGAATTCATCTCTCATCCGCAAAATTAAACCTGGTGGCACATGGGTTCGGCTGAACTTGAGTTTGAATTCATCCCAAGCCATCATCTGTCCTCCATTCATGGTGCGAACGCTATTCCACCAAGCTCTTGCATCTCCTGCCAGATAGTGGGTGGAAAACAGTACTTTTTCATTGGCCTCCACTCCTGCGACTTATAAGTTGTTCTCCATGGTCTGCAACCAGTCATCCGCATCTAATGCCTCTTCAGACTTACTAAAGATGGGTGGATTGGTGTTCTGAAAGTTCTTGAGCTTGGATCCATGGTTGTCCTGATTTCCATGGCCTTGATTGTTCTAGGTCATCTGAGCTATGTGTTGAAGGTGGCTAAGTTGGCTTGACGTTCGGCTCTTTAGCTTCATGGTCTGAAACCAACATTTGCAAAATTTACAGCATTAGGTCCGGGGATGAACTGCTTCCTCCACGAGGCATCTGAAGATTGAGATAGATCATGAGACAAGAGGGAAATTTCTAAGGTTCAGGGGTTTGTTTTTGAAAAAGGTTTTAAACTTTGAGTTTGACTCAGGTTTTGCTAACTAGCAACTTGCTTTCATTCATTCATAGCACACAATACAAACACACACCATAATAAGGAAACATATGGTTTTAAGAACCATTCTATGAAACTACGATACAATGGGACCTGATACAACTCCAACTTACGATAGTGCTCAAGTGCTACTACTCATCAGAATCGGTGGCTTCATCATCATCATCATCAATGAAGGCAGAGTCATCATCATCAGTGTGGAAATCCATAGCTTGGTCCTCCAGGAAGTCATCATCACTGAGGTAGGAGTAAGGGTCTCCACGGATATCTTCCCCTGCATTCTCCCTGTCCTCAAGTTGCATGTCCCGCTCATGGATGGTCTCCTCCAAGTCCGACACTCTGTCACGAAGGCGATCAATGATGCGATCCTTCTTATCACGCGTACGGCGAAATGACTTGCGCTCCCTTGCAAGGATGGCGATGGTTTGGACCTTATTGACTGCGATGGCATAGTTGTGGTTGGCGTAAGAGCGGGTGTTGTCCAACTCCTTCTGCCAGTCATACAGCATGAAGTCAAGATGATCTACTTGATGCTTCAGCTATGGGTGACCTGGTACCTCCAATGGTTATCCCATAGCATCACGCCTTGCGTAGAACTAAAAGCGAGTACCCTTGATTTGATTGATGCTTTGACCACACAGATGGGCAAGAGCTTCTTGCAAAGCCCTGGCTAGTCCGTCTAGCCAGTTGTTCTCTCTTAAGGTGAACTGGATTCCCTCTGAGGTGGGGGCTTCAATCTTGCCTCTGAGACTTGCAACAATCAGCCATTGCAATTCTCCTCCTTGCTGATCGTTGAGCTGTGCTCCGAAGAACTCGGGGTGCGGGCGCTCCAGAAGTTCTGAGAGTTGGTCCAAATCACGCTCAAAGTTTTATGCTCTTTATGGTACCTCTAATATCCTTCCAAAATTCACAAGTCACTAAGTAAAGATAAATAAGGAGCTTTGATAAAGAAATAAAATAATCAAGCTTGCAAGTAAAACTAGGATTTAGTATACTCAAGGCTGTCTAATCAAAGCATGCCTAATGCATTGCATAAGTTATCTAGCTTGCAAAGTTGCAAGTGTTAGCTTGCTAGGATGGCTTGCCTTGAGCAGTGCAGTGGTTGAAGTTCTCCTCTGCTTCCTCTTCGTAGTAGTCCCCTTCCTCTTCGTATCCTTTGTTGGTACTAGCGTCCATAAATAAATACGAGGTACACAATCACCAAACAATACTTAACTACTTCTATTTATCACACAAAGTTTCACACTAGATGATCTAGCATCATCACAATCATCACAAGGATTAAAGACTTAGTCTTATTTATTTTTAGAAAAGTAATTTCTACTCATTGAAAACTACTTAAGATTTAATATTCTCCAATTAAAATATGGGGTCATATTGACACATGTCATCACCACATATTTAATACTTGGGAATGTGATTTCAAGTGGTGTCACAATTTAATAAGGTTTAACATTATTATTTTAATTAATTAAAGTGACTAGAAATGCCTATGAGGTATTCTTTTAATACTTGTCCATTTTTACTGCAAGTAAACCTAGATATTTTTATATATTCAGAAAGGTCTTATCAAATGTGATTTTTGAGAGTTGGAATCAACTCAAAAGCATTTATGGTTGATTTTTGGAAAATGTTTGAATGCAGAAAAGTATCTGCCTTGTTATTTTTACCATAGGTGATCTATAATTTCAAATGGTTTGAATCCAACTGGCTTGGATTAATAATTTTAGTATCCTTCTAACAAAATTAGTTTCATGCATATTTGGTTTAGTGAAACTCTTTGAATTGATTTTTGAATCAATAGACAGAACTAGGGTTTGATCTAAATTGAAAAATCTAAGTTTGAACTAACTGGGTTGCGCGGGAGAGCTAGATGGGCCGGCCTACTGCGTGAAGTGCGCGCGCGAGATGGTTTTAGTGGTGTCCCCACCCATCAGTGAGACAGGGGGTGCCGAAGGGGTATGGGATGCTTTTGGCCGTAGGATTAGATCCAAGATCAACGGCTCACGGCCATCTTCCTCATCAGAATAGGACACGACGGGGATGAACCCTATCAAGGCCAGTTAGGGTCGAGGGAGGCTCACCGGAGCTCTAGCGAGGGTCGGCGATGGGGGAGAATGGGGTTGTCGACGACAACCGTTCTCCTAGTACTGGCGGCTTCTCCTACGGTGGCCTGAATCGACGACGCCCTTCTCCTCCAGCAGCGGCGGGCTCCGGCCAAATTTTGGCAAGGGAGAGCTTGCCTTGCTCCGGGAAGAAGTGGGGGAGGATCAATGAGGAGTGGTGAGTGTTGGAGTGTGGAGAAATGATGCGGGGGAGGCCTCCTTTTATAGGCGAGCGAGAGGGGCAGCGCGGCGTGGGTAGAGGTCGACGGAGGCGACGACATAACGAGCTAGCGGCATGGCTCGGGTGCTAGGACGGTGGGCGGTCGCCTGGCGATCTGAAGGGAATATGCCCGAGAGACAATAATAAAGTGGTTATTATCGCATTCCTTGTTTATGATAAATGTTTATTTTGCATGCTATAATTGTATTAATACGGAAACGTTAATACATGTGTGTTTAATAAACAAAAGGAAGTTCCTAGTTATTCCTCTCTTATAAACCAGCTCGTTGATGATCAAAGGTTTCCTGATCATGGACATTGAATGTTGTTAATAATGAGGTCACAACATTAGTGTAATGATGTGATGAAAATTCATCCAAATTATAGCATTACGATCAAAGTCATTGAGTTTATATTGCTATAACAACTTAAGAAGTGATCATAATCCTTAGACCATGAGATCATGTCAATCACTAACACCGGAAGAGTTTCTTGATAACATCAAACGTCACACCGTAACAGGGTGATTATAAAGATGAGTTCAGAACTACTAAAGTGTTATGTTGAGGCTCATGGATCAAGATTGGAATTTGTCCATCCCGATGACGGAGATATATACTCTGGGCCCTCTCGGTGATATCAAATTGATTAGCTTGCAAGCAAGTGATTTGATCACTAGAATGTTATATCACGGGAACGAGAAAAGAGTACATGTCGGTAACGAGATCAAACTAGGTATGGAGATACCGATAATCGAATCTTGGACATGTAATATATCGCGAGACAAAGGGATTGAGTTACATGCGTATAAGGTTCACACGATCACAGAAGTCATCGTTGACTATGTGGGAGTCAGTACGAATCCCCAGGTCCCGCTGCTGATTATTGATCGGAGAGGGGTCTCGATCATGTCTACATTATTCGCAAACTATTGGGTGACACACTTAAGGGATACCGACACCATTTGGAGCAAATAATATGCCAGAGAAAGAAAAAGGAAAGCGCAGAAATTTATTTCACTAGACACCGAAACTGTTTCGGTTGAAATTGCTGAAACTGGTTCTGCATGTGAAATTGAATACTAGCAAGGGGTTTTATGTGAATTTTTGTTAATTAAAGTAATTAACAAAATTCTGAATAAATAAATAAAAGAGTTTTATTTAAATGAGAGCTTGCATTAAATTTGGTGGAAATTTAATGCATTGAGTGGATTTTTGAGTGGAGGATCTTTTATGGGAGTGGAGGATTTTCATTTTGAGTGGGAGCTCCACCCACATGAATGTGGAAGAGGTGGGGGCAGCCACCATGGCTGGGCGCCATGCCCCTTGGGGTGCCCCCCTCTCCCTATAAAAGGCCCCCCTCTCCTCCTCTCAAAGCACACCTCCTCGCGATGGATCTCTCTCCCTCCTTTAGAATTCCCCATGGTATCGGATGAGCGAGATACATGTTCCCGGTGGCTTTTTCTGGAAGGATTTGTTGCTTCCGCTGCTTCGCTGGAGCGAGAGCGCGGAGGTTGTCGGGGTACCCGGACGTGTGCGCGATCACGGCTGCACCACTGCTTTGCGGTGCTGGACGTGATGGTGCTGGACCGGCTGGACCAGATGGACTTCATCACGATCTTGAGATCGGCAAGCGTTCGACTACATCATCCACGAGTACAACCTCGTTAACTCTATACGGTCTTCGAGGGTATGTATTCTATGGATGTATATCCACCCTTGCTTGTATCTAGTAGATAGATCTTGGTACATAGTTGTTCCCATCGTAGGAAAATTTTTGTTTTCTATGCTGCGAAACCTATAGTGGTATCAGAGCTGGATCTATGCGTAGATTCTTTGCATGGGTAGTACACATATGAGTATATGGGCGATGATGATCATTTTATTGCTTCTTAGTTGTACTTTGGATATTGGTGGCATAGTGGGATGAAGCGGCCCAGACAAACTTTACATGTCCTCGCACATGAGACCCGTTCCACGCTTGACATGCAACTAGTTTTGCATAAGTGGCTAGCGGGTTTCTGTCTCTCCTACTATAATCAATATCTAATTTGCAACGAGTTGTCAACAATTTGGTTATCCTCGTTGTGGTTCATGTTCGTAGGTAAGAACGGTTCTATCTTTGAAATCCCTAAGCCATGTAAAACTTGCAATGGATAAATTAGAGGCGTCTAGTTTAGATTGTTGCTGGGCTAGTGTTATGATATGATGATGTTGTAAGTAGAAGTATGAGATGATACTCTTACAACACACATAACGTGTAAGCACCATAGACCTTGGCCTTACACATAGAGGTATGATAGTGATCATACCAAGGAGCACATGATGGAGATCATATGCGGGAACCATATCATTTCACTTACAAACATGTGATGTTTGATTGCATCTTATATTGCTTGTTTGGCGTTTATTAGCATAATAAGATGATACCTCATTTAGATATCAAGATAAGAATATGTTCTTCCTTAAGTATGCACCAACAATGTTTCGTCGCTTCAAGACATCACGTGATGATCGGGTGTACTTGAATCCACGAGCATATCTCGGGTGTAAGATAGTTACACACGCGAATACTAAGGTTCTTACTTGGTGAGCCTAGCATGTATAGACATGGCCTTGGAACATGGACCGAAAGGTTAAGCATGAGTCATATGTTTTGATATGATGACCATATGGATGCTCGCCTTTGAAACTACACCGAATCACGTGATGATCGGACTTGGTGTAGTGGATTTGGTTTATGTAATCACCAAAAAGGCACGAGGGATGTTGTTTTTGAGTGGGAGTTCATTTCTAATTTGGATTAGTAGAACTCAATTTATCATAAATTAAATCAAAGTGAATTTGCATAATTTGTTGTTTCATTGGCATTAGTTCACCACCTTATGCATGGTTGTAATTGAGATAATATAACTATAGAATTCTGGATATTTACTTTACGAACTGGTATCGTATTGTGTTGAGTGTCAATCTAAAGTTTAAAGTCCTATTGCAAACTTTCAGCAAACTCTGTTTACTCTGTGAAGTTTAATAATTAGTATTAAATCGAGAGTAACAATTCCAGTGTTAGTTCTTAAGTATCATGTTTGCCTCCATGATTCTTGATTGTTTTAATATCAAGTTCATCTAAGAGCTGAAAGAATTGTTTCAGAAACCATCATGTGCGACAGATATAACAATATCTGAAACAATGTTTTGGTTGCAATATGATAGAGTATAATGTATGTTCTCATATTGGATGAGAATTTGCAAAGGTTGGAGATGCTAGACATCCTAATCATCCAAAAGGGTTTTGGAAAGTAATGTTATACTCACGATTCGCCTTTATAAGCTACAATAGCTTGATCTTGAAAGTCGTCATGATAAGGATGAATAGAAGATGTATGTAAAAGTGTTTACTACACTAAAAGATTACTAAAGAATGGATTTTGAAAGAATACCGATCATTTGATGATGGTGATCTACTTCAAAGTGCAAGTCTAAAGGTATTATTATTTGAATATACATGCTTTGGACTATGTGTCATGTATATGGCGCCACTATTGATGTTGATAGATTCTTTTAAAAAGGAAAAGGAAATGCTGAAAGAGAATCTATAAATATATTTGGCAGAAAAGAAAAGATTGCAAATATCCAATTTACGTATATGGATGATATACATGTTATGGTTGTATTCTTTGCTTGTTAAACAATGTGGTTCTTGGGTATTGGATACCGAATTGGTTGGTATGAAATTTCATACGGAACGACGCAATTCATGAACCACAATGGCCTACGTAACTAGCAAGAGAATATGTGATGATGTTCATCAAAAACAAACAAACCATTGTTTGTATTTTGACATCAAAGCTTGACTTCAAGATTTGTTTTAATAATTGTTATTTAAATCAGGTATTATGAGAACAAAGGTTGTTCAAATAATTAGTTTATTCCATATAAGATGGATGATTTACAAATCTAGTTGGATAAATCACATCCATAAAAACTAATGCTAAAATGTCGCAAGACAAATGATTGAAAGATCACTTACGAAGTGACATCACTGTTTAAATTATATTGGAAAGAAAACATGAAGAATATCCATTTTCATGGATTTTTGGAGTCTTTGATTTGATCAAGTGACGCTTGTGAGACTTTCCTCAGGATAATTGAAACTTCGTTCAAAGGCCAAAGAAGAACGAATGACTAAATATTGAAATTTATACATATCGATGTATGTAGTACATTATGTATAGTCGTAAGCGATTAATTTCAAGTTCATATGCTTTCTCCGGAAATTTGAGTGAATATTCACTTAATGAGAAAGAAGTATGAAATATTTGAAAATGTTCAAAGACTTTCAAGATGAAGTGGAAAATCATTGTAACAAGAAAATAAATGGTTTATGATTTTATCATACGGGATTTATTTGAGTTACAAGTGTAACAAGAAAAATAAATGAATTATGATTTATCATAAAGGGATTTATTTGAGTTGCAAGTTTAGCAAAACACCTAGATTTGCTAAACACCATAGGAGTATGGAGTGTTTGAGATGAAAAGGAGTTAGAATCTTCACCATGATGAAAAGGAGTTTTCATCAGGAGAAGATGAAAATGCTTGCATTTGCAAGAAATTAAGTGGGGGCGCTAAGACATATTTCTAATACATTATGTGGAGGACATCTTGTTGATTGGAAATGATGTATCTTTTATTGACAAAGGTTAGGAATTTCATTTTGATGAAAGACTTAGGCAAAACCTGAATATTTAGCATGAATGTCTATGGTGGATAGACTGTGACACTAATATGGTTATGTCAAACGTACATATATGAGATATTGAAGGAGTTCAATATAGAAAATAGAAGAAACAGTTCTTGTCGCATGGAAAGGAATTGAATCAAGATTCAAGTGTATCGACACTTGATAAGTGAAACAAGATTCAAGTGCTTTGACACTTGATGAGTGAAATCACAAGGATGTTTTGATCAATCATACCATGATATGTACACATCCAGATATGTCCTATGCTCTAAGTGTTATGAGCATATACCATAATGAATCATAAAATGATCATTGGACGATAGTGAGGATATTCTTATGATCTTTTGTAAGAACTAAGAATATATTTGTGTACAGGTGACAAACAATTACAAATAGTTCATTGTAAAGTGTTACATTGATACTAGTTTTGTCACAAGATACAAATTAAGTTTATCTCAATTTAAACTATGGGTGGCACAATGTAATGGGAAGGAGATTCGATGATGGATTTGGATGAATTCCAAAGTTAAGACATTGTGACGGATACTACAACAAAAGGCTAAGTATATGACTGCTATAGTAGCAGCAAAGGAAGGAATTTGTGTCAAGTAGTTTGTTACCAAACTAAGGTGTGGTTAGCAATGGGCTAACACTAAAGATATATTATACGACAATAGTATCGACATGATTTAACCCCAAGGAACTAAAGGTCTCACCAAAAGACCAAATTTATACAATGCCATCTCATTGGATTATGAGTGATGCGTGAAGACACAACGACATGCAAATACACACGGACCTGAAGCGTCAGATCCGTAGATTATGTTAACAACTTGCAATTGCGTATATGGAACACCAGAAAACCATAGGTGTTCAATACGCAAAGCTTTCAAACTAGATTATTGTCTCTTGTGCAAGTCAGAGACTGAAGGGAATATGCCCGAGAGGCAATAATAAAGTGGTTATTATCGTATTCCTTGTTTATGATAACTGTTTATTTTTCATGCTATAATTGTATTAATATGGTTAATAAACAAAAGGAAGTTCCTAGTTATGCCTCTCTTATAAACTAGCTCGTTGATTAACAAGATGATCAAAGGTTTCCTGATCATGGACATAGGATGTTGTTAATAACGAGGTCACAACATTAGTGTAATGATGTGATGAACATTCATCCGATGTATAGCATTAAGATCAAAGTCATTGAGTTTATATTGCTATAACAACTTATGAAGTGATCCTAATCCTTAGACCATGAGATCATGTCAATCACTAACACCGGAAGAGTTTTTTGATAACATCAAACGTCACACCGTAACAGGGTGATTATAAAGATGGGTTCAGAACTACTAAAGTGTTATGTTGAGGCTCATGGATCAAGATTGGAATTTGTCCATCCCGATGACGGAGATATATACTCTGAGCCCTCTCGGTGATATCAAATTGATTAGCTTGCAAGCAAGTGATTTGATCACTAGAATGTTATATCACGGGAACGAGAAAAGAATACATGTCGGTAACGAGATCAAACTAGGTATGGAGATAACGATGATCGAATCTCGGACATGTAATATATCACGAGACAAAGGGATTGAGTTACATGCGTATAAGGTTCACATGATCACAGAAGTCATCGTTGAATATGTGGGAGTCAGTACGAATCTCCAGGTCCCGCTGCTGATTATTGATCAGAGAGGGGTCTCGATCATGTCTACATTATTCACGAATCATAGGGTGACACACTTAAGGGATACCGACACCATTTGGAGCAAATAATATGCCAGAGAAAGAAAAAGGAAAGCGCATGAATTTATTTCACTAGACACCGAATTTTTTTTGGTTGAAATTGCTGAAACTGGTTCTGCATGTGAAATTGAATACTAGCAAGGGGTTTTATGTGAATGTTTGTTAATTAAAGTAATTAAAAAAATTCTGAATAAATAAATAAAAGAGTTTTATTTAAATGAGAGCTTGCATTAAATTTGGTGTAAATTTAATGCATGTGAGTGGAGGCTCTTCTATGGGATTGGAGGATTTTCATTTTGAGTGGGAGCTCCACCCACATGAATGTGGAAGAGGTGGGGGCAGCCACCATGGCTGGGCTCCATGCCCCTTGGGGTGCCCCCCTCTCCCTATAAAAGGCTCCTCTCATCATACTAAACATACCTGTTGTAGCCTCGTCATCGTGGTTCCATCCAAAGTGTCCACCTCTTAATGGTGATTGTACTCCTCGAGTAACCATCTTGTTGGGACATTCAGATCTCCTATGTCCTTCCATACCACACCTATAGCACACCTTTCCGGTCTTCCTACAATCCCTCTTTATATGACCTCATGCTCCACACTTACCACACATGATTTCCTTCTTTCTTTTTGATGCCTCATACTTTGATGTACCACTTGTGGATATGAATCTAGGTATGAAACTTAAGTTTGATGTTGACTTAGTAAATTGAAACTTCTTCGATTCCCTTTTAGCTTTCTTCTTGGCTAATTTCTTCCTCTCTTGTAATAATACCTTGTAATCATCCTTGAAAGTAATTGCTACATCAACCAACTCTTGGAAAAATCTTGTTGTAGCCCCTTGTATTTTCATCTTCATATAAGGGTTTAGTCCTTCCAAGAACCTTTTCTTGTGCTTCCCCTCCGTATTTACCTTATCAACTGCATAACGAGATAATTGACTAAACTTGCTAATATATTTCATCACGGTTTCATCATTTTGCCATAATTCCATGAATTCTCTCCTCTTAAATTCCATAATGCTTTCTGGAACATGATACTCACGAAACTTCTGCTTGAATTCTTCCCAAGTGAATATCTCTTCTGGTGTGTGCATAGCTAATTGATTCTCCCACCAATTTGCGGCAGATCCGGTAAGAAGAAATGCTGCATATCGTATCTTCTCCTCATGATTGCATCCTACTGTTTTAAGTTTCCTTTCTGTATCCATCAGCCAATCCTCTGCATCCATAGGTTCTGATGCAAATGCAAAAGGAATTGGTTTGGCGTTTTGGAAATCAGAAAGACTTACTTTGATATCTTTTTTTCCTCTTCGGGTCCAATTCGTTTGAGTATTTCCTGCATGAACTTATTCTGGTACTCTTGCATCATTTGCATGTATTGCATGAAATTCTCCTCTGTCAACAGATGAGTTGATGGTCCAGTGGTAATTACATCCATATTGCTTTCTCTGCTTAGCTTCTTGTTCCACACGCTGTCCTTCAAACCCATCTTCTAATCCCGTATCCATACCCTCTCTAGTCCTGCTACATAAAGCGATTACTCATACTTACATCATGCATATGTTTTCTGAGTTCAACTCTATGCACAGTGCTAGTCACACAAGGAAATCAAGAACCAAATCCAAATAAAAACCAAACCTATACCATGTATTATACATGGTTTTTATAAGCTATTACAAACAATCCTTACAACTACGGTTTGACTCACACTTGTTACATTACTTGTATGTTACAAGGATTTGCTTTCTCATATGAGCATGCTCTTACTTCTTAAGTCATGCCTCTCAAACATTACGACGCACATTACTGGTTATGTACATTATTTAAGTCCTTTACTTCCATGGATTATCTCTTCTTACTTTTCTCTCTCTTTCTAGTACTTCCTGGAATTCCGTCCCTGATGACGTGAAGTCCGACAACTACCTTTTGGAGTATATAAACATCCAAAGGGTGTGCACTCTTGATTAGAAGTACTTAGATTGAGCTTAGCCATTGAAAAATGACTAGAAAATGCGTGAACTTCCGTGGAATTCTCATGTCCACCTTCAAATACACTCTCAAAGCAAGATGTATTCTTTGCTTTTCCTTGACTTAGTTATACATATAGATGTAATAACCGTCAGTGCCTTCTTCCAGGTCAATAGGATTGGTACTACCCCCATATGGATCATAGGTTCCATGCTAACATAACTGGTTTCTACTCCTTTACTAGGATCACAGGGTATAGGATTCTCCCTGGTTCCAGTGTAAGATTCTACTCCCCATCCATCGGGATTCCAAACTGGAATACCAGGATTGGATGTTTTCTAAGTTTCTTGTTTTGTCTTTGATTTGACCCTTTAGGTCAACATGTCTTTGAGGTTCATCCCTATAATAGTCATAGGCTTCAGACTATGATTCCTCAAACTTATTTTCTTTCTACACCTCTCGAAAAAAACTATTCTAGGATACCTAGCTCCTCTATCTAATTCCTTTTTGCATTCTATTATTTTGGTAGGATCAACACAATCCTTAAGGTTGTATCCAACTCCTGGACTAGAACCTAATGTGTGTCATGATAGGTCTTGAGCAATATCCTTCTATGACCTATACATTCGGCATCTCAAGTAGATTCGGTCTGCATAAATGCAGCATGATCCAACTTAAGTTTCGAATTTATAGAATCTTGAGGTATAGTAGTAAGATTACTTCCTACCAATTTCCTTGGATTCTTGTTTTCGAAGCCTGATTATTGCTTCTAGAACTGCAAATTGATATGCCGCCTCCATACCTCTCATCTTCCCTGATGACATTACTTCTCTTATCCTTAACTCTTTGGTAATATAAGCACTATACAATACTTTACTAACACTTTCCCGTGTTGGAAATTATAAACCTTGAAAGAAAGTCGAGATTTGCAACTCCCTACTCCATAAAAGTTGTATCAATTTTTTTTGTCTAATCCACTATATAGTCCTATATATCACTTGAACATCACTTGGACATTCCGGTTTGCGTACCGAGATGTCATTCCTCACTGTAGATAAGAGATTATAATTGCCCTATTTGGTTATAACTTATTATTATTACCCCAATTTGCATTATAATAAAGAATTATCGCACTAGAAACATGACAATGTAATTCTCAAGTGAATACTTATCATATTTCTAGAGAACTCTTTACCATTGCTAACATACTTCCTACAAGTTCTACCCATTTAACAGGTTTCCAACCTAAGGTCAAAGCTTTTGCTATGATACCAGCTGTGGTGACCCAGCATACCACTGCATGTTGTAGTATACTATAGTCGTGGACATAACACTCACGGAGTACCGTTCCGCAAATATTACATCCCCAGAGTGGTACAACAGAAACAAAGCGGGTCCACAACATACATTGTTATTATTACAATCATAAATTTACATGACGACTTTGAGATCCTCCTAGGTCCATAGAGGTATCTCGATGACTCAGTGCTAAACTATAATAACTCAGAGAACAGAATAAAGAAACAACTAAGGTTTATACGAGATTTAATATAGATAGGGGATAGAGATCTATGCTACTGGACTAGATCACTATATATATATATATGATATATCTATGCTTCAGATACGTCGGTCTCCATTTCATAGATGTTTTCATAATTGTTCCCTTCGACGCTTCCGGATACTTCTGGTTCTTCATAGCGGAATTCTTCTTGGTCTTCAATTGGATACAGTATTTCCTCTTCCTGACCATTATTGTCTTCAGAATCTAGCAAGGGTTAAGAAGATACGTTGAGTACGAGCGTACTCAGCAAGTTCCCTAAAAAGGAGTGTTTGATGCACTATATCTACAGCCACAGACCATAGGTCATAGGCAATACAGGTTTTCGTAAACATTTCTTCAAAGCTTGCTTTTATTCTGAAAAACTATGTCCGTCAGCCTTCACGGGTTTACCAGAACCTTCATGGGGTTCCTTTCCCACCGCGTTCGTAGCTCCTTCCCGAAACAGGGAGTAACAAGTTACAGTTCTTACACTCTGCAGAGGTGCGTTACTTTACCCATGAGAGATCAAATCCTTGATGCACAACCGGGCGAATCTTTCCCGTCCACACTTCCTATGGTGTGGGGCCTAGTAGATGATCCAAGCCAATCACTGTCCTTCTCCGCGACCCCTCATACACCGCAATTGTTGTATGCCTAAACTCAAGGTAGACCTTTCCCCGTATAAAACGGCTATACCTTAGTTGGATACACACAACAACCATTAACACTAGTAATCTGTCTTTTGTAAGCCCAGATCCACGGTAGACCTTTCCCATATAAAACGGCTATACCCATGATCTGCAACTCACAAATGCCTAGAACAGTGTCCAATGCATGCGAAAGGGAGCCGATCTAGCTGGCTTCTCCGTCCCATTCCAAATCTCATGGTTAACGCGTAATATACGGCGCAAGAATCACTGGCGACATTGGTTGTTAAGTCCTAGATGATATATCCCTGTGTAGTGGTATCCCAACTGCCAGTCTTAATGTCTCGACTTCACCCTGGACCTCGGGTTCTACAAAAATATCATCATTGCCCGGTAAGGACAATGTTTAAAGAAGCAATATGTTGTTATGCATAAGTAATGAGATGCATAATGCAAAATCCTAAGTAATTCTTCAATCATTGCCACCGAGATATATTTATGATTTATTTAAGATTTGCTTTAGTTTAAGTTTACTTCATAAGGAAGATAAATATATAAAATGTGAAGAGTAAAGTACAAATATAATATAATTCTATGCTTTCATGATAATAGGTAATTATTACAAAATTTATGTTTTAAGTTGTCATGACTTTAAAGAAATGGTATAGTGTTTCTTTTGAAGTGGAAAAAAGAATAACATTTGAAGAAAATATTCTTTATGTTAAGTTATTCAATTCTGAAGATTAATAAGATTAAAGTTAAGGTTTCTGATAAGGTTTAAATGCTTTTGAGTTATTATATATCTGGCTTAAGATATCTTAAACCAAAGTAAACTATAAAAATGTAATTGGACTTGAGATATAGCATTTGTAGCATTATTAATTAGAGTTTTTCATAAGTATAATTAAAGATGAAATCTTATGGTTATGGAACTTTGTTTTAAAGATGTAAATTTTGCATGTGTAATATTTATAGACCATACTTTGATATTTTTCTTTATAAATAAAGATAGATGGATTTTATTATAATTTATTTAGTGAACTTCAAGTTTGATAAATATGATTATTTATGAATTGTTAATGATTTGTAAAGAATAACTTTGTAATTCCTTGACTTATAGTTAGTTAAGGATTTTAAAAGAATATTATAAATTTAATTGCTTACACCTAGATTTTATATTAAATTATAATTATAGTTTAGACTACTTAGAATCAAAAGATTATGTTTTGAATAAGATCATTTCTTACTTAGAAAATAATATTAAACAATTAACAAAACAATTATCTTATTTTAATAACTTAGATACTTCAAGTTATATGATATAAGAACTTTAAAATATTTTTATAATTATATAGTTAGTACCTTTCTAATAAATATACTTGCTTAAATGCTTAAAAATGAATTTTATTTATTTTTTAAACATTATCTTTATTATTATAATATATATATATTTAATGTCTTTAAATATTTGTTTTAAATTTTATTAATAAAATTTTAAGTTAGTATTTTTGTGAGATAACAGATTTATTTTTATTTATGAAAGTGATTTTTATTTATTCTTAGGAATTTTCCTGAATTTATTAAATTTCATGTAGATATTTAAGGGTGTTGATATTTATTTGTATTTTATTAAACTTAAATAAATATGATTATATTTTTCTTAGGTGGATATTATTTTAATAAACACTAGGATGTATTAAATATATTTTTAGGATTTTTCAACATTTTTCTAGAGCTTAAAAGGTGTAGAGGGGTATTTTGGTTATTTAATATTTAGCTTAACTTTAGTTTTCTCTTTTTAAATACCCTGGCTTGGTTCTTGGGCTAGCCCAACTTAATTCTAAGCCCAGCCCATCACCTGTTTGGGCTACACCCCTAGACCCAGTCGACCAAGTCAGTCAGACCTGATCCATTGGATCTCCTCTTCTCTCTCGCGCGACCTCCTTCTTCTCCACGACAACGATGACCCGCCGCCTTTGTTGTTCGATTCCGGTGAGCTTCGGCGTTCCCAGCCGACAACACTATGGTTGCTGACACAGTCGTCGATGCAACATCGACTGGTCCAATCCGATTCGCCGTTCGAGCTCTCCCTGGTCATACCATCTTCTCTGAGGTGGTTAGGGTTTGTGGCTCTCTGGCGGTGCTATGCTCCGGTGCTTCTCTGATTGCTCTGCTGGCATTTTGGTGGTGTGGTGATGTCCAGCACCGCCGTGTATCTCCTCTGGCTGCCTTGATTGCGGCCTATGCGCGGGTTGCAGCGCCGCCAGGTGCTCCTCGTGCTGCCGCCCTGGCTCCCATCACCTCGGTGTTGTTGCCGTCTACTTCCTCTTCTTGCTGTGCGAGGCCAGTCAGGTAAGTTTTTCTCTATCCCACTCTCTCTCAGTATGAATCCTAATTTGAGTTCCTCACTTTGGTTCATGATACACTGCAGTAGCTTTGCTACATAGCTTGCTTAACGAATTTGGGTTGAAAATTCATTTATCTGAATTGGGTAGTGGATGGTACTGGTTTGTGACTCTAGAATAATGAATTTATTCTTATATAAGGTTTGGCTGGTTGTTGAGATGATCCAATATTAACTGGTTTTGATCTAGTTGGCTTATTGAATTGTGTGGTATTGGCCCCTTGCTAGCTAACCTGTGTTGTTGTGGAATGAGCCCCTTGGATTGGATATTCAGCTTGAGCTCTTTGTGCATTTAAATGGATTGATATTAGAGTCTAAAGTACTGAAGCTTTGCTTTAGTGGGTAGTTCCTGGAACCTTCTATATCTGCTTGTTGGCTTAAATGACTATCCCCCAGGGGCGGACTTACCGTCCGGGCACCCTGGGCACGTGCCCGGGCTCAACGCCGGCGCTTGCAGGTACTCCGGCGAGTCCCAGGTAGATATATGTAGATAAAACTTTAAATATCTGCTGAAAAAATATGTGTATAGAGTTAACTGGGCTAGCTTGGGCCTATTCCATTATTCCCAGCAAGCCACGCCACGTTCTCACGTCCACGAAGCTAGCTAGTCTACAGGAATCAATCGACCGGTTATCTAGTCGACGCGAGTCTCTAGCCGAAGCTAACGCCATGAAGCAGCTACGAGGACGCTGCCTGCTGCCGGTGTGCCCTAGATCAGCGAGTCACCGATGGACGAGACACAAACACAGAAAGACAGATGGCTCCCGGCTCCTATCAGGCTGCCACTCCGCCGCGAGACAGGGACGCGCGGAAGCGCAAGTGGCAAGGAAGCAATAGCAGTGGCCAGAGTTCTAATCCGGCGGCCGTGGATGGTGGCTCGTCAGCGCCCTCCGAGCATGAGCATCCAGTACCGACGATTTTTCGACCTGTGCACATGGAGGCTGGAAGCAGCAGCAGACCGGCGACAGGGATGACGATCGGCACCGGTCGTACACGGCAACTAGGTAAAATTTCTCTGTAATTTATATAGTTGGTTTATTTACGATTATATTCATATGATGTTTATCCAAATATATGATATTTATGATTTTTGGTAGACCAAAGTGTAGTCTTTTAAGTTTTTAGTGTGCCCGGTCTTTAAAAACTTGCTAGGTCCGCCACTGCTATCCCCTAAATAGGATGAATGTCATGGGTGACTATGGATTTATATCCATAGATAGTTCCTAGTATTATTTCTAGGAAAATGATTTGTTCTTTTATTTGAGATGATTCTTAGTGGCCAACACTAAGGAAATGATTTGGTTTTCAGGTATAATTACATGTGAACCAGTGGATGATTTGGTTAATGTGAATGTGGTTTCTGCTAATATGGTCCTGCTATTGTGATGCCTCCTTGGAGTGTACACAATAGCCTGATCATTCCTACAGTTGTCATTTATTTGGCTAAGTTGGATGAGATTCATAAGATAAGCCATGGAATAAAGATGCTTTGTTTGGGATCTTAAAAAAGAAATGAGCTTCCTATCATTTGTACAGTGAAGAAATTTATGGATCTGATTCCTAGAACATTTACTAGGAAAATGATTTGTGTTGTTTGATTTGCCATTGTTGCTAGAGAGAAAAATTCTGGAATATGGCTATGCTGTGTGGAACCTCCTTGAGTGAGCACCATAGCATAGATCATTTAAATGATCTGTTATATTTTTTTATTTAATAGAATATTGTTCTATGTCCTGGCCAGTGATGCAAAAGACTGAGGCCATGGTTTATATAGGATAAGAACAGATGCTGATCTTTGATGGCTTACAATTATTCTGTGATGATCTTGCAAAGCAATTCTTTGCAAGACTGAGAATAATGTTCTCACAATCCCAAGGCCTGGGATTACATATTGACTTATTGTCTAGAATCTAGACATGGTTAATTTTCTGGTCTTGTCTAAAAGCTTAGGATCTGATGGTTTCTTGATTATACTTGCATTTGTGCCCATGTGCTTCTGCTAGACTGGATTTACACCTGTGGTGCCTCACATGAGTGTGCATAGTGTAATTATTTGTTATAGCAGAATTTGGTGCTGTTGGTGCTTGTGCTTGTATAGAAACAGATCTGGTGATTTCAATCTGATATTAGTGTGATGTCACACTACTACATATAATGAAACCTCTTCCCATACACTCCTGCTAGCTTGGTGATGAATAGCTACCTGGTAAGGAAGCTTGATGATGTTGTTCCTAAGATGTATGCTTGATCAGCTGGCTCTTCTTATTCCTGAGCTTAAGATGATCCTCCTTGAGCTTCTGTTGGCTTGATTCTTGTGCTCTTGGCCTACTCCTCCTTGCTGCTCACTTGGATTGCTCCTCCTTATACTTGATTGATCCTGACCTACATCTGGATGGCTCATTGAAGCAGCCAGATTGTTAGGAGTACAGGATTGAAACTAGGTTGCTAGTGAGGTGGCTTGAGCTGTGTGCTATTGGAAACATCTAATAAGAACATATGATGTTCTTTGTGGTGCTCTAGATATAGTGAGGGACTATGGGCTGGTGGTATGTGTGGAATGGATTTGTTAGCAGGCTTGCTACGGCTGGTGCCTTTTTGCTTATCTACATCCTGTGTTAGCTGTGGTGTTGACAGCACAACAGCTGCATGTAATGTGTGTGCTGCCTGTATGCTTGCTGTGATGTTATGGATCAGATCAAGTTTAAAATATCTTGATATTTGCTGATGGTTCTACTCTTTGACTTTTACCTTTTACTAAATTGGTGAAATTTGCCCCTAGTTGCCTATGTCAATGATGTTGCGCTGAGACAGATTTGAAATAAGAACAGATACTACTTCATTTGGTGAAACTTGCCCCATTTTAATATGCTCAATGATGTGACAAAACAATGCATCACACTGTTAATACTGAGAGCAATATTATTAACACTAACTCCTTTTTGTTTTTGTATTATTTTTTATTTGTTTGCAGGTACCAAGAAAAGTACAGGAATATCAACACTAGATAGAAATTTAGTTTTAGGTGTTTTCTTTTTATCCATTTTTGTAAATTTCCCTTTCTATCAAGAAATTATATAAGGCATTGTAATGCATTGGGTTGTCTTATTATTGTATCCATTCTTTATCATTTCTTTGTTGTAAAAGGATAATGTAATACATATTCTTTTAATAAAGAATTCTTCTACTTGTTTAATTATTGTAATTAATTTTCCATTTTATTTATTCTTTTATTTGTTTCATTGTAATATTCCTTTATTCTTTTGTTGTAAAATAACATTGTAATGTTGGATTTTAGTAATCTTTATACTTTTATTTATAATACTTGTATTTGTATTATTGTGAAGAATTATTTGTAAGTCGAATTTCTTCCCTCATAACTCCAGAAAACAATAGAGGTCATGTAAAAATTCATCTCACTCCCCTACTGATGACACTAAACCTAATTCATTGGAGTGAGAATTCTAATCACTCTAGTATTTTAATTTGGCGAAAAATTTACCCGGATTTTCAGATGCATGCATGCAGATATACAAAATCCTAAATCTACCCTTCGTTTAGTCCTAAATGCTGGGATGTTACATTAAATCTATACGGTCTTCGAGGGTATGTATTCTATGGATGTATATCCACCGTCGCTTGTATCTAGTAGATAGATCTTGGTACATAGTTGTTCCCATCGTAGGAATTTTTTTGTTTTCTATGATGCGAACCCTACACGATCATCACGGGCATCGTGGCTCAGTAAATGGCAGTCTACAGCGGTCGGAACGGGGCAGTGCTCTGCGCGGTACAGACGGTGAACTTCACGTCGTGCAGCGACTACGGGGCACATTCGAGGGAATGTGCATGTCTGGTGGTCTCCTAGGACGGTGGTGATCGTTTAGACGGGAGGCGAGAGCTCGAGGTGGTTGGGTTGAGTGGGAACGAAGCATGAACTATGGTGCGCATCGGCATGGTCGACAGCGGTGCGGGCACGGCGTTTGTGGCATCTCCTCTCCCTATCCTCGAGCTAGGGATGGTCTAGAGGGGGCAGTGAGGCACGGGAAGCATGCCAGACATGGTTGGCGAGGCTGGCGACGCTTGCATCGTGCTGTCGACGGTGGGGCTAGAAAATGTGCTCGGCCATGGTGGCCATTGATGAAATGGTCGTGTATACAGTGGGCTAGGGCTGCATAGACAAGGTGGGTGACATACTGAGAGTGTTGTGAGGGCTGTAGAGGGAACAAGTTTGGCAAGAACACTGCTCAACATAGTGTTTGTTCTTTTGTTTGATTTGTGCTTAGAAGATGTTTGATGAAATGGCCGAAAGAAATTTATATTTGAATTTTTGGATGAAACTTGGTGAGTGTACTAGGAACATACTTGGTAGTCTCTGGTTTCTTGGATTTGTCAAGGTGAACTGGTTTGGTTGGGTTTTGAGAAATGATGATCTTACCATATGAACTAGATTCAATTTTGAATTGTCCTTGACATAGATTTGTAAAATGTTTCTGTGGGTGTGCAAGGTTGGCTTTGGTTCACTTTTACTTGGTCTAGCAAGGGGTGAAAAGAATTGGATTTGTTTCTGTTAGGAATCTTGGACTAGAAACACTCAAAGTGGTCTAGTGGTTAACTTTGGTCAAAATGACCATTAGCTCATATTGTTTGTTTTTGAATTTCTATTGATTTGATTCTGCTTGGAAATGATTTAGATAATGTTGTTTTCATCTTTAAACCAATCCTTGATAATTCATAACCATCACACAAGTCATTGCAAGCATTCATGCATTTATCACATACACATATGCATTCATATTGATTTTAATTAACAAAAGTTTTTGTTAACCCTAAACTTGGGTGATTGGAACTTGATAACCTTGATTAATATTTTTGGGATGTTACAGCATGTCCCTGCATCGACACCTGGCTCCGCTCCCACATCAATTTCCTAGTCTATCATGCCGATTTCGTCTTGGACTCTACAAACACACCGGCAATTTGAGCCACAACATCGGAGATTCGAGCCACAACACCAGATAATGGGGAAGATAGGAGGAGGAATGGGTATGTGGCACTGACAGTTGGGCCCCACCTTTTAGTTTTACCAGAGGGTTGGTCTCTAGGCTTGGGCTTGATTTAGGGAGGTTCTTTTTCCAAAAAGTTGCATAGTTTGGACCGGTCAACACCCCACCACGTCGGCGAATACGTCGTTGTACAGAAGCCAGTGACTGTAATGAGATAGCAACCGTATTTAACGAACGTAAGTCGCGCATTTCTAAGATCGTTACCATATCGAAAATGGGTGTCAAGTTTACGTGCACGCTTAGCATACTACATCTCAGGCTAGCAGTACTAGGCATAGATACGTAATTCCAATAATAGGATTAAGGTTGGCTATGAAGCTACGTCCCCTCTGAAGAAGAATAATTTGAATAAGCGCAAGGTGGGGACTCAAGTTTACAAGAAGGTGCAGACTCCTACTTTGCTGCTGACCGATCATGTTGTAGACTGAGATGGACTCATGGTGGCTCCGATTACTGAATTATCGGGAGGATAGGAGGTGAGAGGTTCTGCTGGTGAGCCAGATCCAAAGAAGAAGAAACCGACTCCAACGAATTCTGAAAACATGGCAGTGACTACAGGTCAGCCCTGCCTGGATCAATGATCTCCATGAGCTGGAAGGGTCAGGGGCTTGGGTACCCGGCGACCGTTCGTGAGCTTCGCAATATTGTGAAGAAAGAGAGACCCAGTCTGCTCTATTTTATGGAGACTAAAATTTCGAAGGATAGAGTACAGAATCTTTAGACCACACTTGGCTTTGTTGGCTGCTTTGCAGTTTCGAAGGGTGTTGCAATCTTTTGATCAGCGGATGTTTCTATTGATCTAAAAAATTATAGTTCCTGCCATGTTGATGTTATGGTGAGGAGAAATGATGATCACACTCGTTTTGAGTGGAGACTCACTGGATTCTATGGAGATCCTAGAGCAGAAGATAGACACCAAAGCTGGAGGTTTATGCGGACACTAAATACGTTAGAACATAAAGAATGGCTTTGTGATGGAGATTTTAATAAAACATTGTATGCATCTGAGCACTTCTCCAGAGAAGCTCGGCCTGAGTGGCAAATGAGAGTGTTCCGTGAGGTGGTGGAAGATTGCTCATTTCACGACCTAGGATAGTCGGGGATGGATTACACATGGGATAATGGCTAGTCTGGTGATGCAAATGTGAAGGACAGACTTGATCATGCTTTCGGGAATGATGAGATCCTGTAGAATTTGAATACACAAAACTTCGGCATGTTGTCACTACTGAATCTGAGCACTGTTTTTTGGTGGTAGAATTTCGTGAGGGCATGGCTGAAGGAAGAGAGAGGGGTGGCAAAAAAATTCGTTAAGAGAATTTTTGGCAGACTCATGTTGACTATGATACGATGGTCACGAGTAACTGGCAGAAGGGTGCAGGAGATGATGGTCTGAGAGGCATTGTTGAAGCGCTCAATGGTTTGCAATCTAGCTTAAGCACCTGGGGAGCAAAAGAGTTCGGTTGTCTGGCAAGGAATTCTCGAAAACTAAGACAAAAGCTAAACCAATTGCAAGGCCGAACTATGGGTATAGGCCCATCTAACAAAGAAAAAACTGAGAGAAACCTTACGTCAGGAGGAGATCTGGATGAGACAGAGATCACATGTGCAGTGGTTACGAGAGGGTGATCGTAACACTGCGTTTTTTCATACCCAAGCTGCACAAAGGAAATACATGAATATAATTTCTAACCTTGAGGGTGCAGATGGGAGTAAATGTATGACATGGAATGAAGATTGTGAAGAAATACAAGGGTTCTACCAGAATCTATACACTTCACAAGGGTTTCATCCTATGGACGAGTTATTGGATTTTGTGCCAACTCGAGTTTCTGAAGATATGAATTTGGATTTCGATAAGCCATTCTCAACTGAAGAAGTCAAATTGGCGCTATTTCAGATGGCACCATCGAAATATCCAGGAGTTGATGGGTTCACAGCAGTTTTTTCCAGGGACACTGCAACTTTACCTGCTACCATGGATTTTCTTAATGGTGGGGAGCTACCGGAGGGCTTGAATGACACCTCAATTACCCTCATTCCGAAGGTACGACACCCACAACACATTTCACAATATCGTCCCATTTCTCTTTGTTCTATCCTGTACAAGATTGCCTCCAAGTGAATTTCTAACAGAACAAGAGTTTTTTGGGAGATATTATTGGTGATGAACAGAGTGCCTTTATTCCTGTTCATCTAATAATTTATAATGTTCTCATTGCGTACGAAAGTGTGCATGCGATAAGGAAGAGGAAGAAGGGGAGAAATTATATGAGTGTAGTTAATCTTGACATAATGAAAGCTTATGACTGGATGAAATGGCACTATTTACTAGCTATCATGCTGAAGCTAGGATTTAGTCTGAATTTTGTCAGACTAATCATGAAGTGTGTAACCTCGGTGAGGTTCACAGTGCATGTCAATGGGGGATATATTACCTTTCTTTGTACCCTCCAGAGGCCTACGCCAAGGGGATCCCATATCGCCCTTCATGTTTCTTATCTGTGGAGAGGGTTTCACCACATTGTTGAATTTGTTTGGTGGAAACTATGTTGACAGAGGTATCAGAGTAAGTCCAAGATCACCTTGGGTTAACCATCTCTTGTTTCGCTGATGATAGCTTGATTTTTATGAAGGAAAATTCAAAGAGTGCTCAGCGGCTCAATGATATTCTATATATATATATGATAATTGCTCGGGACAGTGTGTTAACAGAGAGAAAAACTCCATTTTCTTTAGTCCAAACACACCACCAGCACTTCGTCAAGATTTGAAGAACCTGATGGGCATTTCAGTGGAAGCATTCAACGAACGCTATTTGGGTCTTCCAACTGCTGTTGTCCGCATAACGAGCGGTACCTTTGACCATATAGGAGAAATGATCGGGAGCAAGGTACATGGTGGTTATGAGAGCATGCTTGCATGCGCAGGTTGGGAAGCCTTTTTGAAAGTTGTCTTACAAGCCATACCCCTACATGCTATGGGCTGTTTTTTTTGCTTTCAAAGAAGGTTTGTAAATAGTTGATGGCCTATATGGCGAGATACTGGTGGAGTAGCTCCCTTGATCGCCGATCCTTGCACTGGTTTACATATGAATCTCCCACAAAGCCAAAGAGCAAGGGAGGAATGGTTTTACATAACTTGGAGATGTTTAACCGAGCTTTACTTGGTAAACACAGATGGTGTTTTATAACCCAACCGGAGTCCTTGTGTGCTAGGGTTTTGAAAATGGAATATTTCCTAGACACTGATTTGATGCATGCAATTATACCTGCCAAGGCTTCAACGACATGGCGTGCTATTGTGGCTAGTAGAGAGGCACTAGCTGGTGGTTTGATGAATTGGATCGGGGATGGATCTTCAGTCTCCATCTAGACAGATCAATGGATACCAAGACTACTGTTTATGACTCCTTCGGCTTGGATTGGACAGGATGATTTGGTGAAAGTAGCAGACTTAATTGATACTGACATTTGGTCCTGAAAATCGGGATTGATCAGGAATAATTTCACAGCCCCTGAAGCAGATGCTATTTAAATATTCCACTTCCCCAAGGGTGAGGTGAAGATTTCTTGGCCTAGAACTTGGAGAAAACAAGCACCTATATTATAAAATCAGCGTACCGCTCTCTAATGACGCGCAACGAGCAGAGTTCTCTAGCGGAAGGGATGGCTACAGAAAGCTCAGATTCTGAAAAACAGTTGTGGAACAAGCTGTGGAAACTCCAAGTGATACCGAAGGTGCGGGTGTTCTGGTGGCGTGTACTGTGGGGAATTATTTCAGTGGAGAGTACACTGCATTATTGCGGTGACCCAACATACCACTGCATGTGTAGTACACTATAGTCGTTGACATGACATCCACAGAACACCGTTCCGTAAATATGACATCCCTCAGAGTGGTACAACAGAAACATTGCGGGTCCATATTACAAACATTCACACATTATTATTATTACAATACCAGAAGTTCAAGACTTCAAAACGATTCCACTTACAAACCAAAATATAAAGTGTTTCAGCGAAATTTAAAAGTAGCAACTCCCACTAGGAGTTGAGCTCAGCAGCTTATTCTATAGAGTTCATGCTGCTCGGCTTCGTTGGTTACTACTAACTAGGATACTTAGTTGGACTCGTTATCATCAACACCATAGCGGATTTAGTAATCCACTCCTTCAACACCTCCTGACAGGTCAGGCTCCTCATAGAACACATCTTCTTGACATTCAGCTGCATACATTGGCACGTCTTCGGGATCCTCAGAGTCTAAGCAAGGGATCAAAGGAAAGGATGAGTAACGCGTTACCCAACAAGTTCATTATATGCAAGGTGGGAAGTTTGATGCTCTAACTACCACCTCGGACTATAAGTCCTTGGTACTATGCAGGTTTTTGTAAATCTTTCTTCAAAGATTGATTTTATTATGAAAATCTATGACCATCAGCCTTCACAGGTTGACCAGAACTTTCATGGAGTTCCTTTCCTGCCACGTTCATAGCTCCTTCTTGGAACAGGGAGTAACAAGTTACAATTCTTACACTCTGCAGAGGTGCGTTACTTTACCCATGAGAGATCAACTCCTTGTTTCACAACCGGGCGTACTTTCCCGTCCACAATTCCATGATGTGGGGCCCAGTAGTTGGTCCAAGCTAATCACTGCCCCCTTCGCGACCTCGCATTCCTCCTTGGTGTACACCATGCCCACATATTGAATTACAACAATGGTTTGTACAAACCGTTAGATGCCAGAATTATCATGGGACGATGAGGGTTCCCACCCATATGCTGCATATCCTCTACGAATTACCAATTAATATGCACGCTACGAGGATAATAGCCACGACCTGCACATCCGGCTTCATGCGAGAGGAAGAAGATACAGCTGACTTCTCTGTCCCATTCCAAATCTTATGGCTAACGTGTAATATACAGCGCTAGAATCACTGATGTCAGGGGTTATTAAGTCCCTAATTTATAATTATTGTTGCAAATAGAACCCTAAGTTCTATTGCTCCATTATATCATCAATTAGGATGATATCTACGATTTCTTTATTTGTGAAAATAATATTTTCTTTCTTTGGAGTATATATGATAACACATAATTTGCAAATACTTTGATAAAGACTCTTCAAAGGATATGAGAAAGTGATGAACTTTCCTTGTGATGGTAAGGTAGTGAAGTCTGATGCTTGCACTGGACCTTGAGCTTCTATGTCTACAAAAACATCATTATTGCCCGGTAAGGACAATATTTAAAGAAGCAAAATGATTATGCAAAGTAATATAATGCATCATTTAACTTTATATGTATTCTTCCCCATTTATTTAAATTATAAAATTATTTTAATGACAAAGAATTTATAAATATTAATTTTTAATATTTATTGAACATTGTATTCTTTTATTTTATTTTAATTTATTTGATTTTTATTTAATTAATAATTCCTTTAAGAATTATCATTAATTATCAAAAATTGACATTAAATATTTGTTTAGTATTTTTCTAAAATACTACAATATTAATATATAATGAAAGTGATTTTTATTTATTTTTATCATCCTTCAATAATTTTGTAAAATTCCATAAGGAATATATAAATTACAAAATTCTTCATAAAATTTATATGTTTAAAATTTTATTTCTTAATTTATTTGGATAGTTTGGATTATTGTGAATCTATAATTATTTTATTTATAATTTTGGACTTTTATTTTATTTTCTAGAATTTATTTAAGTTCAGGGGTATTTTGGTCTTTTTCCAATTATTAAAACAGGCTCTAAAGGATTTTGGGCTAATTGTTTGGTTTTATTGGGACCTTGTGGCCCAATAGGGCAAAGTTAAAACAATACCCCGAAGGGGTATTGGCCCAACCCAGCCCAACACTCTCTACTTCTCTCTCGAGCTCACCTTTCTCCTTCTCCTCCCCGACCCGGTGGTCAGCGGTGTCACCACCGGCGATTCACGCCGCCGTGAGCCTCCCTGGCCACCGCCATGGTGCAGGATGAGATTGTCAGCCCCGCTCTACCCTTCTGTCCAATTGGATTTGGACCTGGAGCCCTCCTTTGGCCAGATCGATGTCATTCTGAACCCTAGGGTTTGGGGTTGGTTTCAGTGCTGACGCCGTCGCTGCTGTCATGCGCCGTGGGTATGCTCCTCTCCCCCGGGCGTGGCTATGGTCGCCGTCGTGGCGTGGTGTGGGTTGCAGCGCCCCCTTGGGGGTGCTCCCCGTGCCGCCATGGTCGTCGGCCTCCTCTGCTTCCTCTTCTAATCTACAGCGAGGACCTTCAGTAAGTTATTCCTCTCCCTCTCATGCTCTCTATGCTAGGCCATCCTATGCTAGATGTTTGTAACTACCTCGGTGAATTACGCTCCTAGTTACAAGCCTGGATGAGCAGAAATGGTTGAAATAGTACGGTGGGGCCCAAATGCCACTCACAGGTAGACCTTTCGGCCGTCCCAACCATTTCCAAACATCGGGACAAGAACGGGCGGCGTAATCGGCAGGCGAAGGGATCAACTACATACACAAATGAGTATGTATGCAAGCCACCATACAATAGTACATCAGAGCCATTCCATCTAAAAAGAAAGGAAATATAGCAACGCCATACGACAAGATCCAAATATCCTAGATAGATATGATAGTTTAGGATATCTCCTCATACATCAAACATCAGAGTATCAGGCGAAAGCGGAAGACACAATCTGAGTACGGATAAGAAGCAAATCGGCATAAGATGCCCCATAAATAAGCAGATCCCGCCCATAGATCTCACGGTTCCCCGTTCCCGGAATCTCTACACCGAATGATCGTTGCCCACATCGTCCGTCTCTTCCACCCAGTATCCATCTTGCGAGTGCACCTGTTCATCTGAACAAATAATTTATCGTGTGAGACCCTAGGGGTACTCAGCAAGTCTTTATGCCTCTAAAGGGGACACAACCTGGGGTGACACAATTGCAGCAAAAGATAAACCCTAACAATTCTATAGATACTCGCTAACCATCCGCCTAACCAAAGATAGACGGATGTCCGTGAATTAATAACAACAGTTATAACGGTAATCTTAACAGATCCATCCTCCTCCCCGCTTACCGACGAGGAAGCGGACGAACAACCCCCCCATCCGTTGGCAGTTTTATTATCCATTCCATGAGTGTTGCACTATTTACTAGTCAGGTACCTAGTCTAGTCAAATTAAAAGCGGTTCTTTAGTTATGCTTGTCTATGATTGAGAAACTGTGCTCCAAGTCGTCCATAACCGCAGACACGGCTTTCAGAAAGTTTTACCCTGCAGGGGTGTACAAATAGCAACACACACTCGATATGCCTCGGAAAAACCAAATCAAAACCCAACGAGGCAGTCATGACAAAGCAATTACAGGATTCAGAAATATTTCAGGGGGCCACCCCATTGAGCTACCCGCAACAAAGTTAGCTGACTCCGAGACGGCCTCAAGGTTTGCGCCAGTGGCTGTGAACGACTGGGAACCCGAAAATGTGACTGGGCTTGTCGACACCGCGAAAACACTCCGCTTTCCTAAATAGTACAGTGTGCAGTACCTCGCACAATTTAAACAAAGCAGTAAAGCATGGCATAAGTACAGGATAGTAAATAAAACCTCAAACTAGTTTGTGGCCCCAAGAAATAAGAATGAATCAAGCTCTGGCTTAGGGGGGTTCATAAGCCTCCCGGATGTGGATAGCACGAATATTCAAGGAACAGGAATCAAGTACTCGGGGTCCTACGGGACACAAGTGAGCCTGAAAAACCAAATAGCGAATATGGCTCACCGATGCCACTTTCATTAGTTATCCCATTACTACTCAGATTAAGTTGTATAGGTACCTCGTTATCCAACAGATACTCACATACCCTACACATGCTGTTCTACGACTCGCATGGCTCAAGCAACTCCTGTAGTAATGGCTCCTGGGATGGAGGAACAAGCTTCGGTGGGGTTTAAAAGTAAAGGCTATGCAATACTTGGGATTCAATTTAATGCAATCGGACTCAATGATGTAAGAATAAGAAAGAGGCAATAGGTACTATATGTATGCAAGCATGTGGTAGTGCTTGCCTGGCAGCTCAGTTGAAGCAAGGGATGGATCTGGGTAGTGCTCCTGGTTCTCTTGATATATCCCCTGCTCAGCGTCTATTCGAAGAAGAACCAAACAAACAAGGCCAACATAAATAAAGTGCGCAAGCATATGAATAAAATGCATCAAGCAAACAATCATGCCATGATGAATGATGCACAATTTGCATGGCAATCAAGTAGCATGGCATGGGTGAGGTGTGGAACACAAGAATAAATCATTTTATTGAGTTTTGGCCCCATTTTATTCTCATATTAGTTGCTGTATACTTTATATTTATATGATGCATCTTTCAAATCAAACCATGGAATGCATAAACAGAAAGGTCTCGTCGAGCTAATCATTTTAGACATATCATTTATTAAATTTGGATTTATAAAACAAAAGTTATTAATTTATTAAGTCAAAGGGCATTTTATTGTAATTTAAAACAACTTGAATTTTTAAGTGTTCAAAATATATTTTGAATGGCATATTTGAATTCCTCATATTTTTCTGATTTGAAAACATATATTATTTGTATTATTTGGGTTTATATTTTTAAAGTTATTTAAAAACAGAAATAAATTTGAATTTGAATTAATTTTGAAAAGATTTGAATTAAAACAGAAACAGAAAATACTTTTTAACACTCAGAGGGAGCTAGCCACTGTCACTGACAAGTGGGCCACAGTGCTGACTGGGCAACACGCTCACAGAAACGCTTCTGTCACCCAGGGTTAGTCTAGCCGCAGAGGATCACAGGTGGGCCAGAGGAGCAGCAGGGCCACACACGCGCGCGGCCAGCCGGTGGGCGACACGTGGGCAATCCAGGGGACTGCGGGTTGAGGCGCTGAAGAGCTGAGGGGATGTTTTGCAAAACGGATCGGGTGGCTGACTGGTGGGGTTCGGTGGGACTGCGGGTTGAGGCGGGAAAAAGGGCAGGGGCCTCTTTACAAAACCATCCTAGAAGCTGTCTGACGAACTGAAGATCGTATCAGCGAAGACAGCTAGCTGAACTGATCTTGCAACGAAGATGGCGACTTAACCGCTACGAATCTTACGATGATGCAAAAAGAAAAGATGGAGAGGGATGATAGGGCTACAACTTTCGTGTTTGGGGTTTCTCCGGAGGAGGGCTCGATCGCCAGGAAAACAAGGAGGAACAGAGGCAGGTCAGATGCTGCTGCAGCTGCTGCTGTCGTCTGTCTGCGCGCGGCGAGCGGCCGTGCGTGCGCGCGGGGTGCCCGACGGAAGGTGGCGGCGCTACGGTGCACTAGAGGGAAGGGGGGCATGTTTGGGAGGTCAAGGGGCTCACCGTGGGGTCGCCGGCGTGGTCGAAGGCGCTGAGGTTGCGGGGATCTGGAGGCGGGCTCGCGACCGTGGAGCTTCGGTTCCTCCCGGCCATGGCAACGGCGACGGCTCTCTGGGGCTTCTCAGACGCTCCCTCTGGTGCTGGTCGACGAAGAGGATGCAGGGGAGCCTCCTGGACATCTGGGCTCTGCCTTTTCATAGCTCTAGACGCCTCCTCTGCTGTTTGGCCGAAGATAGGGTTTAGGTGGTGAGGAGATGATCATGGTGGGGAGGAGGAAGAAGAAGGGAGGATGGAGAGGGGTCTGGGCACTCCCAGATGGGATCTGGAGTACTGGGTAGCTGGTTGAGGTAGAGAGGGGAGGAAGGAGCACATGGGGGAGATGGCTTTGCAAAAAGGTGAGGGAGGAGGTGATCGGGTAGGTGCTTCTCTTCTCTCCCTTTTCTCTTTGTCTTGTAGCCAAAGAAAGAGGTGGGGGAGGGCAGAGAGGCTGCAAGGTGGGGCCAAGGTAGGTGAGAGATAGAGAGAGGCCGAGAGAGAGGGGGTAGGGTGGTATCTAGGGTTTGGAGCTAGGGGTGTGGGTTTGGATTTAGAGGGGGTGATAAAAGAGGGTATGATAGATTAGGGTTTTAGAGAGAGAGATGTGGTGTGGTTCTCTTGGACAAGATCAAGCAAGACCAAAACAAGCTCAAGCAAGAAATGGCCAAAAGAGAGAAGAAAAGGAAGGTGGTGATGGCATGGATGGATATGGTGATGGGGTTTTAAGCAAGATCAACTAGATCAAGCCAAAAGAAAGGATAGGGATAGAGAGAGAGATGATGATCCACTCAAAATTCAAATAAAAACCAAATACTATAAAAGGTGGCACTTGCATGGCCCATGCAAAATATTTAATACCATGTTGATTCTTGTGAAAACAATAATATTAAACATGGCATTGTTCATTTGCATTACCAAAGGTGGGATAAAGCCAAGCAAAAGAAATGAAAGGATGCCCCATGTGGAGTAGTTGGAGATGGTCATATTTGAAATACAATGGGACTTGCTGGTGTGTATATGCCACTAGGTATTTAATAAGCCCACAAAATATCCCAACATGATAGTAACCCCAAAACAACACATATGGAAGCTAAGAAAAGGTTCCACTCACATGGCATGCAAAGGTGGCCATGTGGCTCTCATAACCCAATAATGTGAAAACAATATGGTGCATATATGGGAGCAAGTGGAAAGAATTGGATCCATCCCAACCCACATGAGCTAGAGGTAAACTCAATTAAAGTGCAAAGCTCATATTTAGTTGGATGGTGGAATTATAAGGTGGTGAAAGAAAAGGTGGTGGAGTTAATAAGAGATATGCGCCCAACTCAACTTGGGCATTACACAATGTATCGAGAACCAAATACAATATCAAGAGGCAAATACAATTAACAATGCAGATGAGATAAGAACCAAAAGTAAAGGGTTTTATATGATGCTCAAATGCAAGGTGGCATGATGACATGAGCATGATATAATGATGATGCAACAATTTTATATATGAAGTAGCCATTATATAGACTAGACTAGTAGCATTGCAATTGTTAGACAATTGGGATGCTACAATGTTGGTAGTGACCTTCCTGGTTACTGTCATGTCCTGATTGGGATGGTTTGTTCTACCTAGGGTTCATACCATGCTGTGTATTAGATAACTGATGAGTTGGGATCAAGTTTTGATAATCCCTAAGCATGCTAAGTGGTTGTTAGCTGTGGCTTGCTGCTTATGTTTAACTATGGTGATGCTAGTAGTTTACCAGATGATTCTATGGATTCATTTTGATATGGTTTAGATGGTAAAGTTGCTCTAGAAGCAATACCTAGAAAATCTATTGGGTTAATAGCTCACCACTGTCATTATTTGGTTAATGACAGTGAGTGTTGTGTGATGAAGTCACTGTATTAGTACTATTGGCTTAAGAGTTCATGTATAGCTTGAGATCAAATGATCTCTTACAGTGCAGATAAGTAGATGGATTTTCCTGATTATGATTCCTATGATGTCAGGAAAATGATTTATAGTTGGTTGGTTGTATTTATAAAGATTGGATGCTTAACCTGCTTAGTTTAGAACTATTCTTGTGACACCATCCTTGTATGGCACACAAGATTAGATTCTATTACTTGGTTTGGTTTTGTTCAAGCTTAAGATGAGTTTGGCATTAAAGGTAAGTAGAAACTTCCTTTCTTAAATCTCTAAGACCCATGATGTTGGTATGAGGTTTAGGGATTTAAACCTTTATCTTGTTGATTCATATGGATGGATTCTAGTAGTGATACCAGCTACTGTTTCTTGAACCAAAGTTGGGGAAAATTGATTGTGGCTTGATAACTTATATAGATCCATAAGATTAAATTCTAAGGTGCTACTCTTGGCTTAGAGATGTGCCTAGAAGCTTAAATCTTGGTATGTTCATTCCTGAATTGAAATATAGCTTGATTGCTTAGATCAATGATGTTGTCCTGAGATCTTAGTTGGATCCTTATACTTTTCTGATTGCTTTTAGTGTTTAAAACCTCAGTGATGGATTCACCCCACTTGGGTGCTTTCTGAGAGTTTGAGTAAGAGACAGATCATGTATGCTTGTCTTAATCTTAGACAGATATATCATGTGATGGTCTAGTTTACTCACCACACTTATTTGATGTTGGGGTTGCTAGTGGTTGATCTTGTGGTAGCTTGATCTAGTGCCCTCCTGGTATTTTTAGCTCCTAGCTTGTCCTTGATCTAGCCCTTCACCTCCTGATCCTGGTGGCTTGATCTTGGTCTTGCTATCCACCTGATCTACCCCCTCCTTATGTCACCATTTTGGTGATGTGATTTAGGGTTTTGGATTGGTATGATCTTTCTTGGCTTTGGCTTGGTTTAGCTGCTGCTGTTCTTGGTGTGTATGAACAAGAAAGTGGTGTGGGGTTGTCTTCCCACGGCTGTGCTGATGGTTTTGTTTGATTGTGCTATTGTTGTGGTGCTGACAGCACACACCATGCAGTTTGGTGTGTGTGCTGCCTGTGTGCCTGCTACACAGGTTGTGGATATGTTCTGAATTTGGAAGTTACTTTCATCAGGTTACCTTTTACCTGGCTGGTGAAACTTTCCCCTCCTTGCTGTTCATTTGACTTATGGCTTAAAATTATAAAAGATACATTCTTTCATATTGATGAAACTTGCCCCTTTAAAAGATTACTCAATGATGAAATTTTGAACATTGCACTTCACTGTCAATTCTGAGAGTAAAATAATTCTAATCCTAACTTTCTTTTTTAAGTTTCTGTTTAATTTGCAGGTACCATATTTGAAGATCAAGACTTTAATTTAGGTTTTTCTTTTTTTTCTTTATAGAATAGTCACTTGTAATATCCCTTTGATTCAATTGTAATCTTTAATTTATTCCTTTGTACTTTTTATTTTTATCCTTTTGTAATAAAGATTGTACTATTATTCAAGAAATAAAGATTATTCTTTTATTTAATTACTATTGTAAAGATTCTTGCTTATTTCCATAAGTTACATTTTGTAACTCATTATTGAATGAAGTTTTGGAATATTCATTTTATTGATTTTCTTCTTTCATTTAAAGTTTGAGTTATTATTGGTTAACTCTAAATTAAATCAAATACTCAAACATCATTCAAAATCCTTTTGAATTATAATTCAAACACTCAAGTTTTAAATTCAAATTTCATTTCCCAAAACACTCTAATCCACAAGATCATATCAAAGTCTATAACAATCGTCCTTCAAGACTATACCTAATCTCAAAGTATGAAAGAAACTTTGATCACTTTAAGTTTTTATTTGGCGAAAAATTTATCCACATTTTCACAGATGAATGCATGCAATATCTCAAATTCCTAAATCTACCCTTCGTTGGTTCCTAAATGCTGGGATGTTACAATTATCACCATATTACACCACTTGCTCGTTGCAAAGTTTGTTGTGACACAAACGAGGACATGATGCATGCACTCATAAAATGCAGTCATGCACAAAAATTCTGGACTGAAGCTCGTGTTTGGCTTGATGTCAAGCTTTCAGAGATCCATCCTTCTACTTGGTCCAGGGACATAATTGGTGATCTGAGATTTGCTGCTGAAGATTAGGCAAAGATTATCACAATGATGTGGGAAATCTCTACATCACAGAATAACGTGGTTCATGATAAAGGTAGCTTAGATCCGATTCAATCTATGAAAATGACAAGGGATACACTTGCTCTTCTTGAGGTTCCTCGACAACATGCTGTAATCTTGCCAGGCCATGGTTGGCGGCCTCCAGAACCTGATTGGGTGAAGATAAATACATATGCTGACATCTCTTTAGATGTGTTGATGGGTGGAGCAGGTGGGGTCGCGAGATCCACTACTGGCTTCATCGGAGCTTGGTGCAAAACATACCCAAGAATCACTGACCCAATGATAGTTGAAGCTATGGCCCTGAGAGATGGGGTGATTTTTGCGAAGCTCCGGGGTTTTTCATGAGTGGTGCTTGAAGTTGACTGCTTGGAGATTGTTGATCTCTGGAACTCGCGCTGCGGTTCACGCTCATTGGTAGCGCCGATTCTATCTGAATTAGAAGGGATAGCTTTATCGTTCCAATATGCCGGCTTATTTGTGTGTGAGACTAGCTTGTACACAGGAGGTTACCGAGTGTTGGATAAACTTGATCCCTAGCTTCCTCACTTCATACTGTCAAGCCGATAGTGCAGGTGCTGTTAGTTCTGAATAAAGCCCTGATATTCCCTACAAAAAAGGCGAGAGAGATAGACACGTTTGGTAGGCTACATTACCCTGAGCAGGTGGTGGGCGACAAAATCAGCCTGTTTGGATGTTTGCACTCTGCAGGATCCCCGTGTTGTGGCTGACACCGAGAGGCAGACCCAGTGAAAACGCCTGAATCGCCCGTTGTCCTGGAGTCTGGCTCGCCCGAGAAAAAATGCCCCCCCCCCCCCGCTGCATGTGTCGGGAACGAGAGCAAGACATTGCGCCCCTTTATGAAAAACACGTCCTAAATCCCCTCACCGCCCACTCCTTTTCCTCTCCACTTTCTCATTCTCCTCGACAGTTGCGCTGCCGGAAACAAATCTGTCGCAAACCATCAACGCCGACGGTCACGAACGGAGTAGGAGATCCGGTCGACCTCAACGACTGCCTCTTCACTGCCCGTACATGCATGCTGCATTGATGTGTGCTTTATCGAGTCGATAATGGTGGTAATCTCCCTTCCATTTATCCAAGCCATATGTGTGCGCTTTATCGGTAGATATGCACCTACGTGTTTGTGGTTAGGGTTCTTGATGGCATGGGGTGTAGATATATGTAGGGATAACCACTTGTCTAGGGTTTTTTATATTTGGGGTTTACTGTCATAGCTCTGGTTTCTTTTTGGATTTTTGGTCGGCTGTTTCTTAGCGCCGTGTTCTTAAGAGTAGTTTTAATAATGTCCAAAATTAGATTCGTAGTCTACCTATGATTCAACCCATGGTAGTTCGTGGACGAAGGTATGCCAATGATTAAACTGACCGCATACATTTTCATGCAGGGGTTATTGAACTCATTGGTGTCTACATTGCTTGTGTATTCGACTTGGTTCACTAACTCCGTCTCTGAAAATAGCTTGTGTCCATTGCCACATGTAGTAATTTTCTAAAACTACAAATATGCACTATATGAGGCAATTTTTGTACTTTTATTAAACTATTAATGATTAGGACAGTGCCATATGCACTAGTTTTTTAGAGATGGGCTTTAGTACCTAGTATTTTGCCTAAAGGGATAGAAATTGGGTATGATCCCTGGTACTAAGGGATCGTCTCTTGATATCTTTGTGCTTGTTCTGATCTTATGTCCCTTATATGAGGAAATGTGATCTATGTGTTGCTACATTGTTTGCTATCATTGTTTTGTTTTCCATGCCCATGATTATAATATCACACAATGTAATTTCAGGGAGGGGTGGTAGAACATAGTTCCGTGTACAAATCATATTGCTTGCACATGCAATTTGGTTCGCTCACACCTTCCCTAAAAATGATATATGTCCATTGCCACATGTTGTAAGTTTTAGGAACTACATCATTGTCATATATGATGCAATGTACCTACCTTTTTAGCCAATGAGGACCTTGTTCATGCATGATTATGTTCAAATGACTAGACTGCTAATACGTTCAAAACGTATCTACTTTACTGAACACTTTTGATATTGTTTCTCCTCTAAACTTGTGTGATTTGGATACAACTAACACGGACTGACGCTGTTTTCAGCAGAATTACTTTGGTGTCTTGTTTTTGTGCAGAAAATGAACTATCAGGAAAAATCCCGGAAAATATGCCAACAACTATTTTTCACCAGAAGATCCATGGAGCCAGAAGGGGAGACTAAGAGGGGCCTAGGGGCCAGATCCACCCCAGGCGTTGGCCCACCTGACCCCGCGCCTAGAGGGGGTGAGGCCACCCCAGGCAGCTCCTCGGCCTTCCTCCGCGACTATAAGTTGCCTTCTGACCTAAAAACTCAGTGGGGTTCGATAATTTTCTAGAAAGAGTTCTGCTCCGCCGCCGCCACCAGAAACCAAGATTCGGATCCAGAAACTCCGTTTCTGGCACCCTGCCGGGACAGGGAATTTGGAGAGGATCATCGCCATCATCATCACCAACGCATCTCCATCAACCACCGATGTTTCCCTCATCCATGAGTGAGTAATCCCCCACTGTAGGCTTGGGGATGGTAGGGATTGGATAAGTTCTATCATGTAATCGCATAAGATCTGTTAGGGCATAGTGCCTAGTATCTCTATTAGTGATATTTTACTTTTTTGCAACTTGTTGTGCTTAATGCTTGTCACTAGGGCCCGAGTGCCATGATCTCATATATGAACTTATTATTGAATCATTATGATAGTATTGTTTTTGATCTTATCTACAAGTTGTGTACACATATCATTGTCCGGATCCAAAGGCCCCAAAGTGACAATAATTGGGACAACCGGAGGGGATGGCTATGGTGTGAGGATCACATGTGTTCATGGAGCGTTAATTCTTTGCTCCAGTGCTCTATTAAAAGGAGAACCTTAATTGCTAGTAGTTCCCTAAAGGCCCCGCTGCCACGGGCTGGCTGGACAGAAGATGTTGTGCAAGTTCTCATTGCGAGCACATATGACTATATTTGGAGCACATGCCTAGGATTGTTTAGTACTTGGATGCTTGTTATTATTTATCTGCAATGCCCTAGATCTTGAAGTTACATATTTAGACTCGTCCATGCAACGCCCGTCCATCCATCCCTATGCCTACCGCACTCGAATCCTACTGTTACCGTTACTGTTACTATTGCTCCTGTTTCACTATTGCTGTTGCTGTTGCTACTACAAACTGTTGCTACTGATAAACTTCTGTGAGCAAGAACTATTTCCAGGTGCAGCTGAACTGACAACTCAGTTGTTAAGGCTTGCAAGTATTCTTTGGCTCCCCTTGTGTCGAATCAATAAATTGGGTAATACTACCTGCGAAGACTGTTGCGATCCCCTATACTTGTGGGTCATCAAGACTATTTTCTGGCGCCATTGCCGGGGAGCATAACATTATTTGTAAGTTCACTTGGATCTATTATTGTTCACTGCTACTCCTTTCATCATGGGGAAGTCTCATGATGGAATTTTCCCTATTTTACCATCCACGACAAGAAGAGGTGCAGTCCTAAACACCTCTGTTGCTCTTGATTCACCGTCAGTTATAAGTAAGCTTGTTACACCACCACCACATACACATGCTACACACACTGCTACTACTGCTGAGTCTGAAACTTCTTTTGATACTCATGATGTTACTTCTACTGTGCTTGATGCGAGTGGTTCATTAGGTCCTTTTCTAGATGCTACTATGCCTGGTCTAGGAAATACCGAAACTCCTAGTGAATACACTGTTACACCTGTTAGCTCACCTGAGGCTAGTGTGAGTTATGATATTAATGATGGTTACATTGAGTTCACTGATGATTTTGTTGAAGAGTGCCGAAACACACATGGTACTAGTGCTATGAAGAGTCTCCTTGCTAGACGTACTATTATGCCTAAGATGTCCTCTGATCCTAAGTTTGCCACTTCTCCCATAGATATTAAAGATGAAGACTATGATTTCTCTCTTGATTTATCTTATTTAGATATTTTTGAGAAAGAACCTTTTTGTGGTACTGAAAATGAGAGTGCTATGGCTCATATGAATGAGCTTTCTACTATGAATGCTTTGTTCTTTGATGATTTTAAGATGCGTAAGTACTTTGTTGCTAAGATCTTCCCTTTTCACTAAAAGGAGAAGCTAGGGCTTGGTTTAATAGATTACCTCCTGGTTCCATTGATAGCCCTGATTGCTTCTTTCTTCTAGAAATATTTTCCTCCTAGTGCTAGACATGATGCTTTGCAGAGACTTTTTGATTTTAAACAGGGAGAAGAAGAGAAATTGCCTGAGTCATGGAAAAGATTCTGTGCCTTGATTCATGCACATCCTGGATGTCCATTACCTAAGAATGAACTTCTTGATATTTATTATAATGGACTAACTGATGATTCTAGGACCTACCTAGATAGCTTTGCTAATTGTGTTTTCAGGAAAAGAACTCCTACAAATGCTGAAGAATTAATGAACAAGATAAGCAAGAATTATGATGATTGGACTTCAACTGATCTGAATGCACCTGAGCCTATTACTCCTGAACCAGTTGTTCCTGAACCAGTTCCAACACCAACAACAAAGAAGAGGGGAGTTATTGCATTAAATTATGAAGTGATGAAGGAAGCTAAGAAGTGTGTAAAGGAGAAAGGTATTAGAGCTGAAGATGTAAAGAATCTACCTCCTATAGAAGAATTATGTAAGCCAATTCCCCACTCATCTACTATTGAGGTACACTCTCTCCAACACTTTGATGAAGGTTATATTCCTTATGGTAAGCCTCCTGATCAATGTTTAGAGGAACTTGACATTTTTATTGTTAAACAAGGTCATTTTAATAAACAAGTTCAGAATCATTTATTGGAAAACTCTAGAGCTATCCATGAGTTGAAAGATATTGTGGAAAGAACTTCTAATGATATTAAAATGCTTTGTAAACACTTTCAAATGGTTCAAAACCAACTTGATCAACTTGCTAAGGTACAAAAAGATATGCTAGTTAATGATTTAGGAGATAAACATGCTTATGGAATTAGAACCAGGAGTGGTATAGCTACTCAAGATCCTTTATATCCTGAAGGACACCCTAAAAGAATTGAGCAGGATTCCCAACAAGGTGAGGATAATGGTAGCCCTCGTAAGAGAAATAAAAAGAAACATAAGATAGTTGAGGAACCACTTGAACCTGCTGTAGATCCTAATAGTATATCTGTCTCTGATGCTGAAACTGAGAGTGGTAATGATAAAAATGAGTCTCCTGATAAGGAGGAAGGTGAGGAAGAACCTGAGAAGCACACTAAGAACACTAGGTACACTAAGGAAGATTTTATTGCTAATAAACATGGTAAAGAGAGAGAACCTTGGGTGCAGAAACCTATGCCTTTTCCAGGTAAGAAACACAAGTCAAAGGAGGAAGAACACTACAGCAAGTTTTGTGAGTGGATGAAACCTTTATTTTTGCAAATTCCTTTGACCGATGCTATTAAGTTGCCTCCTTATTCAAAGTATGTGAAGGATATTGTCTCTAATAAAAGGAAGATTCCCAATGAGGAGATTTCTACTCTACTTGCTAATTATTCCTTCAATGGTAAGGTTCCAAAGAAACTTGGTGATCCAGGTATATCAACTATTCCTTGCTCCATTAAGAATAATTATGTTAGAACTGCTTTATGTGATTTGGGAGCTGGAGTTAGTGTTATGCCTTTTTCTCTCTATAAGTCAACTACTATTCCTGTTGGTATATGTGAGTATGTTCCTGTTCAAGTTGCTCATAATTGCATGGTCATAACTGATTTTGTTGTGCTTGAAACACCTGAAGATGATAATATGTATATTATTCTTGGGAGACCTTTTCTTAATACTGCAGGTGTTGTCATCAATTGTAATCAAGGAAAAGTAACATTCAATATTAATGACAAAGAGAACACTGTATATTTCCCCAAAAAGGTTATTAAGAGCTATTGCCTGAATTCCATTGAAAATATTGAGGGCATCAAGGTTGGAGAAATATATTGTCCCATTCTACAAGAAAAATTTGAAACTATTATGATTGGGACCATTGCTATCAAGTATGAGGTAACATAATCACCTTGTGGAATGCAAAGTTTTGTTTCATATAAGATTGTTTTGGTAACAAGACTTGATCAACCTTGTTAAAAAAAGGATTTTAATGAACAAAATAATGTTTCCACTGTGGTTATACTTGCTTTCTTTTTCCTTTCTCCTTCCTAGTCTTTACTTTAGCTTTAGTTTTGCTAGTTGTTAGCTTGTTTGAGTTTCTTATAGCTCCTGTATTTTGGCTTTTGGTTTGCTTTTGCTTCTTCTGAATAACTGTTTCTACGAGAAAATCAATTTTCATACCCTGAAAATTGGCCAAAAATAAAGTTTCATGAAAAATCCCAGAAAATTCAAAATAAATTTTTCCTTGAAAAGAGGGGCAGAGAGGTACCAGAGGTGACCCAGGGGGCCACCCCAGGCCACCACACCTATGATAGGCGCAGGCCCACCACTGGTGGCGCCTAGGGGGGTCTGGCCCATCTGGGCCCCTCCAGGCTGCCTCCTCAAAGCCACCTTCTTTCTCTCTCCCAAAAACACTGTAAAACTTGCTCAAGCTCGAGTTCTTGCTGTTCTTGCTCGTGATTTTCGATCTCCTTGTTCAGCCCATCTCAAGTGCTGATTTTTGGAGGGTTTGCTCCTTGGTATGTGCCTCCTCCACTTGTCCAATTAGATTTGTGATTGGTAGATTGTAGCTTGAGTATTTTACTGCTATAGGTGACAGGTTGTTTGATCTTGCATGCTTGTTCTTTGCTTAGAAATGTTCTTTTGATGCATGTGTAGTCCTCTAGCAAGTTCCTATAGTAGTTGCTCATCATTTATCAACTTAGAAATCACTTGGTTTGATGGTTGTCTAAAAATTTCAGCAAAGAAGATGAGTGCTTATCCACTGAATCAATATGACTTGATGGTGCATGAGCCAATGAAGGTTCATCGTGAGGAGGCAGTTTTCCTTCCATATATCCATCCCATGAATTTATGAGAGCTGCGGGGATCCTCCAAGATTTCCAAACTATGGTTACAAATGCAGTGTTGGAACACTTTGTTGAAGGTGAACCAATCCAATATGTTAAACTAACCATGGATTTTGAGTAGGACTTTCGGTTCACTTGGTCTACTTCTAATACCATGGTCCATTACATTACAAAATATATAATATACCTGTCGACCTGCCTTTTGCTGATTTCTGTGCAGCAATTAGAGTACCTCAGTGGGGATCTTGTGAGAAGATCAAGGAGAGGCCTAAGTCACTTGTGGATTTGTATACTGAGATTTGCCAAGGTTTCGACTTCTCAAAGGAAAGTGGTAAAATTCGGAACATTCAGCTCCCAGCTATTAGATATTTTTCCTATTTCATTACCAAGTGTGTTCTTGCTAGAAAGATTGCTAGGAAGTTATCATCTTTCGATCTAGCTTTTATTGCAACTGCTCTAAATACAAATAGTTCTTATAGTCTGGGTGCTTTGATAGCTCACCATTTCACCACCAACCGTGAGAAGGGTGGAATTTGTGGAGGTCTCATTGCTTCTAGGTTGCTAGCTTTCCATGGTTTGGAGCCTCATTATTCAGATTTTCAGTTCCCCATAGAGAGGCCTCATATTGAATCCATGATTCAGCATGGTTTTATTTCTTTGGGGGCTAATGTGAGAAGTTTACCTTATGAAATATCTTTTGCCCAGCAAGGTCGGAGAAAGGGTAGGACTGAGAAAATAGTTTATTTGCCTGCACCTGCTTTGTTTAACTTTGATAACAGGCAATGATGGTCACTTACGGAGGAGGAGCTTGACACTTATGTGGGGGAACTCTCCCAGCAAAACGAGAATGTTGAAGAGGATGCCGAAGACAATTCGGTTCAGCCATCCAACTTGGGAGAGTCTTCATACCAACATCCCTCATTTGATTGGGGCGCGTATTCTTCTTCATCGCAGGTGCCTGACTATGATCATTCATATGATTACCCACCAGCATGGGGGTACTATCCGCGCTATTGAGCCCTACTTAGGCCAAAATCCTAAGCTTGGGGGGAGGTATACCGACGTCACACTCATTTATATATCATATTCGGTCGGTTCTTTGTATATCCATTGTTTTCGCTTTCTTTTTGGTTTTTGTTGCTTCTTTCTAAAAACCCAAAAATACCAAAAATATTTTTGTTGTTTCTCTTGGTTTGTTTCTTTGTTTCTTTGCTTTGGTTTGCCTTAAAATAAAAATCCAAAAAGATTTTGGTTTGCTTTGTTTTTGTTTGGTTTTTCTTTGTTTGCTTGTTTCTAAAAAAATTGAAAACACCAAAAATATTTGTTGTTCTTCTTTGGTTTTGTGAGTTCTTTGTAGGGTTCAGTCGTCCTCAGTGGATTTTGGTTTCATGTTAATTATTCAAGTCACACAAGTGAAGAGCAATAATGAAGATTAAGACAACTCGAGGTGTGGTAAGAGGCTGGTAACGAACTCTATTTGTTTCATTTTTGTACATATACTCATCATTGTGAGCATGCCTAGCATGTTTGTGTAAGGTGTATGTCATTATGGATGCTTAGTAATTCTTGCTTGTCTATGATTAGCTCGAGCTTGCTAATAGTTTGTAGCATGTCATATGAATGTTTGCTTGCATTGTTTTATTCATACTTAGGTATGATATTGTGGTACCCTCCTCTGACTATTCATGTGAATCGACTTGGCACATGCTCACGCATGCATATGACTAATCAATAGTCAGTAAGCCTCGATGATTTATTTTTCCTCAGAGTTCTTGTATCACTTCCATGCCATAATTAGTCTTGTTTTGTTGCAAGCATGATTATGACAGCTATTGCTCTCTCATTTGTCGCTCCCTCTCTTTTGCTAGCCTTCACTTGCACTGAGTATGTGCTCTGCCTGTGCTTCCAACTCACCAGAACCAATATTGCCATCTATGTCCACCTTACCTACCTATTAGCATCATTTGCTATTTCAGTGCATATTCCATATGCCATGTTTTCTTCCAAAATAAAATGTTTGTTTGTTTTGAGAAAGTTAGTTAGTAAAGCTCTCACGAACTTGATGGCACACTTTATTCCTTGTGCTTAATAATCCTAAACCATTATGACTAGTCCATGAAAGTTATATGCTTGCTAATTATATACTGGGAGTCAGCAAAACCGTGCTGTCACGGGGAACGCTTTCAACACTTTTTGAATATCTCATCCAGTTGATACTTTGCTCTTTTGTTTACGGATGTTGACAATGTGAAATAAAAGGAGAGGTTGTGAGGTCATGGAGTTTATACATTGTGTTATAGAAACGCCTAGGCCGCTAGACTAAGCCATGCCTAATCATGGTGGAAACTTGCAGCATCACTATAATAAGCATCTATGAAGCATCCTCAATAAAAAGCTATGCATATGGTAAATAAAAAGATTGCCGAGATGCTCATTGTCTGCTTGCCTTGTCATTTTGGTTATGGGAAAGCTCCTGTACCATGTGCAAGGGGTACCCGATTGACGGTTCTCGATGATATGCATGTATTTACAATGACAAGAACTTTCAGGTGACCAAAGTTGAGTAGCATGCGGAGCGACCCTCATACTCAAGGGACTTGGGATTTCCAGTCTACGGTCTGTCAAGCATATGATTCAGAGTGGACCTCACTTTCACCTTAACCACATGAAGAAGCCTATGATAAGGGCAATGAGAGCTCAAAGCTAATGAGTACCTTCCTTTCAGCATTGGGAAGCCTTTCAAACCTTCACAAAATCGTTTTCATAACTTTGTTGAGTCACCACTTATTCTGTGAGCACTTTCTTGAGAGCATAGTTGTCATTCTTGTGTTTGTTCCAAAACTTGGTTAATTATGTCATGACTTTGATGCTTGTATCTCTGATATCTTTATTTCTAGTCTTCATGTGAACTTCAGAGGTGCCTTGGCATTTATATTGTGCTCTTTAAACAAAGGCAAGCGAGATACCACTCTATCATACCTTACTATGAGCATTGAAATGTTGCTTATGTTTATGTTTCATGCTACTTATTATTATTGAGTTGGTTTCTCTTCATAGCTTGCAATGACTATTGAGTAGACTTAGTTGCATACTCCTTATTATGAATTGTCTAGGCATCTACTCCTGTGCTGAGAATATATACATCATACGAAGCAAATGTGTTCGTGAAAGTTCTTTTATCGCACTTAGTTTTCAACTGAATTGCTTGAGGACAAACAATAAGCTAAGCTTGGGGGGAGTTGATACGTCCAAAACGTATCTACTTTCCCGAACACTTTTGCTATTGTTTCTCCTCTAAACCTGTGTGATTTGGATACAACTAACATGGACTAACGCTGTTTTCAGCAGTATTACCTTGGTGTCTTGTTTTTGTGCAGAAAATGAACTATCAGGAAAAAATCCCGGAAAATATGCCAAAAACTATTTTTCACCGAAAGACCCATGGAGCCATAAGGGGAGACAGAGAGGTGGCCTGGGGGCCCAGACTGAAGGGTTTCGCAGCATAGTAAATCAAAAAAAAATTACGGATGCGAACGGGAAAGCCAAGATCTAATCTAGGAGATGCACACAACGAGGGGGATTAGATGAGATCTTCATACCCTTGAAGATTCGCACAGCGGAACGTTCGACGGAACGTGGGTGATGTAGTTGTACTCGCTTCTCCTCCTCGCGATCCGATCCGATCTAACACCGCAAGTGGCGATGCCTCCGAGAGATGCACACGTGCGGCACCTCGACGTCTCCTCCTTCCTCGGTCCAGCAACTATGGTGGAGAGACGGATTGGATCTACAACGCGATGGCGTGGTGCAAGTGGTGGAGAGTTTCTGCAGCAGGGCTTCGCCTACGTGCAGTCGGGAGGGAGAGAGAGAGGAGGGCAGCAGGGCGGCTAGGGCTTGAGGAGGAGGTGTGGGGGGAGGGTGCGCCCCAGCCCTCTATATATAGAGGGGTGGGCGCCAGCCCTAGCCCCTCCCCCAAGCCCTAGGCCGGCGGCCAAGGAGGGAGGAGTGGGGGGCAAGTTTCCCCCTTCTAGAAGCTTTCCTAGGGTTTGCCCTAGGTCTGGCCGGCTGGGCCCTATGGGGCCTTGTGCCCCTGGCCCAATGCGGCCAGGGCACTCCCTCATAGGCCCATGCCCCCTCCCAGCAGGTGGGGCCACGTTGGTCCCCCTCCGGAAGGTTCTAGAAGCTTCCGGTACAATACCGATTAACCCGAAACAATTCCGAACTCCAAAAACTGCATTGCCTTATATGAATATTATTCTCCGGACCATTCCGGAACCTCTCGTGATGTCCCGGATCCCATACGAGACTCCGAACAAAAACTCATAAACCAATTATCCAATCTATCCTAGCGTCAAGACACGTTAAGTGTGTGACCCTTCGGGTTCGAGAACATGCAGACATGATCTTATATCAATAATCAACAGCGGAGTCTGGAAACCCATATTGACTCCCACACATTAATCGATGATCATGTATTAAAGTTTCCGCTTAATACAATTCTAGCATGGAACATAAACTTTATCATGAACAAGAATTATAATAATAACATCTTTATTATTGCCTCTAGGGCATAATTACAATAGTCTCCCACTTGCACTAGAGTCAATAATCTAGTTTACATTTGGCAACAATCTCACACCCATGGCACTAAGGTGCCGATCATGTTTTACACGTGGAAGAGGTTTAGTCAATGGATCCGCGACATTCAGATCTGTATGTACTTTGCTAATCTTCAGATCTCCATCTGCTATATAATCTCGGATTATATGAAACTTGCGGTTGATATGCTTGGTCTTTGGATGATATCTTGGTTCCTTAGCGAGTGTTATGGCGCCAGTGTTGTCACACAATATCTCTAGTGGGTCCAATGCACTTGGAACCACGCCAAGCTCAGTGATGAAGTTCCTGATCCAAACTCCTTCACTTGACGCTTCTGCAGCAGCCATATATTCCGCTTCTACTGTAGATCCCGCGGTCACGCTTTGCTTGCAGCTTCTCCAGCTCATAGCTCCTCCATTCAAAATATAAACGTATCCTGTCTGAGACTTAGAATCATCCTTGTCGATGTCGAAACTAGCGTCGACGTAACCCTTTACGACGAGCTGTTCATCACCTCCATAGACTAAGAACATTTCTTTAGTCCTATTTAGGTACTTTAGGATGTTCTTCATGGCTGTCCAGTGTTCCACTCCTGGATCACTTTGGTATCTGCTCGTCAAACTAAGAGCATTGGACACATCCGGTCTAGTACACAACATGGCATACATGATAGAACCTATGGCCGAGGCATAAGGCACTTTGCTCATAGCTTCTCTATCATTTACCGTAGCTGGACACTGAGCCTTGCTCAATATCTTACCTGACAACATAGGCACTGAACCTTTCTTTGCCTTACCCATTCTGAACCTTTTCAGAACTTTGTCTAGGTATGTACTCTGGCTTAAAGCTATCAGGCGTCTTTGTCTATCTCTATAGATTTTGATGCCCAATATATAAGCAGCTTCACCTAGGTCTTTCATTGAAAAACACTTGTTCAAATAACTCTTCACATCGTTAAGCATGTTAATGTCATTTCCAATAATCAATATGTCATCCACATATAGTACCAGAAATGTCACCGAGCTCCCACTCACTTTCTTGTAGATACAAGCTTCGTAGCAATTTGGAACAAATCCAAAGCTCTTGATCACTTGATCAAAACAAAGGTTCCAACTCCGAGATGCTTGCTTCAGTCCATAAATGGAACGCTGAAGTTTGCATACTTTATCAGCATCCTTAGGATCGACAAAACCTTCGGGTTGCATCATATACAACTCTTCATCAATGTTGCCATTGAGGAACGAAGTCTTGACATCCATCTGCCATATTTCATAATCATGAAAGGCAACAATTGCTAATAAAATCCGAATGGACTTAAACATCGCTACGGGAGAGAAAGTCTCATCGTAGTCAACACATTGAACTTGTCGAAAACCTTTTGCGACAAGTCGTGCTTTATAGACGGTAACATTACCATCCGTGTCCGTTTTCTTCTTGAAGATCCATTTGCACTCAACGGCCTTTCGGTCGCTAGGAGGGTCCACCAAAGTCCATACTTGGTTTTCGCTCATGGATCCCAATTCGGATTTCATGGCCTCTATCCATTTCTCAGAGTCTGGGCTCATCATCGCTTCCTCATAGTTCGTAGGTTCACTGTATTCTACCAACAAGACAGTCAAGACAGGGTTGTCGTACCACTCAGGAGGGGCACGTGACCTTGTCGACCTGCGACGTTCAGTAGCAGCATCGTCCGAAGCTTCATGATCCTTGTCATTAGCTTCCTCTATTATTGGTGCAGGCGGCACTGGAACAATTTCAGGTGCTGCGCTACTCTCCAATTCAAGAGAAGGTTCAACAACCTCGTCTAGCTCTACTTTCCTCCCACTCACTTCTTTCAAGAGAAACTCCTTCTCAAGAAAGGAACCTTTCTTTGCGACAAACACTTTGCCTTCGGTTCTGTGATAGAAGGTATACCCAATAGTTTCCTTAGGGTATCCTATGAAGACGCATTTCTCCGCTTTGGGTACGAGCTTGTCCGGCATCAACTTCTTGACGTAGGCTTCGCATCCTCAAACTTTAAGAAACGATAACTTAGGTTTAGCACCAAACCACAGTTCATACGGTGTCGTCTCAACGGATTTAGATGGTGCCCTATTTAAAGTGAATGCAGCGGTTTCTAATGCATAACCCCAAAATGATAACGACAAATCAGTAAGAGACATCATCGATAGAACCATATCTAATAGGGTTCGATTCCGGTGTTCAGACACACCATTGCGCTGTGGTGTTCCGGGTGGCGTGAGTTGCGAAACGATTCCGCTTGCTTTAAGATGCGTGAGAAAATCATAACTCAAATATTCACCTCCACGATCGGATCGTAGAAACTTAATTTTTCTGTTACGATGGTTCTCCACATTCTGAAATTCCTTGAACTTTTCAAATGTTTCAGATTTATGTTTCATTAAATAGATATACCCATATCTACTTAAGTCATCGGTAAAAGTGATAAAATAGCGATATCCACCGCGCGTCGAAACACTCATCGGTCCGTATACATCGGTAGGTATGATTTCCAACAAGTCCGTTGCTCGCTCCATCATACCGGAGAACGGGGTTTTGATCATCTTGCCCATGAGGCATGGTTCGCATGTGTCAAATGATTCAAAATCAAGAGACTCCAAAAGTCCATCAGAATGGAGTTTATTCATGCGCTTTACACCAATATGACCTAGACAACAGTGCCACAAATAAGTAGTATTATCACTATCTACTTTGCATCTCTTAGCCTCAATGTTATGGATGTGTGTTTCATCCCTTTCGAGATTCAGAAGAAATAAACCGTTCACAACAGGTGCATGACCATAAAAGATGTTACTCATATAAATAGAACAACCATTATTCTCCGATTTAAATGAATAACCGTCTTGCAATAAACACGATCCAAAAATAATGTTCATGCTCAACGCAGGCACATAATAACACTTATTAAGGTTTAAAACTAATCCCGAAGGTAAAACTAAGGAGAGCGTGCCGACGGCCATCACATCAACTCTTGATCCGTTGCCAACGCGCATCGTCACCTCATCCCTCACAAGCCGCCGTCTATTCCGTAGCTCCTGTTTCGAGTTACAAATATTAGCAACTGAACCAGTATCAAATACCCAGGCACTACAACGAGGGCTAGTAAGGAAAACATCAATAACATGTATATCAAATATACCTTTGATGGTGCCAGCCTTCTTGTTCGCTAAGTACTTCGGACAGTTGCGCTTCCAGTGACCCTTGTCCTTGCAATATAAGCACTCAGTGTCCGGCTTGGGTCCAGACTTGAGCTTCTTCTCAGCAGGGGCAACGCGCTTGCCGCTGCCTTTCTTGAAGGGCTTCTTTGCACCCTTACCTTTCTTGAAGGTGGGGGGCTTGTTGACCATCAACACATGATTATCCTTTTTGATGTACACCTCCGCAGCCTTCAGCTTTGCGAAGAGCTCGGTGATCATATCAGTGGAACCAATCTGATTGTGAGTCACTACAAAACTTTTGTAGCTGGGAGGGAGTGATTGCAGAACCCTGTCAATCTTGAGCTCCTCTGTAATCTTGCAGTCCAGTTGCTCAAGGCGTTGAGTATAGCCCGACATCTTTATGGCGTGCTCACTAACGGAACTCCCTTCCTCCATCTTGCAGTTAAAGAATTTCTCAGAGATCTCATATCTCTCAGAACAGGCCTGAGTCTGAAACATAGTTTTCATCTCCTCAAGAATATCAAAGGGCCCGGGATAGTCTTCAAAACGATTTTGAAGGTCCGATTCCATAGCAAACAACATGGTGCTCTTAATCACACCATAATCATCTTTGCACGACTGATAGACAGCTTTCTCATCAGCCGGCGCATCTACAGCAGGGGCGTCACCTAACGCATTTTCAAGGACATAGTCCGTTTGAACGCCAGAGAGAATGATTCTCAGATTGCGGAACCAGTTGGTGAAGTTAGACCCATTATTTCTAAGCTTTTCCTTCTCAGCAAAAACGTTGAAGTTGAAGTTGGAACTAGCCATTTGATCTACAATATTTGCAAGTACAAATTAGACTATGTTCATGATAACTAGTTCAACTTTTAATCAAATTACTAGATGAACTCCCACTAAATTCAACATCCCTCAAGTTGTTTAGTGAACACGATCCAAATTCACCACACCTAATCCGATCTTCACGAGAAGAGATGTGGCTTCAATGGTGGACAACAAAGTGTCGATCATATCATTCATATGACTCATGCTTAACCTTTCGGTTCATGTGTTCCGAGGCCATGTCTGTACATGCTAGGCTCGTCAAGTCAAACCCAAGTATTTCCGCGTGTGCAAAACTGGCTTGCACCTGTTGTATGTGAACGTAGAGTCTATAGCACCCAATCATCACGTGATGCTTGGACACGATAAACTTTCACAACGGTGCATACATGGGGAGAACACAGTTTTATCTTAATCTTTAAGTGAGGAATCATCTTATAATGCTACCGTCGCGATCTAAGCATAATAAGATACATAAAAGGATAAAAATCACATGCATATAACTTTATGTGACATGGTATAGCCAATCTTCGCGCAATGATCTACATCTTGTGCGTGTCGGCATGATCTCCATCACTCCACCATGATTGCCTCTACCACGAATAGCAACTACAACTATTGCTAACTACTTAGCGATAAAGTGAAACTATTACATGGCGTATAAGAAGTTGACACACAAGTCATACACAATTATAAAGACAACCATATGGCTCCTGCCGGTTGTGTACTCATCGACATGCAAGTCGTGAAACATTACAAAACATGATCATTGCATACAATATACACATCACATCTTGGGCCATACCATATAACAGAAAACACTCCCTGCAAAAACAAGTTAGACGCCTCTACTTTGTTGTTGCATGTTTTACGTGGCTTATGGGAGTAGCAAGCTAAGAACGATTCTTATCTACGGAAAGCCACAACAGTGATATTATGGTTGCCAAACTCCGGTGTAAATCCCATGACAACTATAGTGAGAGAAACTGGCATCCACCAGCCGCATGTGTGGAACAAGCCACACGTCAAGTGCGGAGCCGGTCTCGCGAACGAGGTCGCGTAAGGTTGGCCTGGACCGCTTCGATCTCACTATCCCGCGTCATAAGAACACAAACAAGAGGCTTGCAACAAAAAACATCAACGCCCGCAACAACCATGTTGCGTTCTACTCGTGAAACACATCTACGCATAGATCTAGCTCTCATACCACTGAAGGGTTTCGCAGCATAGTAAATCAAAACATTTCTACGGATGCGAACGGGAAAGCCAAGATCTAATCTAGGAGATGCAAACAACAAGGGGGATTAGATGAGATCTTCATACCCTTGAAGATTCGCACAGCGGAACGTTCGACGGAACGTGGGTGATGTAGTCGTACTCGCTTCTCCTCCTCGCGATCCGATCCGATCTAACACCGCAAGTGGCGATGCCTCCGAGAGATGCACACGTGCGGCACCTCGAAGTCTCCTCCTTCCTCGGTCCAACAAGTATGGTGGAGAGACGGATTTGATCTACAACGCGACGGTGCGGTGCAAGTGGTGGAGAGTTTCTGCAGCAGGGCTTCGCCTACGTGCAGTCGGGAGGGAGAGAGAGAGGAGGGCAGCAGGGCGGCTAGGGCTTGAGGAGGAGGTGTGTGGGGAGGGTGCGCCCCAGCCCTCTATATATAGAGGGGTGGGCGCCAGCCCTAGCCCCTCCCCCAAGCCCTAGGCCAGCGCCCAAGGAGGAAGGAGTGGGGGGCAAGTTCCCCCCCTTCTAGAAGCTTTCCTAGGGTTTGCCCTAGGTCTGGCCGGCTGGGCCCTATGGGGCCTTGTTCCCCTGGCCCAATGCGGCCAGGGCACTCCCTCATAGGCCCATGCCCCCTCCTGGCAGGTGGGGCCACGTTGGTCCCCCTCCGGAAGGTTCTAGAAGCTTCCAGTACAATACCGATTAACGCGAAACAATTCCGAACTCCAAAAACTGCATTGCCTTATATGAATCTTATTCTCCGGACCATTCCGGAACCTCTCGTGATGTCCCAGATCCCATCCGAGACTCCGAACAAAAACTCATAAACCAATTATCCAATCTATCCTAGCGTCAAGACACGTTAAGTGTGTGACCCTTCGGGTTCGAGAACATGCAGACATGATCTTATATCAATAATCAACAGCGGGGTCTGGAAACCCATATTGACTCCCACACATTCATCGATGATCATATCGGATGAACCACGATGCCAGGATTCAATCAATCCCATATATATATTCCCTTCGTCTCGCGATATTTTACTTGCCCGAGATTTGATCGTCGGTACCGTCATACCTAGTTCAATCTCGTTCACAGCAAGTACTTTACTCGTTCCATAATCCGATATCACTTTGTGATTAACTCCTTAACCACATGCTTGCAAGCGGTGTTGATATCGATTACCGAGTGGGCCCGAAGTATATCTCTCCGACTTGGGAGGGACAAATCCCATCTCGATACATACAACCCAACAGGTACTTTCCGATCACCTGAGAGACACCTTTATGATCACCCTCTCATAGGATGACGTTTGATGACCTCAAAGCTTTCTTCCGATACTAGGGAGTTGTATTATCTCATGGTCTAAGGAATACAATATTTGACATAAGAAAAGCTTCGCAAAGATGAACACGATGACACGATCTAATTGCTCCGCTTAGTTTGGGTCTATCCATCATATCATTCTCCCAATGATATGATCTCATTATTAATCGACAACTCATGTCTATGGTTAGGAAACCTCAACCATCATTAATCAATGAGCTAGTTCATAGAGGCATACTAGGGACACGGTGTTGTTCACAAACCACACAAGTATTAAAGTTTCCGCTTAATACAATTCTAGCATGGAATATAAACTTTATCATGAACAAGAATTATAATAATAACATCTTTATTATTGCCTCTAGGGCATAATTCCAACACAGACCCACCCCAGGTGCGGGCCCACCTGACCCCGCGCCTGGAGGGGGTGAGGCCACTCGAGGCAGCTCCTCGGCCTCCCTCCACGCCTATAAGTTGCCTTCTGACCTAAAACTTAGTGGGGTTTGATAGTTTTCCAGAAAGAGTTTCGCTCCGCCGCCGCCACCAGAAACCAAGATTCGGATCCAGAAACTCCGTTCTGGCACCCTACCGGGACGGGGAATTTGGAGAGGATCATCGCCATCGTCATCGCCAACGCATCTCCATAAACCACCGATGTTTCCCTCATCCATGAGTGAGTAATCCCCCGCTGTAGGCTTGAGGATGGTAGGGATTGGATGAGTTCTATCATGTAATCGAATAAGATCTGTTAGGTCATAGTGCCTAGTATCTCTATTAGTGCTATTTGACTTTGTTGCAACTTGGTGTGCTTAATGCTTGTCACTAGGGCCCGAGTGCCATGATCTCAGATCTGAACTTATTATTGAATCATTATGATAGTATTGTTTGTGATCGTATCTACAAGTTGTGTACACATATCATTGTTCGGATCCAAAGTCCCCAAAGTGACAATAATTGGGACAACCAGAGGGGATGGCTGTGGTGTGAGGATCACATGTGTTCACGGAGTGTTAATGCTTTGCTCTGGTGCTTTATTAAAAGGAGCACCTTAATTGCCAGTAGTTCCCTAGAGGCCCGGCTGCCACGGGCTGGCTGGACAGAAGATGTTGTGCAGGTTCTCATTGCGAGCACGTATGACTATATTTGGAGAACATGCCTAGGATTGTTTAGTACTTGGATGTTTGTTATTATTTATCTGCAAGGCCCTAGATCTTGAAGTTACATGTTTAGACTCGTCTATGCGACGCTCGTACATCCATCCCTATGCCTACCGCACTCGAATCCTACTGTTACCGTTAGTATTACTATTGCTCATGTTTCACTGTTGTTGTTGCTGTTGCTACTACAAACTGTTGCTACTGATAAACTTCTGTGAGCAAGAACTATTTTCAGGTGTAGCTAAACTGACAACCCAGTTGTTAAGGCTTGCAAGTATTCTTTGGCTCCCCTTGTGTCGAATCAATAAATTGGGTAATACTACCCGCGAAGACTATTGCGATCCCCTGTACTTGTGGGTCATCAACTGCACTTGCATGATCAGCGTTTACCGTGCATTTCTTTTCTTTGTTTTCCTTGCTAAGCATGCAACTTTTGTCTCTTTGTAGGCTTTGAAGATTGATGGCCCGGGGAAGGCTGCTGACAAGGGATTCAATAAGAGGGTGAAAAGAAATGTCGGCCAACATTGGCGAGTGGGATGAGGGAGTGATCCCAACCAATTATGCAAGGTGATGATAGCACCTAATTTGGGATTACTTCCTAACCTAGATGCATTCGGGCCTTACCTAGACAATGTCCTAGATAAGATCTCCCTCAAGACGACGATTGGATGCATGGGACATCAAGATTGATGACGTTAATGTGAAAGCTTGCTTCGATGCTTTGATCACGGGTGGCCAGCATTTGCGAAAGTTCATGACTTGGAGATTGGGTGTTGACCTTCAAGAAGATCTATACCAAAAAGGTCTACAAGGTGTTCATCTATGACTACAATCAAACTGAGATGGTCAAGGTGGTCATCATCGATCAGGAGTGAGTTCTGTCTGCTGGCCTGTTGATTTTAGGCAATGCAGGTGTTAGTAAGTACTGCTTATTATGGTGAACTCTAGTACCGTCATGTTCTATCATGAAATTGTGTCATTAATGTGTTGAACTAGTAATCTGACCTACTTCATAGTCTGGTCTACTGCTTATGCCCTATACTGTGTTGGTAACCTCACATCTCTTCAAAAGAGGTTACCGTAGCAGCAATGGTACATGCAAACAAACATATCGCAAACTATACTAGCCTTGCGTTTATACATGCATCTAGGCTATCAAACAGAAGCAATCCTTTCCTAACGAAGTGCAAAAAAAAACAGACTCAAATGGGATGCACAAGAGGCTGTTTTAGGCTGGCCTGCTTCCTTGGCACTTCGACGGGGGCTGAGAATCGGCTGCAAGCTACCAAACTTGACCATAGATTCATCGTTTACACATTACAATTTTATTCAGAAAAGCTATCCATACGATAGATGTGTATATCAATCCACACAAATGTCTTGGAAAATGTTAACGAGCCAACTATGTTTTATGTAAGTTGTCTTATGTGTCAAGTACTTACCTAGAGCATCTCCACTAGCATTCCCAGGACGCCAATCTAGACGCCGAAATTCGGCTTAGTCGTGTTCCCAAGAACCTCTTTTCGTTCGGATTTGGGCCAACTTTGGTCCGGGCTTCTCAGGCCATTACCAGGTTCCCGGAAACGCCGGACGAAGCGAAGCAGCGTGTGAACCCGCCCAATCAGCACGGAAGCCGAGTCGTCGTCCTCCTAGGAACCACGCGGCAACCCAATGGGCAATAACTACCCGTCGCGTCGGCCACGCGTCGCCATAACGTCGTGCCACCGCCGTCCCCTCGGCTCCCGCGACGGACCGGCGGGCACTACTTCCCGTCGTTTCCGCTTTTCCCGCCCTCGCCGCTACACCCCTCCCCCCTCGCCGCCCCCTTTGGCCTATATAATCCGGCGGCATCGCCGGATCATTTCACTCACCTCCAACGCTCCTCCACTTCCCCCTCCACAACTCCCCAACTCTGGCGAACTCCGAGTTCTCCTTCCCCGCACACCATGGGCGAAAGGTACCCCGATGACCCAGCGGTAGCGAATGACTTTGGCCGCCGCACCCTCCAGCCTTGGGAGGCGCGCATGTTGTACGAGGCTGGCTACATGGCGCTGCCGGACATCCGCCTCCCAACCGGCTAGACGCTCAGCGCCATCTCGCCAGAGCCGAAGCCCGAGGAGCTCGACGAGGAGATCGCGGCGGCCATCGCCGCCATGGACGACCGAGACCTTGCCGAGGATCCGGGCAACCGCGTCTTCTGGGAGTAGCATCTCGCCGAGTGGCGGCAGTAGGCGCTCGCCCGCCACGAGGGGCCACCGGGCTCGCCGCCGAAGAGGAACAACGTGGCTAGGCGCCGCCGCTTTTGGAGCGCTCCCGGGCGCACACTCGTCGCCGTGCTGGAGCACATCCACGCTGGCAACGAGCCTCACCTCGGCTTCCCCTGCAACTCCACGTCGGCGTCGAGGGCGAGGCGCCATCCTCCGGCCAACTGACTGTCGAGGAGGATGGCCAGCCTCTCCTCTTCGTCCTCCCACTTGTCGGGCTCTGCGCTGGTGGCTTTGCCGCCGCTCCGTCCCGTTAAGTGGGAGCCGGAGACGCCGGTCCAATAGCCGCCAAGGACCAGGTCGTGCGGCATCGTCATCAACGAGCCGCGCGATGAGCCGCGCGCTCCGACGCCGCCTTAGCAAGCCGGAGCCGCGGGACTGGGCGGTGCCAGTCGACGAGGACGCGTTCGCCGTCAAGATGGCGATGGAGGAGTCCCTCCGGGATGCGGCGCCGCAACCGCCGGTGGAGCCGTCCTCGCTGGACATACTCGAATGGTCCAGGGCAGACTAGGAGGAGACGGAGCGGCGACGCGTCCACCGCCTGCAGCAGGAGGCCGAACGCCAGGCCTGGTCTGGCCGCGTTCTCGCCTACCAGGACGCTCCGCTCGTCGTTCTTGACGACGACGAAGCCAGCCCCTCCTACCAGCCGTGTAGGTGCGGCGACGCCTGCCAGGGGAGCTCCCGCCCGCCACAGCCGCCGAGCGACGACGACGACGGCGGCGCGGACGATGGCAGGGCCGACTCCGACTACACGTCCTTCTACGGCAACTTCAGCATGTAGAAGTGGCGACGGCATCGGCGAAGACGACGGCGGCGGCCTTTTTAATGTTTTTAGTTTATTATCTAGTACTGTAGTTTAAATTCGATGTAATCCGTCTATATTCGCCCTTGTTTAATAAAATCCGTCTGAATTTGTCAAATTCGTCTGAAATTTAGCTGAACGCAGGGACTCGACCTGGGAACGCGAACGAAAAACTCGGCGTTCCTAGGCCGAAATTAAGTTTTGTCCGGCCAAAATTTGGTCCAGATTTCGTCATGGGATCGTAAGGATGCTCTTAGATTCGGTTTCAAATATCATTTGAGGGTGTACAGTAGAGATGGTGAAAACAAATCTGTCGCAGAGAAATTCCCTTAAAAAATATCTAACATACTAGAAAAATTTGGGACTTATTACGTTCAGAAATTTGGGACTGGTTACGTTGCGTTTCCCCCGAGCATCGCACGCTTGTCTCTTCCTGGTCTTCCAAGTTCCGCCCCTCCTCCCTGACTCGGCCGCTATAAGTACCTCCTCCTCCACCTTCTCCTGCACGCCTCACCAACCAAGCCCCGCCCCGCCGAATCCTCAATTCCAGTCTCCCGCTTCAACCAGAACCTCGCTTCCTCCTCCTCCGCCCAAACCTAGGTCGCCGCCCCTCTCGCACCCACCGCCGCGCCGCCCTCTTCCGTGTCGCGGCATTTCCACGAGCACCTCGCGCGCCTCTCCCTTCCGCGCCGCGGCAGTTCGGCGTTTCCGCGCTCACGCGCCCTTGCGATGGCTCGCGGCCTCCGCGCCCAGGCCCGGGAGGCTCTACAGCTCCACGGCGCGGGCAAGCACGAGGAGGCGGTGGCCCGCGGCGTGGAGATCGCCGCCGAGAACCCGGGCTCCGCGCTCGCTCTCAACCTCGTCGGCTCGCTCCACCGCTACTCGGGAAGCGTGGCGTGGAAGGGCAGGGCCTCCGACGACGACGAGGCCGCGTCCGCGTTGGAGCTGCATCACAACCGCCTCGCCCTCGACGCCTTCTCCGCCGCTGCCCAGATCGCGCCCAACTGCGTCATGACCGCCATCGCCCACGCCGAGGCGCTCGCCGGCTGCGGTCGGATCCCCGATGCGCAGGTGGAACTGTACCGCATATGCTCGATACCAGAGGCCAACCACGTCGACCCGGCGGTGCACCACGTCGGGTACGACATGATCGGCGGTGCCAACGCGAAGATGAGGAAGTGCGACGCTGTGTCCAAGGCCAACGCCATCATGCAGGACTTCGAGACCTTGATCAACAAAGAGATTGTGCCCATAGAGGCCGCGAAGCTGCTCGGCGGGGATGCCGCTGCTGATGAAGTGCGACGGCGTGCAAGGCTCTGCTCCCAGTGCTACCCGTTCTCGGCGCGCGCCCAGTTGCTCTGCGTATATATCGAATTGCAGCATGTCCGTGCCCTCGATCTGGCAGCTGACAGGAAGCGGCATCTGCGCCGCATTCTCGCCCTGGTTTCCGATGCGGCAGTTACCTTCGACTGCTCGCTCCTGATTGCCTTGTTCCACGCCAAGGTCTTGTTCGTCCTGGATGAGTTTGATGAATCGGAGAGAGAGTGCCGCCGAGCACTCCGCATCGAGGAGCCGACCGACCCCAATTTGGATGACATACCTCCTGCTGTATCTGTTCCTGGCGCAGATTTCGACGCCAGAGTATCTTCTGTCAAGAAGGAGCTCCGCGTCTTCCTCAAGCATATCATAGTTGTGGCCGCACTATACTGGTGCTCTATCAAAAGCACGCCACACCGCGAGAGGATCATATCGGTGAAGGTTCACACGCTGCAGGAGCACTATAATACAATCGACCAGTCGGCAGCAAAGACCATATCCGATGCACTGCGCTTTCTCAAGAATCAGGGTTCATGGAGTTTCTTCATTTGCACCAGTTCCCGCTGCGATGGCAAGAAGTTTCTGGACACTAGATCGCTCTGGCAACACATGCGCAACAAGCACAGGGATGAGCTCTGGGAGAAGCTGCAGTCAGTTTTAGGTCCAGATATTAATGAAAATGCATCAAAGGATGATCACTCGTTGGATGGGATAACTCTCTGTCAAGATTCAGGCCAGCATGACATCTTCCAGTTACCAGAGGTGCAAGACATGTTTGAATCCTTGCTCGTTTCACCATCCATTGGAATAAGTGCAGAGCCCCTTGCTGAAATGCGACAAAGGAAATGCAGAGAAGGATCTGAGATCCTTGAGGACATTAAGGAGAAGCTGAAGATGTTGCCTGAAGATACACTTAGCACTGAGGTATAGCACTTTTACATGACATGGTTTCAGTTTATCATTCTTCCTTATTTCACTGTTCTGCTGATAATAATGTTTATCAGACTAATGCTTGAATTGGTTGTAAATTGCAGTTTGAGGGGTTTTGTTTTGGAATGCAGAACTTGTGGCTTAAGTTCCTCAAAGTTTCTCTTCTGGATTATCGTGAAGTCATCCTTCCCCTTGCGAGATCATTCCAATGGGTTTGTTAACATCTGGGATGCTTGGTTTCTCTAGTTATATCTACTTCTTGCTCAACTGATCATCGTGTGCTAACGGATAACCATCTTTGCAGATAGAAATGAAACAGTGGATTGCTGAGAATGTAAATGATCCTAACAGGAGTATTAGTGATGCCAGTTTTGATGCTGTATTTGGTAAAGTTCCTGCTGCCCTTGACCATCAAAGTGGTGACGACCTACAGCCAGAAAAATTAAAGGTTATTCTGTTCACCGTTACATTTTTATATTTTGCTGAAACTGTTTATGTGGAGTAATTCCTAAGATGTGCTAATATTTTATTAATATATCTGCATAAACAGAACTCTAACATGAAGAAAATTGTTTACAGCCTTCATGTGCAGACGAGACACTTAAGGCTGATGAAAAATGTGAAGAAAGGTACAGAATATACAATCCAATATTATTGTCTTGCAGGTTTACTCTTTCTGCATAGTTCTGGTTACTGCAGTACTTGGCTCTGCACCGGCTGTTACCACACAAGATGTTTTTATTTTGAACGTTTCCACATTAGATGTTTTAGCCAGTATCAATCGCTTGGATATTTTCTTAAGATTATGTATGCATTCAGTATTTCATTGCTGACTTGAGTTTTCTACCCCTATGAGAAGAACCCTATAACTGATGAATGGAAAATAACGGGTCTCATCTATGTAAACAAATTAATTAGAGATCCTCATTTTTTCTCTGTTTTTTCCATCCGAAAATATACTACTCCCTCCGACCCATATTAGTTGACTCCAATTTGGATGAATCTATCACAAAAACTTGTCTAGATACATCCAAATTGAAGTCAACTAATATGGGTCGGAGGGAGTACAGAAATTACGCAAGGAAGCTCACATATTTCGCTAATGGTGCAGTGAGGTTCGTGTTGTAAATAGTAATTCTGGTACCGTGGTAGAACAAAGTTCTTCAGATCCACCAACTGATGTTGATGAAAGTGTGATGAACATCGCAGTGAGAATTGCAGAGGTGGAACTAGATAAAAAAGGTGACAGCGACCAAAACTTTTTCCAGCACAAGTGACCATTGCTGTTATTTTTCTATGGAAACAGGAGATCATGATTGCATTACAAATCTTAAACTAATCACCCCTGTCATGTACAAATTAACTGAGAAAAAGAAGCAAAGTTACTGTAACTGCAAGAGTAGAATTACAATAGAAAAATGAGCTCCATGTGTGGCTTGAGACCTGCTCCGAGATTTCATGATTTTCTGGTACTACCACCATGGTGTCAATATCTGTTCTGCAATTGCATGATTTTCTAGTATTAGCACTTTGCTGTATTTATTCCATTTGCTGATAGAATGTTAATTTCTTGACCTCATGTGACATCCACTCTTTCAAGAGCTTCGTTCTTTTGGTGTCATAACTAAAAGATTATATTTCACCTGCCTAAATCTTGGAAGAAACGTGCAAGGCTATTGCCTTGGTCTAGTTGTCTTAGCCCTCTTTGATTCAGAGGAACTTTTAAGGAACTATGTAGGATTTCAATCCTTAGGAATTTTATATTAGAGGTTGATTTCTATATAGGATTTCAGTCTAAACATCTTGGAAAATACTTGTTGGAATAATCTAATACTACTATGTTCCTGTTTTACAAATACATGCTCCCCCTTTTACAATTATAAAATATGTTCTGTAATGTCACAAATGCTTATGGTTTCATAATACAGGAACTTCTGGCCAATCTGTCAAGGAAATTGGAAGCACCTCCAGCTGCCAACAAAGTCTTAATGTTTTCAACAACAATGCTGATAAAGACCTGTCTATCTTGAGTCTAACTATACAGGTAAGAAAAACTTGCATCTGGCCTTGTGATTTTTCATCTACCGACTTGTAATTTCCTATGTATGCGTGCAGTCATTGTGCAACCTGAGTCATTTCAGAGATATGCTTTTAACGGAGCCACTTGCATGGATTCCGTCAGTTGACAATCCCTGCATTGCTCAGAAATTTTATGAAATCTTCTCTTCTTGGGAGAAAAACGACCACCGCTTAACAGATGTTGTGCTGACTTACATGAAGACCCTTCTCTGCAGAATCGTCAATTGCACCACTTTCTTTGAAAAGGTTTGTACCTTGACCTCCATCATATATATTTGTATGATCGTCTAATCTGGTCTGATGCTGATGCTACCTTCAATTTTGTTTTATTTGCATGTGATCATTTTTAGTTGTGGTGATTTGGAGCTTTTTTACTGTTTTCGGCATAACATAGATGGGGTACTTCTACACTTAACAGAGGGAAACACTCCTAGTTCATCCGAGAATTAAATAGTTATCTGTTTTTTTTGTTCTGGTATGCATGCTGAACATTGACACCAAATATATGCACCAGAATGAGGCAAATTTATGTATGTTGTCATATGCTTGGTGTGTAAACTCTGCCAATCAATGTTATTTGTTGTGGTGTGTGTGAAGTATTGAACTAAAAACATCTGCATTCTGCTTCAGTCCTGTTTGATTATGCATGCACATTTTGTGTCTTCGCAACATAACCTTGTTAATCAATTTCCAGTTGCAGGCTGGTACAAATTTTGCTTCTGAGATTGTAGCCACAATTCTCATTGGATTGCATATGTCAGAAACTTTTTCACGTTGTAGATTAAACAAGGAGACCCAGAAACATGTGGTGAATCCAATCACGTGTGGATATTGCATTTGCCCAACACATAATCTTTTCGGGATCAATTTCAATGCACAAATGAGCTGCCAGTGTGGGAAGTGTTCTGGTGAATACCTATATACTGCACTTTTCCATAAACTTGATGCTGGTTCACCTCAAACAACAAAGGTATGCCGTATGCAGTACATATTCTGTCTAGCCAAGCTTGTATACGTGGATATCTGAACCTATAAATTAGGAAACTTTCACCAGAGTTTATCATTGTTCTTCTGCAGATCAAGTCCTTTGCAGAGCTCCCAGTTCTATTGGATGAACAGTTCTATAAGGATAACAACTGTGAGGATTGTGGAACTCTGCAGAATAATGATCTGTTTCTTTCAAACACACCACATTTTTTTACAATAGGTAAAGTGACATGTATCAAATACTAAGTTGCTCTTTTTGTGTAGAATAAGATGTGGGATTCTATTTTGACCTAGAAATCTCCAAATGAACTAGAAGTGGGGATTGTGGTCCCACTTGACACCTCAACAATAATTAGTGTGATATGACTTGTTATCCTCAAAATTTATTTTCATAAAAACGGAACCATGGTCCTTCAGAATGAAAATGTTCCGGAGAAAGATATATGTATCTTCATGTTTAAGTTAACTGGAAATTTCCTCCTGTGCTGGTTCAAGAGGCCGCTGATGGATTTACAAATCGTCATAGCTTGCAGTAGTTTACACCAAAAATATTCATCACGTTGCCTTCCTTTGAATTATTTTGCAGTGTTGAACTGGCTGGGTGGCATTGAAAGCCAGGACACACTCTCTGAAGTCATGTCTGGCATCACGTCTCCCCTTGACACTGCATACTTTTGCAAAAGTGCCAATTCTTCAACTCTGTATACTGTCACCTCCATGGTATGTCCACATCAAACTATTCTTTCTCCTAAATTGGATTGTAATTGAATTGAACAAATACTTTTATCATGTAATTCTCATATTAATGCAATCCAAGCAAGACAAGAAAGTAATCAGCTATTTGGTACTGGTTGATATATTCATCGACCCGAGAGTTTATAAGTAATGTTGCTTTTTGTTATTTCTTCCTTGATTGGTGCTGGATGCTATGTCAATTTTGAGATATGTCTGATGCTTCTCGTTATCAGCATAAGTTTTGTATTATGCTCAGAAGCTGAGAGAGACCAAGTTGTTATTAGTCTAAGAATGAACCAAGGTTCCTGTTTTTGTGGATTAAAATGGAGCACGGTAACAAATGGCGCAGTCACCAGGTTCAAATTGACTAGGTTAGCTTGTGAAGGCATTTCTGCTATATCTAAAGAACTGGATAACGGGTTTGACTATGATATGTTATATCTGAGTTGGTGATATCATATGGAGTAGTACTTAAGGAGATATTTGCAAGTTTCTAAATCTGTTCTTTATGTGGTATATATTCCCCCATCTTTCTGAAAGATGGGGGAATATATACCACATAAAGGACAGATTTAACAGAAGAATTTTGGCAACAATCAACAATGTGTGCAATCCTTGTGTTGATAAAACGTTCTATTGATTGAACATTGGAGAACTATCATATGTACGTAACCTGGCTGGACCTTGTAACCTCTGCTGCTCCGACAAGTATATCTTGCCTTATTTTCCTTCCCGTCATATCTAATACGAAATGGTCTCTCATGAAATAACATGGAGTGGTTGCAGAACATAAGCTGGAGTGACCTTTTATCTGCACACTTTTCTCTCTCTATGTTTTACTAGTGTTACTCTCCTGCTGCTTTCAGTTTTACTACAGGCCTATTACAAGGTTGGTTTGATGCTCTAGTTACTTAACTTGCCTGCTTATATATTCGACGATATTCATTCCTTGCAAGTACAATGAAACTTAGCATTCATCTTATGCCACCCTGCAATCCAAACTCTTACAGATCTGCTATGCTGATGAGCGCTATGTCTGCTTGGCTCGTGATGATGAGGACAAGTGGCTCATATATGACTCTGAAATTGTTGAGGTAAGTGATTCGTAGGTCTTGATCTATGCACTGTATTATGTCTTTTTAGCCATTTGATTCTGAACTTCCAGATTTATTGATGTGAACATTCTCCATGCAGACAGAAGATACTTGGGAGCATTTGCTAGAACGTTTCAAGGACAGCAAGCTCCAGCCTGAAGTTCTGTTTTTTGAGGTCATCAAGTAGACTGGCGTATATCTTTGCAAAATGCAAACCTCTCGCATGATTGGACCCAAATTTTACTTGTCACCATTTTGGTGTTGTTTCTTGTAGATATATTTCTTCATGGATTAGTCGCTCGAATTGGATTTAAATTCTTCAGGGATGTTATAAATTTGTTCTTTTGTTACTCCCTCTAACCCATATTGGTTGACTTGGATTTGTTTAGATTTGGATGAATTTAGACACTATTTAATATATAGGTTCATCCAAATTTTGATAAATCCAAGTCAACTAATATGGATCGGAGGGAGTAGTATAAACTCGGAACAAAGGGATTTGTGATGTTTTCTCTTTGGAACTGATGGATTAATATTCCTGAACCTAGTTCCACGTGTAATGGCACCATGTCATTTTATCTTAGCCATCAAATCGATGAAAGGGAGCTGTGAAAGTGAGAACATTTTGATGGAGTACCATTTTCAGGGAACTGGAATCAGGAGCAAAACCAGAGGAGGGTCGGCTCATTTTGTTTATTAAAGTGTAGTCTTTTTGCAGATCTAAGCATCTGAGCATGAAAATAGATACTACTCCGTACTATAATCCTGTTAGCGTAGAAGATGAGCTTAAAAGATAACTTTAAGAGAGGGGAACCATTCGCTAAGTAAATATTAAAAACAAATATTTACTCAGCGAATGGTTGTTTAAATCCTGTTACACAAGTATTTATCTCAAAAAACTTTAGACTAGGTAACAAGTAAATTCACGGATTTAACTTTTTGAAAGGGACTCATGAGAGTTAAAGAGGAGTTCTTTAGCAAAGGACTTTTTAAAATTGGTGAAGGTACTAACGATAGATTTTGGGAGACTTCGTTAGGCTTAACGCTGCTAGCTCAACAATATCATTCGTTATATAACATTGTGCAACAGAAACATCCCTTAAACATTTGTTTTAGGAGGCATCTGACATGGAATAAATGGAATTCGTGCCATCGATTAATAGAGGTATCTTTAAATGATGAACATAATGAATTTATTTGGAAATTAACAGAAAGTGGACAGTTTTCGGTTAGAACTATGTATGTTGATCTCATTAACTAACGAACACACAAGATTCCTTCGCAAATATATTTGGAAGTTGAAAATCCCATTAAGGATCAAAGTTTTCATGTGGTTCCGAAGTAAAAAAGTTTGATTACTAGAGATAATCTAGCTAAAAGGAATTGGAATGAGAGTAAGAAGTGTTGCTTCCGTAGCGCGGAGAAAATAGAAGAACAATTATTTCTTACATGTTCGTTTGCTAGATTGATTTGGGGAATTTTTTTATTCTACATATAACAAACCACCACCAAATAATATCACCAATATGTTTGGGTATTGGTTAAATGGCATTGACAAAAAAAAGTAAAGCTAGGATTTGTATAAGACTTTTAGCTTTAGTTTGATCGATATAAAATTATAGAAATAATATTGTTTTTAACAGAAAAGATTGCTAATTCCTTGCAGATTATCCATATGACTATTCATTGGATTTAGCTATAGCGTTTCCTTATTCCAGAGGATCAACTGGTGACATAGAGCAGACGCGTCGCAAGGAGGAAGAAGAAGCTAGCGGCGGAGGGGAGAATGATCAGTAAAATCCCTCCGTCATCACATATAAAGTTACTGTGATAGTTTTGAGCCGTTAGATTTGGATGACGATTTGTCTGGGCAACGAAGATGATGACATGTGTCTACAGATAACAAATGATCAACAGTAATGGTAACATGGTTATACCCCGCGGGTACACGATCTCAGCATACCTGGTCCAGTCCAAGGAAAGCCCACGGCAAATATACGCTGGCCTATGAAGATTTTCGGGTGGCCAAGGCCCATGACGCCTTCGTATTCTTGGAGAGCAAGACTAGGGTAGATAGGAAATTCAAAGGGGTAAACCCTAGAACCTGTAACCGACTAGATCTGTGCCTGGGACCTGCCTAAGTCTTATAAAGGCCAGGAGGGCACGACCTAGATCTCTCTCATACTTTCGCATACGCACCTCCACGCCAGATTGCATCTGCTCACCCCTGTAATCATCGGTTCCGCCGTAATCAAGAGCAGACAAGCAGGAGTAGGTTTTTCCCTCCGGGGGCCTGAACTTGGGTAAACCTCGTGTCCCGTATTGCTTGTTTGCTAACCGTTCCGTGATCTCCAGCATCCCCATCTTCTCCAAAACCCAAGTCCATAACAATGGGCATTGACGAGATTAAACCTCGTCAATTGGCGCCGTCTGTGGAAACTGGGGACGCTGATTGTGCGATCGTGACGGTCCCAACCCGATCGATCTACAACTCTGCGGCGACGGAGAGTCACCTCCTCTTCGGTGCTTTCGACTTCACCGTCCACTCACCAGCCACAATGAAGGACTTCGAGCCCGTAGGCGACGGACTCGAGATCCTGTTCGGGAGCTTCTGCTTCCAGGTGGGGCAAACCGGCACCCTCCGCCTCCCAGAACTGGTACCCCTACCATCAATTAGGCCCGCTTCGTGGGCCCCACACCCTGTGCTACGCACATCATCATCAATAGATGAGTCCTATGACAGCAGCAGCTGCAACTCCGATCTGTGCGATCCGCCATCGGATGAAGGGACCTACGGTTCCGGATCCGAAAGCTGCGGCAACAGCGGACCAATCTACGAGCGCTACCAATGCACCGTAGTCATCCAGAGCGACGTGGATCAGCAAGCGCCCAACCCGCCGCCCAACCCGCCACCTAACCCGCAGGACAGAAGCGGCGGGAACAGAATAAGCCAGTTCCCCCCACCCGAAGGGGATAACACCGGCCATGTCATCCGCCTTAGCAAAGAAGGATGGGCCCAGGCACGCGCCGCCGTGGTGGGCAGCACGGTCCTGCCTACAGACGCCTCACGGGACCTGCTGATGGCATACCATTTGCTCCTGATCGAGGAGCACAAGAAGCAGGTCAAGATGCAAGAGGTGCTTGACAAACGCAAGCAAGCAGCCTTAGAGTCCAGCACGCGACGAGCTGCGATCTCCGCCATGGGCATCGGCTCCAGCTCGAATGGCAACCACGGCAACAAGCACCGTTCCCGGACGGAGAACATGGACCCCAAGGAGCGCCGTGAGGTGACCCGAACCCTCCACGCATCCTTCATGGAGATGGATGCCGACGGCAACATCATCCCGAAGACATCGCAAGCTGCGATCATAGCAGCCACTACGTACCTCGCGGCCCACCCACCTCCGGAGGGGGACCCAAAAAGAGCCATGCACAAGTCCGCACTCACCGGACTCGGACTCGTCGGAGCTGCGCTCCATCAAGAAACTCCTACGGAGCCGAAAAAGAAAGCTACGGTCAGGTTCGACCAATGACCATGACCTTCCTCGAAGGCACAAGAGCTCGCGTCATCGCAGCCGCGATTACGATGCCAGAGACGCTCTAACACAGCGCAAAATCGACAAAGCGTGAGCCAAGCGCGCATGCTCGTCTGAATCCGAGATGGACGAAGACGAAGGAGAACTCTGCGGAGCCCGGTGCTTCAGCAGATCTGTCCGACGGACACGGATGCTGCAAAATTTCAAGCTTCCTTCGGATACTCCGAAGTTCGACGGCACACAGGACACCAAGGCATGGCTCAGCGACCACCTGTCATCCGTCAAGTTGCACGGTGGAAACAAGGAAACCGCAATGCAATGCCTTCAGCTGCAGCTGACAGGCACATCCCGGATCTGGCTTAGCAGCCTATCTTCAGGATCCATCCGAAGCTGGGAGGAGCTGGCTTATAGTTTCATCCAAAACTTCAAAGGCACCAGTAAGAGGCCTGCCTCGATCGAAGAGTTGCGAGCCTGTACTCAACGAACGGGCAAATCCATTCGCTCGTACATACTGCGCTGGTCCAACACCAAGAACTCCGTGGCGCACATCTCCGAAGAAAGGGCCATCGTCGCCTTCAAGGACGGCGTCAAGCGCCAGGACTTCAAGGAGGAACTTGGGCGCGTCAAGCCCAAGACACTTGACCACCTCATGGACATCGCCAACAGGTGGGCCGACGGCGAAGATTCCATCCACCGGGCACAATCGGAGGAAGAGGACGATTACGGCCGACGACGGGAACGCCATAACAAGAGGAGACCGCGCGTCTACGACGATCGCGATGGACCTGACATGGTCGCGGCCGGCTACGCCGACCGCCGCAACGATGCCAACCGCAACAGCGGCGGATATCGTGGAGGCAACTTCCGCGATGGAGGACGCCCAGCACAGTCGTGGCAGCGCCGCGATTGCGATAACGGACCCTCAGCATACGAAAAACTTTTGGGTCCATGTACCATCTACTTCTACATCGACAAGCAGGATGGCAAGAAGAAGGCAAGCCACATGCTCAAGGATTGCCGCGAGTTCCAGAAGCTCAGCGAAAGCATGGTTCAGATGAGGCAGCAAGCTCCACCCCTGGATTCGGGAACGCACCCGCACCAGGTGAAATAGCGCATGGAGCTCCTCCACCGCCACCTGTAGGAGGACCGAACCAACCAGTCGCACCAGCACAGAACAACACTGGGCACGTGTATCCCCCGCCGAAAGGAGCACTGATGATCCAGAAGGGGCGCCCCATGAATAGGGTGCAGAAGAAAATCACCCGTCAGATCAACCTGGCCGTGACAACTCCACCCGCCATCCCTGAGTACCACAACGGATCGGAGTCCTGCATCACGTTTAGTCGTTCGGATCACCCTTGCCAGATCCCTCGCCCAGGTCATGCTGCCCTGGTGCTGGAGGCGCAGATCGGAGGTTTCGAGATGAGCAGCGTCTTCATGGACGGCGACAGCGCCATCAACCTGATGTTCGCAAGCACTCTAGCAGCAATGCGGATCCCACTATGCAGCCTGGAACAATCAGACACAACGTTCCACGGCATCGTCCCAGGAAAGGGCATATTCCCCCTGGGAAAAATATGGCTCGACGTCATCTTCGGCAAGCCGGACAACTTCCGATGCGAGCGGCTCGAATTCGAAGTGGTGGACTGGCCATCACAATACCACGCCATCCTCGGGCGTGTAGCATTCGCAAGGTTCTTGGCTATCCCACACTACACATACCTGCTACTCAAGATTCCAGGACCCAGGGGCGTCATCACGGTCCATGGGAGCTTCACCCGATCGGACCACTGCGACAGGGACTTCAACAGAATCTTCCAGTCATTCGGCATGCAGGATGAGCTCGTAAGGCTCCGCGAGGTGACGGACAACGGGGCACCCCCAGTCACACGACAAAACGCACCTGATATGTCTTTTGACTCCACCGTCAACACAAAGAAGGTGCAGGTTCACCCGACGGATGCCTCCAAGACGGCGCTGATCGCCAACGACCTCAGCCCCGCATAGGAAAGCGCGCTCGTCGAATTCCTCTATGAGCGCTGGGAAATCTTTGCCTGGTGTCCAGCGAACATGCCAGGAGTTCCCAGGGAATTCGCCGAGCACGCACTCAACGTCTTTCCAGACACCAAGCCCGTCAAGCAGTCCATCCGGAGACTGTCCGAGCCACGAGCCGAAGCCATCGGAATGGAAATCAACAGACTACTCGCTGCAGACTTCATCAGGGAGATCAAAGAAAGCGAGTGGCTCGCAAATACAGTGATGGTCCCCAAGAAAGACACGGACATCCTGCGGATGTGCGTAGACTTCACGTCGCTGAATAAGCACTTCCCAAAGGACCACTTCCCTCTTCCTCGGATCGATCAGATCATCGATTCGACTGCAGGATGCGAGAACTCTCCTTCCTCGACGCTTACTTAGGCTACAACCAGATTCGACTCAAGGTCGAAGATCAAGAGAAAACGACGTTTATCATACCGTTTGGAGTGTTCTGCTACAACACAATGCCCTTCGGGCTAAAGAACGCAGGTGCCACGTACCAGCGATGCATGCAGGCATGCCTGGAGGACCAGATCGGTCGCAACGTCCAAGTCTACGTCGACGACATAGTCATCAAAACCAGGGAGGCAAGAACGCTCATCGACGATCTCCGCGAGACGTTCGATAATCTCGACCGCTACAGGATCAAGCTCAATCCCGAAAAGTGCGCCTTCGGCGTCCCATAGGGTCAGCTGCTTGGATACTTCATCTCCCAGCGAGGGATCGAGGCGAACCCGAAGAAAATCCGTGCCATCATGGCCATGGAGAAGCCGAAGAACCTCAAGGGTGTCCAGTAGCTCGCAGGACGAATAGCGGCATTGAGCAGGTTCATCAGCCGCATGGGCGAGAAAGCCCTGCCATTCTACCAACTGCTACGCACGGCAGATAAATTCGAGTGGACGCCTGAAGCGGACGATGCATTCGAAGATCTAAAGTGACTGCTCTCCACTTCGCCCGTCTTGGTTACGCCAAAGGAGCGCGAGCCCCTACTGCTTTACATAGCAGCCACACACCATGTGGTAAGCACCGTGCTGGTTGTCGAACGACCCGAAGAAGGCAATACCCATGGGGTCCAACGCCCAATCTACTACCTCAGCGAGGTATTGACGCCAACAAAGCAGAGGTACCCTCACTACCAGAAACTCGCCTACGACGTGTTCATGACGGCTAGTCGGTTGAGCCATTACTTCCAGGAGCACCAGGTGATGGTCGTGAATGAAGCACCCCTGAACAGCATCCTGAACAACCCAGAGGGGACAGGACGCGTGGCCCTGTGGGGCATCGAGCCGTCACCCATCGTCTACGAGAATCTACTCGCAATCAAGTCTCAGGTCCTCCCGGACTTCCTTATACACAGGATGGAGCTGCAGCTGCCAGACACCCCAGACATGTCGCAGTCATGGACGATGCATTTCGACGGCTCCAAGCGTGAAGCTGGAGCAGGAGCCGGGGGCATACTAACCTCCCCGTAGGGAGACAAGATGAAGTACGTCCTTCGTATGAAATTCCGAGCTTCCAACAACGAGGCCGAATACGAAGCCCTCATCCACGGCATGAGGATGGCAAAGATCTGCGGCGCAACGCGCCTGGTCATCTACGGTGACTCCAACCTCGTCGTCCAACAGACGATGAATGAGTGCGACGTACACGCCGAAAACATGATCACGTACCGCGCACTTTACAACTCACTCGAGGGAGAATTCGACGGCTGCAAGCTTCGGCACGTTGGAAGAGAAAGCAACGAGGAGGCCGACAGACTCGCCAACATCGGCTCCACCTGCGCAAGGGTGCCACCAGGTGTGTTCCTCGAACAGATCTGCGTGCCATCCATCAAGCGTAAAATCCCCAAGGGATCACCCGAAGAAGCAAAACACTCGGGGGCTATGCTACCCGAAGGTCATGAAGGACCCGAAAAACTAGACACAGAGGTCGCCACGGTCAACACTACTAGGAAAAGGGCTATAGATAATCCGCACATCCGTGTCTCACATGGTTGAAGTGCCCCACGGGTAAAATAGGCGTGGCTCACCTGTGGGTAGTGCCCTACTAGTAACTAGAACAACCGTGGCGCACATGGGGTATGTGCGCCACAGATATGTATGGGCCAGGGGCCTGCCAGCCGCATGCCACGTACCCGTAGCGCACATGGGGTAGGTGCTCTACGGTTGTGGCAAGTTCTGTGGCGCACTATGCCATGTGCGCCACGGATGTATAAACTTAGTAGTAGGACACCTTTCCCTAGTGCCCTACGGCTAACTATCCCGCACCAACTCCACCCCCACGTGGATCGCCTTTTTAGGCTTTGCAAAAAATAAAAGAAAATGATAAACACTTCAAAAAATTAAATCCTTTCATATTTAGGTAGGTAATGTGGTATAGCTTCTAGTAAAATTAACAAACATGAGTTTCGACTTTATTTGCAAAAAAAGTCATGCCACGGTAACAATGCCGTAACTTTTACATACGATATAAAAAAAATCGTATAATATACCAAAATGACGAGAACGAGATTTTGCATCTGCTCGCAACCACCTCCGGTCGTTTAGCGATTTTTTAGATTTTCAAAATTCGAAAAGAGTAAAAAGTTACGGTCAAAAGACCGTTTTTTCCTGTAGAAAAAAAAATAGAGAGCGACTTACCCGTAGCGCACCACCACCTAGTGCGCCACGGATAAGCTTGGGCGGGTTTCAAATTTCGAATCCTCACCCCGCCACCTACCTTTCCCTTCCCCCTTTTCCCTCCCCCTTTTCCCTCTTCCTTTTCCTTTCCCTTCTCCTTCTTCCTTCTCCCTTCTCCTTCTTCCTTCTTCCTTCTCCTCCTTCCCCTTCTCATCTCCTTGCAGTGATGGCGCGACGACGGCCTCCTCCTCTCCTTGCAGTGACGGTGGTGCGGCGGCGGCGCAACGACGGCCTCCTCCTCTCCTTGCAGTGACGGCGGCGTCTGACCTCCCTTCCTTCCTCTCTTCCTCCATCTCTTCCTTCCTCCCTCTCTTCCTACCTTCCTTTCTCCAACCACACCCTTCCTACCACCTCGACGCCGGCGAGGAATAGAGCGTCCACGACCCCTCCCACACCTCCCTGCCACGGCCATGCTCCGGCGAGGTGACACGACTGCGGCGGCGATGCACGGACCCGATTGCTTTTGCAATTCAAAACGAGGGTATTTTTTGCATTTTTTTGTTTTTTGAAAAACACATATGTGGCACACCCTGTACCCCTACCCGTGGCGCACCTGGTAGTGCGCCACGCCTATCTCGATATAACCGTGGCGCACCAGGCAGTGCGCCACGGCTAGGAGATAGCCGTAGCGCGAGGCCCGTGGCGCACCCCTAGTGCGCCACAGATGTTGTTTACAGGTGCGCCACGAACATGCGTTTTTCTAGTAGTGCAACCTGATGCAGGTCATGGCAGTCGAAGAAACCTGGACACGACCGTACCTCCAGTACTTAATAGATGGAGAACTACCTGACAGCCCGACAGATGCCCGGTGCATATCTCGCCGGTCAAAAGCCTTCACCATCATCAATGGCGAGCTGTACAAGCGCAGCATTTCGGGTGTACTACAAAGGTGCGTCACCATTGGTGACAGGAAAACCATACTTCAAGACATCCACGAGGGCATCTGCGGCCATCACGCAGTAAGTCGCTCCCTTGTCGCCAAAGCTCTACGAGCTGGATTCTACTGGCCAACGACCATGAACGACGCAAAAGACATCGTCTGAAGATGCAAAGGGTGCCAAAGGTTCGCGGACAAACCCACGCACCCGGGTCAGAGCTCAGGCCCATACCTTTGTCCTGGCCCTTCGCCCAATGGGGCCTCGACATGATCGGCAAACTGCCAAGGTCCTCGAAAGGGGGGCACGTCTACCTTCTAGTCGCAGTCGACAAATTCACCAAGTGGATCGAAGCAATGCTGGTCACTAACCAAAAAGGCAAGACTGCCGTCAAGTTCTTTGAATCGATTGTCTACAGGTTCGGCGTACCGCATAGCATCATCACCGACAATGGATCGAACTTCATCTCCAAGGAATTCCAAGACTTCTGCGAAGGCCTTGGAATCAACATCACATACGCCTCAGTGGCGCACCCGCAAATGAACGGGCAGGTGGAAAAGGCCAACGGCCTAATCGGCGCTGGCATTAAGAAGCGCCTCATGAGCCCACTCGAGCGACTCGCCGGAGCCTGGATGAAAGAGCTACCCTCTGTCCTATGGAGCTTGCGTACCACGCCAAACAGCTCCACCGGCTACACGTCGTTCTTCATGGTGCACGGAGCCGAAGCCGTGCTACCAGCCGAAGTACACCACCAGGCCCCCCGGGTCGTCGCTTATAGCGAAGCCGAATCCACGGCTGCACTTGAAGACACCGTCGACACACTCGATGAAGCATGAGACATAGCAGCAGCTCGATCAGCGGTGTACCAGCAGAGTCTCCGCAACTACCACAGCCGACGGCTGCGCCCAAGGTCCTTCGTCGAAGGAGACCTCGTCTTGCGACTCGAGCAAGAGCGACCGAAGAAATTCGAGTCACCATGGGAAGGACCCTACATCGTCACCGAAGTCATCCCAGGTGGCGCCTATCGCCTCAAGCACGTGGTGCGACGATTCTACCCCTAGATACCTACCCCTTTACTTTCAATAAGGCTATTCAGCCAAGGCTACTCAGCCGAACAATGTACCTCCTCCATTACGATATAAATAAAGCTAAGTGTCTCGCCCCAAAATTTTGTCTTCCTATTCGCACTTTTACTTCATGCTACAAATGCACTCGGGGGGCTCCCCCACCTCACGATTTCGTCGATTGAGGATAACACGTGTACACCTGAGTAGCTGACCACGTCAGGCTAACGAAAAGGACACGTATGCAAACAAAGCACTACGTGCTCAAACAACAACCAAACCTTTATAACAAAGGTCAAAACATGCCCAGTCAAATATATACAAATTTTATATTTATCTCTTTTACAGGCACTACCTATTCTAAAGAATAACCTGAGCACGCTGCTCAAATAGATCTACGATCTCTTCGGCATACTGCCTTACAGCCGCATAATGCGGACGCATATCCCACACAACACCATCTGGTCGAAGGGGTGGCCCAGCCGCTACAGCGGACAGATCTACATCAGGGTGATGCAGCCTCACAAGGGACAACGCAGCCTTCACTCCTGCGATGAGCTGATGCCGCACCAATTCCTTGACACGATTCACGTTCCGAAACTTCGACAGAAGACCAGAGAGGGTTGAAGGTGCAGCATCCAGCGGAAACATCACATGCAGAACCGACACGAGTGCAGTCTGCACCTGACGAAGCACCCGCGATACTTGGTGAACGCGATCTTGCATCGTCGCAAGGACCATAGCACGATCCCGATCCATCCAGAAGAACCCTCCGGCTTCCATGTTCTGTTGAGTCAAGCAATTGACCCGAACAGCAACACGCTCCTTCTCCTACCTTGGAGCAAGGTTAGCACCTGCAACACTTGCACAAAAGTAAGATGCAATGCCAGCAGGCGCATCCAAAGAAATGGGCAACAGCTCGAAAAACTTACACTGAAGCTGCTCGGACAATCGAAGCAATTCCGCCATCAGGTACTCCTCTCTGGCAGCACCTCGATCCGCCTTGGACTTCCAAACGTCGGCATGGCCACGCACCCCAAGCAACTCTTTCTCGAGACTACGAACACGGTCTCAAAGAAATGCAAGCTGCGACGAATCATCCAAAGATGGCCGCAGTCACGCTGCAGGCGAAGTGTCAACGGGATTAGCACCCGAAGGACCCTAGATCAACAGACAGGCAAAGACATGAACACACAGAAGCCACTACGTGGCACAAGGATTCATTCATCAAAATAATTACAACAAAAGAGACTACAACTATCCTACAGCTACAGCGCCTAAGACGCGACACCCTGAGTAGCCTCGGAGCCGGATTGCCTCACCTTGGCTTCCCCCTGATGCCGTAGCGCGTACTCGGCCAGCAGATCAATCAGCTTCGGCCCATAACGCTTACATCGAGCAGAATAGGTAGCGAAGGCTACCTCGGATCCATCGGCAGTCGTCGGCATCCGGGAAGTGACCTGGGGAAGGTCCAGCTCCACTCCAGCCGCCAAGGCCATTTCCAGCCCGACGGATGCACCGATGCCCTTCTGCTTGCGCTTGTACGCCGCAGGTGCTTCGGCTGACAGCACCTCCGCCAGAGCATCAACATCATCAAGGGCCGCGCCCTTGGGGACAAGATCCTTATAGAAGCGCCCAAGTACCTCCTTGGCCTTGGCAAGCGAGTTGACGACGGTGCCGCAACGATCTTCAACCGCCGTAGCAGCATCATCCAGAGCACTCCCGTGCTCCAGAGCACCGTGATCAAACTCGATGCCTGCGGCATCTAAAACAGCAAGGAAGAAGCCTCGGCCGCAGTGGCCAGCTCCAGCTCGAGGCGCTCCTTCGCACCAACGGCGACCTCGGCCTTCTTTTCCGCTTGACCGAGGCTCTTTTTGAGAGCATCAATCTCACGAAGGGAAGTGTTGTGCTCCTCTGCATTCAAATAATACAAACGTCGGATAACAGAACAAGAAAACAAGAATAAGCAAAGACCAAAGGCATAAACGTACCTTGAAGCTGTTTGAGGCTGGCCTCCAGCGCCAGGTGCTGCTGCACCAGTCGTTTGGCATCCTGCACAAAAGGATGCAGGAAAAAGACCTACCAGTCAAGAGAAGGACTTGGGGGCTATGCTCAAAAGAAAGAGCAGAAGCAAACTACACACACAAAAGCGCTTGGGGGCTCCCCCCGAGACTCGAAGGAAGAACAAACAACAAAACTCCTTTACAGATGCTCGGGGGCTTCCCCCGTGGCAGGAGGCAGAACTACTCACATGATCCGATGGCGACTCCGAAGGTCCGCTGGCAGCCTTCTGAGGCGCAACCACCTGAACCTCCTGCGGAGAAGGGTCTGGAGCAGCACCTTCAGAGGTAGCCACCGTATGAGGAGGAGGAGACGCGACTTTCGACTCCCCCATCATCTCCCGAGCACCATCGCTGGAGGAGTCGTTGGAAGAGTGCCTGCACAAGGACAAATTAGCACAAGTACAAAGTAAATAGGCAAGGAAAAGCAGTGCAGGATTAAAGAAATTTACGAGTCAAGCTCGCTCAGGTTGAAGACAGGAGGGGTCCTCCAGACTTTCTTCTCTTCCTTCTTCTCTTCCTTCTTTTCTTCCTTCTTCCGCTTCGCCGGCGGGTGCGGTGCCACAGCCCGCACGGGAACGACAGGAATCAGAGAGGAAGAGCCTCCATGCCCATCACTGTGACGTTCAAGACACAGCGGGTTCCTAGGAGTCGGAGGAGTCGAGGCATCCGAAGACTCACTGGAGCTCCGTGTTCGCTTGCGAGTGTGGTCCTCGCTCGACTCGTTGGCCTCTTCAGCCGGAGATCGCGCCGACGGCAGCTCGGACATGGAATCCACCACATCATTATCTGGAGCATCCGGAAATACTTCGGGTAATGGAGGCGACATGCCCGGTACTTTGAAGTTCTGCATAGGAGAAGAAAATTTGTTAGCAAACAAATGCAAATACAATGCAGTCGAAAATAGCGCTACACGCACGGATCTACACCTATGGAACAGGAAGCGAAGCAGAAAACGGTGAAGTCAGCGACTTCCCCGGGATATCCTCTCCAGCCTTGAACTTCAGCAATGAACGAAGGGCCATATCGAGATCTCCCTGGGAGAATTTCTCAGCCGAAACCCTAGTCGGATCACGACGGCCAGCATAAAGGAACATCGGGTGCACCATAGCCTGGAGTGGTTGCACCCGACGCTCAAGAAATGTGCGGATGATATCCACACCGTTCACTTCCTTCTCCGGAATCAACTGGAGATCCTCCACTCGACGATAGAGATCCTCTATCTCCGCTACCTCGCCATCCAAGATCTGGTTTTTACAGGACCTCTTCAGCTCGATCTTTTGGGAGGGGTCGAAAGGAGCAAGACCAAAATGCTGCCCAGCCACTATGGAGTCACGAATATAAAACCATCACCTCTTCTAGTACTGGACAGATTCAGACATGGAAAAAGAAAAGAAAAGCAGATTGGGTTTGAGGGAGATGATGCAACCCCCAATGGGATAAACACCATCTGAACCAGATTGCCTCTTCACGGAATAGAGTTTCCAATACCGAGCCAGCACTCACAGAAAGTGATAAAACAAGCAATGTGAAGAAGAGAATTGGGGGAAAGATGATGCAATTGGACACCGTAAAGAAAAAGAAGTCCACGAAGGAAGTCATGGACTGGGAAGGAAAATCCGCGAATAACGAAGGCGAGGAACATAACCCGAAACCCAGTGGGGGGACAGGGGATTACCTCGTTGCCTGGGAGTTTGACGGCCTCCCTATCCTGCGGGATCAAGCCCCGCTCACGAAGCTTGCGGAGATCACTCTCCCGCGTCTCCGATCGCCGCCAGCCACCGTCGGTGACACGGGTAGCGGCGGCACTCTTCTTCCCTCCAGCAGTGCTGGTACCAACCGCAGAAGAAGACTTCTTCGACTTCCCCATTGTGGTACTTCAGCGCCGGCGGCGAGAACGCAGGATGGAAGAGGGAAATGTCAAAGGATATTCCAACGCGCAGCAAGAACTCTCAGAGAACAAGGGAGCAGTGAAACGAGAATAGCTGTGGTGAAAACAAACTAATTTTGCCCAATGATTATAATGACGAAGACGATGCACAACAACCGTCCATCAAGAAGACCTAACGCCAACGGCAGGATCTGGCCATACACGTGTCAGCATCGCAACAAACCGTCGCTAACACGCCGTCCACTACGCGCGGAAATCGAGGCGACGCCGTAATTATCTCCACACGGCGCGTGACCGGTCAATTCAAGGTTAGAATGTGGGACCCATGTTCGTCCAGTCAAGTCATCTCTGACGCAGCAGACGCTTGAGGTCATCGATCGTCAGCACTGACGTTATCAAAAGCTATACTAGCAACAACTACAATTTCTTCGGCTTCAAAGCTAAGAGTACTCACTCGAATCTATGATTTGACCAATTACTCGGGGGCTACTCCTATCAGGAGCGCTAGCCGCGCACCCAAAAATTAAACAACACGTTATAGCACTGAACTGTTTCTTCGAGTCCTACGTTGAGTCTACGACTCCACTACGGACTCGGGGGCTACTCCCATAGGGAGGATGGATTTAAGCATCCGAAAAAATTTGTGTCCTACGGACCTGACACTGAACAACGGCTGAATTAAAGTCTCCGCTCGAGTCTACGACTCAAACAGACACTCGGAGGCTACTCCCATAGGGAGCGCTGGTCGCGCACCCTATAAAATTTCGACTGCGATCCTTCGGATCAGTATGCAAAAACTTTTCGGCAACTCTGCCCCAACTAAACGCTAAATGAGTAGCATTCTCCTTGGCTACCCGAAACACCTCCGCGGTGATAAAATTAGGATGCTGTGTCTGTGACACAAAGATAAGACCTACAGATATCATCTGATGGCCTGGTAACGCACATGACTGCGCTCTGCTAGTATAAACCCGTGCTAACAGGCGCGATAAAAAATCCCGACGGACGCGTTGGGTACATCAATTAAATTCACTGGAATTCCACTCCTGTAAGTCCTCCACGTCCTGAGTCGAATTATGCCAGCATATGTTTCGGATTCGAGTCGAGGGACTCGAATCTGAAGAAGATCGTGTTGTTTTGTCCTAAGACAGTTAACTAACCCTGATCCATCGGGAGAGTCAGGCACACACATCAACAATCCCTACACATTCTCTTGAAAGACAGAGTTGCACCCAAAGGATTGAAGAGTCCTCAGCCGAATCTATGATTCGACTGAACACTCGGGGGATACTGACATGGTTATACCCCGCGGGTACACGATCTCAGCATACCTGGTCCAGCCCAAGGAAGGCCCATGACAAATATACGCTGGCCTATGAAGATTTTTGGGTGGCCAATGCCCATGATGCCTTTGGATCCTTGGAGAGCAAGACTAGGGTAGATAGGAAATTCAAAGGGGTAAACCCTAGAACCTGTAACCGACTAGATCTGTGCCTAGGACCTGCCTAAGTCTATATAAAGGTTAGGAGGGCACGACCTAGATCTCTCTCTCATACTTTCGCATACGCACCTCCACGCCAGATTGCATCTGCGCACCCCTGTAATCATCGGTTCTGCCGTAATCAAGAGCAGACAAGCAGGAGTAGGGTTTTCCCTCCGGGGGCCTGAACCTGGGTAAACCTCGTGTCCCGTATTGCTTGTTTGCTAATCGTTCCGCGATCTCCAGCATCCCCATCTTCTACAAAACCCAAGTCCATAACAATGGGCATTGACGAGATTAAACGTCGTCAAATGGGTACTAATTACCGCGGTAATTGTGGGGAAAAAACTCGTGTGATGGTTCGATTCTCGCATGGCGTGGGGTCATGCGGTCAAACTCACCGATGACGTGGCACCCATGCATCATCAGCATGCGCCAAGGGCCCACCACTGAAGCGTCCCATCACGTCCTCTACATCGTGACCGAGGCATGCCATCTTCGTCAGCAATGCCACCATGAGCGGTGACAAAAAAGCATCGAGTTCGCCAACAAAGAAACCGATAAAATTGTTGGTGTTTTCTAAGTCAAGACCTTTGATGATATTTTCCTCGGATTAAAATGATCTCTAAGCCTATGCTCGGCTACAAGTATTTGTGCATAGCTCGGGGGGGCTACCCTCATTGGGAGTGCAGACCGTGCACCCGACAATTTTTTGGTGATTCAAGAAGGCCTGCATTGAGTACCTCCTCGGATGATAAGGCTTTGAGCCTATGCTCTGGTCCAAGCACTGGAACATAGCCTCGGGGGCTATTCCCATAGGGAGTGCTGATCACGCACCCGATAGAAAAAAAAACGAATCATCCCGTGGAGTCGACAAAAGAGCATGAAGAACAACTTTGAGCCTAGGTTTGAATGCAAGCATTCAAACATAGTCTCGGGGGCTACTTTCATCGAGAGCGCTGGACGTGTACCCGATAGAAAGGACAAAAATCCTTCTACGGAGTCAAGAACTTATGAGTTTTATCCAAGTGTATCCTCAAACGGTTACTCCCATCGGGAGCGATAGTAACACACCTGATGAAAATGTTAACAAAGTGGCAACTTCAGCAATTCCAACAACCAAACAAGGTAGTCTACAAGATCTTTGAGTTCTCAGACTGCTTCCGCCATGATAACATGTCTGAATGTCGTGTCTACGATATGAAAATAAGTCCTCGGGATCCGTCATGTGGACCTGGTGTTGTAGATATGCCCAAGAGGCAATAATAAAATGTTTATTATTATATCTTTGTGTTTATGATAAATGTTTACATCCCATGCTATAATTGTATTAACCGGAAACATTAATACTTGTGTGTTTTGTAAACATAAAAGGGTCCCTAGTAAGCCTCTTGTTGAACTAACTTGTTGATTAATAGATGATCATGGTTTCCTGATCATATACATTAAATGTTATTAATAACAAGATCATGTCATTAAGAGAATGATCTGATGGACACACTCCTATAGTTAAGCGTAGTGTAAGATCAAGTCATTTAGAGTTCATTTGCTATAAGCTTTCAAATACATAGTAACCTAATCCTTCAACCATGTAACACCCTGTACACTTGGACCCAGGGGTGTCACTGCTGGTAGCTTAATAGGATATCTAGACTGGCCCCATAGACCAACACTAATATTTTCTGCGCACTTTGTCCTCACTCATGGCACCCGGTACCCACTTCCCGGTCGGTCACCCATCCTAAAATTGATCTAGGCCAAGCACACTTAACCTTGGAGTTCTTTTCGAATGAGCTTCCGGAAAAGAAGTTGCAACTTGTTGGTATGAGTATCCTATCAATCCTATTAATTTATGTGCTTGGATCTCACAAACCATGAGATCATGTTAATCTCCATCGCCGGATGGATGCTTTGATGACATCAAACATCACTTCATAACTGGGTGGTTATAAAGCTAGCATTAGGTATTCTGAAAGTATGTGTTGAGGCACATGGATCAGGAGTGGGATTTGTCCATCTATATGACGGATAGATATACTCTGGACCCTCTCGGTGGAATGTAATCCAATTGGCTTGCAAGCATGTGACTAGTTCACGAGGGATGTCATATCACGGAATGAGTAAATAGTACTTATCGGTAACGAGGTTGAACTAGGTATAGAGATACCGACGGTCAAACCTCGGATAAGTAAAGTATCGCGCGACAAAGGGAACCAGTATCGTATGTAAATGGTTCATTTGATCACGAAGTAATCATAGAAATATGTGAGATCAATAATGGATTTCTAGATCCCACTAATGGTTATTGATCGGAGAGGTGTCTCGATCATGTCTGCATAGTTCACGAACCGTAGGGAGACACACTTAAGGATTCGATGATGTTTAGTAGATATGGAATATGAGTTGGAGACCGAATGTTGTTCGGAGTCTTGGATTGGATCCAGGACATCACGAGGAGATCCAGAATGGTCCGGAGAATAATATTCATATAAGGAAAGTCAATTTCCGAGGTTCGGAAATGTTTTCGGTGTTTTGACCGGAAGCTTCTAGAAAGTTCTAGAAGGTCCACCACCCCGGGAGGGGGTACTTGGAATGCACCATACCCTAATGGGGTAGGAGCATGGACCACTAGGTCAAGTAGGCCAAGGACAAGGAAGAGAGAAATAAACTCTAGTTTGAATAGTCAAATCCTAGTTTGAAAGTCAAAGTCCTAGTTGAGGAAGGAAAGGAAAACTTGAGGGAAAAGGATTCCCTTTCCCTCCCTATGCCGCCGGCCAAGAGGACTTGGGGGAGGACTCGGCCAGGGCTGGGAACTATGGCTGCCACCCCTTCACCCATACAAGGAGGGGTGGGGGCGCCCCCTTGTCCCTCACCCAAAACCCTAGCCGCCAGGCGCCTCCCTCTCTCCTCCATACAGCTGCTCCGGCTTAGGCGAAGCCCTACAGTAATCTCTTCTCCACCACCACCACCACACCGTCGTGCTATTGGGATTACATGGATATCTACAACCTCCGCTGCCCTGCTAGAACAAGGGAGAGGAAGGTCTTCATCGACTATCGTACGTGTGACCGCTGCGGAAGTGCTACCGGAACATGGCGCCGGAAGGATTGTCTACACGATCTTGAGATCGGCAAGTGAATGACTATATCAAACACGAGAATCCGATCTTCTTAAATGCTTTAGATCTATGAGGGTTAGTACTCTACAAACTTGTTGCATCCTATCTCGTAGATTAGATCTTGGATTTTGTGTGTTCCCGCGATAGAATTTTTTTTGTTTTCCATGGTGTGAACCCCTACAGTGGTATCAGAGCCGACTCTATGCGTAGATCTGTTGCACGAGTAGAACACAATGGTTTTGTGGGCGTTGATGCTTTTGTTGTCGCTTGCTTTTTGTGTACTTTGCATCTTGCGGGATGGTGGGATGAAGCGGCACGGGCTAACCTTACATGTCATCATACATGAGACTTGCTCCACGCTCAACGTGCAACTTGCATTGCACAAGTTGCTTTGCGGGTGTCTATCTCTCCCACCATAGGGAAGATTCAATTTACAATGGGAACTTGACAATATTGTATCAATGTTGTGGTGCATGTTCGTAAGTTAGAACGGTTCTTATTCGAGAGCCCTAGCCACGTAAAACATGCAAAGAAAATTAGAGGCGTCTAACTTGTTTTTGCAGGGCTTGTGTTGTGATGTGACATGGCCATGATTGTGATTATATATGATGTATGCAATGATCCTTATTGTAAGTTGGCAACCAACAGGAGCCTTATGGTTGTCCTTAAATTTCGTTTAAGACCTGCATGTCTATTCATCAAAGTAGTTGTAATAGTTGCTATTGGTGGTGGACAACCATGAAGCGGTGCCATTGACCTTGACGCCACGCCGATGATGATGGAGATCATGTTCGTGCTTTGGAGATGGAGATCGAAGGCACAAGAAAGGCCATATCATATCACATATTGTGAATTGCATGTGATTTTAATCCTTTTATGCATCTTGTATTGCTTAGATTGTGACGGTAGCATTATAAGATGATCCCTCTCACTAAATATCAAGTAATAAAGTGTTCATCCTTAGTAGGCACTATTGCTAAGAATCGTCGTTTCGAAGCACCACATGATGATCGGGTGTGATAGATTCTACGTGTGCATACAATGGGTGCAAGCCAGATTTGCACATGCGGATACTAAGGTTAACCTTGACGAGCCTAGCATGTACAGACATGGTCTCAGAACACGGAATATCAAAAAGTAAAGCATGATTCATATGATAAACATGTTGATTGTTCACCTTTGAAACTACATCATCTCTCGTGATGATCGGACTTGGTGTAGTGGATTTGGTTTGTGTGATCACTAAAACAATGTGAGGGATGTTGTTTTGAGTAGGAGTTCACCTAGTTAATTTAAGAATTAAATATGAACTTAATTTGTCATAAACTTAGTCTAAACTCTTTGTAAATATGTTGTAGATCATGGTGGCCCCTACCATCAATTTTAATGCGTTCCTATAGAAAGAAAAGTTGAAAAATAATGGAAGCAACTTTGCGGATTGGTTCCACAACTTGCGAATTGTCCTCAATGCTGGTTAGTTGACCTATGTGCTTGATGCATCGCTGGGTGACCTGCCTGCAAATGATGCTACCGATGAGGTGAATAATGTTTTCCTCACTCAGAAGAATCAATACTCCACGGTTCAGTGTGCCAATCAGAGCTTCAGAAGCGCTTTGAGAACCGTGACCCTCATGATATTGTCCGTGAGCTCAAAATGATATTTGAGACTCATGCGGCTGTTTAAAGTTATGAAGCCTCCGAGAAGTTTTTTAACTACAAGATGGAAGAGGGTAGCTCCATTAGCGAGCATGTGCTTAAGATGTCTAGGCACACGAATAAACTCGCAGATCTGGGAATCGCAATTCCTAATGCGTTGGGTATTCATCGTGTCCTCCAATCACTGCCACCTAGTTACAAGAACTTCGTGATGAACTACAACACGCAATGATGGATAAGTCGTTGCCTGAACTCTTCCCCATGTTGAAGTATGCGGAAGTGGAGATAAAGAAAGAGCACCAAGTGTTGATGGTCAATAAGACCACCAATTTCAAGAAGCAAGGCAAGCCTAAGAAGAAGGGTAACTTCAAGAAGGGCGAAAAGTAAGCTGCTGCGCCTACAAAGAAGCCCAAGGCTGGTCCTAAGCCTGATACTGAGTTCTTTTACTGCAAGGGCGAAGGTCACTGGAAGCAGAATTGCCCCAAGTACTTGAAAGATCTGAAGAACGACAACACCAAGAAGAAAGGTATATTTGATATACATGTTATTGATGTGTATCTTACTAGTAGTCGTAGTAGTGCCTGGGTATTTGATACTGGTTCGGTTGCTCATATTTGTGACTTGAAACAAGTGCTGCAGAATAAGCAAAGACTAGCGAGATACGAGGTGACGATGCGCGTTGGAAATGGCTCCAAGGTTGATGTGATCGCTGTCGGCACTCTCCCTCTTTATCTACCATCGGGATTAGTTTTATACTTAAATAATTATTATTTGGTGCTTGCGCTAAGCATGAACATTATATTTGGATCTTGTTTATTGTGAGACGGTTACTTGTTTAAGTCCAAGAATAATGGTTGTTCAATTTATATGAGTAATATCTTTTAGGGTCACGTGCCTATGATAGATGGTCTATTCTTATTGAATCTCGATAGTAGTGATGCACATGTTCATAATATAGATGCTAAAATAATGAAATTGAATGATAATTCTACATACATGTGGCACTATCATCTTGGTCACATTGGACTGAAGCGTATGAAGAAACTCCATTCCGATGGATTTCTTGAATCACTTGAAAGATGTGAAGCATGTATAATGGGAAAAATGACCAAGACTCCATTCTCTGGCATAATGGAGCAAGCTACGGACTTATTGGAAATCATACATACCGATGTGTGTGGCCCATTGAGTGTGGCATCGCGTGGTGGTTATCGTTATGTTCTTAATTTCACGGATGACTTGAGTAGATATGGGTATATCTATTTCATGAAACATAAGTCCTAAACTTTTGATAAGTTTAAGGAATTTCAAAGTGCAGTAGAGAATCAACATAACAAGAAGATTAAATTTATGCGATCTGATCATGGAGGTGAGTATCTAAGTTATGAGTTTGGCGAGCATTTAAAGAAATGCGGAATACTTTCACAATTGACACCGCCGGGAATAGCACAACATAATGGTGTGTACGAACGTTGTAATCGAACTCTCTTAGATATGCTTCGTTCTATGATGTCTCTTACAGATTTACCGTTATCATTTGGGGTTATGCATTAGAAACATCCGCATTCACTTTAAATAGGGCACCATATAAATCCGTTGAAACGACACCGTATGAATTGTGGTTTTGTAAGAAACCTAAATTGTCATTCCTTAAAGTTTGGGGTTGCGAAGCTTATGTAAAGAAGTTACACCCCGACAAGCTTGAACCCAAAGCTGAAAATGCGTCTTCATAAGATACCCTAAATAAACAATTGGGTATACCTTCTATCATAGATCCGAAGACAAAATTTTCGTTGCCAAGAATGAATCCTTTCTCGACAAGGAGTTTCTCTCGATAGAAGTGACTGGAAGGAAAGTAGAACTCGACGAGGTTGTCGAACCTTCTCTCAGATTTGAGAGGAGCACAGCTGAAAGAACATTTCATGATCTCTAGTGTTTTGTGTGTTAGATAACAATATCAAGGATTATTTAATGTGTGTTGAAGTGCTGGAGGTCTTAGCAAATTCAAAAGATGCCCAAAGTGTGTTTGGGGGGGGGGATAATCCGCCCCTGCCAGGAGTCGGATAATACGCCCTCCCCCAATCGACAAATGAAGCAAGGGCACAACGTACTGCATGGGGTGCGGATTTCCCCCGGATTGTCCGGCTTGGGCCGGAATTTTTGCCCATGCCGGATAATCTGCCCTGGGAGTTTTGCAAAGGGTACCATGGCGCGGAGCACTGCATGGGGGCGGATAATCCCCCGGATTTTCCGGCCCTGGGGCGGATAATCCCCCGGATTTTCTGGCCTTGGGGCGGACTTTTCCCTAGGACGGACAATCTGCCCCTTGGGAGGGCCAGATAATCTGCCCCCTTGAGGAAATTCATCAAGACAAACACGACGCGACGTACTTTGTGGGGGAGGATTTTGCCCTGGACTTTCTGGCTCTAGGGCGGATTTTCCCCCAGGGCGGATAATCCGCCCCCAAACTTCTCCAACGACTAGTTCTGGGCAGGGGTATTTAAACCCATCTCTTCCCCCCGCCAGAACTCTTGATTCATTCGAAAGAGACAAGACCTGTTCTTCAAGTTCCAACAAACCACCTTCACCCACCCAAAGGCCTCGATCTTTGGGGAATCGAAGGAGGAGTGCTTGATCTTCATCAACATCAATCAAGCGCTTCACTTCCCCTCCATTCACTTGGAGGATTCTCGATCTAGTATTTCTTGCGAATATCTAGATCCTTGTTTTGGTTATTTGATAATCCTTGTTCTTGTGGCATCTTGTTGTCATCACGGGATCCTCCAATTTGGTTATGGATGTGTGCCCTGCTAGAGTTGTAAAGGCACTGGTTCCCGCCTCGAAGGGTACCAATAGTGGAGAGGTGGATCAGGCCTTTGGTGGCGAGATCCATCGGAGAATAGGGTGAGGCTTATTGTGGCGTGGTGGTATTAGAACCACCCACTCCTCCAATGCAGACGTACTTCCCTTAACAAGGAAGGAACTGCGGTAAAACAAATCCATGTGTCTCCGCGTGCTCCACTACGGTTTCCTCGCTCCTCTCTTAACGTGTTTAGTAGATAGGTTTGTATATAGGGAAATTCTCGTAGTTACATATCTAGAGAATTTACTTTGTGTCAAGCCTAAAATTGAAAAGGAACTACAAATTGAGTAGCATCTATTCACCCCCTCTAGGTGCCCATACGATCCATTTCAATTGGTATCAGAGCCCCGACTCTTTATTCGGGCTTAACCGCCCAAGAGAAGTATGGGTACCAAGGGAGATGGGAGTGATGCAACGGAAATAGTCAACATGAACGATCTCAAGACGTTGGAAACAACCTTGATTAATTCTATGGAGACTAAGATGGAAGAGATGCGTCAAATGATAATGCGTCTTTCCGCACCCGCAACACCACCTCCATCTGCCTCTGAGGCCACCACTCCACAATCTAAGGAAGATGATAACACCAATTCCAAAGAGGACGAGGTGTTTGGTGAGGCACTAGTAAGAGCTCCTCCTAGAAAAAGGATAGTGGTAAGGAAGGATACAATGAGGTTTCTCATGTGTATCCTGATCCACCTATCCCACACCCTCATATACACAATAGGGGTGATCCACCCAAACTTTCTGCATCTACTTTTAATCAATGGAATTTTTTGATGAAGTCTCATGTGTGCAGCTCATCCATTGAGTTATGGAAAATCATAGAGAATGGTATTCATGTTGGATATCCAAACAACCTAACAAGAAGAGAGGTTGTCGATAGCCAACTCAATGCAACGGCTCTACACATGATCCAGCTTGGTGTGGGTACCAAACACATGCTCCACATAGAACATCTCAACGCATCGAAGGAAGCTTGGGATGCCCTTACCGAGCTCTTCATTAGAAATGAAAGCATGAGAAGAAATAGGTATGATGCTTTGAGTAACCAAGCTGAAGGGTTTTATATGATGGATGGTGAAGATCACGAGGATATGTATAGGCGGCTCAAGTCACTAGCCACCACATTCAGAAATCATGGTGCTTCCCATGTTGATGACACGTGGATTAAGAGAAAGTATGTAAGTGCCCTTATGCCATTTGAGCCCACAGATTTGAAGAGTCTCCAAGGAAGGCATAACTACCACCTAATGACATCCAATGAGGTAATGCAAGAAATGGAAGGTTTCAAAGTGGCTGCCAAGAATGCTGAAGATGCTCGTGCTCGAGCCATTGGAATGCAAAAGGGGACATGGACTTAAAGACAAGTGTGGCTGAACAAGACGAGGATGACATAGATGCTATGGACTGTCCCGAGTATGTCAAGAGGGATCATGGTGAGTACATGGTCTTCTATGCCAGAAACTTTTGGAAGGACCCAGCCAAAGCAAAATCTGAACTTGAATGCAAGAGTGGATCAACTGGAAGAAGGGAAAACGGTCCCAAGATGAGAACTTGTTTCAACTGTGGAGACCAGCTGCACTTTGTAGCTGAGTGTCCTAATAAAAGTAGAGAGGACAATGGAGGAAGACTCATCCTCAAAGAGAAGTCAAAGGCTCCACGAAAGAAGCAATTTGTGAAGAAGAATGCTCCATTCAAAAGGCAACCAAAGATTGTCTTAGTGGATCAAGAGGAGTATTCATCGGAAAGCGAAGATGAAGAAGAAGATGATAGCTCACGAGAGGTGGCTGCCATAGTCACCACATCTACACCGACATCTCTCTTCGACTCATCGAATGAAAACATCACCAACAAGAACGTCACTTGCCTCATGGCAAGAGGTTCCGAGGTATCATCTTCCATCACTTATTTTCCTAAGGCTATGATTGACATGGATGATCCTACTAGTCTTGAGGTTAAGGAAGAAATTATTGCTTCGGACTATTTTATCACTAAGTTGCAAGGTGATCATAAAAGACATTTTGAGTCTCTCACGGACCAGCTGGCCCAAAATGAAGTTCTCCTTGAAGAAAAGGGTAGGATTGAAAGGGAGGATGCAATGGAGATTTCCTCCCTAAGAAATGCTCTAGAAGAAGAGGAAGAGGCTCGAGTCTCTCTTGAAGAGAGAATTGAGTCAATCGAGGAGTCTGATATGTCGGAAATGTATCTATAATTTTTGATGTTCCATGCTTGTTTAGTATCTACTTTGCTTTGCTTTGTCTACACTTTGAGGTGTTTTTATATGTTTTCTGGTACTAACCTATTAACAAGATGCCACAGTGCCAGTTGCCTATTTTCTTCTGTTTTTGGTTCTAGAAAAGCTAGTAAGGAAATATTCTCGGAATTGGACGGGACAAAAGCCAAAGTCCATATTTCACCGAGGAGAACACGGAGTCCAGAGGAGAGACGGAGGGGAGCCATAGGGCGACCACACCCCCTAGGCGCGCCCCCCCTGGCCGCCCTCCTGCCTCGCCTCTTTGCCTATAAGAAGCCCCCGATGCCTAAACCCTAAGGACCGGATCAATATTCCACTAAACCGTTTGTAGCCGCCGCCACCATCGTCCCTAGATCCGGGGGGAGAGGGGGTCTGAAGATCTTCCCGGCACCCTACCGGAGGGGAGATCATCTCGGAGGCCTTCTTCTTCATCATGCCATCCTCCGGTATGAAGCGTTAGTAGTTCCACCTTAGACTACGGGTCCATGTAGTAGCTAGATGGTTGTATCTCCTCCTTGTGCTTTCATGTCTAGATCTTGTGAGCTCCGTTCATGATCAAGAATCTCATCTATTTGTAATCATGCATGTTGTGTTTGCGGGGATCCGATGGATATTGAGATTACTATGTTAGATTGATTAATGGTTTTGTCTTATTGATTCTATCATGTATGTGTTGTTTGTGATCTTGCATGCTCTCCGTTGTTAGTAGCTATCTTGGCCAAGTAGTTGCTAGTGACTCCAAGCTGGGGTATTTATGCTCGATAGTGGGTTCATGCCTCTATTTAATCTAAGGGAAGTGACAGAAATCTCTAAGGTTGTAGATGTGCTGTTGCCACTAGGGAGAAATTAACGGTCTCTTGTTCATGGAACAAGTGGATTGTTTACCTTACACACTTTGCTTAAAGCAGTTGTATGTTGCTTCCAACTTAATACTGGAGGGGCTTCGGATGATAACTCAAAGGTGGACTTCTAGTCACAGATGCAGTTGGATGGAGGTCTATGTATCTTGTTGTATTGCCCAATCGAATCTCAAAGGATCATGATGTCTAGTATTGTATTGTTATGCCTTGCTCAGTCCTGTCAATTGCCCTACTGTAATTTGTTTACCCAACATGCCATGTTTGTTTATCTAAGGAGAGCACCTATAGTGAACTATGGACCCCGGTCCAATCTTTACCATTGATACATCTTCCACTGTTACTTGTTGCAAACCACCATTATCTTCCACACCATACAGTTAATCCTTTGTTACATCAAACCAGTGAGATTGACAACCTCGATGTTTGTTGGGCAAAGTTGAGTTTGTGTTGTGCAGGTCTCCAAGTTGCTAGCAATGCCTTTGAGTCGTTTCCTTCCTCCTACTGGTTCGACAACCTCGGTTTCTTACTGAGGGAAAACTTGCTTCTATGCTCTTCACACCTTGCTCTTGGGGTCTCCCAATGAGGCACTAACAACACACCAACAAGCTTTTTCTGGCGCCATTGCCGGGGAGGCTAAGGACGTCTTTACAAGGGGAGTCCTTCTCAAACTTTCTCTTTACTTTGTTTTTGTTTTGCTTAGTTTCTTTTGCTTGGTTTTGTTTGCCTCTTTTTATCAAAAACTCCAAAAAAATTAGTTTAGTTTGGTTTGCTTTCTCTTATCAAAAACACAAAAAAATTAGTTCCTACTCTAGTTGCTGGTCTGTTATTGCCTTGCTTGGTCATGCTTTCTATCAATGGATGGTTTCTTTGAAACTAGTTCTTATTGGCAAGGTGGGTTCATGGAAGAAGAAAAGTATTATTATAAGGAACACCATTTATCACAAAAAGGGAAACACTTATGGGAACAAATTGATAAATTGAAGAGACTAATGCCTTGGACGAGCCCATGGAAGAAGAAATTGTTGAAACTGGAAGCTCATTAGATGAAAAAGAGTAGGAGGAGAGTGATGAACAAAAGGAGGAAGAATGGATTATCTACCCATGCTTCTAATGAGAGTAACTCTTTATCTCTTACATTATTTGATTGTCCCCCTTGCTTACCAAAGGAGGATGAATGTTATGTTCCTGTGGATCCTTTTGAAATATCTACTTTGAGTAAAACCTCTGAAGGTTTTAATCCCACTATTCTTGAGCTTGATAGAAATTATGTGTTTGTAGTTCATGAAAAGCATACTTTATGTGATAGTTATATTGTTGAGTTTATTCATGAGGCTACTGAAAATTATTATGGGAGAGGAAAATATGGTTGTAGATGTTTTCATGGTACTGAAACACCTCTCTATGTGCTGAAAGTTTTGAAGTTACTCTTGTTTTATCTTCCTATGCCTGTCACTTTTTATTTGTGAATTTATTTGTGTACAAGGTTCCTATGCATAGGAAGTGGGTTAGACTTAAATGTGTTTTGAATTTGCTTCTTGATGCTCTCTTTTACCTCAATTCATATTTCTTATGAGAGCATCTTCTCAAACTATCAAGCCTAACTTAAAGGCATTAAAGAAAAGTACTTGTTGGGAGATAACCCAAGAGTTTTCTTGAGTCTTGGAAGTTATTACTTCAGTAATGACCTCTCCTTATCCTTTTTGTTTGCTTTTTTGTGCCAAGAATGACCTCTAATGAGAGGAAAGTAAGATTTGGGGAGTTGCTGTCCCGAAACAGATTTTTGTGCTCCACCATAAACATTTGTGAGGAATCTCTGTAAGTCGGATTGAGCTGAAAATTTACTAATAAATCCCCCAGTATGTTAGATAACTTTCATTAGTTCAACACGTTTTGATTTGAGCAACAGAAGGTCTTAGAAAAAATAGGTTTATACCTGCTGGTCTGTTTTGACAGATTTCTTCCATTATTTGCATTTGCTTCTTATTGATTCCTTTTGGGGTTCTTTTTGGGAAATCGAGCTTTTTGAGGGAATTTCTACAGTAAATTGTGTTTTTACTTAAAAGTTTTGCTGTTCTAACGCTAAGCGTAAGGGTCTATTATATTTTGAATACACTAATGTTGCTAATGAAGATTGTGTGAAGTTTTGTATGAAGGAAAATTTTCAGGTGTAGAGAGAGAATGGTGTAATAAGATGAATAATGGACAAAATCTCAAGCCTGGGGATGCCACCCCGGTGTCACCCCAAGAAACATCCATGAGGTACAAGCGTCAAAGCTTGGGTATGCCCAAGGCATCCCCTTCTTCATCAATAAAAAGCTCATGTCTTTCTAGACACTTCGTTTTATTGTTTCATGCACTGTTGTATTGTTCTTGGAGCGTCTTAGTGTTTGTTTGGTTTGCTTAGTTTGATTAGTTTGATTGAATAAAGTAGTTTGTACCCCCAATCTCGCTTTGTTGTTTCAAATAAGTTGATTGGTGTTGGAAAGGAGTAGAAAGTTCTTGCTTGAGAAGTGCAAGAGGAGCTTGCATTGACTGTGACTTAGACTTTAGCATGTCATGCTAGGTGTTGTTTTGACCTTAAGCTTAGTGAGTATTGTTGTAGCATGACTTGTTCCAAACAATTGGATTGCTTAGTGTGCCTTGAAGGAATCATGGCGTTGTTTTAGCATGCAAAAAGCATAGTATTGCGGTATTATCCTTTGATGCTTTGTTTGGGTTGACTTGGAACATGATCACACAATGTTATGACTATAGCCTCTATGATCATTTAGTCCTTGACTTGTAGTACCACTCTATGCTTTGATTAGTAATGTTTTGTCGCTTTGCATGATTATGGCCATTATTGCTCTCTTAGTTGGTTGCTCCCAGTCTTTTGCTAGCCTCCACTTGTATGAGTAAGTTCTACTCATGCTTCCAACTCCCAAGAAACCAAGTTATTCCAAAGTGTCCACTATAAATTCCTATGCATGGTGTGTTACACCATTCCAAGTATATTCTTGTTTTCAGCTATCTTCCAATTAAAAAGTATTTTGTTAAAAATTAGTGATTAAATCTCTCACAAACTTGATGGCACACTTTATTTTTCTTGCCCCTAATAAACTTGAACCATTGTGTCATCTATGTTGTATATGCTTGCACTTATACGTTTGAATTAGCAGAACCGTGCTGTCACGGGGAACACTTTCAACATTGCACTTGTACTTTGTACACAGTTGATATCATGCTCCTTTGTCTATGGATGTCGTCGATGTGAAATAAAAGGGGAGCTTGTAATTCCATGGAGTTATGTATTTTGTGTTAGAGAAACACCTTGGCCCCTAGCCTAAGCCATGTCTAATCATGGTGGAAACTTGCAGCATCACCATAATGAACAATCTGTAAATCATCCTCAATAAAAACATATGCAAATAGCAAATAAAAAGATCGTTGAGATGCTCATTGTCTGCTTGCCTTGTCATTTTGGTTATGGGATAGCTCCTGTACCATGTGCAAGGGGTACCCCGTTGGCGGTTCTCTATGATACACATGTACTTACTATGACAAGAACTTATAGGTGACTAAAGTTGAGTAGCATGAGGAGCGGCCCTCATATTCAAGGGACATGAGATTGCCAACTTATACTTTTTCAAGCATATACTCCATAGTTTATTCACTTTAACCTTAATCACTTCAAGATGCTTATGATAGGGGCAATGAGGGCTAAAAGCTAACAAGTACCATAATTTTTGGAAGCTCTTTTTGAGACTTGAAATCCCTTCTTCCCTTTATGAAGGGCCTTTCTTCCACCATTATTTTTAGTCTCCACCTTCTACCTTAGGCACTAGTTAAGAGAGAATAGTTGCCATTCTTAGTTCTATGTGCATTGTCCCAAAACTTATTGATTGATGCATATTGTTGATATTGCTTGTTCTTGTGCTATTTGTATCTAGTCACTCTTATGAACTTTGAAGGTGTCCTATGCATATATTTGCTACTCTATGAGGGACAAGTTGAATGCCACTATGCCATGTTTTCTGTATGTGAAACAAACAAGCGTTTTTCAATGCATGTTATTCATGATCTTTTTTTGTAGCCTTTCATGTTGCATGCATAGTTACTTTGTGTTACTGTTAGAACTCCATCTTTCATGCTCATGTTTAGAGTTCTTTGATCCCAACTTTCAATGCTTGCAAATGGTTTGATCTTGGTTTTGATGGTGCATGTCACCTAAAAAATTATTCTTTTATGACTTACCTACTCGTGGACGAGTAGGAGTTAAGCTTGGGGATGCTTGATATGTCAGAAACGTATCTATAATTTTTGATGCTCCATGCTTGTTTAGTATCTACTTTCCTTTGTCCACACTTTGAGGTGTTTTTATATGTTTTATGGTACTAACCTATTAACAAGATGCCACAGTGCCAATTGCCTATTTTCTTCTGTTTTTGGTTCCAGAAAAGCTAGTAAGGAAATATTCTCGGAATTGGACAGGACAAAAGCCAAAGTCAATATTTCACCGAGGAGAACACAGAGTCCAGAGGAGAGACGGAGGGGAGCCACAGGGCGGCCACACCCCCCAGGCGCGGGCCCACCCTAGTCCATGCCTAGGTAGGATGTGGGCCCTCTGGCCGCCCTCCTGCCTCGCCTCTTCACCTATAAGATGCCCCTGATGCCTAAACCCTAAGGACCGGATCAATATTCCACGAAACCATCTATAGCCGCTGCCACCATCGTCCCTAGATCGGTGGGGTCTGAAGCTCTCCCCGACACCCTGCTGGAGGGGAGATCATCTCGGAGGCCTTCTTCTTCATCATGCCAGCCTCCGGTATGAAGCGTGAGTAGTTCCACCTTGGACTATGGGTCCATGTAGTAGCTAGATGGTTGTATATCCTCCTTGTGCTTTCATGTCTAGATCTTGTGAGCTCTGTTCATGATCAAGATCTCATCTATTTGTAATCATGCATGTTGTGTTTGCGGGGATCCGATGGATATTGAGATTACTATGTCAGATTGATTAATGGTTTTGTCTTATTGATCCTATCATGTCTGTGTTGTTTGTGATCTTGCATGCTCTCCGTTGTTAGTAGCTATCTTGGCCAAGTAGTTGCTAGTGACTCCAAGAGGGGGTATTTATGCTCGATAGTGGGTTCATGCCTCTATTTAATCTAAGGGAAGTGACAGAAATCTCTAAGGTTGTAGATGTGTTGTTGCCACTAGGGAGAAAACAACGGTCTCTTGTTCATGGAATAAGTGGATTGTTTACCTTACACACTTTGCTTAAAGAAGTTGTCTATTGCTTGCACCTTAATACTAGAGGGGATTCGGATGATAACCCAAAGGTGGACTTCTAGTCATAGATGAAGTTGGATGGCGGTCTATGTATCTTGTTGTATTTCCCAATTGAATCTCATAGGATCATGATGTCTAGTATTGCATTGTTATGCCTTGCTCAGTCCTGTCAATTGCCCTGCTGTAATTTGTTTACCCAACATGCCATGTTTGTTTATCTAAGGAGAGCACCACTAGTGAACTATGGACCCTGGTCCAATCTTTACCATTGATACATATTCCACTGTTACTTGTTGCAAACCACCATTATCTTCCACACCATACAGTTAATACTTTGTTACAGCAAACCAGTGAGATTGACAACCTCGCTGTTCGTTGGGGCAAAGTCTTGAGTTTGTGTTGTGCAGGTCTCCAAGTTTCTAGCAATGCCTTTGATTCATTTCCTTCCTCCTACTAATTCAATAACCTCGGTTTCTTACTGAGGGAAAACTTGCTGCTGTGCTCTTCAGACCTTGCTCTTGGGGTCTCCCAACGAGGCATTGACAACACGCCAACAGAGTCACACGAAGAAGTTGTGACCAAGCTTGTAAAGGAATGTGACAATACTTTAGCCAAAGCAAAGAAACTAAAGAGAGAAAAAATTGACTTTGGGGCTGCTCATGCTAGACTCTTCGAGGAATTGGAGAAACTTGACATTGCTCACAAGGATTTGGAAAGTGAATTCTCTATTCTCAATGAGTCTCATGATCGGCTCCAAATTCGATTGATCAAGTATGATATCCCTAGCACATCTAAATCAACATATGCTCATGAAGAAAATTCTAGGGTGGAAGATGAGTTTGCCAAAGCTTCCACTTCCAAAGGTAAGGGAGTCCATAATGATATTCTTGGCAAGCAAAGATCGAACCTTGGAAAAGTGGGACTTGGCTATGTCTCCAATTCCAAGAGTAGAAGAACAAGAAGAGGAATACCAAGAATGCGCAAGCAAAGACAAGCACCATTTAAAAGGACATCACAAAGGACAAAACTGATCATATTGGTTTCGAAGGGTCTAACGATCCTAATTATGAGCTGTTTTGTGATTATTATGGTGATATCTATGCTAATTAGGTTGGTCGTTTTGATGAATATATTGCTTGATCTATTTGTCTTACAAAGACCCTAGTTACTACCATGAGAGGACCCATTGAAAAATGGGTACCTAAAACCAAGAAGTAACTTTCTTGCAGGGCTATGCTTCCGGTGGATCTAAATGGGTGCTAGACAGTGGGTGCACTAGTCATATGACCGGAAGCAAATATATCATCATGGAGGTGAGACCCAACCATGATCTTATTATAGTCTCCTATGGTGATAAGTCTAAATATGAGGTATTGGGTCTCGGCAAGGTTGTGGTTGCCCATGATATCTCTCTCGTGGATGTCATGCTTGTTGAGACCCTCAGTTACAACTTAATTTCTGTTCGTGCCCTTGGTAAGATGGGATTTGATGTTTTAATAGATGGTGATTTAGTGGTACTCTTGTGGAGAAAGTCTCTAAAGGTCGCTTTCATTGGGTACGTCAAAAATGACCTGTATGTGGTGGAATTTTTGGGGAAAACCACGACGGGTCTGATGTGCTTATTCAGAAAGGCCGACTGATGACCCACAAGTATAGGGAGTGTATCTTATAACTTTCGATAAATAGGAGTGTCGATCCCAACAAGGAGCAGAAGGTGTTGACTAGTGGTATGGAGCAGGAAATCTCTGTAAATACTTGGCAAACGGATTTTAGGGGTTTTCTGATAAAGCAAGGAAATAAAGTGCAAGTAAATAAAGACAGCAAACAACTGCAGCAGTGGCCTAATCCTTTCTTAGCAAAGGACAAGCCGGTGGAAATACTAATGAGGACCAAACGTTCTCGAGGACACATGGGAATTCTGTAAAGTGCTTTCGTTTCATATAGCTGATTAATATTCTTTGGTTTTGTAAGTGTTGTGTGGGTGAACCTATGCTAATGTACCAACCTTACTTGGACTAATACATACTTGTGATTAAATCCCTTGCAAGCATCCGCAACTACAAGAAAGTAATTAAGATAAAAACCTAACCACAGCCTTAAACTCCGAGATCCTACACTCCCTTGTGCAATGGATTCCTAACGGGGGTTCAGGTTTCTGTCACTCCGGCAACACCACAATTAGTAGCCAAATACAAAATGCATTCCCCTAGGCCCATAAATGGTGAAGTATCATGTAGTCGACGTTCACATGACACCACTAGAAGAATAGCACCACAACTTAAATACTAAACCATTGAATAATACCTCAACACAATTCCACTACTAACAACATGACTTCTCCCATGTCCTCAAGAACTAAATGAACTACTCACGAGACATCATATGGATCAAGATCAAAGATGATATGATAATGGATAACAATCTGAACATAAACAATAATTCAATGGTTCCACTCACAAGCATCAACTACAATAGTAATCAACACTGGGAAAGTTTCCCCTAAGAACTAAGCAAGATTCAACACAATTGTTACAACGGGATGGAGTGGTGATGATGGTGCTGGTGGAGATGATGGTGTGGATGATGATGATGATCTCGATGAAGTCTAGCTTGATGATGGTGTTGATGGCAACGATCTCCCCTCCACGGGAAGGAATTTCCCCGGCAGAAATCTGTCTGCTAGAGAGCTGTTTCTCTCTCGGTGTTTTCCGCCCCGCAGAGGTGGCAGAATCTTTTTGTGGTTGCTCCCTGTGTATTAGGGTTTCTAGGAGAAGATATAGGCGAGAGGGCGGAGCTAGAGGTGATCCAGGTTGGCCACACCCCCTGTAGGCGCGGCCTAGGGTGGCCCGTGCCTGGGGTGTGTGGGCCCCTTGTGGCCCAACTCCGCCTCCCCTTCTAGCATTCTTCGTATTCTAGGAAAATAGGATTTTCCATAGTTTTTCTGGTATTTTCTGATCTTTGCGAAATTGCATCAAAACACCTCTTTTTCCATCAGAATGCAAAAATAGATGAAAAGACATTAGTAACACCTCTTAATATGAAATATATCAGTGAATAGAGGCAAATTATGATATAGAATATTGATGCAAATTGGACGTATCAACTCCCCCAAGCTTACACCTTCGCTTGTCCCTAAGATAACTGAGCTCAGTAAACATGTCCACAAGTATGGAGTGAAGTGTCGATAAAAGAATACGGACAAGAAGCATCACACTTACCATTACACAACTCATATAGGAAAGCAACTCATAATTATATAACTTAGCTTGCAACAAGTATAGGAGTCACAATAGAGATGCATAAAGATAAATCATAATTGGGATTGGCGAACTTTTCTCTTGGTCAGAGAACAGTTGGCAAACAGTTTTCAAGCAAAGTTTTTGTAAAGAAGTTTATAACATGAGTACTCTTTGCTCAAGCATAAAAGGTTTTTCACAATGATAGCTTTCAAAGTAATACTCATTTAGATGAGAGTCTTGTGCAAACAAGGAAGATAAAGAACATGATTGAAAAAATCATCATATTAATTCTTGAAACACAACAACTCAAATGCTTCCTGGAGATGGAGAGGAATAGGTTTACTGACTCAACTTAGAAGTAGGAGAAATGGCCCTTCATAGAGGGAAGAAGGGATTTCAAGTTCATAAAGGGCTTTCAAAAGATTATGGTACTTACTAGATTTGAGCTCTCATTGCCCCTATCATAAGCATCTTGAAGTGATTAAGGTTAAAGTGAACAAAGATGGAGTATATGCTTGACGAAATATAATTTGGCAATCTCATGTCCCTTGAGTACGAGGGCCACTCCTCATGCTACTCAAATTTAGTTACCGGTAAGTTCTTGTCATTGTAAGTACATGTGTATCATAAAGAACTGCCAATGGGGCACCCCTTGCACATGATACAAGAGCTATCCCATAATCAAAATGACAAGGCAAGCAGATAGTGAGCATCTCAGCGATCTTTTTATTTGCTATTTGCATAGGTTTTTATTGAGGATGCTTCACGGATTGCTCTCTATGGTTATTCTGCAAGTTTCCACCATGATTAGGCATGGCTTAGGCTAGCGACCTAGGCGTTTCTCTAACACACATACATAACTCCATGGACTTACAATCTGCCCTTTTATTTCACACCAACGACATCCACTAACAAAAGAGCATGATATCAACTATGTACAATGTACAGGTGCAATGTTGAAAGCGTTCCCCGTGGCAACATGGTTCTGCGAATTCCAACGTATAGGTGCAAGCATATAAAACTTCGATGACACAATGGTTCAAGTTTATTAGGGGCAAGAAAATAAGGTGTACCATCAAGTTCGTGAGATCTTTACTAACTAGTTTTGACATAACAAAATAATTTCTAATTTGAAAGATAGATGAAGCTTGATAATTTACTCGGAATAGCAATAATTCCAATAGGTAGATATGGTGGACACAAATGGCATAGGTTTTGGTTTGAAGGGGTTGGATCCATGAGAAGTATGCCTTCTCAAAACAGGTTTTTGGCTAGCAAGTCTAGGTAGCAAGCAAAAGAGTTGAAGGAAACAAGCAAACATACAAGTAATAAAGCCAAACATACAATCTTCCTTGAAGACACAAAAGATCTTAAATAAAGAATACTAATCTTATGAGCCAAACAAGAAAGAAAATACATGATATAAAATACCTGTAAGCTTTTTCTCTTTTCCTTTCAAACCTCAAAAAGTGTTGCTACTGACCAGAGCTTGGTTTTCCAAAACCAATTTAGATCTACTTGATGCTCCCAAAGTGATAACAATACTGATCAAAAATATCAATCATATAATAGAGACTGCAAACTAAAATAAGAAGTGCAAAAAGTAAAAGATAAAACTTCTCATTAATATTCCATAAAGGCACTCACACCAAGGGATACATAGATAACCAACTAAAGGAGAGATACTTCCAAAATGCAAACCAACCTATAAGATAACTTCTCTACCCAAGATATGAAACTACTAAAGAGGTAAAAGAAAAAGATAATGATGTGATACCGTGGCACTCCCCCAAGCTTGGAACAAGCCAAGGGGATGCCAAAGCTGATGATGAATTACTCCTTTGGTGGTGGTGTTCTCTTGATAAGCTCTTCAATCAGTTCCCTCAAATCCTCTATCTCGAAGGTTAGAGTACGAATCAACTCCGAATTATGCTCAATGCGGTTCATGATCATGTCAGACCGAGAATCCCAGTCCTTGTTATTCTTTCCCCACTCTTCCTTCTTAGTATTTCCTTCCCTGCATGGTTAGAACGAGGCAGATCCCAAACAGAGGGCAACCTCCCTTGGGGCACCTTTTGGTATTGTTGCTCAATTAAGAGAGTATGGAAGGGGTTCTTGGTGCGTGAAGGAAGTGATAGTGGAGCGAGGATATGACGTGGGGTTTTCCCTCCTGTAGACATCCGTGTTGTCCTCCTAAGCTTGGTAGGGTTTTCCACCACTCCAATGCTTGCAATGGTAGCGGGGGTGTCCGGATGCTCTTCCTCCTTCATGTCTTCTTCATCCCCAACCAAGATCTCATCCTTCTTGGGGTTTTGAGGATCATCTTCCATGGGCTTCTTGCCATTGTCATTGGCAGAAACCATGGTGCTCTAAACTTGAGAGTATTTCCTGACAGAAACATATCGAAACAAAAACACGACGAGAACAGGATATACGAACCTGGGGGGGATCTGGGGGGGGGGGTTATATATTTCGAAGTTCCAATGCATAAGGAATGTACTGTGCGAAAACAAGGCGGAGATGGACTCCAGTGGGCTCACACCCCCTGTAGGTGCGACTAGCTGGGGCCCGCGCCTAGGGTGGGTGTGGCCCACCTAGCCTCCGTTTCCTCCTTTGTTTCATCTCGTAACCTTCCGTATGTAATGAAAACATCAAAATATAAAGAGATAAGGTTTTCATGAGCCTTCAGTTTGCATCACTTTTATCTATTCAAAGACGATCTCTGCAGATTCCTTTTCTCCATCTCCTGAAAATTCCTTTCATACAAGGCCTTACACAAACCTCATTGGCAACATTAGTGTATGCGAAAACAATAAACATTTGGGTACACACTTCAACTGAAATCCATCAAAACAAAAGCTACTGTAGCAACTCCTTTCCAAAAGCCCAAAAGAATCTGAAAGGGAATCAATATAAGAGGCAAATGCAAATGATGGCAGCAATTTGTCAAAACAGACCAGAAGGTAAAGATTGAATTTTTCGAAAAACTTCTGTTGCTCAAATAAAGAAGTGCAAAACTAATGAAAGTTGGATAAGAACTTGGAGAACAAGTACATAATATTATAGCTCCATCCGTTGTACTGATATCTTTCACGAAATTTTACAATGCAGAACAAAAAACTGTCCCACAACAGCCACTTTTCACAACTCCTCTACTTCTCAAAAGTAGTTGATCTTGACACAAAAACCAAAACAAAAAATGATAAGGAGCGGTTATTACTGAGGCAATAACTTCCAAGACTCAACAAAACTATTGGGTTATCTCCCAAGAAGTACTTTTCTTTAATGCCTTTAAGTTAGGCTTGACAATTTCAAAGATGCTCACATAGGAGATATAGATTTGAAGTGAAAGAGATCATCAAGAAGCAAATGTCCAACACATTTGAGTCTAACCCACTTCCTATGCAAGGGAGTCTCATGAGAAAACAAATTATTGAAACAAAATGCCACTAGCATAGGAAGACAAAACAAATGCAACTTCAAAGCTTTCAACATAAAACAGGGAAACTTAATATTATTGAGATGCATAAAACCATGTTTCCCTCTCTCATAATAATTTTCAGTAGCACTTTGAATAAACTTGACAATATAACTATCACAAGAAACCACTTTATCATCAGAATGAGCATACTTACAGTCATCAAAAAGAGGTCCAAGGTCATAAACTAGATCAATATAAGCAAGTTGTTCAACCCTGAAATCTTCATGAGGCAAGCTATTTTCATAAGGAGCTTTAGCAAATTTGGAAAAGTTAAACTCATAAGAATCTCCATCAAACCTAGTTAAAACTTTCTTCTTCTTACAATCTATAATATCCCCACAAGTATTCAAGAAAGGTCTACCAAAGATAATAGGATAGGTTTTACTGGCTTCAGAACCAAGCACTGGAAAATCAGCAGGATATTTAATCTTACCACAAAGAACCTCCACATCTCTCACAATACCAATAGGGTAAATGGTTTCCTTATTAGAAAGGTGAATAACCACATCAATGTCCTCAAGCTCATAAGGACCAATTTCATGCATAATTTCCCTATAAAGTTCATAAGGAATAGCACTAGAACTAGCACCAATATCACATAAACCATAATAGCAATGATCACCAATTCTAACAGAAAGCACAGGGACACTAGCTTTCCTAGCTTTACTAGGATGAGACACAATATTAGAAGCGTCTTCAAAGAAGACAATGTGCCCAACTTCTACGTTTTTAGTGACAAGATCTTTCTCAATGGCCACTACAAGTTTAATGTTTATTTGTTCATCAGGTTCCACAGTTTTCTTTTTACCTCTGTTAACCGCACTAATTATCATAGAATATTCCTTTACCTTGGCTGGGAAAGGTGTTTTCTCAACATAAGGTTCAGACAAAACATGATCAATAGTACAAACTTCAGTGCTTCTAGCAAGAACATGATTAACAACATCATTATAAGGTGCATGGTACTTATTCCACTTCCTTTTAGGAATTTATATGTAAGAGGAAATGGCCTTAAAACAATTGGCAATACTTTTAGAATCAAGACCATACTCAGTACTAATATCACGGAAGTCATCAGTTCTCATAAAATATTTAATACATTCATAATCATAGTTTATACCCGACTTTCTTCCTTTGTCATTCTCCCATGCTTCGGTGTTCTCTTGAATACGGTCTAGGAGATCCCATTTAGCTTATTCCTTCATACGTGTGAATGATCCAGCATAAGAAGCATCTAGTAAATCTTTATCATGAAGAGAATGATGGGTTTCGCAACATAGTAAATCAAAACAATTCTACGGATGCGAACAAGGAAGCCAAGATCTAATCTAGGATATGCAATCAATGAGAGAGATTGATGAGATCTTCATAACCTTGAAGAAATCGAACAGCGGAAACGTTCAATAGAACGTGGTTGATGTAGTCGTACTCGCCGTATCCTCCTCGCGATCCGATCCGATCCTACGCCGCAAGTGGCGGCGCCTCCGAGAGATGCACACGTACGGTGCAGCAACATCTCCTCCTTCCTTTGTCCAGCAAGTATGTTGGAGAGATAGATTGGATATGCAACACGACGACGTGGTGCTTATGGTGGAGAGTTTCTGCGGCAGGGCTTCACCCACGTGCAGTCGGGAGAGAGAGAGGAGGAGGGCAGCAGTTGGCGGCTAGGGTTGGAGGAGTAGTAGGGGGAGGGTGCGCCCCTGCCCTCCTTATATAGGGGGATGGCCGGCCCCCCTTGGCCCCTCCTCCAAACCCTAGGGCGGCGGCCCCCAGGGTGGAGTGGGGGGCAAGTCTCCTCCCCGTCTAGAAGGCTCCCCTAGGGCTGGCCGGCTAGGCCTTGGGGACCTTGTGCCCCTGGCCCAAAGTGGCCAGGGCACTTCCCCTTAGGCCCACGCAGGGCCCCGACAAGTGGGCCCATGTTGCTCCCACTACGGAACCTTCTAGAACCTTCCGGTACAATACCGATAAACTTCAAAACGATTCCGAAATCCAAAAACTGCTTTCCTTTATATGAATCTTATTCTCCGGACCATTCCGGAACCTCTCGTGATGTCCTGGATCTCATCCGAGACTTTGAACAAAAACTCAGAAACCAATCATCCATTCTATCCTAGCGTTGATGCACGTTAAGTGTGTGACCCTACGGGTTCGAGAATATGCAGACATGATCTTCTATCAATAATCAACAGAGGGATCTGGAAACCCATATTGACTCCCACACATTCATCGATGATCATATCGGATGAACCACGATGCTAGGATTCAATTAATCCCATATATGTATTCCCTTCGTCATGCGATATTTTACTTGCCCGAGATTTGATCGTTGGTATCGGCATACCTAGTTCAATCTCGTTCACAACAAGTACTTTACTCGTTCCGTAATCCGATATCACTTTGTGATTAACTCCTTAACCATGTGCTTGCAAGCGGTGTTGATATCGATTACCGAGTGGGCCCGAAGTATATCTCTCCGACTCGGGAGGGACAAATTCCATCTCGATACATACAACCCAACAAGTACTTTCCGATCACCTGAGAGACACCTTTATGATCACCCTCACATAGGATGACGTTTGATGACCTCAAAGCTCTCTTCCGATACCAGGGATTTGTATTATCTCATGGTCTAAGGAATACAATACTTGACATAGGAAAAAGCTTCGCAAAGATGAACACGATGACACGATCTAATTGCTTTGCTTAATTTGGGTCTATCCATCATATCATTCTCCTAATGACATGATCTCATTATTAATCGACAACTCATGTCTATGGTTAGGAAACCTTAACCATCATTAATCAATGAGCTAGTCCATAGAGGCGTACTAGGGACACGGTGTTGTTCATAAACCACACAAGTATCAAAGTTTCCGCTTAATATAATTCTAGCATGGAATATAAACTTTATCATGAACAAGAATTATAATAATAACATCTTTATTATTGCCTCTAGGGCATAATTCCAACAGTCTCCCACTTGCACTAGAGTCAATAATCAGTTTACATCTGGCAACAATCTAACACCCATGGCATTAAGGTGCTGATCATGTTTTGCTCGTGGAAGAGGTTTAGTCAACGGATCTGCGACATTCAGATCCGTATGTACTTTGCTAATCTTTAGATCTCCATCTGCTATATAATCTCGAATTATATGAAAAAGGCGGTTGATGTGCTTGGTCTTTGGATGATATCTTGGTTACTTAGCCAGTGCTATGGCGCCAGTGTTGTCGCACAATATCTCCAGTGGGTCCAAGGCACTTGGAACCACACCAAGCTCAGTGATGAAGTTCCTGATCCAAACTCCTTCACTTGACGCTTCTAAAGCAGCCATGTATTCCGCTTATGTTGTAGATCCCGTGATCACGCTTTGCTTGCAGCTTCTCTAGCTCACAGCTCCACCATTCAAAATATAAACGTATCCTGTCTGAGATTTAGAATCATCCGTGTCGGTGTCAAAACTAGCATCGATGTAACCTTTTACGACGAGCTGCTCATCACCTCCATAGACCAAGAACATTTCTTTAGTCCTATTTAAATACTTTAGGATGTTCTTTACGGCTGTCTAGTGTTCCACTCCTTGATCACTTTGGTATCTGCTCGTCAAACTAAGAGCATTGGACACGTCCGGTCTAGTACATAGCATGGCATACATGATAGAACCTATGGCCGGGGCATATGGCACTTTGCTCATAGTATCTCTATCTGTTACCGCAGCTGGACACTGAGCCTTGCTCAATATCTTACCTGACAACATGGGCAATGAACCTTTCTTTGCCTTATCCATTCTGAACCTTTTTAGAACTTTGTCTAGATATGTACTTTGGCTTAAAGCTATTAGGCGTCTTTGTCTATCTCTATAGATTTTGATGCCTAATATATAAGCAGCTTCTCCTAGGTCTTTCATTGAAAAACATTTATTCAAATAACTCTTCACATCGTTAAGCATACCAATGTCATTTCCAATAATCAATATGTCATCCACATATAGTACTAAAAATGTCACCGAGCTCCCACTCACTTTCTTGTAGATACAAGCTTCGTAGCAATTTTGAACAAATCCAAAACTCTTGATCACTTTATCAAAACAAAGGTTCCAACTCCGAGATGCTTGCTTCAGTCCATAAATGGAACGCTGAAGTTTGCACACCTTATTAGCATCCTTAGGATCGACAAAACCTTCGGGCTGCATCATATACAGCTCTTCATCAATGTTGCCATTGAGGAACGCAATCTTGACATCCATCTGACATATTTCATAATCATGAAACGCATCAATTTCTAATAAAATCTGAATGGACTTAAAACATCGCTACGGGAGAGAAAGTCTCATCATAGTCAACACCTTGAACTTGCCGAAACCCTTTTGCGACAAGTCGAGCTTTATAGACAGTAACATTACCATCCGCGTCCGTTTTCTTCTTGAAAATCCATTTGCACTCAACGACCTTACGATCGCTAGGAGGGTCCACCAAAGTCCATACTTGGTTTTTGCTCATGGATCCCAATTCGGATTTCATGGCCTCTAGCCATTTCTCAGAGTCTGGGCTCATCATTGCTTCCTCATAGTTCGCAGGTTCACTGTTGTCTACCAACAAGACGGTTAAGACAGGGTTGCCGTACCATTCAGGAGTGGCACGTGACCTTGTCGACCTGCGAAGTTCAGTAGTAGCATCGTTCAAAGTTTCATGATCCTCGTCATTAGCTTCCTCTCTTGTTGGTGCAGACGACACTGGAACAATTTCAGGTGCTACGCTACTCTCCAACTCGAGAGAAGGTTCAATAACCTCGTCTAGCTCTACTTTCCTCCCACTCACTTCTTTCGAGAGAAACTCCTTCTCAAGAACGGATCCATTCTTTGCAACAAACACATTCCCTTCGGATCTGTGGTAGAAGGTACACCCAATCGTTTCCTTAGGGTATCCTATGAAGACGCATTTCTCCGCTTTGGGTTCGAGCTTGTCCGGCATCAACTTCTTGACGTAAGCTTCGCATCCCCAAACTTTAAGAAACGACAACTTAGGTTTAGCACCAAACCATATTTCATACGGTGTCGTCTCAAAGGATTTAGATGGTTCCCTATTTAAAGTGAATGCAGCGGTTTCTAATGCATAACCCCAAAATGATAACGGCAAATCTGTAAGAGACATCATTGATCGCACCATATCTAATAGAGTTCGATTCCGGCGTTCAGACACACCATTGCGCAGTGGTGTTCTGGGTGGCGTGAGTTGCGAAATGATTCCGCTTGCTTTAAGATGCGTGAGAAAATCATAACTCAAATATTCACGTCCACGATCAGATCGTAGAAATTTAATTTTCCTGTTATGATGGTTTTCCACTTCGTTCTGAAATTCTTTGAACTTTTCAAACGTTTCAGATTTATGTTTCATTAAATAGATATACCCGTATCTACTTAGGTCATCAGTAAAACTGAGAAAATAGCGATATCCACCGCGCATCGAAACACTCATTGGTCCGCATACATCGGTATGTATGATTTCCAATAAGTCCGTTGCTCGCTCCATTATTCCGGAGAACGGGGTTTTGATCATCTTGCCCATGAGGCACGGCTCGCATGTGTCAAATGATTCAAAATCAAGAGACTCCAAAAGTCCATCAAAATGGAGTTTATTCATGCGTTTTGCACCAATATGACCTAGACGGCAGTGCCACAAATAAGTTGGATTATCACTATCTACTTTGCATCTCTTAGCCTCAATGTTATGGATGTGCGTTTCATTGCTTTCGAGATTCAGAAGAAATAAACCATTCACAACAGGTGTATGACCATAGAAGATGTTATTCATATAAATGGAACAACCATTATTCTCTGATTTAAATGAATAACCGTCTTGCAATAAACACGATACAGATATAATGTTCATGCTCAACGCAGGCACATAATAACATTTATTAAGGTTTAAAACTAACCCCGAAGGTAAAACTAAGGAGAGTGTGCCGATGGCCATCACATCAACTTTTGATCCATTGCCAACGCGCATCGTCACCTCATCCCTTGCTAGCCGCCGTCTATTCTGTAGCTCCTGTTTCGAGTTACAAATATTAGCAACTAAACCAGTATCATATACCCAGGCACTACAACGAGCGCTAGTAAGGTAAACATCAATAACATGTATATCAAATATACCTTTAATGGTGCCAGCCTTCTTGTCCGCTAAGTACTTCGGACAGTTGCGCTTCCAGTGACCCTTGTCCTTGCAATAGAAGCACTCAGTGTCTGGCTTAGGTCCAGACTTGAGCTTCTTCTCAGTAGGGGAAACGCGCTTGCCGTTGCCTTTCTTGAAGGATTTCTTTGCACCCTTAGCTTTCTTAAAGCTAGTGGTCTTGTTGACCATCAACACATGATTATCTTTCTTGATATCCACCTCCGCAACTTTCAGCTTAGCGAAGAGCTCAGTGATCGTATCAGTGGAACCAATTTGATTGTGAGTAACTACAAAACTAGGAGGGAGTGATTGCAGAACTCTGTCAATCTTGAGATCTTCTGGAATCTTGCAGTCCAGTTGCTCAAGACATTGTGTGTAGCCCGACATCTTAATGGCGTGCTCACTAACGGAACTCCCTTCCTCCATCTTGCAGTTAAAGAACTTCTTAGAGATCTCATATCTCTCAGAACGGGCCTGAGTCTGAAACATGGTTTTCAGTTCCTCAAGTATCTCAAAGGGCCCGTCGAACTCCTCAAAACGATTTTGAAGTTCTGGTTCCATAGCAAACAACATGGTACTCTTAATCACTCCATAATCATCTTTGCATACTGATAAACAGCTTTTTCATCAGCCGGCGCATCAGTAGCAGGGGCGTCACCTAGCGCTTTCTCAAGTACATAGACTTTTTGTCCGCTAGCGAGAATGATTCTTAGATTGCGGAACCAGTTGGTGAAGTTAGACCCATTATTCTTAAGCTTTTCTTTCTCAGCAAAAACGTTGAAGTTGAAGTTGGACTTAGCCATTTGATCTACAAAATTTGCAAGTACAATTTAGACTATGTTTATGATAACTAGTTCAACTTAATCAAATTACTAGATGAACTCCCACTAAATTCAACATCCCTCAAGTTGTTTAGTGAACACGATCCAAATTCACCACACCTAATCCGATCTTCACGAGAAGAGATGTGGTTTCAATGGTGGACAACAAAGTGTCCATCATATCATTCATATGACTCATGTTTAACCTTTCGGTTCGTGTGTTCCGACGCCATGTTTGTACATGATAGGCTCGTCAAGTCAAACCCAAGTATTTCCGCATGTGCAAAACTGGCTTGCACCCATTGTATCTGATTGTAGAGTTTATAGCACCCGATCATCACAAGGTGCTTGAAAACGACAAACTTTCGCAACGGTGCATACATGGGGAGAACACAATTTTATCTTGATCTTTAAGTGAGGAATCATCTTACAATGCTACCGTCGCGATCTAAGCATAATAAGATACATAAAAGGATAAACATCACATGCATATAATTTTATGTGACATGGTATAGCCAATCTTCGCACAATGATCTCCATCTTGTGCGCGCCAGCATGATCTACATCACTCCACCATGATTGCCTCCACCACGAATAGCAACTGCAACTATTGCTAACTACTTAGCGATAAAGTAAAGCTATTACATGGCGTATAAGAAGTTGACACGCAGGTCATACACAATTATAAAGACAACCATATGGCTCCTGCCGGTTGTGAACTCATCGACATGCAAGTCATGAAATATTACAAAACATGATCATTGCATACATCTCAATTCATACACATCATGTCTTGGGCCATACCATATCACAAAACACTCCCTGCAAGAACAAGTTAGACGCCTCTACTTTGTTGTTGCATGTTTTACGTGGCTTATGGGAGTAACAAACTAAGAATGATTCTTACCTACGGAAAGCCACAACGGTGATATTATGGTTGCCAACATCCGTTGTAAATCCCATGACTAATATAGTGAGAGAAACTGGCATCCACCAGCCGTATGTGTGGAACAAGCCACACGTCAAGTGCGGAGCCGGTCTCGCGAACGAGGTCACGTAAAGTTGGCCTGGACCGCTTCGATCTCACTATGCCGCGCCATAATAAATACACAACAAGAGGTTTGCGACAGAAAACATCAACGCCCGCAACAAGCATGTTGCGTTCTACTCGTGAAACACATCTACGCATAGATCTAGCTCTGATACCACTGATGGGTTTCGCAACATAGTAAATAAAAAATTTCTACGGATGCGAACAAGGAAGCCAAGATCTAATCTAGGAGATGCAATCAACGAGAGAGATTGATGAGATCTTCATACCTTTGAAGAAATCGCACAGCAAAAACATTCAACAGAACGTGGTTGATGTAGTCATACTCGCCGTCTCCTCCTCGTGATCCGATCCGATCCTACGCCGCAAGTGGCGGCGCCTCCGAGAGATGCACACGTACGGTGCAGCGATGTCTCCTACTTCCTTGGTCCAGCAAGTATGGTGGAGAGATAGATTGGATCTGTAGCACGCCGGGGTGGTGCTTATGGTGGAGAGTTTCTGCGGCAGGGCTTCGCCCACGCGTAGTCGGGAGAGAGAGAGAGGAGGAGGGCAGCAGTTGGCGGCTAGGGTTGGAGTAGTAGTAGGGGGAGGGTGCGCCCCTGCCCTCCTTACATAGGGGGCTGACCGGCCCCCCTTGTCCCCTCCTCCAAGCCCTAGGGCGGCGATCCCAAGGGTGGAGTGGGGGGCAAGTCTTCCCCCCTCCTTCTAGAGGGCTCCCCTAGGGCTGGCCGGCTGGGCCTTGGGGGCCTTGTGCCCCTGGACCAAAGTGGCCAGGGCACTTCCTCTTAGGCCCACGCAGGCCCCCAACAAGTGGGCCCACGTTGGTCCCACTACGGAACCTTCTAGAACCTTCTGGTACAATACCGATAAACTCCGAAACGATTCCGAAATCCAAAAACTGCTTTCCTTTATATGAATCTTATTCTCCGGACCATTCCGGAACCTCTTGTGATGTCCTGGATCTCATCCGAGACTCCGAACAAAAACTCATAAACCAATCATCCATTCTATCCTAGCGTCGATGCACGTTAAGTGTGTGACCCTACGGGTTCGAGAATATGCAGACATGATCTTCTATCAATAATCAACAGCGGGATCTGGAAACCCATATTGACTCCCACACATTCATCTATGATCATATCGGATGAACCACGATGCCAGGATTCAATTAATCCCATATATGTATTCCCTTCGTCACGCGATATTTTACTTGCCCGAGATTCGATCCTTGGTATCGGCATACCTAGTTCAATCTCGTTCACAGCAAGTACTTTACTCGTTCCATAATCCGATATCACTTTGTGATTAACTCCTTAACCATGTGCTTGCAAGCGGTGTTGATATCGATTACCGAGTGGGCCCGAAGTATATCTCTCTGACTCGGGAGGGACAAATTCCATCTCGATACATACAACCCAACAAGTAATTTCCGATCACCTGAGAGACACCTTTATGATCACCCTCACATAGGATGACGTTTGATGACCTCAAAGCTCTCTTGCGATACCAGGGAGTTGTATTATCTCATGGTTTAAGGAATACAATACTTGACATAGGAAAAAGCTTCACAAAGATGAACACGATGACACGATCTAATTTCTTTGCTTAATTTGGGTCTATCCATCATATCATTCTCCTAATGACATGATCTCATTATTAATCGACAACTCATGTCTATGGCTAGGAAACCTTAACCATCATTAATCAATGAGCTAGTCCATAGAGGCGTACTAGGGACACGGTGTTGTTCATAAACCACACAAGTATCAAAGTTTCCACTTAATACAGTTCTAGCATGGAATATAAACTGTATCATGAACAAGAATTATAATAATAACATCTTTATTATTGCCTCTAGGGCATAATTCCAATAGAGAAAGCCTTGCATAAAAGTTCATGATAATAATATCGTTAGGGAGTTCATGAATAAGACATTTAAGCATTAGTAACTTAAATCTCCCCCAAGATTGAGCTGTACTCTCTCCATCATGAGGCCAAAAGTTATATATTAGATTCCTATCCTTATGAATCTCACTTGGAGGATAGAATTTAGAATAAAAGAGAGGTACTATTTCCTCCCATTCCATGGATTGTCCATTCTTTAGCAGCTTATATCATTCTTCGGCTCTTCCTTTCAATGATATAGAGAGTAACTTCTTCTTCACCTGTTCAGTTGTGATACCTGCACACTTAAACAACCCGCATAATTCATGGATAAAAAGCAAGTGATCACCCGGATGGACAGTTCCATGCCCCAAATAAAAATTATCCATAACACGATCAACAATACTTGTAGGTATCTTAAAAGGATCTATCTCAATAGGTGGTGGTTCATCTACTACCCTAACAGTGGTAGAAATTTTCCCAAACAGAAAACCAAGTGGGTTATCCATATTGGAAACAAAGTAACAAACAGAAATAAAAACAATACTCACAGTAGAAGCTTCCTTTACCAGTTCCACTCTTCAATAGCGCTTCACTCCCCGGCAACGGCGCCGGAAAATAGTCTTGATGACCCACAAGTATAGGGGTGTATCGTAGTACTTTTGATAAATAGGAGTGTCGATCCCAACGAGGAGCAGAAGGTGTTGACTAGTGGTATTGAGTAGGAAATCTCTGTAAATACTTAGCAAATAGATTTTTAGGGGTTTTCAGATAATGCAAGGAAATAAAGTGCAAGTAAATAAAGACGGCAAACTACTGCAGCAGTTGCACAATACTTTCTTAGCAAAGGACAAGCCGTTGAAATACTAATGAGGACCAAACGTTCTCGAGCACACATGGGAATTCTGTCAAGTGCTTTCGTTTCATATAGCTGATTAATCTTCTTTGGTTTTGTAAGTGTTGTGTGGGTGAACTTGTGCTAATGTACCGACCTTACTTGGACTAATACATACTTGTGATTAAACCCCTTGCAAGCATCCGCAACTACAAGAAAGTAATTAAGATAAAAACCTAACCACGGCCTAAAACTCTGAGATCCTACACTCCCTTGTGCAATGGTTTCCTAACGGGCGTTCATGTTTCTGTCACTCCGGCAACCCCACAATTAGTATCCAAATACACAATGCATTCCCCTAGGCCCATAAATGGTGAATTATCATGTAGTTGATGTTCACATGACACCACTAGAAGAATAGCACCACAACTTAAATACTAAACCATTGAATAATACCTCAACACAATTCCACTACTAACAACATGAATTCTCCCATGTCCTCAAGAACTAAACGAACTACTCACGAGACATCATATGGATCAAGATCAAAGATGATATGATAATGGATAACAATCTGAACATAAACAATAATTCAATGGTTCCACTCACAAGCATCAACTACAATAGTAATCAACACTGGGAAAGTTCCCCCTAATAACTAAGCAAGGTTTAACACAATTGTTACAGCGGGATGGAGTGGTGATGATGGTGCTGGTGGAGATGATGGTGTGGATGATGATGATGACCCTGATGAAGTCTAGCTTGATGATGGTGTTGATGGTGACGATCTCCCCTCTCCGTAAAGGAATTTCCCCGGCATAAATCTGTCTACCGGAGAGCTCTTTCTCTCTCGCTGTTTTCCGCCCCGTAGAGGCGGTGGAACCTTTCTATGGTCGCTCCTCGTGTATTAGGGTTTCGAGGAGAAGATATAGGCGAGAGGGCAGAGCCAGAGGTGGGCTAGGTGGGCCACACCCCCTATAGGCGCGACCTAGGGTGGCCCACGCCTAGGGGGTGTGGGCCCCCTGTGGCCCAACTCCGCCTCCCCTTCTGGCATTCTTCGTCTTCTGGGAAAATAGGATTTTCCGTAGTTTTTCTGGTATTTTTCTGATCTTCGCGAAATTGCATCAAAACACCTCTTTTTCCATAAGAATCCTGACTCTGGTAGTTCATCCTCCAAGAATCATCCAATATACAAAAACAGATGTAAAGACATAAGTAACACATCTTAATATGAAATATATCAATTAATAGAGGCAAATTATGATATAGAATGGTGATGCAAATTGGACGTATCACCGACGCGGGCTGGTTATGGCATCGTCGTCTAGCCCACGTCAACATGAGAACTTTTCAAAGTATTCACAAGGGTGGCCACATCCTTGGACTAAAAGACAATGTTTCCTTTGCCAAAGATCGTGTTTGCAGGGCATGTGTTGAAGGCAAGATGCACGACTCTCCCCACAAGAGGAAAACTATTGTTTCCTCAAAGAGGATTTTGGAATTACTTCATGTGGACATGTTTGGTCCTCCGTCTCATGCAAGCCTCGGTGGGAAGAAATATTGCTTCATGATAGTCGATGATTACTCAAGATACGCATGGGTTACTTTTTCAAGATAAAGAGTGAGACTCAACAAACCATCATTGACTTTGCCAATGAGGTCCAGCGTCAACACAATGTCCCAATATTGGCAATAAGGAGTGACAACGGCTCTGAGTTCAAGAAATACACCTTAAATGAATTTCTAAGTGAAGACAGGATAAGACATCAATATTCCGCTGCGTACACCCCTCAATAAAATGGTGTAGCCGAGAGGAAAAACCGGACTCTAATGGACATGGCTAGATCTATGTTGGCTGAATTCAAGTCACCTTACAACTTCTGGGCTGAAGCCATTTCCACCGCATGTCACTCATCAAACCGACTTTACCTCCGCAAGATCTTGGACAAAACTCCATATGAGATACTTACCGGTAACAAGCCCAACATATCTTATTTCCGGTTATTTGTTTGTAAGTGTTTCTTTCTCATCAAAGGAGTTCGTTTGTATAAATTTGAGTCTAAGGCTTTAGAAGGTATTTTTGTTGGTTATAGTGTCGAATACCACACTTATAGAATCTACAATCAGCTCTCCGGAACTATTGTAGAATCTTGTAGTGTGGAATTCGATGAAAATGATGGCTCCCATGTGGGGCACGTTGATGTTTGTGATGCAGATGTTGAAATACCCCAAGATGTCATACGAAGAATGGGAATGGGATTCTTCCGCCCCATTTAGGAACCCCTTGTGGCGGATCAGGAAGGACAATGCTCTACTCAAGTAGAGACCTCATCTACACAAGATCAACAAGCACCACCTGATGGAGAAACTACTACACCAACACCACAACCTTCTGAAGATCATCAATCAATTGGGCAAACTGGTAGTCCTAGGCCGGAATCTCCGGCCCCTCCGAGGGGCAGACTATCCGGCCCTGGCACTACAACTTGTGCCAGGGGCAACCAGGAAGAGCAAGAAAGCGCTGAAACTCCCAGGCCAGATTATCCAGCCCCTCCTAGGGGCGGATTATCTGGCCCTGAAGCTCCAGCTCGTGCCAGGGACAACCAAGAAGAGCAGGAAGGTGATGAAACTCCCAGGACGGATTCTCCGGCCCCTCCTAGGGGCAGATTATCTCGCCTTGAAACTCCAAAATTGCAGCAGTCTCCTGTTATGGCTGCTGACCAAGATCAAGGGCAAGGTTCTTCATCCCTAGTTCGCAGTGAACAAGTTGTTGATGAAGGACAAGCTGGTGGTCAAGACGAGGATCCAAATGTTGAAGCAATACCTCCAAGAAACAATAAGTTGATTGAAAGTCGTCGCAAAACACATGCTGAAAAGAACCTTGAATTAAGAGGTCATACACTAGACAAGGTTGTAGGTGATCTAAGAAGAAGAGTGTCCACTAGAAGTTTGCTTGCAAGCTTCTATGATCATCAAGCTCATATCTCTATGGTGGAACCCAAGAAGGTTTTCGATGCTCTTGAAGGTCCAGATTGGGTAGTTGCAATTCATGAAGAACTGAATAACTTCGAGCGCAACAAGGTATGGAAGCTAGTAGAAAAACCCAAAGAGTGTCACAATGTTATCGGCACAAAGTGGATTTTCAAGAACAAGCAAGATGAAAATGGAATAGTTGTAAGGAACAAGGCAAGACTGGTCGCTCAAGGATTATCTCAAGTGGAAGGCATTGATTTTGTTGAAACTTATGCTCTAGTGGCTCGCCTTGGCTCTATCTGTATCCTCCTTTCTTATAGTGCTCATTATAATTTTAAATTACAGCAAATGGATGTTAAGAGTGCATTTCTTAATGGTCCTCTACATGAGTTGGTATATGTCAAGCAACCCCCAGGTTTTGAGGATCCCAAGTTTCCGAACCATGTCTACAAACTTGATAAGGCGCTCTATGGCCTTAAACAAGCCCCACGTGCATAGTATGAACACCTTAAAGAGCTTTTGATAGACCGTGGATTTGAAGTTGGGCAAATCAATCTCACTCTTTTTTTTGAGGAATGACAGCAGGAGAGTCTCCTACTGTGTTTATATATAAGTAAATAAATATTTACATTGTTTGTACAACTGGTCCCTTCAGGGATGACCAAGCCCAACCAGCGAGAGGAATTTGACTACTACAAGAATTTCCCTTTTACAAGTGAATACGTGATATAATCCCTCTAAGAGGTTCCTGTAGATCCTCCTTGATCCTACACTCTAGGATAGAAAGGTCCTGCTTAAGTTGTCTCCGCCAGTTTTCAATGTCGGGCTGCAACCTTTCAAAATATGCTCGGTTCCTTATTTTCCAGATGTTCCATGCGCCTAGAATCATTGTTTCTCCAAATAGGGGTTTGTTCCACTCCTCCTTGGCATCTGCGATCATAGGTTCAAGCGCAAGACTAGTGTTCCATTTGACTTCTATGATATTCCAGCACTCCAACGCAAAACTACAGGTGAAGAATAAGTGGTTTCGAGTCTCTCTTGACCCTACAGTGCACGTCATGCAGGTGAAATCAGAACCAATATTGTAGTTCCTTCTCTGGAGCATATCACGTGTGTTTATTCTGTCCACCAGCATGAGCCAAGCAAAGACCCTGTGTTTCATTATGCACTTAGTTTCCCATATCTCAGCCAGGTAATTTGGTGGCACAACTTCTCTATAGCAGAAATCATAGAAGTCGCGAGGTCTGTACTTATCTGCTCCCCAAACGAAGCTCCAAGCATCAGGGTTCCTCTCATCGATCACGCCCTCATGTACGACCGAGCCCAACTGGTTCAGCTCCTCATGGGCTTCGGTTGACAACGGCAACTGGAAGAATTCTTTAGGGTTCATGCTTTCGGCAAATTTTTTAACCGAGATGTCCTCATTAAGCGTGAACGAGAACAGTCTCGCAGAGCTGATGAAAAGAGGAGGATCAATCCAGTTATCTTTCCATAATATCACATTGTCACCAACCTTGATCTCGCACTTGGAATCGATCCCACTCTTTTTAGTAAGAAGGTTAAGGGGGAGATTTTTGTATGCCAACTATACATAGACGATATTATCTTTGGCTCTACTAATCAATCCTTTAATGATGAATTTTCAAAGCTTATGACTGACAGGTTTGAGATGTCTATGATGGGAGAATTAAGGTTCTTTCTTGGATTCAAGATCAAGAAACTTAGATAGGGAACCTTCATTAATCAAGAAAAATACATCCAAGACATGCTCAAGAGGTTCAAGATGACGGATATAAATGGCGTTGCTACTCCAATGCAAACTAAATGTCATCTCAAGCTTAATCCAAAGGGTAAAGATGTGGACCAAAAGGTATACTGATCCATGAACGGCTCTCTCTCCTTTACCTCTGCGCATCTAGACCCGATATTGTGTTGAGTGTAGGAATGTGTGCAAGGTATCAAGTTGTTCCAAAAGAAAGCCACTTAGTGGCGGTAAAGAGAATCTTCAGATATTTGGTTCATTCCCCAAGCTTTTGTCTATGGTATCCCAAAGGCTCTAGTTTCTCTCTATGTGGATATACTGATTCAGATTGGGATGGTGACAAGGATGATCAAAAATTAACTTCTGGTGCATGTAAATTCTTGGGTAGGTCTCTAGTATGTTGGTCTTCGAAGAAACAAAATTGTATATCTCTCTCAACCGCCGAAGCTGAATATGTGGCTGCTGCAAGTGCTTGTTTGCAATTATTATGGATGAGGAAAACTTTAAAGGAATATGGTGTCAATTGTGACAAAGTGCCTATTTTATGTGATAATGAAAGTGCTATTAGCATTGCTTACAATCCGGTGCAGCATACAAGGACAAAACATATTGAGATTCACAATCCTTTTATTCGGGATCATGTTTCTCGTGGTGATATTGCCCTAGATTTTGTGAGCATGAAGAACCAACTTGCAGATATTTTCACGAAGCCACTAGATGAAGCAAGGTTTTGTTACTTGAGGACTGATCTAAATATCATGGATTCAAGGAGCTTGGCTTGACTACTCTTGCATACTCACTTGCACTTCTTCATGTACTTGGTTTAGATGCGGGCATAGACATAGGGGGAGTGTGGTCATAATTAATTGGGCTGACCCTCCCCCCATAATGCTGAAAGCAATAAAAATCATCTCCCTTAATATCATTTTGTGATATGTGGGTTATTGATGAGCATTGGTTTTGAACTCAAGATACATCTTCGCAGTGTCATGCCATGCGCTCCAACATGGTGGCTTCATCCACTGCCCTCTTCCTTGAGAAGAGTTGGTTTCTATTGGCTCTTTTGGATTTTACTGCATATCTTATGTTCTTATGGAGAACACACCCAATCTTGGCTTTTAGTTGATTTGTTCTTGCAATATTGGGTGTGCAGTACCGTATCAGTTTGGTGCTCTAAACCCAAGCCTTTTCTCATCTTGGGCCATCTATTCTTGCACACAAGTCGCATGTTACCTTGTGAGGGTTTTGTTTGGAATGCACCGGCCTGAAACTGTGTTAATAGAATTTTCAGAGAAGGGCCGGATTATCTGCCCCTAGTGAGGGCCGGATAATCCGCCCTGGGCGACTTTGTCCTTTAAGGACTAGGGATCGGGGGGCTCAAACAGAGCAGCTCGTCCTCCCCGACCCCGTGTCCTACCCCCATCCGCCTCCAGAGCTACCGCCCCTCCTCATAGTCGATTCAACCATCGGATTCTCTGGGATCTCCTAGGATCTTCTTCCCAGCGCCTCCGGGTATCCTCTCCTCCGAGCTCTTCCTCCAATGAGTGAGGGTAACTCCTTCATTCATCTTTTGTGTGTGGAAGTTGTTGTTCTTGGTGGAAACTCGTTGTAGAGGATATTATGTGATTCCTTTGCCTATTAGATTCCGTAGTCTTGCAACCCTAGTGCCAGATCTGCATTGGTATGGTGAATCTATGGTGGAACTGCCGATTTTCGCAAGGGGCGGATTATCCGCCCCTGGCAAGGCCAGATAATCCGGCCTAGAGGTTCATCCCCTTTTCAGTTTTGTCACAACTTCCCGTATCGTGTATTGTTGGACCGTGGGTTGTTTTTCTACTATATCTAACATTCCTCTTGGACTTGTGTGTATGATTATCCCCATGCTACCTATATATTTCTCCTCACAGGTGGTTAGAGTGCTCCCAAGACCTACAAGTGCCGTCCACGTGCCCATTATCTCAGGACAAACAAAGAAGATGTGATTGTTGATGAAGTTGAGTTGCGAAGGAGGCAAAGGGAGGCTGAACAGATAGCCGAGCAAGCTATAAAAGCCAAGAGGACCACCCAGAGAAAAGGAAAGGGCAAGGAGGCCCGTGTCAATTACAAGTCTATGGATATCATTGAGTACGCTGCCATCCGCCACCGTGATTTGTATGAGGAGGCTGAGAGTGATGGGCCTCCGGAGGATAGTATGTTTTGGTGCTCACACTATAGGTACATTCATGATGATGTTTATGCTTCTCTCAAGATCCGCCCCATGCATCCTCTGAATTTGTCTGAGGCTCAATCCAAGTCAAGACTTTGTGAGGCTTTGGATGTGACTGGTTGAATGGGGATGCACCATCTTATGACTTTGCAATGCTGCTATGACTCATCGGTTGTGAAGCAATTCTTTTCTACACTTGTGATATGCGGAGATGAGCTTCGCACCATGAAGTGGATGACCGGGAGCATATGATCCAGTCTGATTTATGCACCTTTGGCCAAGTCCTTGGCTATGCTTTCCATGGTCATGAAACTCCTTCTGGCCATCACATCATATCTCCGATCAAGCCCAGCAAGGATTCTGCTCTCGCTCCATGCCTTACTTCCGATGGGGTGGCTGGTACTTTCTCGGGACTCTCTCCATTATATGCAGCTCTTGTTGGTTTGTTCGGGATAGCATTGCTCTAAGTGGGGGCAACAATGATAAGATTCATGGTCACCTTGTGCCCTTGCTTGCCTTCTCCCATGAGTGTGCCACCAATGCCGAGTCAGCTGTTGGGTAGAAGTTGGATGTCATGGATTACATCTACCATGAGATGACAGATGTAATGTTCAATAGGCTCTCCATTCCTTTTGCTCCCTATATAATGATGCTTATCAAGCATATGCTTCCCCGTGAGGAGTTTGGTGGTAATTTGTAGGGCCGTACTACGCGTCCCCCGGGGGATATTTCCCCAAAACCCCCCGGGTCCTCCTGCTGACACGTGTCCTCCAAAAACCTTCAAAATCCCGCTTTTGCTACAAATATACCCACTTTTGCTACAAATAGTCCCGCTTTTGCTACATGTAGCAGAAAACGGTTCAACCCAGAAAATAGAAAAACAGACTGAATCTCGCCGGAGTCCTCGTCGGCGATCGTGTAGCAAAAAATTTGTGCTAATGTAGCAAAACCGACCTCACCAGAGACTCGCCGGAGATTTTCGCTGGAGACCTCGCCGTAGACTTCGCCGGAGACCTTGTAGCAAAAACTTTACGCTAATGTAGCAGAATCAAAAAACATATGTAGCAAAATAATTATGCTAATGTAGCAAAAGCCGACTTCGCCGGAGACATCGTCGAAGATGTCATAGAAAATAAAATATCACATTGTAGCAGCGTCATTCGTCGCAGGTAGCAACACTAGAAGCCGTATGTAGCAGATTCAATCGCCGTGTGTAGCATGATCGCTAGCCACATGTATCATCGCCGCTGGCTGCACATAGCAATCCTCGACGCCGTACGTAGAAGCGTCGGTGGCATCTGGTAGCTGGCATCAACACACACCATTACTCGTAGCAACACGCCATGTTGTTGTAGAAGCAATGGGCCGCACCTCGCCGTCGACCATGGAGCTTCGCCCTGGTTGGCGAATTTGACATGCAGTGTCATGCATAGGCCGGGACACACCTGCGACGAGACTTCTATGGTGGCGGGCAGAGAGGTGCTGGAACCGGACAGCGGGAGGAGGTGGACACACGCCACCAGAGAGGTGCTGGAATCGGGCGGCAGGAGGAGATGGACGCGGTGGTGCGCGGGGAAACGCGCGGCGGCCGCTGAGACCGAAGCGCATCGCATGTGAAAATAAACGGAAGAGAAACATGGTTGGAAGGAGATAAGGTGGGACCAAGCACTACCAGGTCCACCCATGAGGACACGCGAGTTTGAACGTACACGACACGAGCGACCCGAGGGATCGAACAGAGCGATCGTCTGGGGGAGCAGTATCCTTTTCCTAATTTGTATGAAGTGCACAAGTCCAAGAAGATCTACAACAAGGCTCAGAAGACATCTTATCCTTCCTCAGCTCCAGAATCCTTCATGCGTGATGCTCGGGCTAGTGGACACAGACACCCAGTGCCTCCTATGGCCCATGAGGTCAAGCAGCTGAACTGGTTCCAACGAAACATCTTGTACATGGGGGCTGACACTCACAAGGGTCAGTATGAGGCCTACCAACAGCGCCATGAGATGGACCACACCTAGCAGCTGATTCTTCATCATGTGTCTGGGGCGTCAGGCCATCCTCCTCCTACTACTGCTCCGAAATCGTATGCTCAGTGGAACACCTCAGGGATCAACTATGGAGAGCTCGAACGTCACCTGTTTCCTGCACCATCTAGGGAGCCCACTCCTCCAGCTGATGATGATGAGTATGATGAATAGGAAGAGGAAGGGGACGGTAATGACGAAGATGACGAGGAGGACTACGAGGAGTGATCTCTTGGGGCATTAGCATCGCTCTTCTTCCTTTTTGGCCTTTCGATGCCAAAGGGGGAGAAGTAATTATATTTAGGTCTACGTGGATTTACATGGGTCAGGCGCAAGCATTTGACCTTTTATCATCCATTCTCTTTTATCGGTTGCTTGTGCCCATTTAGCGTTGAACTTCTATTTGTGTTCGTTTTGTATGAGACTATGTCGTGTGGCACTATGGTTTAAGTGTGGAATTATCTGTGTGGAATTCTGGAATTATATATGGTCCTTATATGTGTGGAATTATCTATGGATTTTGGAATTATCTATGGTCTTATAGAATTGTGGAATCATATCTATGGATGCATCGAAGTGGTGGGATGTTTCAAGGCCTAACATTCTTGCTTATGATTTTGGCTAGTTCATCTCCCGATGGTATGAAGTGTTCTCCTAACTCATCTTTGATACAGTAGTCAATCTTATGAAATTATGTTCCTTCGTGTGTGCATTTGTATTTAAATGCAAGATGTTGATATGCACACATTTAGGGGGATCCCCTTTCATTGCTTGAGATGATGTTAGTAGGTTTTATTGCAAATCCTAGTATTGCTATCTAACACCAAAAAGGGGGAGATTGAAAGAACATTTCATGATCTCTAGTGTTTTGTGTGTTAGATAATAATATCGAGGATTATTTAATGTGTGTTGAAGTGCTGCAGGTCTTAGCAAATTCAAAAGATGCCCAAAGTGTGTTTGGGGAGGGGGACGGATAATCCGCCCCTGCCAGGGGCCGGATAATCTGCCCTCCCCCAATCGACAAAGGAAGCAAGGGCGCAGCGTACTACATGGGGGCGTATTTTACCCCGGATTGTTCGGCTTGGGCTGGAGTTTTTTACCAGGCCAGATAATCCGCCCCTCAAGGGGGGCGGATAATCCACCCCCTAGGAGTTTTGCAAAGGGTGCCATAGCACGGCACACTGCATGGGAGGTGGATAATCCCCCGTATTTTCCGGCCCTAGGGCGGACTTTTCCCCAGGGCGGACAATCCGCCCCTTGGGAGGGCCGGATAATCCGCCCCCTTGAGGAAATTCATCAACACAAACACGTCGCGGCTTACTGTGTGTGTGTGGGGGGGGGGATTTTGCCTCGGCCTTTCCGGCTCTGGGGCGGATTTTTCCCTCAGGGAGGATAGTCCGCCCCTAGTTGGGAGCGGATAATACGCCCCCAAACTTCTCCAACGACCAGTTCTGGGCAGGGGTATTTAAACCCATCTCTTCCCTCCTACCAGAACTCTCGATTCATTCGAAAGAGACAATACCTGTTCTTCAAGTTCCAACAAAGAGATCTCCACCTTCACCCACCCAAAGGCCTCAGTATTTGGGGAGTAGAAGGAGGAGGGCTCGATCTTCATCAAAACAATCAAGCACTTCACTTCCCCTGCATTCACTTGGAGGATTCTCGATCTAGTATTTCTTGCGAATATCTAGATCCTTGTTTTGGTTATTTGATAATCCTTGTTCTTGTGGCATCTTGTTGTCATCACGGGAGCCTCCAATTCGGTTGTGTATGTGTGCCCTGCTAGAGTTGTAAAGGCATCGGTTCTCGCCTCGAAGGGTACCAATAGTGGAGAGGTGGACCAGGCCTTTGGTGGCGAGATCCATCGGAGAATAGGGTGAGGCTTATTGTGGCGTGGTGGTCTTAGAACCGCCCACTCCTCCAATGCAGACATACTTCCCTTAACAAGGAAGGAACTACGGTAAAACAAATCCATGTGTCTTTGCATGCTCCACTACGGTTTCCTCGCTCCTCTCTTTACCTGTTTAGTAGATAGGTTTGCATATAGGGAAATTCTCGTATTTACATATATAGAGAATTTACTTTGTATCAAGCCTAAAATTGAAAAGGAACTAAAAATTGAGTAGCACCTATTCACCCCCTCTAGGTGCCCATACGATCCATTTCAGCAGCGCTGAAAGATGTTCATGTGCCGCCTACACCAATAATAGAGGAAGCTAATGATAATGATCATGAAACTTCGAACGAAGTTACTACAGAACCTCGCAGGTCGACGAGGACTCGTACCACTCCTGATTGGTATGATCCTGTTATGAATGTCATATTGGTGGACAACACCGACGACCCTACGACATGTGAGGAAGCAATGATGAGACCAGATTCCAACAAATGGCATGAAACCATGAAATCCGAGATTGGATCCATGTACGAAAACCAAGTGTAGACTTTGGTGGACTTATCGAATGGCCGAAAGGCTGTCGAGAACAAATGGATTTTCAAGAAGAAAATAGATGCTGATGGTAATGTAACCGTCTATAAAGATTGACTTGTCGCGAAAGGGTTTCGACAAATTCAAGGAGTTAACTACGATGAGACTATCTCACCTATAGCGAAGCTAAAGTCTGTGAGAATTTTGTTAGCAATCGCTGCATATTATGATTATGAGATATGGCAGATGGATGTCAAAACAGCATTCCTTAATGGTGACATTGAAGAAGAGTTCTATATGGTACAACCCAAAGGTTTTGTCGATCCTAAATATGCTAACAAGGTATGCAAACTTCAACGGTACATTTATGGATTGAAGCAAGCATCTCGGAGCTGGAATCAACGTTTCGATAAGGTGATCAAAAGCTTTGGATTTATACAAACTTATGGAGAAGCTTGTATTTACAAGAAAGTGAGTGGGAGCTCTATAGCATTCCTATTACTATATGTAGATGGCATATTGTTGATTGGGAATGATATGGAACTTTTTAGAAGTGTCAAATACTATTTGAATGAAGGATCTTGGCAAAGCTGCATACATATTAGGCATCAAGATTTATAGAGATAGATCAAGACGCTTAATAGCGCTTTCACAAAGTACATATTTGGACAAGGTTCTAAAGAGCTTTGTAATGGAAGAAAGAAGAAAGGTTTCTTGCCCATGTTGCCCAATACGACCTTGAGTAAAACTCAAAGTACAGCTATAGTAGAAGATAGAGAGAGGATGAAAAAATCCCTATGCCTCAGCCATAGGATCTATCATGTATGCCATGATGTGTACAAGACCAGATATTGCATATGCTGTTAGTTTGACTAGCATATATCAAAGTGATCCAGGAGTAGATCACTGGATAGCGGTCAAAAATATCCTAAAGTACTTAAGGAGTAAGGATATGGTTCTTTCTTATGGAGGTGACGAACAACTCGTTGTAAATGGTTACACCGATGCTAGTTGGAACACCGATCCGGATGACTCTAAGTTGCAATCTAGATATGTATTTACTTTGAATGGTGCAGCAGTGAGCTGGAGGAGTGCTAAGCAAAGCATTGTGGCAAGATCTTCAATTGAATCGGAATACATAGCTGCTTCGGAGGCTTCACAAGAGGCGATATGGATGAAGGAGTTCATTACATAGCTTGATGTGGTTACTAGTGTGTTGGAACCTATGGCCATCTACTATGACAACATGGGTGCCATAGCCAATGCACATGAGCCAAGGTCACACAAGAAGCAAAAGCATATCAAGCTACCTTTTCATGCTATTCGCGAGCATGTTGATATGTCGGAAACGTATCTATAATTTTCGTTGTTCCATACTTGTTTAGTATCTACTTTGCTTTGCTTTGTCCACACTTTGAGGTGTTTTTATATGTTTTCTGGCACTAACCTATTAACAAGTTGCCATAGTGCCAGTTGCCTGTTTTCTTCTGTTTTTGGTTCCAGAAAGGCAGAAAATCAATATTCTCGGAATTGGATGGGACAAAAGCCAAAGTCAATATTTTGCCATGGGGAACACGAAGCCGGAGTACGAGACAGAGGAGAACCACCATGGGGCCACACCCCTGGCCACGCGGGTAGGCCCACCCCGTGCCTGGGGGGTGCAGCCGCCCTGGTGGCCCTCCAGCCTCGCCTCTCCGGCTATAAGAATCCCCCGATGCCTAAACCCTAAGGACCTGATCAATATTCCACAAAACAGTCTATAGCCGCCGCCACCATTGTCCCTAGATCGGGGGGATATGAAGCTCTTCACGGCACCCTGCCAGAGGGGAGATCATCCTGGAGGCTTTCTTCTTCATCATGCCAGCCTTCGGTATGAAGCGTGAGTAGTTCCACCTTGGACTACGGGTCCATGTAGTAGCTAAATGGTTGTATCTCCTCCTTGTGCTTTCATGTATAGATCTTGTGAGCTCTGTTCATGATCAAGATCTCATCTATTTGTAATCATGCATGTTGTGTTTGCAGGGATCTGATGGATATTGAGATTACTATGTCAGATTGATTAATGGTTTTATCTTATTGATTCTATCATGTATGTGTTGTTTGTGATCTTGCATGCTCTCTGTTGTTAGTAGCTATCTTGTCCAAGTAGTTTCTAGTGACTCCAAGAGGGGGTATTTATGCTTGATAGTGGGTTCATGCCTCTACTTAATCAAGGGAAGTGACAGAAATCTCTACGGTTGTAGATGTGTTGTTGCCACTAGGGAGGAAATAACGGTCTCTTGTTCATGGAACAAGTGGATTGTTGACCTTACACACTTTGCTTAAAGCAGCTGTCTGTTGCTTGCAACTTAATACTGGAGGGGGTTCGGATGATAACCCAAAGGTGGACTTCTAGTCATAGATGCAGTTGGATGGCGGTCTATGTATATTCTTGTATTGCCCAATCGAATCTCATAGGATCTTTATGTCTAGTATTGCATTGTTATGCCTTGCTCAGTCCTATCAATTGCCCTGCTGTAATTTGTTTACCCAGCATGCCATGTTTGTTTATCTAAGGAGAACACCTCTAGTGAACTATGGACCCTTGTCCAATCTTTACCATCGATACATCTTTCATTGTTACTGTTTACTTGCTGCAAACCATCATCACCTTCCATGCCATATAGTTAATCCTTAGTTACAGCAACCGGTGAGATTGACAACCTCACTGTTAGTTGGGGCAAAGTCTTGAGTTTATGTTGTGCAGGTTTCCATGTTGCTTGCAACACCTTTGAGACGTTTCCTTCCTCCTACTGGTTCGATAACCTCGGTTTCTTACTGACGGAAAACTTGCTGTTGTCCTGCATCATACCTTGCTCTTGGGGTTTCCCAACGGGGCGTCAACACGCATCAAGACTTTCTGGCGCCGTTGCGGGGGAGGCTAAGGATGTCTTCATAAGGGGAGTCCTCCTCAACCTTTCTCTTTATTTTGTTTTTAGTTTTCTTACTTTCTTTTGCTTGGTTTTGTTTGCCTCTTTTTATCAAAAAATCCAAAAAAAAAATAGTTTAGTTTGGTTTGCTTTCTCTTATCAAAAATACAAAAAAATTAGTTCCTTCTCTAGTTGTTGCTGCTATTTTTGGCTTGCTCCACTTTGGCCAAAATGAACTCTACTGAGAACACCAAGTTGTCTGACTTCACTAGCACAAACAACAATGATTTCCTAAGCACTCCTATTGCTCGACCTGCTCCTGATGCTACCTTTTATGAAATTAAGCCTGCTTTGTTGAATCTTGTGATGAGAGAGCAATTTTCTGGTGCTAGTTCTGATGATGCTGATGCCCATCTCAATAGCTTTATTGAACTTTGTGAGATGCAAAAGTCTAAGGATGTATATGGTGATATTATTAAGCTCAAGTTGTTTCCTTTCTCCTTGAGAGGAAAAGCTAAAGAATTGATGGGGATGCGCCTACCGGGGTATACCCAGCAGGACGTTTCCGACTGGCCCAAGAACTAGCGAGTGGGCCTGCAAGACGGCGACTGGATCGAAGCCCAGCGAGGATCCAAGCGACTGGAAGTTGAAGGCCCAGGCGAGTAGATAGGCCCAGTCGGATTAGGTTAAACGAGTACCGAAGCCTTAACTGATTCGGTTGAGATATGTAAACCCTAGGGGAGGTGAGCCTATATAAACCTCCCTGCGGGGCGTGTAGAGAGACGTTCCATCATACACCCAAGCGACTCGCCGCCGAGCTCGCCCATTATACCACCTTCATAGTACAATCTAGTAGGAGTAGGTCTTTACCCTCCGGGGGGCCGAACCTGGGTAAAACCCTGTGTCTTCGCCCTCATCTCGCACCGCAGATGGCTGGCCGCCCTTGCCCCTCGTTCTACTACTCCTGCCGATTGCAGCGTCTGCCGTGACCATTCCCACGACAAGAATGGTTGCTATCCTTTCCTAGAAATAGTATTGATTCTTGGATTAAGTGCAAAGATGCTTTTATTGGAAAGTACTACCCTCCTGCTAAGATTATATCTTTGAGAAGTGATATTATGAAATTTAAACAACTTTATAATGAACATGTTGCTCAAGCTTGGGAAAGAATGAAGACTTTGGTTAAGAACTGTCCCACTCATGGACTTACTACTTGGATGATTATCTAGACTTTTTATGCAGGTTTGAACTTATCTTCAAGAAACCCGTTGGATTCAGCTGCTAGAGGTACATTTATGACCATCACCTTGGGTGCCGCAACAAAACTCCTTGATAATATGATGGTTAATTATTCTGAATGGCACACTGAGAGAGCTCCACATGGTAAGAAGGTAAATTCTGTTGAAGAAACCTCCTTTTGAGTGATAAGATTGATGTTATTATGGCTATGCATGTTAATGGGAAAGCTCCTTTAGATCCAAATAATGTTCCCTTAGCCTCTTTGGTTGCTCAAGAAGAGCAAGTTAATGTGAACTTCATTAGAAACAACAATTTCATCAATAATGCCTATAGGAATAATTTTGGTAGTAACAACAATTATAGGCCTTATCCTCCTAATAATGGCAATACCTATGGAAACTCCTACAACAATGCTAGAAGTTCCCCCTCTGAACTTGAAGTCATGCTCAAAGACTTTATTAGTAAACAACCACTTTGAACAAGACTGGGGAGGAAAAGCTTTTAAATGTTGAGAAAAATATTTCCTCTTTGTCTGAAGCACAGTCCTCCTTGATTAATAAAATGGCTGCTAAACCTGAAACCATGGAAAGTACCTTTGCTTCTAATCATGCCATACAAGTTACTATTGATGAAAATGTTAGACTGTTAACCCAACTTCATGCTAGTGGGAAAGGGAAGCTGAAATTGATAGAAACAATAGTGTGTGCACCATTACCACTAAACCACAAGAAGTCCCTATTCCACCTCCAACAATGCCTAAGCCCATTGAGTCTACTACTAGTGATGCTAAGTTTTATTTTGATCTTGATGGTTGCAATATTTCTGAAGTGATTTTGTTCCTCCAAAAACTTGCTAGAAGTCCTGATGCTAGTGATATGCATGTTGCTTTCACCAAACACATTACATATGCTCTTGTTAAGATAAAGGAAGAGAAGTTAAAACACAAAGCTTCTATTCCTAGGAAAGTAGAAGATAATTGGGAACCCATTATTAATATGCAAGTGAATGACTTTGATCTCAAATCTTCATGTGATCTTGGTTCTAGTGTCTCTGTTATGCCTAGGAAGATTTATGAAATGCTTGATTTGCCACCTTTGGAAGATTGTTATTCGGATGTCCCACTTAATGATAATGCTAAGAAGAAACTCATGGGGAGTATTAATGATGTTCTCATTATGGTTAACAATTCTTATGTCCCTGTTGATTTCTATGTTTTGGATGTTGAATACAATGCTTCTTGTCCTATTACTTTGGGAAGACCTTTTCTTAGAACTGTTGGTGCCATCATTGATATGAAAGAAGGCACCATTAAATATGAATTTCCATTCAAGAAAGGTATTGAACACTTCCCTATGAGGAGAGAGAAGTTGCTTTTTGCTCCTCCTTTGAAAGCAAGGTTTGATGTTAATGCTTCCTCATTTGAAAATACTTGATTTCTTGCTTATTGTGCCTAACTTAAAGGCGTTAAAGAAAAGTACTTGTTGGGAGATAACTCAAGAGTTTCCTTGAGTCCTGGAAGTTATTACTTCAGCAATGACCTCTTATTATCCTTTTTGATTGCTTTTTGTGCCAAGAATGACCTCTAATGAGAGGGAAGTAAGATTTGGGGAGTTGCTGTCCCGAAACAGATTTTTGTCCTCCACCATAAAAAATCATGAGGAGTCTCTGTAAGTCGTATTGAGTTGAAAATTTATGAAAAAATCCCCTAGTATGTTAGCTAACTTTCGTTAGTTCAACACTTTTTGATTTGAGCAACATAAGGTCTTCGAAACAATCGGTTTCTACCCGCTGGTCTGTTTTGAAAGATTTCGGCCATTATTTGCATTTGCTTCTTATTGATTCCTTTTTGGGTTCTTTTTGGGAAATTGAGCTTTTTTAAGGAGTTACTACAGTAGCTTGTGTTTTTAGTGAAAGTTTTTCTGTTCTAAAGATAAAGCCTTGGGTCTATTATCTTTTGAATACACTAATGTTGCTAATGAAGATTGTGTGAAGTTTTGTATGAAGGAAAAAATTTAGGTGTAGAGAGAGAATGATGTAATGAGATGAAGAATGGACAAAATCTCAAGCTTGGGGATGCCACCCACGTGTCACCCCAAGAAATATCCAGGAGGTACAAGCGTCAAAGCTTGGGGATGCCCAAGGCATCCCCTTGTTCATCAATAAAAAGCTTAGGTCTTTCTACACACTTCGTTTTTATTGTTTCATGCACTATTGTGTTGTTCTTAGAGCGTCTTAGTTTTCGTTTGCTTTTCTTAGTTTGTTTAGTTTGCTTGAATAAAGTAGTTTGGACCCCCGTTCTCGCTGTGTTGTTTCAAATAAGTCGATTGGTGTTGGAAAGGAGTAGAAAGTTCTTGCTTGAAAGTGCAAGAGGAGCTTGCATTGACTGTTACTTAGACTTTAGCATGTCATGATAGGTGTTGTTTTGACCTTATGCTTAGTGATTATTGTTGTAGCATGACTTGTTCCAAACAATTGGGATTGCTTAGTGTGCCTTAAAGGAATCATGCGTTGTTTTAGCATGCAAAAGCATAGTATTGTGGTATTCTCCTTTGATGCTTTGTTTGGGTTGACTTGGCACATTCTCACACCATGTTATGACTATGAATATCATTTAGTACTTGACTTGTAGTACCACTCTATGCTTTTATTAGTAATGTTTTGTCGCTCTACATGATTATGGCCATTATTGCTCTCTTATTTGGTTGCTCCCATGCTTTTGCTAGCCTCCACTTGTATGAGTAAGCTCTACTCATGCTTCCAACTCCAAAGAAACCAAGTTATTCTAAAGTGTCCGCTATAAATTTCTATGCATGGTGTGTTACACCATTCCAAGTATATTCTTGTTTTCAGCTATCTTCCAATTAAAAGTATTTTGTTATGTGAAAACTTAGTGATTAAAGCCCTCACGAACTTGATGGCACACTTTATATTTCTTGCCCCTAATAAACTTGAACCATTGTGTCATCTATGTTGTATATGCTTGCACATATACGTTGGAATTAGCAGAACCATGCTGTCATGGGGAACATTTTCAACTTTGCACTTGTACTTTGTACACAGTTGATATCATGCTCTTTTGTCTATGGATGTCGCCGGTGTGAAATAAAAAGGGAGCTTGTAAGTCCATGGAGTTACGTATTTTGTGTTATAGAAACGTCTAGGCCGCTAGCCTAAGCCATGCCTAATCATGGTGGAAACTTGCAGCATCACCATAATGAGCAATCTGTGAAGCATCCCCAATAAAAACTTATGCAAATAGCAAATAAAACGATGTACTTGTCAATTTGGTTATGGGATAGCTCCTGTACCATGTGCAAGGGGTACCCGTTGGCAATTCTCTATGATACACATGTACTTACTATGACAAGAACTTCCAGTGACTAAAGTTGAGTAGCATGAGGTGCGACCCTTGTATTCAAGGGACATGAGATTGCCAACTTATACATTGTTAAGCATATTCTCCATAGTTTGTTCACTTTAACCTTAATCACTTCAAGATGCTTATGATAGGGGCAATGAGGGCTGAATGCTAACTAGTACCATAATTTTTGGAAGCTCTTTTTGAAACTTGAAATCCCTGCTTCCCATTATGAAGGGCCTTTATTACACTATTATATTGAGCCTCCACTTTCTACCTTTAGGCATCAATTAAGAGAGCATAGTTGCCATTCTTAGTTCTATGCGCAGTGTCCCAAAACTTATCGATTGATGCATATTGTTGATATTGCTTGTTCTTGTGCTATTTTTATCTAGTCACTCTTATGATCTTTGAAGGTGTCCTATGCATCTATTTTCTACTCTATGAGAGACAAGCTGAATGCCACTATGCCATGTTTTCTGGATGTGAAACAAACAAATGTTTTTCAATGCATGTTATTCATGATCTTTGTTTGTAGCCTTTCATGTTGCATGCATAGTTACTTTGTCTTATTGTTAGAACTCCATATTTCATGCACATGTTTAAAGTTCTTTGATCCCAGCTTTCAATGCTTGCAAATGGTTTTATCTTGGTTTTGATGGTGCATTTCACCTCAAAAATTATTCTTTTATCACTTACCTACTCGAGGACAAGCAGTAGTTAAGCTTGGGGATGCTTGATACGTCGGAAATGTATCTATAATTTTTGTTGTTCCATGCTTGTTTAGTATCTACTTTGCTTTGCTTTGTCCACACTTTGAGGTGTTTTTATATGTTTTCTGGCACTAACCTATTAACAAGTTGCCACAGTGCCAGTTGCCTTTTTTTCTCTTTTTGGTTCCAGAAAGGCAGAAAATTAATATTCTCGGAATTGGACGGGACAAAAGCCAAAGTCAATATTTTGCCGTGGGGAACACGAAGCTGGAGTACGAGACAGAGGAGACCCACCAGGGGCCATACCCCCTGGCCACACGGGTGGGCCCACCCCATGCCTGGGGGTGCAGCCGCCCTGGTGGCCCTCTAGCCTCGCCTCTTCGCCTATAAGAAGGCCCTGATGCCTAAACATTAAGGACCCGATCAATATTCCACGAAAGCGTCTGTAGCCACCGCCACCATTGTCCCTAGATTGGGGGGATCTGAAGCTCTTCCCGGCGCCCTGCTGGAGGGGATATCATCCCGGAGGCTTTCTTCTTCATCATGTCAGCCTCCGGTATGAAGCATGAGTAGTTCCACCTTGGACTACGGGTCCATGTAGTAGCTAGATGTTTGTATCTCCTCCTTGTGCTTTCATGTCTAGATCTTGTGAGCTTCGTTCATGATCAAGATCTCATCTATTTGTAATCATGCATGTTGTGTTTGCGGGGATCCGATGAATATTGAGACTACTATGTCAGATTGATTAATGGTTTTATCTTATTGATTCTATCATGTTTGTGTTGTTTGTGATCTTGCATGCTCTCTGTTATTAGTAGCTATCTTGTCCAAGTAGTTGCTAGTGACTCCAAGGTGGGGTATTTATGCTCGATAGTGGGTTCATGCCTCTACTTAATCAAGGGAAGTGACAGAAATCTCTACGGTTGTAGATGTGATGTTGCCACTAGGGAGAAAACACCGGTCTCTTGTTCATGGAACAAGTGGATTGTTTACCTTACACACTTTGCTTAAAGCAGTTGTCTGTTGCTTGCAACTTAATACTGGAGGGGGTTCGAATGATAACCCAAAGGTGGAATTCTAGTCATAGATGCAGTTGGATGGCGGTCTATGTATATTGTTGTATTGCCCAATAGAATCTCATAGGATCTTTATGTCTAGTATTGCATTGTTATGCCTTGCTCAGTCCTATCAATTTGATTACCCAGCATGCCATGTTTGTTTATCTAAGGAGAACACCTCTAGTGAACTATGGACCCTGGTCCAATCTTTACCATTGATACATCTTCCACGGTTACTGTTTACTTGCTACAAACCATCATCACCTTCCACACCATACAATTAATCCTTTGTTACACCAACCGGTGAGATTGACAACTTCATTGTTAGTTGGGGCAAAGTCTTGAGTTTGTGTTGTGCAGGTTTCCACATTGCTTGCAACACCTTTGAGACGTTTCCTTCCTCCTACTTGTTCGATAACCTCAGTTTCTTACTGAAGGAAAACTTGCTGTTGTGCTGCATCATACCTTGCTCTTCGGGTTTCCCAACGGGGCGTCAACACGCATCACATGTCCAAGATGGTGACATAAAGATTTGCAAAGTACACATAGATCTGAATGTGGCAAATCCGTTTACTAAACCTCTCCCTTGGGAAAAACATGACCAACACCAGAACGCCATGGGTGTTAGGTACATCACAATGTAATCTAGATTATTGACTCTAGTGCAAGTGGGAAAATGTTGGAGATATGCCCAAGAGGTAATAATAAAATGGTTATTAGTATATCTTTGTGTTTATGATAAATGTTTACATCCATGCTATAATTTTATTAACCGGAAACATTAATACTTGTAAGCCTCTTGTTGAACTAGCTTGTTGATTAATAGATGATCATTGTTTCCTGATCATGGAAATTAGATGTTATTAATAACAAGATCATGTCATTAGGAAATGATGTGATGGACACACTCCTATAGTTAAGCGTAGCGTAAGATCAAGTCATTTAGAGTTTGTTTGCTACAAGCTCTCAAATACATAGTAACCTAATACTTCGACCATGAGATCCCACTAATGGTTAATCACCATTGCCGGATGGATGCTTTAATGATATCAAACATCACTTTGTAACTGGGTGTTTATAAAAGTGGCATTAGGTATTCTGAAAGTATGTGTTGAGGCACATGGATCAAGAGTGGGATTTGTCCATCCATGTGACGGATAGATATACTATGGGACCTCTTGGTGGGATGTCATCCCATTGGCTTGCAAGCATGTGACTAGGTCACGAGGGATGTCATATCATGGAACGAGTAAAGAGTACTTATCGGTAACGAGGTTGAACTAGGTATAGAGATACCGACGATCAAACCTCGGATAAGTAAAGTATCACACGACAAAGGGAATTGGTATCGTATGTAAATGGTTCATTCGATCATGAAGTCATCGTAAAAATATGTAGGGGCCATAATGGATTTCCAGATCCCACTAATGGTTATTGATCAGAGAGGTGTCTCGATCATGTCTGCATAGTTCACAAACCATAGGGAGACACACTTAAGGATTCAATGTTGTTTAGTAGATATGGAATATGAGTTGGAGACTGAATGTTTTTCGGAGTCTCGGATTGGATCCAGGACATCACGAGGATATCCGTAATGGTCCACAGAATAAGATTCATATAAGGGAAGTCAATTTACGAGGTTCGGAAATGTTTTCGGTGTTTTGACTAGAAGCTTCTAGAAAGTTATAGAAGGTCCACCACCCCGGGAGGGGGTACTTGGAATGCACCATACCTAATGGGGTAGGAGCATCTACCACTAGGTCAAGTAGGCCAAGGACAAGGAAGACATAAACAAACTCTAGTTTGAATAGTCAAATCCTAGTTTGAAAAGTCAAATCCTAGTTTTAAAGTCAAAGTCCTAGTTGAGGAAGGAAAGGAAACCTTGAGGTAAAAGGTTTCCCTTTCCCTCTGTAACGCCCCCGAATCGAGTCTATGTAGATCTTAGCATTTCCCGCCAAAATCCGCATAGAAGCGATTCAAAGACGCCCACCAGACACTTTCGTGTGGGTGGGATTTGAATACAAGTAGTTACATCACAACAGTTTAAAACAGAGTCCACGAGAACTTATATATACAACAACTACTCAACGAGTCAAGAATACAAAAGGTACAATACGAATATACAACTCAAGAAGAAAGCAAGATAGTATCCGAGTACGGACAATATCCAAATGGAACTAAGAGTCCTGAAGAATAACCAAGGGGTGTCCAACCCTGCCCAGGCCAAGCCGGAAGGGTAACCTTGCTAACGTCATCAATCACATACCTGTCAAGCCAAAAGGGTGCCGACAAAGGGCAAAGGAAAACAGAGAGAAAGAGAGAGAGAGAGAGAGAGAGAGAGAGAGAGAGAGCGGTCAGTACTGAAGCCAGTACACGACGAGACTAGAATTCGGCGGTCCTCGCCTATATAGGTATGGTGGGATCAGTGGCAGCAAAGCTTGCACTATCTAACTTATAGAGACATGCTACAACTTTGGCTATTAGAGCGAGATAAGATAACACTATACGATAGCTAAATATAACACCAAACATAACCCATCCGAAGATTTACCCCTCGAAGACCAGTCGAGGAAGTCCTCTAGCGGAACACACACGGTGGTAATTTTAGTTAAGCAGGTGTTTAGTTGATAAGGCTAATTACTATTCATATTATTAGAGGCAAAACATTAGTGGAGTTGTCTATGATCATGACACTGTACTCCTGAGGCGTCCATAACCGTGGACACATGGCTTCTCGAAAAGATTTACCCTGCAGGGGTGCACTACTGTACCCAAACGCATGATCAACCCCTCAGGCAACATATCACGTGTGCCATCCGAATCTCACAACAAGAACTGTCCCATAACTACGCACATATCCAGAGGCATCACTTACTGTGGGGAACCAACCAGGAGATACGACGATTCTCAAGGAAGGCACAATGTTTGCGCCTACTGGTTGATCGGGCCCTGCGGGGTAACTTGTACACACCGTGGGTGCCACCACCGTGTACTGCAGTTTATGTATACAAGCCATGACAATTCCACCAAAACATCAAGTCCGAAGACGTATCAATTCACCCATGTCTGAGGACATATTATGCGTATGCACCAAATGGAAAACCAATTTTGTAACCCTATGGATATACGAATAGCGCCGGTAGTTGAGGGGGGATCCCAGAAGCCCCACGTTTGGTTAGCACGATCAACTCAGAACTGGTATCGTAGAATGAACGGGTCCTAGGTCGGCTCAAGCAGTTCCCAAAGGTGGTCCCTACAGGGGCCTTATCATTAGGTGAAACCATAACCAACAACATCAGATTAATTATCTTATCACCAACCATATCCAAGTATCATGTTCCACCTGTATGAGAGCAATACTAAGCATGCCTACGACTCGCAAGAACAGACTAGCTACTCAAACAAGGCAATAGGATAACCAAGGCAATATAGTGGAGTAGGTAAATAAAGGTATGGTACTATAGCATCGACAATAAGGATAGCAATAGATCAAAGGAAGGAAGTAAATACTATAAATGCAAAATAGGTAGAAGGGGGAGAATGCTAGCCTATGAGACAAAGTCGGTGACCGAAGGCTTGTCGCATCTCGCATCAACTCATTGTCCTATCCGGTAAAGAAGCAAAGTACTAGAAAGAACACCCGATGCAATATTTAATAATACGGTGGAAGATCCGGCATGTTTATGATATGATGCATGGTATGGCAATATGCGGTCCCACTTAGCAATATTAAGTGGAATCGGGATCCCGGCAAATAAATATTATGGTTCAAGTTGTTTATCTATCCCGCAATTTAAATGTTGGTTAACAAGATATAACATGGCATCGGTTCACTACACAATATTAAATGAAACTGAGACAAGACAAATAGCACTCCCATATATTCCATATTTATTTTTTAGATGAATCTCTATTTAACCCTGAACAACAGTATGTACGCAAACATGGATAATTTAATATGCACAAGTTATATTTTTATTTATGAAAATAGGGTATCGGGAAGGGGGTCACACATGGATTTGGAGATCTTGGTTCGATGTGATTCGGGTACGGTCTCGGCGAGATCGAGGCCTTAGATCTAAGAGGGAGAAGGACGCCGGGTTCGGTCTTCGGGTTCCGAGAGGGAGTGCTCGGCGTTCCGAGGCCTTGACGTCCATGATGATGATCTTGTAGTTCCGTGTCAGTCCATCTTCGGGCAACGGTCTTGGTGAAGGATGGTCTTGGCGACGACATAGTGCAACGGGTGACTCCGGGTGAGC